>OZ025292.1:143666947-146166947 GCA_964019185.1 Maratus speculifer | reverse complement strand
CTCCCCCCCAGGCCACTACCTGAATTCAACACAAAAGGAAAAAACAGTAAATCTCGGGAAAAATGCTCGAATTTCGGCAAAAAAACACACTAATTTTGTCTAAGCATTTCAAAAAACATACGTGAATTTTGCCGAAGGATCTCGAAAAAATAAAACGTGAATTTTGTCAAAGGTTCGCTAATTTCGTCACTCAAATTTCACCAATAGATCGTGAAAAACACTCGAATTTCATTAATAGATCATGAAAATTTTGTTTATAGATCGCGAAAAACATGCACATTTTATCGAAAAATCACGAAAAACACTCGAATTTCATCGCAATGGTGATTCTCGTCCAAAATTTCCGAAATTTTAAAATTCGGTTGATCGCCGAAAAAAGCGCACATTTCGTCAATATTTCGTGGAAAAATAAAGATTTCTTCAACGTTTTTGTCAACGAACTTTGTCAAAAGATCGCTGAAAAACGCGAATTTCCTCTGCGAATCGCGGAAAAAACGGCAATTTCACCAAATATAGCAGATAAAACGCTAATTTCGTCTGAAGATCGCGGGAAAACGTCGATTTTGTCTGAAGATTGGGGGGGGGGAGGGGAACTCGCGGTATTCACTGTGCACAAAAAAACGCGAAATTCCTGTGCGGATCGCGGAAAAAACGGCAATTTCACCAAACATCGCAGATAAAACGCTGATTTCGTATGAAGACCGCGGAAAAACGCCGATTTCGTTAAAAGATCGCGGGAAAAAACGTTTTCGATAAAAGATCGCTTAAAAAATTTTGTCAAAAGATCATTGAAAAAAAACGCCGATTTTATTATAAGATCATGGGATAAAACGCCGATTTCGTGAAAAGATCGCGGGGGTAAAACGCCGTTTTTGATAAAAAATCGCGTAAAAATGCAAATTTTGTTTAAAGATCGTCGAAAAAAACGCCGATTTCATAAAAAAAAATTAAAATACGGGAAAACGCCGTTTTCGTCAAAAGATTGCAATAAATCGCCGATTTTGCTAAAATATTGCAGATAAATCGCTCATTTTGTCTGAAAATCTAGGAAAAAGGCAGATTTCACCTGAAGATCGGGGGTAGGGGGTAACTCGCGAACCGATTTCGTTAAAAGATCGCGGAAAAAATATCGTTTTCGATTAAAGATAGCTTAAAAAATTTTGTCAAAAGATCATTGAAAAAAATGCCGATTTTATCATAAGATCATGGAAAAAACGCCGATTTCGTCAAAAGATCGCGGGGATAAAACGCTGTTTTTGATAAAAAAAATCGCGTAAAAATGTAAATTTTGTTTAAAGATCATAAAAAAAATGCCGATTTCATAAAAAAAAAAACCCACGGGAAAACGCCGTTTTTGTCAAAAGATTGCAATAAACCGCCGATTTTGCTAAAATATTGCAGATAAATCGCTGATTTTGTCTGAAAATCGCGGAAAAAGGCAGATTTCGCCTGAAGATCGGGGGTAGGGGGTAACTCGCGAACCGATTTCGTTAAAAGATCGCGGAAAAAATATCGTTTTCGATTAAAGATAGCTTAAAAAATTTTGTCAAACGATCATTGAAAAAAACGCCGATTTTATCATAAGATCATGGAAAAAACGCCGATTTCGTCAAAAGATCGCGGGGATAAAACGCCGTTTTTGATAAAAAAATCGCGTAAAAATGTAAATTTTGTTTAAAGATCATCAAAAAAAACGCCGATTTCATAAAAAAAAAACACGGGAAAACGCTTTTTTCGTCAAAAGATTGCAATAAATCGCCGATTTTGCTAAAATATTGCAGATAAATCGCTGATTTCGTCTGAAAATCGCGGAAAAAGGCAGATTTCGCCTGAAGATCGGGGGTAGGGGGTAACTCGCGAAATCCCCACCCCCCCACCCCGATTTCCGAAAATGCGATGTGAATATCCAAAAGAAAATTTTTCACCAAGAATTAATCCTGTTTTATCAAAGGATCGCGAGAAAAACGTGAGTTTTGCTAAAAAATCGTTATATCATGAAAAAAAGAGTGAACAAAACATTAATTTCTGGAAAAGATAGCGAAAAAAACGCAAATTTTTTAAAGGATCCCGAAAAACAAGCGTATTTCGTCAAAAGATAAAAAAAAAACACGAATTTTGTCAAAAAATTGCGATAAACACGCAAATTTTAATCGAAAAATCCGGAAGAGTACTTGAATTTCGTCAATATATAACGTAAAACACTCAAATTTCATCAATAAATCGCGAAAAACATGCAAATTTTACCAAAAAATCACGAAAAACACTCGAGTTTCATCAAAAGATCGCGAGAAAAACGTGAGTTTTGCTAAAGAATCGTTAATATCGTTAAAAAAAAAAGAATTAAACACAGTCAAAAGATAGTGAAAAAACATTCATTTCTGTAAAAGATGCCGAAAAAAAGCGCAAATTTCTGTAAAAGATTCTGAAAAACAAGCGTATTTCGTCCAAAAATCACAAACCTGCGAATTTTGTCAAAGGATATCTAACTTCGTCTTAAAAAGAACAAAATACGGTCAAAAGATCGTGAAAAAAAAAAAAAAAACGTTAATTTTTTTAAAAATCATGTGAAAAAAAAAAAAAAAAAAAAAAGTTACACCTAAAGGATTGTAAATTTCATCAAAAGATCTCAGAAAATGTGCAAATTTCATCAAAAGGTTGTAGAAAAAACCCACAAATCTATTTAAAAAACAGGGTCAAAAGATTGTGAAAAAGCGTGAATTATGTTAAACGATCGCAAAAAACAGCAAATTTCATCAAAAGGTCTGAAATGTGTGGAGAAATTTAATCTGAGTATTTATTCTTTCAAATATAAAAATATTTTTCAAGATAGCAATTATTGTAATTGTCAAGAGTTTATTAGCATTAGAATATTTTTGCTGCTACAAAATCCGATATTTACTGCTACAAAAATAGATTTTACTGCTCCAAAATTCGATTTTTGCTGCTCCAAAGCTGCTACAAAATGGCTTAAGTGCACTTTCATCCCTGCAAAGATCTAGTCAATCGAGTGTTCGAATAAGTATATTGAAGTTAAGGTACTGATAAATTAAGGAAGGGATTAACTTTAATTTCTGATCAACTAAATAGAAAAAATTGAATAAGAGAAAACTTGCTAAGTCGCTCTATTGAATAACAAGTAACATAACAAATCATTTTAAGCAATTGAATAATATTATGCATGACAGGAGTTATGATTTAAGGAGCTCCGAAAGAACTTGGTTTGCAGTTACATCTCACTTCTTTTATTAGCGAAACCTTTAACGAACTTGGCATTCTTTCACATTCATGTTTTTGACAGGATATCATTATTTTTTGTCAAATCACTTCTTTTATGAGCGAAACCTTTAACGAACTTGGCATTTTTTCACATTCATGTTTTTGATAGGATTTATAAAATTACAACTTTATTCCAAATGACTTCTCAGCACAATCCTCATAGACATACTACAATACTCAAAGGCTATAATATTCATAATTCCAATGCATTATTATAATATTTAAATAAAATATAATAATAATAAAAAAGAAAGAAAGAAAGAAATTTTCAAGGTATTGAATTTAACACAGAATAATTTATATTGATTATAACATTTAATATACCATTATCAAGATAGTGAATTTAACGTCAAAAATATTGAATACTAAATATAACATTTAAAATAATAAATCAAAACTTATATGCATGATGAAACGATATTGCTACTGTTAATGGAAAATCCTATTAAGTGATATCGGAAAACTACATAGTAGAAATCTTTCTGGCAGTACACAAAGGTTATGCGCACAGCAGCAATTACCTTTGCGCACGATATTTATAAAGTTGCTAATTTAGCGACTGATGTTATATATTAAAAAAAAACATATATATATGATACACTAATAGGAAAAAATTAATAATGAATATTCAAAATGAAAAGATATCAATTACAAATATCAAATTTTATACATTCATAATTACTAGCGCAAAGCAGCATAATAATTTGAATGTTAATATAAGACCATTAACAGTAAACAATATTAACCATTTGAAATTAACCATTGAATTTAATAACTTATATTACACTGAATATGAAAGGAAAAAATAATAAAATGAATACAAATGGAATCTATAGAACCAAAGCAGAATCATCAGGTCTCAAATACTTTGGAACTACAAATGGAGTGCGTGGTTTCATCTTCGTATTTGCCATGAGAAAGCAAAACAATACGAATTTGGGACTACCAACACACAAGAAACCAAAATTAATTAAAGAAATACCAAGTAATCTATAGTGGATATGGAGAAAATAAAACAGTGATGAGCTGATGAGCTATAAAGTAGAATGAATCCCAAATGCACGACCTTAATCCTGATACCGCACGTGGTGTATATATATATATATATATATATATATATATATAAGAATTTTATGTTAGCCTCTCTACATCCCTTCTCTTATGTTTTTGAATGCGCAAAAAAAAAAAAAAAATAAAATAAAAAAAAAATAAATAAAAATAAAAATAAAATAAAATAAATAAATAAATAAATAAATAAAATAAAATAAAATAAAAATGTTAGTGTATATTGAACTTAGCTTAACATCTGGTCGGGTTAGGTTGGGTTGAGTTGGCTCTGTTTATATTTTTGTTACAGTTTGTGTTGGGTTGACTTTTACCTGTTTTATTGCAAGTCGGGTTTTAATTTCGTTGTTTCGGATTCGAGTCGGTGTTTGAATCTCGTGGGTTGGCTTCGGGTTGACCCGAATTAAAAATGACCAAATTGTTTTTTCATGTTGAAAATGTATATAGTATAACACCTCCATAATTGCTTTTCCCCGAAAAGCAGAACATATTTAGTGAATATTTCTTTTCAGTTCCTTTCTTTATATTTGAACACTTATACCTCTGAATAGCTGGTACCTCTGAATGGACACACACGCAATATGAGTATGCGTGTATAAACTGTCACAAATATGACATATTTGTTTCTATGCATTTCAAAAACTAAATAGTGATACATACTTTTTATTTCTTATGCAGTAAGTTAAATATGTACCGCAAAGTACCAAAAGTAAACCTCCATCCGATATCCCTCCCCCCTCATATTTTGAAAACTGTTTAAATCTTATTAATCGGGTAAAAAGTGTTGCTTTTAAAAGAAAAAGCACTTTCAATCAAATTAGAGAATTTTGTTTAATGAATTGTTTCTTTCAAAACAGTGCAGTTTTGGAAAGTAACATGTGATTATTCTTTTTTGGGTAACGATTCAATATCTGCTTTTGTTTTTGACGAAGGATTGTCTATTGAAGTAGAGGATATGTAATGAAACTTACTTGAGAATAACTGGTTACATGTTATTCGTACGTGACATTTTTTTTTCTCGTCTGTTACGCCACATCCCTTTCACACATTTAACCAGCAAAGCGTAACCAATGGAGGAAATGAGACCTGGAGCATATCGTGTCACAAAACGGTAGTTTTTTTTTCTTTCTTTCGGAAAAGGTCATCTGTGTATCATCGCATTTGCATACCTAAGAGAACTGATACGACACGATTACTTACGAATATAAACGAAAGTTTCAAAACAAGCACATTTAGGAAGAATCTCCTGGAAGAATTTTTATTTGTTCCAATCGAATTGGCCAAACCCTCTACCGCAGGGCTGTCCAACGTGGCGCCCTTTGACGATTTTATTGGCGCCTTTTTAAAGTTTTCTGTTATTAGACTTTTTAAAAATAAAATTCTATTATAAAGTATGCTTTCTTTAAAATCATTAATATTTGCATCAGAGATATTTTCAAAAATTGTTAAAACGCATTAAAACTCAATTTTACTCTATAAACATTTTTGAAATAGTCATCTCGTAGAAAATTGTATAATGTGAAATTCAATACATTTCACTCTAGAGCCGTATGGCCCTAAAGGGTCCATTGCTATAGTATTACGACATGTTTTCGGTCAAGTGAATGATGGCGCCCTTCATTAAGTGCCAAGAGTTGAGGTGCGCCCATAGTTACTAAAAAGTTGGAGAGGCCTGTTCTACCGTATCTGTAAAAACGGGATAAATTTCCCATAGAAGATTGGTACACTTTAATAGCTTCTGAGAAAACTTTAGTAATTTTAAATACATTTAATATCCTCCCCCTTTTTTTTCCCTTAAGCAAATCAAAATACCTGGTATATCCCGTAAAGACTTTTCACATTTGCACGAAATGTCTTAATAAATGATCTTATTGAAGTGCAATTTACATCATAAAACTTTTCAAAACGCTGTATTTTTTTTTTTTTTTTTTTTTTTTGTGGGAAAAGAATAAAAATTAGTTACTTTTTACCAATTGGGTGGCGCTATTTTAAAATGCACGTTAATAAAACACATGTAAAATATTTTGACAACAAATATTTATTTGCACTTTCTTAAGAACAAATGAATGCCTATTATATAATCCCAATAGCTTTTGATTTTCGATAACATGGACCATAATACCACCTTCTATAAAAATTGTGAAAATTGAAGATCTTTTTGTCACAAAAATCATTTTTTGACAAATCTTATATAAATTGCACACTGAAACCACAATCAATAAATTTTATGAATATTTAAAATGTGAAAAAGCTTATCAGACATCTGGTATATTTAACAAAATGAGAGTAATTTTTATTCGCGAAATTTGTTTAGCATTTATTCACCATTCTTTTCCGAATATCACGGCAATGTCATGTATATTCATATTTAGAGGAAAATGTGTGCATAGTTTTAATTTGCCGTTTTTTTCCTCCAAAAATTTATTCTATTAAAAAAATAAAATAAATAATAGTTTTTTTTTTATTTTTTTTTAAACAAAGCTTATCAATTACTTCCCTTATTAATTATTCTAATGTGTTGGTGTATGTAAGAAGCGCCATTCCATTCAAATGTTACTTTACTTTGTCATGGTCGACAAATACTATATAAAGTATGCACAAAATTCGATTATGATTTCCAATTGTGGTACACTGGGAGTAGGAACAGGGATGTAGTGGAGGATATACGGGAGAATACGCCGTATGCCTTCTGTATTTTTTAAAGAAGCACTTATTGTCTGGCTCCTATAAGAAAGACTCTAGAACCGGTCTCAAATCGGTCTTGTTGCCAAGGTAACTGGTCATTCGACTTCATTTTAGGGAAGTCCGGCATTTCCTTTTCTCCCATTCCTATAATTAGCAGCCTTTTTATGTCCTATGGTTGAAGTTCCCTCCATGAAAGTTTTGGAACCTTCCAAAGCAGGAAACCTACTCAGGGTTTTTCTTATCTCGGTCAGACAGTATACCCCCTGTTTCTCAAGAAAGCTATAGTATACACACTCTACGGTAGAGATGTAAATTTTCCGGAAAAATATAAGTGGCAGAAAAAAACTGGTTTTTCACCGGTTTTTTTCGGAAAAAAAACGGAAAAATTGGAAAAATTGATTTTTCATGACTGTTTCTCCCAAATAAATTATATATATATATTTTTTGGAGAATATTATATAATAAACATTTTTTCCCATTTATTTGTATTAAATGAAAATTATTTTCATTTTATATTGCAAAATAAAAAGAAAGTACCAAAGCCTGCTTTTAAAAGTTTAGATTTTTTCGACAGCTTAAGAATTTTTATTAAACACTATTGTTTGTTACATCAAATCTTTGTTGAAATGATTTTTCAGTTACATGTTTAACTACCAATTGACCTAATGTAAAAACCTGAGCCAATATGTCTGCAGTTTGGAATGAAATAAATAATGCATTCCATTTACATAAGTATAGTTTTTAAGTAAATGATACTAGTTTAAAGAAATAGTTACAGTTTTGTCTTGTCATTATTATCAATATCAGTATTCAAAAATTCATTGTTTGTTTAAAAAATGTATATTTTTACATTATTACATTTTTTTCTTACAATTATAATTTTATTTCCTTTTAAAAAATATGTTTAGTTTTGATATGGCTTTCCAATCTCAAATCAAAGTTTTGATTTAGTTTTATAATCTAAATTCAAACAAAACTAAGTTTTAGTTTGGCTTACACAGGTCTGCAACTAAAAAAAAGCATAGGACTTATTGACTGTTAGATTTTTACTCGCTAAAACCAGATTTTTTTTTTTTTTTTTTTTTTAATTTAATTTAATTAAATGTAATTTTTTTTCTCTTTGTCCTGAAATTTGGTATTCTATTTTGAGTAAGAAATTATATTCAATAATGTTTCCATATGGTAATTTTATATTTCTAAGAATGGAAACTTCTACTGTGCTTTAAACAACTACAAAAATTCAAAGTTTAACCAAGAGAGAAAGTAAAATTTAGAACATAGTTACTTGTAATATATATATATATATATTTTCATCGCACTAGTACTTTTTTAATGCAAACTGCCCATGTTTTTGCAACATTACTGTACATTATGGAGGTAAAATGGAGGTCAATTTTAGATTCAATACCTTGAAAAAACATCCAATTATTCAGCTATAACGAAATCTGGAAAAATGCAGCATAGCAGCATCATCTGTTGAGCGATTTACACCTAAAAGTAATGAGCACGAAGTTATATCGAAGATTAACTTAATCTGAAGTTTTATGAAAATACATACATTAGTTATTGAGAAAGAACTATCGCGGAAATTATGAATAATGCAGCATAGCAGCGCCATCGTTTGGGCAATATACACTAATAACTAAACATCTCGAGTTTATATCAAGGTGTAACTGAATCTAGTTTTGTGAAATTATGTGCATCATTTCTTGAGATCGAGTGCCCATAAAATTTTTGTCACATACAGACTCACAGAGTGACAG
Organism: Maratus speculifer; assembly: GCA_964019185.1. Classification (NCBI taxonomy): domain Eukaryota; kingdom Metazoa; phylum Arthropoda; class Arachnida; order Araneae; family Salticidae; genus Maratus; species Maratus speculifer. Next base: position 146,158,158 of record OZ025292.1, on the reverse strand, counting down.
GTATTTTCCAAAAACCATCAAATCGTGATCAGGACTTTCTAAAATTTTCAAATACACCAAAAACTGAAAGTCAAATTTTTCACGAATTCAATACTTACTACTTGAAAAGATAGAAAAAGTAATAAATGCATGCTCCAAATTTTATGTTAAATTTTTAACTTTACTATTTCCATTAATGGCATATTATTGAAATAATTTTGCACATGAATTAATTTTTTAAAAAGAAGTTGCATTTAATTATGTATCTAGATTTTTTTCATGTAATCCTATTTTTGTGAAATTGTGAGCTTCTTGTATATACTTGTACAAAATATATTCAGAACTTGTGAATAAGAAATTATTACTATATTTATGTTCCTATTTAGACATTTTTAATGAGGTTATTTATACATATACTATACAACTTGATAAGATTCAGCTGCTATATGGCATGAGATTTTTTTTCTCTCCAATCACTGCATTTGCGAAATATTCAATTTGTAGATTAAACTTTTTTCTGAAATGTCTATTTTCAAGAGAAATTTTGGCTGGGTCTTGTGTTTCGAGCAAGAAAAAAATGTAAAAAATTCTTTCAAGTCTTCTCAAACAGATTTTTGCTGAGAGATGAGATTACCCACATTAAAGTTTTCATGTGGGACACTCACCATAAAAATAAATAAAATAAAAAGTATGAAAATGTAGCTATTACAAAATTTTCATTATATTATTTCATAAATGAAATTTCAATTTTTCCAGTTCGGAAAAATTGAAATATAAGCTATTGAAATGAAAAAAACTTCTTTAAACACCATAAAATAAGTTAACTGCGCAAGGTCTTTCGAAAGAACTTAGTCTTTCTTCGTCAGGCGCAAAAAAGACGTGCGTCCACAATGAATGTAGCGGCACGACTGAAGGGGAATGCGGGAGGGAGAGGGAGCAAGCAGAAGGAACAGCCAATAGGAAAGAAGAAGGCAACAGCCAATCACGGAAGAGCATAAACAAAACTAGATAGACAATGAAGGAGAGGAAAGGAAGAAGGGGGGAAGGGAAATGGGAAAAAAGCTGGGTAAATTAAAAAATTAACTAAAAGGAGAGATTAAAATGAAATAAAATGTACGCAAAAATATATAAATTAGAAAAAAAAAATAAAAATAAAATAAAATTACATAAAAATAAAAAATAGTTTACAATTATAAACACACATGAATAAACCTGAAAAATTGTATACATAATATATATATAAAAAATAATAATAATAATTAAATAATAAACTTAATTATGAAGCAGTGCTGAAAAGATTCTTCCAGGCAACGGAGAGGGTTTTAGAATCAGATTTATCATTAACAATAATTTCACGATTAATATAAATAGCTAAATTTTCAAGAAAGTCTAACTCAGAGGAACTATTGGCATTAAAAATAATTTTAGCAGTTTGAAAATTGAAACTATGGCCGGAATCCCAGGAGTGTTTAGCAACAGAAGATTTAGAAATTTCTTGATTGACATACCGAGAGTGTTCTTTTAGGCGTTTTTCGAGATTTCTTTTAGTTTGACCAATATATGATAAATCACGGCCATTACAAGGAACATTATAAATACCCCATTTTTGGAGGTCAGGGACAGGACATTTCATGGAAGGAAATTTTAATTTATTGACTGGTTTAAAGATAACATTAAAATTGAAACGTCTTAAAACTTTAGCTAATTTAAAACATAAAGGAGGATAAAAAGGGAGGACGACCAAATTATCAGGTTTACTTTTATCAATATTAGAAAGAGTGGAATTGTTAGGGGGTCTATTGAATTTGCTCACAGCAGTATTAATGATAGAAGGATTGAATCCACGTTTTACAGCAACAGATTTTAAGTAATTGAGTTCATTCTTAAGAGATGCAAAATCGGAACACATTTTGAGAGCACGATAAACATAAGTATAAAAAACACCGATCTTTTGATTGACAGGATGATTTGAGAGAGCATGGGGTGGATTAGAGACAGAAAAAGGTTTTCTATAAACACAAGTTTTGAAAGAAGAATCACATTTGGTAACTAAAACATCAAGGAAAGGAAGTTTATTACAATTCTCTAACTCAAAAGTAAACTGAATATGAGGATCAATAGAATTGACAGTTTGAAGAATTGTAGAAATATCAAATGGATTATCCAATAGGACGAAAGTATCATCAACATAACGTATCCAACATTTAAAATTGATCAGATTTAATAATTTATCTTCAAAGTAATGCATATAAATATCACAAAGAATGGGAGATAAAGCCTTCTAACTGTTTGAAAAATTTATTATCGAATTGAAAAGTAGTAAGAGTTAAGCAAATTTTAGTTAAATTAACATAATCTTTGACCTTTGTGTTTCCTCATTTCAATTGTGTATAACACCAGCTTCAGTTTTATACATTGAAATATAAGCCTCCGGAAAAAACTGAATAAAACCGGTTTTTTTCCCAATTTTTCCGTTTTTTTCCGAGCATTCTCATCTCTACTCTAGGGTATACCCTCTGCTTTGGGCGTATACTCTCTGCAGAGAGCGTGTGTTCTCTATTATTTTTTACTACTACACCTCTGTGGTTAGGAATGGTCCTCTTGATCCCTCTTTCTTACACCACTATTTTTTTCTGCAAGTAAAGCCTTCTTTACTGTTACCTTAACAAAAAGATTTCAATTTCATAATTATAGTAAAGCTTAACCTTCCGTCTACCAGACGGGTCCATTGGACCCGACAGCAATATTTCTGGTGTCAATGGTAAAATGAGAAATTGTCGATTGACACCGGAATTTATAAAGGGCTTGTCTAGATATTACGAATTCCTTAATTTAAGCTTTCATTGTAAAAGCAAAATTATATTAAAATATTACTGGTGCCGTTTGCAAGTTTGGAATTAAAATTAGGTGTTGCCGTAGATAAATGGGTGTTTTGTCTGGTAGACGGAAGGTTAAATATTAAACTTGTTTAAGCAGTTTAAAAAATTGTTTTTATAGCTGTAAAATATTCGAAAAACAAATAAAGATTTTATTAGTTTCTTCCTTTTTACTTGCAGAAAATTGCTGATAATTTATTGATGTCCTATTTAATGATACAAGGTAGAACCCTTCAAATTTTGACGAAAGAATATTTTTAAGAAGGAACTGTTTCTTATCTTTTAATAAACCTACAAAATTAGTTATAGTAAAAAATGCATTTTATATTGATACGTTTAACTCTTAAACAAACGATATTTATCGTGAAATTAACAAAATACTTTTTCTATAAAACGCAGTTGTAGAAATTGTTAAAATTAAACTTTAATCGTGCATGTAACCAGTAAAAATAATAAAGATTTGTTAATATGATAAAGTTATCAATTAAGGTTCTTATGCTAGTATTCCAAAATGATAAAAAGCAAAATTTATTCAACTTTGACTTAATGATAGAATTTTTTTTCCCGTGAAATCTAAACCCGGCATCATTTTCACCGTATCAAAATTTACAAATGTACATTTCACATCTGTATTCACGTTTTAAAAAAATCGGCATTTTAAATTGATAATTTTGATTCAAAACTTGAAGTCTCAATGCTATTAGCGGAAATAGATATTAAACTGTTGATATTCTTTTACGTGTAAATCAAATTTTGTAAATGAAGTCAAAATGCACCGGGTTTTATAACAGAAGATATTTAAATTTCTATTTTTTCCCTTTTAATGAAAAAATGGCAACATAAAAATACAGCACTCAATTTTTTCCCTGTTTTCCTTTGCTTTAACTAGAAATGGAGTACTTCTGTTGCCACAATTAGAAAAGAGGTATTAAAAGCCGCAAAAAAATTAATAGTTCAAAAACAAATTAAGATACAGCTTTCAAACAAATTTCATTTAAAAGTACATTTTTTCCCCTACACGATAATGTAAAAATTGAAAATTGTGCGACATTAAGAAGTTTAAAAACTTTTAGTTGCAAAAATTCCAATACCGAAATTCATTTAAAATTTGAAAGTGTTGCCATGCGCAAAATGACGTATGCGTTACGCACAGATACGTTTGGCCTTTATAATATGGATATTTAAATTATCAATCTTAAAATAAATCTTCCAAAGCAACAGAAATTTCGATTTTTTAAATGTAACGCACGTTGCATTAAAATTTATAATGTATTTAACGAATATTGATTTATCAGTTAACCGGTTAACCATTTTTTATGTGCATGATACTTACACTGCCATTTTAACACTTCTACATAGAATAGAAAATCAGCTTGTTTATTTTCTTTTTCTTTTGTGGTTGTCTGAAATTAATGCAGATACTTTGAAGGCCAATGTATCGAATTTGAATAATCTCATCTGCTATTTTCTTTTGAAAAATGTTCTTGATGCAAGCAATTCAGTAGAATTTTCCGTTGTTTGTTGAATTAATATCAATTCTAAATTGAATTTCCCCCCCCCCCCCAGGTTTTAATAATGGATGTATCAGAGTTTCTCCCAGGTTTAAAAAGGGGCAGGGCGCTACTGTTCTGAAAAGGGCACTTTTTACATTCTTCAGGGCGCTTTTTTGATTTTTAAGGGCACTTTTACAGAGTTGAAGAGTTGAGTACTAGAGTAGAGTACTAGAGTAGAGTACTAAAATCTAGCGGTTCAAAAAATCGTGAAAAAACAAACATTTCGTCAAAAAATGGAGAAAAAAAAAATTCGCCAAAAAATTTAACAACAACGAAAAAAAACTAAAAGTTAAAAGATTGCGAAAAAACGGTCGATTTAGTTAAAAGATCGCAAAAACAGCAGATTTTGTTAAAAGATCGCAAAAAGCTGCAGAATTTGCTAAAAAATTACGAAAAAGTGACAAATTTGGTAAAAAATCGCGAAAAAATGGCAAATTTGACTTTCTTTCGCAATTTTTTGACGAAATTACATGTCTTGTGGGATGAGTAAGAGTTATTTTTTGCCTTCCTTTGCCGATTTTTTTACGTAATTTGCGCGTTATAGCATGTCCGCATCATCACTGAAAGGCTGCGTTTTTTCAATGTGGGGCAAGAAGGATGGCTATTTTCTTGAATGAGCGACAAGAGGGGCGCTAGTTTTTGAATGAGGGGCAAGAGGGGCGCTATTTTTTAAATTAAAGGGCAGGGAGGGCGGAGTGCCTCCCTGAAAACCTCTGGGGGAAAATCTGGATGTATTATTACTCTCATAAAATATCTCATTTTAAATACTTTTTGCTTAGCAAGTAAACTAGATAAATAGTAATAATTTTAAAATTCTTTGTGCTATTTTTTTACTGAATAAAAAATTTATAAGAGTTAAATGGATTTTGAATGCTGAAATGTTAAAAAATCACGATTGAGTGATGATTTTGCCTTTATTGAAACAGACACATGCATAAGTAGTGTAATAATTAATGTGTATAGCGTTTAATATAATGATAAATGTAATAAATCCATAAGTAATGCCTGCGTAAGTGTTCCTATAAACAGGTGTATATGCTATGATATGATTGTGATAATTACAATAAATATTATATTGCAATTGCTTAATAATATTTTCTTTAAGTATGTAGGGTAGATGTGCCATTAATGGACCCCCTTAAGGAATTTCTCTAAAAAATATTTTTTCATTGATAGTTATAATTATTGTATTCCAATTTTTTTCGTATTATATTAATCCTTCAACAATATTTAACTAATCCCATAGTTACATTTCCCAATAGAAATAAAAATTTAATTTTAAATAATAAAAATGTCTAAGCACCCAAAAGCCCAGTAATGGACCGCCTATGTTCCAGTAATGGGCCACCCTACAAAAAATAACAGATAATTGTTTTTAAGTGGTTCATAATCAGGGTTGGCATGATTTAAATCTAGATTTAAATCAACTGATTTTTTTTAAAAAAATCATTTGATTTAAATCAATTTTTTGCAATATCACATGAATGCTCATATCAAAGGAAAATTTTGGGTAAAAAATTAGAAAATGTATTAGATAATGATAGAATTACAAAATTTAAAGCAAGATATGAGATTCTGATATGAATAAGCTATTAATGGCTGTCGTTTTGCTGGAGTTTTATTAAGTCCCTCTGTTTTAAATCGAAATGAAATTTCACTCAGTGTAGGGGAAAATAATGAAGGTTTGGCATTAATTAAAGAAGATTGTTTGAATCTTCTCACCACTGTAGTACATTTTCAAGCAAAAAATGGCCCATTCCAAAAATCACCATTGCTTGAGAAAAAAGTTTCTGATATTATGACAGATTATGATTGCTGGAAGTCCTTTTATGTCATGGGAGATAAAGAGAGAATCAGCAAAATTGAAATTGAATTTATTTACCAAATAACAACAGTCGTGCATTTATCTGCTGGAGTAGAAAGACAATTTTCTTCTTTTGGACTAGTTCATTCAAGCCTTCATAATAAATTAGAAGTAGACAAAGCTTCTAAATTAGTGTTTTAGTTCAAACAATTAACTGGTTCCCTGATTTTTTCCTATTTGCTTAAAAATATTGAATTAATTGTGATTTTTATCGCTTAATAAATAGCTTGCATTAAATGAACACACTAGACTCCCTCAAATCCGCACTTCTTGGGACCAGAGGTTGTGTGGATTTCTAGTCATAGGTTTGTTTACATTTTTTAAACAGTAATTTGATAGTAATTAATAATGCAATTGAAATTTATAATGAATGCGTATAACATAGCAAAACATTAAAAAAATTATGTAAGGTAATAAACTAAAAAAATAAAAATTTTGATAATTAAAAATGATTAAAATATTGAAAGCAGCAAAGATGAAGTAAATAATCAATAATGTATAACTAAATATTTATTATAAAGATGAGGTGCAATTTTTTTATTCAAAGAAACTTGCCCCATAAAGGTGCACTACTAATTCACATCAAAATCATAAAATAAAGTTTTATTTCAGGTTTAACCAAACTCAATAATAAAAAAAGCTTGATGAATGTATAAATGCATTTTGAAAAAAGATTGTGATCACCACTGATATTAGCAATACCTTGAATTTTTTCAGACAACGCAAAAACTATCCAACCGAATCGTTTGAAATTTAACATACATAATTATTACATAATTTTATCAAGTCATTTCAAATTTTATGAAAATCGGATGAATAGATCAATTGCAGGGAAAATCAAAAGGATTCCGTTACATTTCGGTCAATAGAGAAAAAAAATTTAAATGCATTTTAATCGTTTGAAATTTAAAACATATAATTAAATAATTTTGTCCAGTCATTTCGATCTTATGATAATCAGATGTATAGATCAATTACAGGGACTATTAAAAGTATTCCGGTACAGTCAATGGGGAAAAAAGTTGCAAATGCATTTTAATGGTGTTACACTCATTCGAACATAATAAAATTGATATGAACCTATGACGTATATATATAATATACTAAAATATAAATTTTGTACAATCTGAGATGCAAAGAATATTTATTATTAAAGTTCAGGGCCACACAAAAGTATTCCACTACATAATGCTGTAAGGGGAAACATTGTTTGGGACCTGTTTTAATTATATCAAACTGTGTCACATTTTATAAATATGATATACGTTGCTGAGGTGTAATGAAAATTGCTTCCTGTATGTTTATAGGAACACAAAGAGCTTAACCACTGTACTGTATCCGAAATGTTGTCTACTATATCAGGAAGATCTATATTTTTAAAACTTCGTTATCATACGAACGCACCTCATTTGCTGTGCTTCACGTGCAATTTCCAACTTGTTTTAATTGTATTTTGCTCCAGAACTTAATGAAAGCATACTAATAAAACAAAATATTAAAACTTAAATTAGAAATTCATAAAACAAAATATTTAAATTTAAGTTATGAATTTATTATAATCAAAGATTTATAATGTGGATAAAAAACAAAATATTAATGATATTATTAACTGTTTATTATTAACTAACATTAAACGATTTATATTGCAAAGATATAAAACAAAATATTTAAGTTTAAAGGATTTATAAGATAAAGGCAATGTTTTACCGAAATCAAGTTTAGGGCAATTCCACGAAAAGGTCAACTAGATAATCAATTTTCAACATTAAATTTTTTTAACAATCAAAGTATCATTTTAATGCTAAAACACTGTAGAATCTTAATTTTATAATGGAATAAGGATAAATTTATTTTTTAAACGAAATATAGGCTCTTTAGTAAGTATAACCGTGAATGTGTATTTGAAAGCCATTTCAAATGCTTTGAAATTGTGCCTAGATTTTAATTTGAAAAAATATTATGTCTTAAATGTTACAAATATTTTATAACACATCATATACAAATGTAATCAGCACAAAACTTTGTACTGACATATTATATTTTATGAAATATTAAAGAATTTCCAACAGGCACTTTAGTTGCTTTACGTCCTACACCAAAAAATATTAAAACTTAATCTGAGTCAGCTATTCAAAACCATTTAAAATGAAATTTTTAATTTAAAGCATGTTTATATACCTCTATCATATTACCTATTCAAATAATTTTTTAAAAAAAAATTTATATAAAAAAAAAATTGGTATCAGACGTAAAAAAAATCTTTACGTCCGACACCAAAGATTTTTTTTACGTCCAACACCATATTAAGAAAAATTTTTCGAGTAATAAATTAATTAATAAAAGAAGTTATTCAGATATGTTATATGTTGATGTATTTGCATAAAGCATATGAACAGTTTCACAAGAGTAACCATTGAATAAAACTTGGAATATCAAAGTTTTGGGAGTTATGGTTTCAGTATATCAAATTGTTTGATAACATTCCCAATCGTGTTTGTATTTGTTCTTAAAATGAAGACATGCATCTTTTACCATTGGCTCTAAACTTTACTACAAATCTTAGTACGGAATTCCACATTTCATTGATCAAATTGTATATGTACAGCGACATAAAATATTTGCAGGGATTGCCGCAGAAATAAGATACTTATATTTAAACCTAAGACTAACATTGAGATTGAGAATGATCCTATTAGATATATGGAGTGGCAGGAAACAGAAAAGTTAGACAAGGTGGAAAATAAGCATTTGGAGAATTAGTGAAGCAATTAAAGTACTTTCTGATACATACATTTGTAAAGAAGGATCAAAGATGTTTGGAAGTATAAAATCAAGATCAAGTATGGATGGAATAAAACATAGTTGTTCAGTTATATTTTTTTGAAAATGCTATGTTTCACCAAGATGAAATCCAGTCTGCTCCTTGGATCCATTCCCAGGCAACTGTCTACTGTATATGCATGGATTAATAAAAACATTTCACTAGGCATAGTTATTATTTCAAATAATGGAATGTCACAGTGAAAAGAATGGTTTGGTGTCGTGCCAAAACAGGGAAGGAGTTTGTTTCCACAATACAACAGTTTGCCATGGTTGCTGCATGCTTGAATCTTAAGGTGCATGTAAGTAGTAGGAAAACAAGAGTTTAAGCTCAGCCGGCGGCGGAGCGGCAGAGCCGTCCCGCCGCCGGTGCCACCACCGTCCCGCCGCAGCAAACCGTCCCGCCGCCGCCACCATCGTCCCTCCTGCCCCCACCATGCATCCCCCTCCACGAACGCCCCCTAGTGGAAAAAAGGAACATTCTATTATAACAGGAGAGGTGAACGACCTTCCCTATTCAAAAATATTATCAATCACATCTCAACATTGAATCATACTATAAGATGAAGATTAAATTTATATTTGAATTTTGAACAACCGTAATTTTAACGAGCATTATTAATTAAGCGAAACAATTAAAATTTCAGTTTTCAACCATTTTATTTAGATTTCCTCAACTACAAGATGAGATTATCAATTTAACACAAGAAAGTTAAACATATATTTGAATTTTGCTTGATAGACATCTTAATGAGTATCGTTAATTAAGTAAAAACAATAGAAAATATCCAGTTTTATAGAAAAATACTGATTTCTTACGATTTTTATCAACTACATGATCAATGTAACGACTTAAAATTTGAAAGTTAAACGTACATCCTAGTTTTTGAACTGCTATAACCTTAATGAGTATCGTTAATTAAGTAAAAACAATAGAAAATATCCAGTTTTATAGAAAAAGACTGATTTCTTGCGATTTTTATCAACTGCATCATCAGTGTATCGACTTACAAGTTGAAATTTAAACATGCATTCTAGTTTTTCAACAGCTATAATCTTAATGAGTATCGTTAATTATGTAAAAAACAATGGAAAATATCAAGTTTTATAGAAAAAGACTTATTTCTTACGATTTTTTCAACTCAAACTTCAGAATATCAATTTGATAGAAAGAAATTTAAGCATGCATTCCAGTTTTGGACAACCATTTCCTTCATGAACATTATTAATTAAGCAAAACAACAGAAAATATTAAATTTTTAACTCATTTCTTCAATTTTTTTTTTTTTTTTTTTTTTTTTTTTTAAATATAAAATTAGAATACACAACTTAAAATAGAAATTTAAACATATTTTTTAGTTTTTGAACAGTCGTTACCTCAAAGAATTTCGATAATTGAACAATTAACAAAGGAAACTAATGATTTTTTAACGAAAAAAGACGAATTAAACGAATTTGGTTAACTTTTACTCTAATTGGAAATTTCATCGTACTTTATATATACCAACTAAGTAGAATTTTAATACATAAACGAATAATTTAAAGAAATCCTCAACACACAAATGTGAACCTGCAGAGCATTTTTTATTACATCATATCTAAACTAAAACTTTTTTCTGCAACCCCTCCATGCATGCATTCCAGGTAGGGGAACATAACAAAGAATTTTGACGTCACAACTTACAAAGGTATACAACAAAATGTTTACGTTCAAGAAAAAGTATCACATAGAGAGAAAAAAAGAAGAGATTTAAGCTATTTATCCATTCTAGTTTTATAACAGTTACCACAACATCTCCAAATTAAAATTTGGAAGTCATAATGAGTGTAATTAATTAAGCAAAATAATAGAAATATTAGTTTTTCAGAGGGGAAAAGACGAATTTAAACAAATTTTATTAGTTTTACACTAGTTTAATAATAATTTTAAGAGGAAAAAGACCAATTTAAACTTTTTTTTTTTAGTTTTACACTATTTTTTCTCATCTCCAACACGGATATATCAATTTTAACAGAAGAATTAAACGTATATTTTAGTTTTTAACAACAAAATCTTAACAAGTATCATTAATTAAACAAAAATAAATATCAGTTTTAAAGAAAAGACGAATTTGAATAATTTTACACTAGTATTTTCAAAAGAAACATGGAAATATTAATACTTATTGACCTATTTCACTTATTCACTGTATTCAATACTATATTTAATAAATTTGGATACACTTTAAGAATTTCCTAATCTACAATTATATATTAGCTGTATATTTAATGTTACCCATGTTTTCAACATTAGTTCATAATCGTGAATTTTGTATTTTAAATACCATGTATTCAGGTTCAGATTATTTTCACTTGAAATCATACAGAATTTTTTAACAGAGTTTGTTTTTGAAATCATTGAAGCAACTGTATTTAATATTTTTAACACCAATTTTCTAAGATTTTTTAACATTTTCCGGTTATACATTCCTCAAAAGTACATATTCTAAACAATAGAAAATATTAATTTTAAGAATAAAAAGACGAATTTAAACAAATTTTATTAGTTTTACAATATTTTTTCTCATCTCCAACACGGATATATCAATTTTAACAGAATTAAACGCATATTTTAGTTTTTAAGAACAAAAATGTAATAAGTACATTAATTAAACAAAAAAATAAAATCAATTTTCAAGAAAAGACAATTTTTTACACAAATTTTCAACTTTGAAATACATTTGTTTACATATATTGTTACAATATATTACTAAACTTAAACTTTTTAAAAAGTTTGAATGTCTTTACAAAGGGTTCATATTTATATTTTTCACGTCTTGACTGCATTCGAAATCTTACAACAAAAGTATACTTTTATTATTTTTATTATTATTATTATTCTAGAAAACCTAAAAAGTCATTTCTTGCTGCTTTAAACACTTGGCATATTAAAACTACTCTGAGATATTCTACCCATATAATTAATCAAATTAGGACATGATTCATCTTACACTTCAAAATTTCTGAATTTTTACAATACTTATTTTCATCAAACTGTATTCTTGATCCTATATATTTTAGGAGTACAGAATTTTAACATCTGTTTTTATCTACTTATCAGAAAATTATCAAAACGCCCAACAACATTTTCCAAATATGAATATTATCTTTACAGTTTAATAATACAAAACATACACGAATACAAAGTTTAATTTTACAAACATTTCATATTTCAAACCAAACTTTTCGGAATTTTCACATCATAAGAGCAAACATTAGACGAACTTTTTAACTTTTTAACTTTTTTTATTGCTTAGATCTTTTCATCATAACTTTTAATTATGATAATTATCCATTTTTAGGTTGATTGTCGAAAAACTGTAACTGAAATTACATAAACTTAATGTAAAAAACCATGTTCTCACACAATTTCTTGAAATTCAACAAAGAATTGACTATTACTTATCTATTATTATTCTTATTAAATACTTATCTACATCAATATCGACTCTCGATAGTATATAGATATTTCATCATTACACACTTACAACTCTTTTCAAACGTTTATCAGAAAAATAAGTCAATCAAAGTCTAGTAGTTATCACACCTGTTCCTCAGAAATATTACTATCATATGAAACAGTAAAGAAAATTAATAGATATTTAATATTTAATAGCCTCATACGTGAAATTACTGTCGAATGAGAATACTAATAATCTATAAAATCAACTGTTGAACAAAAAAATAGTACAGATTACCGAAAATTCAAATGTTTTTTCTGCAAAAGTTACAAAAATTAACAAATGAATGACAAGTTAGAGAAATAACTAAAAAAGTTAATGAACATATTTACAAATTTATTAAAATCACACCTTTTTCTGGATTACAAACCACAATTCCTTGAGAAATTTATCACCGAATTTGTAAGATTTTAGTCCTAGTATTACATACACTCAATAAATATTCAAAATTAACAAAAATATAATTTTTTAGTCTCATCAATAAGCAGAAATTCTATATTAAAAGAATATTTTGATAGTAGTACTTATAAAAATGAGAGTTTACAAACTGATTTTCATAATTTTATCACATTTAAACTTAATATTTTACATAAAACATTATTTAATCAAATTTTATGCTTTCTAATTCAGTAAAATTCAATACTTTTTTAGTTTTTAAACCAATACCACAATATTTATTTACATCAAACTTGATTCTTCACCTTTTATATTTCCACATTACACACGTGAGATAAATACTAACTTGGATCAGGAGTTGAAGTCAATTGATTCCATTCGATTTTCATCATGTACGCATTGCTCCTACACGAAATTTCTTACTGCTATAATCATCTAATGTATTAAAACTAATCTACTCATATTTTTAATCAATTCATCAGATGTTTCATCTCGCACTTCTGAATTATCGTGCATCAAGTTGCTTAAAATATAAATACTATCTTTATAGTTTTAATGATATATAGTATACATGGTTTATCTTGAGTTAGCATTTCCATAGTATTAATCAAGTTATATGTTTCATATTGAACTTGATCTTAATGTTTTCATCTTGCATCTGAATTATCGTCCATCAAGTTTTTTAAATAATAATATATTTATAGTTTTTGATTATACATAGCATGTACAAATGCAATCTTTAATTTTAACATTTCATATTTCAAATAACCTATTTCCGAAACCAAGCTATGTGAATTTTACCACAACGCTTATTATCATAGAATAATTTGTGTTTCACACTTTTCTAAAAGTTATCAGATATGTACCCTTCAGAGAAATTACTATCATATGAATAAATGAAGAAAATTTAATTTATATTAAATGTACACGAAATTGATTGCAATATACATGTATTTAATAAAAATAAATAAATAAGCGATTATTTATACATTAAACCTTTACTAAATATATATTTCTTTCATTATACAGATGTTTCAACAAGATGAACCAAAACAGCAGCAAACTTCAGAAATTCATGACCCGAATGATTCATCCCTAGCACATGTAGCGTTAACGAATAACACATATGTGAGTACTTATATGAGAAATACTAGAATTCGTATATGAAACGTAATTAGAGTAAATATAAAATGATTTGTCTTACTACCTACACTTTAACAAGTGCTTTTTACCTATATTATTGAAGAGAATTCTAACTGTGCCCATTTATTTCTACTACAGATGTGCTCTATTTGCTACAAACACTTCTTAAGTAAATGGAATTTAACAGAACATACAAAAATCTATACAGGTGAAAAACCTTACACTTGGAAAGATTACCATAAATGCTGTTTTCAGGGAGACGTGAATCAAAAATGCACACATCATCATATAAAGCATCATCAGATATATGTAAACTTAGCGAAGATATTCAAAAATTAGTCAGACTTTTGAAGAATTCAGAAATAAAGGAAGATATTTAGGCTATTTATCCATCATATTTTCACAACACTTACCACAATATCTCAAACTTAAAATTTGGAAGACATACAGACTGCTGAAAAGTAATTTTGTGATTCTTCTAACCAGTATGAATGTATAGATGTTATTTTGCAGTGTATTCTTTAAATGCTCACATTAAATATTCTTTTATATGCATATATCGTTGTGTTTATTTTTCTAATACCTATTACATTAATGAAATACATAACATTTTAAGTGAAATAACACTCTCACAACTTAAAAAATGCATAAGAACATACAAAAAATAAACAGATGTATGAAAAAATATGTAAGTTTACAAAATATTTTCATTGTTTTCTAGAAATATTAACAAAAAATATTTACAATGTGAAAAAATTGTAAAAGTGAAAAGAAAAAACATAAATGTAAAAACAAAAACCACAAAGTGAAAAACTCATAACAAAGTTTTTGAAAAAAAATATTTACAACAAAAATTTTTTTACAAAAACCAAAACTTCCAAAAATATTTTTTTCAAAAACATTTTTTACAAAAAAATTTTTTTTTCAAAATAAGTTTTTACAAAAGTAAAAAAAAAGAAAATCACAACGTTAAAAAAATGAAAAATTTTTGCTAAAAAAAGTGTAAAAAAATTGCAAAAAAATATTTGAGTTTTTCACTTTGTGGTTTTTGTTTTTACATTTATGTTTTTTCTTTTCACTTTTACAATTTTTTCATATTGTAAATATTTTTTGTTAATATTTCTAGAAAACAATGAAAATATTTTGTAAACTTACATATTTTTTCATACATCTGTTTATTTTTTGTATGTTCTTATGCATTTTTTAAGTTGTGAGAGTGTTATTTCACTTAAAATGTTATGTATTTCATTAATGTAATAGGTATTAGAAAAATAAACACAACGATATATGCATATAAAAGAATATTTAATGTGAGCATTTAAAGAATACACTGCAAAATAACATCTATACATTCATACTGGTTAGAAGAATCACAAAATTACTTTTCAGCAGTCTGTATGTCTTCCAAATTTTAAGTTTGAGATATTGTGGTAAGTGTTGTGAAAATATGATGGATAAATAGCCTAAATATCTTCCTTTATTTCTGAATTCTTCAAAAGTCTGACTAATTTTTGAATATCTTCGCTAAGTTTACATATATCTGATGATGCTTTATATGATGATGTGTGCATTTTTGATTCACGTCTCCTTGAAAACAGCATTTATGGTAATCTTTCCAAGTGTAAGGTTTTTCACCTGTATAGATTTTTGTATGTTCTGTTAAATTCCATTTACTTAAGAAGTGTTTGTAGCAAATAGAGCACATCTGTAGTAGAAATAAATGGGCACAGTTAGAATTCTCTTCAATAATATAGGTAAAAAGCACTTGTTAAAGTGTAGGTAGTAAGACAAATCATTTTATATTTACTCTAATTACGTTTCATATACGAATTCTAGTATTTCTCATATAAGTACTCACATATGTGTTATTCGTTAACGCTACATGTGCTAGGGATGAATCATTCGGGTCATGAATTTCTGAAGTTTGCTGCTGTTTTGGTTCATCTTGTTGAAACATCTGTATAACGAAAGAAATATATATTTAGTAAAGGTTTAATGTATAAATAATCGCTTATTTATTTATTTTTATTAAATACATGTATATTGCAATCAATTTCGTGTACATTTAATATAAATTAAATTTTCTTCATTTATTCATATGATAGTAATTTCTCTGAAGGGTACATATCTGATAATTTTTAGAAAAGTGTGAAACACAAATTATTCTATGATAATAAGCGTTGTGGTAAAATTCACATAGCTTGGTTTCGGAAATAGGTTATTTGAAATATGAAATGTTAAAATTAAAGATTGCATTTGTACATGCTATGTATAATCAAAAACTATAAATATATTATTATTTAAAAAACTTGATGGACGATAATTCAGATGCAAGATGAAAACATTAAGATCAAGTTCAAGATGAAACATATAACTTGATTAATACTATGGAAATGCTAACTCAAGATAAACCATGTATACTATATATCATTAAAACTATAAAGATAGTATTTATATTTTAAGCAACTTGATGCACGATAATTCAGAAGTGCGAGATGAAACATCTGATGAATTGATTAAAAATATGAGTAGATTAGTTTTAATACATTAGATGATTATAGCAGTAAGAAATTTCGTGTAGGAGCAATGCGTACATGATGAAAATCGAATGGAATCAATTGACTTCAACTCCTGATCCAAGTTAGTATTTATCTCACGTGTGTAATGTGGAAATATAAAAGGTGAAGAATCAAGTTTGATGTAAATAAATATTGTGGTATTGGTTTAAAAACTAAAAAAGTATTGAATTTTACTGAATTAGAAAGCATAAAATTTGATTAAATAATGTTTTATGTAAAATATTAAGTTTAAATGTGATAAAATTATGAAAATCAGTTTGTAAACTCTCATTTTTATAAGTACTACTATCAAAATATTCTTTTAATATAGAATTTCTGCTTATTGATGAGACTAAAAAATTATATTTTTGTTAATTTTGAATATTTATTGAGTGTATGTAATACTAGGACTAAAATCTTACAAATTCGGTGATAAATTTTTCAAGGAATTGTGGTTTGTAATCCAGAAAAAGGTGTGATTTTAATAAATTTGTAAATATGTTCATTAACTTTGAATATTTATTGAGTGTATGTAATACTAGGACTAAAATCTTACAAATTCGGTGATAAATTTTTCAAGGAATTGTGGTTTGTAATCCAGAAAAAGGTGTGATTTTAATAAATTTGTAAATATGTTCATTAACTTTTTTAGTTATTTCTCTAACTTGTCATTCATTTGTTAATTTTTGTAACTTTTGCAGAAAAAACATTTGAATTTTCGGTAATCTGTACTATTTTTTTGTTCAACAGTTGATTTTATAGATTATTAGTATTCTCATTCGACAGTAATTTCACGTATGAGGCTATTAAATATTAAATATCTATTAATTTTCTTTACTGTTTCATATGATAGTAATATTTCTGAGGAACAGGTGTGATAACTACTAGACTTTGATTGACTTATTTTTCTGATAAACGTTTGAAAAGAGTTGTAAGTGTGTAATGATGAAATATCTATATACTATCGAGAGTCGATATTGATGTAGATAAGTATTTAATAAGAATAATAATAGATAAGTAATAGTCAATTCTTTGTTGAATTTCAAGAAATTGTGTGAGAACATGGTTTTTTACATTAAGTTTATGTAATTTCAGTTACAGTTTTTCGACAATCAACCTAAAAATGGATAATTATCATAATTAAAAGTTATGATGAAAAGATCTAAGCAATAAAAAAAGTTAAAAGGTTCGTCTAATGTTTGCTCTTATGATGTGAAAATTCCGAACAGTTTGGTTTGAAATATGAAATGTTTGTAAAATTAAACTTTGTATTCGTGTATGTTTTGTATTATTAAACTGTAAAGATAATATTCATATTTGGAAAATGTTGTTGGGCGTTTTGATAATTTTCTGATAAGTAGATAAAAACAGATGTTAAAATTCTGTACTCCTAAAATATATAGGATCAAGAATAAAGTTTGATGAAAATAAGTATTGTAAAAATTCAGAAATTTTGAAGTGTAAGATGAATCATGTCCTAATTTGATTAATTATATGGGTAGAATATCTCAGAGTAGTTTTAATATGCCAAGTGTTTAAAGCAGCAAGAAATGACTTTTTAGGTTTTCTAGAATAATAATAATAATAAAAATAATAAAAGTATACTTTTGTTGTAAGATTTCGAATGCAGTCAAGACGTGAAAAATATAAATATGAACCCTTTGTAAAGACATTCAAACTTTTTAAAAAGTTTAAGTTTAGTAATATATTGTAACAATATATGTAAACAAGTGTATTTCAAAGTTGAAAATTTGTGTAAAAAATTGTCTTTTCTTGAAAATTGATTTTATTTTTTTGTTTAATTAATGATACTTATTACATTTTTGTTCTTAAAAACTAAAATATGCGTTTAATTCTGTTAAAATTGATATATCCGTGTTGGAGATGAGAAAAAATATTGTAAAACTAATAAAATTTGTTTAAATTCGTCTTTTTATTCTTAAAATTAATATTTTCTATTGTTTAGAATATATACTTTTGAGGAATGTATAACCGGAAAATGTTAAAAAATCTTAGAAAATTGGTGTTAAAGATATTAAATACAGTTGCTTCAATGATTTCAAAAACAAACTCTGTTAAAAAATTCTGTATGATTTCAAGTGAAAATAATCTGAACCTGAATACATGGTATTTAAAATACAAAATTCACGATTATGAACTAATGTTGAAAACATGGGTAACATTAAATATACAGCTAATATATAATTGTAGATTAGGAAATTCTTAAAGTGTATCCAAATTTATTAAATATAGTATTGAATACAGTGAATAAGTGAAATATGTGAATAAGTATTAATATTTCCATGTTTCTTTTGAAAATACTAGTGTAAAATTATTCAAATTCGGCTTTTCTTTAAAACTGATATTTATTTTTGTTTAATTAATGATACTTGTTAAGATTTTGTTGTTAAAAACTAAAATATACGTTTAATTCTTCTGTTAAAATTGATATATCCGTGTTGGAGATGAGAAAAAATAGTGTAAAACTAATAAAATTTTTTTAAATTCGTCTTTTCCCCTCTGAAAAACTAATATTTCTATTATTTTGCTTCATTAATTACACTCATTATGACTTCCAAATTTTAATTTGGAGATGTTGTGGTAACTGTTATAAAACTAGAATGGATAAATAGCTTAAATCTCTTCTTTTTTTCTCTCTATGTGATACTTTTTCTTGAACGTAAACATTTTGTTGTATACCTTTGTAAGTTGTGACGTCAAAATTCTTTGTTATGTTCCCCTACCTGGAATGCATGCATGGAGGGGTTGCAGAAAAAAGTTTTAGTTTAGATATGATGTAATAAAAAATGCTCTGCAGGTTCACATTTGTGTGTTGAGGATTTCTTTAAATTATTCGTTTATGTATTAAAATTCTACTTAGTTGGTATATATAAAGTACGATGAAATTTCCAATTAGAGTAAAAGTTAACCAAATTCGTTTAATTCGTCTTTTTTCGTTAAAAAATCATTAGTTTCCTTTGTTAATTGTTCAGTTATCGAAATTCTTTGAGGTAACGACTGTTCAAAAACTAAAAAATATGTTTAAATTTCTATTTTAAGTTGTGTATTCTAATTTTATATTTAAAAAAAAAAAAAAAAAAAAATGAAGAAATGAGTTAAAAATTTAATATTTTCTGTTGTTTTGCTTAATTAATAATGTTCATGAAGGAAATGGTTGTCCAAAACTGGAATGCATGCTTAAATTTCTTTCTATCAAATTGATATTCTGAAGTTTGAGTTGAAAAAATCGTAAGAAATAAGTCTTTTTCTATAAAACTTGATATTTTCCATTGTTTTTTACATAATTAACGATACTCATTAAGATTATAGCTGTTGAAAAACTAGAATGCATGTTTAAATTTCAACTTGTAAGTCGATACACTGATGATGCAGTTGATAAAAATCGCAAGAAATCAGTCTTTTTCTATAAAACTGGATATTTTCTATTGTTTTTACTTAATTAACGATACTCATTAAGGTTATAGCAGTTCAAAAACTAGGATGTACGTTTAACTTTCAAATTTTAAGTCGTTACATTGATCATGTAGTTGATAAAAATCGTAAGAAATCAGTATTTTTCTATAAAACTGGATATTTTCTATTGTTTTTACTTAATTAACGATACTCATTAAGATGTCTATCAAGCAAAATTCAAATATATGTTTAACTTTCTTGTGTTAAATTGATAATCTCATCTTGTAGTTGAGGAAATCTAAATAAAATGGTTGAAAACTGAAATTTTAATTGTTTCGCTTAATTAATAATGCTCGTTAAAATTACGGTTGTTCAAAATTCAAATATAAATTTAATCTTCATCTTATAGTATGATTCAATGTTGAGATGTGATTGATAATATTTTTGAATAGGGAAGGTCGTTCACCTCTCTTGTTATAATAGAATGTTCCTTTTTTCCACTAGGGGGCGTTCGTGGAGGGGGATGCATGGTGGGGGCAGGAGGGACGGTGGTGGCACCGGCGGCGGGACGGCTCCGCCGCTCCGCCGCCGGCTGAGCTTAAACTCTTGTTTTCCTACTACTCATGTACATTGCATATTATCAGATGATATTGCAGAAAAATTAGAATTTTTACATAGTCACTGGGAAGTATACTTGCATAGCCCTGCAAATCTTAACATATATTGTATGCATTGCGTTAAACCCTTAGGAAGTAACTATGTACTAACTGCCAACATATCAAATGAAACAGCTTGTAAGAAAATTAACACATATTCTGTTCCTATAGAAGTAAGTCATAATGATATCTCTGAAGGAAATAGTTCAACAGAAAGAAATATTTCAACAACTTTAAATGCTAATGACTGGGTTGTTAAATATGATGTCAAATACTTCCCTGGATGTATAATATAACTGAAATAAATAATAATGAAATAAATGTTAGTGTGATGCACCAATCTTCAGTTGAATCCAATTTTATATGGGTTGATCACAAGATCAAAATTTACTATGATGTAGACAATGTAGAGAAAAAAAATCCAAATTCCTCCAGGAAACTGAGGACAATTTTGGTTCAGAGAATGTATTAAAATTCGGCAATTTTTATACAAACACAATTTTTCATAATAAAATTACTTAATACTTTGATTTTATCATTTTTAAGATCAACTTATTTACGTCGGACACCAGTATTTTCATTCAGTTTACGTCTGACACCGAAAATTTACGTCCGACACCACTAGAGATGTAAATTTTCCGGAAAAATATAAGTGGCGGAAAAAAACTGGTTTTTTACCGGTTTTTTTCGGAAAAAACGGAAAAATTGGAAAAATTGATTTTTCATGATTGTTTCTCCCAAATAAATTATATTTTCTTAGAGAATATTAAATAATAAACATTTTTTCCTATTTATATGTATTAAATGAATACTATTTTCACTTTATATTACAAAATAAAAAGCAAGTAGCAAAGCCTGCTTTTAAAAGTTTAGTTTTTTTTTTTTTTTTTTTTTTTTTTTTTTCCCACAGCCTAAGAATTTTTATTAAACGCTATTGTTTGTTTTATCAAATCTCTGTTGAAATGATTTTTCAGTTACATGTTTAACTACCAATTGACCTAATGTAAAAACCTGAACCAATATGTCTGCAGTTTGGAATGCAATAATTTATGCATTCCATTTACATAAGTATAGTTTTTAAGTAAATGATACTAGTTTAAAGAATTATTGCAGTTTTGTCATTATTTTGAATATCAATATTCAAAAATTCCATTGTTTGTTTAAAAAATGTATATTTTTACATTATTACTTTTTTTCTTAGAATTATAATTTTATTTCCTTTATAAAATATGTTTAGTTTTGGTATAGCTTTCCAATCTCAACTCAAAAAAAGTTTTGATATAGTTTTATAATCTAAATTCAAACAAAACTAAGTTTTACTTTGGCTTACTCAGGTCTGCAACTAAAAAATAGCATAGGATTTATTGACTCTTAGATTTTTACTCACTAAAACCAGATTTTTAGTTTTACTAAATGTAATTTTTTTTTCTTTTTACCCTGAAATCTGGTATTCTATTTTTGAGTAAGAAACCATATTCAATAATGTTTCCACATGGTAATTTTATATTTCTAAGAGGGGAACTCAAAAGTTATGAAAACAGAACATTACAAATAGAAAATGCTCACTATTTGAGAAATTAACAAAAGCATACAGAGATAAACTTCTACTGTGCTTTAGAAAACTACAAAAATTCACATTTTAATCAAGATGGAAAGTATAATTTGGAACATAGTTACTTGTAATAAAATATGGGTTTTTTTTTTATTGCATTTGTACTTTCTAATGCAAACTGCACATATTTTTGCAACATTACTGTACATTATGGAGGTAAAATGGAGGTCAATTTTAGATTCAACACCTTGAAGAAACATTCAATTAATCAGCTATAACGAAATCTTGAAAAATGCAGCATAGTAGTGCCACCTATAGGGCAGTTTACACCAAAAACTAAACAACATTAATATATATATCAGAAACTGTCTGAAGCTGTAGTTTGATTTTAAAAAAATTGTCCTTGAGGTAAAGCTATTGCGATAATCATGAATAATGCAGCATAGCAGCGTCATCTGGTGAGCAATTTACACAAAAAAGTAATGAGTGCGAAGTTATGTCAAAGATTAACTTAATCTGAAATTTTATAAAAATACATTAGTTTGAGATAGTTCTATTGTGGAAATTGTGAATAATGCCGCATAGCAGCGCCATCGGTTTGGCGATATAAACTAATAACTAAACATCTCGAGTTTATATCAAGGTGTAGCTGAATCTAAAGTTTTGTGAAATTATGTTCATCAGTTCTTGAGATAGAGTGCCCATAAAATTTGTCACATACAGACTCACAGAGTGACAGATATTTTCCAAAAACCATCAAAACGTGTTCAGGAACTTCTAAAACGTTTAAATACACCAAAAACTGGAAGTCAAATTTTCCAGGAATTCAATACTTCTTGAAAAGATAGATTGAAGTAATAAATAAATACTTCAAAATTTTATGTTGATTTTTAATTTTATCATTTCCATTAATCAGCATATTCAGAGTTTCCCCCAGAGGGTTTTAGAGGGGCGCTCCGGCTTTCCTGCCCTTTAGTTTAAAAAATAGCGCCCCTCTTGCCCTTCATCCAAAAACTAGCGCCCCTCTTGTCATTCATTCAAAAACAATAGCGCCCTTCTTGCCCCACATTTGAAAAAGCGCAGCCCTCCAGCGATGATCCGAACGCGCTATAGCGCGTAAATTACGCAAAAAATCGGCGACGAAACGCAAAAAATAGCCTCATACGCGTCCCGTAGGATGGATAATTTCGTCAAAAAATCACTAAAAAAATGGCAAGTTTCGTTAAAAATCGCGAAGTAACGACTAATTTCTAGCAAGATTCGCAAACAAATTGCTAATTTCGCACAAGATTTCACAAAACGGCAGATATCCTCAAAAGATCGTGGAAAAACGACAAATTTCTTCCAAAAATCGCGATAAAACGGAAATTTTGTCAAATGAGTCACAAAAGACGACATGTTTTGTCAAAAAATGGCGATAAAACGGCAGATTTCGCCAAAAGATTTCCCAAAAAAAAAGGCAAATTCGTCCAAAAATTGCAACAAAACGGATTCTGTGAAAAGTATCGTTTTTTCACGATATTTTCGCGATATTTGTCGTTTTTTCGCGATTTTTTTAGCAAAATATGCCGTTTTTTGTGAATTTCTAGTAAAATTTGCCGTTTTTTCGCGATTTTTTTAGCAAAATATGCCATTATTTGCGATCTTTTAACAATATTTGCCGTTTTATCGCGATCTTTTAAGAAAATCTTTTTAATTTTTTGATAAAACTTCTGTTTTTTCACGACTTTTTGAACCGCTAGATTCTACATTCAACTTTATAAAAGTGCCCTTAAAAATGAAAAAGTGTCCTTAAAAATGTAAAAAGTGCCCTTTTCAGAACAGTAGCGCCCTGCCCTTTTTTAAACCTGGGGGAAACTCTGAGCATATTATTACAATTTTACACATGAATTAATTTTTAAAAAGAGAAGTTGCATTTAATTACATATCTAGATTTTTTTTTCATGTAATCAAGTTTTTGTGAAATTGTGAACTTTTTGTTTATACTTGTACAAAAAATATATTAAGAATTTTTGAATAAAAAATTATTACTATATTTAGGTTCCTATTTAGACATTTTTAATAAGGTTATTTACATACATATATGCAACTTAATAAGATTCAGATGCTGTATGGCATGAGATTTTTTTTTTTCCTTCAATCACTGCACTTGCAAAAGATTCAATTTGTTGATTAAACTTTTTCTGAAATGTCTATTTTCAAGAAAAATTTTGTGCAAAGGGTCTTTCAAGTCTTTTCAAACAGATTTCTGCTCAGAGATCAGATTACCCACATTAAAATTTTAATGTGAGACACTCAGCATAAAAATAAATAAAATAAAAGGTATGAGAATGTAGCTATTACAAAAATTTCCACTATATTATTTCATAACTGAAATTTCAATTTTCCCATTTCGTAAAAATTGAAAAATAAGCCTTCGGAAAAAAATCGAAAAAAACCGTTTTTTTCCCAATTTTCCCGGTTTTTTTCCGAGCATCCCCATCTCTAGACACCACAATAAAAATTTTTAAAGCGTGCTTTAATATTAAACTAAATAAATTGAAAAAGGTCAAGCATACAACTTTCATATGTGTACTTCTGATTATAGTTGGTTTAAAAATTATAAAATCAGCCAAATCACAGAATTTTGACAATTAATTCGACATGTCACAGTTTTCCAGTTTGTGTGATTTACGTCCGACACTGGTTATTTAAATATTTTTCCCCAGAATTTTAAATACTTAGAAATGTTTGTTTGTATGCTTTTTGATAAAGTGTGATGTGGTAAGTACCTTTGTATAGAAATCTGATTATTTAGTAGAAATTTATATACCAAAAACCATATTGTTGTGATAAATTTGTGTCTTATTTTTACGTCCGACACCATGGAATTGCCCTTTAGATAAAATAAGGCATTAAAAAAAAGGTCTCTAATCTTCATTTATATCATTATCTAAATGATATGCAGTGCAACTAATGAAATGTAAATAACAGATCTTCAATTTTATCATGCCTTTCCGATAGTCCAAACTATTCAATATGGAATTTTAGAATGCATTTAAAATGATAAATGTTCTTGCACTATCCAACCATTTTCAGATAATCGTATAGCCCATCAATTTAGCACAGATTGATTCCACAATTTCCCTTCAGAGATGCTTATATGGATATATTATCACCAATGGAACAATCTCATTATTTGCTGAAAAACATCCTATAACAGTGATTTGTTCTTTTTCGTTATTCGGTACTACATAATACACATCTTTGATTTTGGTTCCAAAATTTCCCTTGTTTTAAGAACACAAAAGAAACCTTGTTTTAACCTTATTAAAAATTCTCTCTGTATGCTTTAGAATTCGGAAGAAAATATTAATAATATCTTCTTCCAAATATGATTTTACATTTCTGAACAAACTTAAAACAACTTCTTTTGTAACGGCACATCTAGATTTTGTCAAAAGTTCTGCTTGTGTTTTGTACCAATTTTGGATGACTTTGTAAAAAACACCATTTATAAAGAAATTGCCTTTATTAAATTCTAATAGGTAAAATTTAAGTATTAAATTTGATTATTTAGCTTTTCAGTTAAATTAAAATATTTTATCGCTACTGAAATAACACTTTTTGTATCGGTCACCTGGGTGGTCCATTACTGGAAAATCACGAAATAAGCAATCCAGTAATGGACCACCCCTCCTAAAATCTTAAAAATAAATAAAATTTTGTAAATGGCCATTGGTATATTAAATTCAATGTTTTATATTGCTAACCAAACAAAAACATTAAATTTTTACGAAAAAATAAAAAAGATATAAACTAAGTAAGTAAAGTCAGCTCTTAGCATGTTCATTAAGATTTTCAGTGAAAAACAGAGAAACTGCGAAACTTTATTTTCTGCTTCCTAATTGTTTTGAAGAAAAGTGTAAAAAATTAATCCAGCTTATAAAGCATGCAAGGTGAAATTCAGAAAAAAAATAATAAAAGCTTAACTATTATTTATTATTTTTTTATAAATCAAAAAGTGCGAGGTGGCCCATTACTGGGAGGTGGTCCATTACTGGCACATCTACCCTATGTATATTAAAAGCTCAGAAATTCACTTGAGAAAATTTCATTTTCGGCCGAAACTTAAAAGATGATCGAAATTCATTTTCGGCTCAGTTTCGGCATGAGAAATGTGTTTCTATTGGGCGCTATAAATTAACAGAACAGAGGGTTTTTTTTTTTTTTTTTTTTTTAACATTCCTTTAAGCAAGCGATTACTGCAAGACTTTCAATCTCAGGACCGATTTCAGTCTTGAAGATTTTGATTCATAATACATTACACGTTATGTAGCGAAATTGTATCAATTTACACGGAAAAAGTTTTAATAGCTTTTTTTTTTTTTTCCATTGTAAAAAATCAATTTTTGGCTACAATTGAAGACACATTGAAATTATGTTTTAGCTTATCTCCTTCAGTTGTTATCTAATGCTTCAAAATGTTTTCAGCCTTCGGTTGGATGTATTCCTTGCACTCATTTAGCAAGCAAATTAGCAAGTTATTGTCACGGATAAAATCATTATAAAACTTGCTATTGTCAGCGTGTCTAGCAACCTGGATAAATAAAGGAAATTGATATGGACGGCAAAAATCAGGGGAATAATTTACCATTCCTGAAGAAAAGCCAGGGAAATCTATTACTTGTAGGGAAAAGACAAGAAAATCTATTACTTGTATGGAAAAGTCAGGGAAATTTGAAAGCTGAAAAAGAGTGCTAAATTTTATATATATATGTATATATGCTCAGAGAAACCAAACCTCCCTGTGAGACCACCTCCATTAAGCGACCATTTTTTCCCTGAACGACCATGTTTCATGGAACGAAATTTATTTCCAATTTTTTTATTAGGCTCAATATTAATTTCACCTCCATTCAGAGACCACCCCAGTTGAACACCTTTCATGACCGACCAACACCGATAAACACTTAAAAGTTACGGAAATAATAATAATCTTCTTTGTGTTTTTCTTTTTAATCATTGAATTTAACTCTGAGGATGACTAATTACGGTCAGTAAATTCTCCTACCGTATTCTGTCAGGAATCCTCAAAGAAATAGATAAAGTAATAAACTCGTCTATGTATGTTTTCGTCGTCCCCTCTCGCCCCCCCCCCCCCCCCCACAAAAAAAAAAAAAAAAAAAAAAAAAAAAAAAATTGAAACTGTTTGGAAATAAGTTATACAATACAGGGATGAGATTCTTCAGACTTTTCTTCAATTTTTTAAGAAATTTCACAAATTAAATTTTTGGGAATATTTTATATTTTTTCTTTAGTTTTTTACTTTTGCTTTTGTACTTTGATATAATAGTCTATTTTTTCATATAATATGTAAATTTTACTAGCAATTATAATATTTAATCCGCTTGAAATTCATAAGTATTATTGCTCAAATGTAGTTCGCGCAGTTTTCAGATTTTTTACTTTTTTGTTAATCTCATCTCTGACAATATAAAACCGTAAAATCAAAGCAAACGCCAGTGTATACATTTCTTAAACTCTGCAGTAATGGACTAGATTATGTAATTAACATTTGTTTTGATGCTTTGTTTTTATATCTTTTATTAATACCACTTAATGTAAAATAAATAAATAAAAATATTATTATTTTTTCCAATAATTAAAATCTAGATTTAAACATGGCATCCGTTAAGAGACCACCTCTTGGAGCGACCATTTTTTGTTGGAACGGAACGTAGTCGACTTCGGAAAGTTTAACCGTAGAATTTTCGAAGGGAATTTTTCAAGTATTTATAACGAAATACTTGAATTTAACTTCTCCTTATATATATATATATATAATATTAAGTTATGCTGCCTATTGTGATTTGTACAATGAAAATGTAAAAGAAATGAATTACTAGATCGTTTCTAAGTTATGTGGCGGAAATTCTAATTCTGTTTTTGTCTGCATCGTGTGTAATCGCGGCATGCTACATGTGATGCATGATTGTTAAAATAAGTATGATTTAGAGTCATTGTTGCGTCATTATTTGCTCGTTAATTTTGAGATTTGAAAGATTATAATTACTTCTATAGTATTTATCTTTGTTTATTTATTGTCTGCCAAAAAAAAGTACTCTTACTGATTATTTGTTGATTCACACGATATCTCTAGTATTTTTGCAATGGCAGATCAGATGAAAAACCTAATAGGTAAATTAACATTGCAACAATGGTGTCACGTCAGTTAAAAGTTTGGCTTTGTTTACACAAATGATTATAATGACTCGTGTTCTGAATGACTTCACTTTAAAAGTGTTTTCAATTTGTAAAATATTGGCTAAAGGTATTTTCATCAGAGATCAGGGATTGATTTTAACTAGAGGTGGTTTGAACCGTGGTTAAAACCTCCTGAACAAAATACATTTTGACCACTAATGGTAAAAATTCACTTTGATTGACATAAAAAATTGAAATTTATTTTATGTGATAAATTTAGCGCAGCATTTGAAAGGATTTGTCGAAACAGCATTTAAAAATGTTTCATACAAAATTTGGGAGCATTTGCAAATAATTTACTTGATGTTATAAATTAATTTATATAATTTTTTAGTTCAAGAGAACAAATTTATATAAAGATAGTCAATTATCATAAATATTGAAATATTTTTAATAATTTGATTGCATTTGTACTTTTATATAAATAAAAGTTTAGGTAACGCAATCACATTAAATGAAAGAAACATTTTAAAATATTAAAAAAGTAGATATTCTATAGTTTTACTTTTAATGTATGCTTTACTATTTTATTATACATATGGATTAATAGTTTATGAAGTATGGATTAATAGTTTATGTACATATGTGGGATTAATAGTTTATGTACATGGGCACCCAAAAGAATTTCATTACATTATGGTCTATTGGGAGAAATCCTTTGCACAGTATTTTAATGAAATTACGCTATTGCAAATGTGTGAAACTTATATAAACCACTGAATTCCATTACGATTACGTTATAACAGGACATTCATAGCATTTTTAATCCAATTACAGGAACACACCAAAGAAATTGGTTACAATACTGTCTTTGAGCAATAATATCTGGAAATACGTTTTCAATTTCTGCATGCGCTTTTAAATTAAATTTTTTTTTTAGGTGTGTCCCTAATTAATATAAATATTTAGTACCTATAGTCGTCGTCTGATCCGTCCGTCTGTCTGTCCGCATATAACAGCACAAAAACTATCCTACCGAATCATTTGAAATTTTAAATATCTATTTGTTGTCGCATACTGTTGAGTCATTGCAAATTTTAATAAAATGGGATAAAATAGTTCCAAGTACTTTTTAATGATGTTAAACCCGTAGAAATATAATGAAATTGATATGCATTTATGAAGAACACTAGAATATATATATTTTAGAACATGCCGCGCAAAAAATATTTATTTTCATTTACACGTCAACACAAAAGAATTCCATTACAAATTAGTATGGGAGGGGAGGGGACATTAATTTTCAGCTTTATTAATCTAGGGATTTTTTCATAGTCATTTTCTCAATGTCACTAGCAGGTCTTTTAAATAATAACTTTTTCGGGTAAAACTGCATGATCGAGTTCACATGGGCGTATTTGAGCCAGCATGTTATACTGGGAAAATATGTTCAGATTTGTAAATGACTTGTGATGACACTTGACTGCTCAAGGCTCATGCAGACGAGGTATTTAGATCTCGTTCGTAGTTCGTACCTTATACTCTAGACATTGCCAACAATGGAATAATCGTAAAAAAATAAATAATAAAATAATAATAATAAGAAGAAGAAGAAATATATATATATATATACTAGCAGCCTTCGCCGCTACGCTGGTCAGTTTCTCTAAAATAATCTTGAATCAAACGAAATATATTTAAATAAACAATCTTAATATCTAATCAAATACCCACAATTTTTGTCTGATATATGTAAGCTTACATTATTCAGTTCAAAGTTCATGTTGGCGACAAAACACCTCTAAAATGACTAAATAACTGACAAATTAGAAAAGTACTAAAGTATTTGACAATCTTTTAGTGTTTTTTTAATTCTACATTCTAAAAGTGGAAGGAGTGAAAATCTCACTTTTTAGGAGAGTAAGAGGCATTTTCACTCCTTTTGGAGTGATATTTTTAAAAATACACTCCTTAAAGAGTGGAATTTTTCACTCTGTAGAAAGGAGTGAAATATTTCACTCCGTTATCGAGAGTGAAATATCTCACTCCGCTGAAGAGAGTAAGATACCTCACTCCGTTGACGAGAGTGAAAATCTGACATTATTCACTTTAAAAAATCAGTTCAATTTTGAATCAATATATGGATTTAAGTAACCAAAAACACCAAAATATATCACTTCTTATTTTTCAAATACTCCATTTCAAAATGTAACCTTTGAAAATACACTGATTTGTTACTAAAACGTATGGTGCAAAATGAAGGACGATGGGGGCCATCATCCCGGGCGCATAAATTGAAGGAATTGCAAATTTATATTACAAAATTCGTTTTTCTTTTTCTTTTTTTTTTCTTGTAAATATGTGTATAGATATATATATATATATTTAGATAATGGGAAGTAAATTCATTTTTCATAAGTTATTGCATGCACCTTAATCTACATCCAAATATAAATTTATTAATAAGGATTTCTTTCTTTTCAAAACCTATTTTACGCAGTGTTGAATTCAGTCACTTTTCTCCTGGAAGGACATTTGTGGCTACGGGGGGGGGGGGGGGGGAGACATTTTGGAGTTCCCAGCGGAAATTGCAATTTTTGACCATGAAAAACACAAAATCCCAAATTTTCCGGGGGGGGGGTATTTTATTGCTCCGGTGGGGAATGTCCCCCCCCCGGGCCACACCCTAAATTCAACACTGATTTTACGTCTTAGTCTGTTTCGTCAACCTTCTCTTTTCTGAGTCTGTAATTTGTTTTCTGCGCTAATGACAAAAACATATGCTAAAAATATTCTTCTGAAAAAGCGAAAGTGTTCAAACTGTTAAACTCTACTGTTAGATGCATATTTTTTATAGACATTTCTCAGCTTTCCTTAGCCAAAATATAAGTGCAATTTCCTTCAGTGTTAAATTCAGGTGTCATATTTTTCTTTGGGGGCATTCCTTTCCCTGGAGCAATGAACGTCTTGCCCTCTCGCCCCCCGCCCCCGAAAATGTTACCTCTTGTATTTTCAATGGTCACAAAGTGCACCCCCCCCCCCGCCGGAACTCTATAATGTCTGCCCCGGAGCCATAGAAATCCTTCCCGGAGGAAAGTGTCTGAATTTAACACTGATATCGTCTATCTTATATTATTTAATTTTTTGGAGTTTCTAATTTAAAATATAAAGCTCCAAAGTAAACGCAAAATATTGTTTATTCAATAGAATTTGTTTCTGTTTCTGTCTTTTCACTTTTGTCACACGTTTCACAAAGAATAAGTCGCAAGTCACATGCTTGTGCGTGAAGGGAATTTAAACTTAGCCCGTTTCAAATGTTTCTCTTAGCATGGAGCTAGTCACTTTTTTAGAGTGACGTCATCAGCCAATCAAAATATTCTTCTTTTCAACTTTTTTTTTTTTTTTTTTTTTTTTTTTCCAAGATAAGCATAAGGACGTCAGCCATTTTATAGGATTTAAATCAACGTTCATTACTTGGAATGTAAACATAAGTCTATATTAATTTTAATATTTTCATCTCTAATGTATTGTATTTTATATGGGTTAGTTTCTGTTATATAGAAAAAGATTGATTTTTTTCTTCTAATTCTTCAAAACCTGATATCTGTCTATCTCAATCTCACATTTCAAATGCGAAAACAGAGATAATCGTGATTCATGATTAGATGCTTTTTGTAGATTAAACATTAATGAGCTGAACTAAGTAGAAAAAGTGCGGAGACAGTGTATTTTTTAATTTTTCTCTCTGTTTTCTTTTTTCAGTTTCAGATTGAAAAATAGCTTTTAGTCTTTTATAAATTTTGCAGTTTTTAATTTAAGAAATAAATAAGTTTTTGAAATTTTTTCTTTGAATATTAATAATACAGTCGAACTTCCTTTTAACGAAATCCGTATTTAATGAAGTTTTCTACTTAACGAAATTTTCTATGGAACCTAGACTTTGAACATTATTAATATGTAAATTAATCTCCGTATTACGAAAAATGTATTCTGTATAACGAAGTTTATCCCACTTTCGTATCGTGCTTGTAAGACATTCAAAACAGAGAGCTTGAGTTTTGCAGCGGATTGCTGAATTTTTTTATTTATTTAATTATTTTTATTTAAATGAAGACATTTTAAAAGCCTTCGATTCCAGTTTCATAAAAATGTTACAGATAAATTGTTCGGATACTTACAAAAGCACGAAAATTTTTATGAACAGTGTATTTATGTATATATATAAATATACCTTAAAGATTTGGAATACTGAGGAAAATAGAAAAGGTACATTTTAATATTTGTTTACTTGTCTTCGTTATGTTTTTTCCTCCTTAAGGCATTATTTTAATTATTTTTTTTAAATGTTTACATTGCATAAAAAAGTTACTGCTCGAATTAAAATACATTTTTTTTTTCAATAAAAATATGTAATTATGGACACCCAGAAACAGTTATTAAATTTTATTATATTGTAAACGCATTTCTTACTTTTTTAATACAAGTAATTATTTTCATTATTATTATTTTTTAATGCCTGAAACGAAGTTTATAACTAAAATCGCTTTAGTATATATGTATTTTTTAAAATTTCATGGAATAATTTTTATTGTATAAGATTGGATATGTTTTAAAGACATAAATAATTATTTTTTATATTAAAAATGTTTTTCAAAGTATGAGAGCAGTACATTTCTGGTCATTTCTTTTCTTTTTATATTTCATTCTTTTTTCTATTTCCTAAATCAATCTTTTTCAATAAAACATGTAAAATTACTTAACTCTTATTTGTATAAAATACAATATATACGGGAATAGAAAAAAATAATAAAATTAATTGGACGTTACCTTGTCGTTCCATAATTAATGGTTGTATTAATATCAGAAATCATGATTAAGTTAAGGAATATGTTTTATATATATATATATATATATATATATATATATATATATATATATATATATATATATATATATATATATATATATATATATATATATATATGCATATTCCACAGAATTTAAAATTTTAGACTATATGTTTATCTATAATAAACCAATGACCAATCACAATAAATAAAAATTAAATTACATTCATAATATTTACATTAAGCTAGATATAATTTAATAACAATCACTACTGAGATTTGTCTATTTAAAATTTTAATTACACATGAAAAAAAGCATAATTAATGTATGTTTTCGGAATTATTAAAATGCTAAATAAAACTTCAGGGGTATTTGAAAAACAGTATTTCTTTGAATAATATATGGGTTAGTAATTTGCACTTATGGGTGTTTTAAAACTATCGTAGATTTCTCGGACATGCAATCAAAACAAATATAAAAGTTAAGATCGAAATAAAATATATTATTGTATTAATATCTGTGGTATTAGATTATATCGGGTTGTATTAATATCTGTTTTTCAGCAAAAAAGATTTTAATTACACGTCAGAAAACCTATAAAAAACCATACATAATATGCATAACGGAATTATTAAAATAATATGTAAAACTTGATGGGCATCGAAAAAAAAAATATTGCCTGTTTAAGATTATGTTTAATAACTTGCGCTTATGGGCATTTTAAAACTATCATGTATATTTATCTGGCTACCAATGAAAGCAAACACAAGGGGAAATATTGGAATAAAATAGTTTATTTCTGTCAATAATCTAACTTAATTTATAGTAACTTTAATTAAGTTTTCCCTTAAAAAGTTTAATTAATGTTACATACTATGAATTAAATAAATATTGTCAATAAAGTATTTTATTCCAAACTTTGACATGCTTGTATTTATATTCATTGTATACTTTAAAAGATACGATTCTTTAAAAATGCCCATAAGAGCAATAAAAAAAAAGAATGCACTGCATAAAAAATAAACATTCACTCCTATAAAAAAAGTGACTATTCACTCCTACTAGGAGTGAAAAAACGCACTCCTTTAGCAAGAGTGAATAGTCACTTCTCAGTAAGAGTGACTACTCACTCCTCCAGCAGTGAAAAAACGCACTCCATTACCAAAAGTAATTAGTCACTCCTCAGAAAGAGTCGTTATTGACTCTTGTTTAGAGTGAGTATTCACTCTTTCAGAGAGTCAACGATTCCACTTTTGCTCAAAGTGAATAGTCACTCTAAAGAGGGTGGACATATTTTGAGTCTGCGATAGAGTGAGTATTCACTCCTTTTTATTTAGAGTATACTTGAATTACTTCTACCTGAATTTGCTTCTGAGATATGGTGAAACATGCTATTATTTTAGACCATCCGTTGAACTTCCTAAGGGAGAGATTTTTTATATATATAGATAAGGATTGAAAATTTCCGGTTTTTGCGCCGAAGGCATCGCCAAATTAGGAAAATGTGAAGTATCTCACGAACTACTGGATTTAAAAAAAATTTGTTTAAAATATGTTAATAGTTGACAGATAACTACAAAAGCCGATTTTTAAGAAATTTTTTAAAAGTTCGTTTTTTTAACCCACCTTAGGGGTGGAATTTTCGAAAATCCCTTCTTAGCGACACTCGGTGTTATAAGAAGTATTTTTACCCCAATTTTCAAGATTTTTGGTTCGGTTGATTTTTAGCTCACAGGCTATCATAGCCTGAGAGCTTATGTGCCCGTCCGTTCTGTATGTATGTTCATACGTTCGTTCGTGCGTAACGCGATAACTCATGATAAAAATATCGGATCCACTTGAAATTTTGTATATAGGTATATCCTGATAAGGCGCTTCCCTGATTAGTTTTTGGAGTTCATTCGATATGTATAAGAGGGGGAACGGGGGGCTCATGCCCCTCCCCTTAATTGATAGAAACGGGATTTTCATGCAGAATTAACAGTTTTCGTTCAAAATTTAGATATAGGATCATTCTGATGAGGCGATTCCGTGACTGTTATTAGGTGTTCATTGAATAAGTGTAAACAGAGGGACGGGGGCTCATGCCCCTCCCCTTAATTGATATAAACGGTATTTTCATACAGAATTAAGTTTTCCTTCAAAATTTAGATATAGGATCATTCTGATGAGGCGATACCGTGGCTGTGTTATTAGGTGTTCATTGAATAAATATAAACAGGGGGAACGGGGGGGGCTCATGCCCCTCCCCTTAATTGATATAAACGGGATTTTCATGCAGAATTAACAGTTTTCGTTCAAAATTTAGATATAGGATTATTTTGATGAGGCGAGTCCGTGGCTGTTATTAGGTGTTCACTGAATAAGTATAAACAGGGGGAACGGGGGCTCTAATGCCCCTCCCCTTAACTTGTATAAATGGATTTTTCAAGCAGAATTGTCAGATTTCGTTCAAATCTCTGAATAGTTTTGGAAGTTTAATGGTTAAGTACAAAAGAGGGGAATAACTCCTCTTAAATTATATAAATGCTAAATGGGTTTTTATTAAGAATTATCCGATTTGCTCTGAATTTTGGATATAGATTTTTATATGATAAAGCATGTCCTTGATAATTTAGGAGGTTCAATGATTAAGTATAAAAAAGGAGAAAAGGGAGAGCTGTTTCTCCTTCTTAATGTTTTTTTTCGAACGGAATTAACGAAATTACAAGGCTGTAATGTGCAATTAGTATGCGTAGCCTGTGAGCTCAATGCCATCAGTTTAACTGGGCAATATTCTTCTTATTTTGTGCTGTGATTAATACGAAATCCAGACTTTCTTTTATATATATATAACATATATATATATATATATATATATATATATATATATATATATATATATATATATATCCAGGGTATCCCTAAATTCATGGTACATAAGCTAGGGGTGATGGAACACATCAAGACGAGTAATAGTAAATTGGAAATCATGGGTCCCAAACGGTATCCAAAGGCGATAGCCGCCATTAAATTTTAGGATCTAAAATTTCAAATAAACATAAAAAACGGAAAAATTGGTCGATTGATTTGCAGTTTTCACTAAAACTGTTCTTTATGTCGCTATTTTCTTGAATATAAATTATAAAGATAAATTTCGAAAATGCCGATAGAGGGCGCTTTAGAGTTTGGAATAACGAACAACTACTTTTTGCCGTAAAGCTTTGCATTTTATAAAGTGGTTTCATAAGCTTAGAATTAAACTTAAATTTTGAGCTCAAAATCTGAATAGTTGGGAGTGGCTAAGTAGCACAAACTGAACTGTGTTCAGAGGGTTCAAGTTTCAAATGATTATAAAAAACAGAATAAATGGTCGCTTGATTTACAATTTTCACTAAAACTATTCTTTATGTGGGTATTTTATTGAAAATAAATTATAAAGATAAATTTCAAAAAATGCCAATAGAGGGCGCAGACTTTGGAGTAACGAACAACTATTTTTTTGCCGTTATTTTTTGCATCTGATTAAATGTTTTCGTAAGCTTAGATTTAAATTTTGAGCTCAAAATCTGAATAGTTGGGAGTGGTTAAGTAGCGCAAATTGAACTGTGTTCAGACGGTTCAAATTTCAAATGATTATAAAAAACGGAAAAATTGGTCGATTCGTTTGCGGTTTTCGCTATAACATACTCTTTAAATCAGTGTTTTCTTGAAAATAAATTTTAAAGATAAATTTCACAAAATGCCAATAGAGGGCGCCTTAGACTTTGGAGTAGCCAGAGTTTCCCCCAAGTTTAAAAAAGGGCAGGGCGCTACTGTTCTGAAAAGGGCACTTTTTACATTTTTCAGGGCACTTTTTCATTTTTAAAGTCATTTTTATAGAGTTGAATCTAGAATGTAGCGTTTCAAAAAATCGTGAAAAAACAGAAATCTCATCAAAAAATTGAAAAAAAAAGGTAAATTTTGTAAAAAAAATCGTGAAAATACGTCAAATTTCGTAAAAAATATTCGCCAAAAAAACGGCAAATTTTATTAAAAGATCGCTTAAACAGCATTTTTTGCTAAAAGATCGCAATAACGGCATGTTTTGCTAAAAAGCCGCGAAAAAACGACAAATCTCGTGAAAATATCGCGAATAAACGGAACTTTTCACAGAATTTTCCGATATTTTGGCAAAATTTGCCCCTTTTTTTCGAAAATCTTTTGGCGTAATCTGCTATTTTATCGCTATTTTTTGACGTAAGTTGCCGTTTTTTGCGATTCATTTGACAAAATTTTCCGTTTTATTGCGATTTTCGGAAGAAATCTGTCGTTATTCCACAATCTTTTGAGGAAATCTGCCGTTTTGTGACGAAATTAGCCATTTTTTGCGAATCTTGCCGAAAATTAGTCGTTATTTCGCGATTTGTAACGAAACTTGCCGTTTTTTTAGTGATTTTTTGACGAAATTACCGTCCCACGGGACACATGAGGTTATTTTTTGTGTTCCATTGCCGATTTTTTGCGTAATTTACGAGCTATAGCGCATTCGGATCATCGCTGGAGGGCTGCGTTTTTTCAAATGTGGGCAAGGGCGCTATTTTTTTGAATGAATGACAAGAGGGGCGCTAGTTTTTGCATAAGGTGCACTATTTTCCAAAATAAAGGGCAGGAAGGGCGGAGCGCCCCCCTGAAACCCTCTGGGGGAAACTGGATAAATGTAACTTTTTTTTTTTTTTTTTTTTTTTTTTTTTTTTTTTTTTTAAAGAGAGGGAGTTTGGGTATTTTCGGTGACATGATGTCCATTTTTCTTTTCCCCCCTATTTCTCGAATGCATTTGCTGCGAAATTCAACAGATTTGTTTTTTATTTAAATACTTCTTAAAAATGAAAACGATTTATTTTAATTTCAACCATTGAAATCGTGATATAAATATGTAGTGGTATCATTTTCGTAAAATAGTAACACATTTTTCTGCCCTTGTAAACTGATCTCAAATTTATGCTTCTTAGAAATTGGCTTTTGTCATAATAAATTATAAAAGTAAGATTTTTTTTTTTTTCTAATTTTTCTTTTCTCTCTCGGATACTTTTAGTTGAGTAGAAAGCATTCTTATTTCACTGATTAGAAATTGGGAAATCGTATGAGGAAGTTCAAATATTGATTATCTTTTATTCTTTTCCTATATTCACCTTTGAAGTTATTACTTTTATCTCCCTCCCACAGTCGTATGTAATTTTAAAGAAATTTTTGCCAAAATAATGTATGCAAATGCACTACAATCTTTTTTCTTTACAAATCTGTATACTTTTTGACAATTTCTCTTCTGAATGTGATTCATTAAAAATAATTTCTTTGCATTAATGGTTAATTCGTTACTTTTATTTCAGAAGGAAGATAGCTCTAAATTAGCGCTGTTTTACTGGGCTGATGAAGAACTGACTATGGTAGCTACAGAGCTTGATTCTTTTGATGGCCGAACTGATCCAGATCGATGTTCCATATTAGTAAGCCAACTAAGGATATGCCAAGACAAAGCAAGTTGCTTTATTAAATTTGAAATTTACAGTTATAATAAGCAATTATAAAAAAATTTCTTTTATTTATTTATTTATTTATTTTTTCCTGTTTTAAAGTATTTTCCTTCAAATATTTACATTATACCTATCATGGTTAGAATATCGAGAGTTTATTAATGGTCGAAGCAAGTTTTTTAAGGAGCAAGGTTTAAAATAGCATACAGGATTTCACAAATCACGCACAAAATAGGGAAATCCCGCATATAAAAAACACAATCTGCGGATTTTCACCATTGCTTAGTTTCACAGGAATGTGATTCGTTTGCTAATATTTTTAAATTTCCTGAACGCAGTGATTTTTTTTTTCTCTCTTCCGCAAAATCAGTTTATCATTCAGTTGCGGAATAAATATTAAATATCCGGAGCCTTTGAAAATCGGTTACAGAAGCCCCCTCAAAGGGTATCCGTTGGTCGCGAAAAAAGATTGTGAATTTCATTTGAGGATTGCGGTTTGAAACATTGTGAATTTAATCAATCGCTTAAAAATGAAGTGTAAATTTCGTCGAACGATCGAGCAATAGATAAATCAAGAATTTTGTCTGTCGGCTACGAAAAGAAGAGTCGCGAATTTCGTACAAAAATCGATGGGGGGAAAAAAAGTGAAAATTGGAAAAGGATAGCAGAAAAAATCATAAATTCCATGAATCGATTGAGGGGAAAAAAAAAAAAAAAAAAAAAAAAAACAGAAAAAAAAAACAGCAGATTTTGCCAATAGGTCGCGGGAAAAGAATTTTGTCAAATTGGTCGCAAAAAGAAAAAAGAAGGAAAAAAAAAAAAAAAAAAACGCAAAATTTGGCAGATTTTGAAGAAAAAAAATCGTGAAATCCTTAAAACTATCTGCAAAATAAAAGCACAAATGTCTCAGGGGGGGGGGGGGGGAAATCGCGAAATTTTATCGTTTATCAGACAATTATCTTGCAAATTTTAATACATCACGAAATTCGCAAATTGTTTGCTCTATAAAGATAAGAAAATTTTCATTAATAATTCTGTGTCGGTAAAAATTTTCATTAACCCTTTGTGAACACATATTTTAAAATGTTTACTCAGGTGTTGGAACACAATATTTTAAACATGTAAAAATAAATAAAATTATTGGCTAAAAAAATATACAATCTAGTCTCTATATAACGAAATCCATCGTTCCAGTAAAAAATTCGTTATATAGAGAAATTCGATGTATAGAAAATGATGTTAAAAATCGTATTTAATGTGTAAATTTTGAGCAAATATTATTTTTGATATTTTTAATTAAGGATTTGAAATGTTTAAAAGTAAATATTAACCTAACATTTTATTTCTTAATTATTTAAGCAGTTTCAAAAAAAGAACAGACATTTATTTGAAAGCTTGATAAAAATCAAATAAGGAAGACTTGCATTAATTTCAGACGAAGAAATCTGTAACTTTTCGTTGTTTTTACTTTAAAATTGTTACTCTCCAAAAAAAAAAAAAAAAAGAAAAAAAAAAGACCTCAAATTTTAGCAAGGAATGAAAAATTGTAGTTAACATTTTCCTCCATTTGAAGGCTTCTCATTGATTCCTCTCTTATATGTGTAACAATCTAATTGACTGTGTTTTGAGGAGGATGTTGAAAGGTGTGTGGGAGGTGGGATGAATTTGTTAGATTTAAAGAACAAGGAGAGAAGTAATATAAAAAAACTCAGCACTGAACGATAAATCAAAAATAAGTGATGGAAAATTGACTCCATATGATTTCGAAGTTTTTTTTTAAACTGAATAAATTAAGACCGATTTATGAAAAAATTCGTTATATGGAGATAGATATTTCGCTATATAGATACTGTTTTTAATGTAATCATGCGAAAAGGGGACCGTTCCTACAAAAAATTCGTTATATAGAGAAATTCGATGTATGGAGTTTCGTTGTATAGAGACTCGACTGTATATTTTTTTCTTTCACATCTGCGATAAACCGAAAATTATATGTATACAATAAAGCCTTCCTAAAGTGACCACATTTGTTTTTAATGAAATTGGTTGCTCCGAGAGGTAGTTTCTTAATAGAGGTCATATTGAAATTTAGATATTACAGCTCATATTCAAAATATTAGAATAATTGAGAAAAAGTAATAAGAAAAAATTATTTGTCATTTATTTATTTTTTATACTAAGTA
This sequence comes from Maratus speculifer, assembly GCA_964019185.1. Taxonomy (NCBI): domain Eukaryota; kingdom Metazoa; phylum Arthropoda; class Arachnida; order Araneae; family Salticidae; genus Maratus; species Maratus speculifer. The sequence continues at coordinate 146,117,138 of OZ025292.1, read as the reverse complement.
AATGCAATTAAATTTCTTATAAATTAAATCTGGAATGTTTAGATAAGATTTTAACATTTATAAAATATAAAATACAGCACAATAAATTAGGTATACAGCTTCCTTAAACACACCAGAATATTAGAATACAATTTAGATTGGTTCAAAATATTAGAATATTTTATTTTACGCAACAATATTACCTAATGAATATGAAGTAAATGGTAGTTAATATTTTGTAGCATCCCCTTTAGCTTTCATAACAGCGTACAATCGATCTTGCATACTATATACAAGGTGTTTACAAACATTTCTATCAATATTAGCCCAAATAGACTTTATACGTGCCACTAACTCAGTTTTACTTGAAGGAGGATTTTCTTGAAGTTTTTTCTTCATTATACACCATAAGTTTTCGATGGGATTAAGATCTGGTGAATTTGGTGGCCAAGGAAGTACCTTAATGTTGCTTTGGCGGACCAATTCTTAGTTGACACCGAGGTATGCAGGGACGCTAAATCTTGTTGAAAGATGAAATCATCTTCAAATAAATCTTCTGATGATGGAATCATGTAATATTCTAAAATTTCTTGATATATCAGAGAGTTAACCTTTTCGTAGACGATGCATAACTTTCCAGGTCCTTCTGCACTCATACAACCCCAAACCATGGCACTAGCAGCAAATTTTACGGAACGTTTAAGGCATTCTTTATCAAATGCTTCTTGCTTCATTCTCCAAACTCGAATACCTTGATTACCATATGAAACACAAAACATACTTTCATCACTAAATAATATATTTTTCCAATCTTCATTGCTCCATAAACGTCTTGATTTACACCAATTCAATCTTATACGCTTTTGTCTTGCAGTCATGAGAGGTTTTGTTTTCGGTACACGAGATTCAAATTTAAATTTATGGAGACGTCTTAATGTTGTCGATGTAGAAACTTCAACTCCTTCTTTCCATTTTCGGTACAAGAATCGCACACTTTTAAAACGGTTTTTCTTAACTATACGCTTCAGTTTCCTGTCATCTCTAGCAGATGTTTTTGGTTTTCGGCCACCATTTCGGCGATTATTTTGAAATTTTCCAATTTTTGAATATTGTGTTACTATTTTACTAACGCTCGATTGCGAACAATGTAAATAATTCGCTATAAAACATTGATTTTTACCGTGCCGATACAAATCAACCATACGAAGTTTAGTAGATTCAGGAATATCACTCACACGGCCCATTTTAAGACGAAAAAGAAACAAACTGCAAAAAAGAATACTGATTTTAAATAAAATAGTCTGAATTTAATCAATGATGCCACCAGTTAAGAATTGGTAATAATTAAAGGAGAATTAATGTGAAATATTCTAATATTTTGAACCACTTGAATAAATATTCTAATATTTTGACTTTTCAAAATAATTTTTTTTGCAATTAATCTTTTCAAAAATGATATTAAATTTAAGATAACAAGTAAGTTTAATCAACAATAAGTTCTTAATAAATATATCGTTTGCGTATTTTCATTAAAAGACATTAAATTACCAAACGATATTTTCAATTTCTAAAAAAAAGGTAATTATTCTAATATTTTGAATATGAGCTGTATTTGTTGGAAAAAGGTAGCAATTAATGTTACTAAAATTTATTTTTCACATTAGGAAAAAATGTATAAATTTAAGTTTCAAAATAAAAAATAATTGTATTAGTTAATTACTATAGAATCAAAAAATTAAATACATTGACGCTTGCTTTGAGTTTACGGTTTTATCTTTTATAACTTTTATTTCTAAATCTTTTCGAAGCTCGGTAATACTTTTTTGTCTTGGGGGAGGGGGTGGGGACTGTTGAACAAATAATGACGATTTCATTACAATACATTCATAATGACAATTTTCTACTTTTTTTTAGAATTTCCTGACAGAATATGCTAGGGGACTTTATTGACCGTACTTCTCAATTTGCTACCAGAGTTAAATTCATTGCTTAAAAAGTTACAAAGGGGTTTAAATACTTAAAAGTTAGTGGAATAAAATAAATTTAATTTAGATGTTGGATGAATAATATGTTTTCTTTGGTATTATTTTTCTAATAAAACCTTCTTCAAGCGACCAGGGGAAAAAATGAATTTGTTTCATTTTCTTCAAAGAAATCGGTTGCTCATGGAGAATTCAATTGGGATGGTCTCTGAATGTAAGAAAAATTAGCATTGAGCATATGAGAATAAATTTTGTTCCATGAAAAAATGGTCATTCAGGGAAGTGTTCGCACAGGGAGGTTTCATTGTACTCATAAATATTTTAAATTTTCTAATACAAAATTATAAAGTATGCAAATTTACCTTTGTGAAAAAAATCTATTTTTGGACTTCTCCAGCCTTTTTACTTTAACAAAATTTACAAAAATCATTTATACAATAACAACGTGAAAAATAAATTGGAAAATTTCTTCTGATATTTTGCGTTATGAATAAATAATAATAGAAACAATTATGTTAAGTTTTTTTAAAGCTTAATTCCTGTCTTGTAAAAAATTAACAGTAAAGTAAGTTTGTAAAGTATATTTTTTATCTGAGATAAAAAGCCTTTAATTTAAAAATATTTAAATCTAATATAATTTGCAATGTTATAATTTCTTTTAAGTAATCAAATTATTCATTATTTTATATAAAATAAGTATAGCATGTATATTAAATTCTCTCAAGTAAAATAATAAGTTGTCAGAATTTTATTTTCCCATTCTAAATTTCAGTAACAAATTTATCGAAAATATTGGAGATAAAGAAAGATAAAAGAATGACATATGCTCAACAATTATTCTAAAAAAGTATAAGGGGAAAAAAATTGTTATATTAGAAAAAAATGTTAAGAACAGCAAGAGCTTCTCCAGTAGAGGTAAAATAATAAACTCATACACTCCAAACAAATTAATTAAGGATTGAAAGGTAACCAAAATTAAATTGAATTACTGGAAGCTGATGATCGCTACTGATAATGCTGTTATTTAATATCTTGAGGATTTCAAATGTTACTGGCTATTCCTATATTTACTCTGTATGTTTGTGTGAATTGTATAGATGCAGATTCACGGTCGCCAATCACCGTGCGGCGACTAATTTTTGGTGTTTAAGTCTCCATCCCTTGGCAAATCTTGCGCATTTTCCCACGATTTTTTTCTCCGCGATCTTTTGACAATTACATGATTGCTTAGCTTATTCTCATAGAAACGCGAATTTCCCAAAAGTCGCAAAAAAAAAGTGCAAACATAGTCAAAAGATCGCGGAAAAGTGCGCAATTAGTCCAAAAGATCATTTAAAAAGCACGATTTTCATCCAAGGCTTGCATTAAAAATGCGAATTTCGTCAAAGGTTCGCGTAAAAGTGAGAATTTAGTCAAAACGTCGCGAAAAACGCACAAATTGCGCCAAAAGATCGGGAAAAACGTTCAAATTTTGTCGAGATCCCAGAAAAAGCGAATGAACAGCTATTGAAAATTTGAAGCCCCCCCTCTCTCTTTCTCTCTCCCCCCAGAACTCTGGTTACTGGTAACTTTTATCTTTTATTTAAACTTGGCACCTCTGTTTTATGCATGTCCTTCACAATGTAGCAACAGCAACTAGATTATTTGGGTTTAGGAGTGGCTGGCTCTTTAAAAATTTTGGGAATCTGCTACTATAATGAATGGGTTTAACTAAGGGTGGATCTGGAGAGTCCTCAAGGGGGGGGGGGGATTTTGGAAATTTGGAAACTCCAGTCTGATGCACGTGTTGGAGCTCATTTTTTTTAAATACGGGTCGTGTTTCGTCTACATTTTTGCTGTGGGTCGTGTTTGGGTCTGGTTGGGCTAATTCATACTTGGGTCGTGTTTGGGTCTGGTTGACTTCTACTCTTTGCTATGGTTCGAGTTAATTTCTGATTTTTTGTTTTTGGGTCGGGTTTGAGTCCGATCGACTGCTACATTTTGTTGTTGGTCGGGTTGACTTTTACTTTTTAGCTGTGCTTAGCGCATTTGGGGCAGTTTGACATACAATTCTGATTTGGGGCAGTTTAGGATATGGTTTTTACTTTTTCGAGAAGAGTTCGGGTTCACCCGAATTGATTGGGGCGAGTCCTTCGATAAAATTTTTGGACGAAATGTGCATCTGTTTCACGATCCTTTGAAGAAATTAGTGTTTTCTTCGCCATCATTTCACAAAATTTTATGTCCGTTTCGCTTCTATTTTTTGCTGCTGGTCGGGTGAATTCTTACTTTTTATTGTGGCTCGCGTTTGGATCCGGTTAGCTTCCACTGTTTGCTGTGGGTCAAATTAATTTCTGATTTTTTGCTTCGGGTCGGGTCTGGGTCCGGTTAACAATTAAATTTTGCCATTGGTCGGGTTGACTTTTACTTTTTAGCTGTGCTTAGTGCATCAGGACAGATTGTCATACATTTCAGATTTGAATCAGTTACAGATTTGGATTTTACTCTTGCGAGAATGGTTGATCCAGTCCCCATCACCCCTCCCTTAGGTCCACCATTGGGTATAACTCTTATATTTATAGTTAACATACATATGTGTAAATTTAGATTTTTGTTATTTGTATTATTAAACTAAAGACAGTTTCCCCCAGAGGGTTTCAGGGGGGCGCTCCGCCCCTCCTGTCCCTTAGTTTAAAAAATAGCGCCCCTCTTGCCCCTCATCTAAGAACTAGCGCCCTTCTTGTCGCTCATTCAAAAAAAATAGCGCCCTTCTTGCCCCATATTTGAAAAAACGCAGCCCTTCAGCGATGATGCGGAGGCGGTATAACGCGTAAATTATGTAAAAAATCGGCGATGGAACGTAAAAAGTAGCTCTTACGTGTTCCACAGGACGTGTAAATTCGTCAAAAAAATGCGAAAAAAAGTCAAATTTAACTTTAAAAATCGCGAAAAAAACTAATTTCCGACAAAATTCGCGAAAAAATGGCTAATTTCGTCACAAAACCCCGTAAAAAGGCAGATTTCCATAAAAGATCTTAAAAAACGACAAATTTCGTCAAAAAATTGCGATAAAACGGCAGATTTCGTCAAAAAAAATTGCGGAAAAACGGCAAATTTCGTGCAAAAATTGCAATAATACGGAAAATTCTGTCAAAAAATTTGCGAAAAACGGCTAATTTTGCCAAAAATTCGCGAAAAAAACGCAAAATTTGTCAAAATATCCCGAAAAGACAGCAGATTTCGTCAAAAGATCGCGAAAAAATGCAAATTTCGTCAGACACACGAAAAAAGTTGATGCCAGATGTGAATTTTTCTGTTCTAAATCCAAAATTTTCTGCTTCAAAATCGTGTTTTTAAGGCTCAAAAAGCGGATTTTCCTGCTTCATAATCAAGGCATGTGAAGAGAAATTGCACCTGGGGCATAATTAAAATTTGAGCCCCCCCTCCCCCCCCTCGCAACTTTTTCTTGTGACAGCCCAAAAATGATGTTTGTAGTATAATTTTGGTATCCCCTAAATTTCAGCGCCCTCCCCCTCCCCTGTTCACAATCCTCTTTTGACTGTACAAAACTTTCTAAATGTGAATCCTAAAAGCACCTGTTTATGAAACAAAAAGAACCCTTTATTCAACAAAAGTATTCTTTTTTCAATAAATCAGGCTTGCCCCTTAACAATCTTTTAACAAAATCGGCCGTTTTTTCGCGATCTTTTAACAAAATTTGTCATTTTTTTGCGATCATTCACGAAATTTGTCGTTTTTTCGTGATATTTTAGCAAATCTGCCTTTTTTGCGATCTTTTAACAAAATCTGCTGTTTTTTTTGCGATCTTTTAACACAATTTATCTTTTTTTTGTTAATTTTTTTGGCGAAATTTTTGTTTTTTCTCGATTTTTGACGAAATTTCTATTTTTTCACGATTTTTTGAACTGCTAGATTCTAGATTCAACTCTATAAAAGTGCCCTTAAAAATAAAAAAAAGTGCCCTGAAGAACATAAAAAGTGCCCTTTTCAGAACAGTAGCGCCCTGCCCCTTTTTAAACCTGGGGGAAACTGTGATTATGATATTAATTAATGAAATTGCTAATTTGCAGTTTTAATAATTTTTATAAGTACTAACTAATAATTTTATTGATTAAAATGTAAACAAATATATTATGTCAGCAGTCAAAGGTGAAAAAATTATAAGCATCTGATTTAATTTAAATAAAAAAAGATTTCTTTTCTTTTTAAGAAAAATTGTAATTTTTGCACCCTATTCAGAATTATAAATCGGATTCTTCTTTAAAATTTACAAAAATCAACCAAAGATTAAAGTCTGTTATCATCTATTCTATACAGTTTACTTCTGAAACTATAGGGGGGGGGGGGCATTATTATTATTGACAAGACTGAAATATCTCAAAACAAATTTTTGCTAATGCCACATAATAAAATGCTATAAAACTATTAAAAATTATGGCTTGAATTATTTAAAAAATAAATAAATAAACAAGCTTAACTTACAAGCAAACTTACAAATAAATTTATCTATTTGTAAGTTTTTAATTTTAAAACTTGTGATTTAGTTTTTTATCGGTAGTTAGGATTTGATATATGTGGGACATTTTTAAGAATTGGTCAAATATAAAAATTCAACAAATCACAAAATCATTTAAATATCTGTAGCTCTAAATGTAAACTATGTTGCCATATCTTCTAAAGAAATGTCAATAAATTTCCTAATAACAGTTTAATAGCTTCTTAATTGATATAAAATGTCTGCATGTTTTATTCCCTTTGCATGTGTTATTGATGTGTAAAGTCTCTTAGCAATTCTTAGCAATTAATATTTTTTTTTTCTTATGACCTTTAATTGTCAAGTTTGACTAAAATTTTTTATTTTCTGAATGTTTTCCAAATATGTTATTCTTTTGTTTTTTAATTTAGTTTTAAATGTTTCTTTATTAGGTATTGAGTATTTGTAATGAAATCATGGATGATGCTATACCAGACATGCGTGCAAATCGGGATTTCCGAGCTAAATTTCCTGATGATGTTCTGCATGAAAATCTGGCTGGCCAGCTTTGGTTTGGTGCTGAGGTAAATACATTTTATACTTTTAGTACAGTATGCTTTTAAATAACTAGGTCTTTAGAATACAGTAAAACCTTCTTTAAGTGATAACACAGTCTGATTTTTCAACCTTTTAGATTTTAAGCTACCAATGTTCTTCTTTTAAATGAAAGGATATGTGAATGAATTCTTTTCAATTTATTTCAGGAGGAGGGGGAGAGCCCCTAGACCAGGCATGTCAAACACATGGCCCGCGGGCTACAATTGGCCTGCCAGTAACTTTTCTGTGGCCCGCCAAGCCTTTGGCATTTTCCTTATGTTGGATTCAGTTCTTATTTCATGCAGAAAATGCGCATTGCAGTGTTGCCAAATTGGAGAATGTTTTTATTCAAAATAACTACCATTGTTTCAGAATACTAATCTTCATTACATTTAATGGCAGGTAGTGATATACATTAAATTTAATAATCCGTGACTAAATAAAGAAAAGTTTATTTTTTTTAAATATTGGTTGTTGCTTTGGATGAAAATGTTTTACAATCTGGCATATCAAATGCAAACAACACAGATACATAATACCACCCTGGCATAAAAGGTGTCAACATCATAAAGAATACTGTCTTGAATATGGTAAAATCTAATTCATTTTAAAATTTTGTTTCCAAGAGAAAGGGTATGTAAAAATAATCAATAAGAAAGTTTAAAAGAACATATCTTAATTTAAAAATTTATAAAAGTTTCATGTTTTTTTTTTTTTTTTCTTTCCCTAATAGTTTTTTATGTGTTTTGCGTTGAAACTATTACATTATTTTACTGCTTCTCTTTGATTAACTATGACATTACAAAGTAATGCATGCTATTTGTCAGGTATTAAAAATGTATCAAAAATAAATTAAAATGTGGCGCGCTGATTCATAATTAAAAATGTTTCTAAAAATTGAAAGTAATGCATAGCTTTGAAAGTGACACGATTTCTCGTCTTGTAAAGCAACAATAATAATGATAATAATAATAATGTTAGCCTGCTTTTTTTATTTGGCTGCATACATAGTCGAACACAGACATTTTGGACATAAGCTCATTAATTTCATTCTTAAAGGTTAGTAAATATATCATTGTGTCCTGCGCCATAGGCGTAACTTGGGCTCTAAAACTAGGGGGGCAAAAGTTTCGAAGTACTTTTTGAGAAAGTCATACCCCCCCCCCCCTTTCCAGTCATCGCGTCGACACATATACCATTAAGTGCTTTAAAAAATTTTAATATTTAAAAAAATAAATAAATGTTCAACCATACAGGAAAAAATAAGGAAAAATCCGAAATAAGTCATTTCATGTCTTTAAAAATATGTTTTAAAATATTGAAAGCAGAACCGTTATATCTCTTATGTTTGATGCACTGTTCAACCGGAAAAGGTTCAAACTTAATAAAAATTTGTTAAAGCCTTCTAGAGATCTGCATGGGCCGGAAATTCAGGCTCGGGCCGGCCCCAATGAAAGTTATTTTGGCTCGGCCCGGTATAAAAATTAAAAGCTCGATGCGAGCCCGGCCCGTACTGAAATCAGTAAAAGCAGACCTGGCTTGGCCCGACTCAATTTCTACAAAATATTTGGATTTTACTTAACATACAATATCCTTTTAATTAGTATTGCGTACTTATTTATTGGATAAATTGACAATATATTTTTTAATTAATATATGCAAGACAAACAATACACAATAGCAACAACAAAGATTATTTAAATTCTTAGAAGTTTCAACATTTAAATAAGCTGTGTTTGTGGTGTTATCGTATGACGGCCAGTTATCTGCATTATGGATATAGATCCTAAGGGAGAACCCTGTGTCAGTGTCTTTCTAAGTGAACCAAACCCGTATTTATGCAACGTTCAAAGGAAACCACAAAAACACCGAACGGTTAGGCCGACGGGCGCGATTGGGTTCAAACCCAGCCCTTTAGTCCACCATCTCCCTGAGCAGAACCTGTCAGCCACTGGTGGGACCCATTTAAATAAAGATTCATATAAAAATAATGTAGTTTAAAATGGAAAAACAAAAGGAATGTTAAAAATTTGATTGTGAATCGTAATTTTTGAAACTTTATAATAAAAAGTAGATAAGAAGCTACTTTCTGACAAATTTCTGAATTCATTTCTTTTCGGAAATGCATAAGATTGGCAAATGTTCTTATTTAGAAACTATGTAATCGAATGACGTTATCCATTTTTTTAGAAAGACAACGTATCTTTGAAATAATACTGATAAAAACAGCGTTTGAATCGAATATTAAGAAGCGACATCACAGAAAAGGATAAAAACCTGAAGCCGAAACAAGAATCGCTTATATGTGGACAAGTAATTTATTTATCAAAAGTGGAAAACGCTAATTGATTCGAAATCCCTTAAATAGTTAATTTTCTTAATTTTAAATCTTTGCAGTTAGAAATTAGTCAGAAAATGTATAAAAGCTTCGCATTATGGAGCAGTTAATTTCAGAACCACTTTTAGATATATTTCCAAAGATTACGTTGACAGAAGTTCATTATCGCTATTATAATTTTTACAAAACATGTAACCTGCCCTATACTTCCTAAGAATAATTTAGTTCAGCTCCGGCTCGGCTCGACTGTGTAGGGAAAACAAGCACGGCATAAGTCTACTGAAGATGAATAAATATAAAATAAAATAAACTGTCTCAGACACCATATCCGATGCCAGTCTCTACGGTGGACACGTTATATTTTCGAAGAACTACCATGGGCTTGTGAGACACATTAGTACTTATTCATGAAAAAGTCTAATGGAATCAAAGTAGCTGATATTTTATCGGCTTTACGTAAACTTTTAAATCAGGCCGTTAGACCCGAAATTTTTTTTTCTCTGCCCAGCCCAGTCTGGATGGCCCGTTCGAATTTTTGCCGGCCCATTGGAAAATTTGCTTTCTCTCCCCCGACCAGGCCCGCGAATGCCGGGAGCAGAATCGGCGCAACGCTGCGACGCACGTCGCAGACTCTCTGGAGGGTCTGCAGACTATTTTTCAACTGTTAAAAATTTAGCAATAATTTAAAAAATTCGATACTAAATCCAAAAATTTGGACATAAAATGTATCGCAAATTTCGACTAATAGTCTTCGAAAGTAAATCAGTTTCGTCATAGATAGCGAAACACACGCGAATTTCGTCCAAAGATCGCGAAAATACGGCAAATTTTGTCAAAAAACCACAAAAAGGCAAATTTCTTTAAAAGTTCGCGAAAAAACGGCAAGTTTCTTCAAAAGATGTAAAAAAAAGGCAAATTTCTTCAAAAAATCACGAAAAAACGACGAATTTTGTCAAAAAATTACAAAAAAAACTGCAAATTTCTTCAAAAGATCACGAAAAAACGACGAATTTCGTCGAAAAATTACGAAAGAACTGCAAATTTCTTCAAAAGATCGCAAAAAACGCCAAATTTCTTCAAAACATCGCAGGAAAACGGAAAATTCCTTCTAAAGTTCACAAAAAAAAGGCAGTTTTCGTAAAAAAAATCACAAAAAAATGGCAAATTTCTTTAAAAGATTGCGAAAAAACGGCAAATTTCTTCAAAAGATCGCGGAAAATGCCAAATTTCTTCAAGAGATCGTGACAAAACGGCAGTTTTCGTCGAAAGAGAGCAAAAATGGCAGCTTTCGTCAAAAGATAACGATAAATCGGCAAATTTCTTCGAAAGATCGCGAAAAAAACAACAATTTTCATCAAAAGATCGGAAAAAATGTCAAATTTTGTCAAAAAAGCGCAAAAAAATGAAAGTTTCGTCAAAAGATTGTGAAAAACCCGCAATTTTTGTCAAAGGGGAGACCCCCCCCCCCTCTTTCGGACAATGTATGAGACATTAAAACTTCTGAGAACAAAGGTAACTTCTTTTTTAAAGTATACTTTTTTTTATGTCTATCACAAATACTTGGGAGGTTTGAGTGCATATAATGTAATGCGAGGGATTGGTCTGCAGACTGTTTTTAAAGTTTTTATTTGCGTTGCAGACTGCAGAAAAAAATTCTGCTGCTGGGCCCCTGACTTTTTGCCTAAACTTTCGAATTTTCCTGACTCGTAAGATCCTAGAAAGTATTTTTTCCCGTGATAAAAAGAAAAAATTCGCAATTTTTCCAATGTATAATCGACGATATTCGCAAGGATGATTTTGAAAAAAAAAAATTGGAAATATATAGCAAATTTTCAGAAAGGTTACAGCAGAGAGGTAGGAAAAAATTCTTTTACCGATACTAATTATGTGCTTTTTCCGCAACTTTTTGACAAAATTAATCTTTTTTATCCACTATATATATATATATATATATATATATATATATATTTTTTTTTTTTTTTTTTTTTTTTTTTGCGATACTTTGACGAGATTCATGCTTTTTTTACGCGAACCTTTAGCAAAATTTTGTGTTTTTTCACAATCCTGGCACAAAATTCACGTTTTTATCGCGTTCCTTTGACAGAAATTTGCGCGATCTTTTGTCAGAAATTTGTATTTTTTCCGAAATCCTTTGACAAAGTTAGAGTTTTTTCGCGATCCTTCTACAAAATTCACCTTGTTTCGGTGATTCTTTGACAAAATTCGCCTTTTTCTGGAATCCTTTGACGAAATTCACGTTGTTTCGCAATATTCAACAAAATTTGCGTTTTTCGCGATTTTTGGACAAAATTCACTTTTTTTGCAACCTTTGACAAAATTTGCGTTTTCTCCGCGACCGTTAGTCAAAAAAGATTTCATGTTATTTTACAATATTCAACAAAATGTGTGTTATTTTAGAAATTCATAGACGAAATTCGCGTTTTTCCACGATTTTTTGACATAATTTTCGTTTTTCCACGAGTTTTTGCCAAAAATTCGCATTTTCCTGCCGTAGTTTGGCAAAATTGGAATTGTTTCCGATACCCGTTTTATAAAATTATAATTGTTTTCTATACATACGATTTTCATAAAATTTAAAATGACTCGGCAAAATTAATCTAAAATTATATATTTTAAATATCGTGCGATTTGGTTGGTCTGTTTTTGCTTTATTATATGCAGGCAGACAGACGGATGGAATGACGGTCTGACAGGCTTAACGACGAAAATATAGGTGCTAGCTATTTATATAATTATGGACTCACCTAAAATTATTCAGATCATCATGAACAGTACACAGTATTTCAGATACATTTTAGTAGCCACAATCTTTTGTGTGTGTCCATTTAAATAGTATCTGTTTTCTTTTATACAGGAAATAACTCGTAGTTATTCCCCATCAACGTATATAAATTTCACAAAATGTTAAGTAGTTAATTACAATTAAAACGCGCACCAAACAATGTTTTCGCTATACCATTATGTAATGGAATACTTTTGTGTGGCCTTGTAAATCAATAAAAATTGTTCGTTGCACCACAGATTGTGCAAAATGTATATTATAACATGTACTTAATAGATTCATATCAATTTCATTATGTTCGAATGAGTGTAACACCATTAAAATGCATTTTAAACTTTTTTTCCATTAACTGTAATGTAATAATGTAACGGAATACTGTTGATTGTCCCTGTAATTCATCTATGCATCCGATTTTTATAAAATTTGAAATAACTTGACAAAATTATGTAATAACTATAAATTTTAAATTCCAAATGATTCGGTTTTTGCGTTGTTATATGCGGACAGACGGACGGACAGAACGACAACTATAAGTGTTACGTACTTACATAATTACGAATGCACTTAAAAAGGCTCATAGGTTCAGCATTTCTGGAGGGGAAAAAAGAATAGGAGGAAATATTTTTTATTAAACATAGACTGTGGCATTAAAAATTGCATTATTTGCTAAGATGCATGTTAGATATTTATGATATGAATTTAAAAATGTTATTCCTGGGTATTTGGAATTATCCAGTTTTCATTCTAGTTTGCAGTAAAAAAAAAAGATAAAGGGTTAAATAAAAAAGAAGAGAAAATCAAAACATAAAATTGGCCCTTAACCATACTACAAAAAACTGGAGGGGCAAAAGGTAAGTCTTGCCCCTGCTTCTGGAAAACTAGGGGGGCATATGCCCCCCCTCGCCCCCGCCAGATTACGCCCATGTCCTGCGCTATTTTTATCTTTCTTAATGATGAGGATGTAATATCACAGATTCATAAAAATCAATTTACAATAATTTTTTATACTCAGTTAAAAACTGAAAAAAATATTTGATATACAGAAACTTTGTTGCAGTTTGCTAATAATTTACTCGCAAATATATATATATATATATATATAGTCTGTCTCAAAAGTTTAAGCACAAGCATAAAATATCGATTTTTAATTAATTATAAAAAGTAAGAATTAATAAAAAAATTGTATTTATATATTTCGCAATATTATTTAAATAAACGATATCAAAAATAGAAAAAAATAAATTAGATAATTTTTAAAAATACAATTAAAAAAAGTTATAAAAAAAACTGTCTCAAAAGTTTATGCACAATGTCAAAATCAACCATATTAATAATTTTTACAGAACTTTCACTAACAATTTTTTTATCCATGTTTTCGGATAAGTTCAAATAAACTTGCTTTCGTCGAAATTATTAGTTCTTGTGGAGTTTCTGGAGGCAAAGAATACCATGCTTTCTCAATAGCGTCTTGGAGTTCTTCAATAGAGTCATACTGCTTTCTATTGCCTAAAAATGGCGGGTTAAAATATTCCAGACATTCTCAATCGGGTTTAAGTCTGGACTTAAGGCTGGCTAGTCAAGTACTTTATCATTTTTCTGAAAAATCTAAAGTTTTGTAGAATGGGGTACGTGGTTTGAGGCATTGTCTTGCAGAAAAGTTCATTCAAAACCTTTCAAAATGTCACCGAATGGAAGCAAATGATGGTTTAGCGTCTCTTGAAACTTTTTTAAATCTTCTCTTCCTTTTAGAAAAGCCAGAGAGGGCTGGCAAATGTCCCAAATGCCCCCCAAACCATAATGGATTTATCGCCTTGCTGCCTGCTGAAAAATGTCTTTCGGTTCTTGCGTAACTCATGCCAATACGCATTCCAACCATCAGGGCCATCTAAGTTCCACTTTTTCTCATCACTGAATAAAACAGTAAGCCATTTGTTCCTGTAGGATATGTGTTAGCCCAGTTCATTCTTACCTGTTTGTGATGTAATTTAACAGACGGTTTGCGAGCCAATTTCTTTTACATGATGTAATCACACGCTTTAATACGTCTATTAACAGTGTCTTTGGACATCTGTACTTTGAGATTATTTTTAATTTGCCGTATGGGGACATATTTTGTCTAAATACCAATCTCCGTATTTTCTGATCAATCTGAACATTCGTCATACGTGGTCGTCTACATCTTGGTTTCCGCTTAAAATTATCATTTCTAGAAAGTACTTGATATATACATAGCTTTGATCAATTTAAAGCTTTTGCAATTTCAGAAAGAGTTTTATTTTGAGATTTCAATTTAAAATCTTTCAAAATCTCACATTTTGTGAATTCTTTACCCTTTGCCATGTTTAAAACATTGGGAAATAATTTCTCCACCTTTTATACTTGTATAAAAGTGCAATATGATGTCATAAAACGTCATTACACAATACTAATCCCGTGTTTCTAAAAAAAATTGCATAAAGTGCTTAAACTTTTGAGACAGCGTTTCTTCAAGAAAAAAAGAAAAACTAAATAAAAATAAATATATTTTTTATTTTAACTACCCTAAATGGCTTATTCTATTTAATTTTGATTAAATGTTGAGTACTTATTGTAAATTAGCATAAAATATTTTCTTCTTCAATTATTTTAAACCAGATTTGCAGAGTGCTTAAACTTTTGAGACAGACTATATATATATATATACATACACAGGGCTCCCAAATGGTCCCCTTTTTTCCACAAAAGTCCCCTTTAGTCCTCTTTTTTGTATTTTGGTCCTCCAAGTCCCCTTTTCTGTGTCTGAAAAAAAATCGCCGCAAAATAAAATAAAAAAAAAAATCTCTAAAAATCACTAAAAGCTTAAAAATCCAAGAAGACAAAATTTATTAAAGTAGGCGTAAAAACATTATAATGGGCAGGGGCGTAAATCCCGGGGGGGTATGGGGGGGGTGCGGCACCCCCCCTCGAGTAAATCGGTCGGAAAATTTCGTGTTTATCGGTGAAACTATAAACTTAGTTGGGAAAAAAATTATATTTATCTATATAAACTTATAAATTGGATAAATTAAAAAAATCAGTCGGGAAAATGTCCGTTTAGTCGGAAAAATGTTATTTACTACAAAGACTTAGAAATTGGAAAAACGAAAATATCAGTCGGAAAAATTCCCGTTCGATAGGGAAAATGTACGTTTAGTCTTAAAAATGGTATTTACCTATAAGGACTTACAAATTTTAACAATGTTCGTTTAGTCGGAAGTTAGTTCGTTAGTTCGTTTCAGTCAGAAAATTCCCAGATCGATCGGAAAAAGTTTAGTCGGAAAATATGGTACTGACCTATAAAAACTTATAAACTGGAAAAATGGAAATATCATTCGGAAAATCTCATGTTACATCGGAAAAGGCGTGTTTAGTCGGTATGTATTATCCTATAAAAACTTATAAATTGGAAAAACGGAAAAATCAGTCAGAAAAATTCTTGTTCGATCGGAAAAAAGGGCATTAATCCATAAAAATTTATAAATTGGAAAAACGAAAATATCACTCGGAAAATTTTTCGTTTCCATCGGAAAAGGCATGTTAGTCGGAAAAAATAGTATTACTTATTAACCTATAAAAATTTATAAATTAGAAAAACAAAGTCAGTCGGAAAAATTCTTGTCCGATCGGAAAAAAATGGTATTAACCTATAAAAACTTATAAATTGGAAAAACAAAAATATCATTCGGAAAGTTTTCCGTTCCATCGTAAAAGGCACGTTTAGTCGGAAAAATAGTATTTACGTATTAACCTACAATAAATTATAAATTGGAAAAACGGAAAGTCAGTCGGAAAAATTCTTGTTTGATCAGAAAAAAGTAAATTTAGCCGAAAAAAAGTATTAATCTATAAATATTTATGAATTGGAGAAATATTTTTATAGTTTTTAATTAAATAAGAAAAACAAGTTAGATCGAAGAAAACCTATAAAATTTTATTCGTAATCGGATTTATTTCCACTTGCAGTTTCTAATTAGTAAAATAAAAAACAATTTAGAACGAAGAAAACAAATTTATTCTTAGCCGGAACTATTATTAATTAATTTAACTAACTGGTAATTTACTAAGTACTTTAATTTACTAATTAGTTAATACAATTTATTAATATATAGGGTTTTATTTTTCTGATAAAACTATTCAGAAATATTTTGATTTGACAAACATTGTGTACTCGAAAACCTCGATATGACAAAAAAAAAAAAAAAAAAAAAAAAAAGTTTATGAACATATTCTAACAATGTTAATGTTATTTGTAACCGTGATATTCCGATTTTTTTTCCTGTGCCTTTTGGCTTCGAGATATCGAAATCCACCTGTATTGATTTACTGTCGGAAAGCTTTTAGTTTAGTGTCAAAATTTTAATATATACTGATTAAAGTGAAGAAACTTCTATTTTTTTACTTAAACTTTAAATTTAGTTAGAAATATGTATCACAGAATGTATCACAAAATCTGGATATTTTCCACTCGATACAAATTTTGATCTTTAATTGAAAATAATTATGGTTTTAATTATTCCTACTAACTAATTTTGTGTTTTCTTTTTATTTTACCCCCCAAAAAATAATAAAAATAAATAAAATAAATTAGTAAAACATTAATAAAAAAGTCGAAATAAAAATCACTTTATGATTGTTTAAGTACGCGTATTGTGTTTAATGTCATTGAATGCGACATTCACGGTCATTCAGGATACAGGATGAAAATTGAAAATACCCAAATAATTTGAATTTTTATCTCAAAATAATCTGCATATTTTTACAGTCTATAAGCGTTTATTTCTCTCAGAAATAATACTTTTGTTTACTTTTTCCTGAATCAATTGTATTCAATTTTTAAATATTTTTATTAATACTATTACATTTAGATGACCGGGCGCTGGACCTCCCGCCCTATGTGTCAGTTACAAAACTTACAGCTCGAAAACTGGAGAGAAAATACTTATGATGTAAGCGTGCACTAAGATAGAATTTTTGAAATTATCCCCCTAAGAGGGACAAGCGGCGGGGGGGGGGGGGGGGGGGGGGGGGGTCAAAATTCTGGAACGACTTGCCATATCTCAGCAAACATTTAAGGTAGGAGAGTGGAATTTCACAAAATAAATCTACTAAAAAAATTATCAAACACATAATCCAACGATTTCAGAAATTCCCCATAAGGGGGTTAAAAAAGAAAGGGGGTCGAAAATTTTTGGACATTTGGCGTATCTCAGCAGTCTTTTTTTAATAAGAGCGTGAAAACGGCAGAAAATAAAATTATTAAAAATGATTAAATGCGTGTTTCAGCGATATTTTAAATTTTCCACTCCCCGAGGATGTTAAAGTGGGGTGGAAAAATACCATACTTTTTTGGACCCATCAATTGACCTATCATAGAAAAACCCTCAAATCACTCTTTCATATAAATCTTTCTTTCTTCCCGCTGACCCCCTCCTATTTCCCTACCGGGGACAATTTTCGATCTTTTTCGAAATTGTAGCGTTTTATCATTTTAGTTTGGGTTTTTTTACGGGGATCTCCGATAAATATCATTTATAATATATGAAAATCAGTTAGGGGAAGGGTCTATTCTGGTAGGGAGGACAATTTTCTAAATATGGTCTACAGCTCATATTCAAAATATTAGAATAATTACCTTTTTTTAGAAATTGAAAATATCATTTGGTAATTTAATGTCTTTTAATGAAAATATGCAAACGATATTTTTATTAAGAACTTATTGTTGATTAAGCTTACTTGTTATCTTAAATTTAATATCATTTTTGAAAGATTAATTGCAAAAAAATTATTTTGAAAAGTCAAAATATTAGAATATTTATTCAAGTGGTTCAAAATATTAGAATATTTCACATTAATTCTCCTTTAATTATTACCAATTCTTAACTAGTGGCATCATTGATTAAATTCAGACTATTTTATTTAAAATCAGTATTCTTTTTTGCAGTTTGTATCTTTTTCGTCTTAAAATGGGTTGTGTGAGTGATATTGCTGAATCTACTAAACTTCGTATGGTTGATTTGTATCGGCACGGTAAAAATCAATGTTTTATAGCGAATTATTTACATTGTTCGCAATCGAGCGTTAGTAAAATACTAACACAATATTCAAAAATTGGAAAATTTCAAAATAATCGCCGAAATGGTGGCCGAAAACCAAAAACATCTGCTAGAGATGACAGGAAACTGAAGCGTATAGTTAAGAAAAACCGTTTTAAAAGTGTGCGATTCTTGCGCCGAAAATGGAAAGAAGAAGGAGTTGAAGTTTCTACATCGACAACATTAAGACGTCTCCATAAATTTAAATTTGAATCTCGTGTACCGAAAACAAAACCTCTCATGACTGCAAGACAAAAGCGTATAAGATTGAATTGGTGTAAATCAAGACGTTTATGGAGCAATGAAGATTGAAAAAATATATTATTTAGTGATGAAAGTATGTTTTGTGTTTCATATGGTAATCAAGGTATTCGAGTTTGGAGAATGAAGCAAGAAGCATTTGATAAAGAATGCCTTAAACGTTCCGTAAAATTTGCTGCTAGTGTCATGGTTTGGGGTTGTATGAGTGCAGAAGGACCTGGAAAGTTATGCATCGTCTACGAAAAGGTTAACTCTCTGATATATCAAGAAATTTTAGAATATTACATGATTCCATCATCAGAAGATTTATTTGAAGATGATTTCATCTTTCAACAAGATTTAGCGTCCCCGCATACCTTGGTGTCAACTAAGAATTGGTTCCGCCAACGCAACATTAAGGTACTTTCTTGGCCACCAAATTCACCAGATCTTAATCCCATCGAAAACTTATGGTGTATAATGAAGAAAAAACTTCAAGAAAATCCTCCTTCAAGTAAAACTGAGTTAGTGGCACGTATAAAGTCTATTTGGGCTAATATTGATAGAAATGTTTGTAAACACCTTGTATATAGTATGCAAGATCGATTGTACGCTGTTATGAAAGCTAAAGGGGATGCTACAAAATATTAACTACCATTTACTTCATATTCATAAGGTAATATTGTTGCGTAAAATAAAATATTCTAATATTTTGAACCAATCTAAATTTTATTCTAATATTCTGGTGTCTTTAAGGAAGCTGTATACCTAATTTATTGTGCTGTATTTTATATTTTATAAATGTTAAAATCTTATCTAAACATTCCAGATTTAATTTATAAGAAATTTAATTGCATTTACTTAGTATAAAAAATAAATAAATGACAAATAATTTTTTCTCATTACTTTTTCTCAATTATTCTAATATTTTGAATATGAGCTGTACATCTCTCTTGTGATATATCACGGGCGACCACTTTTCTAAATTTAGCCGGAACCTTTCATGTGATATATCGTTGGAAAGCCCTGTGACTGCTTATTCGCGTGGCCCTCTCGGGTGGTACGATTATTGTATCCCATCAGGAGACCTTCTAATTATGGGGGAAATATATGGTTATATAAGACTAATAATAACATAAGATTATTTGACTAACTCGATACACTAAGTCATAATTATCTTGAGAATTATATATGAATATACATATATATACAGTCGGCTTTCCTTAATTCGAAATCGGATAAGTCGAATTTTCGCTTAATTCGAACTAAACATGAAGTTCCGATTTTCAATAGCAGAATAACGTTAAAAATTTTCATTTATTCAAACTCATTTTCTGTTGACTTTGTTTAATTCGAACTAAAGAAACTCCTATTTTTTAGGTGCGTTCGTAATTATGTAAATACGTAGCACCTATTGTTGTCGCTCAGTCCGTCCGTCTGTCTGTCTGTCCGTCCGTCTGTCCGCATATAACAACGCAAAAACTACCCAACCGAATTGTTTGAAATTTAAAATACATAATTATAACATAATTTTGTCGAGTCATTTCAAATTTTATGAAAATCGGATGGATAGATCAATTACAGGGACATTCAAAAGGATTCCGTTACATTACGGTCAATAGGGAAAAAAAGTTTTAAATGCATTTTAATTGTTTGAAATTTAAAACATATAATTATTGCGTAATTTTGTCGAGTCATTTCAAATGTTATGAAAATCGGGTGCATAGATCAATTACAGGGACAATCAAAAGGATTCCGTTACATTACGGTCAATGTGGAAAAAGTTTCAAATGCATTTTAATGATGTTACACTCATTCAAACATAATAGAATTGGCATGAATCTATGAAGTATATACTAAAATATGCAGTCTGTACAATCTGTGATGCAAAGAATTTTTATTATTAAATTACAGGGCCGCACAAAAGTATTCCACTATATAATGCTATACGGGGAAACATGGTTTGGTACGTGTTTTAATTATATTCAACTATTTCACATTTTATGAATAAGATATGCGTTGCTGAGGTGTAATAAAAATTACTTCCTGCATATTTACAGAAACGTAAAGATTTCGACTACTATACTGTATCCGGAGTACGCTCTACTATATCAGCAAGATCTGAATATTTTAAAAACTTCGTTATCGTACGAACGCACCTCATTTGCTACGTTCACGTGCAATTTCCAACTTGTTTTCCTTTTATTTTACTTTTTTACGGAATTCAGATCTTTGAAATAATTTTTCTTTTTTGTTGTTTTTGTCAGAATTGTTCTGAAGAATTACACATATAGTCCTATGCGTTTGCTATCCTCTTTTTTAGTGCCCTGTGTGTCCATCAATAGCACCTCCGCCCTATCTTCGTTTCTGCTTAATCCTAATACTTTAATCAGTTTATGTATTTATATATTTTAATTTAATATTAAATCATATTTTAATGATAACAACCGAAATAGATTTAAAAAATATTATAACATTAATTCTTTTTAAATAGTATCCCTTTAAACATGTTTTCCTCTCTTACTTTCCATAATTCGAATATTTCTTGTGGTCCCGACGAATTCGAATTAACGAGAGCCGACTGTATACATACAGGGTGATTAAAAAAAACGCGGACAAAAAGATATGAGAAATCAAGCATACAACAAGGATAAAAAATTACATAGGAACATAGGGTCGCAAACTACTTATTGAGTCACGAATACAGGGTGTTTCAGACAAGTTACACCCGGTTTGAAAGTAATTATTTCGAGGAAAAATAAAAGTATTGTAATGAAAATTCAACAATATGTACCTTATTTTGTATGAAATGTGATAACGTTACGAAAAGATCTGGAAAGACATGTTGCTCAAGCAATCGATGATACCGTATAAACTGATTATCACAGTTCAAAATGTGAGGTGTCAAGTGCATATTGCTGGCGCGCATAATGCAAACTGCTACCACTTTTGTTTGGTGTTATCACATTTAAAACAAAGGTGAGAATGTCTGTTAAATGTTTTATTACAATATATTTCAGTTTTCTGAAATTTATTACTGTTAACCGAAATTGAATAGGATGAAACACCCTGTATTGTGACTCAATAAGTGGTTTGCGGCGGTATGTTCTTATGTGATTTTTTACCCTTGTCATATGCCTGACTGGTCATATCAATTTGTCCACGTTTTCTTGAATCACCCTGTATATTAATCCTAAGGTTGTCCATAGTACTCGAAAATTTTCCTTCTTGGAGTCGGAAATTTATGAGCCTACACCCCCCTACGCGACTAGGGTGGTTTACGCCCCTGATAATGGGTATAAAAAAAGCGTGGTAACTGAAATTCTTTCATGAATCTAAATGTTAAAAAATCCCCACAGAATACAGGTAAATTTTAAGAATCTCATTAAAATTCTTAAAAATTAAAAAATTGCAGAACACAAAAGTTACTATATTAAGCTACCGCTTGACCGGTCTTCAATATCGGGCCTTGGCATGCTTCCCCCCCCCCCCCAAAAAAAAAATTAAAAAAAAATAAAAAAAATATAAAATAAAATAAAAAAAAATAAAAAGCAGTGGCTTTTGCACAAAAATACTTCACTTTTGAAATGGCCAGCTCAAGCACCCAATCTGAATACAATAGAAAATCTTTGGAATGAACTTTAGAAACATGTTTGAAATTATTATTAAAACTCCAATTCAGCATGGATGGAATTTTCCCAAAAATTTCAAGATGATTGGAAAAACATATCACAGACGATTTTCAACTGTTTATTGAATCGATGCCAAGTTGCTGCATCTTGATTCATTTTGCTAAATATATGACAACAACATACTAATTATAAATCTAGTTGATCACAGTAATATTCTGTTATAACACAATTTTTTTTCCAAACTTTCCAAGATGGCCGATAACCTTTGAAAGCATGCGGTTTTTGAAATTAATTTTGTCAGTTGTATTTATTGATATTCATTTATTATTCAATAAATAAATTCCTAACTATTATTTCGATAAAATGTATGAGTATCACTTTGAGAATCTTCTTTATATGGGTATACTTTCAAAATAACGAAAAATTTTATGCCTGCCAAAAACGTTTGACTGCCACTATAAATTGTTGTTGATTAGTTTTTGGTATAAATCACTCTACATGAGGTGCTTCTATGCAGCTTTTTTCATGATTTCTGCAATCGCTTAATCACCAAAACCAATGCACAGAATTTTACCGAACTTCAGATTCGGTTAGTCCTTAATATGAATTGGAGATGGGAAATATGGTTATTTTTGGTTAACAGGTTACATCATTCCACAGTAGCGCTGGTAACAGGTTCCAACATCCTGTTATTTTTGTAACAGGATACAATAAAAAATTTATAAACAATTGCTAAATATGCTCCCAAACGGACAACACATGGGATATGGGCCCCCAAGGTGGTGCCCTCCGTGGAGGGAGGGGGGGGTCTTTCTAAGGGAACCCAACCCGTATTTACGCAAGGAAATCCAAAGTTCGAAGAAAACCATGGAAAACTCCGAATGATTGGGCTGACGACCGCGATTGGGTTTTGTTCTAATCCAGCGCCTGCCGTCTACCAGTTTTGAGGGCAGAATCTCTCAGCCACTGGTGGGGCAACAACATTTAAGAAAATATCTATAGGCACATATATTTTTGAATATAAAATAATGTATCCAATAGGAAATAGAAAAGCAGGAAAATTAGAAAGTACAAGAAAACATATTAAGAAAACTTTCTTTAACATACAGAGGAAAACGAATTTTTCAAAAATCCATTTTCCGTATACCGCGTTTTCTCAATCAGCACTGTTGATGTTTTAAAATCTGAGATGAAATGCATTACTGAATTTTCGTACAGCAAGTCAATGCGTGCTGCCACTACTAGAGCAGCTGCAAAACATAAAACAAATATTAACTGATAGGACAAAGAAACTTGTGAGATAGAACAGATGGTAGAGAATGAAATTTTTTCCAGACTCAGTTTTTTTTTTTTACTAGTTTCTTAATAGCAGATATGTATAGTATGCAAGATCGATTGTACGCTGTTATGAAAGCAAAAGAGGGTGCTACAAAAAATTAACTACCATTTACTTCATATTAATAAGGTAATATTGTTGTGCAAAATACAATATTCTAATACTTTGAACTCATCTAAATTTTATCCTACTATTTTTATGTCTTTCAGAAAGCTTTAAACCTAATATATTGTACTGTATTTTATATTTTGTAAATATTAAAATCTTATCTAAACATTCCAGATTCAATTTATAAGAAATTTAATTGCATTTACTTAGTATAAAAATGATTAAATTGAAAATAATTGTTTAATAATTTTTCTCAATTATTTTAATATTTGGAATATGAGTTGTATTAAAATGGTTCCAAAGTTCACTAGCTCATACTTTTTTTTTTATGGATCCATACATAAATAAAAAATAAGACTTATTTCCACAAAATTTTCACCCCCCCCCCCCCCTAAAAAAAGTTACATTTTTGGAGTGTCGACAGAAGTGAAAACTTGGACAATTACGTTTTTATTTTTTGAATTGTCAGGATATATTTTTTTGTAATTGTCAGGAAACATTTTATTGTGCAGGAAATACTTTTAAATAATGTGTTTTTTTTATTCATTATTATAAAGTACTACTACGAAAATTGCATTACAATTTTCATTTAATGCGCAATTGTGCATGAAAAATAATGCATATTGTTTTACATAAAAAAAATTGCAATAAAAAAAGACTGAATAATATTTATATGGCGCAGATGTCATACACACATCACGTTGGCACAATTTTTTTCTGATAACCGATTTGGCAAAAAAACCTCGAAGAAGTTTAAGAAATTTAAATTTCAACCCATTATGGGTCCGTAACGTCACCCAGAATAATGGGAGAAAATTTTTTATGCTAGATTTGTAATGTATGAAGCATAAGCTTTCGATAGACATATTACATCAAAAAATGAGACCCCCCCCCCCCCCCCAAAAAAAAAAAAAAAATGGTCCTATAGGGACCCCCCCCCCAGAAGAGCCCTTTAGAAATCAAATCCACAAATCTCAAATTCAGTCTTTCTGATATTTAATAAAAAAGAGATGAAATCATTTTTTATTTATCCTCTTTCTTCAACAACTGCGAATGAAAACCCAACAGGAAACGAAACTTTAAATCAAAAGTCGTTAACGATAACAACATTATCCTCAGACAAAACGTTTGAAAATAAACAACAGTTACGAAGCGATAAAATGTTCTTTTGTAATGTAAAAAACTACATTTTTTCAAAAACGGGTGGAAAATCTAACAGAAAAGAACTACATAACTGAAGTGAATTGAAAAACTGGTGAAAAATCTAACATTTATTGAATGTGCGAATATTAAGGAGTTACTTCTTTTGTGGTTGCATAGGCGTAACCAGTTTTTTGAACGGGTGGGTGCCCAGAATTTTTAACCTGAACTTGCTGGATACAAACAATATCTTATTTTATATAGTAAAATCTTCTAAAACGGAAGCCTATAATACAGTTTTAAATTCCGTTTTACACAGTTTTTTTTAATTTTAGAGTGTATAATTGTGAGATTTTTTTAATAAGGGTTTTTAAGGGTGTTTTAATAAGGGGGTGGAGAAGCAAATTTTTTAAATAATTGTGAATGGGTCTGCGCAAGCAGGGGGGGGGGGGGGGCTGTCCGGGCTGTACTTGCTGGATACAAACAATATCTTATTTTATATAGTAAAACCTTCTAAAACGGAAGCCTATAAAACAGTTTTAAATTCCGTTTTAGACAGTTTTTTATCTTAGAGTGTATAATTGTGAGATTTTTTTTAATAAGGGTTTTTAAGGATGTTTTAATAAGGGGGGGGACGCAAATTTTTTAAATAATTGTGAATGGGTCTGCACAAGCAGGAAGGGGGGGGGGGCGCTGTCCGGGCACCCAGCCCGGACATTCAACATTGTTCAGTAAACGTCTCAAAAGAAACGATTAAGGACGTTTATAATGAATATTATTATTATTTTAGAGGTACAAAAAATGAAATCTTGATTAAAACAAGTAAAGGAAGATGCTGTCATTAAGAACCATGTGTTATTTATTTAACAGGGACTTTTCAGTAACATATTAATGCAATATTAGGTTCTAGCGTAGTAACACTGTTATTTATCCTAATACGATAAATAATGCCCATCCCTAATATGAATTGACATTTTTTATATTTTGGTATAAATTGCTCAACAAGTGGCACTGTTAATCTGCATTTGTTGGGATTTCCACAATAGTTCTATATCCAGAATTAATGCATCAAATTCCATCAAACTTTAGATTCAGTTAATTCTTAAGATAAACTCACCTTTTTTACATTTTGATGTAAATTTGTTTTTTTTTTTGTCATTTACAGGTAGCTCTGCAATGATGCAATCTTTTTTTTTTTTTTTTTTTTTTTTTTTTTTTTTTTTTTTTTTTTTTAAGGATTTCTGCAGTAAATCTATCTAATTTAATGCACAATTTTTTGTCTAACTTAGGAAGGATCCAGTTAGACGTTGACACAAGTTGTTACTGATTAAGTTTTGGTGTTAATCTTTCAATAGATGGTGCTCCTAAGTTGCATTTTGTGGAATTTGCACAAGTTTAGCGATATTCATATTTGCAGAATTAATGCACAAAATTTCATATCTTTAGAATTCACATGGTGGGCATAGATTGCAATTTAGTTTTGGGATTGAGATAGTGAATTTTGAAGTATTAACATGCATGAGGTAGAAGAAAGTTTTGGGATTGCCGCATCCAATTAGTTTGACAAGGATTGTTCCCAGTGGTACAGAATATTTACATGTACTGCATTTATAGATTTTAAACTTGTGCATATATGCCTATTTTTTGACACTAATTCTGAATGTGTAATTTTCTAAAAAATTGATTAAAATTTTATTTTATTCAAATATTGCTTTTTAAAAAGAAAAAGAAACGCTTTTGTATGACATGTTATTTAAATCTAAGCTTTTCTCCACTAATTATCATTATTTTATGTCTGATTTGTTATTATATGCTATATAAAATGAACTTATTGGCCCCTTCTATTTATGAGTGGTAGTAGTTAGCACTAATCAGAATATTAATTTTAGCCAAAAAAAAAAAAAAAAAAGAACAAAATTAAGAAAAGTAATCAAGTCATCGATTTTAAAATCTCAGATATTTTTTATAACACACAAAAAATTTTAAGAAGTGTGTGTGGGGGAAGTGGGATTAAATTTCTAACTTTCCTTTTTAAATCGCCAGGGTCTAACTTAAGTATTTTACGCAATTTTCTAACTCAACCAACCCCTGATTAAACTACAGTGAGATTCAATCTCATTTGAAGGGTTGACCAAAGGAGGTATCTCATTGAGCCTCACATCTTGCAAGGGTCTATTTTGACCCAGACAATTAGGGGCATTTCTTCATGTACATGTTTGGTTGTGGGGGGGGGGGGTGGCGAATCAGAAAATATTACCACACATCCTTTTAAAACTTTTAGCCTTAGTACCCATTTCCCACCGTCTTAACGTATTTTTTCATCACTAGCAGACATTTTAATGTTTATTTGCGTTCATTACCACTCCATAAAATTTCTACAAAATTAAGAAAAAAAATTCCGCTCAACATATCTTAACAATAGCATCTTTTCATCCCTTTCTGTCGCCAGGGGATGCTATTGAAAAAAGTTCTCAAAAAATTTAATCTACAATATGCTCTGTAATATCTTAAATGAAAGGCCAGGTTATAAATAATATTATTCTTCACTCTCTCTCTCTACCTCCATTCTTACTGCCTTATATCAATCATCCCCGTCTATGTAAGGATTTAATCATTATAAACAATTATTAACTCTTAACAAATTTAGTTATTAACAATTTTGGTTTATTAATTAAAGGTTAGAATGTTTTGAAAGGAATATTAAATAAAACCCTCTGAGTGATCTGTGATCATATTTACCCACTTATTTGCTTTTATTAACTGATCACTATTATTTTTTACCTGTAACGAGAATTATCAAGGTGAATGCTGAAATATTGAAGTTTTTTATTATTTAAGTATATTTTTCAGTAGGATATTTAAATGTGCTTAAATAAAATTGTGTACATTGTTTATTGAAATCTTATAAAGATAAACATTTGACATATTTTCTGGGATTATTTTAGAAATTTACTTTCCTATTTAGGAAAATTTGTGCTATATTTTTACACACATATGATTCTTTTTTTTGGTTTCCATTTTCAATAAAAATGGTCCCCCAAAGTCCCCTTTTTAAGCAAAAATGGTCCCCTAAAGTACCCTTTTTAAACAAAAATGGTCCCCCAAAGTCCCCTTTTTAAATAAAAATGGTCCCCTTTCCCCCTTTTTGAGGACTAAAATGTGTTGGGAGCCCTGTATATATAAACCCAAATATCTAGAAATAATTTGGAAAATTATTAGTTGAACTGGAAAGTTCTGTCGTATAATGTTATTTCACACCTACTTTTTAAAAATCCATATATCTTCATAGACACCACTTTTTTTTTTGAAATGGTAAAATTCTGATACTTTTCATGTTTCACATTAAAATGAAATCAATAAGAATTTTACTATTCCTAAAAAGTGGTGTCAATGAAAAAATCTGACTTTTTAAAATGTAGGCATGAAATAAAATTATGCGACGGAACCTAATAAACACATTTTAAATTGAAACTTTATAGAAAAGTATGTATTCATGCACCATATTAAAAGTAATCCATCTGTTTTTTAAAAACGACTGGATCTAATCTCACACAACTTGAAATCATTCAACTTAGAATAAAGGATGTCCAGAATAGTTAGATAAATTAAAATATATATAGGTGCCATTTTTATAAATATTCATGATATAACCAGAAATTTCAATAACCACATGAAATCTGTAATTTCAATATGTGTTGCTATAACTTTGTCTAAAGGGCAAAACAGAAATTTCATTAGTTGGCAGTGGCCATCAGTGGAAACTGAAAAACAATTTTTTTACTGCCCACTTTTTCTCAGTTATTGGACCCGTGGTCGGTGTCTAATGCTAATTTTGCTCTTTAACTTTATAATTCTTGAAAATACAAATGTAAGAAACTTCACTCTGTTGGCGGTTTCTATTCGCAGACACAATATGTACTTAAAAATAAGTGACGAGAACCAGGAAATTATTCCTATGCCAGATCAATCGTCATAGCTGATATATTTTATTCAATTATAAATTTGTTTTTATTCTATAATATTGTATTATAAATATTGTGTTTTTGCAATAATTGGTTTCATAAAAAGTAGCCATTACAACGTAAAACAAAAATGCCAAATATTAGGATTATAAAATTAATAACCCATTTTTGTAGAATTTTAATTGCGATTTAAATTTTTAAATGGCCATATGTGTTTAAACATGCTTGTATTTTTATTTTAACGTATTTTTGATGTTTATCAATGTACTCTCATAGAAAGCTTTTGGTATAGATTTTATTTTATTTAATAAATATTTTAAAACATTACATTGTGCATGTTTTTAATTTTTCCAATAAATAGTTTTATAATTTTTGTATGTACGTTTGTTTCAGGGTTCGTGATTTTTTTAATTTTTTTAATAAAAATCAAAACAATCGGATTTTTTTGATTTAAATCGGATTTTTTTTATTTAAATCAGATTTTTTTTATTTTTTTAAAAATTGCCACACATTATTATTATTTTATGACTTTTTGTTTAATTTAAATAATATAAAGTTTACATACATAGACATGCATATTATAAGTATTATCTATTACTAATATTACACAATTTACATAAATGATTCGTATTATTTCAAAGGTAAAATTTTAGGCTATGAAAAAAATCTTGATTACACAAAATGCATGAAAAACTACAAATCAGATGTCAAAAATTAATTCAACCTTCAGTATTTTAATTAAAATAAAAAACATCTGCAACACATAAAAAATTTAAACAAAATTGGAAGTTTTTAACTAAGTTTTTAAGTAGTGTTGGAATTTACACAAGAAAATTTTGAATAGCAATTTTATTTTACTTGTGGAACATTTATCATCTTATAAAACAATAACTATTTAAACTCACTAATAAGAACTTTGAATCCCTAAATAAAAATTCAGCCAGAGAAAGAATGCTACAATGTTGCCGCATCTGGATATTTTTTTATTGGGGGATTCCAAATTCTCATGTGTATGTTTAAGTTTAAAAAGTAATTAATCATAAGTTAATCAGTATGTTCAGTGTTTTATACGACGATTGATATTCCACAAATAAAATAAAAGTAAATTGTTATTCAAAATTTTCTAGTGTGAATTCCAACGTAATTGAGAAGTGAGTCAATTAATGAATACCTCACAATTTGTGTCCTCTGGCCTTGAGCATTTCGATGGCAGCAGTTTAACAGTTTTATCTGTTGATTTCTAATTTCTGAAAGTATCAAACCAAAGGCAAAAAAACATTTGTTCGATTGAAGCAGATAAATCTATTGCTGTAAAAAGCTAGTTGATCATTAATTCTCTTTTTAATATGAGCTTTTTCGATAACTGCAACAAAAATACCTTCCACCATTCTAAAGGGCTGAGATCAATTATATTAAATTTAATAAATAAATCAATTGCTGATTCAGATTTTGCTCAAATCCTTATATAGCAGGCTTTACCAAAGTACAGCACATAAAGTCATACGATTTTATTTTACCTCAACTTGCAAAAGTTTTTCTAAATACTAATGAGTAAATATTCAAATATTTAGTATATTTCTGTTTAGATTTCTTTACTGTTGCAAGATTATTTTATAATTTGATTCAAATGAAATTTGAAAGCATTTTTTTTCTAAACTTTACATTTATTTTACTTTTTTACTTAGCTTAAGCTTTATCTTTCTGAAAGTTGTTTGATTATGTATGGTATATAAAACTAAATTAAAGCACATTATTATGTTTTTTTCATCTGAAATTTATCAAAAAATAACTTAAAAGAAAAACTGATTTAAATCAATGATTTTTTTAAAAAAATCAGTTGATTTAAATCGTGATTTAAATCATGATTAAAATCAAGCCGATTTAAATCAACGAACCCTGGTTTGTTTGCTTGTTTATTTTTTAAAACAAGGCTGTATTTTAAGTTTTCATTTTGTGCGATAGTCATCAAATTAATCTGATTTTTAATTTTTGATAATGTGGCCCGCGGCTTTGTGTACAATGCTTAATTTGGCCCGCGGTGGTTGACGAGTTTGACATGCCTCTCCTAGGCCATCCCTCTTTCTGTGGCTTTGCTTTTGAGGCTAATTTTACAGGTTGCAGTCCCTTCAAAATGGCCTTTTTTAACATTTAAGTTTGAGTCCATAATTGCTCAAAAGACTTTTGTTCAAATAAATAAAATAAATAGCTCAAACTTCTTTATTTCCTCCAGAAAATTTTTTATTCAAGAAGAGACATATTTAGGAAAAAGTTGTGTCCATTTAAAAGTAAAATCTGATCTTTCATGTAACAGCTGAATTCACTACATAACTATTAAACAGATGATACAAAGATTAAAAACTACACAGAGAAGTATGGAAAGATGTATGCTAGGAATAGCTAGAAAAAACAGAAAGAAAATATAAGGATGAGAAGTCAAACGGAAGTTTTTAACATCTTTGAAAGAATTAAACAACTAAAAATGCAAACTAAAAACAAACAACTAAATGGAAATGGCCTGGACACATTCAGAGCTGTCCTTATGGATGTTAAAATGAAGGTTGATGCGTGAGCTCTACTTGTAATTTATCACTCAATCGTTTTAAAACTGAATAATTAATGAAGAAAAGGTTTCCTACCTTTTGAAGTTTTCTTTCAAACGGGGAACTGTTTCATCTACTGGCTGATATCTGCGTCTGCAAAAAACTAATCAGATTAATCATTAGTTAATTTGCTCAATGTTGATCCAGATAGCACTACTTTGTAGGATGAAGTTGCTTTTTATTTAATCATTCTGGACTAATATAATAAGATTCTTGATTACATAGCGACAGCAGTGACAATAGATGATAATTATTACGATTATACTCTTCCAGCACTAAGGCTTGGAAGTACAATATTAAAATGTTAATTACAGAGAAGAAAAACTGTACTACATTGTCTTAAAGTCAGAAAACACAATGGAAAGTTGCATATTTCAGCAGTTCTTTAATTTCTGTTTATTCCTGTGACAACAACATTCCGACGCAATGTGCCTGTATGGTGCTGCCACCTAGCGCTGGTGTAATATACTAACTTCACAGTTTGAAGAGTGTTTCCCGCGGTATTTCACCACAGATGTTTTTTTTGCTTTCTTGATTATTAATAGTTACGTTCTGTTATAAGTATTCCTCACAGAAAAGTCACACATTTCACAAACTATCACGCTGCACATTTCACAAACAAATAATTGATGGTCCGATTTGGGCACAAAACATGCACACGCGATACGTTATTTCTGACACTCTTCCTTTTTGTGTCCAACTGAGGACTGCTTAACTTGTAGTTTTTCACGCAGATACTCCAGGTGTGCCTTTGGTAAGGCTTTGGTGAGAATATCGGCTAGCATTCTTTTCGTGGGACAGTAGACTAGCTTAATGGTGCCTGTTTCACTTAAGTGGCGTATGTGGTGGTATTTCATGTGTATGTGCTTTGTCTTTATTTGTGCCTTCTCATTTTCGGTAAGTTTTATGGCGGATAAATTGTCCTCGTATAGTGTAACGGGGGTTTACTGGTGTAATTCTAGGTCGTTTAATAACTCAAGTAACCATATGATTTCTTGACTGGCGATTGACGCAGCCACGTATTCCGCTTCTGTGGAAGACAGTGCTATACAACTTTGCTTTCTCGATGCCCATGCCAGGACATTGTTTCCTAGTTTGAATAGATTTTCGGTGGTTGATTTTCTGTCTATTCTGTCGTTCCCCCAATCTGCATCACTATATGCAGTTAATACTGGGGGTTCTGTTCTATCTATTACAAATTTAAGGTTTTTTATGGTTAGGAGGTATCTGACTAATTTTTCTATTGCCTCCCAATCGACCTCTCTTGGCGATTCATTCCTTCTTCCCAGGATATTTACGACTGATGCTATATCAGGTCTGGTTAAGGTCACGATGTATAAAAGCGCCCCCACAGCCTGCCTGTATTTTGTGTTGTCTTCCATTAATTTTCCGTTAGGGTCTAAATTGAAATAGTTAGTGCTCATCAGCGTGTAAGTTGGTTTCGCGTTTAATAGATCAAATTTTTCTGCGATCTGTATGATTTTGTGTTCCTGATCTAATTCTAGGTTTCCGTTCTCCGACTGTCTTATGTTTATTCCTAGATATTGTGTTACCTTTCCTAGATTTTTAATTTCGTATTGTTTTGACAGTTGTGTGTAAATTTCGTCGGTGTCCTGTTTGTCACCTGCTACTAGGATGTCCTCCACATAAACGATTATGTATGCAACCTTTCCGTTTTTAACCCTTTTGTACAGACATTTGTCCGATGCACATTCTTCGAAATTTAGATCTCTAAGTGATTTACTAATTTTTAGGTTCCACGCCCTAGCCGCTTGCTTAAGGCCATAAATCGCTTTGTTAAGACTACACACTTTATGTTCTTCCCCTTTCTTTATGTATCCTTCCAGCTGATACATATAGACCTCCTCCTCAAGGTCGCCATGTAGGAAGGCAGTTTTGACGTCTAGGTGAGTAACATTCAGATTTTTGTACACTGCTGCGTTCAGAAATGCTCGCAGTGTTGTGTGAGACACGACCGGCGCGTACGTTTCGTCGAAGTCACAACCGTATTTTTGAGCGTATCCCTTGGCGACTAGTCTAGCCTTATACCGTTCTACGGATCCATTCGCTCCCCTTTTCGCTTTGAATGTCCATTTGCATCCAATAACTCGCTTTCCCGGAATTGGTTTAATTAATTTCCATGTATTATTTTGTTTCAGCGAATTTATCTCTTCATTTGTTGCTTCTAACCATTTGTCCCTAACTTCATCATCTTTAATGTTTTGTATATCTGTCCACGTTTTCGGTTCCTGAATTTGGCATAGATTTGCGCTTATGCCGAAACGATTAGGAGGTACTCCGCGATTTTGTCTTTCCGACCTTTTAGGCTCGGACGGTTTTTGCGCTGGGGCTTGAATTGAATTTTCATCGTCGTTTTCTAACTCGATTTCCACGCTATCCGCTGTCCTTCCCTGATTGTCTGGTTTTTGTTCGGTAGTAATAATTTCTTCGTTCATAACTCCCTCTTCGATAAATTTCACGGTTCTAGAAATTATTATTTTATTTTGCCCCGTGTAGATCCGATAACCCTTGCTTCTAGGATCGTAGCCCAACATGATTCCCTCGATTGCTTTTTCATCTAATTTCCCTCTCTTAGGTTTGTCGATATAGGCAAATGCCTTACATCCAAATGTTTTAATGTTTGAAAGGTTCGGTTTTCTTTTATTCCATAGTTCGTAGGGCGTCGCGTTGTTTTCATTGGCTTTTGTTGGCAATCGATTGATTAGATACGTAGCGGTCATTACTGCTTCCCCCCAAAAATGTTTAGGTAATTTTGCATCTGATAACATGGTTCTAGCCATTTCTACTATTGTTCTATTCTTTCTTTCAGAGACGCCATTCTGGGAGGGAGAATAGGGAACACTTAGCTGTCGTTCTATTCCGTTTTCGGCTAAGTAGTTTTCGAAATCATCGCTTATGTATTCCTGTGCGTTATCAGATCTGATTGATCTTATCGGTCAACCAAATTTATTTTTTACTAATGCTATGTATTCTTTTAGTTTAGCGAGGGCTTCCGATTTATGCGCGAGCAGATATGTCCTTGTAAATCTGCTGCAGTCATCTGTAAACGTTATGAAATATTTCTTTCCCCCCCAAAGTTTCCGTTTGCATAGGCCCGCATATATCGGAGTGTGCCAGAGAACCGACTTCTCTGCTTCTATTTGAGGCGACCTTGGGGTAAGGTTTTGTCGAGAGTTTTCCTTCGACACATTTAGTGCAATATGTGTTGTGCTTACAGTTGTTAATTTTTATACCTTCTGCTAAATTGTGATTAACTATATATTTTATATCGTCGAAATTTTTGTGTCCCAATCTCCTGTGCCAAATCGATATGCAATTTGTATTGTTGCAGAATGTTTGTGTACTCAATGAATATCCGTATTCGTCTTGGGGATTTATTTCATAGAGATTGTCGTTGAGTTTTCCTGCCATAAATATGTTATTATCCTTGACGAATAAGCATGCATCTTTTTCGAAAATCACTTTTATGTTATTTTCGGTGGCCTTTTTAACCGACAATAAATTGCTCTTTAGTTCTGGGCAGTACAGTACATCTTTCAGAGTAATGTAGTGTTGTTTGTCTGTTTTTAACTTTACGTCCCCCATACCTAGTGAATTAAGTCTTTTACCGTTAACGATTGTGATGTTTCCGAAGTTACCAGCGGTGAATGTCGCGAAGTTTTCTTTTGTGGAGGTGACGTGTCTGGTGCAACCGGAGTCAACTATGTATTTGTGTGTGTCTTTTGTTTGTGTATGGTTGACCTCTGCTGACTCGCTCTCATAATTATTTTCCTCTGGGAAGAGAGGAATGATCGTCTCTTTCAGGTCATCTTCTATCTTTGAGTTGCTGTTGAAGCAATAGTTTGAAGATTCCCCTTTTATTTGCCCTGAGTTTCTAGGGTGTGTTTTCGGGTTGTTATTATTATTATTGTATTGTCTGAATCTGTTGAATTCACCCCTCTGGGGCGTATTTTTCGGTTTGTTTTTTAAATAATAGCAATCTTCTCTTGAGTGGTTGCTGCGACAACAATGATCACAATATTTTTTACTTTTGATTTATTTGTTAGTTTATATGCCGTTTCTCGGCTACGTGTATTCGAGTTTTTATCTTCATTGCGATGAGAGAACTCATCTAATAGTTTATTTTTTACTGTTTCGATATCTAGCTGCTGACTTTCTCTCGCTTCTAGAGCGGTAATCAGCGGCACGTATGAGTTAGGAAGGGAACATAACATTAACGCCACAATGTGTGAGTCGTTCACGACTTCGCCAATGGCCGCCAAATCATCTCTGATACTCAAGATGTTATTTATGTGCTTGTTGAGGTCCCCCCCTTCTTGCAGCCTCTGCGAATATAATTTCCTCAACAGATATAGCTTTGAAGCTAAATTGGAACGCTGGTGAAGGTTTTTTAGTTTAGTCCATATCTCTTTGGGCGTTTTTAAGCTTCGGATATGGACTATTTGTGCATCTTCGATGCAGAGACATAGTACTGCTTTGGCTTTAGCCGAGTTTTTGGTATAAGTTTCGTTTGGTGTAGCGGGTGGATCTTCAGTTATATATTTCCAGAGGTCGTCTTTTATTAATAAATTTTCCATCTTAAATGACCATATGGAATAATTCTGGTCATTTAGTTTTTCTATGTCTTTTGTATTCATGATGCGTCGTATAAAAATAATTTTTTTTTTTTTTTTTTTTGTTAGTTTATATCTTAAATAACTCGACGTTATATGGCACTTAAATGTTCATTCAATATTCAGTATAAAATGAAAAACATAAAATATATACTTTCAATATTCATTAATATGTATACATAAACATGAATTATCAATATTAAATATTATTATTCACTTATTCACCATTTATTTTTTTTTCATGTTTTTTTTTATCGTAAATGGAGTGATTTATTTTATTTTTAATCCTCTTTTTCAGACTCTGTAATCTGTTAAAATGAAGGTTGATGCGTGAGCTCTACTTGTAATTTATCACTCAATCGTTTTAAAACTGAATAATTAATGAAGAAAAGGTTTCCTACCTTTTGTAGTTTTCTTTCAAACGGGGAATTGTTTCATCTATTGGCTGATATCTGCGTCTGCAAAAAACTAATCAGATTAATCATTAGTTAATTTGCTCAATGTTGATCCAGATAGCACTACTTTGTAGGATGAAGTTGCTTTTTATTTAATCATTCTGGACTAATATAATAAGATTCTTGATTACACAGCGACAGCAGTGACAATAGATGATAATTATTACGATTATACTCTTCCAGCACTAAGGCTTGGAAGTACAATATTAAAATGTTAATTACAGAGAAGAAAAACTGTACTACATTGTCTTAAAGTCAGAAAACACAATGGAAAGTTGCATATTTCAGCAGTTCTTTAATTTCTGTTTATTCCTGTGACGACAATATTCCGACGCAATGTGCCTGTATGGTGCTGCCACCTAGCGCTGGTGTAATTTACTAACTTCACAGTTTGAAGAGTGTTTCCCGCGGTATTTCACCACAGATGTTTTTTTTGCTTTCTTGATTATTAATAGTTACGTTCTGTTATAAGTATGCCTCACAGAAAAGTCACACATTTCACAAACTATCACGCTGCACATTTCACAAAAAATAATTGACGGTCCGATTTGGGCACAAAACATGCACACGCGATACGTTATTTCTGACAATGGAGAGGGCCTAAAGCAAGGCCTGGTGCAAGGATTTTGCAAGGCCCTTTCCTTTCAGACTCTTAACATAATTTTATCAGTATTATCAAAAAGAAAAAGAATGACACAGAACTGTCAACTACTACGCCTGTTTAAATGATATAAACATGTTTGAAACCACATTTTTTTTTTTTTTAGCGAAAGGTATTCAGATTATATTTAATGTTATGTATTACAATATATATGGTCAATTATTTACAACATTTCTGGTTAAAATATATTTATTTGACTTTAAACAGGCGTAGAAGTTGGCAGCCATGATGACATTTACCTATATACTGTGACCCGGGGAGCCAGGGTTCAATCTCCTAGCTATTATAAAGGAGTAGCGTTTGTTTGTGAGTTTATAGGGGTAATATCTGGAACTACTTCACCAATTTCAAAAGTAACGGTGGCAAATTGATGCTGAAAGTCCCTCTTCCAACATAGGCATAGTTTTTTTGCCAAGACCACTATCTTTTCTTAACTAAAATCATAAATTCATTCTAAAGATTTTCTATTATACCTTCTTTTTTTTGTTAAAGAAAAAATATTTTGTGTAAAGATACGAGGCCTCTCTAGGCATAAGGCCCTGTGCGGCCGCACCTGTCGCACACCCTTAAGGACGGCTCTGGGCACATTGCAAGAAAAAAAGACTGTAGGTAAAGCAGAAAAACTCTACTGTGGTATCCCAAAGATGTAAAATGACCAAGATGACAACCCCAAGTAAGATTGCATGATGAAACAAAAAAAGTGGCTGGTGAAATTGGATGACAGGAAGCATTGGTAAAATCTGGAAGAGACCTACATCCAGCAGCGGATTGAAAATGCTTGATGATGGTAACCATTATAAACCACCAATTACCACCAAGAAATTTAAATAATAAATTATAATGGAATTTATTTAAACTGAAATATAAATCATTATCACAATGCTTTAAACAAATCCTATTAACAAGTGCGACATGGAATTGAAAACATATTAAACACTGGAAAAATATTTGTGGAACTAAAGCTGAATCATCAGGTTCAATTTATTTTGAATTCCACAAGTGACATTCAGTTTCATCTTTGGGTTAGCCATAACTAAAAAAGTTATTTTCTCCAAACATAGATTTAATTATTATTTTATTTTATTTTTAATTTTTTTTAATTCTGATTACTTTAAGTCATAATTTACTTTATATTAAGTTAAATTACTTTAATATTTATAAGTAAAAAGAAAGTTATTTTTATTTAAAATATTTATAATAAAGTTATACTTTCTTTTGTAGTTTTATGCATGTATGACACAGAAATTCAGGTTGTGCATTAAAATTCCTTTATTAAAAATAATAAAAATGAAATTTTTTTAACATAGAAGTTAAGAAACAAAAATAAAAATAGGTCTAATTGTTTAACTTAAAAGAAAGAAAGAAAATTTATGATGTTAAAAAAAAAAAAAAGGTTCTAAAAGATATAAATGTAAATTCTTAAATTTACTATAAAGAGTTCAAATATCAATATTAGGGAAATTGGCTATTCTTTAATCTTTCAAGAGTCACCTTTTACTCATGAATAATGAGCTTGCCATATTTCATATTTTGCATCATGAACAAAAGATTTTTGGTATTGTTTGGAAACAAATGGTTTCTGCTCTATGTATGTAATTGATTTGCTGTGCTCTGCCGGATATCAGACTGAGATTTCGGATGTCTGATGGTATTTTGGGTATTGAAAAATCAGCTGGGCAGTGCTGTAATTGGGCGGGAACGCGTGGGAGTGCCATTCCTAGAAATATTTGGTTTGTTATTGGGGGGGGAAGAAAATTATAAATAAATAAATAAAAAGAAAAAAATGCATATGAGTGCAATTCATTTTCTCTTCAAGCAAAACATTAATTTTTGCTAGCTTTCAGATCGGTATCCACTTATCAAAGAAGGACATATTTCGACCAATCGGATGCTTTGAAGCCATCATGCTGCCACCACCTCTTGAATACTAGGCCCGAGAGCTCACACAAAAATGGTGACTGCTGAAGACTGATTTTTTAAAGTTGTGAACAGTCCACTAAGTTTTGACTCCAGTATTTTATAAAAGATTTCTTAGACTTCTTTAATCTCAGAAAAATAAAGCAAAAAAATTTTAAATTATTGGTACCAAAACTGAAGGGACCGTACATATGCTAAAAAGAAGCTGCCCCCCCCTTTTTTTTTTTTTTTTTTTTTTTTTTTTGGGACAGCACTTAGGACTAATATTCAGGAGGTGGAGGTTCTGAACTGATGTCAGTTGCCCTATTCTTATTGAATGAAGGCAAATTACATTGCTATAAAAACTTCAATATAATAAAAGTCTGCTCTTGGCTAAATGTTTCAAATTGGCTTTTGGGTGAGCAAAAGTCAGGTAGCATCATAATCTATGAACGGTTGAGTTCCCACAAATATTTTTTTCCCAAATACAGCACTGTCAGCTGTATATCCATTGCATCCACAATTCATATATTCATTTATAAATTTAGTATGAGTAATTTATTTTGAATCAATATAGATCTTTTAAAAGACAAATTTGATTGTTAGTAATTGATAGTGTAGTATAATTCAAAATGCACACAATCATAATACTATTAAACAATTCTATAACTTAGGTATATTTTCTTTTCAGTGCCTTGCAGCTGGTTCTAATATCATTCACAGAGAATTGGAGAGTGCCAGCATGAGGCCTTTAGCTAAAGCTCTCACACGTGCTTTAGACAACGTTCGATGCCTTCTTAGAGAGCAGTCACTAAAAAACTCTCTCATATACTCTGATAAAGTGAGTAAACATATTTGAAATTACTATGAAATGATAAATTAATTTAAATAGAAAGTGTGTTACTATTTTTAATTAAATATCATGTATAACAAATTTTTCTATAGTTTTATTTTTTTATCTTAATTTCAGGAAATGTCTAATGTTTTTTCTTATTCAATATTTTTAACACTTCGAGAGTACCTACATTGGTTCATTTTGAAGCTGACAAAGGTTGACCCAGGCTGACCAAAAAAAAAAAAAAAAAGCTTAAGTTTTTAAAAACTAACCAATTGTTTTACACTGATCCTTAAATCAACAGTAAATGCTTAGTGATATATTTTATTAAATAACTAAATTCAAAGACTTTATGAAACAAAAATAACAGTATACTTATTAATAAATATTTGAAATCATTAAAAATCTTCAAAAAGGTCTAAAACCATTTAGTAACAAAACTTTATTTCTACTATTAAAACAGCATTAAGAATGACATCTACAAATAAATCTTTTGAATGCCAAACAATCTTTTAAAAATATATTTTAACAAGTTTTATTTTATGCATAGTTTTTAACTTCTTTTTTTAATGTATTGTTTCGTTTTGTTTTAAACTTATATGTACCAGAATCTTCTCAAATATTATCTACTTCACAATTCCTTCCTTAACATTGACAATTTTTGACTTATGTTGAAAATTTTTGTTCAAGGAGATTTATGAAACTGCTTATTACATTTTCACACCATGATTAAAGTTAACTTAAATTTTGAAGATTGTGTGCTTGGAATTAGAAATGTCTATTTTTTTATTCATTGTAAAACTCTTCTAAATTAATTTATCACACACACCTGTACCTCAGTCTGTCTAAGATCTGAACAAATTTAATAAAAGCTAACTTAAAACAATAAATAAAAGCTACCTTTTTAAAGTGATTAATACCAAAAAAGGCTGGTCTTTTTTTCTTCTTCTTTGGACTTTTTAAAATCTAACAAACCTGTATTTGACCCCATAGACTTTCATTTATTTCTTTTAGTACCTTCCTCCCCCCCTCTGATGATCGATTAAGCATGATGGTCAATAAAATCCCCTACTCTATTCTGTCGGAAACTCTCATAGAAATAGATAAAGTAATGAAATCATCATTATTTGTTCAAAAGAACTTGGAAATAAAAGTATTTATTTGTTAAACTCAGTTGTAATTAATTTGTGTAATTAATTTTTGATATTTAAATTTTTATATTTTTTCCTAATATGAAAAATAAATTTTAGTAACATTGACTGCTACTTTTTTTTAACAATTAAAAATCTAAATTTAAATATGATCTCTGAGACCACCTCTCGGAGCAATCAATTTTTATTGGAATGGAACGTGGTCGATTTAGGGAGGTTTTACTGTACTTATATGGCAGTTACAATTGGTTTTCTTGCAAGGTGTGATTTCAAAGAGATTTTAAGAACTCTGATTTAAAAAAACTCATGTGTTCTTGGTTCTATTATGCATGTAATATTTTAAACTCATAATACAAAAAATGTATTATTTGCTCTTTTTTTTTATTTGTTAAACATTTAACACGTTTGTAAGCCAATATTAAAGTCAATGCAGTATTAATTATATTTTATATTATACGCTATATTCAATGTATAAGTTCTGTAAAGGATTATAATATATCATGTATAATTTGTTAATTTTTAAC
The DNA here is from genome assembly GCA_964019185.1 of Maratus speculifer. Lineage (NCBI taxonomy): Eukaryota > Metazoa > Arthropoda > Arachnida > Araneae > Salticidae > Maratus > Maratus speculifer. The sequence goes on along the minus strand of OZ025292.1, from coordinate 146,075,681 downwards.
ATACTGTATAGTAAAAGAATTATGTAAAAATAAAACTAAATATAATTTCTTTTTTTAGGGGGAAAAATATTTTTCAATATTATTAAAATTATTTGGAAATGAGTTTTCACAATTTGTTTTAGGTTCGAGAAGCTTTGAGAATATTTGACAGACTCTTTGCTGAATTTGAGCTTTGGTATGTAATTTTAACTAAAATTTACTTTTATTGACTTTAATAATTATAAAGACATGCTATTTGGTCAAGAAACTTTTTAATTTTTAGCAGTGGAACACAATCTGCAATTATATTTGTGCTTTAATGTTAAATTTAAGTAAATTTTGCTAGGGAAAAAACGATGTTTCTTAAATGAAACTTTACGTATTGCTAGTTTTAAAATATAGGTATTTTCCTTCAAAATTATTGATACAAATTATATAATATATGGATTTTTATGTATTCTTTGGGTGTTAGATATAATATAAATTTTATTAATTGTCTTCTGTTGTTAACAAAAAAGGAAATATCAAATGATTTTTTTTTAACCACTTAACCGGCGACAGGTATGAGGAAACAGTGCTTTAACCCCCGACATCTCAGGGCAACCGGTGAAGTGGTTAATATTAGAAAATAAAATAAAAATATAAGAACATTGAAGCACACAAAATCAAAATTATGATTTTTTATTACTAAAAAGGTGCTATATGTATGTTTGTGCATGTGTTGTTTTAAAACATAAAACTGTCAACATCATCATGAAAACAATGTCAAAAGTATAAACTGTAACTTTTGCCACTGCAGTCAGTTCATTAGCTAGTATTTGGGACTAACCATCATAGTAGTTAAAATGATTTTACAAATTTAGCACTGAAGCACTTCTAGCTGAACTACAATCATCATCAGGGAATTAAAATCTTCAGATATAATTATTTGGCATTCCTAACACAGAGGCATTGAATTTTTTGCATTTAAGACAGGCTCCATTTTCATAAGATTTACTATAACATAATGTCCCAATTTAAAGGATTTTTTTATTTTGTAATAAAAAATTGTAATTTTGATTTTATATATTTTAATGTTCTTCTATTACCTGAATGTGAGCATAACATTCCGAAGTTATAGCTAATCAATATATTTTATTTAAAATAAAAATATCTACAATTTCTAAAAATTATTACATGCATAATCTTATTTAAAAAAAAAAAAAAAAAAAAAATGCATGCAGATGATTTAAAACTAAGATTTTGTTTACAGAGAAAGCAATTTAAGGGGGAAAAAAGTGGAGCAAATTCATGTGAAAGTTAAAATATGTTGATTTAATCATAATCAACAAACAAAACTATTTACAGAAAAGGAAATAAGTTCATTTTAGAAAATAAAATTTTAAAATGATCATGTTCATGTTCGAAAATAAAAGAATTTGGCTATTTCTGAGGCTTTATAGATAATAAAGTCACCATGGTCTCTTTCTGAAAGAAAGCATGGATTGTAAAAAATGTAAAGATCCCTTGAACCTTTCCCAATTTGAATTCAATTTTTAATGATGTAACACATTGTTTCCTGCCCATTTTATATTAAAATTTTCCTGAAGATGGCTTGGAAGAATAAACTGAAACATATGTTTTATTCCTATGCAGGGTTGGCATGATTTAAATCAGCTGATTTAAAAAAAATCATTTGATTTAAATCAATTTTTTATATTTGTTTTTTTTATGTGAAGAGCATTGAGAAAATGTAAGTTCTGATATCAAGAAAACAGTAATGGACTTAAAAGAAATCAGAACATAGGATTGAAGTTTTGAAACACATCGCTGGTGCCCTAGGTACAATCCAAAAAGAGGATTGTTCCCTTGCCAAATGCACATATCAATGGAAAATTTTGGGTAAAAGGTTAGAAAATGTATTAGATAAAGATAGAATTACAAAATTTAAAGTAAGCTACAGTCGAACTTGGATAATTCGAAGTTCAAGGAACTAAAAGAAATGTTCGAAATATCCAAAAATTCGAATTAAATATATTCGCTCAAAAAGAAGAGATAAATAAAAAAGATTAACTCCACAATGAAGTATTTAACACATAAACTTTATCTACAGATACTGCTCTTTTTTTCCCCATTAAATCAAACATTTTTTACTAGTTTTATTATTCATCACTTTTAAGAAAAAAAAAAATCTGATATTTTTGTTTGCTTTTTTGAATGCAATCTTTGAGTCATAGCATATGATTCCAACTTATCAATAGACACAAAGATAGATTTTTTTACATAGGACTGACCTTTAAAAAATCATCTAAGTTCATGTATATGCACCGTAGCTTCTAAGAAAATAGGTAAGAGCTTCTCTTGTATTTTCTTGTTCTGTTCAACTTCAAATAGTCGATCCTCAGCATAGATACAAAGCAGCAAAAATACTGTCCTCCGCCAGTTGAGCAACAATGTCCGCAACAATTACCTCACCACATTTTGGTCCACGTTGACATAGTCTTTATAAAGGATTGATAGATCAGATTTTAGATCTTCCCAATGATCAACAGCAAACTCAGGATCAATTTAGTCAAAGTTTCCACTTCATTTACTCCTTCTGTTTCTCTTTACAAATCCTGCCTTATGAAAACATTTCATAATCATTCGCTCGCTGACCTTGTCCCATTTCTGCCTAAGTATCCCTGAAGCATGAAATACATTGAAATTTTTAATATCAAAATCTTCGATGAGGATGCTTTCGACCAAAAGACCCCTGTAGAAATGTTCAAGGTTTTTAATGATTCATTGTTCTATTGACTGAACCACACATGGCATGTTGGCTGGGGGAAAAAATGACTTCCACATTTTTCACTTTGGGAATACTGTTGTGAGCTGAACAACTGTCAATAAAAAAGACAAGCTGTCGTGTTGTGACAAAAAAGTGTGGTAATATCTTGGAATTTTGCCAAGTTGAAAGACAATTAAACTGTTTTACTATTTTGAATCTTAGCTAAAAAAAGTCTCAGGATTAATATTTATCGCAAAATTTGAAAAGCAATTCCTATGAAAAAATCCAAAATTATCCAAATTAAAATTCGAAATATCCACATTTTTTTGACATTATTTTAATACAGAATTCTAGGGACCAAGCAAAAAATTCGAATTAGCCAGAATTTCGATTTAAACAAGTTCAAATTATCCAGGTTCCACTGTATTAATGGCTGTCATTTTGCTGAAGTTTTATTAAGTCCCACTGTTTTACATCGAAATGAAATTTTACTTAGTGTAGAAGAAAATAATGAAGATTCATTAAAGAAAATATTCCAAATCTTCTCACCACTCTAGCACATTTTCAAGCAAAAAATGGCCCATTCCAAAAATTAACATTGCTTGAGAAAAAAGTTTCAGGTATATGACAGATTATGATTGGTGGAAGTCTTTTTATGTAATGGGAGAAAAAGAGAGAATTGTCAAAATTAAAATTGAGTTTATTTACCAAATAACAACAGCCATGGCTTCATCTGCTGGAGTGGAAAGATAATTTTCTTCTTTTTGACTAGTTCATTCAAGCCTTCATAATATTCAAGCTAATTAATTCATAATATTCAAGGAGTGGACAAAGCTTCTAAATTAGTGTTTTTGTTCAAACAATTAAATCCCTGATTTATTTCTATTTGCTTAAAAAATATTGAATTAATTGTGATTTTTATTCCTTAATAAATAGCTTGCATTAAATAAATATTTGATTTGTTTTTTAAATTTTATCATTTTCCATTCATTTACAACATAGTTAAGTTTATTTCTTATTTAGTGTGCACAATTCAATTACAAAATAATAGAATGGCTTTAGATTAAAGCCTAGATGTTTAACTTTTAGTACCAATTAGTAACTAGAATATAGTATTTTCTTAACTATATAATTATTTCTTATATTTTTTTATAAATTATAAATCTTATTTCTTCTTTTTTAGTTATTTATTATTAAAAACTACTCCATGTATTGTAAACCATAAAATCACAATAATTAAAAATATAATTCTAAAATATCAAATAAATCTGATTTAAATAAAAAAAAAATCTGATTTAAATTTAAAAAAATCCAATTGTTTTCATTTTTTTTTTTTTTTTAAATCATGATTTTTTTTTCCAGCCTTGTTCTTATGTTTCTTTTGTGTCATTCTTTTAAGAATAAGTGTATGTTGAATAGCAACATTCATTTTGTTTATAGTATTATATATAACAATGTAAAGTTCTTAATTATTAAGTATATAGCTTTGAAATTTTATCTATATAAGTTCAAATAACACTTTTTAACTAATTTAAACCATTATTTCTTTATTCATTATTATTTTCAAATATTTTTGAGTTTTGTACCAGATAAGCCTAAAAAGATGAAAAATAGAGTTTGATTTTTTTTTTTTTTTTTTTTGATTTTATGCATAAGAAGAAAGTTTTTCTAGAATTTTTTTTTTATATATAATTCAACTGATCAAAAGTCCATATTTTCTTCCTTATACTAGCTCTGATGGGATCGGCAAACATGCTGGTTCGATATTCTGCTGTCTGTTCTAGAGCTGCTTTTGTATGTGAAGCGTATGGAGTATATCGATGGACAAGCAAAAACATTTATTGAAACACTTTGATTTTTTTTTTCTTCTAACTTTTAGCTAGGTGCTGGGCATTTTATCGGAAGTTAGACTAGAAACTAAAATCAATAGTTTTTTAACTACCAGTTTGGGGCCCCGGGGCAGTGCCCCGGATGCCCCGGCGGTGGTTATGGCCCTGCTAACATGAATGTTAACAGCATGTATTTGAGCTTTCTTGTACTTATTGTTATTTTTTCTCCCTATAGTTATGTCAGTGCTATGGTTCCTATCAAGAGTGCTAAAGAATATCATTTGCAGCAAGAAATAATTGTATTGTTTTCTGAAACATTAATCAGGTTAGTTCTTTATTTCTTTTTAAACAGGATTGTATACATAAACTTTGTATTATAATTATTAATATTGCTACTCATATTTTAAATGTTGAATATTAAAATTTCAAAAAATGATTTGATTTTTACTCAACTTATTTTTAGGACTTATAAATGATTTTGTTTTTAATATGATACCAAGTAAATTCATTGGCATGCACTGCAAGAGAAATGTATATATCTGATTTTTTTTATGCTATTTTTTTATCCTATGTATAGTTTTTGCTCCTATAAAACTTTTTTAATGGATAGATTCTGACCAACTTTAGCATTAAATATCCCTTTAAATAATTATCAGATTTTAAAACTGTCTGCATCACTGTGTTTATCAAACATTTCTCTATAATACCACCAATTTTTATATTTTTGTGTGCAGTAGTTTTCTTAATATTAACAAAGAAATGCCATAAGTTCCAAAAAATTCATTGTCAGCTGTGGTGACAACATCAGTTACTTTTTTTTTTCAGAATAGAGAAAAACAAATGTTTGTTATTTCACATGTTGATAGATTAAAAAAAAAAAAATGCATGCTTGAAAATTATTAGGGGAAAAAAGCTGTAATCTAAATTTAAATCTTTTAAACAATTTTAATTGAAAATAACTTTTTTGTTTGGTAGAATACAGATTAACACTAGATCACCTGGAAGGAGTCTATTCGACTTCAGCCGTATGATTAAATGTCATTTGTAACCAGAATTAATTTAACAAAATAAGTTTAAAATATACCATGCAGACTTAATAAATCAGTAAAATTTTAAATACAAATTTTGGTAAGAAATATGAAATTTAAGTAAAGTTTCCGGGCATTCTAGTGTTAAACTGTGATATTTAGAAACTAAAATATATATATGATTAAAAGAAAAATATTAGCACATATTAGTATTAAATACAATATTACTAGCATAGTGTAACTAATAGATACATGCATGTTTATGTTAGTATATAGGTACGGATCACATATTGAAACTATCTTAAAGGATTTACAAAAATACAATTATTGTATCGGATGCCATTTTATATAAATGTCATATATATATATTTTAATTTAGACTGATGATGCTGAATATTTTCTCCTATTTCATTTATTAGCATTATACAATATTATATATTGTTGACTTATTATTATTATTATTATTTTTAGAGCGTTAAAAATTGAATTAGTATCTCAGGAAATGGTGGATGATTATGACCCTTCTCTGATGTTTACAATTCCTCGCCTTGCTATTGTATGGTAAGTTATGTAGTATTTTCAATGTACCTTTTCTTTAGATATCTACGCACATAAAATTCAAGTGTAAGGAATGATTGATAACTACTCTAACTGTGCCATTTAAATATTTAACCCTTCATTGCATGTTTTTTTCTATTTTTATGAAAAAAAATTATTTAAAATTTATATATTGATCTAATAATGGGGAAAATAGTTAAAAAAATTTTGAAATTTTATGGTATGTACCCTATATACACAGTTGGGGTTTTTAATTATCGTATTGTTATATTTTGCAATTAAATGGGCTTAAATTAATTATTTCTATCTGTTTTATACTCTGCAACTTTCTATTATTATTTTAAAAGGTATTCAGTAAAAATAAACTAGTTGGATGTGCCAATCCAAAACTTTCTTCTATCTCATACGTACATTTTAATATTTTTAAAAATAGTTACTCATTTTAATGTTTTAATAATTTTAATTCAATACCATACAAACTTTGGTTTTCATCTTAAATTTTTGCTTCAATCAATTAATCGGAGTAAAAACGAATTTCCGTCTCTACACGAGCCGATAAACAATAAAATGATAGGTAGATTTTTTTTTTTTTTTTTTCATTCAGGGAGGACCTATTTGCCTTACCAAAAAATAATTATATAAAAAAATTTTAGTTCAGTTCTAGGACCAACTTCATACACTTTTAGGTGATGCTATATTGAAAATGGCATAAAATTGGCTATTGCAGCACCCCCTTCTGGCATTATTTTTTTCAAATTCAGGGAGGACCAACTAGCCATAGCCATACACTTACACAAAAAATTTGGTTCAATTCGATGCATAACTTCATATACTTTTGGTCGGTACAATATTGAAAATGGCACAAAAATCGCGATTGCAGCGCCCTCTTCCAGCGGATTTTTTTCAAATTCAGGGAGGACCAATTAGACATAGTCATACACTTACACAAAAAATTTGGTTCAATTCGATGCATAACTTCATATACTTTTGGCTGGTACAATGTTGAAAATGGCACAAAAATCACGATTGCAGCACCCCCTTTTTTCGGATTTTTTTCAAATTTAGAGAGGACCAACTAGCTATAGCCATGCACTTGCACAAAAAATTTGGTTCAATTCGATGCATAACTTTATATGCTTTTGGTCGGTACAATATTGAAAATGGCACAAAAATCGAGATTGCAGCGCCCCCTTCTGGCAGAATATTTCAAAATTGAAGGAGAACCTGCTTGCCATAGCAATCAGAAACGGATTAACTACCACCCGGGCCCCTAGGCTTGACTTTCTGAGGGCCCCCTTTCACTACTTCAAAGTGGTATATACTGGAAAAATTAAAACACATGCTTGCTTCATTAACTCATAAATCATTGATCATTAAAATATAAAAGATTACGACAAAGAATTTCGCACACCTTTTGTCTTTTGTATTAATGTCCGACCAGTGTAAAAGAATATTTTCTTGTTCTTTATATAAGGAAAATTTTAGCACCAGGCCCCCTTTTCTTCTGGGCCCCTAGGCTTCAGCCTACTCAGCCTAATGGGTAATCCGCCTCTGATAGCAATTCCCATTCACAAAAAATTTGGTTCAATTCTATTCATATCTTCATACACTTTTTGATGATAGAAAAGCGACATACACATAGATACACGGATAGACAGATATTTTGTAAAAACATGACTTTTGGAATATCTGACATTTAAAACGTGTAAATCCGTCGAAAAAAAATTTCGATTACAATACTTTCTTCTATTGAAGATAGAAGAAATTAAAAAGTAAATTTTATCTTAATAGCTTGATCGAAAGATCAAGATCTTGAATTTGATCTTGATTTTTTTTTTTTTTTTTTTTTTGTTACAGAACAAATTCTAATTTTTTGTGAAAGGCAGCCATCTGACATGGACAAAATAAGTGTTATCCCATTCTTTGAACTTTTCTTGATAAGTTACAGTGGTCATATTGGCCAAAATTTATGGCATATATTAAGAATTATAGTGTTTTTAAATATATGACAGATTTGGCACACCATGCAGTCAAGGGTTAAAACACGAGTTTTTTATAGTCTCTGCCTTGAGCTTTATATTGAATCGATTTTTTACTAATAATAATTATTATTATTATTTAATGAAAACTGATTATTTGAAGATGTGTCTACAGTAACTATTTAAAAAAAAATATTCCCACTTTTATATTTTAATTTTAAAAGTTTTATGAAATTTCTTTAAAATAGGGGCAGATGGATTACTTCTATTGTTTCAGATAAAAGAGAAATAATGAAAAATGTTCAGACATGTGGCTTTTGAGATTTATTTTTTCATTCAAGTTATTTTTAGTATATATATATATATATATATATATATACCATATTTACTCGTGTATAGGGCACACGCGTGTATAAGGCGCACTCCTACTTTGCAAATAAAAATGGCGATTTCTTAAAATCTCGTATATAAGATGCACCATAAATTTGATATGCTAATGAAGACTGACCAAATGAATATCAGTAAAAAAAAAAGTTGAAACAAACATTACACCAGACCAGAAAACAAGATGAAAATGCATTTTTAGACTTTGGGTTGTAAGAGAATGATGGGAAATAGGAATGAGTGACGGTAAAGAGAATTGCTAATTAATGTTTAGATAATGTCATTAGTTCTGTTGTATAAAAAACTGCAAGGAATGAAATAAATATGCAGTAATACTTCAATTAAGTAACATTTTCTGAGTTTTAATATCTTCTTTGAATAATTTCTTGTTTCATATGTAATATTGTTCGACTGCATCCAACAGTAAAAAAATATTCCATGTATAAGGCACACCTAGGAGATTTGCCTAATTTTTTGGAAAAAAAGTGCACCTTATACATGAGTAAATACGGTATATATATATATATATATATATATAATATTGTTTATTGCATTTATTTTATCGTTATTAGTTTTTTTCAAAACAATCAAATAGAAAAAATGTTTTTATTTCAGTGTACTGTAGTTAAGCATAAAAGTATCTATATAAAGCATGTTTGAGAAGTTTGCATTGGTGACATTATTCTTTGCATAAACTTTTTACATTAATAAAACTAAGAAAAAAATTGGTATGACTGTGTCAGCATGATGTAATTTTTACTGATTTTTCATTTCTTAATTCTAAAGATTAGAATCAGTCTTTATTTGATCATTGAAATATTTCAGAAATTGAACACTGAATAAAGAAAATATCCTTATCATTTGTATTTCTAGAAATCATTTGTTGTTTTAAAATGTACTTTTCTACAATATAAAACTTTCAATAATAAAATCTCCAGCTTGTTTGTTTGTATGAAGTCTTATGAAAATGAAACATAGATCAATTTTTCAGCAAGATATTTATTAGGACATTTTGCACACCTTTTCCACCATATTTCAAAAGTAGGCAATGCTAAATACACAAGTTTTTCTTCAGTGTTAATTTTTCTTAAAAACCAATTTCAAACAGAAAGAGAAATGACATAAGAGAAATGAAATAAGATAGTATAACATTTTTGTAAATAAATAATTAAGACTAAACAAAATGTATAACTTAAAAAAAATTGCAAATAATTTTTCAATCTGGACAATATGTTCTATTTTTAGTTTTTTCTGTTGTTAGCACAGTAAAATGTGGGGGAGAAAAAATCCTTTGTACAGCTTTGAAGCACAAAAACATCATAGTATCATCTATGAGATATATTTCATAGACTCGCTACACCAAAATTAATTTTTTATTATTTTCTTTGTGATTATTATTGTTTATTCTAACATCAAATAAACTTTCCTTTCAAGTTCTCCTCTAAGAGAAATTTTCAGTATAAACAAATTTTCAATTATGTGTCATCTTATTGACATTATTGTTTACGCTAATATCAAATAAATGTTTAGTTCATTCAGAATTCTCTTGTATAAAAATTTTTCAGAATGAACAAATCAACCCTTGTATATTACTATATCGACGAAATTTTGTTACAAGTTATAATAATATATGTGCACAATTGTACTGCAGTTGAAAGAAAAAGAATGCAGAAGAAAAAATAAATGTATTCGGTATAATAAAACTGAAATATTGGAAAATAAAAATTATCAGGATACATGCAATTTAATTTTCTAAAATTATTTCAGAACCATTATGAAAAAATGACATGAATCTTTGTTTTCTGCCTAAATTTTCTTTCAAAAGTGTGACGCGTAAAATAATTCAAAGAAGGGGTGGTGGTGCCTATTACACAAGTATGGTATTTGTTGCATAAATTTATTGCAAATTCCAAAACTGATTTTATATTGTAAATTAGAGATCTGCACAGGCCAGGCCTGGGCCGATTTGCATTAACGGCATCTGGGCCGGGCCAGGCCCGGTCCTTGATTCTGAAGACTCTGGCTGGGCCTAGTTACTAATCTTTTCGGGCCTTAATTTTTTTTTTTTTTTTTTTTTTTCTGGAGTATCGGGCTGGGCCGAGCCTAACTTATTTTTTCCATACAAAGCCGAGACTGATTTCGCTCTTCCTAGTCTTCATGGACCAAAATAATCAGTTCCTGTTGAATCTTCTCACATGAAAATCTTTTTCTCGACATGGAAATGTCTGTTCATAAATCGGTAATGTTAGGCTTGGTCCAAAAATTTTTGCAAAATAGGCATATACTTTTAAGTTGTCATTATTCTACAATTAAACATTTGAATTTATTCTTTTTAAAGAATCGTAGATCACTAGGCGTCTTAAAATAGAATTAAACACATAAAATAAAACATGATTATGATGGAATTTTCGTTTAACTGAAATCTGCAAATTTCTTTTAAACTGTTCATTCATACAAAATGAATACAACAATATGCGAGAAAAAAAAAATATATTAAACATTTACATCTGCTAAGAAGGAAACCTATTTTTTTCTTTCCAATGTCTTAAAAGATTTTACTTTTACCATATACCATTTTTTAGATTTTTTTTTTAATGTATTAATAATACTAATGATAACTGAAACATTTACATACAACAAATATTCATTAAAAGCATAAATATCGCAGCCTATGGCACTTCTGTATAAATAGAGATTATAAACATGAAGAAAAAAATGACTAAGATAAGTTTTTTTGGTCTGAACTCTTCCGTTAGAGTAAAGATCAATGTTCTGTAGAAATTCACACGAGCTGGACCGGGTTTGGGCCGAATTTGTAACTTTTTTTCGGGTCAGGCCGAAATTTTAACTTTCAGGCCGGGCCAATATTTCTTTTGTTTGGGCCAGGTTCAGGCCGGGAAATTTCGGCCCGTGCAGACCTCTATTGTAAATCTACATATTTCCAACTCAGGCTGAAATCAACATATCCTTTCCATATTTATTTCTATTCAGGAAAAATGACAAATGTTTAAAAAGTGATAGAAAAGTTAGATCCCCCGCCCCTTCCAGTGTGCTATTATGTGCAGTGTTCCAAGACCCATCAGCAAAAAAGTTATGATTTGTCAATTAAAAATAGAATTTTAACTGTATAAATTTGTCTCTAAATAGGCAAAACCTTTCTAAAAGAATTATTAAGCCATGTTAACTAGGATGAGATATCATAAATATTTCAATAAGAAAAAGAAATTAAATTATGAATCAAGCAAAAAAGATAAAGAAAAGCTGTAGCTGAAATTGAAATGCTAAAAGACAAAAAATTGAAAATTGCATTACAATGTGCTTTTGAAACAACACTAATAAATGAAATAATGGCAGAATGGCCTAAAAGAATCTTTAATGTTTAATGGGTGAAAATTCAGTTATATTAATAAAAAGTTACTTTGAATCCATCTGAGTAGATTTTAAATATCAAATGATGTAGATTTTTCAATTGAATTTTACAAATTATTTTCACCAAGTTTACATTTTATTCTTATTAATGTATCAAAGTATTATTTTTGCTGTATAGTTTTAATCATTAAGACCTAGAATTGTAATTTGTATTCCTAAAACTATCATTAATTGTGGCCAGGAAATTGTAGGAAATATGGTCTGGAAAACCTGGAAAACTCAGGGAATTTTATTGTTCAAATAGAATATGAACCCTGGTGCTTTATTTTCAGTTACAAAATTTTACATTTTATTACATGTGTTGCTGTTTTCACTTGTTGGATTTTTAATTTTTTTCTTAATAGTTTTTAATTAAAAAAATGGATTGATATGTTTTTATTATAGGGGTTTATTGCTCTATCCTGATGGACCTTTTAATGTTGAGAAAGAATCTGGTAATATTTCTGAGCTATTCCGCCCTTTTTGTACACTGTTATTCAAAATCAGGTAATATAAAAGTAATATCTTTTGTGCGTATTGTGTGATAGAAGTTTTTTTTTAGTTTTTCTGTAGAAACATGAAATATTGTTTCAGTTTTCCTCTTTATTTAATTGAATAATTATAAGACCAATTTTGTGCAATGCTTCTTACATTATTAGCTGGGGAGCAGAAAATGTTTTGACTCTCAAAATTCTCCCCCCCCCCCCCCTTCAATCTATATGAAAATTTCTTCAAAATTTTGCTATATAACCCTAATTATCAAAAAAGAACAAAATAATTTGATAAGGTTTAATTAAAGGCATACTTCACAGGCATGAGACATGCCATCAAGATAATACCTACTCACCATAAAAAAATTTCCAAGACCAGTAGTCTGAATAAGCTTTTCAAGGGCCTAAGTATTTAAATCTCATTCATATGATAGCTTCCGCTTCTATACTCATAAAGAGAAGATGGAACCCAAGAAGAATTCAAGAGAAACTATAGCATTGGTTCTATTACAACTAATCCTAGCAATACAAGCCATCTGCTGCAATTTTGTTTTTCCATTCACTTTGTTATAGGATTTGATTTGACAATTTCCAACTTTAATTTTATCATGACAGTAACAAAATTTCTTGAAAGTTTCTCTTTAAAAGAAAAATACAAAAAAAAAAAAAAAAAAAAAAACTGCTACAAAATCTCAAACAAAATAAATAATAAATTATAAATAAAAAGTAAAATTAAAAAAATAAAAATAAAATAAATAAATAATAAAAAATAAAGAAAAATTCAAAAATCATAGACCACAAAATATGCTAAATTTTACTGAAAGATTGAAACTTGACCTCTTTTATAAATGTCAAGAAAATACCCCAGAATACAAAAAAACCCTAGCAGGTTTGCATTTAAAAAAAAAAAAAAAAATCACGAAGAATTTAAAAATTGCAAAAGACAAAATTTACTATGTTAGACCAAAATATTAAATCTGGATTTTTTTTAAACATAAAACTTTTTTTTTTTTAAACATAGCTCTTCATGCAGCAGCCCCTTCATAAAACGCACACACATACAAACATCTATTTATTATCATATATTAGCTATTTGCCAAGATTAAATTAAACATAACTGAGACAAATTTGTCACTATTGGTTTTCTCTTCATCAATAGTACTGTCTGACCAATATAAGAAAAACCCTGATTAGGTTTCCTGCTTTCGAAAGTTCCAAAACTTGTAGGGAGGGAACTTCATCCATAGGACAAAAAAAGACTGCTTATTCACGGAATGATCGTTGAATGGGAGAAAAGGAAATGCCAGACTTCCCTAAAATAAAGTTGACTGACCAGTTACCTTGGCAACCGAACAGATCTGAGACCGGTTCTAGAGTCTTTCTTATACGAACCAGACAGTAATACAGGGTTCATACTATTTAAGAAAACCTATAAATCAGCAAAAAACAAGAAAATTTGTTTTTTAAATATCGGGGGAATCTCATGAAAAAGTCTGTAATTTACACCAAAGTCTGGAAAAATGTTCTGTTACGCATGTGGGGAAAAAAAAAAAAAATCTTGATTTTAATATAGATCAATCTATTTTCAAAGTTATTTTAGACAGCAATTACTACTATATGCCATGCTTTCATCTCTGATTGTTGATTTAGAAAAGTTACACAGAATAAAAGTTTTTTTCTTTTGGGAAAATGAATTTGTAATTTTTATTTTATATAAAAAAAAAAAAAAAAAAACTTTTTTTAAAAGAATTTTTTCTAGTATTTCAAATTTTAGTTAAAATACGTATAATTTGCATCCAGAATTTTAAAATGGTGGATAATATGTATATTAAAATGATATACAATAGACCTTCGATTAACCATGATCAGATTAAACAGGACTGTAAAAATCTCAATTTTGAATGCATTTTAATGTCATGATGCTGCATGGAAATTAGTAAGAAGCACCACAACTAAGAAATAATGAAGTACAATTTTATCGAATGAAGAAAATGAAATATCTGCAGAAGATAATTATAGTATTGATTTGCAAGGAAAAATCTTTAAAGATTTGAGAATGTTAAATTGCTCTGGAAATGTGCATGCAGAAGCAATGCAGCAATGAATTGATGAAGATTCAAAATTAGAATGTTACAAAGTTTTAAGTGACAATGATATTGTGTAATGTGTTGTCTAGAGTTCAGGAGAAACAAGGAATTTCTTAAAATGCTCTGAAAGTGACAAAGAAAATGTTGTAACTCAACATTTAGTTACAAAGATGCATTAGTATACACTGTGGCATTATTTAATTACTTGGAACAAGCAGATAAAAACATACCTGGTGAAAAATTTGTCAAAGAGTAAATTAATAACAAAAACAGACTTCCATCATTTCATTCTTTACAAAAGAAAAGATAAATTACATTTTTATTATTTTTTTAATTGTGCTAATTGTAAATCTAATGTTAAAATTTATTTTCATTCTCTATCTTTTGTACTAATTAAATTATTAATGTCCTATTGTGTAATAATTTGACATTTCCTATCCTTTTTTATGAAAATTTATGCATTCAATTATCCAAGATATTTGCTTATTCTGGAAAAGGCATTTCTGAACTATCTTGATTAATTGAGAGTCTGCTGTATATTCTATTTAAAAGCACTAAGTATTATACTGAAAGAAAGCTTTTTTATTATGTGAAGATAGTGTATACAATTTACAGTGATCCCTGTCACTTGGTCTCCGGAACTTCTGTGTCCATATTTTTCAATGGACAAAATAACAATGGCCGACTTACGGGTTAAACAAAATCTGTTATAAAATATGAATGTATTATTATGATTTGTTATTTCTAATTTGTTAAAAGATCCTGGAAGATCTGTCATAATAGTCAATAAACTCAGTTTAGTTATTTATTTTGCTTTTAAAAAAATCTGTATTATTTATATCATTATATCATCATCATCATAATCAACCACTTTTGATCCACTACTGGATCTAGGTCTCCCCCAGATTTTTCCAATGTTTCCTGTCTTGTGCTTTTATCATCCAGTTTACACCAGCTACTTTTCTAATTTCGTCACTCCATCTTACTTGTGGTCATCTTCTTGGTCGTTTTACATCTCTAGGATACCACTGTAGTATATTTGTGCTCCATCTATTGTCTTGTCTTCTTGCAATGTGCCCAGCCCATTTCCATTATAGCTGTTTGATTCTTTCAAGGATGTCAAAAACTTTAGTCTGATTTCTTATTCAGGTTATCTTCTTTGTCTCTTCTAGTTATGCCTAGCATACATGTTTCCATACTTCTCTGTGTTTGTAGTCTTTGTATCATCCGTTTTGTTAGTGTTCATGTTTCTGCTCTGTAAGTTAGTGCAGGTAAAATACATTGATTAAACACTTTTATTTTCAAACAAAGAGGCATATTACTCTTCAAAATAATATTGTTCTTCCCAAAAGCACTCAACCCATTTCTTATTCTTCTATTGATTTCATTCATGATACTATTATCCGATGATATTTCCTGTCCTATGTATACATAACTTTGCACTTCTTTATTCTCATTGTTCTTGTAATGTAGACAATATTCTTTTTTAATGTAAATGAACTGAACATCAACTTAGTCTTTTCTAAATTTATATTTTATTTCACATTGATGTTAGCTTCTGCAAGATCTTTTAGCATATTTTCCAATTCTTCAGGGCTGTTACTGAAAATTACAATGTCGTCAGCGAACCGGAGATGACTTAAATATTCTACATATATTCTAATTCCTTTGTTTTCCTAATCCAGCTTCTTGAAGATATTTTCTAAGACAGCACTAAAAAGCTTAGGTGAAATAGTGTCTCCTTGTCTTACTCCTCTTCCGAGCTTGATCTTTGTTTTTCCTTTATCTAAACAGATTGTTGCTGTTGCTTTCTTGTAAATCTTCTTTTTGATATTGAAGTAAGGTTTTTCTATACCAATGTCCTCCAGAGAATCTACTACTGCTGATTGTAGACGGAATCAAATGCTTTTTCACGATCAATAAAGGCAAGGCAGAGAGGTAAATTATATTCTTTATGTTTTTCTACGAGTTCCCTTAATGTTTGGATAAGATCCATTGTGCTGAATCCACTTCACCACTTCACCACTCAACCTAGGGAATCCTGCTTGTTCCCTAGGTTGAGCTGAGTTCAGAGCTGATTAAAGTCTTGTCATTAAATCTTTGGTGAAAATTTTGTAAATCACTGAAAGTAAGTTGATCAGACGTAATTTTTAATGTCTTCCTTCTCTCCTTTCTTGTAAAGTAGTGCCATCACAGCATTATTCCAATCTTCTGGTATATTTGACTTCTCGAGACATTTGGAAACAATAAGGATAGCCTTTTTGCAAATTCTTCTCCTGCTTCTTTGATAAGTCAATTGTAATTCCATCTTCTCCAGGGCATTTACCTTTTTTCATAAATCTAATAACTTGTAAAACTTCATGTGTCATCACTTCATGTGTCTCTTCAGTTTCTGTTAAGATTTCTTGTTGATAGTGTATGTTGATTTCCCTTTAAACTTCACATTTATATATCATTATAGAATTTTTCATCAATGTGTACTATTTCGTTACTGATTTTGGTGATTATTCCAACTGCTCTCTTCAGTGCAAAAATACCTTTTCTTCCTACATATAGCTTGTGCTTGGCTGATTTTAAACTTTTGTTATCTTCCAGAACTTTTTTAATAAGATCACAGTTAAATTTTCTGATATATTCTGTAACATATTTTCTTACTGTTATCGTATTCTACAAAGTGATTCTTCCACCTTTTTATGAATCAGAAATCCTACACTGCTTGTTTTTCCATCTTCTGTGCCTCTTTAGTATAATACATGTCCGCTGGCAAGATCAATCTTTTCTTCTCCTTTTCTGCTTCACATAATCATAAAATGTCCCAGTTGATTCTATCTAACTCTTCTTCAAGTTCCTGTAAACGGTTTTCAGAAGATAGGGATCGTCCATTATACGTAGCCGAGGTCATCAACTTATGGCAGCCAAGCCAAGCCCAGTGATTCTTAGCATCCTCTGTCTTCATGTCTATCTGATCGCTGTCATAACCAAGAACATGCAGACTATTGGGAACTGAGGGCTGTGGTTTGTTTTGTAATGGTAAAATAATGGGGGTTGTGGCCAAATTCCTCCTCACTGGCCAAGCGGGTTGGAGGAAGCCCATACACATTCGTTCCCCTTGCACTAACAGGTTGTTATATATAATATATATAATAGTTAAGTCATTCGTTTCAATATTTTTTTCACACGTTTAGTAAATTTAGTGAAGGTTTAAATACATTTCAATGATTTTTTGTAATATTTTAATTATTATACTTATTACTATTCAATAAATTTCTTGATTTATTAATGTAAAAGATCTTTTAAACATAATGAAACTGATTTATAAATTTTATTTTCGTAGTTTTGTAAATTTACTTATGGATTCATACATTTTTTACTTTATTTAGAGATTTATTATGGACTTTAACTGAAGCTGAGTTGCATACCCTTGAGAAAATGCTATGTAGTCAAGAAGAGCCTAAAATCGATGAGAAATCAAGTATTTCTGAAGAACTTCCTCTAAAAATACCAGAAGATTCTATAACTCAGATTTATAAAAAACAGTTGAACTGCAAGCAGTTTATTCATGACTTTTATGCATATAACTTTGGGACTATTGTTCCAGAAAGTGGCATGTTTGAAAGCAGTGAAGACTGTTTGGTGTCCAGCAAATGTCCAATTGATGTAAAAAAGTCTGAGAAGTGTGCAAATAATAACATCGAATTTGATGTTGAATTTCAACGAGATTCTAGGAATAGGAGAAAATCGTCAGATATACCTGAAAGTGATATTGAGACATTGGTTTCTAGTGAGTTTAGTGTTCCAGAGTGTATTGATAATCCTCATAACCGATGTCAATTATTCACTGATCAGGATATCAATCTAGAGCATCACGAACAGCACCAACAAAAAGACTGTGATCACACATTGAACAATGATAGTTTAAGGACTAGTGTTAGTGTTGTTCACCCTCTTTCAAATTCCGTTTGTTTATGTGAATGTCAAGACATGTCTAAAGAAAGGACTGAAAACTGTGTGTTTTGTTCCACAGAAAATGTCACATTCATAGAACATGCTTCATCTTATGAAAGTCATCTTAGGCGGCTTCACACTGATTGTACATGTGGTGTAAATAGTTCCTCTAGGGATCATCTCACTCCTTCCAGGGAAATCATGAGGCAGGTAATGAGGCGAGTTGAGATTGTTCCTCCTGGTCAACGAATAGTTGGGTTCAGTTCTTCAGTTGAAAGCAGCCCCAGAGCTTACCACCATGGGTTGCTGAGCCATTCTTTTCCAACTCGTCCTGGCCGTGCACAACACACTTATAGGCCAGAATCCGTCAATCGACGCAGGTTAAAAAAACAGTCTCGTCATCAAAAAAGTAAGCTACTTCAGTCAGAAAGTGAAGCATCTCCATCACGCAGTTATAATGTTAATTACCAAAACACTCATTCAACTGATTCTTGTTGGAACTCAAATGCTGTTTATAGCTCACCATTAATGATTCCTAGAGTTCAACATTTAAGATTAGAAGAAGATCTTACAAGTAACAGTGAAACAACGTATTCTTCTTGTTCCAGTTGCCAAAGTATATCAAGTGTTTCCAGTCCTGAATGGGACTCTACAAGGTTAGTAAAAATGTTTTTTTCTGTACTTTAAATTTTTTTATAATTAGTGAAAATATGTTGTTATATTATCACTAGGTTGTAAAATATGTAATTTTAATGTTGCTTAATTAAAAAAGAATTTAGCCATAATTAATTGAGAAATTTTTATACAGTAGACTCCCTCAAATCCGCACAGCTTGGGACCAGAGGTTTTGCAGATTTTAGAATTTTGTGGATTTCTGGTCATTGCTTTGTTTACATTTTTAAAAAGTAATTTGAATGTAATTAATAATGAAATCAAAAGTATAATGAATGCTTAAAATATGCTAAAATATTAAAATAAGTAAAAAACTAAAATAATAAAAATGTAGATAGTTTTTAAAATGCTAAAAATACTAAAAGCAAAGGTCAAATTAATAATCAATAATGTACAATTAATCATTCATTATAAAGATGAAATGTGTTTTTCTTAAAGTATTCAATAAAACTTGCCTCATAAAAGTACATTACTAATTCACATCAAGATCATAAAAAATGAAGCTTTATTTAGGGTTTAGCCAGACTAAATAAATAAAAATGCTTGATTAATACATAAATATATTTGGTAAGATTGTGATGATAACACCAATATCTTTATTTTTTCAGAAATAAATTATTTTTTCTTCATGAAAAAACATGAATTCAAAATCATTAACAAAAATTACAAATTAAAAAAATATATGGAATTGATATAAAACTAAAAAGGTCAAATTTTGCTCCTACATCTGAACTAAATGTTTCATTGTTTACATCTGTAAAATATGTGCGGATTTTAGAGAGTTGCGGATTTTAGGAGTGCGGATTTGAGGGAGTCTACTGTAATACAACTTCATAAAAAATGTTTGATTCAGTAATTTTTGTAAAAATAGTATGAAAAAAATGTATTATACTTTATTTGAAAATAAGTGAAATGGCTGTTCAGATTTGCTCTAAAAATTAAAAATTAAAATATTTTCTTAATTTTGACAATGTATGACAGTACAGTGTGACTTCAAAAATCTGGCATTCAGAAATCCAAAAGCTTTAAAAATCTGGCATGAAAATTATTTTTTCAGTTCCTTTTTCTTTTACACTTTCAAGTTATGGAAGTGGAAAAATAATAATTCTATATTAATAAAAACTTAAAGATTAAAAGTAAAAATGAAAAAAAAAAAAAAAAAAAAAAAAATTTGACTTATTTTTTTTATTTGTCAGTGGCTATTATTTTCTGAACAAATATTTTGAGAGCTGCACCATTGCTTAAAAATAGGAATAAGCCTGGGGACAACTTTGGCGAATGCATGGTATAATATATGTCTGGAATGAATTTTTGACTATGTCGACATCAATCATGGGGAATAATTTTCAGGCTTTCACATTTTCTATGAAAAGGCCACAATTTGAGCTGATTGAATGCACTGAATCTGAAAATGCATTAAGAGATAAATAATTTTGGAAAACACATTTTTTATTCTATTTAACATTTTTGTTAGTTTTTGGTCATTGAGTTTTTCATCATCTTTTTTTAACATCAGCTTATTTACGGGGGTTTTATTTTGGATAATTTTTCACTATTAAGTCTTATCCTCCGCTTATGGAAATGTATATTGTGTGCAATTTTTTAGTACCCCAGAGTTTTAATAATTTATAAAACTTCAAAAAAATGAAAAATCAATTAACAGAAAAAGCAAATTCATTTTCTTTGTAATACATAATTTGTTGAATTTACCACAAATATGAAAATTTGAAGAATATTTATTTAACTGAATTTTTTAAAATATTGTTTTTTTCTATTTATTGTAGTCCTGATACTAGTTCATATAATTCTGAATGTCAAGATGATGAAGAGATAGCATTAGCTCTTCAAGCAGCTGAAATAGCATCTCGTAACAAAGCCAGATCAAGATTTAAGAGCAGTAGGGATCTTCTGCACAAACTATTTGTGTGTGTTTCTGGTAAGTTATGCAACAAGCTATATTTTAAAATTATTTTCCCCCATCTTCTTCTGTGAGATAAGTTCTCATAGTTTTTAAATTTTGTGTATTTTTGTTTCTTTTCTGCTATTTAAGCATAGGTAATTATTTAATCCAGTCATGTGTTAATGTAATATTAAACTTGTCATCAATTGCTTTTCCTCCCTGATATAAGAGATGGCATTTTCTCTTTTAATGACATTTTCATAGTAGTGCTTTTGTCTATATATTTCTTTCTCAAAGTCAGACTCCTATTTGATTTGTGTGTATTCTGTTTTAGTCTGTTTTCTCGTATTACTGAAGTCATCAGGTATTTCTCTTCTGTGAGAGGCTTGCATTTGTTTCTCAGTTGCAAATTAATATTCTTCAACTAGTTTTTTATTTGATTTTATTAGTGAATTCCGTTTTTTTTTCTCTCAGGGGGTTGGGGCAGGCCCGTAGCCAGGAATTCCTTTTCGGGCGGGGCTGAATCTTGAAATTTTTTCCGATCTTACAAAAGTTATTTGTATAATTTACATAAAAAAATTAAACAAACCTAAAATGTGCTTTTGCATAGGATACTTATTGTTCATTCTAGAAATAAAAAGGGCATGGTGCTATTCACTACAAAAGGCACTACTGCAGCAGAAAAGGGCACTTTTGCCAGAAAAAAATTGTTATTGCCTTTAGAAGGGAAAAAAAGAAAGCAATGAAACACATAATTTTTAAATATGATAAATCAAGTAACATTAATTTCGAATGATTTTATAATATAAAAATTAAAAATGCAGTTAAATTAAATCATGATTCAATAGTTTTATGTTCTTTTTCTTAAAGAAATGAAAAAATCTATCATTTTTGGGCATACAAATTTATAAACACTATGGAATAAAAAAAATATTTATTAAAAATCACTGAGTAAAACCAGTGGTGCATTTTACTACTTTTAAAAAGGTCAGGGTGCATTTTGTAAATTTGAAAAAGGGCAGGGTGCTGCACCCTTAAAAGATGGCCTAGAATAAACACTAGGATACTTGATAATCATGTCAAATATTGTTATTTCGTATTTTTTTTTTGTTTTGTTTTGTTTGTTTGTTTCGTATTTTTTTTTTCCAATTTGTTTATTTTTCCAATTTTTGTTGCAATTTTTGACATTCAAAAGCACTTCCTGTTTCCAAACCGGTTCAGAAACTGGATAGTTTTTTGGAAAATTTTTTTGCAAAACCTAAAAAGCGCAAAATAACAATTTTTGAGGTGAGCCTCAAGCATCCTATGAGAGAAAAGTTAAAAGTTATTGAAATGCAAACAAGTAACATGAATTGGTTTAAGGCACAGGATTATACTAGCGTGGAAGAGTCTGTCATTACGAGTGCAAGGTCTTGAAACTACTGATCCAAAAATGAAATTAATTTCTTTCTCATTATTTTTTCTTCTAAAGAAAAATGAATTGCTACAATCATATTTAATCATAAAAATTATCCTTGTATTTTACATTAGCTCTAATTATAATAGTTACAATTGCAGTATTTTTGGTACAATCAACTTGCAAATGCAACAGAAGCAATCTTCGTAATTTCTTCTTAGCCATGATGCTGATTAACATATCAAGGTCTGTTGAAATGGCCCAATAAATGAAAATCATTGAAAAATTTCTATAAGACTTTCTACACGGGGAATGAAGATCGTGATACTCTTCAGTGGATATAATTTGAGGATTTGTATGTATTGTCTGTTTAAATTTTAGTCTTGGGATCTTTATTTCAGTTTGGAAGATGTCTTCCCGAATTTTTGATGCACAATGAAATATCCCACAAAACATTTCTACTGCATTTTTTGCTATATTTATGTAAAACAATTAGGACATTTTTAACATAAGTTATGGCCAATATCTTGTCGCGAAATTTTTTTGGAGAACTCACTATGATTTTGTCAGGCAGAAAACCTTCTCACAAACAAACATGCTTATGAGACTTTCTGCTGACTGCCAAAAAAGCTCCAGCTACCAAAGAAATCTGTGTGTTTTTCAAAGTATTTTCTGAGCTAAAGCAAATGTATGTAGCTCAACAAAAGTTAATATGCTTTCATGCCTCTTGATAAATTTTGCATCACAAATGCAGAGAAGTCACTTTCTTTTGTTAAAGGAGTATATAAGGCAATTGCTTCTTGAAGGTCTAAATTTGCCTTTAGGTGATTTTTAAAAACATTAGTGACTGCTTTAACAAGGCCATGATACTTTCCGATTATGGGAATCTACATGCTATTGGAGAAGGCAAGATTTAACAGATGGTTTTTAAAGTGGACGTCTCTAATTTTTGGATACTCTGAAAAATTTTAGCTAACATGACCAGACTTATTAACTTCTTCATCATATGCCTTTGTGATGCACTTATACATGCAAAGGCAAAATTTATCACAATGTTGTAATATATTTCTTTTCTTGAACTTTTGACGGAAAAGACATTTATTGGAATAAACCTAAAAGATTTTTTTTTTTTTTTTTTGAATTATTGGGTTTTGTCAAAATTTTAATAGTCTACATATCCAAGTCCAATAGTCCACATGTCAAGCTGTTCTGCGCTTGATTTTCATCAGTAATTAAACTACGCATTTGTTTGTACTAACAAAACAGATCACGTTATTTATTTTGATTATAAATTCTTCGGTAACTGTATCCGAAGATATTTGAGTTATTTTATTTTAAATGTCTTGGGTGAAGTAAATAGCATTTCAATGGATATTTATAATATCAGTTTCAATTCATCCTCTCAAAACTTTGCTCAAAATTTAAAAGTCTCTTAGATATAATCGATTTCTCTTACGTTAGAAGATCATCATTATGGTAATCTCAAAGTAGCATATTTTTCCCTGCACTAAATAAGACTGATTCAAGTATTGGTCAAGAGTTGCTCTTATTTCTTCTTTTCCTGAAGCTCTTTGAATTCTCAACAATGAAATATTAATGTGCTGTATTCCTAAAGAAATCTTAATTTTGTTTGCTAAAATAATATACAGTTTGTGATAATCTAATTTGCATATGTTATAAGAGTTGCATAAGAAAACACATTTAGCCTTTTTCTAATGTCTGAAACATGTCAAATTTAGTTTTCTTCGTTTTTTGAGTCCTTTCTGTACATATATTTTCGTGAAAGAACAAAAAACAAGGTTTATAATAAATACGTTTTGGAATATGCAAGAAAAGGAAATACTATTTCTGGATCTTCCATTTTTCCTATTCTTGTCTCTTTTCTACAGTTATTGGAAAACTATATGGCTGTTTGGAGAGTAAAATGGAACCAAAAAGATTTTTCTTCATGGCATCATCTAAGTCATCTCTAGTTACAAAGCAATATCGAATCGAGTTGCTTGCCATACTGTTGGCTCTTATCGAGTACTTGACAAATCCCCTCCAAAGTCAAATTGTTTCGAATGCTAACATTAAAAAAATTCTAAATTTTAATTCTTAAACAAGACTTGCTGCCAGAAAAAGTTGATATTACTAGGATTGGTTTTATGTAAGTCAGTTCAAGATTTAATGCACCCATAGTGCTGTTTTGTAATTTTGTAATTAAAACAGAAAGTAGACGCCTGAAAAATTATTTTTGCCATTTCATATCATATTATCTAGTTACTTAAAGATTTCATTAACAATCATTAACAATTTTCATTCCATCTTATCTAGCCATTTGACAAAATACTTCATTTTCTGTCATTAAATTCACTGCTCGAAAAGTTTGTTTTAAATCCAGAAATTGTATTTAATAAAATTCGTTTAACACTCAGAATACACTTCACTTCAATTACTAAATTAAATTTCTGGCTTTAAACTGAGCCAGTGTTGTTGTTTAAATTTTAACTTCATTCCTAGACACAACTCAAAATGTCTCCATATTGACTTTACATATAGCATCCCCTAGCCCGTCAGCACAACCGCCTACATCTGTAGATTGGCTTCACAGTGTAATTGGTATAAATTTTATCCAAATACGTATGCTGATGGGATATAAAACTCTCTGCGGTTGTACAATCAAAAACTTTAAAAAATCCCTACATAGAGGTATCCATTCCTGAAGTTGATAGTTCTACAAAATACAAAGAAAATTAACCAGACAAAGCAGCTACTTTACACACATTTTCTTACTATTAAAGATTCACATGCAAACAATACGCAGAAAAGTTGTTCAGCGAAGAGATTGGAGAATGCCGCCATCGCGTTTTTTGAAGTTTTTTCGATACCATATCATTTTTCTTCGCATTATTATCTTTCAGAAATACATTCTAATAGTTTCTTTTTAATAAAAAGCGTTTTATAGTTATAACATCATTATCAAAGGTACTTTCTTTAAAATTATATTTTCTTTCACAAGATTTTACATTATAGGCGGCTATTAAAGTTTTTAGCCCCCTTCTGTGCAAAATATTTTAACACTGACTGCTCTAAATTTCATTTATATGCATGAAGATAAAGAAAATTAAAGAAGATCATAACATGAGAGTAAATGTTTTATATCTGCACTGTAAAAAATTTGACCCTTTTGCTGCATCATCACTCCCCCGCTTTTATAGAATATCTTGCTTTTGACCCATGAGAATGCTCCATAAAAGGCCAAAGTAATCATTTTTTTAATAAGCGGTGGAGTGATGATGCAGCAAAAGGGTCAAATTTTTAACAGTGTATCTCCTAAAGTTACTGTGTCATGCCTGGGGGGGAGGGTATAGATTAGAGATCTGGTGAGGAAATTGCACTTTTGTCCATTACAGATCTTAAAATCTCATCCCTTCCATGTGTGCTGAATTCAACGCTATATTTTATTGAATCTCTATCATTATTTTAATTAGCTGATTAATTTAAGGGAATAATTTACCTTAAAATTGGTCATTGGTCAAAAAATTGATTTTACAATTTCAATATTAAGTGATAGCCTGTTTGTGAATATTTGGACACCCCATATTTTACTCATATGAAAATTATATAACAAGGTATTATAATTTTTATAAATACACTCAGCTCAATTACCCACATAAATTGAAACTATAAATGGCTTTTTCACCACATTCATGGGTTTTCATATTTATGTAATGCTAAGGCTTCTTTTTGTAATTGAAATGGACGTAAATTTTTTGTACATGTTTTTTTATTACATATTTAATAAAACCGCACATGAATTTATATATACACTGCTCAAAACAATTAAAGGATATTTGAAATTTTATATAAAATAAAGATATAAACGAAATTTTTTTTGCCGAAAATAGAAGAAGAGAATCACAAATGCAAATTTTTCTGGTTTTCAAACTGTGGAGTATGCAAATTTTGAGTTCGACATCAAAAACGTTGCTTCAGCGGCAGCGAATGAAATTTGACTTTCAACTGGATAAAAGAGAATGAAGACAAGGATGATCGGCATTCAGTGATTGCTTTGTTTCAATGAGTACGATGTCTCAGCGAAGTCATTTGACAGATTCAGAAGCTTGGAGAATTGTTGGTAGGTTAGAAGGGGCCCAAACTCAAGCCAAAGTAGCGCAAGCCATTGGAGTGTCACAAAGTGTCATTTCCAGGATCTGGAACCGTTTTTTGGAGAGTGGATGTGCAGTCCGAAGACCAGGGCAAGGTCGTAGACGGACAACAACGCCCAATGAAGATCGGTATTTAGCATTAACAGCTCGGAGACACCGAAACATGAACGCTACTCTTCTCCAACAACACCTTCGCTCGGCTACAGGCACCACGATTTCAACTCAGACTGTCCGAAACCGGCTCCATGCTGTAAGTCTGTATGCTCGCCGACCGATGGTATGTGTTAGATTAACATCAAGGCATCATCGCAACTGCAGGGAGTTGGCAACCGAGCATGTCAACTGGAGGAGAAATGAATGGAGCAATATTCTGTTTTCTGATGAGTCCCGTTTTTCTGTGCATCCGGATAATAGGCGTATTTTCATTTGGAGGGACCGCGGCAGTAGGAATAATCCTGCATTCGTGCATGAAAGTGTCAGATTTGGTGGTGGAGGAGTGTTAGTGTATGGTGGCATCTCCATTGACGGGCGCACTGACCTCTACATCATTAAAGATGGAGCTCTGACTGGTCGCCGATATAGGGATGAGATCCTCAGACCTATTGTAGTCTTTTACGCTGCAGCAATCGGAGATAACTTCATTTTAATGGACGATAACTGCAGGCCACATCGTGCAAACCTGGTGGAGGATTTCCTTTTCAAGGAAAGAATCGTTCGAATGGAATGGCCAGTGTGTTCTCCAGACATGAATCCAATCGAGCACGTTTGGGACACTCTAGGAAGACGAGTTTCTGGCCACCAACAACTCCCACAAACTCTCCAAGAACTGGAAAGAGCTCTTCTGGAAGAGTGGGGCGGAATACCCCAACTCGTCATTAATAGCCTCATTGAGTCCATGCCTCAAAGGTGTTCAACGTTGCTGGCCGCCCGTGAAAACCATACCCCCTACTGAAAATGATTTTCTTTGAAGAAAACACCTTTTCTTATTCTTTTTTTTCTCATATGCACAAATTGTGTTTTTTTCCTTTTGTACACAAATGCACAATAAAATGCATTTTTTTCTGCCAAACATGTGTAATTTATTCTCATATAACCTACTATGTTTGTCGACCATGTATCAATCAGCTAAAAAGTTTCCCAGATACAAAATCCACCTAAAACTTCAATATCCTTTAATTGTTTTGAGCAGTGTATATAAAAGTATCTGAAGATGTTAGATTTCATCGTTTTACACTTTATTTATATATTATATATGAAAATATAAAAACTAACCTCTTTTTAAAACTTAAATTTAAAATTAAAATTCTAAATTTTAAAGGCCCAACTGATATATTTTAATTTTCATTCTGAAGCTTAAAGCTATTTTGCCCTTGATAATTTTCTTTCCCAACCTAACATTTATTACTATCAGACTTCATTTTAGGACGATTCTTAAGATTAAAGTTGTTGATCTAAGTGCTTTTTGCAGACATCTGTGGTTATGGCTTGAACGTCACAGAACCTTGAAATGGTGTGGGCCTTGACCACATATCAGTCAAAAACTAATCAACTAATTAGATAAATGTCACTTCCAAATTTACATCTGTGCCCTCTGCTGGAAAATATGACAAGTTCCACGATATTAATAAGAACACGAGTGAAAAACAGCAGATTTTGCATATTTGAGATGCATGTAAAACCTAAGGCCATGTTTTTCTAAATTTACATAAACAGCTTGAGGGCCTCTGACCGGACTTGCGAATCCAGCTATAACATGGAGCTACGAAATAAATGATTTCAATCCAATTAGTTTCCCAAGTGCAAATTATTATTCATGATTTATCTCATCCCTAAACTAACATTACATGTGTATAATGTATGTATATGACAGTAAAAAAATTAAATGTAATATTAGACAGGGTTGGCAAAGTTTTAACTAATTGGTTTTAATTAACTGAGTTTTATTCTCAAAAAACCAAAAAAAAAAAAAAATATCTTTTTATTTTTAGAAGAAATTTAATGACATTTTCTCATTCTTCTTTATAATTTAAGTATTTTAAACTATTGGATATAAATAATTTCTGCTTTTAACATTTTTTTTTAGCATCAAACATTAGATATAGTGGGTCTAGGTCATTTTTTATGCATATAATAAAAATTAGTATGCATTGATGAACATGTATATTGCTTTTAACCTTCTCACTGCCATGAATTGATATATACCCATTCACTAATCTGTAGGCTTCACTGCAATAGCTTTTTTTAAATTAATGTAACTCTAAAGATATAATCCAGTTTTAAAATTTTAAGTTATGATCAATTTTCTCAAGACTTATGTCCCTATAAATAATAATAATAATAATAAAGTTGGAAAAAACATCTTTTGAAAGCATTTTTTAAAAATTGCAGAGAAAACAACATTACAATTTTGCCCTTTTGCTCGGCAGTCAGGAGGTTAAGAAAAATTAAAACTTGTGAATTGATCAAAGACAAAATAGATTAAAAATATTAAATGTTTATTTTTTTTTAAGATACAGATTACTTAACACAATAACATAACATGATGATCTTTAAAATCTTGCTCAAGCTGTTAAAAACAAAATAATAATAATAATAAATTAATTCTTGATTGGGGAGATTTTCTTGAAGAATTAAAATTAAAATATGAAGTTGAATAAGAAAATTTTTAAAAATTAGGTGCTAGTTACAGCATTTTAATACCATTTAAAATACTGCTCAAGGGTCTGAGGAAATTTTGTATCTTAAACGGGATTGTATTTTATCTGAGTAATTTTACACAGATTTCTCTTTCAAGGACCCGCAGATAATTCAGGATCGTAATTAAACAAGTATCACTGGAATACCATTTTTTTTTCTTTTTCTTTTTTTAAAAATTATTGAAACTAATGACGAAAAATTTTGACTTCAAATTGTCACAAAAAAATAAAACCCCAAGAAGTGTTTGAAATTTATTTTTTGAATAATTGTAAAAAAGAATATTTTATTCATCAAACTACATTAGATGTTTATTCTTAGTAATCAGAAGATTGTTTATAAAGATTTTCAGTGTATCAATGTTTAGCTGTATAAGCAGTTTATTCTTTGAACATAAAGTTGTTTACTAATACTGTTTAAATTAAAATATGATTTTTTTTTTTAATTTTCTACATAAACTCACTGTAATTATTTAATTTAAATTATTTTCAAATGACATTACACTACTTATATATCCAACAATGTCCATTTTTATCAATAATTATGCATGTATATGCAATAAAAAAAGCTATAAAAAAAACTTTGATTAATTTATTTAACTTCATTTTTTTCTTGAGGGGGGGGGGGGAGGATTAAAAAAAATTTGCGAATGCAGTATCTTCTTCTCAACTTAAACAAAAGCAGCTGATTAGTGGTATGGTCCAGTTTAGGCAAAAAATTACCTCCAAGCTTAGCTTGTCTTGCTATATTTCTTTTGCGAAAACGAGTCTGTGAATATTTTAATTTAAAAATGCTTAAGTTTAGAACTTGTTTTTAATGTACAAAAACTGTTAAAGAAAAATATTTTTCAATTGATTATTAACCATAATATTCCCTACATAAAAATTACTATTAATATAAAAATAATTAGCTGATATTTTGTATATGCATTTATTTTGACTGTTGTGTCAATACATCATCAGCAGTTAAAGAATTAAATAAGTGCAGATAGTTTTTTAAATTTATACTTTATTTTCAATTTTCTTCTGGGATATTTATTATGCTTTTGAGATATGTTAGGTTTCTGTATGTTATTATAAAAAATGTTTAAAAATTAAAAAGTGTTCAAAATTATTGCAAGCAATAAAGGACAGTATGTTTCAAGTGTCCATGATTGTGACTTGCTGTTTAAAGTAAACAACTGTATTTCTTTCAAATATAGTTCAATGTAAAATGCAATTATTTTGGTGTATTATATCTGATTAAGTATATTTAATTCCTATGATTAATTGCAATTATAAGAATGAGATTGTTGTTTTCTGATGTTTTGTGTTAACACATTGCCAGAAGTTTTTTTAACAATGACTACATTTTAGGGGTGTGAGAAAAAAATTGTTAAAGGAAACTTCTTACACAATCATAAACCATGTGAAAGTGTTTATAGTGGGATCCATAAACTTTATTGGTGCAGATTCATGGTCGCCATTTTCCACATATGACTTAACTGACAGTACATGGTTTGAGATTTATATTCTGTTTAATTTTAAAATGTCATTAATTTTATGTTTAACCCTCTGAACATTTTGGGGGCTTTTCTGCATTTTCATAAAATTCCTTATAAAACTAAACATTAATTTAAATTTTCTTTCTCTGGTTGTTTCTAATATGTACATCTTAAAATACAATTCTGTTAAAACTATTTTTGCCAACAACTCATTTAAGTTCTTTTAGGGAAATGGAAAAATATGGGCAAAACGTTTAGAGATTTAAATTAAATATACACATTTGAATTAATATGTGTGTTATGGTACATGTGTATACTACCTCTGACAATAAAGTTCAGTGAATGAATTCAGAACGACCGATCTGGTCACACTGGGGAAACAAAATGCTGTACCTGTTTAGGGGCAAGTGTAGACCATTTTCTCCCACCATTGTTTAGTTGAGCGTCTTTCATGTTCTGTGTAAGACTTGCTTTACTAAGTGCTTGTTCAGTGTGTTGGTTCTTAACTGAGAACAGGAAAATGAACAAAGAAAAGATCAGTATAAAATTTGGTTTTTAAGATTTGCAAGAAACTGAATGAAATTCATTAGGGATGGTGCAAATTGAACTCCTACCATACTTGCCAGATCTCAATCTCCCAGATTTCTTCCTATTTTCATGACTCAAACTCTCTTTGAAAGAGATTTGACCATATTGCTGACATCCAATGAAACATGACGAAGCTTTAGAACTTCATCCCAAAAGAAGACTTCTTGCAAATTTCCCAGGACATGTATAGTAGCTCTCAGCGGTGCATAGTTATAGGAGATGACTATTTTGAAGGATGGGTATAGTAAGTTTCATTGTATTTCATCTACATTAATGCTACAGGACTATTCACCGAACTTTATTGTCAGAGGTAGTATATTAAATAAATTTTCATTTTGAATTCCTGAGTTTTTTCTTTAGTTTTATCTGTGCATAAATGCTATTTGTGTGTTTGTTTCACAATGTGGCCATCAGATTGGTTTTGGAGTTACTGGCACCTTGCTGATTCCGGGAATTTGCACCTATAATAAACAGAATGTTTCTTATTAATATAAAAAATCTATCTGGAACAGATTTTTTACCAGTCTTACTATTTATTAAATGATAGAAAAACCAGCAAGTATGTCTCTTTTAATGGCATTTATTTTGATTACTCTTATATTTTATTTATTAGTAAAAACACAAAACTGACTGTGTTTTTAATTGCAGGTGTTGCCGATCAGTTGCAGACTAACTATGCTAGTGATTTGAGAAATATTCTCAAAAGTGTATTTGATATGAACTGTAGTCAGAGTCAAATCTCAGAAAAATGTGATAATTCTACTTCAGACGTTTTTACTGAAGTTGAGCCTTTTACAGATGGATTGTTTAATGACAATTCTTCTGTTCTAAACAGTAATCTTTCAGGTACTGGGTTAAACAATAATACCAGAGATGAAGATGAAAGAGACCGTAGCTCTGTAGATAGTGCTGAAGAAGTTGTGCCTGATAATTCTTTATCTTCTCCACTAGTCATATCAGAAGTTAATGAAGAAAATGAAAACAATAGGAATATACATACTGGTATGCATATATATTTTTAATGGCTATTTGATATGTTGGTGTTTTTTCATGTAAATGAATTTTAAGACTACAGCTATATTGATTATTATAAATTAAAAAAAGAGACTTTAAGATTCTCCTTTTATTTTTGCAGCCACTCTGTAGTATTTTGTTGTCTTTGAAGCATTCACTTCCTTATTTCTAACAAGAATTCCCATTGGTTTTGAACTAACCTGAGCAATTTGGAAAAACTTTACATCATAGTACAATCCATATCATAGCACACACACAAACAATAACTGCTTAATGAAAATAATGTTAGTAACAGATTCACAAGGAACTTTATTCTAAAATTTTAAACTCCCCTACTTTTTCCTTTTAAGCATGTTTAAAAATTTTCTGCAACTACTTTTAAAGCAGTATTGATCAAAATTCAACTATCAGCTGTAGAAACTACTAAAACAAATCTACTCAAGATGCTTAATAAAGCTGGGGGAAAACTATTCTTGATTTATCTCTAAATACTGTTAGGACATAAAAGCCAAGTTAACTTGGGTTTCAGAATACCATGTTAATGGGTTTAAAAAAAAGTGCTAAGCCATTTATTAACACAAATAAAAAATGTTTCAACTCTCTCTATTTGGCAATTTCAATCTCTTGTTTACTCTCAGTTAAGTCTTTAGTTGTGCTTTGTAAGAATGGAAATTGGCAGCAAGATTGAGATTGCTGCTATATGACTTGCATTGCCTTAGAGTATAAAAGACATACATTAAGTATATAAATCAAAGTATTTCAATCAAACCTGAAGATTTCAAATTCAAAAAGAAGCATTAAGCATTTAAGCATTAAGCTGTAAGCATTTTTTGAAGGTCCATATATGCACATATGGTCCCAAACAGGATATTCTATTTCTGTATATACCTCATATTTTTCAGTAATGCTTGTCATTAATAAGCATTTTTTTATGGATTTTCTTTTTCATTCCTATAGGACCTCCTGAATGGATGCCTGACGAACTGAGTTCCAGTTGTATGGCATGTAAAGTTCAGTTCACCATACTTAGACGGCGGCATCATTGTCGGAATTGTGGAAAAGTAAGTTTTTCGGAATAATTTAATTATTTAATTTATTTATAACTAGCTACACAATAATGTTTAGGATCATATGATTCATTCAATATCTATATTTTTAAGTCATCTTAAAATAAATAGACTTGTATGTTTTTCATAGATCACATTATATTTCATCTTGGATGGATCATATATTGTAGTTTTGAAATATTGTTAGTTAATCAGTTGTCTCAGTCAGGCATTTTTTTTCCTTCCTCCTCTTTTTTTCTATTAATTAAAAACTGATTCCCGTCTACTGCCTGATTTCACCTTAGGAATTTACATTTTGCAGATCAGCTCAACTTATTTAATTTAAAATTATGCACTTGTCAGATTATGAAATGCTGATGTGTAATTTGAACAATAGATTTATGGGATGGAAACTAACTACATTAAAATGCATATTTTTCATAATAAATTTTGCTCTTTTTAAACACTTTCATGAAATTAGAGAGCCAGTGGAGAAAATGAGTTAGGTTTATAAGTATATGTGCATTGTAATCTTTCAAACTCATATTGCTGTAAAAATAAGTTGTAATTTTGGATATTTTTAAGCACAAAATTGGAAGCCCATCAAATTGATGGATTCCTTAAATTTAATTTTAAACTTGATTGATTTGATAAAAAATTTAATTATACAATGCATGGCAAATTATGAATACCCAGCTTTAAATTGCATGCTGTACATTGGCAGATAACTGCAAGTGAGGATCCTGTTTATTGTGTGTTTTGGGTACCAAATTGAGTTAGTCAGGTACTGTCATTTCCTACTAACAATCTCAAAAATTTTACAACTTTAGAGGCTGTGTTCTATGACAATTTGGAAATGTGAGGTAAAAGGTTGTAATATTTTAAAATGCATGATTTCTTTCAAAATTTTAAGGTATATAGTGCTCCTTATTCAGTGTTTTTCTCAGAACCTTAGAAAATGAATAAATAAGTATGAATCTTTAATTATTAACTCTCTAAGTGGCAATCCTATATTTTTCTGTATCGCAAAAACAACTGTAATTTACTAAGTATTTTAAACATAATTAAGTTTTAATAATAATGGTATAAGAAAGGCACGTACCTTAGAAATATGTACCATTTCAAAATTATATTCAATTTACTACTAATACATTTTATGTAATGAGTAATAAAGCAAATATACAACTCATGTAACTGGTATGTATATTTAATTCTTACTGTTTGACAGGTTTATTGACAAATAGTAAACTAGTTGGATGTGTCAATCCCAAAACTTTCTTCTACCTCATAAGTACATTTTAATATTTAAAAAAAATGTGGTGACCCCAAAGTTACCCACTATCGAATTTCCTCGAACATTTGACCTAGCCTAATGAGATTCTGGTATCCGAAAAGCCAAAAACGCAAAATTTAATTGATATTCTGAGAAAATGAGCTTAGTAGTGCCTCATGTTGGTAATTTATACTAAAACCTAATAAGCATCTATTTATGTCAAGACCTAACAGAATCTGAAATTTGATAGAATTTCGTCCATTAGTTCTTGAGATATAGTTATAACAAAAAATTTGCAAAACGTAGCACAGCAACACCATATCTTGGAAAATTTATGCCAAAACGTAAAAAAGCGTCTAATTATGTTATGGTGTAAAAGAATCGGAAGTTTGATGAAATTCTGTGCATTAGTTTTTGAGATATAGTTATTTAAAAAAAAAAAAAAACATGTAAAATATAGCACAGCAGCACCATCAGTTGAAGGATTTATAACAAAACGTAATCATCGTTAATTATGTTATATGTCATTTTGTAACGAAATCTGAAGTTTGATGAAATTCTGTGCGTTGGTTGTTGAGATATAGCTATCGGAAAAATCGTGCAAAATGCAGCATAGCTGCACCACCTGTTGCAAGGTTAATACCAAAATGTAATCAGCGTCTAATTATGTTATATATTCTAGTGTAACAGAATCTAAAATTTGATAAAGTTCTCTGCATTAGTTCTTGAGATATAGCTATCGCAAGAATCGTGCAAAATGTAGCATAGCAGCGCCACCTATAGGGCAGTTCACACCAAAACCTTATCAGCAGCTATGTATCTCAGGGTATCTCAGAATCTGAAGTTTGGTGAAATTCTGTGCGATAGTTGTTGAGATATAGCTATCAAGAAAATCATGAAAAACGTGGCATAGTAGCGCCACCTGCTGGCCAATTTACAGCAAAACTTAATCAGCGTCTATGTATATCAAGGGAGCACAGAATCTGAAGTTTGGTGAAATTCTGTACATTAGTTCTTGAGATATAGCAATCTTGAAAATGATGAAAAACGTAGTATAGCAGCGCCACCTGCAGGCCAATTTTCACCAAAAACCAATAGGCACTAATTCATATCAAGGTCTAACTGAATATAAAATTTTATTAAATTTTGAATTTTCTTGAGATAGAGCGCCCACAATTTTTTTGTCACATACAGACAGACAGACAGACGGACAGACAGACAGACAGACAGACAGACGGACAGACTCACAGACAGACATTTTCTAAAAATAGTCAAAACGTGTTCAGGACCTTCTAAAACGTATAAATCCGTCGAAAACCGGAAGTCGAAAATTTTCATGAATCCAATACTTTCTTCTTGTAAAGATAGAAGAAAGTAAAAATAGAATAATTAAATTTATAAACCAGTCTTATCTACATGTTTCATTATTTTTTCTTATTTAAAAACATATAGACTTCTAATCTTTTTTAATTTTTCATAGCCTGAAAACATATTATGTAATTTTGACCATAGTAGTTCAAATGTTGAGAACACACTCTCTCTCTCTCTCTCTCTCTGTTGATGTTGAATTAATTAGACAACTAATCAAGTTACAGAAAGTTTTAACATTCTCATTTGTTGAATGTTTTTCTGAAATTTTCCATAACTCTGCAGAGTTAAAATATTTTAGTACATCTTCAAACATTGGT
The DNA here is from genome assembly GCA_964019185.1 of Maratus speculifer. Lineage (NCBI taxonomy): Eukaryota > Metazoa > Arthropoda > Arachnida > Araneae > Salticidae > Maratus > Maratus speculifer. The sequence goes on along the minus strand of OZ025292.1, from coordinate 146,039,339 downwards.
GGTGTATATATTTGTGCATCTTTAATATTATATGCTAAAAATGGTGCAAGCCATTAAGAATATTTGCTTGTCAGTCAAGACTGTCTTTTTACTTTTTCAGAAGCTATGTGTTTCCATTTCTCTATATGTTTTGGATTTGTCTTATTAACAATTTAATTATTCTTTTGCAAAAAAGTATTTGACATTCCTTTCTTGAATATTGTCTTCATGTATTCCAAGATCAACACATTCTATTAAATTTAGCCTGAGTTGTACACCATCAGAAATATTTCTATTTTCCATTTACCTGAGACCAAATATTTTTCAGGAGTATTTTTGATGATTTCAGTATGCCAAACTTCTTTATAAATAAGCATATTTTCTAAATCTTGTGATGTTTTCTGGTATTTCAAAAGCTTTATAATATGTATTTATTTATGCATACAACTAAATATTGAGACAATTTGATTATTTTATTAAAGAAATGAAATCTTTAGGCTTTTCTTTTGCTTTGTTTTTGTTTGGTTTGAAGTAATATAATGTCATGTGCCATTTTTTGCATTCGGTTTTTTATTATTTTTATTATTATTTATGAGATTGTTTCTTGTTTTTCAGATATTTTGTTCACGTTGCAGCTCAAATTCAATACCTCTTCCTCGGTATGGTCACTTAAAACCAGTTCGCGTGTGTAACCAGTGTTTCATGTATCAGCTTACAAATCTTGTCATGCAGAGACAGTTGTGACACATGTGGATCGTAATTCCTAATTCATAAGGATCAACACAATTGAGAGACTATGTTGGTGCTTTCTGTAGTTATAAAAGAGACAGTTTCATATATTTTTTATCATGTTTATCAATGGGAACTTGCTGTGAAGAGCTCTTGCTGCTGTAAATAACTGCTTTAGTACCCATTTAATTGTAATCATTAAATAAATTCAGAAATTGAAGAGTTCATGTGTAAAACATAGTAGCTGACTTTTTAAAAATGTTTTCCATTTTTCATGTAAAAATATTTAATATCTAATTTTTATTATTTGCATCCCTTTTTAAAATGCAAAGATTTTTATTATTATTAAATTGAAAAAAGTCTAGTAAAATAAGGTGCATCAAACAATAAATATTGTGTATATCTCAACTGAAAATTTTGCTTTCATTGATCACTTGTTTAATGCAAACACCTGTTATAGCTTTCTTTTGAAAATTTTTATCTTTACTATATTGAGACTTATATTCTGTTAGTTACATAGTTTTATATCTGAACCCTTCAATTTATGATAACTTACTGTAAGTAGGCAATTTAAAATACAATCAATGTGTATTTATGAGAATATTCAAATAAGCTGACTCCCTGAAATTATTTTCTCACTGAAGTTGTTATATTCATCGAAGACTAACCAATGCTTTTTTTGGCTTACAAAGTCATTACAGACACGGTAGTGAATTTTATTCATTGTCATGGTCACAATTGAGTGTATTTAATTCACAATGTTTTAGCTATTTTTTTTTTCTCTGTAGGGTAATTATTCTATTTTATATGTGATATATTGTTTTTTGAATGTAAGAAGATGCATATTATTTTAATCAAAATTCAAAATGATTTTGTTATTTGTTGAAAAATATTTCTAAGAGGCTTTAAATTTAATTTTATGTTACATGGAATTATTTTGAACATTTCAATTTTTTTTTTTTTTTTTAATTTTATTATTTCTTTTATAGTTTAATATTTTTAATATGTGTTATTGCATATTATTTTTTAATGTCTTTTCTCAAATGTGATTTAATTACTTAGCCAGTAAACAGTGGCATAGCAATTTAAAAATTATGGGAGAGGCTCAAATAGTCAGTTTCAATTAAATTTAACAGATAGGTTTATAAATAATTAACAAGAAGGGTGAAGGACAGAGTTGTTCTTACGTAATAAAATGTTTTCAAATAAATTAAATAGCATTAAAGTGTAAATGCTTGTAATCTTATTTCCCATTACAGTGCATAATAAATAAATTTCCTGAACAAACAAAACAAAACAAAACTGGAGGTTAAAAGTTTTAAATACAAATAAAAGGATTTTAAAATAAGAATATGACTTGCAAAATTGTTGTTGATGCCTCTGATCTGCAGGTTTTCACATAAGAAATGAAATCAGTATATGTAGTGTTTTTTTTTATGCATAAAATTGTTTCTCAGAGATTATCATCTAATAAAGACAGAAAAGACTTTGGACAATTCAGTAGAATTAAAATAATTGTGTTCATCTGAAAGAAAAAGGCTGAGCCCTCCCTTTCCTATGCCAATGCCAGTAAGATATATTGTTGTAGCTTGTTACAAGATTTTCAGCACTTCTTATACATCTGAACAAACCGTAAACTTTCAATCATTTATATATACATATGTATACATATGAACTTCTTTCCTAAATTGCAGAGCAATTGGAGAAGGGCAATACTCACTCACATTTCAAATTGTGATTATAAATCATAAAAGTATTTTTTAAATAAAAGAGAAAACATACCAGAATATAAATACCATATGTCAAAGAATTTTAGCAATAAATAAAAGATAATATTTTACCTAAATTATTTTCAAATATTAAGATACTATAATAATAAAAAAAAAAGGTGTATTATCATTTTTATCAATTAAATCATTATTCATATAAACAAAATTGTATTGGTTGCAGGTTGATAAGTACAGTTGTTATTTGTATCTAATATTTCTGTGTGTATAAGTGCGTTCTTTTTGTGATCATAATTAACAAAATTTGCTTTAAATGACTGTTTAGTTCTTGTTTGATAAAAATTTCATTTATGATTTTTTCTGTAAAAATCATGCTTAATAAAAATCATCTTTTATTTATTTTTTGACTCTTTGTAAATCATTTTACATATTTGAGAGGAGGATTAAATAATAGTTATTAAGAATATTAATTATTAAAATTACTTATTCTTGGAATAAGGGAAGAATTAATGATGCACATTTTAATAATAATGTTTCCTATTTTTCTACACGATACATAAACATTTTTAACTTACTTGCAGCAAAGGAGGCTATGCATGTTCGCAAATAGTTTTTTGGCTAGATGCTCAAATTTTTTGGTGGTGGTTGGGGGGGGGGGGGATTAATAGTAGTTTCATTTCAGTTTCATAGGATTAAAAAAAAAAAAAACTGACTACTGTTAATTTTTATAAGACATTTCAGCTTCTAATTTTTCTAAAAATTGATCATTTGCCACAGAATTTGAATATGATATATTGTTTATAATGTTATATTATGATTATAAGTCATGTATAGTTTTTTACAAAGTTGTCAAAAATTTTAATGTATACATATTAGTAAATTACATATCAAAATGAGCAATATTGAGAATAGTGTGATTGAAAATAAATGTTGATAACAATAAAGGATTGCCACAAAAATAACTCTGGTGTGCCTCTTGCTAAATTGTGCCACCTGCCATGTAATAAGTACATGTATAGGCCATTAAAAAACTCTCTTGAAGTTGGTTTCATATTTTTCTTTGAAAATTGCTTGTGTTTATTTGAATGTTAGAGCTATATCAGCAATTCTAGAAACTAAGTAATTGTGGTTGATATCAACAATTCTAAAAACTAAGTAATTGTGGTTGATATCAACAATATCAATCACATATGCCATTGTTTATATATTTTTAACTTTTTAAATAAAAGAAAAAAATTATAGATTTTTTAATGAAAGCTAAATTTAAAACTTTCATTCATCTATACATCTATAAAATTAGAGTCTGTCTTATTTTCAGAAAAACACCTATTTCTAAGTTCATTCACAGAATGTATATCAAAAAATAAAATTGCAACAAAATTTTGTCTGTCTGTCTCTCTGGAATAGGCTCAGAAACAATTCGGGATATATATATATAACATTATCAACATTTTGCTAATTTTGGAGCCCCTCATTTATATCAAATAACATTTGAAAGCATTAGTTACTATTTAAAAGTATTTAATAATAATTTATTGTTACATAATCCATTCAACAGTAATATTTCCTTCTGGCATTTTCCTTCTATCCTTGAGGTTAAAAGCAGAACTTATGAACAAAATAGTAGACACATTATTTGTCTTTCTTTATTGGTAAATGCAAATATCATTTCCCACATGTCATGCCCCTGATTACTCTAACAACAAATTATATGTGCTTACGGAAGAAGAATAGAAATATCAAACACAAGGGCTATTCCATGTTTTACACTTTTACAAAAATATATAAAGATAATAAAAAAAGACAACAAATATAATAACGATATCAAAAAACAAATACCTCCCTCTGCTAAAATGACAACGTTATATGGTCACAATCCCTTACATAACAAACACTAAACTTATTAGGACCAGATAGAGAATGTTTCTGGCTTAGATTTCCAGTTTGTCACATTATAATACCTAAAATATTCTTTGAGAAAATAAGGCAAATTGAAATAATCTATTTCTGGTTCAAAAATTGGTGAACTAATCTAATTTTTAACCTTTTATCTTCTGATGCTACTTTTAAGTATCATTGAAGTAAAATTTATTTTACCCATCTTTTACTAAAAGATTACTAATTCATATTTCCACACATAAAGGTTTAATGAATCATATAGAAATTCAAAGCTGTAATCAAGGTACATAAATGATAAAATTTACATGTCAATCTATTTTTATTTCACTTTATTAATTTTAATTACAAACCTACATCAGCAAGTATAATGTGCTAGTATTCCTCAATTACTTAGTATTCACTGTTAGATCCTATCCATTCATAATAGGATCTACATACAAAGTTTGCTTCGCATATTATGTAGGATGATAGTTATATGCTTGTCTCATAAAATAAAATTTGGTTACAACAGTGCATTTAATTTTGCACTGAACCATATTATCTAAAATATACAAATTGACTGTAGGTCCGATACAAAATATCTATAAATGATAATAACTTTATGTTGATTTGATTTTTAGCTTACTATTTATTCTTTTTAATTTAAAAATTGTATTATTAAATATAAAGGGGTTAAATTCCAAAATCATGTTCACAACCAAAGTTTGCTGGCATCAGTGGTAATGACTTAGGATGCCCTTAAGGAATGATACTAAGTGGCATCGTTTAGATGCAAAATTAATGTTGATTGAGGTTGTTGTTTGAAGATATGTACAGGTGGCTACTAAATACTGATACACTCCAAAAAATAAAAATTAATTTTAATTGTTTGGAAAATAATTTATTTCTATAGTTCAATGTTTGGCAATTTTATATTAGTGAAGACAATTTTTGTAAAAAACAAACATTTAGAATTATTTTAAAACTCGGAACTAAAAGAATTATGATAAAACGGCTCTTTGATCGTGGACTATTGGGAGGTAAAATCTTTTAAGCAATTAAAATGCCTTGGTTTTAATAGATTGACAAAAATCACACAACAAGAATTCTGTTATGGTTTGGACTGCAGTATCAAACAATGTGAAATTGCCTTTGAAATTCATTGATAAAGGGGTAAAATTCAATGTAGAATATTAGAAACAGAACGTTGGCTGTATATTTACTGCCACATGCTAACAGATTGTATTAAAAAAAAGAATTTGATATTTTAGCAAGATTCTGCACCTTTGCATCGAGCTAAATTAACAAAGGCTTGGCTCCAAGTCAATTGTCCGAATTTTATCATACACAAAGATTGGCCACTTCTTCACTGGATTTAAATTCTTTAGATGCGTCTGGGGGGTTTTAGAGGCTAAAGTAAATAGAAAACAACACAGTAGTTTGGACTCTTTTTCAAAGTTTCCATATTGCCTGAATGACCCAGATTATCTCTTAAAATGATTCGTGCTGCCCTCGGACAATGTAATAAAAGATTATCTTCTATAACTGATAAAGATGCGGTCGATTTGAGTGATGATGTTCATCATATTAGTGTGTTTATCTTTTTCTATTTTATATTTGTAAAAAAAAATGTCTAAATATTCGTATCAGTTTTTAGTATCCACTCTGTAGAAAGTAATTTAGATTACCATTAATTATCTTATTCATGAATGTTATCCTCCAGTAATATATTTAATTAGCTACAGTGAAACTTCATTTATATGTAACCTGAGTGTACTTTTCCCTCAGTCATATGCTTCAACTTGGCAGTCATGGTCATTTGCCATTTAATATCAGCTGAGTTATACATTTCCCTCAGTTATACATTATGATTTTGTGTGTCGGATGAAAATTTGTCTCACTTTTATGTTTTACTAATAACTTCAGAAGTTTTGCTATTCATTTCCTCTCATCTTTGCCAACTGACGACGCATCTGACTGCGACAATCTTGGACAGAAAATCAGTTGATGCCAAACTTTGGAGGACTTTTGACATGTAAAGCAGTTTATCAGAAGTGCAAGCAGCAGCGATGTAGTGGAGTATATATGGGGATATATACCTTCTGGATTTTTTAAAGGAACACAGTATACGCTGTGTTTCTCAAAAATGTTATATTTTACACGCTCTAGGGCAGGGCATGAAATTTCCACTCGCAGTAAATATATAAAATTGGAGAGTAAGTTTCGTCTTTTAAAATGTTGTGCTTTAAATCAAATTATGCACAGCGTTACATGGAAGTGTTTCAAAATGAAGCGATTGTATTTATTTTTCAAAAGAAGTAAAAATGTTCCGTTGCCTATTTCTCCGGTTTTCCTACAGAGGAATGAAATTCCCCTCCCCCCACTTTTGTACCGCGCACGCGCCATTACCGAATCAGATCGCTCTTCACTCCTGCGTGAAGAGATTCAGGTTTCGTTACCTAAGCGCAGCTGTTTGAAATATGGTAAAAAATCTACATTATCTCTCAAATTATTGGTTTCTTTTGATTTAGCATTTTTCTTGTTCTGTGGTAGATGGCTGTAATTAAAGTGGTGGTTTAGTAATTTTTTTTTATTAATACTATGAACAAATGACAAAGGATTAATATAGAGTCCTTTTTTACTAAAAGTAATACATCAAATAAAAAATGTGATAAAGATGCGATAACAAATATTGAAAGTGAACACATGTAACCCAAATTAAACAAAGTGAGAATGAATCTGATAGTAGCAATAATCTCCCTTTCTTTTTTTTCCAGTTCTGCTAAAAGGAAATGTGGCAGTGATTTCGAGTCGCCAATTCCAGTTAAAAAAAAGTTCAACAAAGAGTAGCTAAGTCATTTTGAATTGCTTTTATATGAGGATAAAACTAGTCTTGCGAAATACGAAATTTGCCAGCAGGTCCTATCGATATAACCATCTTCCAGTAATGTTGATAAAAAGTAGATAAATGGCTTTTCTGGGCCGTTTAAAAAAAGTCGCTCCTTTTTCACAACCAAAGTAAAGTTCACTGTGAAAATGTTGCCATTGTAAAGACAAAAACATACCCATGAGAAACACCAATGGCAAAATGTCTGAAGAAAATGAACCAAGAGATGCTTTCTCATTTGTAAAATATATTCAATTTGGCATACTTTGTTGCAAAGCATGAAAAACTGTTAAAACTGTTTGGCTGAGAAATTAAATGTGGATATTTTAACACAGTATGACAATGAAAAACAATGCAGGTATTTTATCCAATTTATTTCTGAAACTTTGATGTTAGATTTAGTGGAAAACTTAAAAAAGTGTACATATATCAGCATTCTAGTTGATGGTTCTACAGATTGATCATATATTCAGCATACAAATGTGTATGTTCGATACGTGGATGTAAAAGATAATCATATCAAAGAGGACATATTAGGATTAATAGAGCTTCCAAATTCTACTTCATCCAGTTATTTCACAGCCATAACTGATTTTCTAGATAAGATTATAGGTCCAAATTTATATAGAAACTGGTGTCATATTGTAGGCTTGGGTACTGATGGTGCTCCAAATATGGTTGGATACAAATCAGGTTTAGCTATAAAAATGAAATCTATTTGTCCTAAACTGGTAAACATTCACTGCCTTGCACACTGTTTGCAGTTAGCTATTTTGGATGTATGTGGTGAGGTTGAATATCTTAAAACATTTGATTCAATTGTTAGAAGTGTTTTTAGATTTTACCATACCTCTGCTAAAAGACTTCATATCTTAAAAGAAAGAGCAGAAATTCTAGAAAAAATTCTTAAACTGACTGATATTCACACTATTAGATGATTATTCAGCAAAGAAAGTGCAGTAAAAGCTCTCTTGCAATCTTGGAACAGTGTTGTAAGCCATTTTGAACAAGTGAGCCATAGAAAAGACAATGACAGTTCTAAAGCTAAGGATTTGCTGAAAAGTTTGAAGGATTATAAATTTCTTAAAGTTATGTACTTCCTCTTGAATTTCTACCAGAAATTGAACCCTTTAAGTATGGCATTACGAAACAAAAACTTCTCATTTCATCTTTGAAAATAAAAATTGAACATTGCATCTCAGTTCTATTCGATCTCAAATCTAGTGTTGGACCAAGCGAACAGGAATTTTTAGACCAACTATCCATTTCAGGAATAATCAAGGATGTACAGCTGACAAATATAGAAAATAGGGAGGGAAAATTTCAGACTTTAATAGGGACATTAATTAAGCATATAAAGATATACATTACAGAAAGACTGCAATCAATGTCATCAGATGTATTAGCATATCTGCATATTTTTGACACTGTGGGTTGGTCTCCCAAAAAAAAAAATTCTTGAATTTGGGATAGAAGAAATAAAGATATTTATGTATTTGAACCCAAATCTCTTTAATGAAAAAGTAGATATTGTACTGGCAGAGTGGGAAGAATTCAAATTTATGTTCCCATCACTGACACTGAAAGATTCTGGAGCAAGTTTACACAGAAAAATGATCAGCAAAATTCCCCAATTTGCTCCAGATCTTAACATTTGGTGCTGTTTTATCAGTAAGCACAGCTTCATATGAGAGAGGGTTCAGCTGTCACAACAGACTCAAGGCAGCATACAGGAACTCTCTGAAGACTGAGACAATGAATGATTTGTTCAGAATTTCTGTTAATGGACCCACCCTGACGAAGTTTGACCCTACAGCTGCAATTGATAAGTGGTATTTCAGAGCAGAAAGAAAGCGCTACACAAACCTGAAGTGCTAATGGTACAGGAACTTACCATTGGTATGTATTTCTGCAACCACTGAAACCTTAGGGCAAACTTATTTTGAGTTAATGTTATTTTTTTTCTTTTTGCAGTAAATATGTTTTGTTTTAACAATTACTGCAGGGTTTTTTTCGGCCAATAGAAAGCTTTTCATACATCTGTTAATATTTTTAAAATATTCCATATTTTTCATAAATGTGAAATATTCTGGATTTAACAGCTTATTCTAACAATCGTCAATTTAAATTAAATTTGTCATAAATATTTCATTTTCTGCGTAGGTGTGGGGGCTGACGTTGTTGTCTAAATGAATGTAAAATACTAGCGAGTACCTTTTAAATTGAAATTTCATGCCCTGCTCTAGGGTGTACCCTCTGCCTTGAGCATATACTCTGTTATTTTGCAACTACTCCCCTGACAAGCCTTAACTATACAGCAGTTACATTACTAACAAAAATGCAAAGTTTACTGTTCAGTATCAGTTCTTGAGCAAAACAATTCAAGATTAGTAATTATCTCGGTAAAATTTAGGAAATTGCTGAAATATCTTTTGATAAAATATTTACATGTCAAAACTATTAGAGTGATTTCTTTTGAGTACTCTATCTTAGAGATGAGTTCGGGTGTTCGGGCTTGATTTTTGGAGCCTGAGCCCAACGAATTTGAATCCAAGCTTGCCCGAATCAGAAAGATTTTTTAGCACATTGGAGCCCGATCCTGTCCAAGTCTGATACAAAAAGCATACAAATAAATAAATAAAAAATTGAATATTTAAAAATTGTTTCAAATGTGATATCTCATTTTTAAAAATTTCTTGCATAAAATTTACTGTTAAATAAAAATTTCAATTCAATCTTATGAAAAGAACAATTTGTATCAAATAAAAATATGCTTCATACTTAAAAGGATTCCCATATTTTTTTGTCCTTTAAGAAGAAAATTTGATGGACATATTAAAGAAGTGTAATGAACAAATGGATAAAGTTTACAGAAATTACTATTTGTATGCTGAAGAATTGAAAAATGTTTTCAATTTCCTATAAAATGTGTACATCTTTAATTATAATCAATTCATTTCTCATAACAATTTCCCATGAGTGACGAGAACCTTAAAATAAACACAAATTAAAACTATCGGAATAACATGGAAAATGTTTTCTTATGAAGGGAAATCCTCAGCATAAGCAAAGTTAATGATAAACAAAAAAAATATTCACAATGCTATTTTCATATGAAGAACGATTATGACTCGTGCACAATCAAATAATTTGTAAAACTCAAGCATCTAATCTGCATCAAAAATGAAGAAATCATTTTCCAAGTGTTATATAACTAACAAAATAAATAAATGATCGAATTAAAAAATATCCTCTGCCACAAACAAAAATCCAACCAGAAGCTAATTTATTGTTTGATTATTTTGATTGGCGCTTTATCAATAGTCCATCGACCGAAATGCAATTGACATAAATCGCCATACATCACAAATTTTCTTTTGAAACAACAATCAACTATTGAAATATAAAAAAGTGATTTTTATTTTCCTTTTGTTTTGATCAAAATAGCACTGAAATGGCTTGAAAAACAATAAATAATTAAAAAAGGAAAATAGTTTTCTCAATCTCTTCTACACATAAATATTTTTTAATTCTCGGAAAGAATGAGCTCGGGCTCTGGCTGAGCCTGTCTTACCTCTACTCTATGTATAAATATTTTTAATAAAGCTTTTATAATAAAATATCTTTGTTTTTTATTCTCTTCATATTTCTGTGAAATTTATGTAATGGATGAAGAAATGTTCACAAAACTTCAGCTTTTGATATAAAAGGTAAATTTTCATGATATATTTTAAAAAATAGTTTTTGTAGACCATTGTGTTGTATGTTTTACCGAGTTCCACATATTTTTTGTCTGGTCCTGAGAAAAATGTACAACTAAGTGTTCCACTGCATATGGATTTAGAAAATGAGCAAATATCATACAGGGTGTTTCAAAAATGACTGGTATATTTGAAAAATCAATAAAAACTAAACGAGCAGCGATAGAAATACACCGTTTGTTGTAATATACTTGGAACAACAGTAAATTTTCAGGCAGACAAACTTTTGAAATCGGTTACAATTTTCAACAACAGATGACGCTGCAGTCTGGAATAATCTAAAATACGATATTTTCCACATATACACCATGCGCAGCAATAATATGGCATAGTCTCAGAACGAAATTACGGGGAACCTTTGTAAAAGTGTCAGGCTTTACATGCAGAAGAGATGTACTGTTTCAGTTGTTTCTGGTTTGTGACAGTACATCTGGTCTATCAAGTCAAAAATCCTCTGTTCTAAGGAATGAACCATTTTTTCACAGCAAATTTGCAATCTGTGAACAGCACACGCTTACAGCAGAAAAACGACTTACAGAATGGTGAACTCACAGACTATGTTTTTTTCTAAATCTTTCAGATTGCCTGCAGCGCCATCTGTTGTTGAAAATTGTAACGAATTTCAAAATTTTGTCTGCCTGGAAATTTAATGTTGTTCCAAGCATATTGCAACAAACGGTCTATTTCTATCGCTGCCCGTTTAGTTTTTATTGATTTCTCAAATATACCGGTCAATTTTGAAACACCCTGAATTTTGAAACTTCCAAAATTACTTTGCTGATCAGTGTCTTTAATTAAGGAAAATTGATTTAGAAATTTTCTAGTAGGATCTATTGTAATCAGGAGGTGCATTCATTGCCAGCAGCCTTTAAGAAAAGGGGACATGATTCCTTTCTGAAATATAGGTTGCATTCTGTGTGCAATTGTTTGTCTGTACACATTCCAGTTAACAAAACAGATATACTGAAACATACTCACTGGAATTCTGCATCAGATCAAACTGATCTATTTTTATCATTGTAGGTTGAGTTGACTTTATTTCAGATTCAGTTGGGTTTTGAATCTTGCAAGTTCTAATTGCCCATATTTTGCAAAAGAATCTTCAAATTATTTTCTTACATTGAGAACTTATACATTTAAATACTAATGATTGTATATTTACTTTTTACATAAAAGGCAAAGTTGATATTAAAGATAATTGCTGCCTAATTTAAGATCATTGCATTGTAACATGGATTCATTTTCTCACTTTTTGGGTTTGAATTGAGTGTGATTGGTGAAAATGATTTTGAAAAGGTTGTGTTTGTTTTGAGGGCCAATTTTTTTTTTGCCTAATTTGGGATGGTTTTCAAGTTAACTTGATATAGAATTTTCAAATTCAGATTTGGCATAACCTCAATCGGACAGGTCTCTAACGTCCATTCTGTTATTTAAATTAAGATATAAATTACAGGAGATCAAACAATTTTTATATACAGTGGAGCATCGTTTATACGACGCCGAAGGGACTACCGAAAAGCGTCGTGTAAGCGATAACGACGTATAATCGATTTTTACTTTCAAAACTAGAATTAATTTTGTTTTCACATAATTTTATTGTTTAACGGGATGATTTGCATGATTTTTTTAATTAAACAAACCAAAATAAACAAATAATCTTAAAAACGAGGGGAGGGGGTGATTAGTAAGCAATTTAAATATGCGTACCTTTATTTATGTTTCACCGAAAGGTTCCTCATTTGCTTACATCATTTTCTTTCCATTTAAAGTTAAAGATAAAAAACCTGCATGGCCAACTACAATTCGCCAATACTGATTTAGGAGGTTAGTCTATTTGCAACTTAAAACAGGTCGGGAAAGCTGACCATCCCCGAAAAAAGAATGACCCTTCCCACTGTAATCTGTTACACGTAAGCTGATTTTTAAGACTAATCGAACACCAGCCCACATTTTATAATATGGAGTGCATTTAAACACGCTCTTTGGTGTCATTCATAGCTGCTAACTTCCGCTCGTTCGTAAAATACACAAGAAAAATAAACAAAAATAAACCCATACAAAATCAAAAAATCGACGTATAAACGATTTTGAACATCGTATAAATGATATATTTTTACATTAAAATGAATAGGAATGAATCGGGACCACATTAAAACGTCGTATAAATGTAAACATCGTATAAACGATGCTTTACTGTATAAATTTAACAGTTTGTCGAAGAATAATGTTGAAAAAATGATAATAAAGCTCTTCAAAATGATTATTTTTGAAATATCTCACAGATTACCAAAGCATAGTTTCCATACAATTTTGAGTGTTATCTAAAAAGTAAACTTCCATTTCATATTCTTCTGATCCAGCAACTTCCCAATAAGAGATATTATAGGTTTTCTATTCTGCAGAGTTTCAGTATGCCAATGATTAAATATGGAATGGCCCTCAGCAGACTACCTGTCCCCTAAAAATAAATAAATAAAAAATCCTGCATTAGGTAAGATGGATAATTTGACTTTTTCTGAAACACTATTCATGTTTGGGCTGAAGCTTTGCTTTGTTTCTCTTTTGAGATAGGGCTACAGGATAGAAAAAATGAAACATTATTTAAACTTTTTAGGATTTCTAAATTGTTTCTTAATCTTTAATTATAATGTAATTAACATTAAACCCTTAATTCATAAGTGTGTTTTCAATGTCACATTCTTGATTTTTTATTTTTGATGATTTTCTACATTTTAGACATTAAACTGTTTCATTATTGTAGCTTATGTCAGTCATTTAGCACACTTTGGTGATCATTTATTGGTGCATAATTAAATCCATTGTTTCAAATCCTATCCAATCATATGCTTAACAAAGAACATATGGCCCATGGCAGGCTAACAAAGAAAAGACCTTAAAATGAATGTGTTAATTTATAATCAAGTGGAAAAAAAAAATGAATTGTCATTGGAAATAACCTCTGAACGTAATTTTTATAATTCTGGCCTATCAGAAGGTAGGTTAAATTTGGATTACAAAATTTCAACTTTATATAGAAAAACCACATCGAGTTTATTAAGAGCCATTATTTTGAAATTCAGACAAAAAAGCGATATTTTGATAGTTGTATTTTTTAATTGGCTTGATATTTTTTTATGCTGTAAATCATATTTAATGAATAATGTGCTATTTTGAAGCCCTAGAAAAATCCCCTCTTCTCTAAAAAAAGTATTAGTTCAAGGGTGTGAAATTCACACCCATGGGAGTTTGGAGTGCTATATCTTTAACAAGCAACAATATCCCAAGTCTTTTGACAAACTTAGTATAACACTACCTGCTTATTAAAATTTGTTTCCATGGGATATTGTTATGTTGCCACAAAGTACAATCAAAATGCATATTTTGTCCATTTTCCACACTTAATATCTTATTTAAGCAGTAGTACCCAAAACTTTTTCTTATTGAATATGAAAATGTACTACAGTAGAACTTTGATTCATCGTTTTTCAAGGGGTGCGGGGAAATAAACGATGAATGCGGATTAACTTCAAAATACAATGTTTATGCATTACTACTAATGCATGCAATGTATACAGTATACTAATAAATACTAATTTGTTGCTTGCTAGACTTATGGAATATTAATAATTATTGTTAAAAATCAATAATTTTGTTTGGTTTTTCGCTCATTTTTTTTAGATTGAAAAATAAATTTTCAAGATAGACAACATTTTTTTTAGTCAGTTTCTGTAATTTCATGATCATGTGTAAAAGCTCATTTAGTGTCAAATGCCGCAATTGTATCAGACAGACATGGCACTGGTGGCTCAGCTTCACTGGCATTAACGTTATCCTCTACTTATTCACCATTATTTTAATTTTTACTTTCTTCTATCTTCAACAGAAGAAAGTATTGTAATCGAAATTTTTTCGACTTCCGGTTTTCGACGGATTTACACGTTTTAGGGGTCAGAGATTCCAAAAAACATGTTTTTACAAAATGTCTGTCTGTCCGTGTGTGTGTCTGTATGTTGCCATTCTACCATCAAAAAGTATATGAAGTTATGCATAGAATTGAACCAAATTTTTTGTGAATGTTTTTGGCTGTAGCAAGCAGGTCCTCCTTCCGTTTTGAAATATTCCGCCGGAAGGAGGCGCTGAAATCGCGATTTTTGTGCCGTTTTCAATATTGTACCGACCAAAAGTATATGAAGTTATGCATCGAATTTAAC
The DNA here is from genome assembly GCA_964019185.1 of Maratus speculifer. Lineage (NCBI taxonomy): Eukaryota > Metazoa > Arthropoda > Arachnida > Araneae > Salticidae > Maratus > Maratus speculifer. The sequence continues at coordinate 146,024,167 of OZ025292.1, read as the reverse complement.
CAAATTTTTTGTGTAAGTGTATGACTATGGCTAATTGGTCCCCCCTGAATTTGAAAATAATCGGCCGGAAGGGTGCGCTGCAATCGCGATTTTTGTACCATTTTCAATATTGTACCGACCAAAAGTATATGAAGTTATGCATCGAATTGAACCAAATTTTTTGTGTATGTGTGTGACTATGGCTACTTGGTCCTCCCTGAATTTGAAAATAATCGGCCGGAAGGAGGCGCTGCAATCGCGATTTTTGTGCCATTTTCAATATTGCACCGACCAAAAGTACATGAAGTTATGCATCGAATTGAACGAAATTTATGTGTAAGTGTATGGCTATGGCTAGTTGGATCGCCCTGAATCTGAAAACATTCGCCAGAAGGGGGTGCTGCAATAGCGAATTTTATGCCATTTTCAATATTGCACCGCATAAAAGTGTATGAAGTTAGTTCTAGAACTGAACTAAATTTTTTGTATATGATTATTTTTTGGTAAGGCAAGTAGGTCCTCCCTGAATTTGAAAAAAAAATCTGCCTATCATTCTCTTGTCCATCGGCTCGTGCAGAGACGGAAATTCGTTTTTACTCCGATTAATTGATTGAAGCAGAAATTTATTATGAAAATCAAAGTTAGTATGGTATTGAATTAAAATTGTTAAAGCATTAAAAAGAGTAACTATTTTTTTTAAATATTAAAATGTGTGTTTGAGATAGAAGAAAGTTTTGGGATTGGCACACATCTCTTCTCTGTTAAAAATACCACATGTCACAACATCTTGATCACTGGATATATAATCGCATCCTATGCTATATACAACTTCTCTCAATCTGCATTATTGTCGCAATCATTAACAGAACCAGCACAAATGAGTTATTTCACGATAAACAAAGCAATTCCAGTTTATATGTCATATGTATTTCCATCAATTTTAATTTCATTTCGAAGAGGAAAAATTTTTTTACAAAGATGAATGCGGGAAAACGGAAAACGGTTTTTTGAAGAACGATGTATGCGGGTTTCGTTAACATTATTTAAATAGGATTTGTGCAGGGACCGTAAAAATAAAATGATCAATGCGGGAACAATAGATCGGGGTTTCACTGTATTAGGACAAGCTAAATAATATAGTGTATTGCACTGAGATATTGTTGCTGTTAGCAGACATAATCTGTTAAATATTCAAAATCTGCAACATTTAAATTAGTGTTAAAAACATGGTTGAATAAAACAAAATATATTATGCAATAGATTTATTTATAACACAATTATTCAATCTGTGAATCAATTATGACAGATGTAAATTTTCTAAGTAGATGAAAATAGGCCGGATCAGGATTCGAGCCAGGGATGTATTGGCGGTTTCAGCCAATACATCCCTGGTTCGAATCCTGGCCCGGACTATTTTCATCCATTTGGAAAACATACATCTGTGTTATTACGCAGTAGTTAAACATATGTACTAAAACATAGAAAAGAAAAAGTGGGGTATCATGATATTTTTAGGAGAAAAAATGATAAAAAATGTCCATGATCACATTTTTCCCAAACTTCAATAAGTGATGTGAGAGAAGACAGAGATGGAAGGCTAAGTTTTACAAAAGTCTAACACAGTTACCAATTTCTGTATTTAATTATTATCTCAAATCAAAACTCCCAAAATTTACTTTTAATAAATGTCCTCTTTATGGTTCTACCAATTTGTTAAATGAAATTCAAAATGCATTAGTTTGGAAAAATGGCAGCTATGCTAATGGAAAGCAGTTTTGTTCTACCAAAAACTAGAAAACTGCTACCTGAGATAGCAACACCATTCAAAGTTCCATATCTCAGTGATTGAGAAAAATCAGTACAAAATGCAATAACAAGAGGTGAATATTGTTACCTATAAGTGAGGAAAGTAGCACTCCTAGGTTTTCAAACTAAATATTTTCTTTCTCTGATAGAAAAAAAAAATATATATATATACTAGCGGACCCGACAGACGTTGTCCTGTCACCGACAGACGTTGTCCTTCTTGGCACCGACTCCAGAAAATCAAATAAATGTACGTAAATATGGTAATACGCACGATAAACACCACGCTCTTAATTTAATTTCTTATTACAATTATGTAAGGAAATTATTTTTCACTCTTCAGTATTTTTTGAAGTCGGTAAAATTTTTGACAGAAAAGTTTATTTTTATCTTTTTAGTTAAAAGTTAACGATTTTCTGAAGTCGGTTAATCAAAATTATAATACAGGAAATATTATTGTAAAGCATACACGTTTGTCAGGAGTGGGGTTCGAACACGCGATCTTTTTTTTTCAAGAAGCTGAGCTTAAATCTGGCGCCTTAGACTGCTCGGACATTCCGTCCGCACTCTATTCATCGAACTTATTCGACACTTTTAATTAGCGAAAAATCCCTAACTATTAGTTTTTGCCTAATTACTAAAAAAGTACTGAATCAATTTCGCCGAAATGTGAATCTAAACCATTGTCGAATCTACTGGAACGCACATACAAAATTTCATCAAAATCGGTCCAGTGGTTTAGGAGGAGTTCAATTGCATACACACGCACAGAAGATTTTTATATATAAAGATGAGCATTGAAAATTTCAGGTTTTTGCGCCGAAGACATCGCGAAGTTAAATAAATGTGAATTATCTCACGAACTACTGGATTTAAACGAATTTGCTTAGTACCATTCGATTCAGAATGCAAAAATGCACTAAAATATGTTATCAGTTGAAAAATAACTACAAAAGCTTATTTTTAAGGAATTTTTTAAAAGTTCGTTCTTTTTTCTACTCATCTTAAGGTTGGAATTTTCGAAAATCCCTTTTTAGCGGCACTCGATGTTATAAGAAGTATTTTTAGCCCAATTTTCCAGATTTTTGGTTCGGTAGATATTTTTTTGTACTGTGATTAATACGAAATCCTGACTTTCTTTAATATGTATAGCACTTTTAATTAGCGAAAAATCACTAACTATTAGTTTTTGCCTAATTACTAAAAAATTACTGAATCAATTTCGCCGAAATGTGAATCTAAACCATTCTCGAATCTACTGGAACGCACACACAAAATTTCATCAAAATCGGTCCAGTCGTTTAGGAGGAGTTCAATTACATGCACACGCACAGAAGATTTTTATATATCACTGCAAAAAATAATTGTTGATTTTACAGTATAATACTGGCATCTGTGGTGCCAGTTTAAAACTGTAAAATTTGCAGTAATAAACAGTAAAATTAGCAAGTAATATACCTTTAAACAGTAATATATTGTTGAATTAATTTACATGATGGTACATTACTGCGTATTTTACAGTTATAAACTGGCGCCACAGCTGCCTGTATTATACTGTAAAATCGACAATATATTTTTTGCAGTATAAAGATGAGCATTGAAAATTTCAGGTTTTTGCGCCGAAGACATCGCCAAATTAGGAAAATGTGAATTATCTCACGAACTACTGGATTTAAACGAATTTGCTTAGTACCATTCGATTCAGAATGAAAAAATGCACTACAATATGTTATCAGTTGAAAAATAACTACAAAAGCTTATTTTTAAGGAATTTTTTAAAAGTTCGTTCTTTTTTCTACTCATCTTAGGGTTGGAATTTTCGAAAATCCCTTTTTAGCGGCACTCGATGTTATAAGAAGTATTTTTACCCCAATTTTCAAGATTTTTGGTTCGGTAGATTTTTTTTGTGCTGTGATTAATACGAAATCCTGACTTTCTTTAATATATATAGCACTTTTAATTAGCGAAAAATCACTAACTATTAGTTTTTGCCTAATTACTAAAAAAGTACTGAATCAATTTCGCCGAAATGTGAATCTAAACCATTGTCGAATCTACTGGAACGCACACACAAAATTTCATCAAAATCGGTCCAGTGTTTTAGGAGGAGTTCAATTACAAACACACGCACAGAAGATTTTTATATATAAAGATATATCATTGGAAATTGAAGGATTTGTTTTCCTGTAAAATACATTTCTGCTCTTTTTTTTTTTTTTTTTACATTTGTGCATTTAAAAATTATCTTAGAGTGAAAGGAGAGAACCTCCGACAAAATAGATAATAGACTGGGAGGCGGCAGCACAGACAATCACCGCATTGAGTTCACGGATGAAAATCTAAGATTAGTTAAACCTTATTGCTATTTTATTAAAAAATTTTTGGACCATCCAATATTTTTCAAAAGTTGATGGTACTGCAACCACTCATGGATTAATGTATTCTTCAAAAGTTTTCTACATAATTAAAATGTTTGTAAATATTTTTCAAGTTTACACTTTGCCACTATTTCAAATATCTCTATTGCCTTTTTTACACCCCTTCCCCACAACTAGAAAGTATTAATTTTATCTGAATATGTGAACATATTTTTGTAATTGCTTACCTAACATAGTAAACTGCATTTTGAAATAAACCATCATTAACTTGTAATGTCTTCATAAAACTTTACTGAAAATTTTTGTAATGCTCCTTTCATGATACATCAATTTGAAATGTTTTTAATATAGGTAGAATACTGTTTTTAAAATATACTTTACTGAATTATGACACAGAAATTCATAATAGTTCTCCTTTATTTAATTTTAGATATAAGTACATAATTTGATATATTCTGTTAAATAACAAAATTTTTCAATTTATTAACTTGAAGATTGATTAATATACACATAAATAATATGTAATAGAGCTACTTTAGCTTAAAAGTTATCAAAAATAAATATTTACTTATTTTCAAGTTGAATAAAAAGAAAATTTATCTCATTTATAATCATCTGGTTCAAAAGCCTATTTTTTTTCAAGGGAGTGTACATTCTTGCAACATTATTTTTTACTTAAAAAATTAAAATACTTTATTCTATAAAAACAATTAAAAAGGCAGAAACATTTCACACAAAAATATGACTAGCAATTAACACAGCTGATTTTTATCAAAGTCAAATGCATTACTCTAAAAAATTATATAATTTGCACCATGCATCTTTCTAAATTAGTGTTTCCCAAAGTATACAACACTTTTTTCACAAAATATGCAATTAATTTAGCTATTGGTAATACAAAAAATTCATATCAAGTATAATACCTGTAATTCTCAAAATTGTTTTCTGTACACCTATAGCATCATTATGCAAATATTTTGTTTCAGTAAAATACATATCTAGAGATTAGTAGCTGCCATCAACTGCCAATTTTTAAGACTTCTAAACAAAGGAGGTTATTCATCTCAATCTATGTTCTTGCTTTACTTTTGAATGGATCCTCTGATTTTTATAATTCTTTAATTGGAAAACGTTAATTTTGGTGGTGGTTATCTGTGTTTATCAATGTCTATACATAAGTATTTCAGACTTGCCAAGTTCTGAAACAGAAAAATCAGGAGATTTTATTTCAGAAATCAAGAGACTGTACGAAAAAAAGTTTTTTAAAATGAAAATTTATTTTTAAAATGCAAATACTTGATTATCGGATGTAATTGAAACTGCTGGTACGTTGGATAGCAGAAACCTCAGTTAATAGAAATTCTATATAAAAACTCGCCGTGCTCACGAATTTAATCTCTTGAAATAAAAGAATCTTTTCTAAAACATAAAAAAATGTTATGTTTAAGAGCTCAACAATTTTAAAATAAATTCTCCACAGTTTTGCCAGTCAAGTGATTTGAGGGTGTAATTGTCTGATAACACATTGCTCCTAATGATCAATAGGATCACATGGTGACTGGAAAGAAAATTGTGCTTCGTTATCAGCTCAGTTAACAGAAACCTTGATTAATCGAAGCTCAGTTAATCAAAACTATGTTTAATACAAGTTTAATTTTAAACTGCGCTGAGTTATCATTGAAGATTAAAAAAGAAGTACATCACTCTTAAGTAGATAAGAAAAAAAAAAAAAACTTCCTAGACACAGAGCAAACTTATGCATATAATATTTGGGATGTTATAAGAAACAGACATTGTTTCTCTAGATGCATAAAATTATAGGAAGCTTCTTAATAAAGACAAAGTTGATTATTAGTAATAATAAAGAAGAAAGCCTACAGTAACCACCACAATGAAAAAAAAAAAAAATCATCTATTATAATCAATTCAAATGCAGTTTAAAACACACTAAATCAACGATACTAAAAAACTGATCAATGATACTAAAAAACAGGTACACCAGCTTTGCAGTCTTAATTTCTCAAATAAAGTACACTTAAGAGCAAACTAACAGAATATTAAGATATTATGTATGAAATAAGGAGTATGAGAAAACAATTGAAAATCAAAAGCCTGCTGCTAAAATCCAGAGATTTGACAAGTCTGGTATTTACATACATTAATTTTATTACATACGAAAGCATAAAATTCTAAATGTGATGGATGAAGTTTATTCATTAGATTGCATCTGCATTTTTTTTTATATAAATAAATGTTTCAATTCCAAGTGCGACAGATGAGCTTTATGTTTATTCATTGTCCAGGAAAAAAGAAAAAAGCATGTGGTGCATTTATAGATTTTTACACTAACAAAAAACTCCTCTCTTTCAATGCTGTTGAAATTTGTAATTTGAGAATTACAGGTATACACTATACAAATAATACCAGGAAATATAAATAAGGAAGTATTTAATTTTTTTTAACCTTGACATTATAATCATTATAGAAAATCTTTCCAATGAATATATATATAGTAATATTTTAAGATGAGGAACTCAAATTGTACTCTATTCATTGTGCTTTGAAGTCCAAACAAATACTGCTGAATAGAATCAATATTTATTTTTACATGAATGAATAATAAGTAAAAATTTTTATTCTCAATATGTTCAAGAGCTGAAGCCAAAATTACAATTTTATCTTTCTTTAGAAGATATAAAGTGGAAAAGATATTTCAAAGATTTCTTCTATTCAAGATATTTTGGAAGCACTGTTCTAAAGACTGTGCTTAAACTGTAACTGTAAATTTTGTGCACAGTTATCTTAAATTTTGTGCTTCAGCTATTTTTATTTGCAAAGCAATGCATAATTACAATTATTATAGAAAAATATCTATAATCATGAGTGCTTGCAAGAGGGGCATGAAAGTGCCATTGATTGCCATCCTTTAGTTTTAAAAATAACTAATTTTACATTTTATCTGTGATGATTCTTATATAAATTAATTTAAAAAAAGCAAAAATTATTTTTTCAAGTGACTTTAATAATTGAACGTCAAGAGAAATGAACTAAGAATTTTTGACTCTCGATTACCCCCCCCCCTCTTTTTTTTTCATTCATGCACGGGCATAGGAAAGGAAGGAACACTGGAAGGTCAAACACTAAATTCAAATGAAGATAATAAGCGGCAATCATATGAGCTGTTTGCATGCATTTATTTTCTGTCTTTATGTTTAATAATTCTTGTCTAAACATAAAGAAGTGCTATTAATATTGATTATGTTTCTAAAATGTAAATTAGCAATTCAAGGGCCTCAACATCATCTTTATAGTTTTTTAACGAAATAACTCATTTTAATATTTGAAACTCTCATCATGTCTTTCCAGGATATACATACAAAATGCGATTTATTTTTTCGGGAGTGTTCTGCATGCCTCCAAACTCTTAGTTTCTCTTATTAACAGACTTGTACAAAACCAATAAAATTTTGTTCACATAAATATTGGGTCAAAAATTTTCTGAAAATTAGTTTAATGTTTAGTAAAACTTTATGTTAAATTATTTTGATGAAATTAATTAAAAACCAGTTTAAAATAGTTGTTATTAAAATTAAAAAAAATTAATATTAATTAAAAAATAGTTATTTTAATATTGTGATCTCTTTGCACAAAATACCAATCGCTTCTATAACATTATCACCAGATTAAAGTCACTACAACTATTGATGGAAAACGGATTGGCAACAAGTTTTAGTCTGCATAAAACAAAAATAAAAGGTCAGAAATGAATGTTACAATAATATTTTGAATCTTTAAACTTTGAATTGTGGACAAACAATATATAAATTGTACATAAAATTCGAGAATATTTTCAATTTTTATTATTTAAAAAAAATGTTGCAAAAACAAAAAATTTGTTTTTCTTTTCTTACATTTTTTCTGGAAAATTTTGAATTTTTCAGAAAATTTTCTGCGCATGGTGTTCATCTATGAATCTATATTAATCAACTCTGCTCATTAATTTAATAATACCATATTTTTGGGTGTATAGTCCGCGGCTTATACAAGAAAAAAACCTCCCAAAAAGCCACTGTGGCTTATACACGGTGCAGGTTATACAAAGATTTTTTTTAAAAATTGGAAATCGTGATTTTTTTTTACAATTTTTAAACCTTAAAAAATTTGAAAAAAACATCGAAATTTGTAAATTTTTTTCGCTATGCCTTGAAATTTAGAGAGTTCTCCCATGTTTGTAAAGGCTTTTTTTACTGCTTAAATACAGTTATTTCTGGATTTGGAAGAACTGTCGCAACTATTGCCAAGTATTGCACTGATAGATGTATAATAGCTATTGTGTTTGTAGAGTACAAAATCCAAAATCTGAAACCCTTCCAATTGAGACAATTCTGAATTTAAGATCATTTTTAGTTTATTTTTCAAAAAAATAATCTACCGACCCTGTTGCAAAGAACAAAAAAAAGTGTGTGATTTATATCATTTCGGAATGATTCAGAGCAGTCATTCTTTTTCAAAACGATTCTGAGGAATTGTTCCTTTACAGAGTCGTTTCATTTCCGAACGAGTTCAAGGAATCGAACTTTTCCAGAGTTGTTTTATTTCAGATAGAGTCCGAGGAATCTTTCCTTTTCGGAGTTGGTACCTTACCCTGTTGCAAAGAATAAAAAAAAAGTGCGTGATTTATGTAATTTCGAAACTATTCAGAGCAGTCAGTCTTTTTTGAAATGATTCTGAGGAATCTTTCCTTTACAGAGTCGTTTCATTTCGAAACGAGTTCTAGGAATCGAAATTTTACAGAGTCGTTTCACTTCAGATAGAGTCCGAGGAATCGTTCCTTTTCGGAGTTGGTGCATTTCGGATTGATTCCGAGGATTCGATCCTTTTGGGAACCAATGACCTAAGATACGTATACATTTTATGTCCAAAATTTTGAATTTATCACAGATTTTTTTTTTTTTTTTTTTTTGGAAAATGTTTTTAAAAATATCACGCTTCTTTGGAAAAAGAAATGCGCGTAAATGCCGCATTGCTTGAAATTTTATCTTAAAACACGTAAACACTGCGGCATTTCTTCCGAAAATTACGGTACTGATAATCTTAATTTTTTAGCCCAATTACTATAGATATTATTGCATCATGAAAAAATTTGGTAAATTTGTGTTAAAAATTATGTCTAATGGCTTCTAATTTCAAATCCTGGTCGAAATATACATTCGTAAATGGTGTATAGCCCGCAGACTATACACTGATGCATCTCTGCGGGTTATACACGAAAGTTTTTTACTGCACTGCTCGATTTAGGGGTGCAGACTATACACCCGAAAATACGGTAATGATGATTTCATAGAATTTAACATCTTAACTTCTGTATCTAAAATTAAAATATTCATTTTATGACAGTGGCTTAAATAATTAAGTTCAACAATTAATTATACACATATATATATTAATTTATTGATAACCCTAAATTATTTAATAATGGCAGCTTGAGGTCCTACCATGCTTTTTAAAATGCTATGTGACTGCATGTGTTTAAAAATTATCAAGCAAAATATTCAAATGTGGGGAAACAGAGTTCCCCTGACAAGAAAGAAAAAAACCCATAATATTATTAATATTTTTATTATTCAAATATATTTATTATTCTAATATTTGTTAAATGCCTATATTGCTTACCATTTTGATGGTTTAAAAATTAATGTGCATGGCAGATTCTAACAAAAAAAACTTAGTTTTGGAAATATTCAAGTCAAAGGCACAATCATAAACACATTCTTGCCCCTCTCTGGATTTCATTCTGCTGATGCTCATATCTATAATTAATAATGCTGAAGAAAGTAGAAATAAAACACATTTTAGATTAAATGCATTTACATGAATCAATCTTGTAACCTACCAAAGTGACCAATGTTGAATTTAGTTAAAGTCTTAATACATGTCAGAAGTATAAGCCATTTCTCAAATTTTGTCAGATCCTTTATCTACTCATGTATACATACTCAAACAGCAAGAGAAACAATTCTACATGTTATCAATAAATATGACTATGCAGAGAGTAAATATCAAGTAACAAATATAAACTGTCATTAGTTCAATTTCTTAAGTTAAGCTTTCTAAGGAACTTCAAAAATACTAATAAGTTAAAACATAATACAGTAGAAAGTTCGAAATTTGAGCTTTTCAAACAGATGTATTTATTCACAGGTTCAAAGAAAAAAAAAATCTCAAATCAGATTTCATTTGTCTTTGAGGATATACCATACTTAAAAATGTACCTGTCCTCTATGTAAAGTAACATGCTCTTTACAGAAAAATTATAAAAGAAGAGGAGGATTATTTCACGACAAATCTAAATTTGTTTTAAAAATAATGTGTTATCATATATATATATATATAGTTTAAATATATATATATATATTTAAACTAGTAGCCATTGCATCAGTTGTTTTTTCTTCTAAAGCTCAGGATTAATGTTCTGAGTTTAAAATAAAAATTGACTTTATTAATTATCCAACTTCAAAATATTATAGAATTATGTTTATTATTAAAAGATTTTAAATTCTTCATTCTTAAGAAACTTTCACTATTTAAATAAACTATATTGGTTACACGAAATTAAAATAAAAACCTGGCCTCTTTTTTTAAAAAAAATAAATAAATGAAAAGTTAGACATGATGCTGATAAAAATTTATAAATTGACTAATTATAAATTCTATTAAGTTTTTTTTTTAATTCATTTAATGAATAGTACATCACATTTACAATATTATATTTATTTATAATATCCTAAAAGCAAAGCAAAAGACAAATTATCAGGAGGATCACTAAGATTAAAGAATAAGAGAGGAAAAAAATAAAGCATTCTTTTAGATTTTGCTGACATTATCTTTTAGATGGTATCTGTCAAAATAATGGACATTCATATAGATGTCACATTGGCAGAAACAATAGTCAGTAGCATGTTTATGGGAAAAAAAGGTACTTTTCTTTTTTTGAGCCCATTGTATAGTTGTAACTAGCTTTAATTTAAATTTTTTGAATCTAAAATCCAATCGATATTTGGAAGCAGAATACAAGACACCAAATTTTCTCTAAAGGCAGCTGACAGAACAAGGATAATTTTTATATAGTTTTTTAACATTTACTGAAACTTTTTTTTAGACTATTTATTTATAATTTTAATTGGGCATAATTTGTCAATTAAGAACAAGCAATAAAATGTTTTTTTATGAAATGGACAAAATTTATAAGATGACAACCTAATCTACAGATTTCTCATAAAGTCTAATAAGAGCTTATGACAAGTTTAAAAATTTGCCTTTGGCTGTCAATTATATTTCTGCTCCAGAGCCGTCCTTGGAGGTGTTCTAATTAAGTGCCTATTAAGGCCTTGTTGCTGGAAATATATAAATAAATTTGTTAATTTTAATAACAATAATTTAGCATTCATTTAGCAATCTACTTTATTTCACATAAGTTTTGTTTTAGATATCATAGGGTGCATGCTAGGTGTTTTAGCTTCTAATCTGTCCTTTTTTCAGTATATAGTATAACTATTTAAATGCTATTATTACCAGTATGGCATTTTTCAGTAACTAAATTGAACAAATTAATAACACCATAGTCAAAATAAGCTAATGAGATAGCCAAACTGAGTATGTGATATAATATTTACATTATGGATTAAGAACCATATCCATGTGTGATTAATTTTTTATTTTGAAGTTCTGATATGAACTGTTTAGAGGCAAATGCTGTTGATGATTTCGTATAAATTGTAACTATTAACCAATGATTATTTGCAAGGTAATAACAAATATTTAATTTTTCTATCAAAAGTGCTTTTACTTTCAGTAGCTTAATGTTTAATCAAATTTTACTTTTCATCATATGGATGTCACTATTCCTGTTTAAATGTATATCTTGTAAGTTTTTTTTTCTTTTCAAAAAACGATTGTATTTGATAGAAAAGATGGAGATTAAAGGCAGGTACTGGTCTGGACTGGTAAATAATAAGAAAATTGAATTTTTAAAAATCAAAAATTAAAAGATAATTGCAATTTAGCATTTACATATTTTATTGTATACACAATTTATATATTTTAAAGACAAGGCTGTTTGTTTAGTCATCTGACCTGAGCTTTCTATTAGACCTATTTTGATAATTATTTTTTTAAATGAAAATATTTTATTTGCAGTTGTGTCAGCACTTGCTACTTTTAAAAATAATCGCTTCTTCATATTTTAATTTTAAAATTCTTTCATGAAAATTCTTCATATTGATGACAGTTGGTTGATGACAACTGTTGCAAAGAAAAGATAAAGCAATGGGAATTACCATATCATTATGGATGCCACTTTCATATTACAAATAACTTTTTAAAAACTTTTGAACACAAAATGACACCAAGATTTAAAATAATATGTATTTTTACTCATAAAGCTGTTACATTTAATTTTTTTTTTTTTTTTTTTTCATTTTGCTCACACTGAATTTGAAATGCTTATCTCAGAGGGCTTCACTGAGTGAAAATGATGTCATAGTAAAAATGAAAAGAGTATTCTCTGTGATAAAACTAAATATTTTATTATGAATGTGTTTAAAAAGTATATTTCTTAATTTCAATGATACTCAGATTAAAATCTCAAGTGAAGAGTGTGAATGTTTACATGTCAAATTGTAATGGGCAAATGTGACATTAAGTTTGGGAATATATTTATGAATTACATGTTACTAATTCAACAGAAAAATAAAGTTCAAGTTTTAAATAACTGAAAAGTTGAGATTAAATTTTAGTTCAATCAATCGCTTCTTTTAAACATTTTCATTGATCAAACTTGATTGGTTTTGACTTGTAAATATATTTTTAAAAAAATGTATAATAATTTAATACATTTAAATATTTAAGTAGTAAATGCATAGCATTATATATATATATATATATATATATATATATATATATATATATATATATATATATATATATATATATATATAATGAGACATCTAGCTCCTTAGCAATTAATATCTTTAAATTGTATTAAATTGCTGAGGCAGTGAATAAATAAATAAACATAAAGTAAATAATTCTTTTTTCTAACATTTTAAAATCAAACATTACTTTGGAAGGCATCTTTTGTTTTTAATTTTATTATTATTTATTTATTTTGCATTCTTTATGTTTGAAAAAAAATAGTGTACATGCATAAACTTAAGATATTAGATGTTTGTTTAAAAATATATAGAAACTTTCATTAAGATATATATTACAAATTTAAAATTTTTTCGCCAAAACTAACCTTTATACTATCTTAATTTTCTTATAATAATATTCCGTACTTACTTCAAATTATTAAATTAAAATCTTGTTTCTAAATCTAATCTGTTAATCCTTATGCAGACGATATAAATTCTTAATTTGCCTTAAAAAACATTATTCCAGTATGCGTAAATTTAAAAAGATGGCTCTAAATTAAAAATATTCTTAATTAAAACTTTATTTCTTAATATTCCAAATAAAACTGATTTCTTCTATGTTTTTATCAACCCTTTTTAAGAAAGTCTTATTAAATTTATTCCAAAACCATACCTTTCAAAAAATATCATTATTTTATTTTATCTATTTATTTATTTTTCCTACGTCAACCTTTGATGTGTGCATATTAATAAATTCATTTCTTTTCTTTTTCTCTTAAAATTAATCATTTATAAAAATCGTCTGCCTAAGATATTTAAAATTCTGAGTCAATTATAAATTGGTTAAATAATATTTTTTTTAAATAAATTTATCGTTTGTGGAAAATAATCTCGTAGCTGGACAAGAATTCTGTTTACAAAAAAGAATGATGGTTTGAGGTTACAGAATGTTCCAGAACTTTCTTTTTAGTTTAAAAAAGGTGGAAGTCTCGAGATGAAAAACAAGATTTTCTAGGGTTGCTTCTTCGATGAGGACAGCTCGCTGAAATAATGATGGAATTTTTGCAAAAGGAGCTTTTCCTTCCTCATTATTACGAATTTAATAAATGAATTTACAGCAGCCCATGACTAATTATTGGATCTTCTACATTTATTTATTTATTTTGTTTTTTCCCTCGCTTGCCATGACTGTGTGTTTCTTTTTAACCAGTGGAAATGATTCGAGTTCTCCTTAAATCGTCACATATATATATACACTAGCGGCCTTCGCCCGCTACGCTGGTCGGTTTATCTAAAGAAATCTTGAAGAAGTAGTTAGATAAGGTTCAGACATACATTAAAAAAAAAAAAAAAAGCAAGTCGATCATTCAAAAAACGTTGGGAAATATCAAATATCTACTGTAATTTTTTAAGAAAAACAAAGTTTCGAAAAAAAAAATTAAATCGAAAAAAAAATTACACTGACATATTAATGCAAGGAAATTTTCCCAGAGAGAAAATTCGCCTTGAATACAATATTTCAAATTCTTTTAATTGCTTATAGGCGTTAATGCCAACATAGTGAAAAAAAATTCCATGCTGGGAATCGAACCCGGGCCATCAGTATGGCGCACTGACGTTCTACCGACTAAACCACATGGAACGACAGCCAGCTTGAAACTTTCTCATACTTAACCCTCTCGCTGCGCATCCCGCGATTTCCACGGGCAACGTAAAAGTAGCAAAATTTGCGCAACCCGCGATTTCCGCGGGTATGCATTTTTGCCGTCTATTGAATTGTGCAACCCGCTATTTCCCCGTTCGAGGTTTCATTTCCGCTTTTATGTGATGTTTGAATGTTTATTTAGATGTGGGCCAACAGATGGCGTTAGTTGTCCATATTTTAGCGAAATATACAGGAAGTTTTTGTAGCATTTTGCGCGCGCTTTTTCAAAGCTGAAAAATGTCTGCCAGGAAGCGTTTCGCACGTGATATAACCTATATTCCTGACGATATTTCCGACACTGATAGTAGTTCTGACTCTGATTTCAATTATATTGAAGATAGTTATAGCGAAACTGATGAGAATTTATCGGATTCCTCTGCGGATAGTGATGAATCTGAAAATTCATTTTCGATTCAAAACGTTCGACAGTGGTGCAAAATTGACATGCAAAATGTGCCACCAGCTCCTGCTCCATTTCCTTTTCTTGGCAATCCCGGACCAAATTTCTCTATGGCAAATGATGCAACTGTTTTGAATTATTTTGAACTTTTTTTTGACGATGTTATGTTGAAAATAATAGTAAAAGAGACCAACAGATACGCTCAGCAGTATATAAATAAGGCAGTTCCTAAAGAAAGATCAAGATGGAAAAAATGGACAGATACAAATGAGAAAGAACTTAGATTATTCTTTTCCGTTTTGTTTCTGCAAGGAATCGTAAAAAAGCCGAAACAAGAGTATTATTGGTCTAAACGCCAGATATTACAAACCCCAATTTTTCCACAAATCATTCAAAAAGATAGGTTTATTTTGCTAATGAAGTTTCTTCATTTTTCTAATAACGAAGAGTTTGATAAGGATAGTCATCCGTGGCCAAAATTAAATAAAATTTATGAGATCATGGAGCATCTCAGAAACAAATTCCGAAATCTTTATACACCAGATAAAAATCTCAGCATAGACGAGAGTTTGATGCGCTTCAAAGGCAGACTGAGCTGGAAAATGTTCATCGCTAAGAAAAGAGCAAGATTTGGTCTTAAGTTTTTTGTGGTTTGCGAAGCTGAAACTGGATACATTTCAGACTTTCTCATATACACAGGTAATGGAACTGTATATAACCCTAAATTTGCAAATTATCCAGTGTCCAGTAAAATTGTTTTGCACCTGATGGACAGATTCCTTGGAAAAGGTTACTGTGTAACTATGGACAACTACTACATGTCTCCACAATTGGCAGACATTTTAATTTCAGAAAAAACAGACTCATATGGCACAGTAAATAAGATTAGGAAAGACCTTCCTCCGAATTTCGCAAAGGAGAAAATACCTAAAGGTGAAGTACTTGCTTACCAAAGGGGTAAAGTTATGGCCCTGAAATGGCAAGACAAAAAAAGTGTGTTTCTGATGAGTACAGTTCATAATGCAAGTTCCCGTTTAGTGAAATGCAAATCAAACAAAACTGTACTGAAACCAAATGTTGTTTGTGATTATAATAACACGATGGGTGGGGTTGATTTATGTGACCAAGAAATGTCATATTACCCCACCCTCAGAAAACAACAAGGAAAATATTACATAAAAATTTTCCGACAATTCATGGACCAATCTCTGTGGAATGCTTATATCCTTTATAAAAAGGATAACCCATTACAAAATATAACGCTTCTAGAATTCCGTTTGCAAATTATTGAACTAAGCATTCAGAAATATTCAGATGGAAATTCCAGTGTTTACCATGGCAGATGTAGTTCAACTCACAATCCTATGAGACTAACAGCTCGACATTTTGCTAGCCATATACCCCCAAATACCATCAAGAAAGAGCCTCGTCGACAGTGTGCTGTCTGTTGTTCAAAAAAAACTGAAAGTGGAAAAAAAATTCGAAAAGAAACGCGAATTTGGTGTAAGGATTGTGAGGTAGGACTTTGCCTCGAGCCTTGCTTCGAAATTTATCATACAAAACTTCATTTCTAACATATGTTTTGTAAGTATTTTGCATATTTTTATTAGTATATACGTTTTACCATTGTATTTTATAAAATAAATCATAATTCAACCAAGACTAATTTTCAAAATTTTGCTTTTATATCATTATTCTTCGATTTCAATATTCTGACATCCTTTTTCTATGATCTAATTCTATATTAAAAAAAAACCTCTTTTACAAAATTTTTTTGTATGTTTTAACTCTAAAATATATATAGATTTGAAATATGTAATAAAAAAAATACGCAATTTTTGAACCTATTTTGATAAAAAAATTACGCAGCGAGAGGGTTAAGTAGACTGGCGAAAACATAACGATAGCGCGTTTTAAAATCGCACAGTGACATCTATTGGATTTTATATGTACTAAAAAACGTTATGTACTAAAAAACGTGAGCAGCGCACCTAATAGTTTCTTTTGTTTCTTTTTGTTACTTTTTTGTCTGTTGTCCGATTTTGATGAAACAAAGCCTATACACTGCCCGGGAGTGTGCATTCTTCATTAGTGAAAACCGCATAAAAATCCATTCAGTAGTTACGAAGATAACCTCGAACAAACAGACAGACAGACAGACAGACAAAAAATTCAAAAAAAATTTTTTTGTGTTTCATTGGTTTTCTTTTATCGCCCTGACTCCATTTTTGTCAATTATCTTCAATGTACAGACACACCGGGTCCTACTGTTTTATTATATGTATAGATGTATATTAAAATTGATCAATTAGTTTAGAGATATTTTCTCTACAAAACAAAAAAAAAAAAATTTTAAGAAAACTATATTTAAATTGAAAAAAGAAAAAAAAATGGCTTAAAAATTGATGGAAAGTGGTTGAATGCAACAGCAATTTTAGAATTCTGACTGGCAATTACAAAATTTCTTTTTACATATATATTTTTCAGGGAGAAAAATAGAATACCTTTTTCGTTTTAGAGTAGAACTTTCCCTTAACTCGTTTGAAAGAATGGCATTGCAAAAGTTTTTTTTTACCATGATTCAGAAAGTAAAAGCCATACTTTCGCTAAGGACGGCTCTGTTTTGCTGTTCCAAAAGAGCAGGGGTAAGAAATATAAATGATAAGGATACATGTGTATAAACATAAAAAAGATTCAAGATAAAACTTATAAAAGTAAATGTAAAACTAAAGTAAAAATGAGCTTCAGAATTGTAAACGTTGAAGATTGTAGAAACAAAGAACTTTCACACTTTTAGACAACAGATAATAGAAAATTGTGATAATAAATACATATATGATGCAATTAGATAAAACAATTTAAAAAATACTATCAAAAATTATATAGATATATAAAATAAATTGATGAATAAATAAATAAACCAATGTAAAAAATATACATGGAAAATAAAGGTTTAAAAATACAAAATTCTTAAATTATTTAATTTTTTTAATTCTTAGAATTGTTATCTGACAAATTGAAACTAAACAAAAAGAATTAGAAACTTTTAAAAACAAATTATAAAATGAACACAGAACTGTATACATTAAAATCAATAAAAATAATATAAACATTATAGAATGAAAACAAACAACAAGAAAAAAAATAGTGTAAACAATATCTAATAAAAACAATATAAAAATTATAGGTAATATATGTATGCCTAATCAATATGTTCATAATTATGAATAGGACATAAATACATAAAAAATGAGACCAATAAATAAGCTCAAAGAAATCAACAAATATTTTACATATAAATAACATGGGTGCCCACAAGGAAGGGAAGGAAAACTTGCACCTGTTTGGATTTTCTATTTTAATTTAAGTAAATTTTCTTGTTATATGATGAATTTTAATATTCTTAATGAATTTAATACAACTAAACAGAAAAGTTTTTTTATGGAGACTTTTCCTTTGAATCCCTAATGGAAGATTCTATTATTATAATTTTTTTTCTTATGTTTATGTTTGAAAATGATCTTTATCAGGGGCTCAAGGAAAGATAATAAATTGTTTCAAATCTCCATTAAAAAAAAAAAAAAAAAAGAGTAAAAGATTACATTTGGATTTTTAATATTCACATTTGTAATAATTCTTAGTGCTTTTTTATTTAAAAATCGTTTTGCACTTGATATCCTGACAACGAATTCTTAGTTTAGATTATTTCTAGTTTACATCTTCCATTTAAAAAAAAAATGTAGCTTAGGCAGCAAACTACAAGCATATTTATTCCAAAATCTTATTCCTTCTCTGGATTTTGTTGTGTGGGCACCCATGGTAAACTAGATACATGATTATGACACATTCAAATATAAATAAGGCATTTGTAGATAAGAGACCTAATGTAGTGAGAAACAATTGTAATTTCTTTCTTATTTTTCTTAAATAGAATACTCTGAAAAAAGAAATCCTTTTTTAGAGATCTGTTTATATGTAATTACCTAAGATGGCCATCAAGAGATTTATTTATACAGACATACAATGAGTAATATAAAAAGCAGTTGCGTTTAAAAACATGTTATTATTTCTTTTCCTTGAACAATACCAAAGAGCAAATTCACTAAAGCTTAGTGCAAAAAAAGTCTTCTTTTAAAATCTCTCATTTTTTAAAGATGAACTGTACACTTCATAATGCAGAAGCAGATCTTCAAACAGTGGTAGTTGAACCAGCATTTCTAACACATGATTGTTTAAGAGCTTCTTCATAAGTGGGAGGTGGGGTCTGAAATGAACACAGTTAACAGTAATTAACAGTAAATATTTCACCGATAAGAAAATTGGGTACTTTTTGGTTAACTAGGCACCAGTGTTATACATACATAGATAAACATGTATATATATATATATAAACACACACACATGTACATATCCACATATATGTATAGACATATATATATATATGTACACATAAAACTGGTATCCGACTAGTTGAAAAGTACCGAAAATTTTAGTTAACCTTTTTAAAAGAATAAAATTGTTTTGTTCATACACATCAATTATGAAATGTACGCTTTTATTTCAGCATGATATATTAGAAACACACTGTAAGAATGAGAAATATACAGTACGTGCACTGTAACAACACCTGTTTTTGGAAACTTGAAGAAATGGAACAATTTTTGGACCAAATCTTCACTGATGATAATTCATTTTCTTTCAATGTTTACCAGTCAAAGCCATTATTTAGTTTGCAACTAGATTACTAAAAAAAAAAAAAAAAGTAAAAAAAAAAAAAATTAAGAAATATCAAATCTGGCTAAACTTGAAATAAAACTTCCTTATTTTATGATTTTGATGTGAATTAGTAATACATTTTTATGAGGTAAGTTTCACTGAATAATTTAGGAAAAATGCATCTCATCTTTATAATGAATATTTAACTATACACTATTGATTATTTACTTGACCTTTGCTTTCAATATTTTTTAAATCATTAAAAAAAAAATCTAAATTTTTATTACTTTAGTTTATTACTTTACTTACTTAGTGTTCACTCTAGAAATAAAAAGGGCATGGTGCTATTTACTAAAAAGGGAAGTACTGCAGCAGAAAAGGGCACTTTTGCAAGAAAAAATTTATTATTGCCTTTAGAAGGAGAAAAAAGAAAGCAGGAAAATACATAATTTTTTTAAATGATAAATTAAGTAACATCAATTTCGAATGATTTTATAATATAAAAATTAAAAATACAATTAAATTGAAACATGCTTGAATAGTTTTATGTTCTTTTTCTTAAAGAAATGAAAAAAAAAAACTATCATTTTTGGGCATACAAATTTTGAAATATTACGGAATAAAAAAATTATTTGTTCAGTAAAAATCTCTGGGTAAAACCAATGGTGCATATTGCTACTTTTGAAAAGGGCAGGGCGCATTTTGTAAATTTGAAAAAGGGCAGGGTGCTGCACCCTTAAAAAATGGCCTAGAATGAACACTAACTTAGTTATTTTAATATTTTAGTATACTGTAAGCATTCATTGTAATCTCAATTGCATTATTAATTACATTGAAATTACCGTTTTAAAAATGTAAACAAAGCAATGACTAGAAATCTACAAAATCCTAAAACTGCACTATCTCTGGTCTTAAGCTGGGCGGATTTGAGGGACTGTACTGTATAGAATAGTTAAGGCTTAGTGCTTAAAACATATCTGAAAGAATTTTATCCACAGATCTTCATAAATTAAATTAGAAGAAAAATCATCACATGTGCAATAGACTAATAAAAGTAACAGATGATTGGAATGGGTGTCTTATTTTAAATTTCTATTTCTTTGAGATAAAAAAAATTCAAATGAATGTCAGTAAAATAATTTTAAAAAGGTCAAATCTATAAAAGTGCAAATTTAAAAAATACATGAAATGGATGCAATAATTAATTGAATTTTAATCCAAAAGTAAAATGAGAAATCGCCGTCTAACTGCAAATGTAAAAAAAAAAAAAAAAGAATTTACATAAACAATTTAGCAATATGTAACTTACAACGACATAATCTTCATCACCTATTGTACCAGGTGTAGGTGGAGCTGTGGAATTTCCATCTAAACACGCAAAATCTCCTAAAATAGTCAAACACATATTTTTAAAAAAATGTTTGGATTTGAAATTCAAACAGGTAGAATTAATAGAGAAAATATTTGACTCTTCAGTTATGTATTTTAAAATATTTTATGTTAAAACTCAATATCAAATATATTATAATGCAGGAGATATTAAAAGCATTTGTCCTTTTAAAAACTATCTGATATATATATATATTTCCCTTCAAGATTGTATTATTGGACAGAGAATATTTCCATGATTGCTTTCATGTATAACACACTGGTATAATCACATTTTTTGATTACAAATTTTGGTATTTTGTCCTTAATTTTGATACAAAGGTTACCATAGATATATCATCTTGGCGACAGAATGTTATGCTATTTTTTGTTAAAGAATTAAAACATTTATATCAATTAGAAAATAAAAATTACAAGCACTACAAAAGATGAAATTGGAAAATTATTGGTTTTATTTAAAATACAAATAAGGAAAATTTAAAATATAAATACTTTTACAAATAAAAATATTGAACTTAAACATGGGGGTAATTTTTGTTTGGCTCAAAACAAATATCTGTTGTTAAATTTAATCCAATGAATCTATATTTATAAAGTTGCTTTTTTTTTTTTTAGGAGGGGGGGCATATTTGACTCTGGAATAACGAAAAAATTACCTGAAATTTGAATTAAACAAAATCTCAATGATGCCTTTTTTTTAAAAATATGTATCAATATATGTGATATGTAATATCAGGGCTAATCACAAGAGCTATTTGATGCATTTAAAAAAAAAATTATTGCCACAATTGAATAAGCTCACAGCTTATTCACAAAATACTGATACAACTTTTTTTTTTTTTTTTTTTTTTTCAAATTTTAAGATTTTTTGCTTTTATATATTTATTTATTTATTTTGGGGAAGGGGGGGGGGACACAAAGATTCTTGTTTGTCAGTTTTGAAACTATATGCTATGCTATTATTGATTAAATCACTGAAGCTATTGCTACGCTATTATTGATTAAATCACTGATGCAATCAGTCACAAAGAAAATTATGTCAGTAATTTTATATAATTACAGTAGACTCCCTCAAATCTGCAACTTTCTAAAGACCGCACATATTTTATGGATGTAAACAATGAAACATTCAGTTCAGATGTAAGTGCAAAAATTGATTTTTTCAGTTTTATGTCAATTCCATACATTTTTTAATTTGTAATTTTTGTTAAGGTTATTGAATTCATGTTTTTTCATGAAGAAAGAATAATTTATTTCTGAAAAAATAAAGATATTTCTAATATCATTGGTAATCACAATCTTACCAAATATATGTATGTATTAATCAAGCTTTTTTAGTTATTAAGTCTGGCTAAACCTGAAATAAAGTTTCATTATTTTATGATCCTGATGGGAATTTGTAATGTACCTTTATGAGGCAAGTTTCATTGAATAATTCAGGAAAAATACATTTTCTCTTTTATAATGAATATTTAATTGTACATTATTGATTATTAACTTTACCTTTCCTTTTAGTATTTTAATAATTTTAAAAAATATCTAAATTTTTATTATTTTAGTTTATTACCTTTTTAATGTTTTAGTATATTGTATGCATTCATTATACTTTTGATTTCATTATTCATTACAATCAAATTATTTTTTTAAAAATGTAAACAAAGCAATGACCAGAAATCTGCAAAATTCTAAAATCCACAAAACCTCTGGTCCCAAGCTGTGCGGATTTGAGGGAGTCTACTGTATAATTAAAAAAAAAGCAATTTAAGGGAATTAATCATTATTCTTACAGAGATTTACTCAATCACAAATTATAAACTCTTGTTGCTTTATATGAATTGATGCTGATTATATTTTTTGTAAATTGCTATGTTGAATTTTTTACAATTTTTGCAATAGCTCTATCCCACGAACTAACATATAAATTTTTATCAAACTTCTGATTCAAGTATACCTTGTTAAATATTGGTGCTGAATAGGTTTTTGTGTCAATTGCCCAATAGATGGCGCTGCTATACTGGATTTTTCACGATTTTTGCAATAGCTATATCTCAAAAACTAATGCACGGATTCTCACCAAATTTCAGATTCTGTTAGACATTGACATAACTATTGCCGATTGAGTTATATTGTAAATCAGCCAATACATTGAAAAATACTTTTCATTACTTTTTTTGAGTTCATAATAAAATATCTTCAAATGATTTTAAACAAATTTTAAATAAGAAATTTACAATTGTTTAAAATTACAAAATCAAGTAATAAAACTATATGGAAAGTAACATAAATTCAACAAATTAATAATAATAATAAAAAAGCATAGCATAAAATAAACATTTACTGTTACAAACTTAATTATTTTATTGATTGCATTTATTACAAATTCTACATAATTCTAATTAAATTGCGATTATAATTATTTGTAATTTTATATTGTGCAAGTAAAATTCTTAATTTAATATAAATAATTAACTATTTAAAATATGATTAAATAATTAAAATTTAATATTTTTGGCTAATATTTAACCATCATCAGGATTTCAAATTTAAACAACTGTTATGAACATGACTTATCTAATTCACAAAACCCTTGCTTCAAACTGTATATCCAGGTTCCATGACCAATTCCACTAAAAAGGAGAAAAATAGAAGAGAGATAGAAGAGAAAGGGTTTTTTGTTGCAAATCATTTCTGTCTGATGAAACATATCCATATATTTAGAACATAGTAGAATAAAATGTCATTGCATATTTTTCCACTAATGTTTACAATTTTAATATATTTATGGATTGTTAGTTCTCCTAAGAATTGTTACAAATTAAAAATACAGCAGACTCATTTAAATCTGCAACTCTCTAAAATCAGCACATATTTTACGGATGTAAACAATGAAACATTCAGTTTAGATATAGGGGCAAAATTTGACTTGCTTAGTTCTATATAAATACCTGTATATTTTAATTTCTAATTTTTGTTAATATTACTGAATTTGGTTTTTTCATGAAGAAAAAAAAAATTATTTTTGTAAAAATCTAAGATATTGCTGATATAGCTAGTAATCACAATCTCTTTCCTTTTGGTTATTAAGTCTGGCTACACTTGAAGTTAAACTTCCTTATTTTATGATTTTGATGTGAATTAGCAATGTACTTTAATGCGACAAAGTTTCATTGAATAATTTAAGAAAATACATTTATCTTTAAATGAATATTTAACCATACAATATTGATTATTAACGTGACCTTTGCTTTTAATATTTTAATCATTTCAAAAATTACCAAATTTTTGTTATTTTAGTTTATCATTTATTTTAATATTTTATTATATATTACGTATGCATTATAGTTTTGATTGCATTAATAATTACATTTAAATTACTGTTTAAAAAATGTAAACAAAGCAATGACCAGAAATCTGTAAATTTCTAAAATCAACAACCTCTGGTCCCAAGCTGTACAGATTTTAGAGAGTCTACTATATGTAAATCTTTTGAAATTAGAAAAGCATGTAATGATATTTTATCCTACAATGTTCAAAATATATGAATGGATTTTAGCAGTGAGCAGTGATTTGTAATACCCCCCCCCCCCTCTTTACCCTGTCCTACATCTTGTGTTTTCATTGTGTTACTGGAATCGATCCAAAAACTTGGATTTGTGATTTAAAATCATGATGATGACTAAAAGTATATTCAATTTTTAACATTTTTTAAATTGTTCAGTCATCTTTTCTGCACTGAATCATTTATGTAATTTTATATTGCATTATTAAGATAAATTTTAACATTCTCGATTAGTTTATTTTATAAATTTTTTTTCGAATAAAAATTACAATAGTACAAAAAGTTATAAGAATTTAAGGCCATAGTTTATTCTAGTTGACATACAACTGGATAGAAAGAAAAACTTTTTTGTTCCTGATCAATTCTACCCTAGAAAGAATTTACTGAACAGATGAATGAAATATGGCATACCTAAACAAGGTGACGTTATGCTGAATTGCGAATCAGAATATGGCTGACTCTGGGAAGGAGCACTTGTGGTGCTAAAACCTAGTTCTGGAGAAAATTGAGAATCCCGTTCATTGCTGCAACCTGGCCGGTTCCACTTTTTCCTATAAAATTAAACTATGATTTATTTATGGAAAAAAGACTACAAAACACAGGTTCTAAATATAGTAATACAAACATATCTCAAAAGCCATCTTACAAGCAAAGTCAAATTAATGTGTTAAAAAACAAAGTCTTTTTAGGTTAAAAAGGTAGTTTACCTTTTATTATTATTTTTTTTTTAAATCTGGTTTAAAAAGTGAACCTACTGCATTTCAGGGTTCAACTAACAGAGTAAATTGTAAATTTTGAAAATAATAATAATAAATAACTGCATATTTAATTAAAATTAAAAAAAAAGCTTATAGAAATTTGAGTATAAAATCTCTTCTACATTTTTAAAAATTTATATTTATGTTCAATATTTTCATTTAAGATTTGCAAATGTTTATTACAGAAGATTGCACATGGATTTTTAGATGCATCTAATATTAGATTTAATGTCATTCTTTTACTGATATATGTAATGTAAAATGGTGCAATCTAACATGTCTTTCATAAAAAAAAAACTGAAGGCTAATTCCAAGTGCAGATTTATTGCATATATAATAAAGAACATATACAAAAGAAGTATAAATTTATCTCATATACAAAATGAGGTCTTAGCATTTTAAAAACATGAAAGTGAAAAGAATGTAAACAAGGAGATAAAACCACTTAAAGTTTTGATTTTTAAGGTAAATGCACTGGGTGTATTAACAAAATTTATAACATGATGCAATATAGTTACCATATGGGCAAAAATAGGATACCAAAATATTCATAATTAAAAAGGATTTCAATTAATATCAAAAAAAGAAAATTTGACTTTTTGCTCTCAAACATAGGGTCATCCAATAATTATGTCATACTTTTAGACAGGAGGTAGGAAGTCCACATGGTGTGAAAAGATGAAGCCGTAGGGGTAAGTTAACATATGACATCACATTAAAATATAAAAATAACCTTGTGGGTATTATTTGTAAGCTGTACATTAAAGATAAAAAAAGACATATATATATTTATATATTTATTTATCTTCAAATTATTAATATACTATCCCTTTTATTTGAATTGCAATAACTTCATAAAAAAGCATATGGGATCTTAATGGTTTTACAGTATTTATAATAGTAATAATACATCATTTATTTACGTGCATAAAATTAGATCTTAGTTAATTGTTTAAAAAGATGTGTCATAACAAAGAAGAGATATTGAGTTTTAGATTGTTAGAGAAAGGCTTACCCCCCCCCCCCCCCCCCACACACACACACACAAAAAAAAAAAAAAATTAGTGTGATGAATTTCATGGTTAAGATCTATGTGCACACAGACATACAAATAAATAAATAAATAAATTGATATATTATCCCCTGAATAAATTAAACTGATGTATAACTTTGGCTATATTTTTTATTACAATTGACCAATAAGTCATATACATTAAGAAACATACATAATTATTTTTTGAAGGGGAAAATAACGAAAAGAAAGAAGATGAAACAAAAAACAACTGAGGTGCTATCTATTGGTATTACAATACAGTTAAATGATTATACTTGAGAAAATTAATAAAATTTTAACTTCAAAAATTTATTTATTTGTAAAACTTTTAAGAAAAGAAATTGGAGTTGAAAACAGAGTCAGCAAAAAATGCTCTATTATCTATATCTATGTAAAGACAGCTAATATTCAGCTGGTCTATAAAAAGAGACGATTTATTTCTTTTAATTATTTCTAACATATATTCAGTAAAAATTTTTGACATTTTAATTAAGTTATTATTATTATATTATTTTACTTATTTTTATTTATTTCTCTTTTTCTTTTTTTTGTGTATGTGTAGAATTTTTAAGTTGTTTACCTTTAAGTTTTAATGAGTATAATCTAGTTTCATTAATTTAAAATTTAAACTATGAAAGGAAATGTTTAATCTTTTAAACAGATCAGAGATGAGTTGTAAAAAGAAAAGAAAATCATGAGATCATTATTTAAACATAATTTGCCATTAAATAGCATCATTTATGACAAGAAATTACCTGACAAGTTGCAAAATACCCGCGAAGCATGCTAATAGTGCCAATCCTCCAGTAAAACATCCCAACACGATATGTACTGTGTCGAGATCACTGAATATGTGAACAAAATATGGTTCAACCTCTGCCACTGGAGCTGCAATAAAAGAAAACTTACTTAAAGCACAATAAAAATAAAGTATTAAAAAGACAGTGAATAAGATACCTCTTGAAATACAAATTCACAAAAATAAAAAATAATGCATTTTAAAAAACTAAGAAAATAAAAATTTAGTTTGACACTTCAGAATTATTTTTCGACTTTCATAAACTATACTAAATTTTAGATTCCTCTTGTCTTCTCCATTTACTTAAAATAGATTATGCAATTGTGATTTATTTTTAAAATGATGAAATCTTTTTATTTAATGTTTTATTATTGGTAAGCTGATAGATGGTCTGTTTAGTTTTTACGTTATGTTTTGTTAATTATTTGCTTATGAAAAACTTTGTAAAATGAAAGAATTTATGATGCATTTTGTTATTCATATACTTATTTTTAAAAGCATAGGTAAATACATCATTAAAACACAGGGAAATAATCTTTTTGAAAAAGTTAATCCTTCATCAAGATAAAGCATGTACGTTTGTTAATGGAACAGATACAAGTTTTTAAAATAAGCAAGGAATTACACAATTCAAGATAGTTACAAATATTTCATGATGGCAAAACTGCCAACCTTTAAAAAAAAAAAAAAAAAAAAAAATCGTAGCTAACAAAATTAATTTTTCCAGATAAATTTTTATTTTGTTGGTTGGTTTTTCGTGTTTCATGGTCATTTTTTATATTAAGTTTGAGTCTTTGATAATATATTGCATAATAATACTTATCAAGTATCGCATAACAAATCGCATAATTCAGCACACAGTTTGAAACCCTAAACCTCAAAGAATCCCCATTGGTCAAGAAACTCTTAAAATGATACATCTGTTTCTAAGGAAGAGAACTGCTGTATAAATATTTACAGAAACACGATTCGTTCATGGTTAATATCCATTAAGAGGATTTTATGTTAAGAAGTTTATTTTCCCACTATGAGCATTTTTTAATGTCCGAATTTTCGGACTAATGACCAATATTTTAAAACTTTTGGAACAAAATCACTTCTGAAAAATATGCTGCATATTTAAAAATTGAAAGAAGAGGAAAAAAAAAATTGTGTTTTTTGCAAAAAGTCATAGTTTAAGACAGATTTTTACAGCATAGTCCATACAGCACAGTAGCATATATCCAAATCGTAGGAACGATGATTTTTTTTTTTTTTTTTTTTTTTTTTTTTTTTTTTTTTTTGTAGAAATTGGCAGGTCTGTGATCAGGATTTGCTGTACAATACAACCTTTGATAAAACAAGCATAAAAGTAGAAAATGGAAAAAAAATTTGGAAACTTTTTTTTCATTTATACAATGGAACTAATTCCACATAAATTAAATACAATATAATGAAATATAACTGTAAGTATGAATATTATTATCTTTTTGTAACTGAATAAGCATTAAAAGAAAAAACAATTTTTAATAACGATAAATGTAAAGATTCATTAAATGAAAAAAAAAAAAAATGATTACAGTTTATTAAAGGTATAAATTCACATATCTGATGAATTTAAGCATAGGAGCCAACTTTGGTCCCAATGCTGGGTCTGCCACAAGGCCAATTGTTTGAGGAGATGTTGGTGAACACGTGATGTGCCGGGTTAGAAAACGAGCTGAATGAACTAGGGGGTCTGGGTCATAGTCCTGGAAGCTGATGCAATTTGAGCATTTTAATGCAAATTCATAGCACTTTAGACTTCTTACCACTTTAAGATAAAATTTGAGATTTTCCTTCGCATGATTGACGAAATTTGCGATTTTTCTGCACTTGATCGTCAGAATTTGTGATTTTTCCATGCTTAATCGATGGAATTCACGATTTTTACAAAGTCGATTGACAAAATTTCTGATTTTTTTTTTGTGCCTGACCAAAAAAAAATTGCACTTTTTAAGAAGCCGATCGACGAAATTTGTAATTTTTCAGCACCTTATCGACAAAATTTGCCAATTTTACAAAAGGATCAATGAAATTCAGGATTTTTCTTCGCATGATTGTCAAAATTTGCAATTTTTCGTGCTTCATTGATGAAATTTGCGATTTTTCCATGCTTGATTGATGAAATTTACAACTTTTGTGAGCTTTATCGACGGAATTCACGATTTTTTTGAGTCTGTTTGAAAAAATTCAGGATCTTTCCATTTCCAATCAACAAAATTCGAAATTTTTACGAATCTGATCAATGGTATTTGTGATTTTTACTCGCATAATCAATAAAATTCTCATTTTCCACGTATGATTGAAGAAATTTGTGATTTTCCCGCACCTGATTGATGAAATTTGTATTTTTTACAAAGTCAATCGACAAAATTTGCATATTTTACAAAGCTGATCGAGGAAATTTGCAATTTTTACAAAGTTAATCGGTGAAATTTGCAACATTTCTGTTACAGATTGGAGAAGTTCCCAATTTTTCCCCCGATTAATTTACAAAATTCACAATTCTTACGAAGTGGATTGACGAAATTCGCTATTTTTCTTTGCATGATCAACAAATTTCTCAATTTTTCCCACACCTGATCACCGAAATTAAGAAATTTTTAGAGCCTGATTGATGTATTTAGCAATTTTTCCATGTGTGATCAACAAAAAACACAATATTCTTGTCTTGGACCGATGAAATTTTTGATTTTTTGGAATCCAGTCAATAAAATTTGTGCTTTTCCCAGCTTTAATTGACAAAATGTGCAATTTTTTGCACCCGATCAACGAAATTTATGATTTTTGTACTGAATCTGATAAAATCAGCTTTTTTTACGCGACAAGATGAAACTCAAGATTTTTTCTCTTGATAAATTGACAAAATTCACGATTGTATTCAGGGTTGGCAAGTTTTTGACAGTGTGCGGTTTTATCCGGTTTAAACCATCATGTCAAAAACTTCGTCAGAAACCTCAAATACTACACTGATCTGTAAAATTTCATATTAAATATCTGTCACTAATATACAACATTAGGTGTAATATCAAAAATTCACTATTACTATTTTGTACATTATCATTTCCAGAAAAAAACAAAAATAATAATAACAAAATTGTAATTTAACAAATTATGACGACAATATGGAAAATAATATTTTCAAAATCTAAAATTTTAAAGACTTATAAATAAATTCTATATTTAATGTAATAATAATAATAAACATCATTTTTAAGATGATCATAATGAGTCACATATTATGTACCCCGTGCATTAAACATTAATATTCCTAAACCATTCATTTAAAAAAGTATTTCATAGATAGACAACTTTAACTGTTGAAAATGTGCATTTTTATTTGATGGAGATTTCTGAATGCCTCCTATTACGTACAGCATGGATTGAAAACATTCATATTTCTGGACCCATCACAAACAAATTTTAAGTGAAATTTCGGTTTTACAATTTTTGGAACTGTCAATTTTGAAACTTCTAAACATCGCACATTTTAAATTTTTACACGATTGCAAAGAGGAAAAAAAAAAGCATTTTTTTTTATAAAGTTTGTTTGAAATCTCTATCACAATTTGTTTTTAAATTATTAATTTTTAAAAAATTCACTTTTTTTTTGTCATTGTGGCAACAGAAGTATTCAATTTTTGGATACTAAACTTGGACCCATCAGAAAATGCATAAAATAAAAAACATCAGTATTCCATTTTTAGACATTAAATTATGACCAATCGGGAATCGAATAAAATAAGTTGTGGAATTCAACCAATAAAATGATTCACATATACTTCAGATTTCCCAATTCTCTACTGAGAAATACAACTATTTTCCAAAAAGTTTAATTTTTTTTTTCATTAATCCGAAAATTTGGCCTGCCTCCAAACTTGCTCAACTAGCAATGCTTCTGCTATCAAGCCCTGCTAGCTCAGCATCAATTGAGAGAGTATTTTCTAACTTTGGCTTCATTACACTCTAAACTTAGAAATCATTTGAGTGTAAATAAATGTGCTAAATTGGTATGTGCTATAGGATGCTGCAGGGTAAAATTGATCCAGATTATTAACTGTACAAAATCATTTTCTTCTGTTTGTACATTCTAAAAACAAAAATGTTTTATTGCAATTAAAGTAATTTAATTTTTTTGTAATTATTAAATTACAGTAATTAATTTTAAATAAAAAATTACTTAAATCATTAAAACTTATTCAATGTTTATGTATATTCATGTAAAACTTATTCAACATCGTCAAATTCGTGATTTTTCGTGCCTTATCAACAAAATTTGCGATTTTTTTTGTTGTTGTTGCTGATGGACAAAATTTGACTTTTTTTGTGTTCGATCAACGAAATTCGTGTTTTTTCATGCGATAAACCAAGCTTTTTTGCAACTGATGAATTTATTTCGCAATTTTTTCAAGCATCATAAACAACGTAGTAAGTTTTTTTCCTTGCCCGATCTATGTGCGATGTGCGAATTTTTGCGTCCGACTAATGAAATTTGTGAATTTTCCGTGCCTGATCTACAAAACTCGCAAATTTTCCGTGCGCGATTGGGGAAATTTTTTTTTTTTTCCCCCCGAGCTTCATGGGCAAAATTTGCGATTTTTCCATATCTGATGAGCGAAACTTGCAATTTTCCTGAGCGATATCGACAAAGTTCGCTTTTTTCTTTCATGTTCAATGAATTTTATGATTTTTCCTTGCCAATCAATGAAATTTGCGTTTTTTTTTAAATGACAAAATTTTATACTTTTCCCGATAAAGTTATGAAATTTACGATTGTTGCCTGCAACATATGCACAAAAATTGCAATTTTTTCCAGTTGTAAATTGACGAAATTCGCAGGCAATACGTTAACCCATCATGGGCCATAGGTTGCGTATGCCTAGTATAACACATAAATTGTAGAAAAATGGATATGAGACAAAAATTTTAGTTTATTACGTGTGAAAATAACAGTTTGCTCAATCATCTCAGGAATAAATATCAAAACAAATAAAAGTATTTTCAAAGAAATTTTTGAAAAAGTCAAAGAATACTGAATTACAAATTACATTGAAGATAGTAGTATAAATTACAGTAAATGAAATTATTCAAGTTTTATCATATTTTGATTTTATTTCTGATTTTTCACTGCTATCTCTGAGTAAAATTAGAGTATTTTACTGAATTTTGCTAAAATTTGTGATTTTTGGAAATTTGCATTTTTCCTTGCAATCTTTTACCGAAATTCGCATTTTTCCCCCTGCGATCTTTTGCCGAATTTTGAGTTTTTCTGAAATTAAAGGTTTTTCCATGATTCTTTGTGTTTTCATCACTATTTTTTGACAAAATTCACATCTTTACTGCGTTTTTTAGACTTTATGCCAAAATTCATAATTTTCTCGCGATTTTTTGACAGAATATGTGTTTTTTCTGCGATTCTTTGAAAAAATCTGCATTTCCCCCGCTATTATTTGTGAAATTCATATTTTTCTGCGATCTTCTGTGAACAGAATTTGCGTTTTCCCCCACTATCTCAGAACGAATTCCGCATTTTTTTTCTGTGATTCTTTGACATAATGTGTGTTTCTCACACTACTTTTTGACGAAATTTTCTTTGATCTTTTGACGATTTTCGTGTTTTTTCCACGATCCTTTAACAAAATTGATATTTTTTTGAGACCCTTTGATGAAATTGGTGTTTTTCCACAATCTTTTGAGTTTTTTTTCGTGATCTTATCTCTGAATTTTCAGATTGATGACTTACTTTCTTAAATTTCAGAACAAATTACTCCTGCGAAAAACTGCAAAAATAGCAGAAAAAAACCTGGAAAATCGCGAATTTGCAGAAAAATCTCACACATGCATTTTCAGGGTCTGCCAAGATATTGCAAGGTTTGCAGAAATTTTTCAGGATCTGCGCAGTAGACCCGCAGACCCAGAAGTCGGCGTTGCTGTATTTAAGTATCATTTTTCTAAAAATAAATATTGTTTTGAACTGTTTGACTGTTAAAATTTACCTCCCCCTTAAAAAAAAAAAAATCTGCATGCTAAATATAAGCAGGTAAAATGCTTATGTAAGAAATATACAGCAAATTCATCATTAAAAAAAAAAAAAAATGGAAAGCAAAATACAAAAATGATGTATTCTTTTTCCCCAAGAAAACAGCATCAAAGTATGTTTTACCAGATTCATGAAAATTAATGTTTCAGTGCAATATAGCATGAATTTATTATTATAATAATTATTACAATAACTTAATTAAGAGAACATTCATTATTGTGAAAGCATCCCCTAGAGGCATGTAAAGATCTGGCAGTAGGATGAAGTGAGAGGGGTGATCAGCACCATGTTGAATTCTGTCCTTTTCTCCACAAGGAATTTTAATAGCTCTAAAGGGAGGGGGGTTGATTTATTTGTTGAATTATTGATTTTTGGGGCAGAAATTGCCCTTTTTGCCCACTGAAAACTCAAAATTTTTAAGTGGGGGGGGGGAGGATTTCATTGCTTTGGGAAGAATGTCCCCCCCCCCCACACACAACCTGTTTTAAAAACATTCAGGCTATTAAATTTCCAAGCACTCACTCAATGAATGATTAAGTTTCTCACCTTTTAGGCATAGGTTTGTATTGTTGATAGTTTCGTGGATCTTCCTCTCATATCCAGCAGTACACTGACATCTTTGCGACCACTTGCTGCAGATTACATTACGGTCTAATTCTCTGCACTGGTCATCCACTTGACAAAGCTCTCCCATTCCAGCAACTACACATAAATAGAGGCAAAAAATTCATATAATATAAAACAGGGTGGCTACAGAAATGATGAAAAAAAGTTACCTGATTTTTTTTCTGATTATCTGTATCAGATTTCCCTGATTTTTATTATTAAAGAACATATACAGTATATTTTTAACATATGCTGCTTTTTCTATAACACACTTATCCAGCTTGCAAATATCTCTCAAAAAATAAAAATTGCACAGTATTTAATTAGCAGAGGTGCTAAGTATTATGATTTATCTGAAATTATTACGGATACTCAACAAAAGTTACGGCATTACGGATGTCTGATAAAAAAAATTGCTAATTTCATCAAAAAATCTCTTGAAATAACGCAAATTTCAACGTCTTCAAAGTTTCACGAAAAAAAAAAAGAAAAAAAATTGTCAAAAGATCGCAAAAAAACACAAAATTAGTCCTAAAAATCGCATCAAAGATGCAAATTTCATCCAAGGCTTGCATAAAAAAATGCAGATTTTGTGAAAGGTTCACATAAAAGCAAGAATATAGTCCAACGATTCCAAAAAATGCACAAATTTCATCTAATGATCGCAAAAAAAACACACAAATTTCATCCAAAGATCACAAAAAAGATGGAAATCTCATCTTAATATCACGAAAAACACACAAATCTTGTCTAAAGATTGCAAAACACACAAAATGCATAAAAAACACGAAAAATGTGCACATTTTGTCAAAAGATTGCAAAAATCATGCAAATTTTGCCAAAAA
Organism: Maratus speculifer; assembly: GCA_964019185.1. Taxonomy (NCBI): domain Eukaryota; kingdom Metazoa; phylum Arthropoda; class Arachnida; order Araneae; family Salticidae; genus Maratus; species Maratus speculifer. The sequence goes on along the minus strand of OZ025292.1, from coordinate 145,989,197 downwards.
ATTGAAAAAAAATGTTCGAATTTTGTCAAAAAATTGCAAAAATGCACAAATTTCACAAAAAAATTTACACAAATTTCATGCTGATTTTATCAAAAAACATGAAAAACGTGCAAATTTATCAAGAAATTGAAAAAAGTAAATTTCGTCAAGAAATTACGAACATCGAGCAAATTTCATCAACAGATTGCTAAAATAGATGAATTTCGTCAAAAGATCACGAATGAACTAACTTTTGAAAATTTGGGTTTATGAGATAAGTTAGCTTGCATGCAGAGAGATATTGTTTGGCAGCAGTACGGTTTTATTTCTCTTTATCACATCTTATCATTGGTTTAAATATAGTCTGTTTGGCAATGAATGAATGTTGTTGGTAAGATGAAAACAGAAATGTTTTCGCATAGAGAAAATTTTCCCTGATTTTTGAGTATTTTTTATAAAGTTTCCTGATTTTTCCAGATTGATAAACTTTCCTGATTTTTACCTGATTCCCAGAATCTGTAGCCACCCTGTAAAAATAATAAGATACTTAGTAATTTTACATAATACCGAACTTATTTTGAAGCCAAAAGTGGATTCGATAAAAGAAAATTTTATCAGTTAAAATAAAGAATAAAGATTAAATGAAAAAATTATATTTCAAAAAGTAAAGTATGATTTAATATTTTATGATAATATGAAATAAATAATTCATGAAGATTTTGTAACAAATGAGATTAAAATTTTCTATAGTACTTTCTCAAAAATCCACACAGCTTGGAGTGAAGCAAGGCTGATTCAGAGTAAAAAAAAAAAAAAAAATCTGAAATTTAAAGCAAATTTACTTAGAAGGTTATAACAAAGTGGGGAGGGAGAAGAATCCATTTTTGACACTAACTATATGTTTTTTTCACAGTCCCTTCATGAAATTTGTAGAGTTATGAGATTTTTTTGAAGAAATTATCACTCATTTGCAATCTTTTGATGAAATTTGCAGTTTTTTTTTTTTTTTTTTTTTTTTTTTTTTTTTTTTTCATGATCTTGTGACAAAATTTGTATTCGTTTTTGCTTTTTTTTTTTTTTTTTTTTTTTTTTTGGCAAAATTTACAGGGTTTTTTTTTGTGATATTTTGACAAAATTTGTTGTTTTTTTTCAATGATCCTCTGACAAAATTTGTGTTTTTTTTTCCATGATTCTTTGAAAAAATTAATATTTTTTCCATAATCCTTAGAAGAAATTTGCTTTTTTTACAATCTTTGACAAAATTTGTATTTTCTCATGATCTTTTGATAAAATTATTTTATCCTGCAACTATTTGTTGAAAGTCGCCATATTTTTTATGTCTGAATTTTCACACTAACTTTGTAAAATTTTTTTAACCAAATGCCTTAAATTTTCAGAAAATTTGGAATAGAATCATCCTTGAGTTTCCTGTAGTTTGTTTTGAAATCTAAATGCGAGATTCAACAGTTTAAAATTATGGATACTAGTTCTGATGCTTAATCAACAATTCTGTCGCACGTATAACAACATTTAATCCAGTAAATTGAAATTTCAAAACTTTTAAATTCATCGTACTGCTATAAAACAAAGATGAAGATAGGTCACCATTGGATTGGTGTACATAATAAATTGTTGAAGCAAAGTGAAGAGATGAATTCTAATGCTGCTTCAAATGAAAATAAGTCTTCATTGGCATTTTTCTCAATTTATTATTAAATAATAATGTACATGATCAATAAAACAGTGGATACAAAAAAGTTAACTAAAACAAAATGAAAACTATTTTGTTAAACTCATTAATAATTGGGAAAATCAGGCAGGATTTGTAAAATTAAAAAAACAATCTCACCAATGCTGGGGACCAATGTCATAAATGTTTCACTGAAGGAAATTGAAGGCTGCTTATTTTAAAATGTAATTACTTTTTAAAAACATTAAGGAATAGGAAAGTAATTTTTGGGACTACTTGGTTATCCCATCGACCAAATTATAGTAGCCAAATTCTGAGATTAAATGTCAAAAATGGCTGATTGCAAAGGTCACATTTACTTGACATAAACATGATACACATGTTTGTTATATCAAGTGATTTTTAAATTGACTTTTTATTTGTATTTTTATTAATGTTTTACTAATATACTTGTTTTTTCATTGTTTAAAAGAAAAATTGCATCAATTAGTGTAATTTGGCTAATACTTTGGCAATTTGTAAAATTTGGCAAAACTGGTCGACAGGATAACCAAGTAGTACTGAAATTTTTAATTATAAAATAATACGTAATAAGACATAAGAATGTCTTGGAAAAAAAGAAAGAAAGATATCAACAAACATTAATACCAATACTTTGCAGAAAAAACAACTTTATACGGAAAGCAAAATAAGCAGTAGTTCCTACTTCTAATGAACTTTTTTCTTTCTAGAGCAATCATATTAGTTTATAAAAATCACAAGTTAAAAAAAAGTTTCTTAAAAATATAATTACTGTCTTACATGGTAGACAATGATGATGTTTTTTCATACGAACATGACCTTCCGCACAAGAGCACTTTCCTGTTTGAGTATCACATATCACGTTACCAGTAATATTGCTGCAATTATTACTAATAAAGCAGGGAATATCAAATTCTGCAATAAGAATAATATAAAACATAAATAATCAAATCAACTGCTTATAAATGTTGAATTTACATTAAAAAGAATATTGTACTATAAATTTCAAAATAAAGAAAAATAATCAAGAAATATCAAACACATTGAATTTAATACGAGATCTCCATTAAAATTTCAAAATTATGCTAGCAGATTTTAACCTTGACAATTTCAGGGGTGCTGTACTCCAGAGGTGCAGACAATGTTTTTACTTCTAACATTTCCTTCAATCTATATAAAAACGTCCCAAGACTTTTATGATATGCTATACACTTACATAAATTCTGTATTACTGTAGGTATCTTTTTTATTTTTTTCAAAATTTCTTAACATATGCACGAGTATATATGGGTCATTTTCAAAAAACTTGTATATTCTATGTCCCCCAACTTTAAGAATTTTCAATAACTAAAATAAAGTTAAAAAAATAAAATTTAAGCATTTACATTACTTGTCTGACTGTTTAGAGTAAATGTGTACTAAATATTATCAGAAATTAAAAATAATGTTAGTGTAGTTATGGTTTCAATGTGTCAGCTATAGCTAAAATGCTATGTCCCCTCTTCCCTTTTTACTTTTTCAACTGCTGTAAAACTATAAATCAATTGTCAAAAGTGTTAATTTTTCCAGTTGTGACAATTTTTGTATGTCTTATCTGTAGCCAGGGTTGGGTTTCTGACGTCAGAAACTGGTTTTTGACATGACAAGTGTCAAAAACTGGTTTAAACCGTCAAAAACTGGCTTAAACTGTCAAAAATGTGTAATGCACTTTAAACATTTTAAGAACAAGACATAAACATTGAATAAGTCTTAATGATTTAAATAATTTTTCATTTAAAATTAATTATACTGTAATTTAATAATTACAAAAAATTAAATTACTTTAATTGCAATAAAACATTGTTTTTTTAGAATGTTCAAACAGAAGAAAATGATTTTGTACAGTTAATAATCTGGATCAATTTTATCCCACAGTATCCTATAGCACATTTATTTACACCCAAATGGTTTCTGAGTTTAGAGGGTATGAAGCCAAAGTTACAAAATACTCTCTCAATTGGTGCTGTGCTAGCAAGGCTTGATAGCAGATGCATTGCTAGTTGAACAAGTTTGGAGGCAGGCTAAACTTTCAGATTTATGAGAGATTTTTTTTTTCTTTTTTTTTTTTTTCCGGAAATGATAATATACAATACAGTAAAAGTGAATTTTTAACATTACATCTAATGTTGTATGTGTGTGACAGATGTTTAATGTGAAATTTTACAGATCAGTGTAGTATTTGAGGTTTTTGACAAGAGGTTTTAGTCCTGACGGTTTAAACCGGTAAAACCGCACACTGTCAAAAACTTGCCAACCCTGTCTGTAGCATAGACCATATATTTTTTAAAACTTGTTTTTTTATAAAAATAAAACAATTTATTGTTGTCCCCAGATTTTTTCCCCTCTGTTACCATATTTATTGTAATAAATTATTACTACTAAGTGTTCAACACAAGGTTCTGCAGTTCTTTGAACAGTCTATTTTTAGATGAGGCCACCATTTTTTAAATTATTAAGTTATTTTCACCATGGTGTTGAAGTAAAGCATTTACAAGATAAGGATGTTTTATTCAGTTTCCCCTCTGTTACCAGCTTATTTATGTGAAATTTATTTTTTTGATACTTTTATAAAATTTTAACCATAAGATCAAATGATGCTTCTTAAATAAATAGGCTTAGTTTTTCTTGTTTTTAATTCACTTTGTGCTGCTAAAAATATTTGTAGTTTTTTCCCCCCTATGTTACTATGCTTATGGTAACAGAGTAAGAAACTACTAAAAAAAAACAAGTTTATTTGAACATTGTTCTTGAAGGCTGCACATTCTCATTTCATGTTCTTAGAATAGAATTAAAAATATGCATTTTTCCTTTTAAATATAAAATAGTAATTTTTGTTGTGAGCTAGTTGTCATAAACATTAGGCTTTAATTTTTTCAAACAAAATGCTTCTTTAATTGTCATTTTAATGTTCATTTATATTTATGAATCAATACTACTTATTTATGAAAAAATGATGCAGCGTGAAATAACACTATTTTCGAATATTAATTTTTGTAAAAGCCTTTAATTCTTGCTTGGTCTGTTTCAAATTTTAAGATATCTTACAACACATGATAAAAATGTATTAAAGAAGAAAATATCATTATTTAAGTAGAAAAAAATTTATAAAAAAGATACACCGCGTCAAATACTACTATTTTCAAATAGTAATTTCTATAAAAATCATTATTTCTTGGGTTAAAGCATCATCCAATTGGCACGCGAATTTGTTAAAATTTGAAAATCTATGGCGAGCTGTTTGAAATTGAAACACAGATTATAACATATGATAAAAATTTATAAAAACAATGCCAGGTGAAATACCAGTATTTTCAATTAGTAGTTTTTTGCAAATATCTTAAATTCTGCCTTGATCTGTTTGAAACATTGAAACTTCATGATAGCTAACACATAATAAAAATTTATATAAAAAATTGCCTGGTCTAATCCCACTATTTTTGAATAGTATTTTTTGCAAAAATCTTAAATTCTTGATTTAAAGCACCACTATCTCGACTAATATAAGATGAGATTTTTTTAAAAACTAAGCAGTGTGTTTGTCATAGCACATGATACACGGATGCCGCGGACGCGGTATAGCGCGTAAAATACGCAAACAATCGGCGACAGGATGCAAAAAAATGGAGCTTACGCGTCCCGCGGGACGTGTAATTTTTGTCAAACAATCGCAAAAAAGAAATTTCGTTAAAAAAATCGAGAAATAACGGATAATTTTCGGCAAATATCGTCAAAAAATTCTCGAAAAAAAGGGCTCATTTTGTTACAAAATCGCGAAAAAACGACAAATTTCGTCCAAAAATCGTGGTAAAACGGCAAATTTTATCGAAAGATTCGAGAAAAACAGCAATTTTCATAAAAAAAATTGTGATAAAACAGTAACTTTCGTCAAAAGATTGCGAAAAAAATGACACATTTCGTTAAAAGATCGTGAAAAAAGGCACATTTTGTCAAACAATCGCAAAAAAAGCAAATTTCGTTAAAAATCGCGAAATAACAAGTAATTTTCTGTAAATTTCATCAAGATTTGCGAAAAAATGGCTAATTTTGTTATAATATCCCGAAAAAAAAGGCAAGTTCCCCAAAAAATCGCAAAAAAGAACAAATTATGTACAAAAATCGCGATAAAACGGCAAATTTTGCCCCAAAATCGCTATAAAACGGCAATTTTCATCAAAAAATCGTAATAAAGCGGTAACTTTCGCCAAAAGAGCGCAAAAAATCGGCATATTTCGCCAAAAGATCGTGAAAAAACGACAAATTTCGTCGAAAAATCACTTTAAACTCAAATTTCGTCAAAGGCAGGATTGGGGTTTTTTGGACGCCCAAAACCGGTTTCGGACAGGACACGTGGGTTTTACTGTCCAAAACTGTACTAAAGTGTCCAAAATTGTATTAAAGTGTCCAAAACCTTAAAAAAAAAAAATCCACATTTCACCACTGCACACTTATTAAACATATGAATAAATATCTCGCAATATATTTTACTAACATTCTATTTAATTCTTTGGTAAATGAAAAAAAGTTCAAACTTATCTAATATCTCTGCAGCATAAAAAGTTCTGTTACTGTTAAATTTGTGCAATAATAATAAGCAATTCTTTATAATACTACATAAGTAGTTGAGAGGGGATGCTTTTATTTCCATTTTTGTGAAAGAAAAGGCTACAAAGAAATTTCTTTTAAATAATGTTTCATTGTAAATTATCTTTTCTAGATTATTGGATAATAAAAGAAAACAAATATTTAATTTAAAATCTAGAAGTTATTTTTTAAAAAATGTATTGTTATTATGAATGTGCAAGGTTTTATTATCATGTCCTGCAAGTTCAGCTTCAATAGAAAGAATTTTCTCTAACTTCAGTTTAATACATTCAAAACTCAGAAATCGTCTGGATGTTAATACAGCAGCTAAACTGGTTATGTGCTATCGGATGCTACAAGGACCAAAAGAATTAGATTACTGATTTTTTTCTTTTTACCTTTTTTTTTTTTTTTTTTTTTTTTTTTCTGAGTTTATAAACCTTTTCATTTGTTCCTCCAGTTTCTTTCATATTTATATTTCATGTCATGTTTTCAAAGCCAAAGTATGTAGCATTTTTATAAAATTAAATTTCATTTTGATTTAATCTAATTCTTGTGAAGATTCTATTTCTTGAGTTAAATAGTATTGTTACAATAATATTGCTATATAATATAGTGTCATAATAATAGTCAATATCTAAATATCTCATAATCAAACTAAATCAATTATTTTTATTTATACTATTTATTTCTTAACATACACATATTGTCAGCAGTGAGATGATTTAATCAGTATGCTGAACGTGACTTTTTATTTGACAGTTATTTTCAATAATAACTCTTGGGAATTTCAATAACAGAAATTATTACATATACAGTAGAACCCCGATAATCCGGATCGGGTTTTTTGCTTTTTTTTTCAAGTTTGAGAAGCGATTGGCTAATTTCTTTAACATTAACTTGTTGCATCGTCATATTCTGAATAATAAAACAAAAACTTTTTCGCCATTCGCTTCTCAAAGTTGAAAAAAATATGAAAAAACTGATCCGGATTATCGGGGTTCTACTGTAATTAAATTTAGTATCGTTTTTATGCAATTACATTGTTACATGGGGTAATTATGTTGTTAATATTTTTGTATTGTAATCATTTTGCCAATTGCACAAACTTTAAGCATTGTTCTAAAAAATACAATTTTACTATAAAATATAGTTTTGGACAGTTTAAGACAGTTTTGGACAGCAGGGTTTTGGACAATACGGTTTAAACCATGGATTTTACCGTGATTTAAACCATTGTGTTCAAAACCTTGCCAACCCTGGTCAAAGGGGCACTAAAACAAGTTAATGCCAGGATAGAATTTTTCTGTTAAAAAACTAACTCTCCTGCTTCCAAATTTTTTTTTTTTTTTGCGGCTCCAAAAACAGATTTTCCTGCTTCACAATCTGTTTTTGATTGTTCCAAATCTTTTTGAGTGAATGTAACTTCGGAAAACACCCATTCATTAAACAAAAAGTACCCCTTTACTCAACAAAAGTATTCTTTTTTCAGGAAAAATGTCTTTTACAATAAATCAGTTTTACCACTTTTTAAAAGAAATGCAAACAATAGTGATACTTGTTATCTTCTGCACTCAAATAAGCGTTATTTTATAATTTAATTTATATCTTGCGCATTTATTTTTTTTTTTAAAGTAAAGAAAATTTCTCTTAATAGTTTAAAAAAATTATATTGGCTTTAATTATTTATACATTATTATTAGGGATGCACCGGATACTGATTTTATCGGATACCGGATATCTGGTATCCGATGTATACCGGATATCCAGTATCCGATTTGCCTGCCGGATACGGATATCCGGTACTAAATATGTTTTTAGTTATGGTGAATGTTTGTTATCAAATGCCATCTCAAATAATAAATTGCAAACATGTTTCACACACAATTATAACATTTTAAATGTATTGAAATATATTTTTCACATCTTTAATATCTTTGACTATCAGGGCTTGAAATTCAGATATTCCCAGGAGGAAAGAGTTTCCCTCATAACATTTGTAAATGCAGGGTAGTTAAACTATATCAGAGGAAGAAAAATACAAAATAAATTTATCATAACATATGTCGATAAATCTCCTAACAACTATGCTTTCATATGTAAACATTATTACTCTACATTATTAAATCAAGCAATAAATTCTAGTTCAAATTTCATTAAAACAGATATTGATACTATTATTAAAAATAGACATATAGCTCAATATTATAAATTACTTAAATTAAAGAATCATAATTATAACTATCCTTACATTGTGGTTATTCCAAAATTCCATAAAATTCCTATAAAGTTTCGTACTATAACTATTGGGTGTAATACTTATAACAATAATGCAGGTAAAGAATTATTAACAATACTTACAAAAATGCTAGATATTGCAAAAACTAATAATAAATTCTACAGTATAAAAAATAGTTTACATCTTGTAAATAATATCAAAAATTTACAAAACATTAAGTACATCAAAACATATGACTTTAATGATTTATTTAATACAATTGATATTGCAGATATGTTCAGGATCATAAATTTATTATTCAAGGAATATAGGAATTCTCTAAACATACATGTATCTTTATCTTACTTCAAATCTTTAACCAAATTTATTCTTTATCATAATTATATATTATTTAATAATACAATATTCAAACAAATAGTCAGTCTTCCACAAGGTGGGATTGTATCATCCATCTGTGCTGATCTCTACTTACATTATTATGAACGTAATACTTCTATTGTTAATTGTTTTCTATACAGGTATCTTGATGATATAATAATTTTATATTCTAAAAAGTCATCTAACTATTCGCTACCAATTAAATACCACAAAAATTTAAAATACAGTTATAATGATATGCATAATAATACAATTAACTTTCTTGATCTTAATATTACGCTTTCTGATAATAAAATTCTATTTGATATTTATGACAAACGTAATGACTTTCCTTTTAAAGTAAACCTCTTTACTCATTATAATTCTTGCCTACATAAATCTGTCTATGTCAATATATTACTTAATTTTGCCCATAGAATTAAAAATATTTGTTCACATAATTTTAAAATGCATAATTTAAAAAATGTACAAGAAACTGCTATAAGATATGGTTATCCTTTACATTTGGTTAAAAAATATTATCTGTATAAACATTTATTAAGTATTAACTGTCTATTTTCTCTTCAACCAATATTACCATATGATGTTATTGATAAAAACTCCTATAGTCTTTAATATATAATAAGTTATTACATGATCTTAAAAATAATTAACACATTGCGTAAAAAAATATTTAAAAAAATTATAAAAAATAAAAATAATACAAAAAAAAAAAAATTACAAAAAAAAAAAAAAAAAAAAAAAAAATGAATAATAGGATGGTTGGGTGGGTTAGATGTTAGATTACGGAGGAGGGCGGTGTTGTCTGGATAATACGCAATGGTTAATTATTATCTTAAAAAAAAAAAAAAAAAATTACACATAGTATTAAAGTTTATGTTTACCTAAAAACTAATATGCATAACTTAAAAATGATCAAGTTATTGAGATAAGCTATGGTTGTCTATTGTATTTGTCTTAAAGAAATTATTTGTAAAATATTAGAATAGAAATTCTTCTTGGAAACTCTTAGCTAATAAATAATTTATTTTTTTTCCTATAATGGAGGGCAGCACCATAAGCATATAATTTAATTAATATATTAATCCTTTAGATGGCAGAACTAAAATAATTTTCCGCTAGAAGTTGTAGTAATATATTCGTGTTAATTAATTAATATAGTAATTTTGATAATTGATTTAAAATAAAAATATAATATTTCTAATAGTAGCATCTATTTTTTTCTAAATATATTATGAATTATATAGTATAATATATGTTTTACTAATTTTTTTAATTATTGTTACAACTTTATTTTATTATCTATGTGATTTATACTATGACCATACCCGTGATTGTTAGCAAGTCACATGTAGTTTGTATTTGATTGCACTACAAATCTTGCTAGGATATGGGTAATGGTAAATTATCTTAGTATATATATATATATATATATATTTTTTTTAATGGAATAATGTATTATTGTTATTTTGTCATATTGATTTTATTTTCTTCTATGTGTATCTTTCTACTAATTTGTCATCTGAATAGCTTCCAGCCAGTCGGGTGTATTGTGAGTCGAATTCTTAGCTTTTAGCACGACTCATAACAGAAACTGGTTGGATGTTTTTGCTTTTTTGTTAAACTATACACCCCTGATGAAGTAGTTTAATGGAAAAGCCTTCTACTGCCTTTTTATCCATTTATCTTTCATTATTTTGGTAATCTGCCTTCTATTTCACTTCAAACTTCAACTGTTTTCAATAAGATGATTGTAAAAATACTGGTTCCATTGGTTTATTGTATGGTAATATATGAATTACTCTGGTTATATAATGTCCATTTATCCACATATTTCTTAGTAATTTGGTAATCTGCCTTCTATTTCTCTTCAAACTTCAACTGTTTTTAATAATATGAATGTAAAAATACTGGTTTCATTGGTTCTTTTATTGGTATTGTCTGAATAACTTTGGATGTATTTATAAAAGTATTTATATATTTTTTTTTTAACCCTATTATTTTTTACTTGCCACTTAAATATTTACAATTTATACCAACATGACAAATTTCCATTGAAATAATTTAAATCAACAAGATAATTATCCAAAATGTTTATTTTAACTAAAACAAAGGAAAATAAAAAAGCTTTATATATATCATAGTATCTGTTTTTCGATTTTCACTCAGTGTTATGGTCAATTAATAACTGAGTTGCTAAATGAATTTTTTAATTTAGATTTTATTTGATTTTGTGTGGTTTGGAATCTTTTATAGGTTACACAGAGGTGCCAAGTTTCAATAAAAGTTATCAGTAACCAAAGTTAGGGGGGGGGGGGGCAAATTTTCAAAAATTCTTTCTTTTTTCCGCAATCTTTTGGGGGAAATTTGCAATGTTTGCACGGAATTTTCACATCTTTCGCGATTTTTGGACGAAATGTGTGCGCTTTTCGTGATTTTTGGACGAAATGTGCGCGTTTTTCGCGATCTTTTGACAAAATTTGCGCGTTTTTCGCGATCTTTAGACGAAATGAGTGCGTTTTAAACGATTTTTTTGACGAAATGAGCGCGTTTTCCGCGATCTTTTGACAATGTGCGCGTTTTCTGCGATCTTTATAACATAAGCCTGTTTTAAGCGATTTTTGACGAAATGAGCGCGTTTTTCGAGATCTTATGATAAAATGAGCGTGTTTTCCGCGATCGTTTGACGAAATTAGCTCGTTTTAAGCGATTTTTTGACGAAATTTGCGCGTTTTAAGTGATTTTTTGACGAAATTTGCGCGTTTTAAGCGATTTTTTGACGAAATTTGCGCGTTTTAAGCGATTTTTTGACGAAATGAGCGCATTTTCCGCGATCTTTTGACAAAAAGTGCGCGTTTTCCACGATCTGTTGACAAAATGAAAGCGTTTTTCGCGATCTTTTGACGAAATAATCGCGTTTTAAGCGATTTTTGACGAAATGAGCGCGTTTTTGAGAACTTATGATGAAATGAGCGCGTTTTCCGCGATCGTTTGACGAAATTAGCCCGTTTTAAGCGATTTTTTGACGAAATTTGCGCGTTTTAAGCGATTTTTTGACGAAATGAGTCCGTTTTTTCAATATCTTTTGACAAAATTTGCACGTTTTTCGCGACATTTTGACGAAATGCGCGTACTTTTACGCAATCTTCTCTGTTTTTCCCGAGATCTTATATTGAAATTTGCGTTTTTTCAAGCGATCCTTTGATGAAATTCGCGATTTTTTTATCCGTAATTTATATTCGATGCCCGTAACGCCGTAACTTTTGTTGCATATCCGTAATAATTACGGACAAATCGTAATACTTGGCACCTCTGGTTACACTTTTGACAAACAGAACAGAGCAACTTTCCTAACACATTAAATTATCAGAAATAATTGGTTTTGCTTTTTTCTTCTTATTTTTTTTTCTTAATTTTGTAAAATCTGATGTGCATTCATTTTTAATTTGCTTGCACGAATAATGCATGTAGGTGATTGTATTGTCAATATCCTTCTGTGATTGTATATCAGTTAGTGGAATTATCATCAATACCGTAATCCCTGGCATTTTAGCTAATTGAATTATGTTCAACTATGCATTGGAATTTTAAACCCATATGAAATATCTGAAAATAACATAGTCAATAGATTTCTTCTATTACACGAGAAATGGTTTATTTAAAAAAGTCATGTCCTAATTTTTCTGAACTATGCAGATCAACTATTTAAATGATTTCCTTGAAGTTCATCATTTTTTTTAATCATTTGGAAAACGGTTGTTGTTATCGGTCGAGAATGGACCTTGTGGGGTCCACATTTTATTTTGTTTATGATTCATCCAGGGATATTAATGTTTAATCCATGACATATGTAATATATGACTCTTATTACATAAATCATGTTTTAATCATCATAAAAATGATGCTTTTAATGATTTTCAATAACTCAATGGGAAACATTTAAACATCTTGCTGTGGGCAATGGATGTCCATATTTTATTTATTTGTTTTACGGAATTCTTTAAATTTAGAAGAATTTTTATTTGAATAGGAAATCAAAATGTCATTGTTAATAAAGAAGAGAGTAGAAAAGTTACAAATTGTGCAGGTGCAAATTATAAGATGCGGAAAAAAACGAATACAGAAACATCATATGAAAGATCGCCTTTTAAATAAAAAAAGAGGTATGATTATTGAGTCCACTGATGAGGAAATGTGCGATTATTTTGAAAATGAAACATCTAATGTTGAACCGCTGATTGTAAAAAAACATGTTTTCTTTTTTTTCCAATGAGCAACACAAGATTTAGTCTCATTTTGTTTAGTGCTAATTCCAGAAGCTCAGACTCTAGTGACCATTACTGCCTTTTTAATTATTTCTTGCTTCGGCGCAGGAAAAAAATTTGCAAAATATGTAAATCGGTCATAGAAAAAATATCGTTCATTTTGTCCACCATGGCAAAAATAAATTTTTAAAAACTGTTGACCTGTCTGAAAAAATTTGAACTTTGAGGGAACTTCACCAGTGGAAAATATAGCAGAATTCGCCAATCAATTACAGTAAAATATCGTGAAAATTGCTAATCTGTCGCAAGGAAATATCATGAAATTCGTCAGCCAATAACAAAGACAAAACACAAATTTTTCAGCTGAACACAGGAAAATAATTGTTAATTTTATCAGAATGTTACAAAAATAAAAAGGGAAATTTGCCAGTCAGTAGCAGAATAAATAGCTAAATCTGTCAATCAGTTGAGAGAAATAAATTGTGAAATTTGGGAGTTAGTCTCAAGAAAAGAAAAAAAAAATTTCAAAATTTTGTGTGTTGAGCAAGCAAGAAAATTTTGTGAGAAAAATTACAAAACTTTTCAGTCCGATGCAGAAAAAAGAATTTTGTATAATTACCGTAAGAGCAAACTGTGAGATTAGTCAATCGATAGTGGAAAATATCACGAAATAGTCAGTCAATCCTGAGACTTGATTGCCACTTCACACAAAAAAAAAAAAAAAAAAAAAAAAAAAAAATCTATTTTTTTTTTTTTTTTTTTTTTTGGAAACAGGAATGTTTTGCCCACAAGATTTTTTAGGTCATGAATCCTGCCATTCCGTCCCAAAATTCAAACCTTGTATGTATATGTTAATAATATTGAATAAAAAATGAAATTCAAACATTTAAATCTTCTGACTATTTGTCAATGAACTACTCATAATTGCTAATAATCTATACAGTAAAATGCTGATAATTTTTAGAACAAATTTTACATATTTATTAATATGTCTATAATTATAAAGTATTATCATAAAGTAATACATAGCACCTTTTTATAATGCAAACATAAAATGTTTCACTAATATACCAATGGTTGAAGAGTTATCTCCAAACGTAGGTTTAATTGATGATTTTTTTTTTCATGTTTTGATTATTTTATACTGTTTTACATTAAGCTGCATTTAATTTTATTTTAAGTTAAATCAGTTTAAGTTTAAAATTTATAAGCAAAAAACTTTTAATTTTAAATATTTATAATGAAGTCACGAAAATAACTAGTTATATGCACCAATCCCAAAACTCTCTTCTATTTCGTAGATCTCAAGGTTTCAAAAAATATTACACAATATTAAAACAACTTCAATATTATACCAGTTTTTATTTTAATCTAGAATTTTCGCTGCAGTCAATTCATTAGATTAAGAATGAGTTAATCTTGATCATGATATTTATTAAAATCTATTTTTGTTATTCTGTTTTACATCAGCTGTTTGCGAATAGCCAGTTTTAGCAAGATATGAAGTTCCTATTGCTGCACGAACTGTTAATTTACTGTATAAAAAGATTATGAAAAAAAATTTACAATAAAAAGAAGATTGGCCTCTGATGGCATTGAGCTCACAGGCTATGCATACTTAATTGTATATTACAGCCTCATATTTTCAAGGTTTGATGCTGTCCGAAAAACAAATTAAAAGGAAAGATAGCTCCCACCCATTTCCCCTTTTTATACATAACTTTTGAATTCCCTAAACTAATCAGGGATATGCTTTATCACATAAAAAACCTATATCCAAAATTCATAGTAAATCGAATAATTCTTCATAAAAATCCATTCATATAATTTAAGAAGAGTTATGTCTCTTTATACTTAACCATTAAACTTCCAAAACTATTCAGAGATTTGCCTTATCAGAAAGAATGTACATCCAAAATTTAAAGCAAATCAGATAATTCTGCATAAAAACTCATTAATCAAATTTAAGAGGGGTTGGGGTAATTGCCCGTATCCCTTTTATGCTTAACAAAAGAACTCCAATTAAATTAGTGAAGCATCTTATCACTATGAACCTGTATCCAAATATTAAAGCAAATCTGTTAATTCTGCAAGAAAAATCATTTACCTAAATTAAGAGGTGTAGTCCCACCAATTTATACATATCCAATGAAATCCGAAAAAAATCAGGGAAGTGCCTTATCACAATGAATCTATATCCAAATTTTGAAGCAAATCAGTAAATTCTGCATGAAAAACTTATTAAACTAAATTAAGGCGGGGGAGTTACCTCCCATTTCCCCCCTCTTAGACTTATCCAATGAACTCGCAAAACTGATCATGGAAATGTCCACATCAGAATGATCCTATGTCTAAAATTTGAATGAAATATGAGAATTTTGCATGAAAAACCCATTTATCTAAATTAAAGGCGGGGGATTAGTCCCCTGTTCCCCCTCTTCATACTTATCCAATGAACTCCCAAAACTAATCGTGGTGGTGCCCTCATCAGAATGATCCTATGTCTAAAATTTGAATAAATCTGTATGAAAAACCCATTTATCGAAATAAGGGGTGGGGAATTAGCCCCCTGTTTCACTTCTTTATATTTATCAAATGAACTCCCAAAACTAATCATGGTGGTGCCCTCATCTGAAAAATCCTATGTCTAAAATTTGAATGAAATCTGATAAATCTGCATAAAAATCCCATTTATCGAAATAAGGGGTGGGGAATTAGCCCCCTGTTTCACTTATCAAATGAGTACCTAATACTAATCATAGAGGCACTTCATCAGAATGATCTTATATCTAAATTTTGAAAGAAAATTGATAATTCTGGATATAAAACCCATTGATATAAATTAAGGGGAAGAGTATTAGACCCCGTTCCCCCACTTATACTTATCGAATGAGTTCCCAAAATTAATCAGGGAAACGTCTTATCAGAATATACCTATATTTAAAATTTCAAGTGAATCGGATATTTTTATCATGAGTTATTGCATTACACATTTACATGTATACATACAGAATGGGTGGGCACATAAGCTCACAGGTTTTGATAGCCTCTGAGCTAAAAATCATTATTACAGTACCATCTCCCGGAAAATATTTTTGAATTGAAAGAAGACCTGACAGCCATTCTCAGAAACATATCCAAAGAAATTTGGTTCAATTCCATGCATAACTTCAGACAGCGTTTGTTGGTAGAATAATGAAAATGGTGCAAAAATTGTGATTACAGCACCACCTTACAGCAAAATGTTTCCATAATGAACATGGACGTGCTGGCTACAGCCAAAAGCATGCACAGAATATTTGGTTCATTCTATGTATAACTTCATACACATTTTGATGGTATAATCATATGATGGCAACACTGGGACAGACAGATATTTTGAATAAATATGTTTTGGGGATATTGGATCCCTAAAAGATGTAAATTTGTCGAAAAAATTTATAACATTACTTTCTTCTATCAAGGATAGAAGACAGCAGGGGTGATTCTGGATGAAAATTTTTTTTCGGAAATTCGTATCGCATTTTCGGAAATTTCGGCGGGGGGGGGGGGGGGGGGTCGTGAGTTCCCCCCCTCTCTCCAGCGATCTTCGGACAAAATCGGCGTTTTCCCGCTATCTTCGGACGAAATCAGCAATATTTTAGCAAAATCGGCGATTTATTGCGATCTTTAGCCAAAATCGGCGATTTATTACGATTTTTTGAAAAAATCGGCGGTTTTTCC
This sequence comes from Maratus speculifer, assembly GCA_964019185.1. NCBI lineage: Eukaryota > Metazoa > Arthropoda > Arachnida > Araneae > Salticidae > Maratus > Maratus speculifer. Next base: position 145,972,282 of record OZ025292.1, on the reverse strand, counting down.
GCGATCTTTTGTCAAAATCGGCGTTTTCCCATGTTTTTTTAAGTGAAATCTGCGTTTTTTCGACGATCTTTAGACAAAATTTGCTTTTTTACGCGATATTTCTCGAAAACAGCGTTTTATTCCGGCGATCTTTTGACGAAATCGGCGTTTTTTCCGTAATCTTTTGATGAAAGCGGCGTATTCTTTTCAAATACTCTTTTGACAAAATATTTTTAAGCAATCTTTTAGCGAAAACGGCGTTTTTTCCCGCGATCTTTTAACGAAATTGGCGTTATATCCGCAATCTTTAGACGAAATCGGCGTTTTCCCGCCGTCTTCAGAAAAAATCAACGTTTTATCTGCGATGTTTGGTGAAATTGCCTTTTGTCATCGATCTTTTGACAAAGTTCGTTTACAAAAACATTGACGAAATTGTCGTTTTCCCACGAAATATTGACGAATGGTATGCTATTTCGGCGATCCTATCACGAAATTTGCATTTCTACGCAACTGTTTTTTCCGTGTGCAAAACCGTACAAGTTGGCAACTATGCGGAACTGATTACCCAATTTCAAATTTTCGGAAGAGGATGCCTTAAATTTTCGGAAATTTCGGAATTTTCGGATGAGAATCACCCCTGGAAGACAGTAAAAATAGGTCTGTTTTTATCATTCGCTCTCGTAACTGGTATATAATAAGCCTGCGCTTCTCTATCGCTTTGCTCAACTTAGCTTTTTCTAGCACGCTGAGTTTTGTCCTGATGAAGAATCTCGATAGCAGATTCAAAATGGCTGTTTGCTACCTTTTCATGCATTATTTGTGCATTTCTAAATGTTGGTTTTCTATCTTTATACACTTCTGCAAAAATGCTTTATTTACTATTTTGACTTCAAATTTTGTTTTACAATCTGAAAGTAAAGGTACAATTTTCTAAAAGATATAAACATAAAATCTTGAATTTATTACAGTGTTTAAATATAAATAGTAGGAAAGCTGGCAATTGTTTAAACTTTTGAGAATTACATTTTAATGATACAAAACTTATTGTAACATTTCATCTTTTGCATTGTAAACAAAAGTTTAGGCATTGTTTGGGATCAAACAATTACTGTTATTCATCTATATTTGCTTCTGCCAGATATCCAATGGAGAAGTCGGATATCCGGTGATTGCGATTCGGATATCCAATGATATTTCAGATATTAAAAAATCAGCCGGATATCGGATATCCGTTGCATCCCTAATTATTATTAAAACAATAATTATTGCATTTCATTTTTCTTTTGCAAATGAACAAGTTCAATTTTTGCATCTAAAAATATGACTTATTATTAGTGGGGACCCGCTTTTGTAAAAAAGGGACCCAAAATTTTAGAAGTCCTGGGTCCCCGGAACCCAGGATTTTTCAAGTCCAGCGGCATCACTGTGATATAAATTTACAAAAGAGAATGCCCGCCAAATATCACTATTTTCCAATAGTAATTTTTATAAAAATCTTAAATTCTTGCTGGATATGTTTGAAACATTAAGACTGTATACAATACATGATATAAACTTATAAAAAAGTATGCCACATCAAATATCATTCCACTATCAAACAGTGTTCCCTTCGGTTACTTTTTTTCCACTCTGTTACCATCAATTTAAGCTGGTTTATTTGAATAAATAATTTATCAATCATCATTTTGAATAATTAATTGTGTAACTTTAACTAATATTTTATTTATGTAATATATATTTTTTTAATTTGACTGAAAAAATGTGAATGTACTTTTAATTGAAACTATGATTTTTCCAAAAAAGTAACAGAGAGGAAATCCTTTGTATTTTACAAAAATAAAAATAATCATAACAAAACAACAGTTAGGATTTTCTGAAAGTAGAAATCATGTAATTAAAGAAAATGTGATATTTATTGTTTTGGGTGTTTTATTTTTTTAAATAAAAATTTTTTATTGTTGTTAATAGAGGGGAACATTTTACTGTTGCAAATTCATACTTTATTTTTTATTTGGCATTCCAAATCAAAAAGTGAACTGCTGTTTTCCGTTTTATATACAAGAAATGTTTTAGTATCATCTAATATTTTTATAAGTTGTATTTAAAAAAAAAAAAAAAAAAAAAAAAAAAAATTTCTTTGTGAAAAATTTCCCAAATGTACAAGTTTTTTTTTTAAATGACCCATATGGTACATATTATTCTGAGATTAGTTTTGTAAAGGTTTGCATAGAGATTTATAACTTGGAGACATTTTTAATCCTTTAAACATCTATAATCCTTTGTGCAGGCCCCTCCTCCACATCCCCTCGAAAAAAGGCCAAATAGTTAATATTTTGAAACTATATTTCAAAACAAAGCGTTAGTCAGCGTTTGTTTTAAACTCTTCATTAACAAAATAAACCAGTTCATTTCTTCTTGAATATGAATAACCACAGTATGAAATAAAATGTAAATTGACCAATGTATGTTTATGAAGAATGCCAGAAATCTTCTCTAATAATAGTTTATGAGCTATAATCAACATTAAAGATAAGGAGAAAAAAACATGTCTTTTAAATTTTCATTATAGACAGAATAAGTTTTAAAGGACAACAAATACTGATAAAGTCAAATGTCAATGCGTCATTTTTACTGAAACATTTGTGTAACATTCAAAGTTTGAATAAAGTTTATTAAATTGGTAAAAGGAAAAATTTTTAAAGAAAAAAAAAGTACACAATAATAATAACAACTAGAATGAAACAGAAATCATTATAAAAGATTTAAAAAGCAGAATTACCACGTGTAATAGCTAAAACTTTGGAAAATATTAAAATAGAAAATAAATTTAAAATTATAAGATCTTTGAAAAATATTATTTTGATTAGACAATTGAAAAAGTCCCATGCCCATCTTGATGAAAGTGACCTAGTAGCAGACATTAGGCAAAGCACCAAATTGAAAAGAAATGTTACATTTACACACGACTATAACACTGAACTTTGAAAATAAGTCTATGCTGCTATAATTTATAATTAATAGAAAATATTTCATAACATGTGATTATTGTTAGACTGTGTACTATACATCACGATCGGCAGCAACGTTGCCGCCATATTGTAAACAAGTGGTTTCGGCAATTGCCACAAACCGAAACAGAAACTTTTTCAAACCAGCACTTACGATCAATGTTGAATTCAGGCCGATTCAGGCACTTTGCAACTAGAGAGATTTTTGTGTAGGGGGGGGGGGGGGGAATTGCACTTTATTACCATTGTAAACACAAAATCTCAGATCTTCCGGGGGGGATGTTCTCCCCGGGCCACTCCCTGAAATCAACAGTGTACTAGATAATTCTAGAAAGCGCTGATCAAATTTCCTTATGCGAATACAAAGATAGCTTGCAGCCTTCGCCTGTTACGCTGGTCGATTTCTCTAAAGGAATCTTGAATTATATCTAAAAAAAAAAAAAAAAAAACTTAATATCTAATCTAGAGGTCTGCACGGGCTGAAATTTTCAGGTTTAGACCAGGTCTGACTCATACAAATAAAAAATTTGGCCCGGCCCGGCAGGATACAAAAATAGAGCAGTTCACATCACGTGACTTTTACCGGAGAACAATGAAGAAAGCTGTAGGACACACAACCCAAAAAGCATTGATAAAGGCAGTGATGGTTGTCCTACAGCAGCAGCAAAAACCTGTTCGTGACGTCACCTTGCACAGCTCTATTAAAAGTTCGGCCCGAATCCGATCCGAGGATAAAAATTGAAATCGCTGCACTCTGCTGAGCCAGGCCCGACTAAATTTCTACAAAACATTGATTTTTACACCAACTCTTTCCCATTAATATTTCATGTTCATAATCTTCATTTTTATGAAAGTGTCGCAGGCTGCGATATTTATTTTTTTAAATGAATTTCTATTTTTTGTATGTAAATTTTTTAGTTATTATTAATATTGTTAATCCATGTTCCATCTATTGAAATGTTAGAAATCTAAAAAATAGCATTCAGTAAAATCCTCTAAGTCAGAATTGCAGAGAAACAAGAAAAAAAAAATTTGTGATAGACAACACTGTTAAAAATCTGCTGCATTTTGCTGCAACGCACTCCACCGCTCGTATATAATATCTCTATTCCAACCAATGAGAAAGTTCCATTTCACGGCCAAGTAACCGTTTTCTATACAAGCAGGGGAGTGCGTTGCAGCAAAATGCAGCAGATTTTTAACAGTGAAGTTTTCTTTTTAGCAAGCAGCAGTTTGAAGTGTAAATGTATAACATATCTTTTTTGCATATTAGTATACATTGCAACAGCTGCCAGATTTTCCATACAGCGAACTTTAGCTACTCAATCATCCGATAGATGGCAGCACGCCACACCTTTACCTAAAACACTTACCTGTGTGGCACCAGAGACTTATTCATTCACTGACCTGCCGGCTCTTGTTATGATCGTACGACCGATCTCGGTGTGCTGCAAATCATGACTAACTCTTCATGCTAATTTAATTTAATTTTCTGTAAATATTTTGTTTAAATATAATATTATGAAAAGTTATCCTTAGCAGTTTATTTTATTATCAAGTACATTCAATTCTCTCACCGATTAAATGAGATTAATGGAGAGGTGTGCGAACGGCACCTCCAAGTGGTGAACCTGTGAAAAAAGGGCTACACACGCTAACATCGACGCATCCAAAGGAGTCTTAATCCAGAAGACTTGCGTTCATCATCGTCCTGCTTTCATCCAACTTTATTAGTGCTATGATTATGGACTTTATTCTGAATTTTATGCCAGCTGGGGTAGAAGTCTGCACGGGCCCGGGCCTGGCCCGTGGCCCGTACCCGGCCCGGCCCGCGGGCCGGGCCGGGCCGGCGAAATCGTTTCGAATTCTCTAACGGGCCGGGCCGGGCCGGCAGATTTAGAATAGTTTTTTCAACGGGCCGGGCCGACAAACAACATAAACGGGCCGGGCCGGGCCGGGCCGGCAAATAAATTGAACGAGCCGGGCCGGGCCGAAAAAAAAATTTTCGGGCCTGCCGGCCCGTTCTGAAGATTTAAGCAGGAACGATAAAATATGAGCTATTTTCAACGAAAATGGTTTTAACGGGAATAGGTATAAATGTGGCCATACTAGTTTGACAACATCAATATAAAAATGTACAGTGTATCGGCATCGGAGAATTACATTATGTGTAACCCGTTTTAATATTTTTTTAGCTGACTCATGCCGGTCCGAGATCACGCTTGCATTATTTTTCTACATATAGACTGGCCGGACCGGTACTAGACTTAATTATTGGCAGAAAACATGATTTTTAAAATTAACAGCGATAAAGAACTTATGTTAGCTTAGTCTTTGGATATATACTTCTTGATGAGTTTTAAATTAATTTCTCAATAGTGCGAAAGTTTGACACATTTTCTGATTAATTTTAAATTGTAAGAGTATAAAAGTGATAAACCTAACTATTAAAGGGATTTGGAATCGAATAGCGTTTTTCATTTTTGGTAAATAAAATATTTGTATAACTTTGTTGAGTTATAATAGTTTCTCAAATGATTGCAGGTTTTTCTTACTTCCCTTGCTATTGCTTCCGGAAATTCTATTCAAAACGCTAATTATGACAGTATTTTATTTGTTTGCAGTATTCTTAAATTGCTTGTATCAAAAAATGGATAACGCCATTCGATTATATAGTTTCTGAATAAAGATATCTGCTAATCTTATGCGTTTTTGAGAAAAAAAAAATGAATTTAGAAATGTATCAGAAAGGAGCTTCTCTAAATTTAAGAATGAATTTGGATTTGAAATCTATAATAAAATGATATAGAAATATATTTATAAATCTTCTTTTATTAAACAGCTTCAAAATTAACGATGTTTTTAGCTTTCTTTCTTTTTTCTTTTATTCTAAGCCATATTAATTTTTTAATGAATCTTTATTCGAATGTTGAAAGCCTAAGAATCTAAGTAATCATTAAGGTTGTTAATGTGTATTTGCTGTAAAATATACTGTAAAATCATTCCATAGATATGTATGTAGTATTCTTTAAAAGAATCTTAGTTATATGATAAAAATGTGAATTTTTTAGAAATCGTAAAAATTGTAACGGGCCAAAACGGGCCGGGCCGGGCCTGTTTTCGCTGATTTTTGTACGGGCCGGGCCGGGCCTAAAATATAAAAATTATAACGGGCCGGGCCGGGCCCGGGCCGAACTTTTGAGTTTTGCAACGGGCCGGGCCGGGCCGAAATCACTTTCCTACGGGCCGGGCCGGGCCGGGCCTGGAAATTCCGGCCCGTGCAGACCTCTAAGCTGGGGTACAAAGGAGAGCCCACGTGTTCGCGATGTGCCGATTCTGAAGGTAAGTGGCTATTTTTCATTTCCGTTCATTGTTTCTGTCAGGAGTGCTTTGTTTATTTTTACATATTCACGATGCCGCCAAACGATCCTTTGCAACAGGTTGAGAAAGTCTCTGTTAAATTTCCCCCTTTTTGGGATAAAGAGGCTGACCTTTGGTTTATCAATATCGAAGCACAATTTATTCTAAATAACATTACTCAAGATACTACGAAGTATTACGCAGTAGTATCGGCTCTTAATTCGGAAGTGCTTTCCTATGTGAGCGATATCGTGAAAAATCCCCCGCATACAGATTTGTACTTAAGCCTTAAAAAACGCTTAATCGCTGAGTTCGCGGATTCTGAGCAAAAGCGGGTGAAAGATTTGCTAATGCATACGGTTTTGGGAGATGAAAAGCCATCGCACCTCTTACGTAAAATGCGACAGCTCGCGCAGGAAAAAGTTAATGAGGAATTTCTTAAAACATTATGGATACAACGTTTGCCGAAAGAAACGCAAGCTATTTTATCTGTTTCGGAAGGTAATTTAGATAAACTCGCGCAGATGGCTGATAAAATCATCGAAGTAGCAATTCCACAAGTCGCGGTGACGCAGCTGCGTTACGATCAAAATAAAGAAAACGCGTCGGTTTCCGAATTACAGACGCAAATCGCGGAGTTAACCGAGCAAGTGAAACATTTATCACGCTTTAGCCAGCGGCGGGAGCATAGATCGCGGGACCGTTCTACTCATAGAAGACATCGATCGCAGACTCCTAAGCGCATGAAAGAAGGTTTGTGTTGGTATCACGCTACGTTTGCCGATAGGGCACGGCAATGCCAACCCCCATGTAACTTTAATAAATCGGAAAACTAGAAGGAAAATCGCACGTGGCGCAATGTGATTTCAATATTAACACGTCAAGTCGCCTTTTTATTCACGATCCTACTTCTCGCCGGCATTATTTAATTGATAGCGGCAGCGATGTTTGTGTTTTGCCGTATACGGCTAAGATGTCTTTTGTTGCACCTTCTAATTTAACACTGTATTCAGCCAGCAATTCCCCAATCAAAACATATGGTACTAAAATGGTAACACTTAGTCTAAATTTACGACGCGAATTAAAATGGCCATTTATAATCGCTAACGTTAGTAAACCAATTATCGGCGCCGATTTTTTAAAACATTATGGGTTATTAATTGATTTGAAAAATTCTTGTTTATATGACCCTCTCACTAAGTTCACTTCCAAAGGCACTGCAATTAACAGTCACAGCAAAAGCACTACTCTTGTCTCTAGTAGAGATAAATTCTATAACATCTTAAACAAATACAAGGATATAATTCGCCCATATCCTGCTTCACCCAACCCAAAGCATAATACTGTGCATAGGATAATAACAAATGGACAACCAGTCTTCAGTCGCCCAAGGCGTTTAAATCCTCAGCAGTTAGCCGTCGCAAAGCAGGAATTTCAGACCATGATGGAACAGGGTATTTGTAGGCCTAGTAAATCGAATTGGTCAAACCCCTTACATATGGTTCCTAAAGCTAATGGTGAATTTCGCCCCACTGGCGACTATCGCGCCTTAAATAGAATAACTCAGATGGATAGATATCCTTTACCACATTTACATGATTTTGCACGGAAAAAAATATTTTTCAAAAATCGATCTTACTAGAGCATATCATCAAATTCCAGTGCATCCTGATGACGTGCCCAAAACGGCAATAACTACACCTTTCGGGCTCTTTGAATTTTTATTCATGCCATTCGGCTTAAAATGCGCAGCCCAAACATTTCAACGTTTTATGAATGAAGTACTATATGGTTTTGATTTTGCTTTCGACTACATTGATGACATATTAATTGGCAGCTCATCTGAGGAGGAGCACGCCAAGCACTTAGATATGGTTTTTAGGCGCCTCTCTGAGTATGGCATTCGAATCAATGTGGATAAATGTGTTTTAGGTGTTCAGAAACTGTCTTTTTGGGGCTATCTTATTAATGAGCAGGGTATAAGACCAATGCCCGAGAGAGTAACACCCATCTTGAATTTTGATAAGCCAAAAACTGTAGGGGATCTAAGGCGATATTTGGGGTTACTTAATTATTATCGGCGTAACATCCCACAGGCTGCTCATGTTCAGTCATTTTTAAGTACTTACTTAAAAGGGCTGATAAGAACGAGATAGAGTGGAATGATGAGAGCAGTAAAGCTTTTGAGGATTCAAAACGTCAGCTCGCTAACGCAGCTTTGCTTTTTCATCCTTCGCCCGATGCTCAAATTGCTTTATTTGTAGATGCTAGTGATTTCGCTATTGGCGCAGCGTTGCACCAGTGTGTTGAGTCGACTTTTCAACCTTAGGTTTTTTTCACGCAAATTGACTGAGACTGAAAAGAAGTATTCTGCATATGATAGAGAGTTACTAGCCGCTTATTCTGCTATTAAACATACTTTTACTTTATACACAGACCACAAACCACTTACTTATGCCTTTTCCCAAAAAAGTGACAAATGTTCCACGACAATTGCGACAGTTAGATTTCATTAGCCAGTTCACCACTGATATTAGACACATTAAGGGGGGTTGACAACATACCAGCTGACATGCTTTCGTGAATTGAATCTATAACTTGTCCCACGCCAATTAACTATGAGCAGATCGCTGAGGATCAGAGTAGGGACAGTGATTTAAGCACATGTTTAGCAGATAACTCATTATCTCTTAAGCTCAGTAAATTCATCATGCCCAATAGCTCTGTGGAACTTTATTGTGACACATCTACTGGAAAAATCAGGCCTTTTATCCCGTTAACTCAGCGAAAAAATGTTTTTGACACTTTACATAACATTTCCCACCCTGGTCGTAAATCGACCATTAAACTTATCACAGACCGTTTTGTTTGGCCTAATATTAGAGCTGATTGCGATAAGTGGGCCAAGACGTGCATTCCATGTCAGCGAGTTAAAATTTTGACGCACACCAAAGCTCCAATAAGTAATATCCCAGTTGAAAATTAGCGCTTCTCTCATATCCGTTTGGATTTAATCGGCCCTCTTCCCACTTCACAAAATTTTACATACTGTCTCACAATTATTGACAGATTTACTCGTTGGGTGGAGGCGGAGCCCCTTAAGAATATTGAAGTTGAGACGGTAGCAAGTGCCTTTTATAAAGTTTGGATTGCACGTTTTGGCACACCCAAAATTATAACAACTGACCAGGGCCATCAATTCGAATCTCGTTTGTTTCGCTCTTTGGCCAACTTGTTGGGTTCAAAGCACATCCACACATGTTCATTTCATCCTCAGGCGAATGGCCTAATCGAAAATTGGCATCGTACGTTAAAATCTGCCCTGAAAGCATACCTGACAGAGCGGTGGACGGAGATACTCCCAACAGTTTTGTTGAGCTTAAGAGCCACATTTCGACCAGATCTGAAATGCACTCCCTCCGAACTAGTGTATGGTCAAACAATCCGTTTACCGGGGGAATTTTTTGCATCAACTGACAACGATCTCCAGACATCAGACTTCCTTAAATCAATTAAACAAGCCATGGCTCAGCTACGTCCTACTCCAACCAGAGTGCAAAAGCGGACTAGCTCCTTCCTCCAAAAGGACTTGACAACATGCACGCATGTTTTTATGCGTTATGATGCTGTGCTTGCACCGCTAAGACCACCATATGATGGACCATTTTTGGTCCTTGACAGAACTGATAAATTCTTCAAAATTCAGAAAGACGGGAAAGATGTCATCGTATCAGTAGACCGGTTAAAGCCTGCATTTACCCTTGCAGAGCCCAATGACATTCCGAGCACAGACACAGACACTCATCAAGTCATCGACATTCCAGTAGCGGAACCTCCACTTCCTACTCCTGTTTCCAGATCTGGACGTTCCATTCGTCGACCTGTACGTTTCTCTTAGCAATTGCTAGGAGGGGGGTACTGCAGCAGCTGCCAGATTTTCTATATAGCGAACTTTAGCTACTCAATCATCCGATAGATGGCAGCACGCCACACCTTTACCTAAAACACTTACCTGTGTGGCACCAGAGACTTATTCATTCACTGATCTGCCGGCTCTTGTAATGATCGTACGACCGATCTCGGTGTGCTGCAAATCATGACTAACTCTTCATGCTAATTTAATTTAATTTTCTGTAAATATTTTGTTTAAATATAATATTATAATATAATATTATGAAAAGTTATCCTTAGCAGTTTATTTTACTATCAAGTACATTCATTTCTCTCACCGATTAAATGAGATTAATGGAGAGGTGTACGAACGGCACCTCCAACATTAATTTTGCAGGATCAACACGTTTTTGCTTAAAACAAGATTCATAGGTAGGCTCTTTTTCCATCTTTTATGTTTTATGTTAACAATATGTTAACATAGCTATATTTCAGTAAGTGTAGAAATCTACATTTATTTAAAAAGAAAAAAAATAAATTTTAGTTTTAGAATAATGGAAATTTAAACACTTTTTGGCAAAATTTTTTTGCACCAGGCCTTAATTTACTGACATTTAAACAGACTAGGCCATCCGGAGAGAATGATTTTCGTATGGGATTGTGTCAAAAATAGAAATGAAAAATCTGGACCGTGAAGACTACGAATAAAACAAGTCCCAGCTCCGCACAGAAAAAAAGTTAGGTCCGACCCGGCTCTAGCCTTTAGAAAAAGTTTGGGTCGGCCCAGCCCGAGAGTTTTGAACGAAAATAGGCCCGAACCCGACCCTCGAGCTTCGAGCCGGCCCATGCTAGATATTTAATCTAATTAAACATCCATAATTGTTGTCTTATTCGTATAATCTTCAAGGGCGGATCCAGCCCAACCTCCAGGGGGCGGGGGGTCACAACTTTTGACAGATGGTTTAATGAAGCAATTTTAAAATACAGTAAATCTTGTGAAAACGGAATTACGAAAATCGCGAATTTTGTCGATTATGCAATTTTTTTATAATACTTGAAAAAATTGCAAATTTTGTTCATAGGTTGCAGAAAAGTCGCCTGTTTTGTCTGTTTACCGCGCGAAAAAAACGCGAATTTCGTTGACCGAGCGCGAAAAAATCGAATATCGTCAACTGTACATTGGAAAATCGCGAGTTTTGTCTATCGGCCTTCGAAAAATCTCGAACTTTGTCTGTATGTCTCAGAAAAATCGCGAATTTTGTCGATCTGGAACGAAAAAAATCGCAAATTTCTTTAATAAGGCACGAAAAATCCCAATTTTGTCGATCAGCTTCGTAAAAAGAGCGAATTTATTCGATCGGGAACGGAAAAATCGCAAATTTTGTTGATTGGGAATAAAAAATCGCGAATTTCGAGTTGATATGGAACGCAAAAGTTGCCGATTTCGCGAATTGGGAAAGAAATTATCGCGAATGTAGTCGATTGTTTTCGTAAAAAGAGCGATACGGGCGATTGGGAACGAAAAACTCGCGAATTTTGTCGAATCGGTACAAAAAAATCGCTAATTTCGTTGATAGGGTAAGGAAAAATCAAAGATTTTTGTCGATGATGCGCAGAAAAATCGAAAAATTTTTTGAGCGGCTGCAGAACAATAGCGAGTTTTATCAGTTTATAGCGAGAAAAAAATTACAGATTTTATCAATTTACGGCGGGGAAAAAATGCAGATTTCATCAGTCAGTTAAGAATCGCGAATTTTATTGTTCGGTGCGGTATTTCAGGGACCAAGAACGGATAAAGGCCCGAATCTCGTCGATTGGGCACGGAAAAACCCCGAATATGGTCGATGGCTTTCGTAAAAAGCCCAAATTTATTCGATCAGGAACAACAAAATCGCTTTTGGTAAGGCACGGAAAAATTGCAAATTTTGTCGATCGGGAACGAAAAAGTCGCAAATATGGTCGATCAGTTTCGTAAAAAGCGCAAATACAGTCGATCGGGAATGAAAAAAATCGAGAATTACATTGATATGGCGAACAAAATCTGACAATTCCATCGATCGGGAAAGAAATTATCGCGAATATGGTCGATCGGCTTCGTAAAAAGCACGGATTCGGGCGATCGAGTACAAAAAACTCGCGAACTTTGTCGATTCGGGACGAAAAAATCGCTAATTGTGTCGATGATGCGCGGAAAAATTAAAAAAAACTTTGAGCGGTTGAAGAAATTTCATCGAACAAGAACAGAAAAATGTGCTAGTTTCGTGGATTGGGCACGGAAAAATCGTGAATTTTGCTAATCAAGTGAAGAAAAATCGCAAATTTCGCAGACCATTCGTGGAAAAATTTCAAATTTCGTTGATCACACCCAAAAAATCGTGAATTTCGTCGATTAAACATGGAAAAATTGTGAATTTCGTGGATCGGCTTCACAAAAATCGCGAATTTCACCGATCGAGTGCGAAAAAATCGTGAAATTTGCTAATCAAGTGAAGAAAAATCGCAAATTTCGCAGACCATTCGTGGAAAATTTTCAAATTTCGTCGATCACACCCAAAAAATTTTGCGTTCCTGTTTTAGCACTTTTTACTTACACTGTACATCCCTCTTTGAAGAGCTCCAGGGGGGTCATGACCCCCCCCCCCTTGGATCCGCCACTGATAATCTTACGTTATCCTGCCCAAAGTCGATGTTGGTGACATAATAGAGCTTGCAAACGACAAAACAGCTCTAAAATGACTGAAGTACCTATGTTTAACTATTTTTAGGAGGTGATCTATCTTGAAATTCGTGCTTCTACATAAACATTCTGCAGAGATATGGCAGAATCGCAGAATGTCCTAAAAGTGTGACCACCTCATTAAACCCGCTTTGGTGGGAATTTCTAAAACAGATAAAATACTAAGTTATGTTAAGTTTGTTTCAGTAGATTAGGTAATCTCAAATTCATGCCTTTATCTAAAACTGTTTGGACCCGCCGTTAACTCATTTAATTAATCAGTTCACTTAACACAATAAAATATCTTCAGAGGACTGTATGCTATAAAGTTTAATTCACACACATAAATTAAACGAGAGCCGATATTTACACTACTCCTCGGATCGGCATTTCGAACACAACTCAAGGTATTAAAAAACAATTTATGTAAATGCCGTTTCTGGCGGCAACATACCGCCGGGCCTTGAATGTTGCAAACTCTCGAACTTTCTTGGTACGCGACCCACCTTTCAGTGAAAACAATTTTCACGACCCACCTTTCAAATAATAAAAAAAAAAAAATCGCGACTTATAAAGTTGTATATCAATATAGCAATTTTTGTGCAATCTCTATACGCTCGGCTATCCTGTCCTACTAAAAAAAATTTTTTTACCGAATATGCACTATCAACAAAAACAAGAATCGGTAATCTCAATGTGTGTAAGTGAATAGCAATTAAAACAATGCCCAAACTACAAAGATAGTTAAAAATACGTTTAATTATTATGAAAACATAACTTTAAAATCAATGAGATTTCTGGTACTGGTGTTTATTGATGTGGGAATATATATTAACACGCAGTTTGTATCAGTACTTGTCTTTCAAAAACAGCAAGTAGAAAAAGCATGTTCTCATAAGCATGAAGTGTTGAATTTCATCAAGGATATCAAAGCTGATTTAAATATTTCTGGATATTCTGTTCGTTAATTACTTCAGAAGAAAATTGAGGATTTTTCCTTGAAATATCATTTCCTGTAGAAATTGCCAAATCTTTTCAATAGATGAAATAAAAGTTACATTTTGATAACAAACCTCGATTGTTCCGCGACCCACCAAAATAACTGCCGCGGCCCACCAATGGGTCGCGACCCATAGATTGGGAATCGCTGCTATATAATATCAATACAACTTTTTCTCAAAATACATACACTAAATGAAATATTAAATTTGCATGTACAAGCATAAGAATGTAATACACAATAATACAAACAAATTATTAAAGTAAATAAAATATATGAAATTAAGTAGTCAGTGCAGTGTCATTAGAATTAACATGAGGCAAAACAACAATTTTGGCTACTGGCCTTTTTTAGATGCCATTTTTATCTTTTAAAGTAACAACTCTAGTTCTACCATCTTGGCCTGGATGGATTTTAAAAATTCGCGCTAAATGTCATTTTAAAGGACAATAATTATCAGGATCCTTTACTAACGCTAAATCCCATTCCTTTATTTTTAGCCTGCCTTATGCCATTTAGGTCTATTTAGAAGTTTGTTTAAGTACTCTGATGACCACCTTTTCCAAAGATGTTGAGTTAATTTTTGAACTAATTGCCATCTGCTCAACCTATTCATGGGAATTTCCATATAATCCGGTTCAGGTAAGGCCAATAAAGATGAGCCAATAAGAAAATGAGCAGGTGTCAATGCTTCAATTTCATTTGGATCGTTTGAAAGCGGACAAAGGGGGCGAGAATTAAGATCAGCTTCTATCTGGGCAATAAGAGTTAAAAGTTCTTCATAAGTTAAAATAGTTTTATCTACAACATGCTTTAAATGATATTTAAGAGATTTAATACTTGCCTTCCATAAACATCCAAAGTAGGGAGTTGAGGGGGGGGGGGTTAAAGTGCCAAGTAATTCCTTCATTAGTTAAATAATTTTCAATTTCCTCCTCATTTTTACCCTTAACCTTCCTACCCTGTTGAAATTTTACTCAATCTTGATAAAATCATTTCACACCGGAATTGTTATTTAAAGCATTTTAATATATTTAATTGGCTTATTTATCTGCATCTGTTATTTAATTTTCTTTATAAAAAAGTACTGATGCGAATTGCATAAAACAAATTATAGATATGGGTCGAATAGACCCATTCAGGGTAGGAAGGTTAAATAATGATCTGAGAATTTATTTTAATTCTTTTTTTGCACCAACAAAATTTCGGCCATTATCACTGAAAATATCAGCTGGTTTGCCTCGTCTTGCAATAAAGCGTTTAAGCGCTGCTAAAAATGCTACACATTTCACGGGAAATTCTAAAATCGTGTCAATTTGAAAGGTACTACTCTGTTATCCTGTCGACCAATTTCGCCAAATTGTACAAATCGACAAACTAATAGACAAATTATGCATATTGATGTAATTTTTATTTCAAATAACGAAAAAACAAATAATTAGTAGAATATTAATAAAAAATATGACTAAAAAGTCGAAATAAAAATCACTTAATGATATTTTAAACACGTGAATCGTATTTAATATCATTGAATGTGACATTAACGATCATCCATTATTGGCATTTAATCTTATAGTTTGGCGATAATTTTCTGGTCGACGGGATAACTAGTAGTACCATTTGAAATATATATATATATACATTCATACGCCTTTATACCAAACATAAGCGTCTCAATCGATAACTTCATCTTAATAACTGATCTTTATTATATTTTGCTTTATTATTATATTTTTAAATATGCGATTAAAGTTTAATTTTAATAATTTGGATAACTGAATTTAATAGAAATAGTATTTTTTTTTCTTAATTTTAGCTTTAAATAATATTTGTTTGAGAGTTAGACTGACCATTGTAAAGTGCATTTTTTACTGTAGCTAATTTTGTGGGTTTATTATAAATCAATGAAATAGTTTTGTCTTAAAAATTTACTTTCGTCGAAATTCGACGGGTTCCACATTGTACTGGTAAAGACGGTAACATACGTGTGACAAGATTGAAAACCTCATCGGGTGAGGTAATTCGACCTATTCGAAAACTATATCCATTAGAGATTGAATGTAGTTCACAAGCTTCAGATGAACAATCTAGCAACACTTTTCCTTCAACTTCAGAGTTGCCGCGCCCCACCAGTGGCCGATAGGTTCTGACCTCAAACTGGTAAACGGTAGGTGCTGGGTTCGAACCCAATCGCGACCGTCGGCCTAACCGTTCGGAGTTTTCCGTGGTTTTCTTCGAACCTTGCGTAAGTACGGGTTAGGTTCCCTTAGAAAGACCCCCACGGAGGGCACCCCACCACTTAGGGCATATATCCCACAGCGTAGATAATTGGCCGACATACAAACAAACAAACCAGAGTTGCCGCTCGTGCAACATGTTCCGAATTTTCCCATTTCCAACAGAGATTCATTTACTGATCATACACCAACACCAGAACATTCCTTAACTCCAGGTTTTCTAAGAGAAAACAAAAATGTTACTACTAGAAGTGGTAGAGAACTATCAAATTCCCTGCAAGATTTCGACAGGACTACATGTAAACTCTGTTTATTTGAACTTTAATTTTTTGCCTGCAAGATTTCGGCAGGACTATACGTAAGCTCTGTTTATCTGAACTTTAATTTTTAACATTATGTTTTTCAACTTAGTTTATTTATCTTTGATGTGTGAGTAAGTATATGTTTTGTATTTTATGCTATTGTTAAGCAATGTGAGTTTGGATTGTAATGTACTACAATCAAAAGGTGGGAGTGTGTTGCGCCCATGGTTTGTTTATCGGCACGCACTTCTCTTTTTTTTAATATTTAAGTTTTTTTCGTTGCATGGCAACCGAATTTTTATTTTTTTTTTTTGTTCTAAAGAGTCATCCATGAAGAGAGGTGGCTATTTCTATGTCAGTTAAATAAATAGAATATATATTTTTTCTAAACGAATGATATTTTTTAATAGTTTAGAATAAATAGCACGCAACCCGAATACCAGTAAAGCTCAATCCACATTTGCAGCTACCCCCCCCCCCAAAAAAAAAAAGTGTAATTTTATTAGTTTTACATATAAAATCTGATTCAATTACTTTTCTACTAACTTTTTAGATTGAAAATATTTGCCAATTTTTACAGTAATTTTTTTAGATCGAACTCTACTTTTCTCTCTGGTTGCACCAGTTTTTCATGATTTCACAACTTTTTCAGATTAGGACCTTGATCAACCAACTCCAACTAACAAATCTAAGTATTAGTTTAAAGATATTAGTAGACATATGACTTAGCCAAAATACCGGAAATGGCACCAAGTTGGCATCACTTTTGGCGAGTAAGTTTGGTCTTCAGGTTTGGCAATATATTGCCAAGTTGGTGATAAATTTCTCTATATTTGGTGACAGAACCTCCTTGCCGATGGTAGCTATCTACATACAGTTTCAAGTTATCAATGCAGCCTTTCATTTGTCCATAGATAACTACACAAATTTTCATTGCTTCATTTCCAAATTGTTATTTTTTTATATATACAACGATTTTTTTTCTAAATTATTCCTTTGTAAGTGAAATATCTATATTACAGTAACTGTTTTGACTTCGAAAACATTCAAATAAATGTGCGATGTTGTGTTAACGTATATCTAGTCCCAATTTATGTATGCGTTTATGGAAAATATGTATTTTCTGTTTCCAGTGATGTCAGTTTCACAAATGCAAAAATCTACCAGGAAAATCTGAATTTTTATTGACCTATAAAAAAATGAACACCTGCTACATCTCTTTTTAAAATTCTTGTACTATTTTTAATTGGTGGCAACTCAAGAGAAATAGTTGAATCAGCAATTAAAAATGAGAGATTTCTGTAATTTTAAAATATGGAAGGTATAGCGCTATATAAAGTTTAAATGGTTGCCATTTCCTTAATATTGAATATTTTTTGATGGGACTTTTAAAAGGCATATACCTAAATTAAAAGCTTACAAACAAGCTATTACACGTATCTGAATCTTTTCTGGTTCGAATTATAATTGAGTTGTCATTTTTAGGATTTCGTTCATCTGACGAAACCCTATTCGTCTCTGTCTGTCTGTCTGTCACAGAGTCCGTACACAAAAACTATTATAAAAGTCAGAGAGTTCAATTTTTGTGTACTTACAGATGAATACCTCTTGTCACACAACAAATCATAAAATTTTGAAAAACACTACCATTTTAATTTAAATATTAATTTTAATATGATCAGTTCATTTTGTTGTTGTTTTTCTCTTTTAATTGTTGCACGCAAGTTTAAATAGATATAAAAATTTTTTCTTTTTTAGGGTTTCGTTTATCTGTCGAAACCCTATTCGTCTCTGCCCTCTGTCTGTCTGTCTGACATAGGGACCGTATACAAAAACTTATATAAGCCAGAGAGTTCAAATTTTGTGTACTTACAGCTGAATGAATCTTGTCACACATCAAGTCATAAAATTTTGAAAAATACTATTATTTCAATTAAAATGTATTTTTTTATATCATCAGTTCATTTTTGTTTTTTTTCTTCTTCTAATTGTTGCCAAAATTTAAATAAATATAAAAATTATTACGTATCTAACATAAATTAATGGATTAAATAACTCACGTAAAAACGCGCTTATTTATTTTTCTTTTTTTAATTGTTGCACGCAAGTTTCAATGGTTTTAAAAATTATCATGCATGTAACAAATTTGCCTTTATATTTGATTTTATATGCATTAAATGATTAACGGAAGAAATAGAATAATAAGACCAGTTTTAAAACAATATATTTTATTTTCCCATGAACACATGAACATTTGAATATAAAAATATAAACAAAACAATGTAATTTCATTCCCAGAATGAACTTTTTACAAATTCTAAATTAATATGATAAACATTAAATACGAGATATAAATACGTAATAAAATTCAAAAGCAATTCAGATGAGTTTACTACAAATGAACATGATGCACTGCAGTTTATTAAAAATATTTGTACAGGAAAAAAGAAGAGAGAGAGAAAAAAAAATCAAAGCCAAACTTTTTAACTGAACATTCAAAAGGAAAATAATTCTGCCATCTATTGTTGTATTTCACACGCATTATTGAATTTCATATGAGTTTAATGTGCGATAAAGATTTGTCCAAGATTCGACAGAACAAAAATCTAAGGTATCAAACACAAGAAAAAACATTTATTTTATGGAAGAGTAGAAATAGGGAAATCGAATGATCCATATCTGCTGGAAGTGAAGTGGTGCATAAATAAAAAATTAATACCACTAGTGGTTGACTCGTAGATTAACACTGTGTTTTCCTGCTCCCAGTCCTCCATCTTTGTCTATTTTGATTCTATGACAAACACAATGGTAAACCCACGAGTCAACTAGTGGTGTTTTTAATTTTTGGTTTATGTACCACATCACTTCTAGCATGGATCATTAGTAGAGCCGTTGCTAAAAGGGTGCTATGGGGGGCTCAGCCATCCTAAAATATTTTATCCCCCCCCCGCCTGGAAAAGGGTCCAAGGTCAATGAATTAAGTTCCGAAAATCCAAATGGAATTTTGTTCAAAAATCTAATTTAGTTTTGGGGACCTTTCACAGTTTTCCAAAAATACTAAATTGTTACTAAAATAAGTGTTTCAACATTTGCTTATCCTATGTGCACATATGAAGCTAACAGGATGTTTAATATTACACTTGTTGTAAAATCGAATTTTTCATCATCATGCTGCTTTCTCAGAATAAAATGAAGTTAATGAGAAACATAGTAACTACAGTGTGAATATGCACTAATTTATATTTCTATGTCATATATATAGAGAGAGAGATAATATGAGCCCTCCCTATAGTTTCGTGAGCCCCCTTCCCCCACCCTATTGTTCACTTCTAGCTACGGCCCTGATCATTAGATTCCCTTATTTCTACTCTTCCATAAAATAAAGTGTTTTTTTTTTTTTTTTCTTTTGTGCTTGATACCTTAAGGGTTTTGTGCTATCGGCTTTTTTACTAGGAGTAAAATTTAAAGATGCTTAATTATCCGAGGCTGTTTCTTACACTCTTCTAATTTAACTCAGGATGGGTTTTGTATGTGCAAGTAAAGATGGAATTTCGTAAGCGATTTTTCATGTATTTCCTGATATGCTAGAATTTGAAAATTATGTACACACTATTTTGATATTTAGGGCTTAATTTTAAATTAATATATTAATTTAAAGGCCATTTTCGGTTAGTCGACTACAGGTGATAAATCGCGAAATATTATTTTTCATTATAATTGTTAACGAGTTACAAACCGATGGAGTTAGTTAATTATACGCCAAATCACTCTCGAGAAAATAAACCAACTGGCTGTGAATCAGCAACAACGGAATTTTTGAATACTAAAACGTAGAAAATATAAATAAATAATAAAGAGTGTAACGTATATTTTAAAATATTTTTTTTTTTTTATCATCGAATAGTTCACTATTAATGAAATTATGATTATACACGAATAAAGCAATTAAGAAAGCCCGAACAGATCATTTAAATAATACTCTTTTTTCTTTCGTTTTTTTCTTTCGTTAATTTCTTCTCTCATTTTTCGCATACCTTAAAAAAATGTGTAAAAGTTATTTATATAGCATACATACATATATATTTAAGAATTTACCTTTTCGCGCTTTCTGTCAATCTTCTACAATAATAAAGAGAGAAGTTTGTGAGTGTGTCAGCGCTGTTCTGAAGAGACAGCTGCGCGTAGAGTTGCAAAATTTGGAGAAAAGGTACCTCTGTATTTGTAGTTTTGCACTTCGAAGCCCGATTTTTTAATTAGATTTTTTAAATTTAATTTTTTAGTCGATTTTTAGCTTTTTTTTTAATGTTTCGAGGCGATTTTTAACATATTAGTGAAAGGAATACGGTGTCATTCTTTTAACCCAACATAGAAAATTTAGTTCTTTTTTCAATTAAACTTATTCGGAATTCGTGCAGCGATATTTGAATTTTTAACGAATTTTTTAATGTAATTTTTAGTATTTTTTGGCATTTTACGGATATTTTTTGACATTGGTAAAAGGAAAGTTGTTTAAAATTTTTATCCTAATTTACTAAATTTTGTCAGCTAAGATTTTTGAATTTCACCGATTTTTCATGCGATTTTCTGTGCGATTTTCGAAGAATTTTTTAAAGATTTTTCGAGTTTTTGTGCTTTTAGAATCGATTTTTTAAAAAATTTTGTTAATATTATAGTTTTTTTAAATGCATCATGGTTATCACGGACCCGGGAAACGCCGGGCGGGTCAGCTAGTCTTAAAATAAAACAGTGAATTTTCCATTATCGGCGTTCCTGTCCAGTTAACGCATTATAATTGAATTTTTTTAGGAATAGCATGAATCGCAATAATGAAAGTAGGTGCGATTTTTACGATAAACATTGAATGCTTTTAAAAGTGCCTAAAAAAAAAAAAAAAAAAAAAAAAAAAAAAAAAAAAAAAAAATATTAATACTATTATCTTTTTCAATACATCTTATGAAATTATCATGTTTAAGATGATTATAATATAAACTGAGTTTTCTTAATATTTCAATAAGTTTTTCACTGATTTACTGATTGTATAAGTGGTTCATATCATAATACTTTTTTTAGATTCATAATTAATTCATCCGTATCAGTGAAATGTTTTAACAAAGAGATTGCATATAGGTATGTTTCTTCAAAAAAAGTAAATAATTATTGGACTCCTTTTATATATATATATATATATATATGTTGTGCAAGATTGCTGAACAGCTATTCTTCCTACCCATAATTCAAATTGAACAGAAAAAAAGGGGTTTGGAATTTAAATCATAAGTAATTAAAAAATGTCCCTTTTGAAAATTATTCTACATTTTAAATCTTTATGCATATGCAATAATTTTAATATACAATTTTTTTTCTTTTAATTAGCGAAAAATATGCTTATTTCGGCTTTTTACACAAATTGCTTGAAATTGAATTATAAGATGTTGAGAGAGAAATGATATTTTTAAATATATAAAATAGTCCAAAGCTTAAAAAATCTACTGATTAATACTATATCTGCAATATTTTACCAAGTAGAATGTTGTTAATTTAATTTAATTTATTTTAAAAAGCAACGCTTTGAAACGTCAGAACTCTGAAAAATAGATATTTTAAGCCATTAATAATAGAATACAATTATTGTTGCATACATTTATGATATCCCATGCTTTAAACATTTCAGCTGAAAAAAAAATCCAATTTAATAAAAGAAAATCTCAATAAAATTAATAAAGTTATGGCAGTTTTTTTTAAAAGATCCAATAGGACAAAAAAGAATAATTCCAAAATCATCTGAAAACGGAATTTGTAATTGCAGGCATCAATAGATTTACAAAAAGTCACTAATAAAATAGATAACATATTTAACTGAAAAAAAAAAAAACTGTACAAAACGAAATGTTAAAACACTGAATTGCATATGTTAAGTTAATAGAATAGTATGGCAAATCAGGAAAAACAAAACAAACAAAAGGAACAACAACAGCAACAACAATAATAATAAAAGTCAAAGTAGAGTCAAGATATACAAATCTTACCTGATGACATTTTATTTAAGATAATATGACCCTCAAGATGGGCATGTTTAACAACAATATATATAAAATTAAACATTAATACTGACTGTAAATTGCAGATAGTGTAAATATTTTATTTTACGGTGATTTATTGAAATAAATAATGTTAACAGGCCAGCCTCTTTTACTGAAAAACCACTTAATTTTTGCATTTATTATAAAGTTCCAAAATAACGTAAGGGTCTTTCTATGGTAACTTACGTTACATTTGGAACAATTTATTGTAGTAGTTTTAGTAATGTTAACACTAAAAAATATTCAAATGTAAAATTAGCATGATTTGCCAATGAAAGCTATCTAAGGGTAAATTTGGGTGAAAACTACCTAAAAAACGATAATGAAAATTTCACTTTATATGATAAGTTACAATCCTTTTTTAGTGATGGCAGTTACCATAGTAAATAAAACTACCAAAATTTAAGAAAAATCATTAAGATTAGGTAATTTTCATCTAAATTGGGCCTTGAATAAGTTTAATTATTAAACCATGGCAAATTTATGTTTTGAATAATTTTTTTGTGTGTGTTATGTTACTAAAATTACTGAAAATAGTTCAAAATGTAGCGTAAGTTTCCATGGAATGATCCGTAAGACATTTAAGAATATCCCTAAGAAATTCATTAAGTATAAAATTGAAGAATAATTTTAGATATCTTTGTTGTTAGAAAATAATAAATAAATAAATAAGAACCACAGCTTATTTACAGATATTTGAATTTAAAAACAATGAGAAATTTCTGAAATTGTTAGACTCCTCGAATGTGCAAGCTAAATTAGAAAATAATATAAAAGTAAAGCTTTTTATGATGCAAGACAGTATTGCCAGTTGGGCGTTTTTAAAGGGGGTCCGGGACATATAAAAAAAAAGAATATTTGTTGAGTTAAAAATTTTTAATTTTTTGTGATGGTTAAACAGATTATTTGTAAACAAAATCGCATGATTAAATTTCTCATATGTATATTTTTAAATTTAAGTTTAAAATTTATTAAAAATGTAGGGTAATTTAAAATCGTTATGACTCAAAAATTTATTTGTATAATTTTTTTCATTTAAATAAGCAGAAATATATAAGCTTTATCCAACATGTTTAAAAATAGTAATTTGAATTAAAAAAATTTCAAAGTAAAAATTTGAAAATAAAATTATGTAACTTAAAAAGAAAATACTCCATACATTCAAAAGCAATTTTTATTTTGTTGAATCAAAATTAAAATAAAACAATTAAGAGAACATACGAATTGATTATTTTCAGCTGAGCGAAAAATTGCCCAGGCCGGGAAACGAACCCGGATACTTGGCTTACAAGGCCAATGCTTTACATGTTAAGCTATCTGGGCGATAGCCGGCTGGGACTTTTCGCTCAGCTGGAAATAATCAATTCGTATGATAACCTTACCAATCAGTTTGATTGTGTTAAAAATAATGAGGTGTGAAAATTATTAGAATAATTGTGAAATTTACAATAAAATCTTGATATATTATAGAAATAGCACATTATTTTAAAAATAATGATGCATTTAATATTTAGTGTGCATTCCGTTAACTTTTGTGAAAGATTTGATACGTGTTAGCTAACATTGTTTTTGGCAATTTGTTTGTATTTCGATGCCAAATTCCAGTGAGTCTTTCTGTTAGATGTTTCTTGCTTTTAATGATGCATTTCTTTAATTTTTTTTTCTTTTCAATGACCGAAGATTCATTATGAGATTTATATCTAGACTCTTTCCAGGACATCTAAGGGTTTTATTATTATTATTTTTTCATCCAACAATTTAGTCACAGATGAACTTTTATGGGATGGAGCTTCGTCATGAATGAATATAAAGTCTTCATTTGGGAAATAGTCTAATTGTAGAATTACTCTTTGTTCAAGCACTTTTTTTTTACACTGATACTGATCCTTTATGCCTTCTACAATGTATAAACGGCTAGTAACTTGAGAAGACATCACGTTTCAAAAAATTTCTTTAGTAGGATGTTTAACCGTTTGTGCTAAGCAATTTATGGAAAATTCTTTATTGGTACTTCTTCTGACATATTGATTGTTTTCTCCTGATATCGTAAAGAATGATTCATGAGAAAAACATACCTAAAGGATATAAAATTACTTAAGGTATGTTATTTGTAGACAAATATTCTTATAAAGAAAATGTTAATCAAATTTATAAACAGTTCTGTATTCAGTATATTCAGTATGCAAAAAACATGATTTCAAGAAAAGAAATGAACAACTTAAGTTCAACTGATTAATTAAGGGAAAATTAATATTTCTCCTTTTGCTCCAGCCAATTCGAAATAGTTTTTGCCAAGACAAGTCCCTTCTTTGTCATAGTAGATATGGTTGTAGTCTTTTTTAGAGAATGGTGAGCACTGAGTTCGGTTGAAATAAGTTTTCTACGAGAAGAAGAATCGTATACATTTACTCCATGCGCTTGCAAAGATATATTTAGTTCCTGATTAGTTGCTCTTCTGATAGTTTTAGCATTCTGAATTAATTTCCTTTCTGCTCTTGCAATAAATTTACTTTTCTTTCCGCATTTTCCTACTCTAGAATTTTCATATTCACATTTGGAGGCCAAAGATCTTCACACATACTTGCGAAATTTTTGCTGTTTTAGCGATTTCATGCTGTGTATAATTATTTTCTTGGATGAAACACTTAATTTCAGCAAGTTTTTTAGGTGAAATATCAATTGATATGCCCATAATCACACAATAATCATTTGACAATAAAAAATAAGTCACTTATTAATATAAACTAAGCAAAACAGCAAAAAGATTTGTTTTAAGCAGTGTTTCCCCCAGAAGAAGGGCGCACAGGCCTTCGGGGAAACGTCCACCGGTAAATGTTAGCAGAAGGTTTTTTCTTATTTAAATTCTTAAAGATACAGAATTAATGCCAAAAATAAGGGGAACATTTCTTTTCAAAAATTTACTGGTGGAAGATAAAAAATTTACTGGTCGAAGGCCTGTGCGCCCTTGTCCTGGGGGAAACATTGGTTTTAAGAATAAAATAATACTGATTCCAACTGAAGAAAAGAAAGCTGATACACGCAAAGCAAGCAGAAAATTTTAAAATTGTATTTTAAATTCGTTTGTTAATCAAACAAATACGTTACACAGTGCAAACAATTTGATTACTTTGGATCAAATATTTTTCTTTTTAAGAAATGGCAACATTTAACAAAATTATATCCCAAAAACTGTTCTAAAGAAGTAAAAAGTTGACTAGATCAACAGATAAAACTGCCTTTCATGAAACATTGCAAGTATATATAATATTAATCAAGAAAAACTGAAAAAATCACAATTATTCTAATAATTTTCACACCTCTGTAATTAAGAGGACATGTTTCAAGTTTGAACAAATTATCTTTAACGTTCTTGAGTTATAACAAATTAAATACGAAAAATAGGGAAAAAATCATCATGAAAGAAAACATATTGTCACAGGAAGTCACTTCCATGACAACCATTGCTTGAAAGCTAGATTTTGAAAGTAAACCAAAATAATAATAATAATAATAATATTTCCTCTTCCAGTTAAGATAGAAACATGATTTAAACGCCATTTTAAGTACTAAAAAAATAGATATATAGTAATTTTTTTTGAAAATTTGTAGTTTTTTTTTGCGTCCCGGATTTCTTAAAAAGATTCAGATTGCCTGATTCCTACCACTTTTTAAAAATAGTAATATTAATACATTAAATAAATCTAATACTATTTCAAAAAATGGTAACAATCAAGCAATCTAAATAAAAAGAAGTGAAAAGAATAGAAAATACCCTTCCAATAGCAATGCTGCCACAGTGCAGGGCTGTCCAACCTGGAGCTCTCTGAAGAAAAATGTTTATTGTCGCCTGGCGAAGGTTAACTGTTATAGTCTTTGAAAGATGTAACATTTATTCAAATAGTAATTCTTATATTTTTATGTTAAATCATTCATTAATGTTTGCATGCTTTATTTTTATTGTAGGATTAAGTTTTTAATCTTTTTACATTACAAAAGTTTTTGATATAATTTACGAGTACCATGCATATATAATTCTAAATTAAATGTGATATATATTTTCTCTGCAGTTTAATTCTACGTAGCATGGATGACTATCACTATGAGACGTGTGTACATCATTATAAGATGTGTGTGCATCATATATGGATGGGGGTCAGATGTATTTTGGATAACTTTTTTATTCATATCTGGTTGAGAATTAAAGCAAAAACCATTCGATCAGATTTGTAGAATATATGTGGCCGTGACATTTTTAAAATTTAATATTAATTAGTAGGTTATTTAGTTAATTGGTATCAGGAGTCTGATTTCAAGCATAGCTGATATGATTTTAATGTCAAAAAATGGTATTTCTATAGAACAATAAAGAAAAATGTATCATAATAATCGACGATATTTTTTAATTTTCGAGATCGAAACATATAGAATGTGAACAGAATCGTGATCTTTGAAAATTATTAATTCGGTAGATTTAATTGATAATTAAGTTTTATAAGTTCAAAGACAATTTTTAGGATACTTAATTTTGAAAATCGTTTGCTCACAAAAACATACTTACTAGTACTTTAATTTTTTTTCTCGAATAAATTTTAAATTTTTGTGTTGCAGTTACCCATGGAGGAATGAGATAGATGGAGGTGAAGTGAGCCTCAAAAAAAGGTTTACACTATGAAACCATTTATCGCTCAAATGTGAATGTCACAAACGATTTGAAGTCATTAACAAAAGAATGATATCTCTTCAAAGCATTTGGTTTTGTTGGTGCTTAATTGGACTTAATGTAGCGGATTTTAGGATTATATTTTTGGCGTCAGATCCATACATTATACTTCCACTCTATTAATTTCTCTTTACTCTATGGCAGTTACCGCAGTGATCTAAATGCAAAATTCTGTATAGCATATATTTTTTTTTTTAATGTCAAGAATACCTTGGGAAAAAAATGCGAATATGGTGGACGTTGACATGGTGGACATTTTATTAATAGGTTTGCAAGAAATAACATGAGATGCTTTGACTCAAAAAAGTACTAAATTATATTTATATTTTTCAAAATTCTCTTTGAAATTGTGATGTTATTGTGGTAGACGTGAATACCATATGAATAATAAATATTACACACATAAATAAACTACCTAAAAGATTGATTCATCCCGCTAAATTATTATTCAGATGTTTAAACTGTCCATACTTTATTACACTTCACAAATTCGTACACAAATTACGAAAAAAAACAATGTTTGCATGAAGAAATAATAATTATGTATTAGTAGCAAAAGTGTCTAAACTTTGTAGAAATAATAACTTTACGAATAGATTACAAAGCTTGCACAATATGTTTTTCATCATGTCAATACAGAGCTACATTAATATGATAACATTTCTTGTGCACTATGGTATGAAAATTATAAGGTATTTTTCAGGAAGCATAGCTTTGTAAATTCGAAAAAAAAAAAAAAATAAAAAAAATAAATAAATAAAATAAAATAAGAGCCATATTTTATTTGTTTAGAATGCATTTCTTCGTCGCATCATCTCCACTCTGAGTGCAAACATTTAAATTTTAATGTATTCCATAAATCCATATTATGCTATTTCGTAATATACCTCTCAAACATAACTTTGAAATTTTTTACTCTAAAATTCTGAAATTTTGTACATGATCTTATTGGTACATAGGGAATGTTTTACTCATTCCGAAATTTCTTATTTGGCATCGTGTAAAAATTTATTTATTTTATTGGTTCAAATTTAATCCTTGAAATTTTTTTTATCAATTTCAAAAAATTCCGTATTCCTCCACTGCGGTAATTTTGTAATTTATAATATATGTCATAATCAATATTTAAGCAATAAAAACTAATGTCAATGTTTTTGGATCACCCTGTATATAAATCGCTTATATTTTGTT
Source organism: Maratus speculifer (assembly GCA_964019185.1). NCBI lineage: Eukaryota > Metazoa > Arthropoda > Arachnida > Araneae > Salticidae > Maratus > Maratus speculifer. The sequence goes on along the minus strand of OZ025292.1, from coordinate 145,943,798 downwards.
ACATAATTTCGAAATATGCGGAATAGGATCTGATTTGGAAAACTGAAGGCTCTAGGTGCAGCCACTGCAGAAGAGAGGATTAAGATGATGTATATGTATACCATATGCAAATGTCATTACTTACGTGCCTGTCAAAACATCAAGCATTATAAAAGTGATAATTAAAGGAAAAATCCTACTGTATTTTTTTTTTAAGTCTATTAAACATTCTACTGATTTTTAACTTCACTTTCAATGAAATAAAATGGGAGCTGGTATTTAAAATTAAGAAGCTCTTTAATGTAAAGGGCTACTAAGCCAGGGCCTTACTGGTGCTTGGGAAAATTAATCACTGTTTAAAGGCATGCATTCCAGATGGTGCCATCATGCTAATTTAATTAAGATTAGAAAGATGAGCTGTTTGGTTACATGCCTGTTAATTCTTGTTGCATTTGCACAAAAATTCATAGATTGATGAAATTTTGTTACATTTTTTTAGGAGACGTATACACAAGGCGTGGGTTTGGGGGATTCGAATTTATAACAAATGTAACTGCAATTTACAGATCAAATGTTAGTTTACTACACATTTGAAGAGCTCAGATAATAAAGGTGGTATGCAACAAAAAAATTGAGTTAATCATATGATTGAAGATAATCAATAATTCTCTACCTTTTCTTAAATTACTATTTGAAAAAACACAATACTCACAGAGATAGATTGATATAGGAGGTATCTCACAATAAACGAAAGTAAAGATGTTTCAAAATGATGATTGTGTCAACTACCACGTTTATCATCCGAGCTTTTCATTTATTTCCAACATACCCTATACATTAACGCACGTGACATTATAATCTAATTCGAGATGCATGAAATTTTATGCAACCAAATAAGAACATTTATTTTGTCATAGTTTGTGAAAATTGTGCTTGATATTAAATATGCGCCAATTCGTGCGCGTCTTTTGAAATATGATGATTAAGATTAGTTATCGTTTTGAAACAGGACAGAAATTAAATAATGGCAAATTTCAGTGAAAGTCTCTTGTTTAACACTATGTATGTAATACAATTTAAGCAATAAGTCCGCTAGTTAAATATACTTGTTACATTTGCATGAAAGATCATGTATCTCGAGACTCGTGCTGCCAGGTATGTACCGATTTTGAGGGATTCCGAGAACTATTGCGCGAAATATTGAAAATTCAGATTTTTAATAACACACAAATTCTTTTAAATCTCTTTTAATATTTTTATGTTATTTGTTAGTCATTATTGAATGCAAATTAATACAGCAACGAAACCTGTTTACAACAGAAAATGATTATATAATTCTGCAGAGAGGAATACTGTTCAAATTTAACTGCTAAGACGATATTTTTACGGTCACTATCTGAGGCTTTTATGGGCCTTGTTTAATAACCTGTGGAAATAGACCATTTTTATAATTGAATTCCATGTAGAGTGTAAAAATTTCATAGCACCTACATAAGGAATACCATGCAACTATAATTGCTCAATCGAAAATCTTTCCGAAACGGAATTTTATTTAGTTTCCTATCGATTCCGTTTTCAAAGATTTTACTGTACAAGATTATTATGCTTATTTAGTACGGTAAAACTTACTAATATGGACAGTAAAGGGACAACAATTTTTAACGGGTTTCCATTTGAGAAAATAAATTATTTGCTATTCCTTTCTCAGCAACGATGAATTTTTCACATTGAAAACGGAATTCCTTAAAAAATGAATAAAATAATAATAATAATAATAAAAAATGCTACAGTTTAAAAATATGCATCCTATTTAAATCTTCTTAGTACTTTAAGGCTTTTCCAAGCTCTTCATCAGGGAATATTTTAATAAGTAATTGTTGTTTATTTACACAAATATGTCATTTCTTTCTGAAAATGAGCAAGCCAATAATCATTAGCGTTGAAAGCAGAAATAGCAGTTCCTTAAAGTAAACATAATTTGAGAAAAAATATTATTATTAACTGCTGTTCCATTCATTTTATTACACCTCTATGTTCTCATACGTCACTTGCGTAGCTGGACAGTCGAAGTAACAGATTCAAATTAAACTGAGTCGAAGAAAATTAGTTTACTGCCATATAATAAACATAAATATCTTCTTCTACCCAATTTAATATGAAATACTATTTCTTTACTATCCAGGAAAACTGTTAAAAAACTATTAAAAAAGGAAAATGACGTATAGAAACAGAGTGATGTAATAAAGTAATTGAATTGCAGTTAATATGTATTTTCTCTAATAATGTCCAATCTAAGAAACTGCCACTTCTATTTTCAACTGTAATAATTATTGGCTCACTCATTTTCAAAACGAAGTGATGCATTTGTATAAGTAAACATTAATTATTTATCAGATTATTTTCTGGTAAAGATCTTGGAAGTGCTGAGAATTTTTAGATAAAAGGCACATTTTTTAAATGTAGCACTTTTCTTTATTATTATTTTAGTCACCTTTTAAGTAAAACAGTAAACTTTTTAAAGAAAGTACATATAATCTATTTTATGTCTGAATCAAAGTGAAATATTGCATTCCATCTTATATTATTTGCAACGGGATTCTGTTACAACGAAGTTCCGTTTTTTATAGAATTTCCTGTATTTTTATGTCTTATATTCTTTGTCTCATTCACTTGTTTTTTGTGATAGCAGGCCTGGCAACACTCGCTTAGATTAGTTAGAACACATTTTATAACGCACGTTTAACAATTACTCAAAAAAGAAATAAAAAATTAGATATAAATTTCAAATTTCATCTTTTAACTTTTGCTGAAAATAACACAAAAATGAAATAATGTACACTATATAAAATATATTCTCTGTGAGTTTAAAAACTGGATTCTGGATGCGAATTCTTCAATCTTCGTTCACAGCATCCAACCTGAGTGTGTTTTTGGATAGGAATGTAGAGGCACGTTTGAACTTTTAAATAGGTTTAACTTTTAAGGCAAGATAGTTCCCTCACACCATTGTAGATCGCTCGGCCTCAAAATCCAGTCAACAACGTGAATGACTCCATTTTTGGTGGGTATATCGGATTTAAAAAGAGGCGAATTGTTTGCTTCCACTAAGCGCCCTGCAAAAAATGAAAGAAAATAGGGGTTAGAGTAAGGAAAAAAAATCTTAATGAAAATATTAGGAACAAAGATTTGATTAATAATAATAATTTCCATCTGTCCATTTGTTTTGCAACGAAAAGAAAATATACAGAGTAAAAATATTTAAATGTCAGCTCGAACTAAATTTATTGAAATAACTGACTACGTTCTAAAAATCGATTTCGATTAATATTTTTATGAGACGCCACGCAATGGGGAATTTTCTCGGAATTGGGTTTAAATGTCAAATTCTTTTCTGCTTTTCTGAGTCTTTTTCATAAACAAGCTAATAGTGAGAATGGAGAATAGTGCGTTTCTAAATAGAAACTGATAAGGTGATGTATGTTAAGGAACGAAAAAGAGATTAGGTACCATATACAGTAAAATCTCTAAATAACAGACACCTCGGGAACTCAGAAATTGTCCGCTATTCGGAGGTGTCCGCTATTGGCAAAACCTCCGAGATTAAAAAATCACTAAGAAATGCTTAATGTTTCATTAATTGACTTTTATATGTCACAAAACTTCTACTACATAATTAATCAGAAATTAAAATTAGTTTTTAAGCTGAATAACTGAACTGAATGAACTGAAATAAAATATTTCACTCCTTTATTCACTGTTCATCATATTCTTGTGAAAAAAATCTGTTACAAAAGTTTAATTTTGCTTGTAATTACATGTAATTTGTTTTTTCAATGCGACGGTACTGGACATTATTGAGTTTTGGGCAGGAGAGAGGGGATTGCACCCTTAATTATTAGAAGCATAAAATCTCAAAATCTTCCGGGGAGATACTTCAGTGCTCTAGAAGATGTTCCTCCTGAGAAACCCCTTGAATTCAACACTTGTGGGAGGAGATATTTTCCCAGCAACCCCTTTACACTTATCTGTGATTACAAAATTTCTGACACATTGCCCTGATAAGTTTAGAGGCCCTTTTTTCTTTTTCTTTATCTTTCTTTTTCATTTTTTTTTCTCGTTAAAAAATACTTTTTCATCCTTTAATGCCAAAAATAGTGTCCGCTATTCGTAGTGTCCGTTATTCAGAGGTTAAACATACAAAAATTTAGGTTTTGGAAGTGGGGATTGGAAAACTGTCCGTTAAATAGAGGTGTCCGCTATTCGGGAGTGTCCGTTATAGAGGTTTTACTGTAGCATAATTTTATGAATTTCAGCTCAAAATTTAAGCCTTTTCGTCCTTTCATTGAGTAAAATAATTCACTAACAAAACGATTTCTCTTGTCTGAATGTATCAAAAGTAGAAATTGAAATGAATATGTTGTAAAAAACTAATGGTAAATGATTATGTTATAATGTACAAACTGATTTTCACATTTATTAGTTCAAATGAATTAGGTTTGATTTTAAATTTCTTTCTTAAAAGATATGCAAGGAAATATGCAATTGTCTATTATTCTGCGGTGGCTTTTTTCGAAAATTTCGTAAATACCTACGATCTTACTCATATATATATTGCGAAAAACTTTTCATCATAAGATAATAAAAATTATCACAGAAAAGGATTAATTTTCAGGATAATCTTTAGAAAAGAAAAGATATATACTTTTCGAAATGTATAATATCAAAATGACATAAGTTAAAATAATCTTATAATGCCTTTCCCTTACGCAATAAATGTTAACTAAACAAGACCCTTCGAGCCCATAAGATAAACAAGTAAGAAAAATCATGCGTTAAGCATAGATTATGAAGCACTTTCCAACGCTTCATAAAATCTTTAACAAAACTCCTTTATTTAGGTAAATAAGGATATAAAGCCAAATATAGCCAAATATGTATTCTAGTACTATTGAACAGCTCTGTTTTTGATCTGTCAACTAATATACGAACTATATAATGGGAAAATTTAGTTTAGCAAAAAATGCCTAGTAACTTGAAATTTCTCTTTCAGCAATTTATACTAATAGATAGAAACATACTTGAATACTTTGTTCAGCCTTGTAGTTTGCCTGGTACCTTTATTACACATCAGTGTTAAGATAAAATTTATTTTAAACTAAAACACTCTTAAAACAACTGAAATCACTTTCTCATAAATTATCATTCATAGGCTCCATGTACCCAATTCTTTGCGTTGCGCTGTATATCATTTTATCTATATTCTGCAAACATTTCTTAGTAAATTTAGTGCGGTTCAGCGTAAAAATGCATAATTTATTTAAGAATCACCTTTTAGTAATTTATGCTCATATTCAGTAACGTTGGCGAGCTCTTTTGGTTAGCCTTGTATATTAACTATAGCATTTATACTCACCATATAATATGCATAAATTTAATGAAACTTATACACTCATCTCATAATTAAAATGCATTTTATCCATCCATCAGCTATCATCGGATACATATAACAGTACTTCGTAAAGAATGTACTATTTGAAATCTTTTGTGTGTCCCTGTAAATGCTATGTACTTTATATTAGGGAAGTTATACATGAAACAGTTTAATATATTTAAAATATGTCACACACAATTCCCCCTTTTACCATTATCTAACGGAATTCTTTTGTGTGGCCCTGTAAATGAATAATAGCTACATTTTCATCTTATATTTTATAGAATGCATATTTTAATGCACCTCATAAAAGCATATAAATTTTAATATGTTTGACAGGGTATAACATCTTTAAAATTCCTTTGAAACGATTTTCCCCATAGGCCGTACTGTAATCGGAAATTTTTGATTCTCCCTGTAGATAAACTAATCATGGTAGAAACTTCATTTTCAATAAGGTTCGTGCTAGGGTAAACGTCAATAATGTCCTAAAACTGCATGGCAATCCGAGTATATTTACGTGAGTTAGAGCGCGGACAGATGGGCAGACGGCCAGACAAACCGAATGCATAAGCACTTTTCAACTTTGTTGGAAAAATGCTAATAAAAAGTAGGAAAACACAGAAATTATTATTAATAATGTATTTAAGGAGATATTTAAATCAATGACTCAACAAGCGCGAATTTTTCTGATACACTTATTGATTCATTTTTAAACGTAAAAGCACAAAAATTTCAGGGCTAATTATGGAAGTGATTTGAATTGGAAGGCTCTTTCCATCTCTTGATAAATAAATTATTTATCGAATTTTATGGAATTTGGGTGACGTAGCAACCTGTATTTCTCCTTTCTCGTTTTTTTCTCCCTTCGTCTGAAAATTTGGTTCAAAACGCCAACTCTAACAGTATTTTCTGAAAAATCTGTTACGTTTAATCTCCCCCCCCCCCCCAAAAAAAAAAATGAAAACATTTTTTAATCACATACTTTGAAAACAAACAACAATTTGATGATTTTCTGGTCAAAATGAATTAAAACTTGTGTCATAAAGTTGCCCTTTTAGATTTGAAAATCTATATTATAAAGGCCAAACGTATCTGTGCGTAACGCATACGTCATTTTGCGAATGGCAACTTGAAATTTGAAATGAATGTCGGTTTTGCAAATAATTTAAACTTCTAAACATCCTACATTTTCAATTTTTACATCATTGTATAGGGGAAAAAATGTGCTTTTAAATGCAATTTGTTTGAAAAATGTATCTTAATTTATTTTTGAAACATTAATTTTTTTGTAGTTTTTAATACTTTTTCTAATCGTGGCAACAAAAGTATCTATTAAAAGCAAAGGGAAAAAAGTGATTACTATATCTTTATGTTGCCATTTTCTCATTAAAAAGAATATAAATAGTTGAGGATTTGTTTCAGAGCATCGAGACTTCAAGTTTCGAATCAAAATGATGAAATTAAAATACCATTTTTTTTAAAAGGTGACTATAAATGTGAAAGTGCATTTGTAAATTTGGATACGGTGAAAAAGATTTCGGGTTTAGATTTCATGGTGGAAAAATTCTATGATTGAGTCAAAGTTAATAAATTTTGCTTTTTTTCATTTTTGAATATTAGCATAAGATCCTTAATTGATAACTTTATCGTAATAACAGATCTTTATTATTTATTTTACAACTTACATGTACGATTATAGTTCAATTGTAACAATTTCTACAACTGAGTTTTCTGGAAATAGTAATTTGTTAACCTTAGGTTAAATATCATTTGTTTAAGAGTTAGACTTACCAATATGAGGAGCATTTTTTATTGTAACTAATTTTGTAGGTTTATTATAAGTCAATGAAACAGTTCCTTCTTAAACATTTTCTTCGTCGAAATTCGACGGGTTCTACCTTGTAAACTTAAAAGCAATAAAAAAAGTCAGATGGTTGTGGAACGAGCAGAATTATTGATAATAAAATTATAAATTTAAATACTGAGTGAAAGACTGTTTTTTTACAGAAAATTCACTAAAATCAAACAGAATGTACAGAAAAATGGCTATTCTGGAAAACATCATCTCAAATGATTTAATATTAAACCCTGTCTTAAAAGTTTAGACAATCAATAACATTTATAGCAACATAAAAAAAGTACAGTTAAACTTCGCGAGTTAGATAATAATTAAAAGCAGTTTTGTTGATATACACGCATAAATTATGGTCAAAGTTTTGAAATTATAAAATGTACATTAAACTATATGAAAATGTATTGTCCCAAAAGTACAGACACAATACAGCATTGCATGTTTTGTTGTACATTTTTGTTCGTTAAATAAACTAATTTTATTTTCATATTCTTCTATAAGAGCAGAATAATTTCCCCCTGCAATTGAAATATCATCTCCTTTATTTTTAGCATAATAATTTATTGAAATTTATGGAGTTCAATTATTATTTTGTTTGTGATTCGGAAAAAACATTTCCTGCGTATTCTGATAAAAATGCCACGTTCTAGAGAAATTTCTAAAGGTGAAATTATTAAGATTTTACATTTAAAAGCGCAATGACAAAATCTTGTACAAATGTCGAAAAGAATAAAGAGATCCTGGAGAAGCATTTATAAAGTTTTGAGATAATTTTTAACATGGAAAGCGAGAAGACTAGAAAGCAAATCGAAATACCTTTAAAAAATGTTTCGTGATAATAGATGTTATTAAAAATGACTTCAGTTAATAATTTATCTATGCGTGAAACGCATGATTTTTTAGAATTTCAAAAAGTACTGTACACAGAAGAAATAAAGCTTCAACAAGAAGAAGAACTTACAGAAGAATAAGAGCAAAACCTTGCCTAAAACAGATACATAAAGACGCACGTCTAAAATGGGCTAGAAAGCATATGTTATACGGTGAAAAATGGATTTCTGTCATCTTCATTGATGAAAAGAAATGGAATTTAGACGGCCTTGATGGTCAGGGACTGATTTACAAATTTGGGGGCCCTGGGCACAGATGCTTACGGGCCCCCTTGCACTGATACTTACAGGGGGATTGACTTAAAAATGATAAAAGATAGTTACTAAAGTAACAGTGAATGACTTTAAATTATCCATTAAAAAATTAAATATGATAATCAATAATTTACTTTTCAATAAGTGTTTCATAATTATGAAATTTAAATGAGTAGACATTTTATAATAAATTGTGTGGCGCTAATTATCTTTTCCTATGCAAGTCTATGTATCTGATATTCAACAGTCTATATATGCAAATAGAATTAATTTTTGACAACAGCAAGCTACAATTATTTAAAATATTAGGGGGCTCTACAGTCTGCAAGCTATGCACCAACACTCCAATAATCTGACGATAACAGGAAAAGGTTAAACAAGAAATAAACATACAATATATTTTTTAAAGTGTTACATAAACAAAAATATTCACTGTAATGAAGTAATAAATGGATGTTTGAGAGAAAATGTACAGTGTTATAAAAAATGAAATATGAACACGATAGAATGGTAGAATGAAATGTAAAATTTCACTGAATATTAAAACATCATCAAATTTTGGACAATAATTGAAAAATCTTCAGCAGAATTCGGGGCCCCCTACAAATCAGGGGCCCTGGACCCATGCCCCGAATGCCCTGCCGTAAATCTGTCACTGTTGATGGTTATAAACTTTACCGGCATGACCTAAGAAAATAATCCAAGAATTGTTTCAGCAGGTAACAAATCGGAGGATCGGCAATGACAGGGAGAGTGTTTTCTTTCAGCGGACAAACATTTCTAGGATTTAAGGACAGAAAAATGAAATCAGTGGGTTATCAAGATATTTTACATACCAATTTATTGCCAATCTGTTGGCTTGACTGATGGGACATCCATCAATACCCCACATCAACAAAACCATGGTTTAGGCAAAACAATATCACGTTATTAGACTGGTCAGCACTTAACCCAGAAATTGGATCTCCCGGAGAACTTATTTCGTAAAATATATGAAAATGAAAATCAGTATGTATGTGAAAAGACTTAGAAACTGAAATTGACAGAGCGTGGTGTGAAATATCTGCTTCTGTAATGCAGTGCTTAGTTAATTCTACGGAACAACGTGATGATGTTAACGGTATTTGATGGTAAAAGTGCAACTAGCACTAAAGCTATTATTGAAAACAGTAAAAATGCCACTTTATACACTATATTGCCATTGATTATGGGACATTTGCGATTTTAGACATTTTACTAAATATCTAGAAAAATACATGAGGAATCATCTCGAAACTCTTAGTGTATAAATATAATAGTATACGTCATACATCTCCGTGAAGGATTTTTACCGAAACTCCATAGGGGACCGTCAACAAATTAAAAAAGAATGAATATCTTTTGAATAACCCTGTCAAAACTAATGTAGCAAAAGCGCTCAAACTCTAGATTATGATTGAATGCCTTATTGTAATACACTGTGTTCATTTTTATGCAAATAGCATGCATACTCGCAGAGTAATTAAGGTTTTTATAAAAATGGTCCCAAATTTTTCCAAGTTTTTTCCTTATAACTTTCAGAGTTCTTAATATAAAATAATATTTTTTTCAGAAAATATGACAAACAACATTGCTCACAGTACCCTGTAATAAGAATTAAAAAATAATGAAAATTGTATGAAAAATGAGTAGGTTTACTAAATAATTTTTTACTGCGCATGTGTCAAAGATATCAAAATTTCATTTGCATATTATGTTAGCTAAATGTATTGAGCAACTTTTGTAAAAGTCTCCAAATTATAGCTTGAAAATTCTGAAAGTAATCGTATATAGAAAAAGGACAAAATCCGTTGTTTCCAAAATGAAGCAAAAAAAATGAGGGATTTTATCCAAAAGTATTCGTAACATCCCGTATTGTGTATTCTATATTGACACTAATCAATGAATATAAGGATACAACCCCTCTTGTTTTTGCTTCATTTTGAGAATAACGGATTTTCAACTTATTCAATTGACGATTATTTTCAGAATTTTCAAGTTATGATTTTGTGACTTTCACAAAAGTTGCTCTATACATTTAGCTAACATAAAATGCAAATGAAATTTTGATATCATTGACGCATGCGCAGTAAAAAATTATTTAGTAAACCAACTCATTTTGTGTACAATTTTCATTATTTTTCAATTCTGATTACAGGGTACTGTGTGCAAAGTTGTTTGTCATATTTTCAGAAAAAAATATTTTATATTAAGAACTCTGAAAATTATAAGGAAAAATCTTGGAAAAATTTGGGACCATTTTTATAAAAACCTTAATTACTCTGCGAGTATGCATGCTATTTGCATAACAATGAACACAGTGTATTACAATAAGGCATTCAATCATAATCTAGAGTTTGAGCGCTTTTGCTACATTAGTTTTGACAGGGTTATTCAAAAGATATTCATTCTTTTTTAATTTGTTGACGGTCCCCTATAGAGTTTCGGTAAAAACTCTTCACGGAGATGTATGACGTATACTATTATATTTATACACTAAGAGTTTCGAGATGATTCCTCATGTATTTTTTTAGATATTTAGTAAAATGTCTAAAATCGCAAGTGTCCCATAATCAATGGCAATATAGTGTATTACTGAACTACCACTAGAGACGGTACCCTGTGGATTTCGAATTCTATTTATTTGAAGTAGCAAAATTCACTATCTTACAATATTTTCAAAACTCTGAATTGAGAATTCAATTCAGAAAAACAAAACATCTGAAAATGGACACTGGCTATCAGCATGTGGCAAAAACCTCCTTCAAAATCCGTACCACAAAGGGCGAGATACAACAAAGTCCAATGGAACTAACTTCTACTATCGTAGCTATACGACCACATATACCTAATTGCCATATTACTGATCGAAGTAACTGTGAAAATATTGTGAGAACTCGCAGGATATATAAATATGCAAAGTTGGGCTGGCGGAAAGAATGTAATTTTTTATTTCCGGGCTTCGACTAGCAAATTTTTCTCTCTCAAGATACGAAAAATTTAACTATTTGATATTTAAAACATAAAACAATGCTGTAAAAGAAAAAAAAAAAAAAGATTTCTTTTTTGAATTGAAGAATTTTTTATTTATTTATTATTATTATTATTTAAAAGTATACGCCACTAAATCTAAAACACTCGCAAGCTAATATTAAATCAATGTCAATATCCTTTTCAAATTTCAATATTAAAATATAAATATTTTAATATTTTTAACATTTGCAACCCGAGTCATGATGGCAACTTAATATTTCTGACAAGAAGACTGTAATTTTTCATTATAGCATCCCACCATGCTGCAACACATAATCTCACAAAACTATAAATACTGTTATAATCGCACTCGATTTTATTTATTTGTATATCTAATAATAAGAATTATTGTACTTACTGTAACAACCATCGACTCTGACTCCCATTCTAACTGGCTGGCGTTGATGAAGCGTTGTCAAATACTGGCCGTCTTTTAAATCTCCACTGAAGTATGCGCCTTGAACAATGTGATACTCTAAGAATTCTGCAGTTAAATGGAGAAATAAAGTAAAAAAAACTTAGTGTATATAATAAATGTAATTTTAAAAATTAAACAATCTTTTTTTTTTATTTTTATTATTATTATTTTTTTTTTTAACAAAATAACTAAAACAACAGTTTACGTATATATTTATTCACGATTGTTTGCATATAGGTGTATTTACTCATCTTGATACATATTTGGTTTCTCATGTTCAATAAAAAAAATCTCAAGAACAATAAAAAAATATAATAAGTAGTAAATAAACAGTAAGTGATCTTTTAATGAATACAATTCGTTCAAAAATGCTTCTTCCCATTCAAATTATTCTCTAATTCATTATCAACTTCGTAGGTGATCTGTTAATGATTATAATTCATTCGAAAATGATGTTATCCTAATTGTTTGCTAACTGATTATCCATTTACAATAAAATGTTATAGAAATTTGAGTAATCCATTCTGGATAAGTTTAAAAATAAATTAAAAATTCAAAATAAATTTTAAAACATCTTACGATGTTTATTTGAATCGACACATGCAATATCGTATTTTCGCCAGTACAATTTTTCATGTTTGAAAGTTAAAAAAAAAAAAAAAAAAAAAAAAAAAAAGCCAAATATTGATTTTTTTTCTTTTAAGGGTTTTCAGAAGTGATTAATAGGTACTGTCACTGTAGAGATTCAAAAGCCTGCTGGTCTCAAGCTGATTTGTATGCCATGTGTTCTGATAGTCTTCCACATTTTCAAAGATGCATAACCCTTTCGTGATGAAGTCGCATATACACAGAGTTCTCTAAATCCTTAATTATCCCTATTCGTAACTTTGAATAGAAAATTTTGCTTTATTTAATCATTGAATTTGTGAGATTAAATTAAGTCAAATTTTTTATTTGGGATTACCCCATCAATAGGATTTTTCGAATCAATATTTGCCAGCAAAGGAAAAATCATCTACAAGCTGCGAGTTAACAACGCTGGGCCAATATTACTATCGTAAGAAATAAAAATAACTCATGAAACAAACGAAATTTGCTTTTATAAAGAAAATATATAAAGTCGAAATTTTCAGGCATGAGCCTGGCCCGACTCATAGAAATAAGAATTCGATCCAGCCCGACCCGATAAAAAAGTTAAAAGTCCCACCTGATCCTGATTCGACCCAGAAAAAAAATTAAAATCTTGACCCGAGCCCGAATCAGCCGGAGTGAATTTCTACAAAACATTGATTTTCACATCCGTTTGATTAAAAATTTGCCTTGTATGAGAAGTTATGACCAAAAACATTTATCTTAACTTTTTTTTTCATGTTTATAATCTTCATTTTTATAGAAGTGCCGTAAGCTGCGATATTTATTTATTTATTTTTAATGAATTTCTATTTTTTGTATGCAAATGTTCCAGGTATTATTAATATTGCTTATCCGTATTCCATGTATTGAAGTGTTAAACATCTGAAAAATGGTATACAGTAAAATCTTCTAAGACGGAATTGCATAGAAAAGAAAAAAGAAATGTGTTATAGACAAGTTCCCTTCTTAGTAAGTGTAAATGTATTACATATCTTTTCTTGCGTATTAGTACATTAATTTTGCATGATCAACAGGTTTTTTGCTTAAAACAAGATTAATAAGTAGGCTCTTTTTCACTCTTTTTAACTTAGCTATATTTTAGTAAGCGTAGAAATCTACAAAAAGAAAAAAATAATTTTTAATTGAAGAATAATGGCAATTTAAAAATGTATGCATTTTTTGCTAAATTTTTTGGACCAGGCCTTTTTTATAACTAACCTTAAAACGGATCAGACCACGCGGAGAGAATGATTTTCATACGGGCTGTATCAAAAGTAGAAGTGAAAATTTTGGACCGTGAAACTACGAATGAAACAAGTCACAGCTCTGTAAAGAAGAAAAAGTTAGTCCCGACTCGGTCCGATTCACCAGAAAAAAGTTTGGCCCGGGCTCGACCCGAAAGTCTTGAACGAAAGTAGGACCGAGCTCGACCGGCTGATCGGCCCGAGTGTACATCTGATAGTAATCTCTTTCGAATGCTTTTCAAGTGAACTTTTCGAGTTTTGCTAGTTTCCTCTAACCGCTGCTAGTACTCGTTCCTCTTTCATCTCCATATTCTTCGTCCGAAAACATACCTCTCTGAGTTATATGTTGTTCTTCATTTAAGAGCTGGTTTAACAATGCCGAAAAATTAAAAGAAAAAATATCCAAGCTAGCTGTAGAATTCAGAAAGAAAATACAGTTTTGAAATTAAAAACCGCCCAAAATTGACTAGAGTATTTCACATTATCCTTTATATATTCGAATTCGTGAATAATGCGAAGAAATGTGTAAGTAGTTTTAAAGATCTTTAACTATCTGAAGAAATATTGAAAAAAGAAAAATATTGCACAAAAAGGGCGTAAGTAAACCGTTACCAAAAGAAAAAAAATACTGTTTAGAAATAAATTAGTCCCAAGAAAAGTAAAGATTGCAAATTTAAATCCTTTCTTAGATGAAGATGGAATCAGGGGATTAAGAAGCAGAAGACATCACAATTCAAATATAAGGGAACGACTCTGAACGACTTAGCAGTCTCAACGAAAGCTTCAAGAAATCTTTCGATAGATGTTCATTTAACTATAAAGAATTTAAGACTTGTTTAGATCAATTATAAATTCCTTACCACTTTTATACCGATTGATGCAATATCTAAATTTATTATGTCCAGTACATTCCTTTTGTCGGCAAATGACATACAACTTTTCTACCTGTAAAGTTACGAGTCACTTCTACGAAAAGTGAACTTGAAAATACAGATATAAATTAAACCTAATGCAACAATTTTGGTCGAAATGGGAAACAATTTTATCTGATGGATTAAAAATCTGCCCACCAAATAAAGAACACCAAAAGTATGCAAGTAATAATGGGAGAAATTGTGCAAATTATTGCCAAAGCTCTTACGGACAATGTTACAGAAAGTTATCCTGATAGAGATGAAAAAGTTCGTACCTGCAATTTTAAGACTTGCGAATGGAAATTTTATTCGGGGAGCAATACAAGACTTACAGACATTGGAACAAAACAATTTTAATGGTAACTAACTTATATTTTTTAGTCGGAGAATGTTATAGGTTATAATTCTATTGTAGTCTCTTGATTCACATACGGCAAATTTGTGAATTGAACTGAAAAGAAATTTTGTTTATTAAGTTGTTCTATGTATTCTTTTTCTAGACGTTTGTCCTCTAATAACGTGCACATATTGATTCTCTGTAAATATTTTAGCGCTTTTATTTTGCATCATAGTTCATATAATGGAAAATTAAAAAAAATTTCGCCTAAAAATGCAGTTTTCAATTAAAATAGCACTTACGAATGAAGTCAGTCATCAGGAAAGGCGTTCGCAATCCATGGACAAGGAAAAAAAGTTTATTTATAAGTTTATTATTAAGTAAATGTTGTTCTAACAAGTATGTATTGTTATATATATATATTCACTACTGAAAGATTTCTGTTTCTGGAAGAAATTATTATTTCAATTCGGTTAGAATTCGTTTATAAGTCTTGTAACAAACGATGCACAAAACACCTTTGCTAAAAATAGAGGAAAGATAATTATAATTATGATTAAAATATATTTACATATTTAAATTAGGATTACAGTCTAATATACTTTTTGTAAAATTCTATGATATGTGTAGTTTTAAAGTAATCAGAAAATCTGACCTCTTAAAACAGTAGAATTTTCTTTTAGTACAGCAAGTTCATCAGCCGGAATTTTCGTCAGTGCTTCGTTGCTTGGTAAAAATACTGTATAAGGTCCTTCTGAAAAAGGAGAAAGAAATGGTATTAAAAAAATTATTATTAAAAAAATGCAATTCTTAAAAATTGCGGCTCTAAACATTTAATGGAAAATGTATCTTCAGTTAAATGGGTTAATTAAAATTGTTGTAATGACACTGTTAAAAGTATACATAATTTGGAATTTAATTTTGGAAAAATATGAATTATAGAATGTGAGTTTTTAAAAGAAATCGATTTATATTATCTTCAAATATGCTAATCTAAAATTTACTAATATTTCCGCTAAGTCGGTTTAAATTATGCTGAAAGAAATACCAGCATTGCAACATGTTTTTTTTTTTATAATTAAAAATTAATGTGACATTGGAATTCCAAACTTTAAAAATCCAAAATTCTTAAACTGTTTGATCATGACTTTTCATTAGGTATCACAGCGCAAAATTTACTGAAGGATACATATAACGACCTCAGAAGCCAAGGGGTACAATGGACAAAAATTCGATTTGGATTAAATCCAGTTTAAAGATAAATGATGTTAAATTTGAACGTCAATAATAATTGACTGAATTGAAATAGGAAACTGCCACTTGTTTCATTGTGGGCTTTGATTCAATAATTGTAAAAAAAATAGAGTACAATTTTCTTTAAATTATAATTAATCAATATTAATTATTATTCGACAAAAATGGTTGTTTTCTAGAACACAGCACATAATTAGAAAATCACTTATATTTCTTTACCTGGGAAGAAAAAAGTATATTTACAGATCGTCTGTGCACTTAGTTAATTTTTTTTTCAATTTCGTCACTTATATCTTGTAATTTCTGAGGGTCCTCATATATGATCAAATTTTTCAATATTTTCATTACTTAAACTAGGTTTTAATATTGAAAATTTTAAATTTTGGTATAATCTCTATATGTAAGAATCCCAAAAAAATTATAAATATAGCATTAATCAGTAGACGTTATTACTAATGGAGTGGCACCAGACATATTTTATATGGTGATTTGCGGTAAGGTTAATATGAATGCTCTCTTTCACATCTTTTTTTCTCTTTGTCGCAATGAAAAGCATTTGATTTCTTTAAAATCAATTTGTTCTTAAATTAAGGCAAAATTCGATCATTTTAACATAATCTCTACAAATAAATTTATTACAGGATCATTCAAAAGGATTTAGATAAATTTTAAAGCAAGATTAGTCCAGTTATTTTAGCACCTTTTTTTTTACAAATAGCGGAAAAAATTAGAACAAAGCTGGATTTTTGCATAGGTGCTAGTTAGGATATGTAGTTTAACATACTAAAAGTCCCCATTGATCCGATGTGAGATTTCGCCTCCAAGGGGCGCTAATGATCTTGAAAATCGGTTTTCTGTGAATATCTTACGAACAATGCTATCTAGACAAAAAAGTTCAATTACAAAGATGTAGATAATTTAATTTCCTACAAAAAGTGTCCTTAAAATTTTTTTGTCACACCAATCCTTCCCTGCCAAAAATTAACATAAAGTAAGCCTTATTGAAAAAAAATTCGCAAGCACAATCATAACGCAGCGAAGAGGCAGAACAAATGCCAAACAACTTTCGATTTCCCCCCATCTCTCCCCCATTGTCCGTATGCCATTTTTGCGCTCCTGGACAATACGTCACCTGAGAATAATAAGGTTCTATCTGTGTTTTTGAAAAAAATGACTTATAGATATAGAAATGTTCTATTTGTATCTATGAAGGCATTTCTGGATTAAAATAATGTCATAATATAATTGTAATATTTTATGTAAATTATATATAACATCATTTTGATGCAAAAATGCCTTCATAGATACAAATAGAGCCTTTCTATATAGATAAGTCAATATTTTCAAAAACACAGATAGAACTTTATTATGCCCAGGTGACGAATAGTTATGGCCCAATACCCTATCTCTCTTTGCATTTGTTGAAATGTACCACGTGCAGCTACCTTTCCAATGTTTTATTTAAATTTGGTGCTCATTTCGCTAGTATGAAATCACCCTAATTTATTAAAGAAGTATTCTTGTTCTTTGTGAGGTTTTAGGAAGGGATTAATTTTATTTTCAATGCATGTTGTAGAAAGTTTTAAATAGTTATGACAGTTTAAAATGAGTCTTTCTTAATTGTTGATTCTGAGCGAAAAATGGAGATTGACAAAATAGCTTGTCTTGTATGAGGTGGAGGACTGCGTTTCGAAAGATTATGTAAAAATAGGAAAAAAAGGGACTGAAGTCCCTTGTGACAGCAAATTCGGAAAGAGGTGACCATAAGTGGGAAATATTTGAAGAAATGGCTAAAAACAATAATGAATTTACAGTTCTTTCAAAGAGTAGGAAAAATTATTCACGAAAGAATTCTATTAAATCATACAATAAATATATTCCCGAAAAACGATCAACGTCCGCACAAATTACTCCATTGAAGAAAAAATTGAAAAATGACAATCCGTTGTTTGAATTTTAGGAAAAATGTTTGTTATGTTCTAATACATTACACGAAGTTTTTATACAGAACGAAAAAAAGAAAGTTCTAAAGTATCGCGAAAAAGAATATTTTTTTAAAATCTAATCATTAAAATAAGACACGTCTCATACCTATGCTTATGGAGAATGGTTTCGAAGCGAAACAAGCATAAGGTGATGCAGACACACTAGTTGTTAACACAGCTTTGAAGTAGCAAAGTCTGGTGCGTTTACTGCTGTTGTTGGCGATGATGTTGACTTGCTCTTATTATTGACTGCTTTAGCATTCCAGAGATAGAGATATTTTTTATTAAGACTGGAAGAGGACGAATTAGAACCACCCTGTATTCATCGCACAGTCTTAACAATGATGCTGTTCTGAAAGATCAGATATTGTTCCTTCACGCTTTTTCAGGTTGTGACTCGACATCAGCAATGTTTGGGAAAGGTAAAATGCCGTTAGCAAAATTTTTGAAAAAAGGAAGAAGATCATAACATACAAGCTGCCAGCATTTTAAAAAGTGATCAAGTATCTTAATTTGAAGTTTCCGAGGCAGGAAATTTTTTTTCTTTCTTTGTACGGTGGTAAAGCAGAAATTTCTCTGAACAAGCACCGTTATGTATGTTTCAAGAAAAGAGTTGCTGTTGGTAAAAAAAAAAAAAAGCCTTTTATCGTCTCCGCCTATTGAAGATGCAGCTAGATTGCACAGTTTACGTATTTACCTATTTATTCACAGTTTACGTAGTTAGTTTCAACTACAATATTGATTGAGCAATAAACTACTTCATGAGAACTGGAGCTGGCAAAATGCATCTAATTTGTCTCCAATTCCAGCTACCTTACCACCCACACCAAAAAACATTATTGCATCTATTTTTTGTAATTTCTCCAAAGGATGTGGATACCGAAAAATGGGATTGAAATGTTCTGATATTTGCATAAATTGCTGCGGAGTTTCATTTCATAATGCAAGTAAAATTGAATTTGAAGATGAGGAAGATATTGACAATATCCTGACCACTGCAAGGGAGGAGGGAAGCGCTACTTCTGAATTCAATGACGATATCGAAAGACAAACAAAAAATACTGAAAGCAGCACAACAACGAAAGAAAGAAATACAGATAATGACGAATCTGAATCGAGTGTAGAAATTGAAGTATGCAAAGAACTACTAAAGCAATCAAATGACTGAAATTGGATTAAGCCAATCACTATAAGTGGAATATGCCTACGGGGGAAACCACTATAAAAAAAGGCACTTAGTTCTTTATCTCAAGGGTAGTGTGGAAATAAGCATAAATGTATATTATACACTGTTAAAAATCTGCTGCATTTTGCTGCAACGCCCTCCACCACTTGTATATAATATCTCTATTCCAACCAATGAGAAAGCGCCATTTCACGGCCAAGTAACCGTTTTCTATACAAGCAGGGGAGTGCGTTGCAGCAAAATGCAGCAGATTTTTAACAGTGTATACTAGAAGATAGCCCGTCAAAATGACGTGCATTTTTAAAGGACGATAAAAAAAAATACAACAACTGTGGTCAATCATAGCCACTTTAGGCTGAAACAATTTTGATAAATGCAGCGATTAAACTTGGAGAGGGAAAAATCTAATAAAAAAATTTCAACTGAAATCTGCCTTTAAAACTATAGCAAAACTATCTGGTAGATGGGGGTGGGGATTATAATGAAATTTAAAACGCATCCGCGGTTTGCTTAAATAAAAAGTTTTAATTAAATAGTGTTTTTGAAATCGTGAAAAGATTTCAAAGCGAAGTAAAATGTAGTGACGTCATTTACTGCTCCCACTGTAAATCTGACCATTGAGAACGCTCCATTACGACTATGGAACGGTTTCATTGGTCAGAAAATAGATTGCCTTTAAAATCGGAGGTAACTTTGCACAATGTTTTTTATAGATTTGAAATTCGCAAGAGTCATTCACGGCTGTAAAGAAAAAAAATTAAAACAACCCGAATATAAAAATTTTAAAAATATTGCATTTAAAACGCCCCTTCGCTTTCCTTTAATAAAAAGTTTTAATTAAATATACACTGTAAAAAATTTTACTCATTTGCTACAGCGTCACTCCACCGCTTTTATAGAAAACGGTTACTTTACTGTGTTATGGAGCATTGTCATTGGTCATAAAAGAGATATTCTATAAAAGCTGTGGATTGCCGCTGCAGCAAATGGATCAAATTTTTAACAGTGTACTTTTTGAAATCGTGGAAAGATTTCAAAGTGAAGTAAAATGTAGTGACGTCATTTAAAGCTCCCACTGTAAATCTGACCAATAAGAACGCTCCATTACGACTATGAGAAGTTTTCATTGGTGAATGAGTTTCTTTTTCTCGTGGATAGATTGACTCCGGAATTGTTATACACGGAGGGGTTTTATATATATAATTCACTTTCCCCAAGGTGAGAATTATAGATCTGTTTGCATAATTTTTTTTAAAGTAGCAATAAATTTTTTGTATTTTTATAATTTTATTTTCAAATATGTTCACTTTTTTATATTTTTGACAGGGAAGGGTTGGTGTGACAAACAAATGTTAATGACACTTTTTATAGGAAATTAAATTATGTACAACTTTGTAGTTGAATTTTTTCTCTAAATGCCATTGTTCGTGAGATATTCACAGAAAACTGATTATCAAGCTCATTAGCGACCCCTGGTGGCGAAAGCTCACATCGGATCGATGGAGACTTTTAGTATGTTTAACTACATAACCTAACTAGCACCTACACAAAAATCTAGCTTTGTTCTAATTTTTTCCCCTATTTTTGCTAAAATGACTGGGCTAGATATAGACTATAAAAACAAATAATTTTGTATAAGAAAAAAGGATAATCACATTTAATCAAAAAATACCAGGTACCTCTTTCCTAATCGAAGTTGGATTTTTGTTTCTGACTTTTACTATAACGAAAATATTTCAGCGAAAAACGGACAGACTTACTCCTTTTTATGATAAATATAGCAATATTACAAATATACCTTCCACGTCCAAATAACTCTGAACTATTAATAGAAATTAATGCTCTATACTTCGGAAATGCTATTGGCAATAGACGGTATCAATGACGGAAGTGCTATACACCCCAATATTTTTAGTGATAACAGTGTATTTCACACAAAGCAAGGAAAGTCTGTTCAAAATTTCAAGTGCATATACAAACATTTAACGATTTAACAAAGCCACTAAATGCTAATCGATGAAAATCATGAAAAGTTTTTCATATGTTCTTTTGCTAAAGTTGTTAAGAATAAATTTAATAAAACGTGAGTGAATTTAGGATTTTTGCAATGTCTTGTAAAAATCAAGTGTTTTTCTGCAAATGCGTGCAGTGAGAGAATTTATAACAACAAATGAAGAAAGAAACATCAATATTGGCTTGTGCACTTTGATCATGCCATTTACCCACTCTACTAATTCTACTATTATTTAATATGGTTATTAGAATAGTTTGATATTATTATAAATGCTCAGAGAAAAATGTCTAGCCTATACATTTTTTTGTATTATTTTTCTCGTGAATTCAGTTTATTAAAAAAAAATATATATATTTAATTATTTTATGATATGTCTTGCATAGTAGAAGTTCTTTAATCCGGCACGTTCAGGAACATGGCTGTACCAAATTAGCGGCTTTGTTGGATTATCGAACGTAAATATCTATTTTATGTGTCTAAGTACATTATAAATTTGTACAAACGATATAAATATCAAACAACATTCCGTACAGCATTTCTTTTTTCTGACAACGGGGATGTTTAAAGGCAAAGATAGGGTACTAAATTAAATTCAAATTGTGTAATATGGACTGTAAGTTACATTGCACGTCTACACAACTAACGCGAGCGTCACAAAAAAAAAAAAAAAATCTCTGTTATTAAGTTGCTTCCATGATTTGGACTTCTTTAAAAAATTGCACGGATTATATACAAGTTTATGAGTTCTTCAGAACTGTCACCTTTGTTAGTAAATTTTATGATTGTACTTAATGCATCGAATGCCTGTTTCCGTCCGAATCAATCTAAAAAAATACGAGCGCTAGCGGCTTAATCGGTGTCGGATTATTGAATATGTCGAACACTGGAATACCGGATTGAAGAGCTTCTACTGTAATTAGTTTTCTTGTGAGCTTCAACTACGCAAGAAATATTTTTTACCTTGTCTTCTTTTTAATTTATGCGAACATACATATCAAAACACCACGAACATCTTACTTACCGTCTTGCATAGTGTCTAGTAACTTTGTAACATCCGCTAATGTAAGGAAACCGTCATACTTATTGCACGTCCTCAAAGTATTGATAATGTCTTGGTCAGCTACGGGGCAGAGAGTTCCATCGATGACATGGATGATACCTCCTTTAGGTGCCGTTACATCTCCGTGCACTATTCTATGTCCGTTGACTGTGACTGCCTGTCGAAGATAACAAATAATTATTAATAAAACGCAAGAAAAATGAATGAATACTATTATTGTAATTTTGAAAAATAGAACCAACTTCATTATAAAAAATAGTATACGGGTGAATATGGAAAAAATATGGCGATATATTGAATTGCTTTCTAAAAGTAGCTGCACGATATAGGGTTTTCTGGAATTCGTCAATAGCCATCCGTTATACCGATATATTTTTAAGTTTTTACGATATTTAAACGGACTTTTTACATAAGTATTTGAGTGAAAGATGAAAAAACACATTTTTGTAAAATTGGAAAAAATACTGAAAAAAAAGGAAATTTTTTCAAAAGGTTAAAAAAAATTGTTCAAAGACGATATAAAGCATGGAAAATAACCTGACATAAACTGCGATTGTAAGAGGTCTTTCTCGGATAAAAACAATTACCTGCTGAAAGACAAGTTACATGTTTAACAAGGGCCTCAATTTATTCATTTTCCATTTCATTGGAACAGTAATTAATTTTACTTTTTCAAACAACAAAGTTGGTTTTGGTTATTATTAAATAAGGTCGTTAACATGCAGATGGTATCTTGCAATCCTACGTAACAAAGCCTCTCTTTGCCTTTCGATATGAGTGTGACCTTTTTTCTGTAGGGCCTCTGAATGATGGAGAAGGATAATTTGAGTTGAGACAGAAGTTAAGGTGAAAGTGAAACCCTACAAAATTTACTTTCCCTGAAAGAGAGGCCCCACACGAAAAATAGTGAAAGTCAAAAGCACGGTGAAAAGCAATGTCAAGGTTGCATCGAAGGTGGGCAGTATAATCATGCGGAGAGAAAAATGTCATAAGAAGTTCAGGGCAAATATAGTGCAGAAAAAGAAAGAACATATACCGGGTGTCCCGAAAATAACGTCTCTATTTAGAGAATGGATTTTGAAGACTTAACAAGCAATATAAATGTATCATTCGATATAAAAATTCTGTCATAGAGAGGTTTTCGTTTGAGCAGGTAGAAATGCAGGTAAACTTCCTTCCGTCGTCGGTCGGGAAGATAAATTTTTTCCGTTAAAATTGGAATTTCGTAATAGACTGGTGCCGTTTTCACATTTTTAAATGTGTTTGTAAAGCATAAATCTGTTGATCAGAATTCTCTGTAAATTGTATTTTTATCTTTAGCTTATTTGATTAAATATCTGGAAACGTCAATTCTCAATTTCATTTCTTTCAAATAAGAATATTACTTTCAGAATATTATATTTTAGGAGATTTAACTTTTGTGAATATCAGAGAATTCAGCTCCTGAACCGATATACGTAGGGGGAACTGGGGAACATTGATAGAGCTTTTTTCAAAAAAAATTTTTGGTGTCTAGAAAGCAGAAATTTCAAGTTATTTTTCTATTTAATGTCAGAAAAACCTGTATAGTGTGTTATAAATGTACAATCATTGTTTTATATATTATTTTTGCATGTAATTTAAAAAAAAATAATAAAAAGTAATTTGTATCAAAGTGCCCCATCCCCGGGGCAGATAGATACACTTTGACACGTCTGGGAAAAATGGAGACAAAATAACACCAATATATATTTTACATAGAAAATGAGTTAGCAAACCATTTTAGATATATTTATAGACATTGAAATCGCACACAATTTATTTGTAAACGGTATTAAAGCAATCAAAATGAAATGTATAATGACCTGATGTTCTGGCTGTTCCTTGTCTGTTTGTTGACTGTGGTAACTTTGTCATATCTGGCACTTTAACCCCAGAATTATCTTCTTTCTTAGGAAAGGTGAAAGAATTACCAGGTTTTCTATTTATAAATCGGTTTACAAACAGAAACTAAAGGATAAATATATTAAAAATTATGTTTATAATATAATTATCCTGTACTATTCTGCAGCTTGTTTCTCTTGACATTTCTCATGTCGATAATACTTTTTTCTCTGGAGAATTGATATAAATTTGAGATTTGCCAGGCTGCCGTCCATTTCTTTTGTTAATTCTACTAGCGCTAGATAATGTGTAAGTTTGTACGTTTTCTGTTTGCAAAAATACTATAAAATGTTTTAATATGAAGAAATTAGAGCTATTTCACTTCAATAAAAATTAATAGTAAAAATTTTTGACGAAAAATGGTTGAATTAAGGAGTGTATGGTAAATAAATAAATAAATAAATAAATAAAAAGTAATGAAAAAATGAACTAGAAAATGATTTAGGTTGTATCAATGTGCCCCGACAAAGACTGTATCAATGTGCCAAATACAGCCATTTTGAATAAAATGAGTCGCAAATCCAACACTTCATAATTTATCTAACAATAAAGAATGAGGAACTGATAAAGAGTAGCTTTACTTACCAGGGAGGGTATTCTTTTCGGTTGAAAATACTGGAACAGTTGTATAATACCATTTCAATGGTACAACTCAAATTTACTTTTGACCTACAAAAACAATTAATCACCCATCCCATTTCATCAAACTATTGAATCATTCCAAAACTTTCTGTATGTAGTTAATTTCACTAGTATCGCCTTTTGGAGCTGTTGTGAAACTTCCGTGTGTTGTACAGGGGGTGTATCAATGTGCCCCAGTTCCCCCTATACTTTATTAATTTGGTAATCGTAACACTGTAAATTTTACTATCTTAAACGATCTATCTAAAATAGCTAAAATATTGGTTTCGTGACAGTACCACTAATAATTAATAACGAAATTTATTATTTCTTCCAAATATTGAATATTTTGCTAATAACTGAGAATTCTAACTGTTCAACTTATTTGAAAACGGCACCAGTCTATTACGAAATTCCACTTTCTCTCGTTTAACGGAAAATCTTTATACTTGAACTCTTATGATATTTTTTTACTTGCTAGGGAGCTCTATTTCAGCTGTATTTAAAAGAGTAAAATTTGTCTGCTTAAGGGAGACCCCTACCCCATTTTCGGCCAAAAACCATCAAAAGTTTTTTTTTTTTTTTTTTTTTTTTTTTTTTTTTTTTTCTCAGAAAACGATAAAATACATATTTGCGAATATCCATGCAAAAATTCAGAACTCGTGGACACTTGGAACAGGTAGAAAATGAGCTTTTTAAATTGTACTCACTATAGAGTTTAAAGGACTAGCGGCCATTTAAAACGTGTTTTCCTGAAAATGACTTTTTTCATATTTTGCCTAAGTTCAAAGTACTAAGGCTCAGTAGTAAAATGATTTAGAAACTAAGTGTTTATGTTTTTAGAATCTTAAAAAAATTTGCAACAAAAGTAAGGAGAGATATTTTTTTTTAAACTATTTCTGAAAATTTTACATAAATTGGTAAACATGAAAATTATAACGAATTTAAGGAAATTTACCATGCATATTTTTATTTATTTTTTTCTCAGCCGATTAAAATAGAAAATTAAAAATATCTCTCCTTAGTTCTTTTCTATATACTATAACACTATTTAAGAAATTTTAGTAATACCAAAATATTGAAAACTGAATGAGGAGTAGTAATTTTAAAAAGTGTATTTTTCGACAAAAAAAATGATAAAAATTCTCCATAAAAAATATGCTTTTTAATAAAAAATGAATTTTTTTGCTAATTATTCCTTAAAAGAAGATTCTTAAATAGTACACCAAAATTCATTACTTTAAAATCAATAATAAAAATTTTGGGTTTTTTCTTACGGGTCTCCCTTAATAAATAAGGCATATAACAGAAAAACAAATAGTGAGAATGATTAAAACAAAACTTACTTCATTGTGATAATTGTTGATGAATATCGTAGCATCCCTAGCTCTCGATGTCATTTTTCCTCCTAGCTTCAACATGTCGAGAGGGATTTTGTCACGCACCACGTGATTCAGGAGAGCCAGCCTCAAATCCGGATTATTTTCTTTCCAGTGGTCTATTAAATTGGAGGGAAGTCGGGAGACAGCTTCATTTGAGGGAATAAAGAAAGTGTACGACCCTGAAAGCAAAATACAAATTATTTGGAAGCATCAAACATTGATAATTAATTCAGCGTTAATGAATTCATTGATAACTGATTTAGCCCTCGCCCACCGAAACAAAATCCTGGCTGCGCCACTGTTGTCGGCTATATTGAGTAATTCAAAATAGAGATTACAGTGATTATCTCTTAAACAGTTTCTTCTAGAAATGTGTTTCCAATAAACAAAAAAGTATGCAAATCAGGGTTAGCGCAAGTGGGCACAGCCTAAATAAACACTTTAACCCAAAAACGCCGGGCAGGTGTCGATTCGATCCCGATCAGTGGACAAATTGACGATTCGAACCAGAAAAATCTTCAAGAAATAAGTTATATACCTATTGCAAGGAAATAAGCCAAACAAATAAACTAAAGAATTTTAATGAATTTTTCTGATTTTAATTTTTTTTTTTAAATAAAACTTACATAAATTTTCCCTGCGTTCTAGTGTTAAAAATGTCTGTCACATAAGACCTGATATTTATAGTCTACACACACACACACACACACACCAAAAAAAAAAAAAAAAAAAAAAAAAAAAAAATCGAAATTGGTCGATTAATTTAGGAGTTAATGGCGTTTTTAGCTGAAAAGTACAATTTTTCGAAGAGTTAAAAAATTTCGACACTTCTAAATTGTGTGAAGTTCTTGCACAGTTTGATCAAATACATGAATTAAAGTATACAAAAACACTTCGATAAAATTTAGTTACTTATTTATAATAAATGAATATAAAATGTTAGAGTAAAATTATTGTGAGTGGGCGTGGTGTTTCAGCCATATCCCCTCAAAGTTTTGAAATGTTACTCGACAAAACAGTAGTTGTAAGTAGATTCCTGCATCAGGATGGGTTTTCCAAACCCGACCTGACTTGTGGTTTAGTACTTGTGGTTGACATTAATTTTTTTCATTGAGGTTCATACTTGGGAAGGCTTGGGCTTAGGCTCTTTTGGATTGGGATCAGAGTGCATCCGATATTTAAAATGAATGTCCTGACTATATTTTGAATAAAAACAACAATTCCCCCCCCCCTCTTATATATTTGAAAACTAATGTGTGTATAATGCACACATTTTTGTGCAAAAAAGATAAAATTGATGTTAAAGATACAATTGTAGATTATTTATCAATAAATGTATTAACCTTTGCACGCGAGAGGCGATTCTCACAGACCACTAGTGTCCCGCGTAAATGGGTGCTCCAAATGCTCTGGACATCAGTATTTTAAACTAATTTTCTCCGTCTTATCTAAATGCCCGAATAATCTGTATTAAAAGATGGCGAAATAAACTCTAAGATATTAGTGGGGTTCAAAAGCATTTGGCGTCCCAATTTACCTGAAAACAGTAGTTGTGAGTGAGAGTCACCGCTCTAGTGCAAAGAGTTTAAAAATGGATTATTATTTCTTTTTTTCATTTAGGGTTAGGATCGGATACGGTACTAACTGATTCATGAAGAGCTTTAGTAGCAAGTATATTCAAGAAAATTTAAAAATGATCCTGTTTTATCCTTTAGCTTTCACTTTATTTTATGGCCTCATGTTGGAAAGCAAGAGTTACTTTCTACGAAAGCCATCTTAAAGGCAAGCACATTAACCTTTGAAAACATAACTACAGGTATGAGAGAATATAAATAAAAACTTTCTAATTACCTTTGAAAGGGGTCATCACTTACCTTCTCACTACACACCTATAAAAGGTCATAAAAATACCGAAACCTCCGGAATGGAAAAAAATTCTAACCACATCCTAAAAATATCCGATTCGGAAAGGTGTGGTTGAATGTAGAATCCTTCTTTCTCTTTCATCTCCCACACGCAATGCGAGATTGGCAAGAAAGAGTCAAAGGTCGCCTCTGGATTCGGGTCAGTGGGGTATTAGGCATGAGATTTTGAGCATGAGGAGCAAAAAGAGAAATCGGTATGACCAGATTCTCAGGGACTTGGTCACCTTTTCTTGTTATGACGCTTTGCGTGTTGATGAACTTGAAAAAATAGGTTCACTTTTTTATTTCGGAGTGTGCGGAAAGAGGTAAAGATCTGTCAACAGAGTGGTTGATGAATTGGAGTAAAAGATCGAAGTGCAGTCGATTCCTGTTAGCAAAAAGAAATATTTTGACTAGATGAGTAGTTCTAATAACGGGTCACCCCTTAATTATGTCATACTTCAAGATTTGTAAAGGATTAAAAAATGTGATAGAGGACGGAGGAAAGGTTAACGCTGGTGATGTTACATGTAAAATTGCAAACAACGTAATAAAGATCGTTAAAAAATGTGTATTTTTTTATTTAGGTAATACTAAGTATTTTTAATCCTCTTTCTTGGAATTTCAACAGCTTGAAATAGTAAGCAAATAAAGTTCGAGTTTATAGTATTTAAATCCGTAAATTATAGGTCATATGTAACCCCTTTTTTGTACCTAAAATTAACGCTAAATTAAAAGTTAAAAAAATAAAATAGCGACGTTACATCTGCTGTAGAGAGT
Source organism: Maratus speculifer (assembly GCA_964019185.1). NCBI lineage: Eukaryota > Metazoa > Arthropoda > Arachnida > Araneae > Salticidae > Maratus > Maratus speculifer. The sequence goes on along the minus strand of OZ025292.1, from coordinate 145,914,682 downwards.
ATTATTCAAGTATAATAAACCTAGACACAGGGGGAGGGAGCGATAAAAAATTACGAAATTTACGTACCGTAACTGCCTGAATTTGATATAATAATTTTCCAACTCTTCGTTTCTATAGTACAAAAATTATGAATTTTTAGACTAAAATGTGTCTTAAAGGTTCATGAAATCAGTACGATTTCAAATTAAGGCTTTGAAAGGTAATTCGTTTGCTTCAATTATGAATGTATAAAGTCATGTTAAAATTAACAATTTATGTTTAAAAGTACAAAATTATTTTTTTAATGCTTTTTTAATCAGTAATTTTCTAACAACCTGCTTATTTTGATAATAAAGCTGATTATAGTATGTAAGTATATTGTATTATAAATAACTAATATAAATGTTGAAAAAAGATAGGCAGTAAGTGGTCGGCCTGAGGGCTGTTTACACAAACATATTCTATTAAATGTCAAAAATGATCTATCATATGAATGAAATTTAAAATAATAAATAATAAAAAAAAACACATACAAGTAATGCAAATAATAATAACTATCGATTACTATCAAAATTTAACTATTTAGGGGATGTACATATGTAACGTTATCAACTTGTGGGAAATTTTGGACCCCTTCCACCTTACGATATCATATGTTATCATTCCTTCCCCCCCCCATCCCCATAATGATATCATTATCAATGTCTAAAACTCAAATTTTTTCAAACTGAAATTTCTCCCTTCGTTTAGAGTGATGTTACAGTTTAATTATACATTTACTATTTGCATACTTTATTGATTCAAATGAAAAGAAGTCAATAAAATATCACTTTGCATATGAAATACCTTTATATTAAATAGCACTTGAAATAGTTACTATTTAAAAACTTTTAATAATAGCTTTGTCACGTAATGTATTCAACAGCCTTTGCTTTTGCATTGCACCTGCACGGATTGGGGTGATGGGGCAGACAGAACTTCTTATCAACTGATTAGGTGAACGACATTCTTTCTCATTTACTTCTACAGTAAAACCCCGATAATTCGGATTAATTGGGACCGGAACCAATCCGGATTATCGAAAATCCGGAGAATTAGAAAAAAAAATTAAATTAATTAAAGCATACTTACAGAAAATCACCTTTATATTAAACTTATTGAATATTTACAGACAACAAAAATGCTTATTTTTCTTAATCCTTCCGAAAAGATTTCAGAAAAAGTTTTTTTTTTTTAAATTCAGAATACGACGATGAAACAAGTTAATGTTATGGAAATTATCCAATCGCTTCTCAAACTTGAAAAAAAAAAAAAAAAAAAAAAAAAAAAAGACCAAACCGATCCGGATTAACGGGGTCCGAATTAGCGGGGTTCTACTGTATTTACCAGTAAACACAAGTATCATTTCAAGCATACTTCGCAGCTGGTTTCTCGAAAAACAAATTATATATCCATACATATACAGGGGCGTGCAAAGAGAAAACTGCTCACGGGGAAAAATATCAATTTGGCGTCCCCTCACCCAACTTTTTCTTATAACAGGCCAAAAATAATGTTGATAGTTTAAATTTGGGGGCCCGTAAAGTTCCGCGCCCAGGACGACTGCCCCCTTCGCCTCACCCTTTCGCACGGCACTGTACATATATAAAAGAAGTATAGGAATGCCAAACCTTGTGATATTCCATATTTTGGAATTAAATGATTTTATAGTAATTTAATGATTTTAATAATAACTTTGTATTTTGATAAAAAAAAATTAGATAACAAGCTATTTTGATATAAAGAACAAGTTACAAATAAAAAGAGAAAAAATTGGTTTGATCATAAATGATAATGTTATCAAAAGGCACCCCCCCTCCCCCAGGAATATCTTTAGATATCATTTGGCAGACCCCCCCCCCCACTCCCCCTTACAATGACAACATTACATATGCGCAGCCCGTTATTCATAAAATGACAAAACTATAACAGGTAATATTTCTTCTTCAGAAAAGTATTTTGTTTATGAACCATGAGCGTTGATAAAAGAAAAAAAAAAAAAACTTTGAAATTGGATGCGTCCCGTCAGAAAGTTTCGGTAAAATCCGCTTTTAGCATCTAATGCCCCGAGGAAAATACGCAGATCGATAGCACTCAGAGATCATTAGTTTCCTTTGTATCTAATTTCCATTATTTTACTTTTATTTTCCTGTTCTCTTTGATTTCGCGAATCTTTTGCTTCTTTTTGAGGTACTCTTCCTTTTCCGCTACCACTTTCAGTAGCGCATAATTTATTTTGAGGTAAAACAGTAGAGGTTAAATTACAAACTTCTTTCCGTAATGAGATTTTTTTTTGTTTTTGTTTTTTTTGGTCTCTTGAAAAATCAGAATAATGTGAAAGTATGCTATTAATTCTGTTAAGAGCACGGACAATTTTGCTCAATCAATCAATATGTATATTATATATATATATTTACTTTCTTCTATCAAAAAAAAAAAAAAAAAAAAAAAAAAAAAGTATTGGTTTCGGGAAATTTTTCGAATTCTGGTTTTTGACAGATTTACACGTTTTTGGATCAGAGAACTCGAAAAACATGTTTTTACAAAATGTCTATCTGTGAATCTATCTGTCTCTGTGTATGTAATTAACATATATTTTATAGGCGCTCTATATTAAGAACTAATGAACAAAATTCAATAAAACTTTAAAATAAGTTAGTCCTTGATGTAAACTGGTGCTGATTATTTTTGGGCGTAAATCTCCCAACAGGTGACGCGATATTATTTCAAGATTTCTGCAACAGTTATATCTCAAGAACTAATGAACAGATTTTCATATTCCGTTAGTCCATGATATAATATGATGCTTATTGCTTTTTTGGTGTAAATCTCCCAAGAAATGGCACTGATATGCGCTTTATTCATAATTATCGCAAAAGCTCTATCTTAAGAACTAATACACAAATTTTCATAAAACTTATTCGATTTAGTTGGTACCTGATATTAATTAGTGCAGTTTAGTTTTTGGAGTAAATTGTTTAACAGGAGGCGCTTCTAACCAAATTTTTGTTACGATTTCCGCAATGGTTCTACTCAAAAACTAACGTACGGATTTTCATAAAATTTCAGATCCAATTAGAAATCGACATAAGTTGTTATGTGAACTTCTAACTAAAACTGAAGTTTAATGAAAGTCCGTGCATTAGATTTTGAGATAAATTTATTGCGGAAATCTTAAAAAATTCTGCATAATAAAGCCATCTGTTGGATTGTGAACAACAAAAACTAATCAATATAAAATTTTAACTGTACTATATGATTCTAAAGTTCAATGAAAATATATGCATTTGTTCTTGAGGTACATCTATTCGTAATCTTGAAAATATGTAACATAGCAGCGGGTGTTTAGTAACCAAGACATCAAGGAAAGGAAGAGAATTGTTCTCTTCGACTTCAAGGATCTTGGTTACTAAACACCCTGATCGGTTCTCTACCTTTATTCATAGAAAACCTTTCACTGTATCTCTTCCTCCGCATGCTTTTTCTAATCATCCTCCACAGCATAAAGGGGCTTCCTTTTATACTTTTGTTTACAGAGCACTTCACATTTGTTCTGACTCTTCTGCTCTAAATAATGAAATTAGTTACCTCAAATCTCTTACCCTTGCTCGTGGTTATAATCTCTCTTTGATTGACAAAGCTCTGTATAAATTTAATAAGCCTAAACGTCTTCTTACTGATTCTAATAATTCTTCTAATATTAACTTTATAGTTCTACCTTTTTATTCTTCTCTCTGTTTAAAAATTGCTAAAATCCTTTCTCGTTTCAATTTTAAAGTTATCTTCAAGCCTATGAATAAAATTAAATTCTCGTCTTTGAAAGATCCTATTCCTATTGAGAACCGGTGGGGCATTTATTTTATTCCTTGTTCTTGCAATCTGGGTTATATTGGTTAGAACAGAAGAGCGTTGAAGAAAAGATTGGACGAGCATCAGAGATATATTAAAAATCAGGAATTATCCAGGTCTTTGATTGCTTCTCACTGTTGGTCTTCCGGTCACTATTTTTCAATTTTACCATGGCCAGAATTATTTCTAATCCTGCCTTTCCTTCTCACTTAGATGTTCACGAAGCTTATTTCATTTGTAAAAATTCCAATACTCTTGTCAATGATCTCTCTTCATTCCCTCCCTTTCTCCTGCATGGAAAATTACTCCTGTAATTTTCTTTTTTTTTCTTTAAGTTTAATTTTAATTTACTTATTTTTTTATTTATTTCTTTAAAATATATATTTTATATACTATTTTAATATATTTATTTTTTTTTGTTTCATTTTATTTATTTATTAATTTTTAGTTATTTATTTTATTTTATTTATTAATTTTTAATTATTTATTTATTGATATTACAATTTTTATTATTTTATTTATTCATTTATTCATTTTTATTTTATTTTATTTTATTTTATTTTATTTCATTTTATTTAATTTTTTTAACTTTATTTCATTATTTATTTTTATTTCATTTTCGTTATTATTTTTATTGTATTTTCCACCTTTTTCTCTTTCTTTTATTATTTTGGCAACACTTTTCTTTTCCATCTGTGCTCTTTCAGCTAGCGCCACCTGTCGCACTCTTTGTAATCTCCTCTCTCTTTCTTTCACTTTATCTCCATTCTGTGCCCTTACGCACACGTGTTGGTTTAGCTGATGACGTGCTGTTATTGTTGTAGCTCGAAATGCGTCCTGAATAATTTTTCATCTTAAGGTGATTTTACAAAATTTTTTAGTTTATTTACCAATACGTTCTTCTTGCAAAGATAGAAGAAAGTAAAAATAGATAATCACTCGAAGGTTTTTTTTTTATTTCTTTTTAATAATGAATAATTAACCAAAATGAAAATAAAAAATTGTAAAATGCTTATAAAGCAAAAATAATGAAAAGAAAAATGCTTCACCGATGAGTGAAAGTCACTATGTTTAGTTTTATATAAAAATGGGCACACTTGTTCCGTTCCAGTAAACTGCCGAAGAAAATAGTCAATGGGCTTTCATTTGCACCGTTGATAGACCCGACATCTTGAATAAACTGTATTTCAAAAATAATCCTTTCTATAGAAATACCAAAGCGGAATATCTGATAAGAAGCTGCAAAAAGAAAGGAACTGCTTATGGTTATGGTATGGCGTTTGTGACCTATTGACATCGGTTATTCCAACATAATGATTAAAGATGAAAAAAGCCATGTTCTAACAATAGATCATGACTTTCCTTTTACGGTAACTTGATAGAAAGTTTTTATAATGGCAAAAGTCTCTTGAGTCGTGACCTTATAGCGCTGCTGGGTACGATGGAAGATGCTTCACTCTTTTTTTAGGAGATCGCAAATCGTTTATGAATTTTCATAGGTGACACCATTTGTCAAAGCGATTTAGTCGCTTTGTATTACTTCCTTAGCGGAAAAAAAAAATAAATAAAAGCGTTTACATTGTAAAGCGAGAGTAATAGAGGATTTTGTTACTTTCTATTTTATTTATACATATGTAAATAGGTTTCCTTTATTATGCTTATTTTTTTTAGCAATTTCAAACTTTTCTAAAAGTATTACATAAGCAAATAAGTTATTAAATGTTTGGTTGAGTTCCGTTTTAGGTAGATTTCGTAAGAAATACTACCTATTGCAATCGCACCAGTTTATATATCTATCTATCTATCTATATATATATATCTCACTTTTTTATGGACACGATAACTTCTATAATTCTTCACCAATCTCCACCAAACTGGTAGATAAAATCAATGGGGATAAAATCTTGGCTGAGTTCGTTAATGGGCAAAATCGGACCAAGGGGGTCGGAATAGGGGGCGTTTTTGTGAAAACCGAAAAAACGCAATAACTTCTTAATTAAAGTAGATATCGAATCGGTTTAAAGTTTATATTACTTCTTAAAAATGGGCCAAAAGTATATACATGACAGAGTTTTGATAAATTTAGAAGTGGGCTCAAGGGGCGAAAAAAACAGGGATTTTGAGAGAAAAAAATTCATAACTCCGTCAATTTTTAAGATATCAAGTCCAACTAAATTTTTTATAAATGTTCTTAAAATTATCTAAAACTTTTGTATTTACAAGTTTTTGATAGGATCAACTTTTATCCTTGAAAAAAAATTAAAAACGAAAAGAAAAAGGGCGCTGAAAAAAGAGAAAAATCCATAACTCCGTCAATTTTTAAGATATCAAATCTGATTAAATTTATTTTACATCTTCTCAAAAATATCTACAACTTTATATTGACAAGTTTTTCATAGGACCAATTCGTATAGCAAAAAGAAATGAAACAATAATAGGAGTTGGAGAAAAAACCTCAAATCCAAACGGCTTATACTCTGACTCATTTTTAAATTCATTTTTGACTTTAAACGCATCCAAATGGTAGATCCTCTTATTTAGAAACTGTATAAAGTGACGCATTGGTCAATTTTCTGATAAAGACAGAATATATTTCAAAAAAAAGGCTACCAAAAAAGGTATTTTGAACAGAATTTTCGAAAGTCATCGGGACTGAAAATTGAAGGAAGTATTCAAATAAGAAATTGCGTTTTTTTCTGACTCGTTTTTAAATCCATTTTTGTTCTCAAACGCATCCAATTTACAGATCCTCTTATTTAGGAACTATATAATGTGATGCATCGGTCAGTTTTTTGGTAAAGACGGAATATATTTCAAAAAAGGCTACCAAAAAGGGTATTTTGAATAGAATTTTCAGAAATCATCGTGACTGAAAATATAAAGAAGTGTTCAAATAAGAAATTGCGTTTTTTTCTAACTCGTTTTTAAATCCATTTTTGCTCTCAAATGCATCCAATTTACAGATCCTCTTATTTAGGAACTAAATAATGTGATACATTGATCGGTTTTTTGATAAAGACAGAATATATTTTGAAAAAGGCTACCAAAAAGGGTATTTTGAACAGAATTTCCCGAAGTCTTCGAGTTTTGAAAATTTAAGGAAGTTTTCACATAGCAAATTGCGTTTTTTATGACTCGTTTTAAAATCCATTTTCGCTCTCAAATGCATCCAATTTACAGATCCTCTTATTTAGGAATTATATACTGTGACGCATTGGCCAGTTTTTTGATAAAGATAGAATATATTTTTTAAAATGCTGTCAAAGTGAGTATTTCGCACAAAATTTTTCGAAGCAATCAAAGCATTAAGGATGTATTCAAACAACAAATCGGTTATTTTATGACTCATTTTTAAATTCAATTTTTTTCTCAAATGCTTTCAACTGACAGTTTTTTTGTTATTTAGGAACTGTATAATGTACTGTTTTGGCCGATTTTTTAATAAATTTAGAATCTATTTCAAAATATGTTGTCATAATGGGCATTTGAGCTGAATTTTTCTTAAGATGATTCTGATAAAACCAGTTTTTGCAAAAAAATGAAATTATAAATTTTTCATAAACGGCCAAATGATGTTATTAAACTGGGTTTATCTCTAATCATATATATATATATATATATATATATATATATATATATATATATATTGTTGAAATGAGCACTCTTCGAAATCTACCTCCGCCTGTAGGCCCAGCCGACAGGGATTTTAATATTTAGCAATTTGAAATACAAAGTTAATTGAAGAGAAAAAAACTTATTTTGATGTAATTATGTTTGGGGTACAATGTTATGCAGGAAAAAATATCATAATAATAGATATTTTTTGTTTCATATAATTTTTTGTTAAATCAACAGTATTGATCAGTATTATCAGTATTGATGTTATACTACTTTAAATTTTGCAATGAGATGTTTCAATCCTATACACTACACAGTAAGAAATCTCCTGACACTTTCAATTTTAGATATTTTGTCGAATATTTAAAGAAATATTTGTCGGATTTTCCTTGAACTTTAGTATTATGAAGAATGCATCTGTCTTCATATTTATCAACGGTGATTGCATCAGAAGAACAATTAGAGGGGGGGGGGGGGCAATAAACATCAAAAGTTGTAATTTTTTTAATGGTTATGTTTCAGTCATATGTATGCGTATACATTACATAGAGCTGTGCAAATATAACGTTATCAACTTTATGGTAATTTTGGGCTCCCTCTCCCTCTTCAGATATCATTCGGTATCATCCCTCGACATCCCCCACCCCTCTAGGGCCGTAGCTAAGAGGGTGCTAAGGGCGGCTCAGCATCCCCTAAAATATTTTGAGTCCCCCTCCCCCTCTGGAAAAGATTCCAAGGTCACTAAATTAATTTCTGTCGAAAATTCAAATAAAATTATGTTCAAAAATCTATAATTTGGTTTTGAGACCTTTTCACAGTTTTTCAGAATTACTAAATTTTATCTAAAATAAGTAATTTAACACTCCCTCATTCTATTTGTACATAAGAAGCTAACATTTTGCACCAGTTACGCACTCAAAATTTTCATCATCCTATACCTTTCTTACAAGGAAGGTCTCCATACGGGCATACTCCGAAAAATCTGAAAAAATTACACAATGTTCTTCTCATAAGGATCTATACGTTTATAAAAAAAAAAAAAAAAAAAAAATATCGGCGGAACCTCCGTACCTTGTCCGTAAAAAAATAATTAAAATTCGTTATTTAGCGATTTATCATCGGTTGGCGATGAAACCCAATTAAAAAATTACTTTTTTTTTTTTATGTCAAATGCATTTTAATGGAAGAAAAGTTTCTAGTTCAACTTGTATAGATAAATCAAATTTAAATAATTTTAGTTTTGTCAGTTTTAGTTTATTTTAAGTATAATTTTGTTACATCGATATTTATATGTATTTATATTTAATTTTAACCATCAAAATTTGCGATTTAAAAGGACATTCAAATTTAAATTAATGAAAATTGTTTGAAGTTCAAAGTCCAATTGACCATTATCAATTCAATTTTGTTGATATGGAAACACCTGACTTTTATTTTTGAATACGCTTGAATCTATGAAATTATTTTTTCTCAATATGAATTTTTCATTTATGAAAATATTTTTTCCGGAGGTAAATTAAATAACTACAGTAATAAACAATATACATATGGAATACAATATATATATATGTATAGAATATATTAAATTCTCTCATTGTTTATGGTTAAATTCATTAAATACCATTTAAATGCATTTTAAAAATCTATTAAGGAACAATTATCAGTTACATTAAAATCGTTTGCTTCTGGTAGGGAAAAGCGCTGCTCGCCAAATCGCGCGCCACTTGGTCTTTTCACGCCAAATATACGAAAGTATTTAATTTTTTTTTTACATATTTTCTATTGTAATTCCGCCGCTAAATTTTATTGATCATTTATTACATACATGAGTAGTTTAATTAGTATTTTTTTCAAAAAATTCTGAGTATGCCAAGTACCTTCCTTGTTAGTATAAAAAGAAGTTATTACAACAGCTTAATAAGAAACACAGTACCTATAATGTGAATATGCACTAATTCATCTTTCTGCGTCAGAGAGAGAGAAAAAAAATTATGAGCCTCCCTACAATTCTTGAGCCCCCCCCCCCGTAGTGATCACTTCTAGCTACGGCCCTGCCCCCCCCCCCCTCCGGTAATCATACGTTATCAATATATATATATATATTAAGAATGTATTTTTTTTTGTTCGAAGTGATATACAAAATTGGCTACCTTTTTATTTTCGCATACTTTTATGATTCAATTGAAGAAAAGTCAATAAAATATTATTTTGCACAGGAACAAACATAATATCAAATAACGTTTAAAAGAAATAGTCATTATTAAAAAGTATTTTATAATAACTTTTTGTTACATAATGCAGTCAACAGTCATAAAGTCCTATTGCACTTAACCTGAGCGGAGGAGGGGTGGGAGGTAGATAGAAATCCTTATCAACAAAAAAGTGGTCAGCATTCCTTCTTTTTCCCTTTAACTTATTAGTAAACACAAGCTTCATTTTAAATGTGTTTTACATATGGTTTCTCGAACCATAATTATATATTTATAGACATATGAAGAAGAATAAGAATGCCAAATGTTTGGGTATTCCATATTTTAGAATTAGATAATTTTATAATAATTTAGTGATTTTAATTATAACTTTGTATTTTCATAAAAATAGATGGCTAAAAATGATAACATGCTATTTTGTACTAAAGACCATGTTGCGAATAAAAAGAGAAAAATTTGATTCGATCAAAAATGATATCGATATCAAAAGACAATTCCCCCTCACCCTAGATATATCTTACGATATCATATGCTAGATTCTCCACTCTCTCCCCTAAAATTATAACGTTACATTTGCAAAGTCCCTATTATCAGAAGTGCCAGTCATTTTCTGTTATAAATGTTTGTCAAATATATAAAGAAGTTCTTGGCGAATTCTTTTGGAAATTCAAGATTATAGTTTCATCTGATATTTTTCAGGGGAAAATTTAATTACGAGGATATTTAAAGAACAATAACAAGTTAAATGAAAAAATAATATTTGTGATCAACCGGTAAAAAGAATTTCTCCAAATGATCTATTGCTGCGGCACATGATATGTGTAAATATTCTGCATTCGTTGTGAAATCATTCTTTAAAAATATTTTACTCCTATGCACTTATTTTTTTTTCTAAAATTTGGGCTTTTTACAAATTTAGAAAATGTAAATAATAAACAATATAGTGATTATTCGTATTAGAAATCGCCAATGTATCAAAGAATTGTTCAATTATAAAATTTGTACAAGGAAGGCATATCAGAAGAATACCAAATTGTTCTTTTAAATGAAAGTAGGTTAGAAAATAATTTCAATTGTTTGATTTAACGAGTTTTTCTTGCATGATTCTTCTTCTTAAATATATTTATTTATTCAAAAGAAAAAAAAAAATCAAAACATTGTGTATATAGATGAATAAAAAGTTTATTTTACTTTTTGAAAATATATCACTACTATAATTGTGTCTACAAAACTATAGTGTTGGATTCTAAATTGTAGTTATCATGCAAATTTTTTTTGGAACAGATTTCGTACAGTAGAAATATATTGTTTTGAAAATGAAGAAAACAACTAAGTTGTTTCTCTTTTTTTAATAATTTTAATTTTCAAAAGTCCAATTTTCCCCTTAGTGCGTACAAGTTATTTACATTATCCACTTTTAATCTTCTTTGTTTTGTATATTTGTATATATTTATTTATTTAATAGTACTTTATCTATTTCAAGTGACTCTATTTTTAACTTCTCTCTTTGTTAATAAGTATATAGTATTGAAAAGAAAACCTTTACTATTCTTATTGTTTATTCTTGTAAATTGTGAAGTATTTTCATTGATTACTTAATTACACTTTAAGGGGTCACAATACTCTTAAAATTGGAAAAAAATGAAAAATAAATAAATAAATAAATAAAACCCGACAATTTTCAACATTTAGTATTTTAAAATGCATGTGATTTCAAAGCACAATTTTTATTGGGATGAAAGATATATGTATGGTCTTTCGTTTCATGCATTTTATCAATTGCAAGATGCAGAATTAGCATTTATCTGTCCAAACTGTCAGACATTTGACGAGCAGTAGAGCAGTAAATAGGCATAACAGTCCGGTGCGCAGAATTACAAAAAAAAAAAAAAAAAAAAAAAAAATGCAACTAGAATGAAAATTTTGGTTTCTACTTAAACTTCAGATAGTAATAATTAACTAGAGCCAAAATAAATGTATACTTAAAGCATATATTTTCAATACAAAATGTATTTAGCCGAAGCAAAATTTTGAAAATTTCAACAGTAAAATCACCTAAATGATATATTTTGAACAATAAAAAGGAGTTTTGTTTGTACAAACAGCTCAGTTTATACAGACTAAGGATTCGATTTCACATGCTAACTCAAAAGAGGGGAGGGGGCTATAAGAGAAACAGGTGTTTCAATAATTGAAAGTTCGGTTAATTGGAATACTGATAATCGGAGCTCTACTGCAGTTGTTAAGAAAATAATAACTACAATTAACTATAAACGAAAAGTGAAGGGGAACTCTCTATTTTGACCTATTGAAGGACTGTAGTAGTCTTTAATTCAGGGGGTGGCCCGGGGGGGGGCATTCACTTCCGAAGTAATGAGATGTCCCACCCGAAAAATTTGAGATTTTGCGATTTCAATGGTCAAAAAGTGAAATCCCCCCTCCCCCCCGGAACTCTATAATGTTGCCCCTCGGAGCCACAGAAATCCCTTCCAGAGAAAAGTGCCTGAATTCAACTCTGGATTGTAGAAGCGCGTAACAGGAAACTAGGTTTATCTCCCAACAAAATATCAAGAAAGCAAACAAGTATATGATCTCATTATTGTTCTCGAACCTATCATTGTTTGCCCTTTCATCTTCCGGTTCTTTTCTACAATTATTCTAGACAATGAAATAAATAAAATAGTGCATAATTATAAAGCGTTTGAATTAACTCTGTTTAAAATTTCAACACTTAACAATGTAACTGCATTCAATAAATCTACCATGAGAATTTCTTGTATTATGTTATTCAATGATTTGATATATGACCCCAAACTATCAAAGTTTCATTGAATGTTACTTTTTGAAGACATATGTTTCCTTAAAAACGACAATACTTGTCCTTTTTTTTGCCTTTAGAAATGTTAAAAAACAAAATATCATTTCTGGAGTTTTTGAAAGTTTTGTGTTTACTTACATTTATCAATTTATATATAATTTTTCATAACAAAAAATATTATTTAAAAAAAAGGATTAGAAGGGAATAACAGTACACTGAGAAAAAAAATATGCCGCCTTCAACTAGAATGAATAGTTAGTCACTTTCTGAATCTCTAAACTAGAAATATAGATGTCCAAACTATGCGAGTGGGGTAAACAACTAAGCTGAATAGGCGAAATGACTTGACATTTCTAGTCTCGTGTTTTCTAGGAGACGAAACGACATTGAACCGTTTCAGTAGCGAGAAATTATCGCTTGATTTTAGGAATGGTTTCTTAAGCTATAATTCTAGCTACTAAATCAAATCTATTGTGTTCGCATCTATTGAAGAGATTTTTAGATAAATTTGACAACAAAAATATAGGAAAACGCGCTTGAATTCTAGTAAGAGACTCTGGAACTCTCTAAGAAATGGAACTAAAATTTATAGGGATGACATGGAACTATTTTTTCTAGAGCCATTACTTAGATTCTATATGCCAGAACCATATTTTTTTCTCAGTGTACTTTAGTTATTTTCTATATTTTGTAATCAATTAACAATAAAGAAAAATCATGCGTCCAGCATAGATAATGTGACAGTTTCCAACACATTCAGAATTTCACAGCATGAATTTCGCAACTTATTAATATAAAAAAAGATGTCTAAATGAACAATTTGGAAAATACATACCGCATTTGTAAAACCGATTTCTGATATTACAATCTACAATCGGAAAAATGTCTATTTTTATTTTCTGCGCACACTTGTATATAATCTATGGATTTATATGTGTACTGTACTAGGAGTGCAACTAAATTTTTGGGTTTCATATTGGATGGCGCTAACTACATATGCAGATGATATGCGTGTCTGAAGTTATGTTTTTTTTAATAGCTTGGGCATCTGTTAACAATAAACTGTCATAAAGCAATGCATATCGCGACTCAATTCCAATTGAATTAATTCCAAAACTAATGGTAACGAATCAATAGTGACAATTTTTGATTCTATACTGGCTATATTTTATGCCCGTATTACTACCACCTCGGATAGACGGGAAACAACGAATCTTCCAAAAAAGCTGTTATAAACTTTCTAAATTACGTTTTCCATGGAATATTGCGAAATACCAAACTTATTTCAAAATTAATGCTGCCATATTAATGGGCACAGTCACTATTAGAGATCTGCCCGAGCACGTACCGGCCCGTGGCCCGGGTTCGGGCCGATTTCCATTAACGACATTCTCTGGGGGTCTTACTTCTGAAGACTCGGGCCGGGCCTAGTCACTAATCTTTTCAAACCGAGCCTTAATTTTTCCCCCTGGAGTATCAGTCCGGGACTAACGTATTTTTTTCGTACGAAGCCGAGACTGATTTGATTCTTCCTAGTCTTCATGGACTAAAATAATCGGTTCCTGTTGAATCATCCCGAATAAAAATCCTTTTCTCGACGTGGCCAAGCCTGTTTATAAATTAATAAAATTTGGCTTGTCCAAAAAATTTTGCAAAAAAGGCATATACTTTTAAGTCGTCATTATTCTACAATTAAACATTAGAATTTATTCTTTTTAAAGAATCGTAGATTACTAGGCATTTTAAAATTGAATTAAATACATGAAAAAAAAAAAAAAAAAAAAAAAAAACATGATTATGACGGAATTTGTTTTTAAACTGAAAATTGCAAATTTCTTTTAAACTGTTCATCCATGCAAAATGAATACAACAATACGCGAGAAAAAAAAAATTAAACATTTACATCTGCTAAGTAGGGAACGTATTTTGTTCTTTCCAATGCGATTCCTTCTTAGAAGATTTTACTTTTTCCATATACCATCTTTTAGATTTTTATGTCTCCATTACATGGAATATTGATTAATAATACTAATGATAACTGAAACATTTACATACAACAAACAAAGGTTCATTAAAAGCGTAAATATCGTAGCCTACATAAATCGCAGCCACATTCTGCATAAATAGAGATTATAAACATGTCGGAAAAAAAAGAAAAAAAAAAGACTAAGATAAGTTTTTTTGGTCTGAACTCTTCCGTAAAAGTAAATTCACTTGGGCTAGGCCGGGTTCTTGCCGAATTTATAACTTTTTCCGGGCCAATATTTTTTTCGTTCGGGCAGGACTTGGGCCTGGAAATTTCGGCCCGTACAGACCTCTAGTCCCTATTTCAAAATACACATTTCATATTTGTGCCTGTAATATCAAAGAGTTCGTAGACCGTTAGAGAAAAAGCTAGGAATTTGACATGGTGGTTAATTTTAAGATATAAATGCGTACGAAGAAGGTAGTTTCTAAAAAAAATCAAAACTTCTAAGGAATACTGAAATGAGAGTATGAAATGATCTTAAAAGCTTCAAAATACTTTCTTAATTACCACTAATTGCTTTTAGCTTTTTTTTTTATTATTAATTTAAGTCTCATTTCTCCATAATGCCATCTAATAATGAAATTTAGTCAAACTGTTGTTTAATTAATAATTTTTGAATTATTCCGAAAAGCATAATTTCTTCTAATAAAAATTAGACATACAAATATCACTTGGCACATTTCAATTATTACGCGACCAAAACCGCGGGATTTGCTAATACATGTATACACTATCTACCAATAAGTATTTGGACACTTTCAATTTTTGACGTTTTGTCAAATATTTAAAAATATACTTGTCGGATTCTTCTGGAACTTCAGAGTTATAAAGACTATGTTTGACCTCATATATATTAATATCCATTTGATAAGCAGGGCAATTAGGGGACGGTCAAAAAATCAAAGAATAATCGAAATATTGGGGATCACCCTGTACATGAAAATGCATGAAACGATTTATCGTTGCAGAATACAAATATGTGGATACTATAGAACATGTACACTGATTTTTGTAAGAATAGCATGTATATTCATGGAGAAAGGGTGATTTTTTTTTTTGAAAAATTAAAAAAATTCTGGTATGTTTTTTGTTTATATCATGCAGGGTTTTAGACCAAATTTAACGCAAATTTCAGAAAAATTAGCAAAATGTAGTAGAAAAAATATAGCACAGTTGGAATATAGATATATTAAATATTTTATGAAATATGAGTAGTTGTATGAAATAATTTTTATCTGCGCATGCGCGAACGATAAAAAAGATTTTTTTTACATCATTTAATAGTCAATTCTATGGTGTAACTGATAAAAAAAAATCCAATCAAATATTATGAAAATTCAAAAAGATATCACTATTATCACTATTATAGTAAGCTGTTTTTACTTTGCTCTCTAAAAGCAGCTGAATGATAAGGGATTCTCCACAAATTGACATTTTTTATTAACTGACTTTTAGGAAAAAATTAGTATTTAATGAATACAATATTTAATCATTGTGCGCGCGGCAGCGCGCTACAATAATATGATTGAGCGATGATGCACACGGATTTTTCAACTTTTCTTTTTGCAATAACTAACTAAATACTTATCCAATTTTGATGATTTTTTTTTAAATGTTCGTCTGACCAAGAAGCACAACATAGCACAAAAATTATTTTTTTATGGCATACTGTAGGTGTACTGTAGAGTATTCTGAAAATCGGACAAAAATTTTGTGTCACAGCACTTTTCTCGAAAACTACTAAAGATAAAAACTTAATTTTTTTTTTAAACAAAAGACAAACTTTTTATCCCGGGGTAGTCATCGAGAAAACGTTATTTCGCTGGGCGGTTTTTCTGCAATTGCGTATTTTCCAAACTTGGTCATAAATGGGTATATCTAACGTTCTATTGCAGATAGAATGTTGCGGTAAAGTTTATTTTAAAGATTTTGCGATGCTAATTAATCCTGCAAAAATTCATAGCTTTACGTTAAACAGTTTTTTTACAAGATGAAATAAAAGAATGGCAGTCATCAATCTAAGGTACTTGTGATCATCGGAGAGAAAAACCAGTTACACCATTCGATTAAGCATAAAAAAATACAGAATGCTTTTTTTTCTCTTATTTTTAACTTAATTTTTTAACGAATTATGAATTTTTTGAAATTTTTTTGGAATTTTTTGACATGCTGATTTTTGTCATTTTTTAACACTAGAACGCCCGGATGGAGTCGATTCCACTCCAATCATGTAACTAAATTTCAATTCGAACCAGAAAAATTTTCTTGAAATAATTTAAATCTAATCCACGCAAATTTACGTTAAATAAATCAATTAAATAATTTTGAATAAAAATTCTGGTGAGAAATATTATTTTCAAACTTGAGTAGAATTTCCGGGCGTTCTAGTGTTAATGAATCATTTACTGAATAATTATGCACGGTGTCTAGCCCTGGTGGCTGTTAAATTTGATTTTTAATTTTAAATTAGGCAATTTTTTGCACCATACTAAATTTATATTTTATCCATTTTTTTCATTTATTTATATTTTGTTTTTAGCACAATGGCATCAATGGCAAAAATGCCTGGCATACCTGTCAAATATTGGGGCCCTGTACTTTAACAAAGTGTATTTACTATAAGTATATACCGTATTTATTCTAATAGAATGCGCCCTCTAATAGAGCGCGTCTTCTAATAAAGTGCGCACCTTGGTGCTGATTGAAAAAAAAAATATATACGGAAACGATATAGTAGATAAGTAGAAAACGATTACTTAAATGCATTATCGAGGATTCTCATCGATCAAAATAGAGATATTCTATCAAAGCGATGCAGTGGCGATGCAACAAAAGTTTCAAATTTTGAACAATGTACCACTCCTGTAAACTATAGCGCCAAGGATATGCACACTGTTAAAAATCTGCTGCATTTTGCTGCAACGCACTCCCCTGCTTGTATAGAAAACGGTTACTTGGCCGTGAAATGGCGCTTTCTCATTGGTTGGAATCATTGTAAACGCGGCAGCGCGCAACAATAATATGATTGAGCGATAATGCTTAAGCATAGGAAACCGCAAAAACACGGATTTTTCAATTTTTCTTTTTGCAATAACTAACTAAATACTTATCCAATTTTGATGATTTTTTTTTTTTAATGTTCGTCTGACCAAGAAGCACAACATAGCACAAAAATTATTTTTTTTTTTTATGGCATACTGTAGGTGTACTGTAGAGTATTCTGAAAATCGGACAAAAATTTTGTGTCACAGCACTTTTCTCGAAAACTATTAAAGATAAAAACTAAATTTTTTTTTAAACAAAAGACAAACTTTTTATCCCAGGAACATTTTTTATTTCTATATATAAAATACAAAACAAGTTGTGCAGTATCCCAGTGGAATATGGAAAAATAGAAGGACTAGTGAAAAATGCTCCAAGGAGCAGTGCAAAAGCAGAATATGATTTTAATTGAGCATTAAAAAGTAATGGACAAGTGCTTCTGTTAATTACTGAGCATGAGGAAGGATAAGGGATCCCTTCTTGGCTACAACTCACTTCAATGCCAACTTTGAAAAAATCATATTTGCGCTTTTTCCGTGAAAACAAATCAGTCGCAGTTACTATAAAAATGTATAGTGTAAAGAAGTAACCAGTAAAGATGCAGCTTAATTAGACATAAATGTAAAGGAAGGCGACATAATGCCATATACCTAGTTCCTGCAGGTATCACATTCATGCACTGCCACCAAGCATACCCTAAGTGTATAATTGCACAGAAAATTGATTTGTAGTATAGTGCAGAGTGAACAGTGCAGTTAACATCAGAGATGTAGTACAGGCTATACGCCGTACACCTTCTGGACTTTTTAATAGAACACCATATACCCTCTGTTTTTCAAGAAAGCTTATAGTATACACATTCTAGAATATCCCTCTGCTTAGAGCATATATCTTATGTTATTTTTATGACTACACCCCTGGTTAACATCTAAAGCACGGTGTAAATTCTACTAAAAAACCGCAAATTTCTTTTGTATGGAAAAAGCGCAAATATGATTTTTTCAAAGTTGGCATTGAAGTGAGTTGTAGCCAAGAAGGGATCCCTTATCCTTCCTCATGCTCAGTAATTAACAGAAGCACTTGTCCATTACTTTTTAATGCTCAATTAAAATCATATTCTGCTTTTGCACTGCTCCTTGGAGCATTTTTCACTAGTACAATAATGCTGCTAATAAGTATCTTGACACCTGTGATAGAAAAGAAAAAGAGCTGTTATTCACATTCAGGGCCAAAACTAAGAGAGGGGGGAAGAAGGGCATGTGCCCCGGGCAAAAAGGTGTCATCATTTTTTTTTTTTTTTTTTTTTTTTTTTTTTTTTGAGGCAAAGTTGGATTTTGATTTCTATAATAACAATTATAGAATATTCCCCCCCCCCCGAATTATAGAATATTATATATTTATTCCCCCCCCCCCCGTCATTTTCAAAGTATATTTACAAAAATAATTTCTCTAATTTATTAATAGCCGACTTATTTTAAAACTTAAAATATATAAGACGGAACAATGTCATCTGCTTTGTTAAAAATTGATATCTTAAAATCGTAAAACAGAATCGAAAAAAAAAAAAAAAAAAAAAAAAAAAAAATCTGTTTTTTTTTATGCCATCATCATTAGATTCTTCTATGTTTTGGCATACCCCAGATAGGAAGATTTTAACAATATCATGCTAAACATAAACATGAAAAAAAAATCGCTAAACAAATCTACATTTGACATCCTTTCGCCCTGGCTGCGGAAAATAAATATAGTTTAAAAAAACTAAAAAACACGCTTTTTAAGTATATCAAACTAAAAAGTGAAAAATAATTCGTACTATAAGCTGAAAACGAAAATAGATGAAAAATACTATAAAATCATTGTTATTATAGAAATCAATTAATAAACAGTAAATAAAATTATCGTGAAAAAAAAGCGTGGGGTGCTCCATCTATCAGTTCTTAAGAAGCACCCCACGCTTTTTTCCCAAGATAATTTTATTTATTGCTTATTAATTGATTTCTATAATAACAATGATTTTATAGTAATATAGTATTTTTCATCTATTTTCGTTTTCAACTTATAGTACGAATTATTTTTCACTTTTTAGTTTGATATACTTAAAAAGCGTGTTTTTTAGTTTTTTTAAACTATATCTATTTTTCACTTTTTAGTTTGATTACTTTAAAAGCGTGGTTTTTAGTTTTTTAAACTATATTTATATTTAATACAAAAACCAAATTAATCGGTTAGATAGTTTCAGAGTAATTGGTGAACATACATAGAAAAAAAAAAAAAAAAAAAAAAAAATACATACGCGTCGAATTGATAACTTCCTCTTCCTTTTCTGAAGCCGGTTAAAAATAAAAATTGCAATACGGAATTTTTTTTTTAAATTTTACATAGATGTAAATAATGTCAGGAGTGGGGTTCGAACCCACTATCTCTTTCGAAAAACAGAGCTTCAATCCGGCGCCTTAGACCGCTCAGCCATGCTGTCTACACTCCATTCAGTGAACGTATTCAACACTTTTAATTAGCGAAAAATCACTAATTTTATTAGTTTTTGCCTAATTACTAAAAAAGTACTGAACCAATTTCGATGAAACTGAAGTGGTACCAATTCGAGAGCATCGTCTTTCATTTAACATCAAAACCAAGTTAATCGGTTGCATGGTTTCGGAGTAATCGGTGAACATACATAAAATAAGGAGAGTTACAAACTCACAAACATACAGGTGAAGTTAATAAAAGCGTGGTAAAAAAAAGAGCTTTTATTCACATTCAGGGCCAAAACTGAGAGAGTGGGGAAGAAGGGTGTGTGCCCCGGGCGCCAGGGAGAAAGGATGTCAAATGTAGATTTGTTTAGCGATTTTTTTTTCATGTCTATGTTTAGCATGATATTGTTAAAATCTTCCTATCTGAGGTATGCCAAAACATAGAAGAATCTAATGATGATGGCATAAAGATCTTGTATAACACAGATTTTTTTTCTTTTTCTTTCTTTCTTTTTTCTTTCTTTTTTTTTTTTTTTTGATATTTTGTCGGCCCCCTAATTGCCCTGCTTATCAAATAGATGTTGATAAATGAGGTCAAATATAATCTTTATAATCCTGAAGTTCCAGAAGAATCCGACAAGTATATTTTTAAATATTTGACAAAATGTCAAAAATTGAAAGTGTCCAAATACTTATTGGTAGATAGTGTATAGTTATAATATTCTAGTTTATTTATCCTTGTGTAAGATATAACTCGCTTCACACTGCAAGTTTCGAATTTTGTAATTTTGTTAGTGTTTTTTCGAATTTTTCATTACAGTTTACTTACAGCTTTTCTAAATATAGATTGATTTACTTGTTTCCTGAAATTTGTGAAATGATACTTTAAAAAAATATAAGTAAATATAAATACAAAAATAAAAAAATAAAACCCACGTGTTAATTTTTTTCACTTATTGTATCACTTATGTACCTGTGATTATTGTGACGATGTCACGTAAGCTTAATTCCAAAAGTCTAGATAATAAAAGTAATCAGCTAATGTTTTCTCAATTATCAAGCGGTTGAAATTAAATTCACATGCCAGTTTCGATAAATCATGGAATTCCTTGGGCATGCGAAGAGTCTAATCTATTAATCAAAATTTGCATCCAGATATAAATTGCACCCACATCTTAAGAATAAACGAGTTTACCCCTTTCTCAGTTGATATTTCTATGAACGTAATTAAGATTAGAGATATGCTGAGTGTTAATCTACAAGAAGCAAAGTCGGAGGTCGTTAAAATATGACTCCTTTTTTAGATAAGTAATTATCTATATATATTACACCGGGCAACGAGAACAAGTGGACAAACAGAGAGTAATCGAAAAAGCATCGTTCGTCTCCTGGTAAATTAATTTATGAAGTCTCCAATTCCCTCTCCCTCTAATGTCATAATATAGAATATTTAATTTAATGTTAATAAATAAATAATGTAAAAGATTACGGCCTTATATTTATATCTGTACCAATCACAGTAGCATTCTTATACTATGTCCAAAACTATTATCGCCGATAAAAGCTACTGCCAGCAAATTTGACTTTAAACATAAATCATAGATCTAAAAACATCGTTTCACTTCTGATACTATTCTAATCTTAGCAAACCAATACTAAAGAAAACATCACAATAACATCACGACTATGAAGTTATTGTAATGTTTTCTATAGCAGCATTCTCATTCTCATTCGCTAATATGATAAGAATCAGAATTGTACCCCATTGAAGCGAGAAGTAATTTTTTTCAAATACAATACATTCCTTTCATTTTTTTATCAGTAACATTGAATTGCCTTCTTTTTCATATAACATTGAGTAACATCTATACATTATCAAAATGTATCTAAACAAAAGCGAATTGTGTGATTTTTCTGCCGACAAAAAATCAGTATTAATTTTCTTTTTATCTTCTGTTTTACTTTCTTTTTACTTTTTTGTAGTTTTCCGTCAGAGATGAGGAAACTTTCACTTCCTGTTTATTTTTTTTTACTGAAAAAAAAAAAAAAAAAAAAAAAAAAAAAAAGACGTATTAAAGTAAAAATTATTTCTACTGCACTTTCTTTCTTTTGTTTGTTTGTTCGTCATTGTCATCTTCAGTTTCATCTTTTATAAATTAAGCTTTTTGTTTTACTCTTATACATAGACAGCAGAGTAATTTCGACTTTAATAAAAAAAAAAAAAACCCTGTTACTTTTTAAGCAGTGAACATGTCTATATCTTAAAATATTGGAGAAGAATTTACATCCTAAATTGTTTTCATGATCGTACTCTCAAATAAAATTCTATATTTCAATGCTTTTAATTTTCTTTAAGACCCCCCCCCCCCCCAAAAAAAACAAAAAACAAAAAAAACCAATGTTTATTTTAAAACTAGCGGCCTTCGCCCGCTACGCTGGTCGGTTTATCTAAAGAAATCTTGAAGAAGTAGTTAGATAAGGTTCAGACATACATTAAAAAAAAAAAGCAAGTCGATCATTCAAAAAACGTTGGGAAATATCAAATATTTACTGTAATTTTTTAAGAAAAACAAAGTTTCGAAAAAAAAAATTAAATCAAAAAAAAATTACACGGACATATTAATGCAAGGAAATTTTCCCAGAGAGAAAATTCGCCTTGAATACAATATTTCAAATTCTTTTAATTGCTTATAGGCGTTAATGCCAACATAGTGAAAAAAAAATCCATGCTGGGAATCGAACCCGGGCCATCAGTATGGCGCACTGACGTTCTACCGACTAAACCACATGGAACGACAGCCAGCTTGAAACTTTCTCATACTTAAGTAGACTGGCGAAAACATAACGATAGCGCGTTTTAAAATCGCACAGTGACATCTATTGGATTTTATATGTACTAAAAAACGTTATGTACTAAAAAACGTGAGCAGCGCACCTAATAGTTTCTTTTGTTTCTTTTTGTTACTTTTTTGTCTGTTGTCCGATTTTGATGAAACAAAGCCTATACACTGCCCGGGAGTGTGCATTCTTCATTAGTGAAAACCGCATAAAAATCCATTCAGTAGTTACGAAGATAACCTCGAACAAACAGACAGACAGACAGACAGACAAAAAATTCAAAAAAATTTTTTTTGTGTTTCATTGGTTTTCTTTTATCGCCCTGACTCCATTTTTGTCAATTATCTTCAATGTACAGACACACCGGGTCCTACTGTTTTATTATATGTATAGATTACAAAATAAATTGATTTTAATAGAAACTAGAGAAGTAAGGCAAATTTTCATTGCGAGAAAATAAATAAATAAATATGCCCTTAACTGTCTTTTGATGTAAAACAAAACAAAACAAAATAAAATAAAAAATAATTAAACAAAACATTTAAATCATCCATTTTTTATTCATTAGAACACACTAGAAAATTCTGACGGAAAATGGAATAATTTCTATTTACCTTGATTTCCACAGAGTCTTTAAATCATAAAGTTTGTATTGTTTTATCTAGATTGAAAAAAACATTTTAATTTGAAAGAAAATAGATATAGCAGAAATTTCGGGAACTCTATCAGGGGCAATAACATACTCATGAAATGTTAAATTCACCCTAGAATTGAAAAATCTTTCATTTGGGAAAAAAAAAAGCTATTTTACAGCTTTCTGTTTTTTTACCAAAGCAATTTTGTTAAAAAAATTATGGTACAAATTTTGTATAACACTAAGTGATGTAAAAATATTTTCCTGGCTTTCAAGGTATATACATATATATATATACACTCCTGTCCAAAAGTTAAGCATAATTGGTAATTAAGTAATTATTTTTAAGTAATGAAAGAAATATAAATTGAAATGTGGTGAACCTCCAGGTGTGTAAACAAAATAGTACGCGTCATATATTTTCACGAAGAGTTTTCCCCGAAATCAAACAGGGGACCGTCAACAAATTGAAAAAGAACGAAGATCTTTTGGATAACCCTGTCAAAACTAACATAGCAAAAGTGTTCAAATTGCAGATTATGATTAATTGGCTTATTGTAATGTACTGTGTTTATTTTTATAAGGATAGCATGTACACACGTAGAAAAATTAAGGTTTTTATAAAAACAGTCCTAAATTTTTCTAAGTTTTTCGCTTATAATTTGCAGAGTTCTTATTATAAAATAATGTTCTTTTCTGAAAGTATGACAAACATTATTGTACACAATACCCTGTCATCAGAATTAAAAAATAATAAAAATTGTATGAAAAATGAGTATGTTTAGTAAATAATTTTTCATTGCGCATGCGTCAACGATATCAAAATGTCATTTGCATATTGTGTTAGCTAAATGTATAGAGCAACTTCTGTAAAAGTTTCAAAAACATAGCTTGAAAATTCTGAAAATGGTCGCCTATAGAATCAACTCAAAATCCGTTATTCCTAAAGGAAGCAAAAAAATCAGGGGTTTTACCTAAATATAGTAGTTGTACGTGCAATATTGTGTAGGCACTAAACAATGGAATATGGATACAGCCCCTCATCTTTTTGCTTTATTTAGGGAATAAAGGATTTTGATCTCATTCTATCAACGATAATTTTCAGAATTTTTAAGCTATGTTTTTGAGACTTTCACAAAAGTTGCTCTATACATTTAACTAACATAATATGCAAATGAAATTTTAATAGCGTTCACGCATGCGCAGTAAAATATTATTTAGTAACCTGCTCATTTGTCATACAATTTTTATTATATTTTAATTCTGATGACAGGGTATTGTGTACAATGATGTTTGTCATTTTTTCAAAAAAGAGCATTATTTTATATTAAGAACTCTGCAAATTATAAGCAAAAAACTTAGGACTGTTTTTATAAAAACCTTAATTTCTCTACGAGTATACATGCTATCCTTGTAAAAATTAACACAGTACATTACAATAAGCCAATTAATCATAATGTGCAGTTTGAACGCTTTTGCTACGTTAGTTTTGACAGGGTTATCCAAAAGATCTTTGTTCTTTTTCAATTTGTTGACGGTCCCCTGTTCGATTTCGGGGAAAACTCTTCGCGAAAATATGTGATGCGTACTATTTTGTTTACACACCTGGAGTTTCAGCACATTCCGATTCATATTTCTTTCATTACTTAAAAATAATTACTTAATTACCAATTATGCTTAACTTTTGGACACCAGTGTATATATATGTGTGTGTGTGACATTTTCAAGTTAGGGGCCAGAAACATCATCGCCGGGTTTCCCTTTCTCCGCACAGAAGTCATGGCCAGCGAGAAAAAAAAACAAAAACAAAATAAATAAATGTAGAAGATCTAATAAATCACTGCTTGGCTGCTGCAAGTTCATTTTATTAAACTGTAGTTATAATAGAGAGAAAAGCTCCTTTTGCAGACGATCTTTTACCGAAATATCCAAAAAAAAAAAAAAAAAAAAATTCCATCATTTATTACAACTAGCCGTACTCATGGAAGAGAGAACCAAACAATCCTTCTTACCACCTTTCGAGAGTAGTATAGGCCCCACTATAAGCTACAAAAAGAGGCGTGGCCGAAAGGGGCGTGTCAGATGTCAATCAAATCGTCTTAGAGGACGAGGAGGTGGGATATCACGTGACTGGATCGTATAGGATAACAAGGGTGAATGTTGAGTTGTTTTTTTGCTGAATGTTGAGTTGTTGTTTGCTGAATTTTTTTTATGGGGGAAAGGGGGGTGTCACGTGACTTTTTTATCGTATAGGATAACGAAGGTGAATGTTGAGTTGTTTTTTGCTGAATGTTGAGTTGTTGTTTGCTGGATTTTTTATGGGAATTTCAAAGGAAAAATATGAGTCTCCTATTCGTGCCTGAATTTATCGTGCTAACTTTTGCTGAGATTGAAAAGATAGTGCAAAACATGCATAATATCACGGATCGTGTGAAAGATGGACTAATCACATACTCTTTAGCTTACCATATTTATCAAGAATTGAACAACACCAATCTTCAATTGAATCCTGTAGATAATCCAGACGCTTTTTTACAACTTCTGGATTCTCTGAGTAAATGTCTAACAATGGTAATTACTATGAAAATTACCGAACTTATAAATTGTTTCGGATGTCGTGAGTGCTATCAAGCTCCTTTTATGCACGATTGTTTAACAAAAACTCGAGCTGAAAAATGGTTAAAATTTTCTGACTGTGCACTTTACTTCATTAATATGTGTGATATTGCAAAAGACATTGTGGATAAAAACTAATATATTGACTTTAAATTTGTACTTGGTCAAGAGGAATTTTTTGATAAATTAATTACCTCAAAAATATTGGAATCTGTTCAAAAAAAAGTATGTTGGTGAAGAACAACAACTACAAGAAGAAAATTATTTCCCGCAATTATCTTTGTAAATTGTAGATCTGAATAAATGCATATTTGCGTAGTATTTTTGTCTTTTTCTTTTAGTCTTTTTTTTATTATATTACTAAGAATGTTTCAGGTAGAATATTTTTTTACTTTCGAAATCAAGTATACATATATGTATATATTTTTTCCCCCCTAAACATAGTTTTTTCCAAACTAAAAATTTTTTCCTTAAGCACAAAACTTTTTTTCACTAAGGGTGAATTCCATTTTGTGACAGACATGACTGAGAGAACTTTTTGCTCATCTTTAAGTACTAAATATTAACTGATAGTTAAAAAATTGCCTGGGGGGATGCAAATACAGGCCTTAAGTTATAAAAAAACACTAAAATTTTAATTCAATAAAAAACTTAATTTAATTGAGGGTAAAACCTGCCGTGACAGACATGACAAAATTGAGACATGGTTTTTGACTGGCCATATATTATTATCATTTGCTCTTAATTGGCATGCATACCATGCCCAGAATTTTTTAGGAATCAAAATAAGACTTGTATATATGAAGCAGAAACAAAAATATTAAAATATTTGTAATTAGAAAAATATTATAAAATATTCATCAATGTGACAGACATGACAAAGTTTTGTGACAGACATGACCCGTGTAAAATTTTCTTATGAATTTAAGTATTTTTTCCTTAAATATCACTTTCTTTACTTTTTATCACAACTTGGAGATTACAATGTGATATAACATTTGTATAATATGTTATAAGAATCACAAAATAAATTATAAAACATATTTAAAATTTATAAAATCCCCTGGAATTGACTAGTGTCGGAGTTGAAACATTTGCTAATATTTGGTTCTTCTCATGTAAGACAACATGATCTTCAATTTTAAGCATTCTTTTAATTTTAGTTGGTGCTAAGCATTTTATTTTATGCTGTGTCTGTTCGATTTATGTTATTATTCCATGATAAACCTTATTATCATATTGGACATTCACCCATTGGTCATATTACTTTGTTGCATTTTCCAAGAGGTAATTTTCCCTACATGCACCAGTATTGAAATTAGTACCTTATTTATACTCAGAAGTGAGGCTATAAAATATTATGCCAGGTACACATGATCGAAAACAATGTGACTTTCTTGTTCCAAGCATTGTTTTGATTACTTGCCATGTCAGATCAAGTTTTGCATTCATTCTTTGTATTTTTTCTTGTGATTCACGCAAGAAATCGATCCCAGGACCAATTTTCCTTTAAGCTTCAGCACACTTACATGATGTTCTAGGATTTATACTTCTAGCTTGAGTAGCATCACAGACTTGATACTTAATAGTCCCACCAATACATCATTTTCCATGTGATTTCACTGAAAAATGCCAGATTGTTGGGAATTTGTTTTCTGTCATTGAAAATATTATATATTTTTGTTTGAAGTGTAGAGATCTTCCATCGGATTGGAATTCAATCTCTTTGACCTTTAACTTTGAATTATTTATTACGATTTTTGGAGTGATCAAATTGTTAAACTGTAACTGGCTATTCATATATTTATTTATTCTGTATGTGAGTATTAATCGTTGTAGCTCATTTTCATACTTTTTCTTTTTGGTAGCATACACGAATATTGTGTAACCTAAGATTTACGCGATTAATACTAATTTCTGTTGGTACAAACGGAAAACGAGCTGCCAAAATTATTTGTTAGTTATGTTGTTTGTGATATTAATAAAATTATTTTTTTTTGCGCGTTTTTTCTTAAACCATCATGCAGACAGTTTTTAAAGTAGAAAAAATCTGATTACATATTCAGAATCTGCGTAAAAAGTCTGCTTCTGATGAACCAAAAAATACGAGAAAATGTCTTATGGGCGCGCAGCGCCAATCGTGCAAAACCAAATATTTTTAACGGGACGATGGCGACCATGGAGCGTAGCGTCGGTGGGCGCGTAGCGCCCACTGTGCGAAATCACATATTTTTAACGGGATAATGGATGCATAACAACCATAGCTCTTTAATTTACTTTTTTTGTGCTTGAGGATTCGAACACCAAGACTTGCTTATTAAACGAGTTTTTTTGCTTATTATATACTGCTTAATATCGAGGTTCGTTTGGAAAAAGTGGCCCAGCTAGCGGGCGTAGCTCGCTAGTCTATAATAATTAAAGCATCTCGAAGGGAATTAAGGTTAGAGGGTAAACCTTCTTCAAATTTTACATGTTTCATTGAATTGAAAAGGGATTGATAGCTTCCATAACAGCATATTATTCGTACGGGCATGGGATGAAAATATTTGTAATCAATTAATTTTTTAACAAAAAAGCTTTTACCGGAGCCTGTCGGCCCACTGATAAGGACCGTCGAAGGATGTACTAACTTAAGTAATTCCATGCTTTAAATGACAAGAAGGAGTAAAAGCTTCTATTTTTATAGTTTTTTTTACTATTTTGACTGGTTATTGTTTAGTAAACATAAATAATAAAACTTTTATGATTTTAATGGGAAAAAAAATCTTAAGCATGCATTTTTTTTTTCTAAAAAAACAAATGAATATGATTTTGTTTATGTAATCCACTAACTGGGATGAGTTTTAAGAAAGATTGGATACACATAAAATAAGAGAAATAATTTTTATTTTTTAAAAATCATGTTTACACTATATCTTTTTTTGACAAATTGATACATTCGAAAATCATTCTTCCTTCTGGATAATACATTGGTAATAGATTTCATACAAAGTCCTTGACATCGTTTTACAAGAAAGAAAATACAATATTGTCCACAGACATTGGACGTTAAACTTTGGAGCATTGTCTTGTTCCAACGAATTCGGTGATACTTCTTCGCAAATTTTGTTATGTCTTCTCCATAGGTTTCGGGAGGAAGTCCGTAAGAATAAAAAAAGTCCAGAGTTTTCTTATCTTGAACGTAAATTGCTAGCCAATGGGATCCCTTTTCGTCATGTTTATCGGTATTGATCACTAAGGCACAGGGAAAGTTTTGAATATCAGGTATTTTGTCAGAAGGGAAAACTCCCGCAAAATATCTCGCCGAAACAGGATCACGAGATAAAATTCTATGAATTTGCATTGAATTCATTAGTTTCCAAAATCATACAGAATATTGCGAGATTTGTTGATTTCGATTAAATTTTCAAATTCAGCATAACTAGCAAAGAGACTGTTTGTGCCAAAACCGTTCCGAACTTAATTTCCAATCTTAAATTACTATGGCGTATGAGATTAAGATGTGAACCATCACATAAATCAGGTGACAGATCAAAACAAAATAGTGAAATCCCTGTGAAAATTCTGATCTCGAAAGGTACAAGCCTTTGTTTTCTGCATTCGAAAATAAATTCTCATAAGCTCGAATAAATAAATTGTTTTTAAAGTCAGGTTGTAGTGGATTGTGAGGAACGGGCTGACCATCCACATAGACGCCTATGAAATTAATATTGTAATGCTTGAACTCAAAAGGGGACTTTTTATAGTCGCCGTTAAATGAGTCATTATCCACACAGGCGATCACGATGCGATTGGGCATCTGACCTGTGAAAATATTATCTTGAACAAAACTCATATTGCCGGTAGGAATGGAATATGATTTGCAAAGCACTCTGTTAATAGGGTATTTGGCGGATGTTTTTTCTAAGCTTTCAGCATGTCCTAAAACAACCCCAGGACTTACTCGTACTTTATGAACAAATAAGGAAGCGTGTTCCAGGGAAACTTTAAACTCTCCTTCACCTGCTAACAGACAAAACTCTGGTTTACTACGAATCAATTTAATTTTCACATCAACCATGTTTAGGAGAAGTCTTTGCTGGTGAAACATATCCAGGTGCAATCTCGACCAATCATATCAACTGAAGCACTGTGTTTCGTCAATTCGGCCGTTTACTAAATCCTTCATTGGGATTTGCATCTGCTGGATCCACAACATTCATACGACCAGCAGTATCTTTAAAAAATAATTCTGAGGAAATTTGAGAAGTTTTTTCATCGTACCCGTGATTCAGTAATTTCTCTATCATGGCTCTGTATGGATAAGTATTATTGCTTGAAGAAACGAGTCTATCGTTCAGACTAATATCCACTTGGGAAAACATGGAATGCAAAAAAAGATTGACAGGTCCCACTTTACATTTATCCGGAATGGGTTTGCCATCCTTTTTTAAAATCTTTACTTTGACATATAACTGAGTTTGGGATAAATCAAGGTAGTCCTCTCCGCTTCCAGAAACATTAAATTCCACAGGCCCTCCATCGGAAACATTGGAAAGTGGGTGAAATTCAACCCATTGGCCTCTTTCAATAACTGTTTGAGTAGGAGGGAGATGAAATAATTCTAATTCTGATTTAGCACATTCGGGAGAGTCCTTTAAAAGGAAAGCCATAGTATAATGTGTAGATTAACAGTAAAAAATATCACGTCCTTGCACCTTCCGTGCTTTCGATGAAATGATGCGTTTCGCAGGTTTTCGCTTTCTTTTTGTGGTGTATTTAATTGTAACCGCAACTTAAGTAAAAATGTAAATAGAATGTTTTATGTAAGCGGCAATTGTGTTCTATGCCGATTGTGTGTATCTGTGATCGTCTGCTGTAAATAATGTGTCCGTATTAAATAAGTTCTTTTAGTAAGATGAAAGTTTTATTCTTCCAAAGTATATATCTCTTGCTAATGATGTTAAATCGATATTTAGTTCACATATTAAAATAATATGTGATATCTGGCGATGATGTATGGGATGAAAAAGTATCGGATTCACGCACATTAGATGCCGAAGACTGCCAAGGTAAAAAATTCTTTTTGCATTTATCTTTAAAGAAGATTAAAAATGGAGCAGTTGGTTCAAAGTTTAATAGAACAAAATAAAATTTTATTAGAGAAATTAACCACTTTTGCCGATCCGAAAACGCAAGAAGCTAAAGTTTCAGTTCAATTTGAAAAATTTGATGAAACGAATGAAGCTTTTGATTCTTTTTTAGAACGCTTCGAAGCTTTCATGGATATTCAAAATGTTCCGGATGGCAAACGTGGGAAAGTTTTTATTTCTAGTTTGTCAGCAAAATTATATAATTTGTTGAAAAACCTGCTAGCTCCTGACAATCCTTCCGATAAAGATTACCTTATTCTAAAAAATACTTTAAAAGCTCATCTCACTCCGACGCCGCTTATAATTCCTAGTAGGCATATGTTTCTTAATCGTAAGCAACGGGAGGGGGAAAGTGTCAGTGCTTTTATGGCTGAACTTCGCTCCTTGGCAATTCCTTGTCAGTATAAACAAGAAATGTTGAACACGATGTTACGGGATGTTTTCGTAAGCGGGTTGAGGGACAGAGCAATATTAGATAGACTTTTTGAGGAAGATGATATAGATATTGAGAATACCTTGAAAATTGCTTTAGCTATGGAGAAAGCTATGAAAGGGGCAAATGAGATAATGGGTAAATCTTTAGAAATTAAAGAATTTAGCGTGAGGAAAAATAATGAGCAGTCAAAATTTGTTTCGCAAAAGAAAAACTTTGGAAGAGAAAATCTTTCGGGAAAGAAAGTAAAAACGAGCTGTACACGGTGTACAGCAACGGATCACGATAAATATTCGTGCAGATTTAAATTAGCTAAGTGTCATTTTTGTCAGAAAATCGGGCACATTCGAAAAGCTTGTTTTGCAGCGAAAAAAGAGTTAAAAGGGAACACGGTAAAACAAAAGCAGGTAGATACCCTGTATTCTAGTGAAAATGTTATCCCAATGTATTCTTTTGATTTGAACTCGCTGAAAGAGGAGGAGCAAAGAAAACCTCCAATTATGTTAACAGTAAATATTGAAAATAAACCTGTGAGTATGGAACTTGATACTGGAGGGGCCGTCTCGGTAATGAGCATAAAAAAATTTCGTGAGATTTCGAAAAAAAGAATTCAACCCACAAAAGTAGTTTTTAAAACATACAAAGGTGAAATAATTGTACCTTTGGGTTTTGTTACTGTTGATGTTGAATACAAAAATCAAAAATTTAAATTAAATTTGTATATTGTTAAGGAATATTTGGATACAATTTTTGGCCGTGAATGGCTATATAGTATAAATTTGGACTGGAATTCTATAAAAGCAGTAAGAACATCTTATGACTATAATTTGAGTAAATTGTTAGAAGAGTATAAAGAGCTTTTTGACGATAAGTTAGGGGAAATTAATAATTATGAAGTAAAGTTGGAACTTAAATCTGACGCAGTGCCAAAATTTTGTAGAGCTAGACCTGTACCCTTTTCTTTAAAAGATAGGATTGAACAAGAAATTGATAGGCTTGAAAAGGAAGGCATCATAGAGAGAGTAGAGACCTCTGATTGGGCAACACCAGTTGTCCCGGTTGTAAAAAGAGATGGGTCTATACGCCTATGTGCAGATTATTCTGTTACCGTAAACCAAAAAATTATGGTACAACAACATCCTTTACCAAAATTAGAGGAAATTTTTTCAAGCTTAAATGGGGGTAAACATTTTTCAAAAATCGATTTTAAACATGCATATTTACAAATGAAAGTACATCCAGATAGTCAAAAGATCT
The DNA here is from genome assembly GCA_964019185.1 of Maratus speculifer. Lineage (NCBI taxonomy): Eukaryota > Metazoa > Arthropoda > Arachnida > Araneae > Salticidae > Maratus > Maratus speculifer. Next base: position 145,881,713 of record OZ025292.1, on the reverse strand, counting down.
TAACGATAAATACACATAAGGGATTATATGTTTGTAAAAGACTTATGTATGGTTTAAATTCTGCTCCAGCGATTTGGCAAAGATATATTGAATGGGCTTTTCCAGGGGATGGAAGGAATCAAAGTTTTTATGGATGATGTTAGAGTGACTGGATCATATGATAAGTCACACTTAGAGGCCTTAAGAAATTTTTTTCAGAAATGTAAAGATCATGGGCTAAAATTAAATTTAGATAAGAGTAAATTTTTTCAAAAAGAAATTCAATTTTTAGGGCACAAAATCGATGCAAACGGTATACATAAGACTGATGAGAAAATTTCTGCGATTTCAAAAGCTCCTAGACCCACTAACGTACAGGAAGTACAAAGTTTTTTAGGGCTTGTTAACTTTTATGGAAAATTTTGTCCTAATTTGGCTACAATAGCGAATCCTTTGTATAAACTAACACAGAAAGGTGTGAAATGGGTTTGGTCAAAGGATTGTCAGGAAGCTTTTGAAAAAATTAAAAATGAAATTTGTTCTCCGCGTGTCCTAATGCATTATGATCCATCACTGCCATTGATATTGGCAACTGACGCATCTCCTGTAGGAGTAGGGGCGGTTCTTTCCCACTCTTTACCAGATGGAACGGAAAGACCAATAGCTTTCGCCTCCAGAACCCTCACAAAAACTGAGCAAAAATACTCTCAGATTGATAAAGAAGCACTAGCAATTGTGTGGGGTGTCAAGAAATTTTATCTTTACCTAAAAGGGAGACGATTTACATTATTAACTGACCACCAACCTTTAGTAGCCATCTTCGGATGGAAGAAAGGTCTTCCAGTTCTGGCAGCTACAAGATTATTACATTATTCTTTAGTGTTACAATCTTTCCAGTTTGACATTAAGTATCGTAATACAAAACAACATGGTAACGCTGACTTTCTGTCTAGGCTGCCGTCCACTTCTGAACAGCTAGACGTTAAAGATGAAATTGATCTATTTCAGTTAGCACAAATCGAAACTCTTCCTGTCACAGCCAGAGACTTAGCCAAAGAAACTCTGTTGGATGCAGACCTCGCCCCATTGCTGAATATTTTACAGAATGGAGGAATTTTAAGAGGGAGAGAAGCAGAATATAGTCTACAAGATGGTTGTGTCATGTTAGGCCAGCGTGTGTGCGTTCCTAAAAAGTACCAGGCTCAGGTGCTTGAAGAGTTACATCATGGTCATCTGGGTGCTGTTAAGATGAAAGCTATCGCTAGATCGTATGTTTATTGGAAGAACATCGATAAGGATATAGAAAATTGCTCAAAGAATTGTGTAGACTGTGCTCGGTACAAAACCGACCCACAGAGAGTAAAGGTGCATTGCTGGGAGTATCCTAGTGCACCGTGGCAACGTATTCACATAGATTTTGCTGGGCCTATCTTTGAATATATGTTCCTGATTATAGTAGATGCTCATTCCAAATGGTTGGAAGCTTATCCAATGAAATCCACCACAGCAACCAAAACCATCGAATGCTTAAGAGATTGTTTCGCTCGATTTGGATTGCCACTCATGCTGGTAAGTGACAACGGTCCACAGTTTACATCATTTGAATTTGAGATGTTTATGCGCAATAACGGTATAAAACACAAGACCACTGCGCCTTTTAAACCATCTAGCAATGGGCAGGCCGAAAGATACGTCTTTACAGTCAAACAATCTCTAAAAGCAATGCAAAATTATAGTGGCACAATACAACAAAAATTAAGTACGTTCCTTATGCAATACAGAAAAGCTCCAAACCTCACGACACTTCATAGTCCAGCCATGCTTATGTTGAAGAGAGAGATTCGGACGAGAATCGATATGCTGCGTCCTGATCTTAAAAGCAGAGTGGAAGAAAAAGTTCGTAAAGGAACTTATGAATTCTCTGATAGGGGATTCGAAATTGGCGACAATGTCGCTGTACGAAATTACCGGCAAGGCGGCAAGAGATGGAGGTTTGGAAAAGTCGTTCAAAAAGATGGACAGCTACATTATACTGTCGATGTAAATGGCCAGTTGTGGCGTAGACATGTCGATCAAATACGGGATGGAGGAGACATAGAGGAAAAAGAAAGCGATCTCCGCCGATCGTTTTCAAAACCTGCCATTCCTGTGCAAAATGCTGATGTTCCGACAACTAGTGCTGAGTTACCACAATCACCCACTAGTGTGGAGGCGGAGACGACTGATGCAACACCAGTCTCAGTTACTACACAAGAGCATGCTCCATTCAGTGTCCACGGTTCAACTCCAACACCACAACCAGTTCGCCGATCTACTAGAATCCGGAGACCTCCTCAGCGATTGGACTTGTAGTGATAGTTTAGGAAGGGAGGAGATGTGGTGTATTTAATTGTAACCGCAACTTAAGTAAAAATGTAAATAGAATGTTTTATGTAAGCGGCAATTGTGTTCTATGCCGATTGTGTGTATCTGTGATCGTCTGCTGTAAATAATGTGTCCGTATTAAATAAGTTCTTTTAGTAAGATGAAAGTTTTATTCTTCCAAAGTATATATCTCTTGCTAATGATGTTAAATCGATATTTAGTTCACATATTAAAATAATATGTGATACTTTTAAGCTTTCCATGGCCAATCATTTGATCCGCTTTTTCAACTGCTTTTCTCGCTAATTTCTTACCGACTTCTTTTGATCGTGTTTTGAGAGACGATTTAAAATTTTCACCTGATAACACATCATTCGCAACCATAGTGCCTGTTCGTAATGCTTCTTTCCAATAGTTTTGGCACCACTTATCAAAAATGGCATCGCACTACGAAACAATTTAGCAAAAAATCCGCCTATACCGTATCTTCTCTGCAAAACTGTTCCTCGATAGTAAGGCAACCCATCTCCTGTTTGCCCGGCATAATAATCTTCGAACTTTTGTGTACAACATGTATAAGGCACACACATTTTGTTGATCTTTCTTTATCGCAATCAAGAAGGAAAATGAGACTAATTTAAACGCAAGGCTCTTTTATATGATTTGCCGTAAACGAAAATGCAACGTTACAAAAACTTTACCTCTTTCAAAAGGTACTAAATCTCCAGAATGAAGTCTAATATCAATTTGTACAGTTTGAAAATGTTGACGAATAACTGGTACATACAACGGTCTCGGATAATGAGCATTAATAATTTCGCCATCGCTTCCTTCAACAGAAACAATTTTTAGAAGAGGGGCTTGAACATCGCCTACTATTTGAGGCTCCACGAGATCACAATATACATACATCACGGGAAACGACGACTTTGGGTCGGCCACAAAAGGACTATGTTGCAATTCTGAAAATTCCCCGGGCTTAAATCCTAAAAGTTCTGCTAGACCTTCATGAAGAACTACTTTCGATTTTTTATCTGTCTTGATTGTAACTCTTTTCGTAACAGGGTGAAAATGAAATTCAATCTTATTTTTATGCGATGGTATTGTCATACTTTTAATGAGGTCTGGTATGGTTTCATAACATCCAGAAGGAACTCTTCTACCTTCAAATTTTCCATCCCCCAAGTCAAAACCAAACAAATTATTATCATTTCTAACGTTATACCATGTATGCGGGTAAATGAAATCGATCAAAGCCATTTCCCATTCACCGTTTAAATTTATGGGAGTGGGCAGTTGAGTTGAAAACTGCGATATTTTATTATTTGGGAAAAAGCTCACAGAGCTATCGCTGATGAGTGTGATGTAGAATGACATCTTTTGGTGAAATGAACGGTAAGTATGATGAGTACTCTATTTATATCATTCGGACATCTTCAACCCATGCATTAAATTTTTCAGGATATCCCAGAAATTTCACGAAATATTTTATTTCCCCCCCTTGTTTTCTTTTTTTCAATACTTTTTCTACGGGGTAAAAACCTGAATCCGAAACTTTTTGTAGTTCTTGTTTGTAAAAAGTTCCTTTTATGATTTCTCCTGCTAAATCTTTTAATTTATTGACAACAGGTACTCGGTTTATGATTTTATAAATCGTAAAAATTTCTCTTGTCCAATTTTGTTCATATCCTTTCTCAAAACGAAGTTTCTCCTTACTTATACGAACGGTATCGTCTAATTTCAGGTCAGATTTCATTGGAGATATTTTGCTGTTTGCATACAATGTTTTCCAAACCTGACTTTGGTTATCGAAGTTTACTGATGCTGGCTCCATTTTAATACTACGATGCCATGTGTGGTTATAACTGTGTACTAATTTATCGATTGCATCAATATATCTCTTTGTATTCTTTTCAGTAAAATATTTCCACATTTTCGTTTTAAATGTACGATTAAAGCGTTCTACTACAGAAGCTTTTGTGGAGTTATTGGTTGTGAAAAAGTGAACCTTCTGCTTTTTAAAGAAATCTTGAACAAGCTTATTTGTGAACTCCTTCCCATCGTCGCACTGCAGAGTTTGTGGTTTACGTTCCGAAAATATTTTTTCGAAAGCTCGTTTAATGCTTGGAGCTTTTTTATCTTTTAATGGAATGACCCATGCATATTTCGACAAAATATCAATACATGTCAGTAAATACTTATATCCGTCATTCAAAGAAGATAGAGACTGCATGTCTACTAAATCAGATTGAAACTGCTCGTTTAAGCCTCCGACTATGACACGATTTCTCGGGAATTTGTGTCTCAAAGGGTTGTGTAAAGTATACGAATCTTTCGTTTGAAGCCATTTCTTTATCTGATGTGTTTTGACGTGACCTTTTAAAACACGTTGTAAAGCATTGATACCACCGAAACTGCCTGGTATCTCCGGATCCTGATACGTCTGAGTCAAAACTTCCATTGCAACAATGATTATGATCTAAACGAATGTTAACATTCATTTATATGTTTCAGCAACCAACTAGTACGTTGTTTATCTCATCAAAGCTTTACTTAAAATGAAGAGTATTGTAATGAAACATTTAATATATACCTTATTTTAAAAATATAACTATAATTCAAAATAAATTACACAAGTAACTTCAAATAAATTAAAAGTATTAATATAATTAATTTTAATTGAAAAACAAACTTAAATTTACTAATCAGACATTATACATTATCATAGAGATTTGCTTCGAAAATACATAACATTTTTGATGATGTCATCTATCGTTTACATTTATTTTAGAATTTTTATTTTGCCAAAAGTAAAGCTGGGATTTGAACCAGTAAAAACCAATTATTTGTCTGTTATTCTAACAATTGTGCCATGACATCATGTTTTTCAAATAATATTTAAAAAAGAGAGTGGGTTCAATTAAAGGTGACGTCATGCAAAAAAACATCCAGTTGAAAGTGTTACATCCACTGTTAAAAAATATTTGTTGAAAGATAGAGATTAAACTTTTTTTTACAATTAAACTATTTATTAATCATTTAAAATAATGAAAAATACAAATCAAATAAACATGCTATATTGCATTGTATACAATTCTAATTTCAAAATGTTTTGTAATGTCCAACTAAACGCTTGTTCAGTAAAATCTTCAAACGAGTTAAAATTTTTTATGAAAGCTTTCTCAACATGTAGTGGTATGTTTTGATTCGTTAACTCCAGTACAGTTTTTGAACGGAAGAAAGGGGTGGCAGTTTCTAAGTCACTGTCCTGTATCTGACGGCATACATCCACTTAAACGGCTGCATACCATTTTATTGACTTTTTCACTTGTTTTTGATAGTTTAATTCATTTATAGTATCCGACAGAACACTATTAAAGAATGAACGAAAGTCTTTGTGATTCACTCCAGTCGAGTCAATAATAGTTTTAGTAAAAATATTTTGTGCATTTTGTCTTTTAAAATGTTTTAGTTTGTCAAATAATGATTTTTTTGAAAAGGATGATTTCACAGCTTTAGGTAGAACCTTGTGGAAAGCATCACAATGTCGCAATAAATCCAACTGACGACCAAACATTTCACTACACTTTGTACATGAGTGTTGCTTTCGAATCTTATGAATTTTCTTATGTTGCATTAAATCGCACTTTCTTGTAAACACTTCATTGCAATCTATACAATGAGGACGAATCATATCTTTAGGCAAAGAGTCTATAACATGAACATTCCTAGCTAAAATCTTTCTAGCACCATTATTTTTCTTTTTAATTGGTAAGTCTTTAGACGCTTTCTTTCGCATTCTGGATTCCAAATGACAGATTTCAGAACTAAGTCGCTTTACTTTTTAAAAACTTTGTTAAAAAAAATTTGCACAAATATTTAAATAAAAATCCACAAGTCAACGAACGATGCTACACCCTTCAGAACACTCTAAACAACTGATAGATACAATTGCTGCCAATTGCTGAATCAGAAACTTTTTTCTAAACCGGTTGCAGTTAATGACCATTTAAACAACTCAACTTTACATTTAATCACATTTTAACTCTACAAAAACAGCTCAGCTTTACAAAAGGTCCTCGTAATTGCTCGCCTAGGATGAAATCATTACATGACGTCACATTCATGTTCGAACATAAGCCATCTTGTCTAAATCATGTGTTGCAGAAATTAAAACTTAAAAATAAAACTCATTAAAAGTAAATTTAATTAAAAAAAACTTTAAAACCGGTTAAAAAACAATCAGTTGGAAAATAATCAGCTTAATTTTTTAATTTTAATTGATTAAATAAATTCGAATCATCGATTACGTCATCCTGAGAATAAAACATTCAGTAAAAGGTTTTATATAAAAATGGCTTTGAAAAACCAATTAAAATTTTGGAACTAATCATCCATTAAAAATTAATTCGTTTAAATTAAAAAAATCCTTTATAATTAGTCAAATTAAAATTAAGTTCCTTTAAATAAAAAATAAATTCTATGAAATTAAATTGAAATCCACTGATTACGTCATACTTTTCAGAAACCGAGTCTTAAATCCACCCCTCGAGCACATAGATATTGTCATCCCCCTTTCCCCCATAAAAAATCCAGCAAACAACAACTCAACATTCAGCAAAAAAACAACTCAACATTAACCCTCGTTATCCTATACGATCAAGTCACGTGACAACCCCCATAAAAAATCCAGCAAACAACAACTCAACATTCAGCAAAAAAACAACTCAACATTCACCTTCGTTATCCTATACGATAAAAAAGTCACGTGACACCCCCCTTTCCCCCATAAAAAAAATTCAGCAAACAAAACTCAACATTCAGCAAAAAACAACTCAACATTCACCCTCGTTATCTTATACGATCCAGTCACGTGATATCCCACCTCCTCGTCCTCTAAGACGATTTGATTGACAGCTGACACGCCCCTTTCGGCCACGCCCCTTTTTGTAGCTTATAGTGGGGCCTGTACTACTATCGAGGCTTCCTCTTTTAAACCTAAAAAGAAAATTCTAGAACATTCTTTACTCTCAAACCATCATTATTTTATGATAACATAATTCATGTTCAGAGCCGAGATTAATATTCGACAGACAATAATTTTATTTAAAAAAAAATTTTATTTAAACAATTTATAATCGACTCAGAATTTTCAAATATCTTAGGCAGACGATTTTTTTTATAGACGATTAATTTTAAGAGAAAAAGAAAAGAAATGAATTTATTGATATGCACAATATCAAATGTTGAATGAGGAAATCTAAATAAATAGATAAAATAAAATAATGATATTTTTTAAAGGTATGGTTTTGGAATAAATTTAACAAGACTTTCTTAAAAAGGGTTGATAAAAACATAGAAAAAATGAGTTTTATTTGGAATATTAAGAAATAAAGTTTAATTAAGAATATTTTTAATTTAGAGCCATCTTTTAAAATCTACGCATACTGGAATAGAATAGTTAATGAAATAGATTTTTAAGGCGAATTAAGAATTTATATCGTTTCCATAAAGATTAACAGATTAAATTTAGAAACAATTTTAATTTAATAAGTTGAAGTAAGTACGGAATATTATTATAAGGAAATTAATATAGTATAAAGGTTAGTTTTGGTGAAAGAAAATTTAAAATTTGTGATATATATATATATATATATATATATATATACAGAGTGATTCTAAATTTTTTTTACAATAAAAGAGGGGTGTTAGTACACATCAAGACAAACAATATCAAATAGGAAACCAGGGGTCCCAAACGTTTTCCAAAGGAGATAGCCGCCATTAAAGTTTAGGGTCCAAAATTTCAAATAAACATAAAAAACGGAAAATTTTGTCGATTGATTTGCAGTTTTCACTAAAATTATTCTTTGTGTCGGCATTTTCTTGAAATTAAATTATAAAGATAAATTTAAAAAAATGCCGATAGCGGGCGCTTTAGACTTTGGAGCAACGAACAACCATTTTTGGCCGGTATTTTTTACATCTCATTAAATGTTTTCGTAAGCTTAGACTCAAACTTAAATTTTGAGCTCAAAATCTGAATAGTGGGGAGTGCTTAAGTAGCACAAACTGAGCTGTGTTCAGAGGGTTCAAATTTCAAATGATTATAAAAAACGGAAATATTGGTCGATTGATTTGCGGTTTTCACTAAAACTATTTTTTATGTAGGTATTTTCGTGAAAAAAAATTATAAAGATACTTTTCAAAAAATGCCGATAGAGGGCGCTTTAGACTTTGGAGTAACGAATAACTCTTTTTTGGCGTTATTTTTTGCATCTTATTAAATGCTTTCGTAAGCTTAGACTTAAACTTAAATTTTGAGCTCAAAATCTGAATAGTTGGGAGTGGTTAAGTAGACAAACTGAACTGTGTTCAGAGGGTTCAAATTTCAAATGATTATAAAAAACACAAAAATTGGTCGATACGTTTGCGGTTTTCGCTAAAACAAATTTTCAAATCAGCATTTTCTTGAAAATAAATTACGTTTGCGGTTTTCGCTAAAACTAATTTTTAAATCAGCATTTTCTTGAAAATAAATTTTAAAAATACATTTCACAAAATGCCGATAGAGGGCGCCTTAGGTTTTGGAGTAGCGTACAACTATTTTTAACCGTTATTTTTTTAGTCTCATTAAATGCTTTCGCATAGACTTAAATTTTGGGCTCAAATTCTGAATCGTTGGGATTGTTTAAGTAGCGAAAAACTGTATTGTGTTCGAGGAGGGGGGAGGGTTAAATTTCAACTCCTGATAACACTTCAGTTTCCGCTTCTTAACCCCTGCCAACGATTCTGAATTTGAGCCCAAAATTTAAGTCTATGCATTTGAAAACATTTAATGAGATTAAAAAATAACGGTTAAAAATAGTTGTACGCTACTCCAAAGCCTAAGGCGCCCTCTATCGGCGCTTTGTGAAATTTATCTTTAAAATTTATTTTCAAGAAAATGCTGATTTAAAAATTAGTTTTAGCGAAAACCGCAAACGAATCGACCAATTTTTGTGTTTCTTATAATCATTTGAAATTTAAATCCTCTGAACACAGTTCAGTTTGTCTACTTAACCGCTCCCAACTATTCAGATTTTGAGCTCAAAATTTAAGTTTAAGTCTAAGCTTACGAAAGCATTTAATAAGATGCAAAAAATAACGCCGAAAAAGAATTGTTCGTTACTCCAAAGTCTAAAGCGCCCTCTATCGGCATTTTTTGAAATTTATCTTTATAATTTATTTTCACGAAAATACCTACATAAAGTATAGTTTTAGTGAAAACCGCAAATCAAACGACCAATATTTCCGTTTTTTATAATCATTTGAAAATTGAACCCTCTGAACACAGCTCAGTTTGTGATACTTAAGCACTTCCCACTATTCAGATTTTGAGCTCAAAATTTAAGTTTGAATCTAAGCTTACGAAAATATTTAATGAGATGTAAAAAATACCGGCAAAAAATAGTTCTTCATTGCTCCAAAGTCTAAAGCGCCCTCTATCGGCATTTTTTAAAATTTATCTTTATAATTTAATTTCAAGAAAATGCTGACATAAAGAATAATTTTAGTGAAATCCGCAAATCAATCGACCAATTTTTCCGTTTTTTATGTTTATTTGAAATTTTGGTCCCTAAACTTTAATGGCGGCTATCTCCTTTGGAAAACGTTTGGGACCCCTGGTCTCCCATTTAATATTGTTTGTCTTGATGTGTACTATCACCCCTCTTTTATTGTAAAAAAAAAATTAGAGTCACCCTGTATATATATATATAAAGAAAAGAAAAAAAACTGCTACGGTTTGTTGCCAAAAATCCTATCTGATTTCACAGAGAAACTATTTATACTTATAGTGACGAACTTTGGATCATTAACCGACTTCCAAAAAGGAGAGGAGGTTATCAATTCAACGCGTATGTATTTTTTTTTTTTTTTTTTATGTATGTTCACCGATTACTCCGAAACTATTCAACAAATTAACTTGATTTTGGTGTTAAATGAGAGAACTTGCTCTCGAATTGGTACCACTTCCGTTTCATAGAAATTGGTTCAGTACTTTTTTAGTAATTAGGCAAAAACTAATAAAATTAGTGATTTCTCGCAAATCAGTAGTAATATGGATGTCGAAAAAAAAAAAACCGATGCCAGGATGGCCGAGCGGTCTAAGGCGCTTGATTTAAGATCTGGTTGTCGAAAGGCAGCGAGGGTTCGAACCCCACTCCTGACGTACGTGTATACAATAATCTTTTCCGTATTATAATTTTTAAATATATATTTAACAAGTTAAATACTAATCATGCTATTAGGAGTATTTTGTATTTAACCGTTACCACAGAGTATCAAAGATTTTTTATTAACTTTATCAGTGAAAGAGTACTCAAAAAGAGAATAGACTTGCGAAAAATAACATGACATTGAACAAGTTCTCTGAGGAGAATGAAGTCCGGACAGTCGAGCGGACTAAGGTGCCAGATTTAATCTCTGGTTTTGAAAGAGAGTGTCGGTTCAAACCTTACTCCTGACACGTGTGTATAGTATGCAAAAAAAAAAAAAAAAAAAAAAATCCGTGTTATATATTTTTTAAGTGACTTCAAAAAAAGGAGAGGATGTTATCAATTTTTCGCGAATGTATTTTTTTTTCTATGTATGTCCACCGATTACTCCGAAACTATCCAACCGATTAATTTGTTTTTTGTGTTAAATGAAAGAGGCTACTCTTTTATTAGTACTTCTTCCATTTCATTGAAATTGGTTCAGTACTTTTTTAGTAATTAAGTAAAAACTAATAAAATTAGTAATTTCTCGCAAACTAAAAGTAACATGGACGATGACTAAGCTCGCCGAATGGAGTGCAGTCAGGTGGCTGAGCGGTGTAAGACAGCAGATTTGATTTCTGGCTCTTGAAAGAGATCGTGGGTTCGAACCCCACTCCTGACATACGTGTATGGTTTACAGTGATTTTTCCCTTATTATAATTTTTATTAATTGACTTAAAAAAATCGTTAACTTTTAACTAAAAAGAGAAAAAGAAACTTTTCTACGAAAAATTGAACCGACTTCAAAAGCTACTGCAAAGTGAAAAATAATTTTTTACAGAATAGTATTAAGAAATTAAATTAAGAGCGTAGTATTTATCATGCGTATTATTATATTTATGTAGATTAATTTGATTTTTTGAAGTCGGTGCCAGCCAAGCCAAGTTCAAAATTAAAATTAATTAGCCAATGCAAATCGTAAAAGAATAAAGTTAAATTTTTAACTAAATATTAAATCGTAAAAAAACTCGTAGATACTTGGATGCATGTCTATTGGAAAATTACATGTAACTTGGCTTGGCTGGCACCGACTTCAAAAAATGAAATTAATCTGCATAAATATAATAATACGCATGATAAATACTACGCTCTTAATTTAATTTCTTAATACTATTCTGTAAAAAATTATTTTTCACTTTGCAGTAGCTTTTGAAGTCGGTTCAATTTTTGGTAGAAAAGTTTATTTTAAACTTAGAATTGAGAATTTTCCATGATGAAATGCAAAATAGACAATGTTCGATAATACTTTAATTTAAAAATTCCAAATAATGATTTGTTTCTTTTTAGAATGTATTGAACATAAACCGATTTTTTTGTCATTATTTTTATATAAGATTTTAATTTTTTTCTACACTGAAAAAATAAATAAATAAATAAATAAAATAAAATAAAAATTACTGAACAGTGAGTAAATCGATGTATTCATATCGAATTGAGCATGCTTGTATCAAAAATGAACCAATACTTTCTCAATTCTGAAACATCCCATGTTATCAAACTCAAACAAAACGATACTTTTGTACCCCGGAATTGTTTATCTCATTCATGGCTTCATTTGAATAAAATGTTTATTAGTGTAAGTATTAAATCATGGACAATATTTTAAAATAATTTCAAAATATTTACAAAAAAATTCTCTTTCCATACAAATATTCAATTTAGGTATCTTTATAATAATTTTTCTATTTTTTTTAATAAATAAATTCATGTGTTTCTTATCAATAATTTTTAGCAAAAAGTAAATGCCAATACATTTTTTTTTAAATTTGTTGTTTTAGGGGGTAAGAGGCGTTATTCATATTTGAAAATAACCACGGAATTGAAAATGAATAGTACATATGTCTCGCAATTTTGAGTGCGGAGAATCGGGGATATTTTGAGTATATAACGTATTTAAAATAGAAACACTTTTTGCTCAATTTTGAGAACCTATTTTTTTTAGTGTAAAGTTAGCTCCAGCTCCAAAAGAGTTAATGATGCACCTGCCAACAAAAGTTTTATTTATTGTTGTCTTGAATTTTTCTGACAGTAAATTTGCATCAACAATAATGAGAATGAAGCTTGAAATTTTACGGTAAATAAAACTGATCATGGAATTTTATTATTATTATTATTATTATTTGGTAAATTTCTTATTGGTTTTTATTTTTAGCGATATAGTATTGAATATGTTTTACAATCTTTCCGCATTTTTTGAGAGGAAAATTTGTTTTAGAATAAAATCAAGAATGTAAAAACTTTATTACTCCTTGATAGTGAAGTAGCGAAGTTTTATTCGCTAGGCTTATTAGACATCGCTAATTAGACTTCGCTTATTAGACATCGCTAGGTGAATGAAGGACACATATAAGGAAGTCTGTGAAAATGGGAAGCCGGTCGTTGCAACAACCGGGTTTTACTAAGTTGGCGCATACGTATTTGAGGTCTGATTTGCCGTCTACTCGAAAATCAAAGGAAAGCAAAAGATTTATGTAATGTCAATCGGTCTTATTTTTTGAAACGAAAATTTTCATCACTCATTTTCGAACCAATTAAAAAATCGCATGACAATTGAAATTTACAAAAAATATAAATTAAATACACATTTTGAATAAATAATGATACAACGTTAAGGAGCACACATTATATAAAATAATAGATGTTTAAAAGGCATACAGCCGTTTCGGGACTTCTAAAGTCCCATCATCAGTGCTAAAAAATAAGTGTAAAATGCAAAAGATAAGTCACATCATTAAATGAAAAACGTGCATCGTAGCTCGCCGGCAAAGCCGAACTACTCGTGAAGCGTCGCAAAGCAATAGCAAAAGCAAACTGACACGTGCATTCCAAAGGAGACCAATCAGATGTCTCTACTCCCACTGGAAGAGTCCAAATAAAGGAGAAAAGGAGGGGGGAAGGGGGAGTGAAATTACAGGAAAGGAAACCAAACTTCTGAAAATCTGGGTGTACTGGACATGTCATTAACTAAATTATTAGAGTTTTTCCAAATATGAAAAGCTCCCCAAAAGTCTAAATCATAAATTGATGAACAATATTGTATTAATGAGGCTTCGGAAAATTTTAAATTGTGACTATTGGACCAACAATGGTTAGCGATAGCGGATCGTTTTATTTCACAATTTTTAACGTAAGCACTGTGTTCTCCCAAACGTTTTTACAAAGCTCGCTTCGTTTGAGCGATGTACATTCTATCGCATTCGCAAGAAATCTTATAAATACCCCAATGTGATAAACCATCTATTGGTTCTTTGAGATTTGAGAATTGCACTTTGTTGAAAGGAGTATAAGTTATTTTAAAATCAAATTTTGACAAAATTTTAGAAATTTGATGACTGATTTTTGGAAAATATGGAAGAATAATTAAATTAACATTGCGGTCAGAGTTGGAGTTCGAAGGAGTACGTTTTCTTAATTTGTTATGAATGGAATCAACGATTTCGATTGGGAAACACCGATCAATGGCAATGGATTTGATATGGTTTAATTCTGCCTTAAGTAAACTATCGGACGAGCAAATATTTAAGGCCTGGTGTACGTAAGTGTTAAAGGCAACCAATTTCTGGTTAGGGGGGGCGAAATGAAAGGCGATGGGGGGGGGTAAAGATACTGCGAATGGTTTGGTTTACGATAGATAGTTGTGTGAAAAAAGTTATTTTCGCGGGAAACCAAAACATCCAGGAAAAGTAATTGATTGTTATTTTCAACTTCGTAGGTAAATTGAATATGGTCATCTATTAAGTTCATAACAGTAAGAATATTAGTAAGATCAAGGATATCAGAATCCAGCAACGCAAAACAGTCATCGACGTAGCGGATGTAAAATGAAAAAGTTATTTTTTTGAACAGTTTTAATTCGAAATAATGCATATAAAAGTCACTAAGGATTGGACTGAGGGGAAAGCCCATGGATAAACCATAAGTCCTTCGATAAAAGTTACCATTGAAAATGAATGTGTTTTGCGAGAGACAAATGCTAGTAAGGTGAGTCAGTTCATCAATTTCGAAGTTTGTGTAATGAAATTCCCGCAAACGCGATTCAAGACATTTTAGAGCACCTTGAACTGGAACATTGGTAAATAAAAATAAATAATGATACAAAGTTAAGCAGCACAAATTATATAAAATAATAGATGTTTAAAAGGCATACAAGCGTTTCGGGACTTCTAAACTCCCATCATCAGTGCTAAAAAATAAGGGTAAATTGCAAAAGATAAGTCACATCATTAAATGAAAAACGTGCATCGCAGCTCGCCGCCAAAGGCGAACTAATCGTGAAGCGTCGCAAAGCAATAGCAAAAGCAAACTGACACGCGCATTCCAAAGGAGACCAATCAGATGTCTCCACTCTTACTAGAAGAGTTCAAATAAAGGAGAAAAGGAGGGGGAGTGAAATTACAAGAAAGGAAACCAAACTTCTGAAAATCTGGGTGTACTGGACATGTCATTAACTAAATTATTAGAGTTTTTCCAAATATGAAAAGCTTCCCAAAAGACTAAATCATAAATTGATGAACAATATTGTATTAATGAGGCTTCGGAAAATTTAAAATTGTGACTATTGGACCAATAATGGTTAGCGACAGCGGATCGTTTTATTTCACAATTTTTAACGTAAGCACTGTGTTCTCCCAAAGGTTTTTTCAAAGCTCGCTTCGTTTGACCGATGTACATTCTATCGCATTCGCAAGAAATCTTATAAATACCCAATGTGATAAATCATCTATTGGATCTTTGAGATTTTGAATTGCATTTTGTTGAAAGGAGTATAAGTTATTTTAAAGTCAAATTTTGACAAAATTTTAGAAATTTGATGACTGATGTTTGTAAAATATGGATGAATAATTAAATTAACATCGCGGTCAGAGTTGGAGTTCGAAGGAGTACTTTTTTTTAATTTGTTATGAATGGAATTAACGATTTCGATTGGGAAACCCCGATCAATGGCAATGGATTTGATATGGTTTAATTCTGCTTTAAGTAAACTATCGGAGGAGCAAATATTTAAGGCCCGGTGTACATAAGTGTTAAAGGCAGCTAATTTCTGGTTAGGGGGGTGAAATGAAAGGCGATGGGGGAGGGGGTAAAGATACTGCGAATGGTTTACGATAGACAGTTGTGTGAAAAACGTTATTTTCGCGGGAAACCAAAACATCCAGAAAAGGTAATGGATTGTTATTTTCAACTTCGTAGGTAAATTGAATATAATCATCTATTGAGTTCATAACAGTAAGAATATTAGTAAGATCAAGGATATCGGAGTCCAGCAACGCAAAACAGTCATCGACGTAGCGGATGTAAAATGGAAAAGTTATTTTTTTGAAGAATTAATCTTTTTGTAAGGGCCTTCATCTATTAATTCCTGATTTTGGTAAGGTAGTCGGATTTATTCATAACAACAATCTGTCCGCCTTTATCGGCTTTACTGATAACTGTGTCTTAGAGGTCTGCACGGGCCGGAATTTCCAGTTTTGGGCCCGGCCCGGCTCGTAGGAAAAATTTTTCGGCCCGGCCCGTTGTAAAACTCAAAAGTTCGGCCCGAGCCCGGCCCGGCCCCTTCAAATTTTTATATTTTAGGCCCGGCCCGTAGAGAAATCATGGAAACAGGCCCGGCCCGTTTTGGCCCGTTACAATTTCTACGACTTCTAAAAAATTCAGATTTTTATCATATAATTAAGATTTTTTTAAAGAGTACTGCATACATATCTATAGAATGATTTTACAGTATATTTTACAGGAAATACACATTAGTAACATTAATGATTACTAAGATTCTTAGGCTGTCAACATTCAAATAAAGATTCATTAAAAAATTAATATGGCTTAGAATAAAAGAAAAAAAAGAAATTAAAAAACATCGTAAATTTTGAAGCTGTTTAATAAAAGAAGAATTATAAAAATACTTCTATATCATTTTATTAAAGATTTCAAATCCAAATTCATACGTTAATTCAAAGAAGCTCCTTTCTGACACATTTCTAAATTCATTTTTTTTCTCAGAAATGCATATGATTAGCAGGTGTCTTTATTCAGAAACTATATAATCGAATGGCGTTATCCATTTTTTGATACAAGCAATTTAAGAACACTGCAAGCAAATAAAATATCGTCATAGTTAACGTTTTGAATAGAATTTCCGGAAGCGATAGCATGGGAAGGGAGAAAAATCTGCAACCATTTGAGAAACTATTGTATCTCAACAAGGTTATACAAGTATTTTATTTACCAAAAATGAAAAACGCTATTCGATTCCAAATCCCTTTAATAGAGGCTTGTCACTTTTATATTTTTACAATTAAAAATTAATGTAAAAATGTGTCAAACTTTCGCGTTTAAAAATTAATTTAAAAACTACCAAGAAGTATATATCCAAAGATTAAGCTAACATAAGTTTTTTATTGCTGTTCATAATTTTGCAAATTATGTTGTCTGCCCTACAGATCTTGAGAACAATTAAGTCTTCTTTCGGTCCGGCAAGTCTATATGAAGAAAAATAATGCCTTGATCTCCAATTTTGATCTTGGCGCTGTACGAGTTAGTTTAAAAAATATTAAAACGGGTTACACACAGTGTAACTGTCCGATGCCGATCGCTACACTGCACAAGTTACATTTTTATATTGATGCTGTCAAACTAGTATGTCTCGTGACGCACATTTATATTTATTCTCGTTAAAACCATTTTCGTTGAAAATAGGTTTATATTTTATCGTTTATGTCTAAATCTTCAAAACGGGCCGGTAGGCCCGAAAATTTTTATATCGGCCCGTACGGCCCGTTCAATTTTTTTGCCGGTACGGGCCACGGGCCAAGCGCGGGCCCGTGCAGACCTCTACTATGTCTGTATTTGATTTCAGATTTCTTATACAACGGGATGCGGCTTTACTGACGTTATATTTAGGGAGGTTATTATTGAAGTTCACATTGTTGGCAATAAGGTGTCTGATAGAATCCTTTTGTGATGGATTTAAAGTACTAAATTTGAACGCTCTTTCGATAGGAGCAATAATATTGGGAAATGATGGTTTACTAGCAAGTGCAAAATTATTATTTAATTTAAGGTAATGGATATCGTTATCAGTAAGTTCAGTATTTGAAAAGTTAACAACAGCATTCTAATTAACCAACGGTAATGTGTTGGGTTTAA
This sequence comes from Maratus speculifer, assembly GCA_964019185.1. Lineage (NCBI taxonomy): Eukaryota > Metazoa > Arthropoda > Arachnida > Araneae > Salticidae > Maratus > Maratus speculifer. Next base: position 145,863,927 of record OZ025292.1, on the reverse strand, counting down.
TATTGTTATGCTGACTCGAGAGTGATTTGAATTTGGTTTTCAGAGTAGCAGTATGTTTATTAAATTTATTCAGTGCACTAAACCAGGATCGGTTATCGATAGAGACAAAATTGTGGTGGGAATTAGACAGAAAAAAGATGTAAATCATATAGCTCATGTTCAATCGAGGCAATTTTTCGACGAGTCTCCTGTATAACAGATCTTAAAAGCGCGAGTTTAGTGCGGAAAATAATTTTTCGACTTTGTTTGAAATGTGCAAATTGCAATGTACAGAAATAAAATTAGGGATTATTTTATTATATTTACAATTCAAAAGAAAACTGAGATGATTAAGATTTTGAACTTCTTAAGACGGAGGTTAGCAAATCTATTACATTGTGATATTTTATAAAATCAAAAGTGTAAACAGATAATCCAAAGACCCGTTGAAGCCAAATATAAGAAAAAGGGAGGGGGGGGAGGATTGTACTTTGTGCTAATATATGAATAAATAATGATATAACGTTAAGGAGCGCAAATTATATAAAATAATAGATGTTTAAAAGGCATACAGCCGTTTCGGGACTTCTAAAGTCCCATTATCAGTGCTAAAAAATAAGTGTAAAATGCAAAAGATAAGTCACATCTTTAAATGAAAAACGTGCATCGCAGCTCGCCGCCAAAGGCGAACTAACCGTGAAGTGTCGCAAAGCAATAGCAAAAACAAACTGACACGCGCATTCCAAAAAAAAAAAAATACACATTTTGTCGCGTATAAGTAATTTTTTAACTATGAAATTTTGCATGTTTAAATATGTAATGAAAATAAAAAAAATAAAAAATAATAATAAACAAATAAAAAAATACAAATGTTTATCTTTATAGGCCAGATTTTGTTTTTTGTTGTTATTATTTAAAATTATTTATATATTTCAGTGCCTAATCTATTATTTCTAACAAACAAATAAATTTTCGTTCTGAAAAATAAGTACGAGCGGGATTTGAACCTATATAGAAAAATCTCAAATCCTGTATGCTACTAACCATGACCATGCTACAAAGCCGCTTGTCAACGAGGGAAATTTTTCGGATTATAAACTGTAGCACTGTATTAGATTCGATCTCGATTTTCAAGCAGACGACAAATCAGAACTCAAATACGCACGCGCCAACTGTGTAAATCTCAGTTGCTGCAACGTCCGTTCAAAGTTGAAATAAGTTAAATTTAATGAAAATTAAAACTCTTAGCTACCTTAACACATTTTTAATTAAATTTATTCTCCACTAGACTTCTCGCAAATTTAAGGGGACTCGGTACCTTTTGAACCTTTTTTTTATTTAAGCATTTTAAGGTATATTTTTGGCACAGTAATAAAAGACTCAATGAAGAAAAATGATTTCATCAAGAAATTGCCCAATTTTCCTAGGAAAATTAAAAAAAAAAAAAAAAAAAAAAAAAAAAAAAAAAAAATACATAAATTTCAAATTGTATCTTCTCATACAATTTTAAACATTTTGAATTAATTTTTTTACGCAATTTGTAGAAGTGTGCTGTATAATTTTAAGCATTGGATTTATTCTAAGTTAATTAGTTTGGGAGAAAAAAATAGAATGTTTAAATATGCGTAAAATTACAGTAAAAAACTGAATTTATTTTAAAATTTTATGCGAAATTTTTTTTTTTTTTTACTTTATTGTAAATTTTGTACGTAGGATTTTAATCAAATGGACTATAAGGAACAACAACAACAATAACAAAAGTTTCTCTGCTACGATTTTTTTAATTTCATCGATTTTTAATGCGATTATCAGTGTGATTTTTGCAGTAATTTTTTACGATTTTTCAAGTTTTTGCGTTTTTAGAATCTATTTTTTTGTTTTCATTTTTGTAAATTTTTATAGGTTTTTTTTTATGCATCATGTTTATCACGGACCCGGGCAACGCCTGGAGATTCTGCTAGTATAAAATAATTATAATAAAGAAGCAAGAATAAATTTCATGAGTATAACCCAAAGATTAATAGAATTAAAATTGTAAAACCATGGCACTCACCATCAGAAGCCAGCGTATTTTCTATTTCCTCATCCGTAAGACCGACAAAATCAAAGAAGGCTTCAGCATCCAAGGATCGTGCGATTTCTCGAATGGTTGTGCCGAAGTTCTCATCAGCCGACCTTTGGATGGGTGCGCAGTTTTGGCTGCACTCGCAGAACGCATTTCTGGCAAGCGTAAGGTCTGATTGCTTGTCAGTAAGACCAGCAACACCGGATCCCACGGTGACAAATTCTGAAATATCTGCAGAAGAGAAAATAGTTGGTATAGTGTTAACTTAGAAGAGCATAATCCAATTTTCATTATTAATTACTACATGAACGGAAATGGTATTTTTCTTAAAAGTGTCTCACTTAAAAGAAATTTTTGTACCCTGCATTTTCTTTTTCTTTTTGTAGGATGCACTATCAAAACACATTTCTTGCGTGTGTCGTGAGTAATTGTCTATTAGTGTTGCCAATAACATAATAATCCAAATTATGGAATGTCTACACGTACACTAGAGGAAACATTTGTCAATATAATACAATGAACTTACTACAGCATACAATTCTTACAAGAATATTATATAATAAAAATTTCATTAGCAGATACTACATAAATGGAACTGGTGTTCTTCTGAAAAGTGTCCTGCTCAAAAGAAATTTTTGGGACCTACATTTTTTTTCTTTCTTTTGTAAACTGCATTCCCAAAATGCATTTCTTGCAAGTGTAAAATCTGATTTTCTATTAATGTGGTAAGCAACTCCGAAATCAACGGTGGCAAATTCTGAAACTTTTGCATATGGGAAAATGGTTATTAATATGCAACAAATTACATTACAGTGTTGTCTTACATTACTTAACCTTCATTATCAGATTATACATAATCAGAGCTGGACTTTTCTTTTTTTTAAGCGTTCCACACCCTTCCGACAAGGATAAGTTTTGTTCGAGACTGAATCTTATTGTGTGTGGAGAGGGGAAGCGTCGTTAGAAAACATTATGATCTTTTTTTTTTATTATTATCTGTAAAATATAAGGTGTTTATAAAATCTCAAACCCATTTTGTTGTTTAATAACTAATAAAATAATGAAGATATAAATAAACTTATGGCATTTATTGATGGAATAACTCATATATTTTCCTTTTCCAGTTTGAATATCTTTACTTTTGTAAATATCGTCTGCGCGAGTGGTTAATTTCAGATAATTTCATTTTCCAGTCTAAATATTTGTACTTTTTGGTCTTATCAGTCGCATACTTAGACATGTTGGAAAACTTCGTATTTCCACTACTAGAAGAGCTTCAGCCCCATGTCTTTCTGCGACAAGATGGTGCACCACCTCGTTGGGGTACCATCGCTCGTACTTCTTTGAATGACCATTTTCCAGGAAGATGGATTGGACGAGGAGTTCCAATTTCTTGGCCACCCAGATCACCTGATATAACGCCGCTGGACTTTTTCCTTTGGGGATTTGTAAAGGACAATGTTTACAGGAGGCGAGTGTCGTACATTGTTGACTTAAAAGCCAGAATTACAACCGCAATAGCGTCTGTGGATGCCGACATGCTTGCCGCTACCTGGCGTGAAATTGACTATCGACTTGATATTCTCCGTGCGACGAAGGGGGCACACGTGGAAGTTCATTGACAAAGGTCATGAAACTTTTTGAGTCTATCTAACTATTTATGTTATTAATTTTAATCTATCTTTATTATTTTATGAGTTATTAAACATCAAAATGGGTCCGGAACTTTATAAACACCCTTTATATATATATTTTCTTCTCAGCAATCAAGCCCTTCTCTAAAAAAATATCATGGACAAAGATAATTTTCCGTTCTTATTATCCAAATTAAGAGCCATATACTAGTCACTCAAAGATACTAGCAAGCTAATTTTAAACAAACTCCACAGTCCGCGTTTGCATTTCAATATTTTCAATATCTTGTATTTTTTTAACTCTTGGTTGTAATTTTCTTTTCTGATGATTGGATGCTTTCAGCTCTGAAACTGAAAGTATTCTCACAAAATAATAATGATAATAATAATAACAAAACTCGCAACCAAAATTGAAAAAGTAAAAAGTTATTTGGTTAGACAGCCCAGGATTCCCGCGTTTTTGCACATCAATATTTTATTAGAGAAAGTGCTACATTATTTAATGGAAACATTTTTTCGATTTAACGGAACAACATTTTCTCTAACAAAATACTGGTGTGCAAAAGCGCGAAAATCTCATCTCTAACGTCAGTGGCGCCAACTTATATGGGCCTGTGGGGCCCACTCAATAATTTTGAATCATAGCGTACAAAATTTTCACTGTTCTAGTTTCGATTATTATTTTTTTTCCTTAGAATAAAATTTATTTTCCCAAATGACCATGTGTTTTAATTCTCCGATAAATCGCAAGACTGAAATGTTTTGCTTCCATGTTTAACTTTCTTCTAATTCAATTTATAGTCAAGTACATGCTATCATGACATTAGAAAAAATGTAAGTGTCTTTATAAGGAAAAGCGCATAAAAATATAATTTAATAAAACTACAACTTTATTAAAACATGAGAATTTTAAGTCAAACTATAGTTTGACTTAAAATTCTCATTTTTTACCATCTCTCGGCGCTACTGTCTAACGTAGCCTCAAATATAGTTAAAAAAAAAAATATTGAAATTTAAAGTAGGGATTTTAAAGGAACGCCGTCGTTGGTTTAATATTTGCCGGTCTCTTCGCTTGAACAGCCTGGGGTTCTTAATCACAAAAATCTATGAAATTGTCACTCATGTATAATCATAATGACTATTTAAAAAAAAAAGCAATCTGTATAAAACGAGGAAAAATATTTACATTGTCTAGAACTGAGTGAAAAATAATAATTTTAATCCCCTATTGCATCCGATTAGTTTTTTTTTTTTTTTTTTTTTTTTTTTTTTTTTTTTTTTGAAAAAAATGATGATTTTGTTTTATACTTTTTTGTCGTCTATTTATTTACTTATTTTAATCTTTAACTTATTTTACCCCTTTAAAAGTGATAAAATAATTTCAAGATTAAATTAAAAAAAAATCCACGTAGGCTGGGTTGAAAAAAAAAAAATAAAAAAAGTAAAACTTAAGTCCCGAAAAAATCCAGAGGGGTTTTCAGCCCGACCTCTCCTTCTTCACAGATCGACTGTTTTTCAAAGCCCGATTTAATATAACTACTTTAAACTTTATTGCAAAATACGATAAATTACTTTTTCATCTAGTATAAAAATATAACAACTCTGAAAGTAATTAAAATTTCAAAGTTTCTTTTGTAATGATTTGTTGCGGTTAGTGACACATAAACCTGATTTTTGCAGATGTTTCTTACCCAAGAAAACTTCGTGCTTTAAACTTGACATTTCTTACAAAAAAAAAAAAAAAAAAAAAAAAAAAAAAAGATTAAGAATTTGCATTTTTAAAGCAATATATTTTTGAGAAAAAATGATGAATTGTTTAAAATGATTTTTTGCTGAAAGATTCTAAATACGAATAACAATTTACTGAAAAGAAGGATGTTCCTTTTATTTATTTTAAGATTCAAATCTCTTTCTTTCTTTTCTTTTCTTATTTTTTTCTTTTGTTAACTTAAAACTTATGTAGGTCATTCTCCTAGAAACATTAAAAATGTTATGAAGTAGTTGTAAAAAATAATTGCAATTGAGTTTTTTAAACTGATTTGTGGTGTCATTGTATAAACAGTAAGTATGCATATAATTAACCAAATAACAAAAAAATAAACATTTACAAAATAAAAATAATGCGTCCGCAGTATATGGCTTAGACTTACTTTTTACGCACTTAGTCCTGGTTTTACTACAGTAAAACCTCCCCAAAGCGACCACTTTCCGTTCCTATAAAAATTGGTCGCTCCGAGAGGTGGTCTCTGAATGGGGGGGTTATGTTTAAATCTATATATTAATTGTTGAAAAAAGATAACAATTAATGTTACTAAAATTTATTTTTCACATTAGGAAAAAAAATATAAGTTTAAGTATCAAAACAATAGTTAGTTACATAGATTAATTATTACAGAGTTTAAAAAGTGACTACATTGGCATTTGCTTTGATTTTACGGTTTTATCTTTTTCAACTTTTATTTCCAAGTCCTTTAGAAATTCAATAAATAAATAAATGCAATTTCTTTGGATGGAAACAAATAATGACGATTTTTTTTTTTTTTTTTTTTTGAGAATTTCTTAACAGAATAAGCCAGGGGAATTTATCGACTGTCATTCTTAATTCATCAACACAGTTAAATTATTTGGCTAAAAATGCACAAAGGGATTTAAACACTTAAAAGTTACCGGAATAATAATAATAATAATAATAAAATCTAAACTTAATGTAGTTTGATGAATAATATGCTTTCTGAAATTATTTGTCTAATAAAATCTTCTTTAAGCGACCAGGAAAAATCGGAATTTGTTTCATTTTCTTTAAAGAAATTGATCGCTCATGGAGGAAGTTCAACTGGCCAACTGGTATAGAGCCTATCATAAATAAATTTCGTTCCATGAAAAAATGGTCGTTCAGGGAGGTGGTCGTTTAGGAAGGTTTCATTGTATTTATTGAGTCTATAAAGATTCTTTTTTCATGATAAACTATTTACTTTTTATCCAGAGCATTTTAAAAGTAATCCTATGTTCAAAGTCGAATGGTAATGATAGGTATTTGGCGTTTTGTGGGCACTATTCGCGTGACCTCACAGTGGGAATATGTGGTTAGCATAAATACAGATATTTTTTATGCATATAAAATACTGCAGATTAATTTTGTATGAATTAGTTTCGAACAATACTCAAATACAGTGTTCTCGCTGGCATTTGATCAACGTTAGTAATTTGGCTAATTAAAAATAAAAAACATTCGCCAAATGAAAAAAGTATTCGCAAAATAAATTCACCGTGTAGATAAAAAATAAATAAATAAAAAAAATAAAAAAAAATAAAAAAAAGTAAAAAAAAAAAAAAAATAATCCTTTAATGTACCCATTTTTTCAATATTTTCTAAAATAACCTAAGATTTTATAATTGCAACAATGATTGTTATTAATCTAATTTCAACTATCTCCTACAAAAATATATTAAAAATATGTATACATGAAAAATATGTATATACGCATATGTATGAAGAACGAAAAAGAAAAGAAAGAAAGAGCAAAAATTGAGCACTAGCAATTTGGCGAATCTAATCGCTTGTTTACTCGCCAAATGAATAATTTAGTCGTAATTCGGCGCAATGGCGAGCGACAGCGAGAACCCTACTCATATACATACTAATTAAAGTTCGCATATATTAATTATTAATTATTAAAAATTAAATTTTTTTATTTTATAAATAACATAAAAACTGTGCATGCAATTGCTTTATAATAGAGAAAAGAATTCATGTATAACTCATACCTGTCCCTGAAAAAATCTAAAAATTCTTATAAAATTAAAATATAAGAATAAATTTTCTAACCTCTTCCTTTTCAACGGCGCGATTATGAACATTATTCCCAAGCAAACGAATTTTTGTAGCCTCGAACCACAGGGGAAATTGGCCCATTTGAGAAGTAACTAACGTCAAAATGAGCTGAGTAATGTCTATGAATGCAAATTTAATAGTTAGTTAAATAGATCAACTCTTAACGGTTTTCTTACTTTTGTGACACTCTACTCGCACGAGTAATTTAACATATAGACAAATAAAATGCTCTTTGTTAAAAAGTAGACTATAGATAGGTTATTTAAGTTCAACAGAATGTACTTAAGTGGTCACATTAATTTTTATCTTAATTATATTTTTTAATAAAAAAATTGGAAATATTTATGAAAATTAACACGAATTGTCATGAGAATAACGAATGGACGTCCCCATAAGCGAATTCTGGATATCTAATCTCTTTTGCTACTTAACCAACAAACTGATTAAATACCAGCCATACTGACATCGACTGGAGGAAATGTGCAGTGATCCTTCTGAAAACCGATATGAAACATACATTTGTTACAGTAAGCGTCACCAAATGCGATAAAACACTTTATTATTATTATTGTCTGCATTATGCAGATATACTACACGATGTATTTAAGAAGACTTTTGAACAATTTTGTAAAACTGCATTTCGTTTTGTTTCAAGTTCATTTTGAAAATAAAATAACCACATATTTAATTATTTTTTTAAAAAGTGTATAAAAATTTGATTTTTAATAAGTCCCTACTACTCTTTTAAATATTTATATTTTTGATTAATTTTCTTTAAAACATTTTCGAATGCGCATTACACAAGACTGTCCATGGATTTTTAGCTACATCTAATATTACTTTTTTTTTTTTTTACTGATTTATATATTTTAAAATAATTAAATCTAGAATATCTTCATATTTTATATATATATATATATATATATATAAACTCTTGAAGAAATTTTATGCGAGATTTGTCACATGAAATAATGACAATAATAATAAATCATCATCAACAACAAGAAAATATAAATAGTCCTTCCGGCAGTGCCGGGAGGAAGAGGTAGCTTTCATATACTTATAATATTTATTTATTTATTTTAAATTAAGTTATATTATTCAAAAACACTAAGCTCAAATTAGTAGAACCTGATTATGAGCTTGGTCGAAATCTTAATTCAGGTGCACATGCACACTCATATTGAAATCAATTAATATATATATGCGATAACTCAGCCATTTTTTAAGATACAGACGAAACAATAGATGCTCTGGAATCTTTGTATCAAGGTCAAATGCATAAAAGAAAAATCTTTTTCAATTTCTCACTTTCTTGTACCTAATTTTAAATTTTAAAATTTATAAAATTTTTTAAATGGCCGCCATTTTGAAATAAGATGGCGGATGGAACTGAGTATCGAACTCGATTCAGGCCTCAGTATATACTATGTACACACTAAGTTACATCCAAATCGATTCATAAATACGCGTGTTATCACGTGACAAAAATCAGATCGTTTCAAAATGTCAGCCATAAGAAAAGTTCAAAGTGCTATAACTCAATTATTTTTTAAGATATAGACAAAATAAAAAGTAAAGTTCTAGTAAAGTTCTGGTAAAAGAAAAGTTCTGGAATCGTTGTTTTAGGTTCTAACACGTAAAAGAAAAATATTTTTCAACTTTTAATTTTATCGCATTTAATTTTAATTTTAATTTTTTAAAAATTTTTTTTAAATGGCTGCTATTTTGAAACAAAATGGCGGATGATGCTGGCCAACGAACTCGGTCGAGATATTTGTATGTACTATGTACCTACCAAGTTTCATTCAAATCGGTTCATAAATACGTTAGTTATCGCATGACAAAAATCAGATATATATATATATATATATATATATATATATATATATATGTGTGTGTGTATATATATATATATACACATATATATATATGTCAACATTTGAACGGAGGGTGGTTTTGGGGTCTGGGGGTCATGATCGGTAAAAATATACCAAAATTTTCCGGAAGTGCTTTCCTCCGGACGGCTGCAATAGGTAGCTTTTTATTTTTTGTAATAAAAGCTACCTAATAAATAAATCTCTATCTGAAACACAAAAGAAGTCTTAACTTTTTGAAAATATGAAAGTGACGAAAATAAGAATCTGGAGAAAATGCTATTTAAAATTTTAATTTGTATGTGAAATTGCGCTAGTTACAGTAACAAAATTTATAAAATTTTGCGATGTAATTATCGTATGGGTAAAAATGAGGTGTAAAAATATTTACAATTAAAGTAGCTTTTATTAGCTCACAGGCTATCATAGCCTGAGAGCTTATGTGCCCGTCCGTTCTGTATATTCGTGCGTAACGCGATAACTCATGATAAAAATATCGGATCCACTTGAAATTTTGTATATATGTATATCCTGATAAGGCGCTTCCCTGATTAGTTTTTGGAGTTCATTCGATATGTATAAGAGGGGGAACGGGGGGCTCATGCCCCTCCCCTTGATGGATATAAATGGGTTTTTCATGCAGAATTAACAGTTTTTGTCCAAAATTTAGATATAGGATCATTCTGATGAGACAATTCCGTGACTGTTATTATGTGTTCATTGAATAAGTATAAACAGGGGGAACAGGGGGCTAATGCCCCCACCCTTAATTGATATAAACAGGATTTTCATGCAGAATTAACAGTTTTCTTTCAAAATTTAGATATAGGATCATTCGGATGAGGCGATACCGTGGCTGTTATTAGGTGTTCATTGAATAAGTATAAACAGGGGGAACGGGGGGCTCATGCCCCTCCCCTTATTTGATATAAACGGGTTTTTCATGCAGAATTAACAGTTTTTGTCCAAAATTTAGATATAGGATCATTCAGATGAGGCGAGTCCGTGGCTGTTATTAGGTGTTCGTTGAATAAGTATAAACAGGGAGAACGGGGGTCCTAATGCCCCTCCCCTTAACTTGCATAAATGGATTTTTCAATCAGAATTGTCAGATTTCGTACAAATCTCTGAATAATTTTGGAAGTTTAATGGTTAAGTATAAAAGAGGGGAATAACTCCTCTTAAATTATATAAATGCTAAATGGGTTTTTATTAAGAATTATCCGATTTGCTCTGAATTTTGGATATAGATTTTTTAATATGATAAAGCATGTACTTGATAGTTTAGGAAGTTCAATGATTAAGTATAAAAAAGGAGAAAAGGAGAGCTGTTTCCACTTTTTTTTTTTTTTTTTTTTTTTTTTTTTTTTTTTTTTTCCGAACGGAATTAACGAAATTACAAGGCTGAAATGTACAATTAGTATGCGTAACCTGTGAGCTCAATGCCATCAGTTTAACTGGGCAATATTCTTTTTATTTTTATATTTAACATGAAAAATCAATTTTTTGATCAATTTTAAGTTAAACTGTTCAATTAAAGATTAAATAAATTATTCAAGAACATATTTTGTCGTTTAATCACTAAATATTACCGTTTAAACACACAATAAATAATTTATTGTGTGTTTAAAAGTCGATTTTTAGCGATTTTAAGTTTTCCATACAAGTTTTTACTTAATGTTTTGTCATACCAGGGTTTTAGGAAAATTATTAGAATTTTCTTATAGAAAACTCTGATTGTTTAATCGCTCGAGTGCAAAAGACGAATTTTTCTCAAAGTAAAATCTTGTACTGACCTGTTAGAAAATTGTTTGCCTAAACTTTATATTTTTATTTGTAACCTTTTGTTTAAACTTCTTATTTAGCATTTATGTTTCCTTTTTACTTTCTTCTAGCTCTGCAAGAAGGAAGCTTTGGAATTTTCGAATTTCGGTTTTTGACGCTTTTACACGTTTCAGAGATCACAGGTTTTTACAAAATGTCTGTTGGTGAGTCTGTCTGTCACTCTGACACCCTGCATGTGACAAAAATTTTGTAGGCTCTCAAGAACTAATGCTTGGAATTTCACAAAACTTTAGATTTAGTTAGAGCTTAATATAAACTAGCGCTGATTAGTTTTTGATGCACATCGACAAGAGATGGTGCTGTGGTGATTGCCCTTTGGTGTAACTCGCTTAACAGGTGGCGCTGCTATGGAGCATTTTTATACGATTTACGCAGCAGTTCTATCTCAATAGCTAATTCACGGATTTCTATCAAACTTCAGATTCAGTTAGTCCATGATATGAATTGATGTTGTTTACATTTTGATATACATTGCTCAACAGGCAGAGTTGCTACACTCTAAATGAAAAAGAGTGACTATTCACTCCGGAGGAGTGCATGCTCACTCTATCGCATACTCAAAATATGCCCAACCTCTTTAGAGTGGCTATTCACTCTGGGCAAAAGTGGAATCGTTGACTCTTTGAAAGAGTGAATACTCACTCCTGGGAAGTGAATATTCACTCTAAACAGGGGTCAATGATCACTCTTTCTGAGGAGTGACTATTCACTTTTGCTAGAGGAGTGCGTTTTTTCACTCCTGGTAGAAGTGAATAGTAACTCTTACGGAGGAGTGACTATTCACTCTTGCTGAAGGAGTGCGTTTTTAATGGGGCATTTTAAAAGAATTGTATCTTTTAGAGCATACAATGAAAATAAATACAAGCATGGTAAAGATTGGAATAAAATATTTTAACTGGCAATATTTATTTAATTCATAGTATGTATCATTAATTGAACTTTTTGAGGGACAACGTAATTAAAATTACTATGAATTAAATTAGATTATTGACAGAAATAAACTATTTTATTCCAATCTTTCCCCTTGTGTTTGTTTTCACTGGCAGCCCCATAAATATATGATAGTTTTAAAATGCCCATAAGTGCGAGTTATTAAACAGTTTTAAAATCTTAAGTAATCAGTATATTTTTTTCAGACACCCATTAAGTTTTACATATTATTTTAATAATGCAAGTTTTCTATGTTTTTGTTGTTTTTTTATGTGTAATTAAAAACTTTTTTGCTGAAAAACAAATGTTATTACAATCTGTATTTATAAAACGACAGGCAAAGTCATATTTAATTTCAATTTTTTATTTGCGTATATAAGGTAGATGTGCCAGTAATTGAAACCCTTAAGGCTCCTGTCCCTGCCGGCGAAGACACTCACGAGCTAATGCTAATCCTATGGGGAGGGACTTGTCTAATATCTCGTTTGCAATTTGACATTTTATTTTTTTCATTTTTATTTATTTATTTATTTTTATTTTCATTTTTTTGCATTGGATAGCTAAAGTTCGTCTCATCATCGTATTTTTTATACTTTTTCGATTTCGGTAGACTGACTTCTGTAACTTAAGTGTTTTTATTTAAATGGTGAACGATTAAGCCCTATAAGCCCATCTTTGACTGTGGCCTTAAATAATATTATCGGTCTCATGAGTGGTTTAATTGCCAGATTATAAAATAGGCAAAACATAAATTCATTTTAAATAATAATAATATTAAAATGAATAAAATATTAAAATTTCATTAATCACATTAATATAACTAATTATAAAAGTTTTGACGCGATTACATTTTGATAATTGTAGTTTAAAAATAATATTTGATTATTTAAGTTTTCTTTTAAGTCAATATACAGGGTGGTCATAAAAAAAAACTTTGCCGATATACGGAGCTCTAGCGGCCATTCCGCTCAACCGATCGAAATGAAATTTCAGATATAGCTATTCAGAGGCATGAGCTCGAGAATCTGTGAGCGACAACAAAATGGCGCTCACGGTTACGGTTATAGTTACAGAAACTCGAAAATTTCCAATGGCAACACCCATTTTTTTTCATCGCAAAATGCTCAGCACATGCGAAAACCCTAAAGAGCGTTAAAACCGTACGTGTGTCGCAAGAAACGGACATGTTATGCACGCACAAAAAAACATTCTGGGAATCCTTCTCCCCATAGAAAAAACTCGATTGGGGCGCAAGGAGGTAATTTGCACATGACAGAGAGTCAGTACACTAATCTCTGATTACAATACAGATCGGAGAAACTAAAACTTTTATTTTGATTACACATTTTTCACATGGGTGCCGTCACCATCACAGGCAATTACGGCACCCATGTGGAAAATGTGTAATCAAAATAAAAGTTCTAGTCTCTCCGATCTGTATTGTAATCAGAGATTAGTGCGTACTGAGTCTGTGTCATATGCAAATTTCCTCCTTGCGCCCCAATCGAGTTTTTTCTATGGGGGGAAGGATTCCCAGAATGTTTTTTTGTGCGTGCATAACATGTCCGTTTCTTGCGATACACGTACGGTTCCAACACTCTTTAGCGTTTTCGTATGCGCTTCTTTAAGGAGTGTATTTTTATAAATTGCACTCAAAAAAGAGTGAAAATGTCTGTCACTCTCACAAAGAGTGAGCGATTCACTCCTTCCACTTTTAGAGTGTAATGCTGTATTTCCTTCAATGTCCGTAATAGCTCTATCTCAAGAATTAATGCGCGGATTTTCATCAAACTTCAGATTTAGTTAATCCGTGATATAAACTAGTTCTGTTTATGTTTTGCTGTCAATAGCCCAACAGGTGGTGCTGCTATGCAGAATTTTCCCGATTACTGCAATAGTTATATCTCAAGAACTATTGGACGGATTTTCATAAAATTTCGCATGTTTTTAGTCCATTATGAAATATGGTACTGATTATCTTTTGGTGTAAATTGCCCAACAGATGGCGCTGCTATGCAGCATTATTCATGATTATCGCAATAGCTCTATCTTAGAAACTAATAAACGAATTTTCATAAAACTTCAGATTTAGTTAGTCCCTGATATAAATGAGTAATCTTTAGTTTCTGAAGTTAATCGTTCAACAGGTGGCTCTTCCATCCGGATTTATTTACGATTTCTGTAATGATTCTATTTCAAAAACTAACGCAGGGATTTTCCTCAAAATTCAATTTCAATTAGAATTTGACATAAATTGTTGCTGTATAAATTTTGTGTAAACCTAACTGATGACCCTGCTATGCTTCATTTTTCTGGAAGTATTTACATACATAAGATAGAAGAAAGTTTCGGGAATGCTACATCCGACCAATTTTTCAATGACCTCAATTTTCATAATGTTCTGTATTATTTTACTTAACACTTTCGCGACGAGAACCCTTTGCGTGATTTTTAATTTTTTACTACCGGCTTTTAAAAACAGAAGATTTTCTATAATTGAATCCATAAATTCTCTGATTAAAGAAGGACGCAACTTTAGAATAAAAAAAAATTGGTGGGAAGAAATGAAAGATTTTGAGCACTTGAAATGGCACGTATACCGGTCGCTCGTTCACAAGGGATAAAGGATGTTAATCATGAAATCTCATTTTCCATTCGATAATGTTAAACCTATGGCATTAATATTTTTAAAATATCGCCTCGCGAATTTGATATTTGTAACTTTTTTTTATGTCTTCTTAAATACATTCATTAAGAAGACTTAAAAAAAAAAGTTACAGTTGTTTTTCAGTACTTTTCAATCCTCTTTGTTTTTTCAGTATTCAAAATCTTCCAAAATTATATGTTTCTTTTATTTGAAGCATTAAAATCTTATTCACAGCTCAGTTTTACTAAGATTTCAAGCCATCAAATAAAATAAAATTTAATATTTTAGAAATATTTTGTCGACTAAAACAGATGAAATTAAAGAGATGTTAAAATCTTTCATATAAAATCATATTTGAATCTTAATTTCATTAAAAAAAAAAAAAAAAAAAAAGGAATTATGGTAAAGAAAATTGAAACAAATTAAGAAATATGTTGCAGTTTTAGTATTTTGAAGACATTGATACATTAAAAATATTTAAATTGAGATCAATAAATTTAAGTAACTTAGGAATTATTTAATATTGTTCAAAATTCTTCGAACGGGACATCAGCATTATTTAATTGTTATTTTGTCTAATTTATTCACAGGATTTCTGTGACTAAGCAATACAAAAGTTACTTTATTTATTTATTTATTTATTTTTTTTTTTAAAGTAGGGGTACAAAATAAAAAAGGGGGAAAATATTGACACTGGCCTACGAAGATATTAATGGGGAATGGTTTTCGTAAAAAACAGTTTTCGCTTATCGGATTATCGGATCTTTATGCAACTTTTCAAATTCCTATATTGTAACAAAATATACTACGGATATCAGAATAGGATATCGGAAATCAATATTTTTGTATTTTTTTTTTCCAGCAAGTGAAGAGTAGTGAGTCACTTTGAAATGATATTTGAATTACTATTTGTTAATTTTCAACAATTTGATTTTTTCTTTCTTTTTAAGTGGAACAATAGAGGGGAAATCAACATGATTTATCTTTACTTTATAATTTAAAAATATACAGGGTAGATGTGTTAGTAATGGGCCACCTTAAGGAATTTCTCTGAAAAATAATTTTTTATTAATAGTTATAATTATTGTATTACAATTTTTTTCATATTAGATTAATCTTTCAACCATATTTAACTAATCCCACAGTTAGAATTCCCAACAGAAATAAAAATTTAATTTTAAATAATAGAAATATGTCTAAACACCCAAAAGCCCAGTAATGGACCACCTATGTTCCAGTAATGGACCGCCTATGTTCCAGTAATGGGCCACCCTACAAAAAATAACAGATAATTGTTTTTAGGTGCGTTCGTAATTATGTAAATACGTAGCACCTATAGTTGTCGTTCAGTCCGTCCGACTGTCCGGCTGTTTGTCTGTTCGTCTGTCTGTCTGTCCGCATATAACAACGCAAAAACTATCCAACCGAATCGTTTGAAATTTAAAATACATAATTATTACATAATTTTGTCGAGTCATTTCAAATTTTATTAAAATCGGATGAATAGATTAATTACAGGGAAAATCAAAAGATTCCGTTTCATTACGGTCAATGGGGAATAAAGTTTAAAATGCATTTTCATCGTTTGAAATTTAAAACACACAATTTTGTCGAGTCTTTTCAGATCTCGTGATAATCAGATGCATAGATCAATTACAGGGACTATCAAAAGTATTCCGTTACAGTCAATGGGGAAAAAAGTTGCAAATGCATTTTAATGGTGTTACACTCATTCGAACATAATAAAATTGACATGAACCTATGACGTATATATATAATAAAATAAAAATTCTGTACAATCTGAGATGCAAGGAATATTTATTATTAAATTATAGGGCCACACAAAAGTATTCCACTACATAATGCTATACGGGAAAACATTGTTTGGGACATGTTTTAATTATATTAAACTGTGCCACATTTTATGAATATGATATACGTTGCTAAGGTGTAATGAAAATTACTTCCTGTATGTTTATAGGAACACAAAGAGTTCAACCACTGTACTGTATCCGAAGTATTGTCTACTATATCAGGAAAATCTGTATATTTTTAAAACTTCGTTATTGTACGAATGCACCTCATTTGCTATGCTTCACGTGCAATTTCCAACTCGTTTCAATTGTATTTTGCTCCAGAACTTAATGAAAGCATACTAATAAAACAAAATATTAAAACTTAAGTTAGAAATTCATTACATTAAAGGATTTATAATGAAAAAACATAAAACAAAATATTTAAATTTAAGTTATGAATTTATTATAATCAAGGATTTATAATGTGGATATAAAACAAAATATTAATGATACTATTAACTGTTTATTATAAACTAACATTAAAGGATTTACATTGTAAAGGTATAAAACAAAATATTTAAATTTAAAGGATTTATAAGATAAAGACAATGTTTTACTGAAATCAAGTTTAGATAAAATAAGGCATTAAAAAAAATCTCCAATCTTCATTCATATCATTATCTAAATGATGTGCTGTGCAACTGTGAAATATAAATAACAGATCTTCAATTTTATCTTCCCTTTCCGATAGTCCAAACTATTCAATATGAAATTTTAGAATGCATTTAAAATGATACATGTTCTTGCACTATCCAACCATTTTCAGATAATCATAAAGCCCATCGATTTGGCACAGATTGATTCCACAATTTCCCTTCAGAGATGCCTATATGGATATATTATCACAAGTGGAGCAATCTCATTATTTGCTGAAAAACATCCCGTAACAGTGATTTATTCTTTTTCGTTATTTGGTACTACATAATACACATCTTTAACTGATTTTGATCCCAAAATTTTCCTTGTTTTAAGAGCACAAAAGAAACCTTGTTTTAACCTTATTTAAAATTCTCTCTATATGCTTTAGAATTCGGAAGAAAATATTGATTACTATCTTCTTCCAAATATGTTTTTACATTTCTGAACCAACTTAAAACAACTTCTTTTGTAACGGCACATCTAGATTTTGTCAAATGTTCTGCTTGTGTTTTGTACCAATTTTGGATGACTTTTTTAAAACAACTATTTATAAAGAAATTGCCTTTATTAAATTCTAATAGGTAAAATTTCAGTATTAAATTTGATTATTTAGCTTTTCAGTTAAATCAAAATATTTTATCTCTACTGAAATAACACTTTTTGTATTGGTCACTTGGGTGGTCCATTACTGGAAAATCACGAAATAAGCAATCCAGTAATGGGCCACCCCTCCTAAAATCGTAAAAATAAATAAAATTTTGTAAATGGCCATTGGTATATTAAATTCAATGTTTTATATTGCTAACCAAACAAAAACATTCAATTTTTACGGAAAAATAAAAAAGATATAAACTAAGTAAGTAAAGTCTGCTCTTAGCATGTTCATTAAGATTTTCAGTGAAAAACAGAAAAACTGTGAAACTTTATTTTCTGCTTCCTAATTGTTTTGACGAAAAGTGTAAAAAATTAATCCAGCTTATAAGGCATGCAAGGTAGAGTTGAGAAAAAAATAATAAAAGCTTAACTATTATTTATTATTATTTTATAAACCAAAAAGTGCGAAGTGGCCCATTACTGGAAGGTGGTCCATTACTGGCACATCTACCCTATATGCGTTTAAATAAACGGTCAAGAGCGATTATTACTCGCGCTCATACGGTTTCGTAATCGTTGCTAAAAGAATAATAAACTTGGGAAAAAAACTATACAAAGTAGGGTTGGGAATAGTTGTACATACTAAGAAAGTCTGAATAGATATGTGCCCCACCAGTGGCCGAGAGGTTCTGACCTCTCAACTGGTAGACGGCAGGTGCTGGGTTCGAACCCAATCGCGGCCGCCGGCCTAAACGTTCGGAGTTTTCGTGGTTTTCTTCGAACCTTGCGTAAATACGGGTTAGGGTCCCTTAGAAAGACTCCCACGAAGGGCACTCCCCTTCTGGGCCTATATCCCTAGCATTGATAATCGGACAACAAAAATAAACCAAACCTGAATGATTATGCATAAAATTCAAAGCGATATGAAGCCTAAATAATATCAAATATTGCTATTCTATATAACCCCCTTTTTTTAAAATCTTATTCCATTGTTTATGATGAAATTAATTCGGCACTGACAATAAAAGTAGTGCATATTTATAATTCATGTGGCATTTCATAAAATTAATTTCAGCGTAACAATAATCGTTTCTTTTTACAGTGTAACTTATCCAAAACCCTTGTTTAACGTTTAAATTCGACCTTGTGCTAAGCGCGCTTCCAAAGGAGGTCGCAAAGTTACAAAGCCACTTTGGGCAGTGCCGTCCAAACGGACCGTATCTTCGAGGGTTAATATCTCGGCTAAATATCGACGGTTGTTTTTTGAAAATCATTATCGACAATGCTTTTTACTTACCCATCATACGTAGTATAGGGTAAGTCTTGCAATCGTTTTGAGAATCGAAATTTTTTTTGACGGATTTACACGTTTTAGATAGTGGAGATTCCGAAAAACATATTTTTAGAAAAAAAAATTTTGCCGTCCGTCTGCCTGTCTGTCTGTAAACGCTCTATCTCCCGAACGAATTGAGATAGAGACTTGAAATTTTGTATGTAGTTAGTATGTAAGAATGGAACGAAGCCTATTTAATATCAGCAACCTCGATTATCCGGAGCTATTTTTTTCGGACTCTCGAAAAATTCGTTCTGATGAAAGGTATATAAAAATTTTCGAATTTTTTTGTTCTAAGGAATGGACGTAAAAAGCAATAAAATAACACACATTTTCATATAGAACGAAGTCGATCGGATTAATAGTTGCTGAGATATTTGTAATCCTATTTTCCACATTCTTCGATTTTTCATGACCCTGTATTTCATTCAAATTTCAATTCAGAAATATATTTTAATTGGAAATGAGACGCTTAATCCGACGCAGTTAATTGTTAGTTAATAGAGTTATTATTTTTGGAGTTATAAGGATGTTTCTTTTACGCAGTTCGGTACTACTTGAGTAGTTTGGCGTTTTATATAATTTGTCGAAATTGGTAATCAGCAGTTCTTTAATAGAGAATTACTATGTATATTAACAAGATTTAAATTTTGTTTATGAATTGCGCAATGCATTGTATAAATAGTTTTCATATGTTTCATTTTCATATACATATCCATGATGGGTAAGTATTACGGTGGCCTCCAACGACTAGTTTACTTCTGCTAAGATTTGTACCTCCAGTACTCCTCAACATTTTTGCTGAATTCCTTCAAATCGAAATTTGTGTGTAACGTAAAAATGCGCTTTTCTCAAAAATTATCTCATCTAGGGTATTCGCTATTGTTTTCCTGGAAGGTTTAAATTACCGTGTACTAACTCCAATTTTTTTTCATAATATTAGTTTCAGTAGATTTGGAAATAGATTAAGGAGGGCATAGTTTTGCACTACATTTTTTATGATACTTTTGAAAATATACTTAAAACTTTTACTTTGAATTTAATGTTACGAAATCTTTCACATGGTACACCACACGTACAAAAAAAACTTGTATATACATATATATGTAATATAATTAGCTTTAGCTTTATCTTTTTTTTTTTTTTTTTTTTTTTTTTTTTTTTTTTTTTTTACAAAATATGTTTGTGGATGTTTAATAATCTGAAAATATGTGGGTCAATAATCTTTATTATTTCACCCAATTTGATTTTTCTTCGTACCATAGTCCGAGTAAAATGGCTGTGGCAGACAATCAGACGCAAGAGTGATCTTAAAATCGTTCCGTTTTTACTTTTTAAGCACAGAACTCCAAAAATTATATAAATTGATCAAAAAATGTATTATATAGAACTACATTAAGTTTCATTAACAAGTTTAAAAATATATACAGGATGGACAAAAATTATTACACTAAAATAATAATTTATTATACATCCTCTGACAATAAAGTTCGGTGAATAGTCCTGTAACATTAATGTAGATAAAATGTTAACAAAAGTTACCAGACCATTCTTCTAAATAGTCACCTCCCATAACTATGCACCACTGAGATCTACTATACATGTCCTGGAAAACTCGCAAGAAGTCTTCTTTTGGGATGAAGTTTAAAAGCTTCGTCACGTTTCGTTGGATGTCAGCAATATGGTCAAATCTCTTTAAAAGAGAGTTCGAGTCGTGGAAATAGGAAAAATTCTGGAGGATTGAGATCTGGCGAATATGGTTCAATTTGCACCACCCCTCATGAATTTCTTTCGGTGTCTTGCAAACCTTAAAACCAAATTTTAAACTGATCTTTTGTTCGTTTATTTTCCTGTTCTCAGTTAAGAACCAACACACTGAACAAGCACTCTGTAAAGCACGTCTTTTAGAAGCTTGCATTTTTGCTAACTGCGAAAAAATCCCAAAAAATTCAGGCTTCAGATTAGTCAGTCTCGTTTCGCTGAGCAGCAAAAAATCTATCTGAATCCCTACCTAAATCTTGAAGAAAGAACACATTTTTGACACATACAAGTTTTTGCATTAAAAATCATGTAATCTGTGAAAAACAATATTTGTATTTTCTATTTAATCTACATCACAAACGCATTGATTTCTTACTTTAAAATTTAGTATTTTATAAAATGAATATCAGAATTTCATTTTTGTTTTAAATTTAATTGTGCAATAATTATAGATATCCTTTTCCTTCAAGAAATCGGAAGATCGCAATGTATTGCAAATGAAGCACTTTGGGTTGCCATCAGGGCCGTAGCTAAGGAGGTGGTATGGGCGGCTCAGCCCCCCTAAAATATTTTGAGACCCCCCCCCAGAAAAGATTCCAAGGTCACTAAATGAATTTCTGTTCTAATATCTGATTTAGTTTTGAGACCCTTTTACAGTTTTGCAGAATTACTAAATTGTATCTAAAATGTTTCAACACCCCCCTCATCCTATTTGTACATATGAATCTAACATGATGTTTAATTTTGCCCCCGTTATACACTCAAAATTTTCATCATCAAATACTTAGCATAAAATGAAGTTATTATAATAGTATAATAAGGAACATAGTACCTGCAATGTGAATATGCACTAATTTATCTTTCTGCGTCAGAGAGAGAGAGAAAATATATGATTCCCCCTATAATCTCTTGAGCCCCCCCCCCCCTACTGTTCACTTTTAGCTACGGCTCTGGTTGCCAAGCAGATTATTTAAATATCGCCATATATACTCGTGTATAAGTCGAAGAATTTTCGGACAAAATTTGGGAGTTGAAAATGGGGGATCAACTTATGCACAAGTTAGTAAAAAAAAAAAAAAAAAAAAAAAAAAAAAAACTTAGCAATAATGTTTTTGTAATTACACTTTTAATAGAATTCCCTTTAATACAGGGGCATTCCTTTCAACGTTTTAATCTCCTTTTTAAAAGAGTTCAACTTGAGAGTGCTTCTATATATCTCTCCTTAAAGTCCTATAATATAAAGAAATACTATATTTTAGCTGGCTAAGAAATTGTTTACCTTTATAAATAAGGAAATGTATTATTATTTTTTTAATCCTAGATTACAAATAATTTTTCAACATATTGCCAGGTATGTGGTTCGACTTCTACACAAAAATTCATTTTTTTTTTTCAGTTTTTGTTTAGAAATAGGGGGTTGACTTATGCACGATTATATACATTAAATATTCTTGCGTAAATATTGTTTAACGATTTTTATCGAATCTAACAGTCGTTAGTATCAAATTATTCAAGCAGTAACTTAAGAAATAAACTTTCGAAATATATTAATTAGAAGCACAGATTAAATGTTTTTAATTAGTAGCTTATAGTTCATTCACTTTGTTTTGGGTTGGTAGAATAAGGAACTGAAGAAAGGGGTTAAACAAGAAGAAACTTTTTTTTTGTATTGTTTTAAGAGTCACGAAAGCAGTTTTCAATGATATTTTTCCTAAAATGTTAAGGAATTTTATCAGTTAATAAATTATAGTCCAAGAGCCGACCGCACAGAACCCTGTGTCATCGAGCACAAGAAAAAATCCTTTAATGGAAGAGTAGTAATAGAGAAATCTAATGATCCACGTCTGTCGGAAGTGAAGGGGTGCATAAGCGAAAAATGAATACCACTAGTGGTTGACTCGTAAGCTTAGCATTGTGTCTTCCTGCACCCAGTTTTCCACGTTTTCATACTTTTGATTGTACGACAAACATAATATTAAACCTACGAGTTAGTATCAATTTTTGGCTTATGCACCACTTCACTTCCGTCAGACATGGATCATTAGATTCCTGTATTACTATTCTTCCAAAAAATAAGGGATTTTTTCTTGTGCTCGATGACATAGGGGTGTGTGAGATGGGCTCTTGGAATATTAGTATCTATCTATCTATCTTCTGTCCATATTATAAAATCCAAAATTTTTGCTACAAGAAATTTTTAAATATCGCACGTTTTTAATTTTTACACCATATATGAAATGACACCACACATTCATATAATGAAATGAATGAATAAAAACTGGGTAGGCGGATAGATCAAATTATTGGGTGGGTTCGAGCCCCACGGTCCTATATAAGCTGTCGTCACTGCGAAAACCTTCCGATTATTAATAGCTTCTAATCTAAAAGTGAGTCACATATTCGAGGGCATATATTAAGAGTAGTTTTTTCTGAGCGAACAAATTATCAGGTGCGTCAGGGTGCAATAGTTCGATTGGTAGCATGGCAAAAGACATGAAAAGTAAAAATTATTAAAAGCGAAAATTTATTATTTACTATTACTGACAGTTTTTCATTTATTTTATAATCGTTTACATCTTTTCTGCTTCCTAAAGTAAAGATTTACCTTAAAATAACGTTAAAAACAAAACGAAAATTAAATTTCAAAATTTCTTAACAAGTTTAAGATATTATTTGAATTTTTTAAAATCATACACAAAATCATTGTGCACTTTTAAAATCAAATGTTATGATTTATGTAATAAGAAAGATTATTTAAAAACTAAAGTGTATGGAAACCAGTGAAATTATTTGTAAAGTTTTGATAGTTTCATTTCACAAACTTAAAAAAAAAGTACTAAACATGATTTGTTACACATGAACACATGCATCTTTACCTTTTTGGGTATCCAAAGCTCCATCGAGACGTCCGGTTCCGACCCCAGTGCTTATGCTATCTCTTGAAACAGAATCATCAAACGGTTCTATCTGGGTCTGCTCTTCTTCTTGAGATAAGACTGGAGGAACAAAATAAATATCATCGGTAACTGATCCTCCAGGCACAGTTTTTCTACTATTCAGGACGGATGCATCTTCTGCAGATGTTCTTCGACCTCTAAGGGTCTGTATTGCTATTGATTTGTCATGGCCTTCTATTGGTCTTCGACTGTTTTGTCGTGAATCAGATGGGCTGAAATTGCTCCCGTGCGATTTTTGGTGGGTAGGTTGATTTCGACTATCTCTGTCTGAACCAACTGGACTGAAATTGCTGACGTGTGTTTTCTGATGTGTAGGTTGGTTTCGACTGTCTCTATCGGATCCAGCTAGACTAAAACTGCTGCCATGCGTTTTTTGGTGTGTAGGTTGATTTCGACTGTCTCTGTCTGATCCAGCTGGATTGAAATTGCTGCTGTGTGATTTTTGATGGGTAGGTTGGTTTCGACTGTCTCGGTCAGAACCGGATGGACTGAAAGCAGCATTATGAGATTTCTGGAGCTCATGATCGCTTCCAAAATGGCTGAAATTTGTGATTGGTGAACCCTGTTCTGAAACACTCTGTGGACTTGTATTCTGATTGTGAACACTACCAGAATAAAAGTTTGTTTTGCCAGGAGGCACACCAACAGGGTTATAATTTTGTTTCCCTCTACTGGAGGGAGTTGCTCGCCATCCATTTTGTTGGCTACCCCTGTTGTTATTGGCATTTGTATTTGTTTTACCTCTTTGGTATGTAGTTACAGTTCCA
Organism: Maratus speculifer; assembly: GCA_964019185.1. Classification (NCBI taxonomy): domain Eukaryota; kingdom Metazoa; phylum Arthropoda; class Arachnida; order Araneae; family Salticidae; genus Maratus; species Maratus speculifer. Next base: position 145,839,211 of record OZ025292.1, on the reverse strand, counting down.
TCCCTATTGTAATTCTGAGGAGATGTGAAAGTGTTACCATTTTGGTTATTATAATTACTATTGTTGTTCAAAACTGGCTTTAAATTATTTCTTTCGTTATCTTGTGTCCCTTGGAATGGATCAATTGCGACTTGTCCTCTTAGTGTATCTTCGGGTTCATATTTTTGTTGAACAAAATTTTGCCCATTTGGATAATCTTGTGGTTTAGCATAAATCTGAGGTCTATTGCTGATGGAGGGATTTTGCTGGCCGACAAAATTTGGAGAATAACTCTGGTCATTAACAGTGCCCTGGGTTTTAGAATGTGCTGGTGAATTATTGATAATTGATGGGTTTTGCTCTCCTGCAAAGTTTGGAGAGTAATTCTGGGTATTCACTGTTCCTTGAGTTTTAGAATGAACTGGAGTTCTGTTATCATACGCTGGATTTATTTGTCCAGCATAGTTTTGTGGAAAAGTTTGTTCATTTGATAGATCATGGATATGTGTTTGAGAAATAGGAGTTCTATTTCCAACAGAAGGATTCACTTGTCCCCCGTAGTTTTGAGGGAGACCTTGCGCATTTGTTGAAACATGGTTTTTAGTGTGAGTAAGAGGACCTCTACTATCAGAGGATGGAATCTGCTGGGCTGCATAGTTTTGAGGAAAGATTTGATCATTTCCTAGATCGTGTATTTTAGTTTGAGAAACTGGTGTTCTATTATCAGTAATTATGTTTGGTTGACTACCATAATTTTGTGGAATACTTTGATCATAAGCTGAATCTTGGATATGAGTTTGGGAAACAGGATATCTATCATTATTCGCTACATTTGGATGGCCTGCATGGGGTTGAAGGAAACCTTGTCCGTTGGATGTATCATGTGTTTTTGTATGCAAAACAGGACCTCTGTTGTCAGGTATTGGACTTATCTGTCCACCATAATTTTGCGAGTTTGCTTCGTCGTGGATATTTGTATGAGGGGTGTTAGGTCCCCTACTATTTGGTACTCTACTGCTTGGCAAATCCCCTGAATACGTTTTAATATGATTATGTGGAACTGCCTGATTTATAGAGTTTTGGAAATTTTGATTATTTTGTCCTGGAAAGTTTACAATTTCAGGGTAAATAGCAGGATCTCGCGGGGAATAATCTCTATCGGGTTTTCTGTTATCCTGATTTTGATTATAATCAGTCTGCCGAGGTCTTCCATTTCCATTGTTCTGATTACTGGCACCATACTCGACTGTCCTCCCAGGACGTCGTTGGGATTCAAATGAGTAAATGTTAGCCTTGTCTAATGGATTCACATAGTCTCTCTGGGGGTTGCTGTTTCTTCCGTCCGTATTCTGGGCAGGCGCATTTCCATTTGCATGGTGGTTTGATTGTTGAGGATGCTGTCTAATATTATTTAATTGTTGATGAACGTCACCAGGCAATAACAATCGGATTTCTGGAACGTTATTAAGACTTAAAGGGAAAGTTTGAAGTTGAGGTGTCTTCTTTTCTGTATGTATATTAGAAACACCTCCTGTAAACGAAAAGAGAGATAAAAGTTAATGCTAATCTTCATGTATTACATTTACATATAAATATACATACATTGCATATAATTTTTTATTGATAGGATTTCTAGTGCTTTTATCATACAAGTATTACATCACAAATGTACGAATTTGCTATGGTTGGCTGCATGGCGTATTAATACTTACTTATTCAACTTATTAGAAATGTTTATAGAGTTACGTAAATGATTGAATCGCAAAAGGTACAAGAAGAATGTCTAAAATTCTTATGTTATACATGATTAGTGTCTAAAATTACTACAGTCGAACCTCGTTAACATGAACCTCAAGGGGAATTAAAATTTTGTTCATGTTAACAGTAATGCATGTTATCAGTATCAAATCTTTGTAATTCATTTTTTTGGCGGGCTGGGAAAACAATTCATGTTAAAAGTAATTCACGTTAAGCGTGTTCATGTTAACGAGGTTTGACTATGTCTGCAGTTATTATGAAATAAATTAATCCACACATTTTCGGGTCAGTTCTATAGTTAGTTTCTGCAAGATTTTTTAAAGTATATTATAAAACATAGCAATGTAATGTAATAATTTAAAAAGAGAGTTGATGAAATCAAGAAATTAATTGGTAATAAACATCAGCATTTAAGAACTGGTTATCAGAAAGGAAGGAATCGATACTGTTTTATAAGCAAAATCTTAGAACAAAAGGCATCTTAAATACGATAGAGAAAAAAGAGAGAAATATTTTTTTTAACGTTTTCTTGTTCATATAAGACAAAAAGATCTTTTAAATGAATGTTTGGAAAAAGTAATTGCAAAAAATGCATGAATTATTGCAATAATTATGATTGAAGGAGAGGATTAAAATATACTTTCCAAATTCTCGAATGAATGAAAAAAAAAAAAAAAATGAAAAATAGTCGTCTATGTATTTGAAATAACTTATCAGTTTTGTTCAAAGTAAATTTCAGATTAGGTTTCCTTAATAACTTGAAATTTTTAAATGGTCTTATATTAGAGAAAAATTAAATATTTTTAGTACTTTTCAAGATACAGAAAATATGAATAACACAACAATTTAGTAATTTAATAGAAATTATTCATTTATTATAGTTTTGGAAAAGATATAGTTGAATATTAACATACAAATATAAATTGGTTTATTAAATTATTCAATATTATTTGAGATGCAAATTTTTTATGTAATTAGTTTCACTTTTTAAAAATAAATGTAAAACTAACCGCATGTGGCAATCCCAAAACTTCTTTATATCTCATACATGTTAATACTTCAAAATTCTCTGCCAAAATTAAATGATGATCTATGCCCATCGTGAGGCTTCTATTAGTAAGAAATTCTGTGCATTAGTTCTTGAAATAGGACTATAGCGGATATGGGGGGAAATGCAACATAATGCCACCTATTGTGTGATTTATACAAAAACGTAACCAGCAATAATATTTATCAAGGTATATCTGAATCTGAAGTTTGATGAAAATTCGTGCATTAATTCTAGAGATACAGCTATTGCGGGAATCGGGAAAAATTCAGCATAGAAGCTTTTCCTGTTGGGCCACTGATAACAAACATAAACATTTCATATTCATATAAAGGGTTAACTAATCTGAAGTTTGATGAAAATCCTTGCATTAATTCTTGGGATAGAGCTATTGTGGAAATCGTAAAAAAATGCAACATAACAACACCACCTGTTGAGCCATTTACATCAAAAACAATTTAGCAACAATTTATATCAATGATTACCTGAATATAAGTTTTCATTAAATTCTGTGCATTAGTTCTTGAGATACAGTTGTTGCGTAAATCGTAAAAAAATCAGCATAGCAGCTCCACCAGTTGAGCGATTTACGCCAAGAACTAATAAGATTTAAATAATATCAGGGACTACTTGAATACAATTTTTTATTAAATTTCGTGCATTAGTTCTTAAGATAGAGCACCCACAAAATTTATGTCAAATACAGAAACACAGACAAACAAAGTCTCAGGCTCAGAGAACCACAAACTCACAGACAGACATTTTGTAAAAACATGATTTTCGTGTTCTCTCCCCCCCTAAAATGTGTAAATCCCTGGAAAACCGGAATTGGAAAATTTTCACGAATCCAATACTTTTTTCTTGTAAAAATAGAAAAAAGTAGGGAAAAAAATGCTAAGAGATTTTAATATAAAAACTAGATTTAACACACTGACCATCACATTATTGCAACGAAGTCGCCTTTTTATGGCAGACATTGATAAAATGGTCTCCATTGTTTACAATTTCCAGTCACAGCAACGTTTGTTAAAACCTTTTATTTTACACCAAATTTTAATTTAAAACAAAGCTTTAATTTTACACCATTTTAATCAAAAAATACCAATTTTTAATTATTTTTACACGTTCAATGTCAAATTAAATCACTGAATATGCATGGGATACTTTATTTAATGCAGAGTAAAAAATTATCAATAGTCCCAGTGGGTTCCCGGATCTCAAGCGCCCCCCCCCCCCCCTATATTGGAAATGATTTTTTCGTCAGATTATCGTATTTCCTTTAAAGTGAACTTTGAAATAAATAAATAAATCTTTTGTGTAATCCTCTAAATGAATAATAATTATTTTTTGCACCGCTTAGTCTACAGAATGCATATTTTAGTTCACTTCGTAAATGCATATCTGTTTTATTATGTCTGAAAGGGTGTAACAACTTTACAATTCATTTGAAAATATTTTTTCCCCATTGGCCGAAATGTAACAGGCTACTTTTGACTATCTTTGTAAATATACTAAACATAATAGAAATTTGATTTGAAATAGGGTCGTGCTAAGGTGAACGTCAATAACTTCCAAAACTTTCAAGGCAATCCGAGTATACTTACGATAGTTAGAGCGCGGACAGACACCCAGACAAACCGAAGTGATAAACACTTTTCCATCAACTTTGTTGGAAGGTGTTAAAAAGACTCTGAAAAGCATCCCTTTCTTCTGTGTCATAACATCTTATATTACTTGACCGGCCTGCACTTTCCCAGTTTTGTCCGACAGTTTTATGTTCTTTAAATGTGCTTATATCTCTTTAACTTTTTCAACTTATTTTTATCACTTTCCAACAAAATTGAAAAGTGGTAATGCATGTTTGTCTGTCCGTTTGTTCACGCTCTAACTCCCGCAAATATACTCGGATTTTCATTAATTGCAATAAAGCTTATTTAGGATCACCAAAGCATATTTGTTATTGCATATGAAAAATATACGATTAATGGTTCATTTACAGGGACCCTCAAAAGAATTAAATTACATTATGGGGAAGCAGGACATTTCGGTCCCGTTATTTTGGTCCCACCATTTTGGTCCCGCCGTTTGGGTCCCGAGACATTTCGGTCCTAAGCCATTTTGGCTCCCAGCCATTTCGGTCCCAAGTCATTTCAGTCCTTAGCCATTTCAGTCCCTTCTCCAGTAAGTTAAAATTTTGTGCACGTGAAATATGTGACATAATTTTATATTGACCACCGTGGAATTTTTTAAACTGGAGGCCATAACATTTTGGTATAATGCGATTATAAGTGCTCAAAAACCGCATACACGTATACTGCTGTTTGTAAAAAATGCAACACCATGAAGGAGTCATCAGAATTAAATGAAATTTAATACACAAACGACTTGTATTGGTACAAATAAATGTATACATTTTCAAAGCAATAAAACAATATTAAGTGCCCGAAATTAGTATTTGGTGTGGCCACCACGCGCTGCAATAAGTGCTTCTATACGACGTGGCATGGAGTCAAACAGATGTTGAATGTCTGCTTGTGGAAGAGCATTCTATATTGTTTGTATGCGCACCCAAAGTTCGTCTTTTGAAACTGCAGGACGCGGATCACGAGCGAGACGCCGACCAACCATATCCCACACATGTTCAATAGGCGACATATCCGGCGAATAAGCAGGCCAAGGAAGAAGTTGGATATGTTGGGCTGAAAAGAAGTCTCGAACAATCCGTGCAACATGTGGGCGTGCATTATCCTGTTGAAACACAGCTCCAGGGATGCCTTGAAGGAAGGGAACGACTTCGGGCTCTAGCACTTCACGGACGTACCTGTTGCTATTCAGATTACCCTCAATTCGTAGCAGCTGAGATCGTCTATGATACGAAATCGCACCCCAGACCATAACTCCAGGTGTTCGGCCACTATGACGTTCGACAACGCACTCTGGAAGGCAACGTTCACCGGCATAGCGTCTAACACGTATGTGGCCATCATGGTTCCACAAATTAAAGCGGGATTCGTCAGAAAAGACAACTTGTTGCCAATCAGCCCGCCAGGCTCTGTGTTCATCAGCCCATTGCAGACGCAGCCGTCGATGATTTGCCGTGAGAGGGATCCTATGGAATCCTTGCACACAATCCACGGTGCAGCAGACGTCGACGAATTGACGAAACTGACATTAATACACCTGTAGCAGTAGACCAACGTGCTGCCAACTGCCTGGAGGAAGCTGTACGGTCAGTCACCGCCATGCGGACCAGGTGTCTATCATCGCGCGCTGACGTCACCTTGCGTCGTCCACTCCCAGTTTTTCGAGTTGTCCGGTTCTCTTCGGTCCACTGCTTCCAAACTCGCATCACTGTGGAACTGTTCCGCTGCACACGAGCTGCTATTTCGCGATAGGAAAATCCTCCTTCACGCAGGCCGATAATTCTCCCCCCTTTCAAACTCCGTAAGTTGTTGAAATTTGACCCTATTTCGTCGTGGAGGCATACTAAACGTTCGCCACTAACAAATAACCATGCACTCTTTTCAACGTCCCGCTACAGCCCGTTACTTATACGCTTTCAACATCCGTCCAGAGGGCGCTGCTCACACCACGCATGCGCGGTGTCTCTGAAACTTTACTACTTTGCATAACATCCTATAATTGACATTTGATGCAAATTTCATTTCATTCGGATGATTCCTTCATGGTGTTGTATTTTTTACAAACAGCAGTTTATAACTCGGATCCAAACTATTACAACCCACACAAATTTCACATGGTAATTTTAATCATTTTAAAAAACAAGAGGAGTAGGGGAGTTCTGTTGACTTTTTCTATATTTTAATATATCATAAGTATAAGGTCTTGCTAAATTAAAACATTTATAACTCGATCTATCGTAATTTTAATATTAAAATCAAATTAATATTTTATTAAATATATATATTTTAATTTTTATGTATCCTTAATTTATTAAATTAATAACATTATTAATATATATTACGAATTTTACTTTAAAATAAAGTCAATACATAATCTATTTTATATTCTATTCATCATTATATTTTATAGTGTTTATAAATTGAAATTTATCTTTCACCTGTTTATTTATTTTATATTTAAAGTTACCGAAATTTAAAACTGTCAATTTAATTAATAATAAATCCAAAATAAGAATTACTAATTTTTTTTTTTTTTTTTTTTTTTTTCTGGGAAAGTAGGAGCGATAAGTTAATACAATAAATAAATAAATAAATGAAAAAAAAACTTAGTTTGTCAGCCAAAAATTGAAAATGAAATTATTTAAAATAATTACTATATTATTATATAAATTAAAAAATAATCATCTTATTAAAAAGAAATAGTCCCAGTTTCAATAAAATTAGCTCACAAAAATTGTCTTCATGGGATGAGATAACTGTTAAAAAAAATGCAATCAATAATTATGCATAAAAAAAGGTTGGTGGGGGCAGTTTTCTGAAAACAAAAAATTTTCATAGCACGCCTAGTTACAAAATCACTATTGTTTTCCTAATGTTTATAATCGTAAAGTAACAATAGTAAAAACAAATTTATAAAATGCTACTTTGTATTATAAAAAAGAATAAGAAAAATGAAATATTTGAACTTTAATAAATACATATCATAACACTCCTTTCAGAAAATATGACAAATAATACTGTACATTAGGGTGGAGCGAAAAAAAATTTTTTTTGAAAATCCAAAACGGGTAGGTGCCAAAAGTTGCCTTTATACTAGTACATCAACTGTGTGAAATTTTACCGCTGAAAAAAAATGGCTTGAGTCTGCGCTTTTGCTCCAAAAATCGAAATTTTGGGTAAAATTTGTCATTTTTTGACATTTTTTCAAAAGAATTAAAAAATTCCCACAGAGCTGGTTAGTATTTAAAAGTGTTGCTTAGACCTTTATATTTATCTGCTTAACATATTTAAACTATAAATCGATATGTTTATTCCCTATAGCTGGAGCAAAACAGACAACTTTTAGTAAGAAAACAGCATTACCACTCTATTGGGTCATACAACGAATTATTGTTTTTAATACTACTCTTGTTTTCAAAACTACCTTGGACATGCGTCGTAGAGGTGGCTATATTTCCTATACCACCCGGCCCGACTATTCGATCATATTGGTACAGTGTTTTATATATACATTGATTTGTGATTTTCTTTATAAAAATTTGGCATGTTTTCGATGCTTCCTCCTTGTTCATCTGTTCTTTGCATCCACATGCAGCTGTAACTATCTTCATGTATATTTTTACAGTTTATACAAAAAAAATGACAAGCAGAGTAATGCACGGGAATATTATTAAAGGGATCTATTCAGCCATCTATTATATTTATCAAACTTACATTCAGTTGATGAATAGTGATTGGAAGTTCTGTTACCACATTTTTTTCAGTCAATTGTATTTTTTTTACGTAATGATTTGGTTCAAAGATGATTTCAGATATTTCAACTATAAGTATGCCATCATTTATTCTACTTTTGCATTTTTTATATGTTGAGAAACGAGCTGTTTCATGTGATGGTGATCGTCAGAGCGAACTGCAATGAAAATTTGTTCTCCATGTGTAAAGCAACCGCTGTTGTAAATAACTTTTTTTTTTCATTAGTTTTATGCCGCTTTCTAAGTGTTTTCGTATTTAGGTAATTTCCTATTAACTTTTAGATCCCCTTTTTATGAGCGGACAACATTTGATGGTGAAATGTCCTGGGCATAAACTTATAATGCATAGTACTTTATGAGGGAATGTAAGGATTCTAATCGACTATAAGTGCTCATTTAAAATTAGGAGAATTTTATTTGTCACTGTGAACCATTTTGCATGGGATAAGCTTAGAATTGTGTATAATATTGAATCATTCGCTACTTCAACTCCAGTGAATTTCCTCTGCGTCAATTATTTGAGAAGTCGATATAATACGTTCTAAGCTACATGGATTCACCGGATCAATAAGGAAAATCTTTGCATACTATTCACTTCCTATTGCAATTTTTTTTATGAAATAGGGAATAATTTTGAAAAATTATTTTCTCAAATTGAGAAAAAGATACTCAGAACAGACTAGAAATTTCTGTCGGAGATTGCAAAGCTAATTCATAAGGAAAGCTATTTCTCAGAAAGAATGGGGAATAGGAGTTTAGAAAACATCTCACACAAAAGACAGCTCATAAAGTTAATAAAATATTCCGCTTTATATAAGCACAGAATGTCAATCAGCGTTTATATGTTCACTCACAAAATGTATAATCCAAGTTTATACCGCGGGATATTTTATACCAAATGTACTACACACCTAAATAATAGATCTAAAATCTTATTAGAAATTACTAGACTACGGAACAACACAGGAAACGACATAAAGCATACTAAAACTTCTTTAGAAATATTGTTGTTTTACAACAAGTAGTTTTTGCAAATTTTGTTTGCAATCCTCTGTGACAATCGTTATAATATTAAACAGCTAGTTTCTCAGCATATATTCAATGTAATAGGTTCAATAAATGATGACATACTAGAAAATAAATTCATACAATCAATTTTTAGGCAAATCATTGCATATAAAATGTAATTGATTGAAAGAATGTTGTGATAACAAAATTTCCAATCATAATGTTCTAATTGCATGAAATTTTAATGAAGATAATAGACTGCTGAATAGGTTCAATTAAGAACTTACCCAATACATTGCTCAGCTTCCCTTCTGTTATACATGGTATAAAAATATACGTGCAGCAGGTCACACCAGCATGATCCAAATCATCCAAAGTCAGTGAATATAAAGAAGAGATAAATTACTTTGATATATAGAAAACTTATACTCGTCTTCGGGAAAAAATAACAATTCAATACATAAATAAAACACTGGATCTAGATGATTGGATGGTTGAGACGGATGGGATAATGCAACCACCTCTATGAGTTATATACACAGTAGTTTTGAAAGCAACTAGGTAAGAAATGCATTCAAAACAACATTTCGTTGTATGCTCCAATAGAGAGGTTAACGCTGATTTTTCAAAAAAATTGACATATTTGCTCTAATTATAAAGACTACAGATATTGTTTTATAGTTTAAATATGTTAAGCAGATAAATATAAAGATCAAAGCAACACTTTTAAATACTAACCAGCTCTGTAGGGGTTTTTTAATTTTTTTGAAAAAATGTCAAAAAATGACAAATTTTACCCAAAATTTCGATTTTTGGAGCAAAAGCGCAGACTCAAACCATTTTTTTTCAGTGGTAAAATTTCACACAGTTGATGTACTAGTATAAAGGCAACTTTTGGCACCTACCCGTTTTTGATTTTCAAAAAAAAATTTTTTTCGCTCCACCCTACTGTACATAATACCCTTTATCCGAATTAAAAAATAATAAAAAATGTATGAAAAATGAGCAGATTTACTAATTACTTCTTCACTGCGCATGCGTGAAGGCCATCCAAATTTCATTTGCGTATTGTGTTAGCTAAATGTACAGTAAAAGTCTAAAAAAAAAAAAAAAAAAAAAAAAAAGAACTTGAAAATTTTGAAAGTTATCGTCAATAGAAAAAAAACTCAAAATCCATTATTCCCAAAATGAAACAAAAATATGAGGGGCTGTATCGATATATCCATTGATTAGTGTCAATATAGGATACACAATAGGGCACGTACTGCTATATTTGGATAGCTGTTAGCCAAACCACGAAATAAATAAAAAGGCATGCATTTTAAATGTGCGTAACAAATACATTTTAAATATATGTGTTTTAAATTAAAGTTACGTATTTCAAATGAAATGACCGAAAGATTTATATTTAAAATTAAATTAATGCAGTACAATTAAGATGGAAACAACATTTGGAGGTGTATCACCAACAAAACTATCAAAAATAAAAAATAAACTAGCTGGATGCGCAATCCCAAAATTTTCTTCTTTCTCATATGTACATTTTAATATTTCAAAAAAAGTTACACATGTTAATACTTTAATATTATTAATTTAGTACTAAAGCAACTTTGATTTTCATCTTAAATTTCTGCTTCAGTCAATTAATCGAAGTAAAAATGAGTTTCCGTCTCTGCACGAGCCGATGGACAATAAAACGATACGCATATTTTTTTTCAAATTCAGGGAGGACCTGCCTGCCATACCCAAAAATACCGATACACAAAAAATTTAGTTTCAGTTCTAAGCATTACATCATACACTTTTCGGTGGTACAATATTAAAAATGGCACAAAAATCGCTATTGCATACGCCCCGTTCTGGCGGATTTTTTTCAAATTCAGGCAGAACCAACTAGTCGTAGCCAAACTCTTACATAAATATTTGATTCAATTCTATGCATAACTTAATACACCTTTAGATGGTATAATTTTCAAATGGCACAAAATTCGCTATTGCAGGGCTTCTTTCACGCGGAAAATTTCAAAATTCAAGAAACACCTGCTTGCCACAACCAAAAACATTCACAAAAGAATTGGTTCAATACTATGCATGTCTTCACACACATTTTGATGGTAGAATGGCGACATACGACACGAACACATGTTTAATAACATGTTTTTTGAAATATCTGACCCTTAAAACGTATAAATCCGTCGAAAACAGGAAGTCGAAAAAAATTCGATTGCAATACTTTCTTCTATTGAAGATAGAGGAAAGTAAAAATAAAGAGTGTAATAATTAAAAAAAGTATAAGCTTTTTATATTAAAGTTTAATTCTTAGATGACACATTTTCCTTTTCTTTTTAATATTACTGTGTAAATTTCATGCGTAATTAAATATGCATGTAATCTTTGAATCAGATTTTATAATCCATCAAACGCAAATAGTGTTTTCAGTTCACGATTCATATCGAAACAAATTAGTTTTGACGCACAAAATGCTGAAAAATGAGACAGATTTTTAAAGCAATTATTTTATATATCTGTTACAGGCCAAACCCGATTTTAGGCCAAACTAGTTTATTCTATCGTCCATCGGATAGACTAGTTTTTCCTAGGCCAAACCGGTCTATCCTAACGCCCATCGGATAAACTAGTTTTTCCTAGGCCAAACCGGTCTATCCTATCGGCCATCGGATAAACTAGTTTTTCCTAGGCCAAACTAGTCTATCCTAAGGCCCATAGGACAATCTAGTTTTTCCTAGGCCAAACTAGTTTGGCCTAACTCTTATAGGATAAACTAGTTTAGCCTTTTGTTTATTGGTCTGAACCAGTTTCTCCTAGGCCAATTCAATTTGGCGTGATTTTATTACATTCAATGACCGCCACAGCTCCAACATTCTAGTTTGTCCTAGGCTGATCTAGTTTATCCTACGCCAATGTAATTTTACGTGTTTTTAGCTCACAGGAGGCAAAGCCTAAGAAATAATGAAACTCGCAAGTTCTGTATGTATGTATGTACGCATGTATTTACGTACGTATGTACGCAACGCGATAACTCGTGATAGAAATATCCGATTTGCTTCAAATTTTGGATGTACCTTCATTGCTATTAGGTACTTTTCTGACTAATTTTGGAAATTCATTGGATAAGAATAAAGAGGAGCGAACGGGAGGCTAATCCCCCAACCTTAATTTAGAGAAATGGATTTTTCATGCAGAATTAACAGTTTTCATTTAAGATTTTAGATATAGGATCATTCTAACAAGGCGCCTCCATAATTAGTTGTGTATGTTTATTTTTAAGTGTAAAAAAAGGGCAATGTAGGTTACCCCCCATAATTAAGATAAATGATTTTTGACGCAGAATTTACGGATTTGCTTCAAATTTGTATATAGATTCTTTCTGATAAGGGGATTCCCTAAATAGTTTTGGGGGTTTAATGGTTAAGTATGAAAGGAAAAATGAAGGATTACCCTCTTTCCTAGAAAAAACTAGTTTATCCTATGGGCATTTAGATAAACTAGTTTGGCATAGGAAAAACTAGTTTATCCAGTTGGCATTAAGATAAAATAGTTTGGCATAGGCTAATCTAATTTGGCTTGAAATCGGGCTTGGCCGGTAAAAAACATATTTATCACTAGAATAAGTATAAATGTGTGTTAAGAGTCATTGCTTATAACATCAATGCAGAAATTTAACATGGTCACCTTAGAGACATGATGCATTGGACATAGTGTTTGCTTTTTTTTTCTGCAGATTCGTGCCAACAGAGATCAGACTTACATTTATTATTATTATTATTATTGCATATTCGAGCCAGATTAGAGCTGAACATAATTTGGAATCGAACAGCGTTTTCTATTTTCGAGAAATTAATTACCTGTCGGCATATAAGCTATTTTTGTCACGGCATCTTTTTTTTTTTTTTTTTTTTGTGTGTGTGTGTGTGTGTGAATTTGTAACCGGAAATTCGATTCAAAACATATCTTTAATATTTTCTCAAAGATACATCGCTTTTATGAAAAAAATGTTTATGTTATTCGATTACATATTACCTGAATCTGTTAACCTTATGCATTTCCGAAAAGGAAGTAGTTCATAAATGTGTTAGGATGTAGCTCTTTAGGATTTGAGAAAAGCCTTAAGGAATGACAGAGAAATATATTCACAAATCTACTTTTTACTGAACAGATTCAAAAGTTATGATACTTATAATTCTCATTTTTTCTTTTGTTCTAAACTACATTGATTATTTAATGAATCCCTATTTGAATATTGAAACGTCTAAGAATGTAGATAATCATTAATACATTGTGTATTTTCCATTCTGCGAACACACCATAATTTAAAAATACATTGTAAATTTATCCAATAAGTATATAAGCAGTATTTTTGAAATGTAATGTATGTGAAGAAAAACCTGAATTTTTTCAGAAATTGAGTAGGGCCAGATCGAGCCGGACTGAGTCTTTTTTCACTGATTTTTGTACAGACAGAGTTCTGCCTGTACAAAAGTAAATAATATTAAAGTAAATAATAGTAATTTGCTTGAAATGTAGCAAACACCATGGCCAATGCATCATGTCTCTAAGGTGAACATGTTAAATTTCTGCATTGATGTTATAAGCAATGACTCTTGACACACTTTTATACTTATTCTAGTGAAAGATATGTTTTTACCGGCCAAACCCGTTTTCGAGTTAAATTAGATTAGCCTCGGCCAAACTATTTTATCCTAATGCCAATTGGATAAGCTAGTTTTTTCTACACCAAACTTGTTTACCTAAATGTCCATAGGATAAACTAGTTTTTTCTAGGTAAGAGGGTAATCGTTCATTTTTCCCTTCATACTTAACCATTAAACCCCTAAAACTATTCAGGAAACCCCCTTATCAGAAAGAACCTAAATCCAAAATTTGAAGCAAATCCGTAAATTCTGCGTCAAAAACCATTTTTCTAATTTATGGGGGGGGGGATTACTTACATTGCCCTATTCTTTACACTTAAATAATAAAAATCCACTACTAATCACGGAGGCGCCTCTTCAGAATGTTCCTACATCTAAAATTTTAAATGAAAACTGATAATTCTGCATGAAAAATCCATTTCGCTAAAGTAACGGTGGGAGATTAGCCTCCCGTTCGCCCCCCTTTATTCTTATCAAATGAATTCCCAAAACTAATCAGAAGAGTACCTTATCACAATGAACCTACACCCAAACTTTGAAGCATATCGGATATTTCTATCACGAGTTATCGCGTTACGTATGTACGTACGTACATTCGTGCATACATACGTACATTCATACATACAGAGCCTACGAGCCCATTATTTCTCAGGCTTTGACGCCTGTGAGCTAAAAACACGTAAAATTAAATTGGCCTAGGATAAACTAGATCAGCCTAGGACAAACTAGAATGTTGGCGCTGTGGCGGTCATTGAATTCAATAAAATCACGCCAAATTGAATTGGCCTAGGTTAAACTAGATCGGTCTAGGAGAAACTAGTTCAGACCAATAAACAGCAGGCTAAACTAGTTTATCCTATAAGAGTTAGGCCATACTAGTTTGGCCTAGGAAAAACTAGATTGTCCTATGGGCGTTAGGATAGACCGGTTTGGCCTAGGAAAAACTAGTTTATCCGATGGGCGTTAGGATAGACCGGTTTGGCCTAGGAAAAACTAGTCTATCCGATGGGCGTTAGGATAAACTAGTTTGGCATAGGCAAATCTAGTTTCGCCTAAAATCGGGTTTGGCCTGTAATATATCTATTTAATACATCTAAAGGGATAACATTAAAAAGTAAAATGCCTATTAAAGTTTAAATTGTTACTTTAATATTCCATTGCTATTCTTGTATCTCCATGATAAAAGATCTGGTCTTAATGTTATGATAAGTTTCATATGTTTCTTAATTTTTTGTAATTACGTTCATATTTTCATTTTCATTTTTTGTTATTAAAGGCTAAAATACATACATTTCAATTTAATTGCTAAATTTCCCATAATAGCGTTATATAAAGTGCATAAACATAAAAATATAAAACTTACGCTATGCGTATCTCACGGATAAATACGTGTACAACAATGATCTAACACTGAAAAAAATGAAGTACTCAAAAATGAGTAAATCGATGTACTCATATCGAAATGAGTATGTTTGTATAAAAAATTATCACATTGCTTTCTCAATTTTGAAACACCACACATTATCAAATCCAAACAAATGATAATTTTGTACCCTATATTGGTTTATTTCGTTCATAGTGGAATAATAGTTGCTTATTAATGTAAATATTAAATCATGCCTAGTGTTTTAAAATAATTTTTAAATATTTGCAAATAAGGCTCTTGTCTTAAAAAAGAAATATATTGGATTTGGGTATTTTGCTAATATTTTTGCTATTTTTCTTGATAAATAATCAATTAAACACTTATTGTTAATAATTTTGAGCAAGAAATAATTGCCAGTACATTATTACTTTGATCTGTAAATTCAGGGGGCAGTTCATCGCAATTTATATTTGAACGCAATCATGGAATCAAAAAAAGAGTACATATGTTTCTGAGTTTTGAGTACATGTGGATCGGAGCTATTTTGAGTATGTCAAGTACTTAAAATTGAGCACTTTTTACTCCATTTTGAGGATGCACTTTTTTTCAGTGAAGTGTTTTGCTGGTAGAAAACAAAATGTTAACTTTTCACTTTAATTTGATAAATAAATAAGAGTAAGTTTTTTTTTTTTTTTTTAAATATGATTAATTTATTTTAATCTCTTTCCAGTGCCTTTCTAACCCGCAGTTTGAATAGACCACTCGAACTTGAACAAATTGATGAAAGCCAAAATGAAATTTGATTTGTGCAAAATTTAAAATTCTTTAAGGAGTTTTAAGATTCATTTAATGTTAAAAATTCTATTTTTGACATTTAACATCTAAAAATGTTGTGATTTTAAAACAGAATGTTTATTGAGATGAAAAACATAAGAATGGTCTTTTATTTCATGTAGTATTTAAAAAATTGCAAAACGAAGAATAATCAATTATAGGGGCTTCAAACGTGAGCAATTTGGCGAGAAGAACATTAGTATAATAGTTTACGCGCAGGATTATAAAATGAATTTTTCATCTAGAAAGAAAATGTTGATGTTAAATTATACTTCAGATTATAGTTCTAATCCTGAACTTAAATACCGTATTTACTCGTGTATAAGGCGCACCCCTACTTTACAAATAAAAATGGCGATTTCTTAAAATTTCGTGTATAACACGCACCACAAATTTGATACGCTAAAGAAGAATGACCAAATGAATTTCAGCAAAAAAAAAAAAAAAAAGTCGAAACAAACATTACACCAGACCAGAAAACAAGACGATAATGCATTTTTAGACTTCGGGTTGTAAGAGAATGACGGGAAATACAAATGAGTAAAGAGAATTGCTAATTAGCGTTTAGATAATGTCACTAGCTCTGTTGTATAAAAAACTGCAAGGAGTGAAATAAATATGCAGAAATACTTCAATTAAGTTACATTTTCCGAGTTTTAATATCTTCTTTGAATAATTTCTTGTTTCATATGTATATAGTTCGACTGCATCCAACAGTAAAAAAAAATATTCCGTGTATAAGGCGCACCTAGGAGTTTTGCCCTAATTTTTTGAAAAAAAAAAGCGCGCCTTATACACAAGTAAATACGGTACATTTTTTAAAAGCATTCTTATATATTTAATACAAAGTTATATTTAACGAATGCAAAATTTTTAAAATTTTAACAGTATAGTTACTTAAAGAATTTTTTTCTGAACAGTAATAATAATAAAAATATAGATCCAATTTATACAGACTAATATGAAACATAAGTTTTGAAAATTTCAGGAAAAAATATTCATTTATGAATATTGATTTATGTATAAGTTTTTGAGACATTTTGCTTGATATCCCCAAAAAGTCATTTGGAGAAAAATGACTTCAAAGTTTTAGAAAAGCCGCTTCATCTATTGTGAGGATATAATTCTGAAAGCTATAACTTCTGTTCTAATCGGAATTTCAAGGAAACAATTGTATCAAAATTTTCAGAAAAGTTACAAGATTAACATCTAAAAAATAGATTTTCGGAAATTTTGAAGCTTTAAGAGTTTTGAGACCCCTTAATGTAAATGCCAAATTCAATTATTTTCTTTCCGAATATTTAACGATTTAATCCTGCGTTTTTAATTTTCCTATTTATACCCGGGAGGGTGGAAAACTAGCGACATAAGCAAGGAATTAAATATGTCTTAGAATTAAATAAATGCCAAATTTATTTTAGAACCATTTAAAGTTATTCTTTCGTAATTAAAAACAAATACTGTGCTACCCTAGGTTAAAAAACACAGATGATATATATATTTTTTTATTTGAAAAGCTTCCAGTACATTTTAAAACACTGCAATGTAATCTTCACATTTAATATATCTTTCAGATTACTCACTATCAGCATCGAAAAAGCATTTTTATGTAAAAAAATATTAATAATGTAGTCAAACAGAGTTTTCAAATTTACTTAGTCGCCTGTCAATCGTTAATAAACGAAGAAATGGTCAAAATAACTTCTTGCAATAGTCTTTTAAACACATTTCAACCAAGTTGAAAAGTGTTTACGACTTTAGTCTGTCTGGCTGTCTGGCCTCGCTTTAATTCTCCTAAATATACTCGGATTGCCCTAAAAGTTTTGGAAGTTATTAACGTTTACTGTAGCACGAACCTTACTTCAAATGAAGTTTCTAGCATGTTTAGTTACTTTACAAAAACAGTCAAAAGCATTCCATTCCATTACAGACAATGGGAAAAAATCTTTTCAAATGATTTAAAGATGTTACGCCCTTTGTAACATAATAAAATTGATATGCATTTACAAAGTGCACTAACGTATGCAGTCTGTAGAATATGCGGTGCAAAGAATAATTATTATGCATTTACAGGGCCACACAAAAGAAATTCATTGCATAATGGTATAGAGGGAATTGTTTGCGGTATATTTTAATTGTATTAAACTATATCATTCATAATGAAAATTATATACGTCGCTTAAGCTTAATGTAAATTATTTCATGTATAAGACAAAGTTGCTTAGTATTTACAGAGACATGAGTGTAAATTACTTAAAAGTGGTTTTGAAATGAGTAATGAATTTTTAGGCTGAACTGCATTTAGTTTATTAAAAAATGTTTGTAGAATATAGATAAAATGATTTACAGGGCTACGCAAAAAATGAGACACGTGACCGTGGAGGATAATTTCTGAAAATGTGATTGAATAGTTTTAAGAGCATTTTAGTTTGAATTAAATTTTAACCAAATATTAGCAAGTATTAAAGGTACTAGGTATACTACAGCTCTGAATAAAAATATTCAAGTATGTTTACATTATTAGTATAAATTGCTGAAAGAGACTTTTCAATCTGTTTTGCATATTTTTGCTAAACTAAATTTTCCCATTATATGTCAGTCTACAGATCAAATACAAGGCTGTTCAAAAATATTGGAATACATATATGGTTATGGACAGTAAAATCTTATTTCCCTAAATAATGAAATTTTTTTAGAGATTTCAGGAAGTGTTGGAAAGTGTTTTATAACCTATGCTTAACACATGATTTTTCTTACTTGTTTATTCTGATAATTTCAGTCGTTTAAGGTGTCGATCACATATCTGTTAAATTTGTGATTTATCTATTTTACTTTCTTATTTATTAACTCGATTTCGTTATAGAATATTAATAGGAAACATCCATTTATAGTGTTTAAATGCAAACTTATGGTGTTTAAGTAGGCTAGTTTGTCATATTCGAGCTGCATGAAATAGAGATATAATCTTAAAAAATTCCTTCTTGCGCGAAAACTATTTTAAAAACTGTAAAACATTTTTTAAACAAACTGCATTCCAAAGATTTTTTTTCTTTTCTATTATGTAAAAAAGTTGTGCGATGTTTAGAAGTTAACAAAATTGCAGTAAAAGTAAAATTTATTTGTCAGGTATTACCATCGTCAATTTGACGTCGGTGTTACTGGCTTTGTAATAAAGACATTTTAAGTAAAAAATGAACATGGATTAAGATACTCCTCTTCAATGTTCCAAATTACAATGGGTACATGCATTACAAGACTCATTAGAATGCACTGTGCTTTTCTGCCGCACGCTTACACACCCAGCTTCCCACTTGGTTAACAGAATTCACGAGATCTGATAACACTTGCGCACGTTTTTAATGGCCGTGAATTTGCAGCAATGTTACTGTTTTATCGTGTATATATATATATATATATTTTTAGATTCGATCAACAAGTAAGTTATTAATAAAGCAAAGCGTGACATTTTTTTTTTTTTTTTGTGTGTTACTTATAATAGGGAATGGCAATTTTAGGTTGATAGAGCGTCCTACATTGAATCGGGAACCTCGATTTCAGCGCAATTTTCTGGAACAATTTTCTGGTGTTTTATTTCATTGAAAATATATTTTTGTGCACGCACATATTTTTGATAGCCTGCTGAATATTTAACACTAAAAGGAGTTTTAGTAAACATCTTAAAAGTTTGTCAAAAATTATCTTACAATGCGTATGGCTGTCGAAGAATTGAACGTTAATATTTTTATGTTTATAGATTGAACGTTATCTTTGAATGTTAATATTTTTATATTTATAGATTGTATTACAAAAGTAAAAAAAAAAAAAAAAATCTAACATTTCTTTAATTCCTTTATTTTAATAATAGCTAATATACATTATCCCTCTAACATTAGTCTTATTTTTAAAAATAAAAAGGCCAAAAAATTATAATATATTATGAATATTTTTTTCTTATTTTTAAGTCTTTGAGACTAAAACTGGAAAATTTGCAGACACATAATGCTACATTTACATAGTAGTAAAATAAATTTATATAAATTTTTATTCCAGAAAATAAAATACAACAATTTTTAATTGATGCTCTTATAACCAATTATTTAAAAATTCTAAATAAATACTAATTATATTATATTGCATTAAAACTAACAAACCTCAAGATATTTTTAATTTAAAATCAAAGAATAAATATCAAGGAACTTTAAAGAAAAATGAAATGTATTTTATTTAGTTTGTATATAAACTAAATATTGCAACAAAATATAAATAGTTTTTAAGACTAATTTTACCGTTGCGCAGATTCAACAAAATATTCAAGAAATTGTTTAAAATTAATGAATTAATTTTATTTCGAAAGCCAACAAAATTTTAAGTAAAACATGCTTTCCATGATGAATTTAAAAATTATACTTTAATATTTAACCCTTAACGGTAGAAGTACTCCTTCCAGGCACAGACGAAGTTTCTTTTTTTAATCCCCAAGTGTCACAGTGGGACCGGAATGTAAGATAAAGTTTATTTGTAAATAAGTAAATGTATTTATTCGTGTATATACAGAAACTAACAAACAAACAAATATGCTTTAAAATACACGTGTAAATGTGACATTTGTGAATTGCAATTAAACGCCAGCCACTGTGGCGGTATCAAGCGCAAAAGATTGAAATATGGCAGAAATCATACTTAAGAAATCATGTTAAGCATTGTAAAAAAAAAAAAGGAAAAAAAAATGTTTTTTAATCTATACAAATAGAACATGAATGAAAATATACAATACTCTCCTCCGAGTTACTTAAGATTGCGCAGAACGTTCTTAATCTGTGTGAAATTCAGAAACTAAACGTTTTCGAAGTTTAAAGAATAATTTATAAAAACAAAATTTCTTTGGTTGCAACTTATTTTCCGAAAAGCTTCCGTGTAGTTTTCATGGAGAGTTAACCTATTTTTTGGAAAACTGAAATATAGATTTTTAGGATGATATTATAATTTCTCAAGTAAATATTTTCAACTGCTTAAGGGAATCCGGGGCTCAAAAATCTTCAAATTTTCTTTTAAAAGTCTTTTTATGCCTCTAATGACGTTTACAGCATGTTTCTATATTAATTAGGTGAGAAAATGTTATTATTTTCCTTTCGATTTGTTTTAAAAATCTAGCTTTCAAGCAATTATTGTTATGGAAATGACTTCTTGTGAAAATGCGTTTTTCTTCATAATAATTTGTTTTCTCTTTTTCTCAGGTTTAAATTGTTACAACTCAGAAATCATTAAAGAAAAATGCCCCAAACTTTGAATATGTATTTTTTGATAGTTTTACTTTAATTTTGATTCAGAAAATATTTTTTAAAAAAATGTACTTTTGAAAATAGGATTAAAAAAAAATAAATTACACAATTTTTCTTCAAATTTTTGCGCTAAATATTTTTAATTTTTATAAATTAGTATTTTTAAAAATGCTGAATCAAAATTAAAATTTAGACATTTCTGTTTATTTAAATGTTAAAAAATTGAATTTCTACATATAATATATTGAGTTATAATAATTTATAACTATCCCACTATAATGAATTTGAAATTTTAATTAAAAAAAATTTTTTGAGAAGTTTTATCAGTTGATTTTGTTTACAAATAATATGGTTAATAATTACAAATAAATAAATAAAAAAATAATCAAAAATCAAAATTTTAATTCAATAAATAAAAATTATTTTAAAATGTGTCCCAGACCCCCTTAAATGTTTACATGCAAGAGTAACGAAAAAAATAATAATTTTAATGTTCTTGTTAATACACTGTGAATTAATCACTGTAAAAGACGTTTTTGGAACATGTAGATAGCATCTGAAAATTCTATATTCTGGATTGAGAAAATTGTTTAAGGGGACATTGTACCTTGAAATTGGTCAAAATATTGATTTTCTTTTTTTAAATATTACCCGAAAGCTTCTTTAATTGTGAACATTTTGACACCTCTTTTTTACTTATACAAATATTGTATCGCGAGATATTTTAAATTTTGTTAATGGATTCAGCGCAATTATTCACACAAATGGAAACTTCAAACTGATTTTGCCCCCTGTTCATATTTTCATAACTTGCTTGTTCGATAAATACTAAGGATTTTTTTGTTAGTTTAGGTAGAGGTTAGATTTTTTTAAAACTTGTTCTCCATGGTTAATAGTTTTGTGCATGGATTTAGAATTCAAGTTGATAGTTATTATTATTTTTTAAATTTAAATTGAGAGTTTAGGAATTTTTTTCATTTTTTAATATAAACGAGAGAAAAAAAATCATATTAAATGTAAAATCTCATAAATCTAAAAATCCATACACAGTTTAATATAGTATATTCTAATGAATGTGGAAAAAAAAATTGAACCAAAAAAAATTCATATTTATATAAATATTAAGGATTAAAAAAAAATAATTTTTAGTAAAGCAGGCTGTTCTACAAGATTTTTTTTTTTAATTTTGTACAATTTTTTAGACTCTCTAGATGTATATTTTCGTTCAGGGTTATTCATTTCCCTGTAGATTAGCGGTTTCCAAACTTTATTGGTATGCGATCCACTTTTAAGTATCAGAATCCTCCTAATATAAGAGGATATATATGGGAATTGTTTCATGACATCTACAATAGGATGGCGAGTGGTCAGATAAAAACATAATCAAACAAGTCAGACGTAGGAAATGAGGTGCCTTCACACTATAAAGAAGTTTAAAAAAAATATATATAGTACTTTGGATACTATACTGTATCCAAAATCCTTTGTGAGTCCCTTTAAATACTAAATGCTTTCTATCATACAGGGAATTAACTTGTAGTATACCTCATCAATGTATATCAATTTAATAAAATGTGAAATAGTTTAATATAATTCAAACGCACCCCAAACAATGTTTCCCCTGTACCATTATGTAATAGAACATTTTTTGTGTGGCCCTGTACATTAATAAAAATTATTCTTTGCACCGCAGATTGTACAGAATGTATATTTTAGTATATATTTCAAAGATGCATATCAATTGCATTATGTTCGAAAGCGTGTAACATTCTTAAAATGCACTTGAAACTATTTTTCCCATTGACCGTCATGTAACGGAATACTTTTGATTGTCTCTGTAATTGAACTATACATCCAATTTTCATAAAAATTGATATGACTCGACAAAATTATGTAATAATTATATATTTTAAATTTCAAACGATTCGGTTGAGTAGTTTTTCTGTTGCTACATGCGGACAGACGGACAGATTGAATGACGACTATAGGTTCAATCTATTTACATAGTTACGAGCGACCTAAAAGGGTGTTAAATATCAGTATTTTTTAAAAGAGAAATTCGGCTTCTTTAATCTCTTTATATTATTTAAAGTATTTTCCGTAAATCAAAAAAAATAAATAAATAAATAAATAAATAAATAAATAAATAAATAAAAATAAAAATAAAATAAAATAAATAATAATAATAAAAAAAACTGCTAACTGTTTCTTTTCAGGTGCGTTCGTAGTTATGTAAACGCGTAGCACCTATTGTTGTCGTTCAGTCCATTTGTCCGTCTGTTCGCATATTACAGAGCAAAAACTACCGAACCAAATTGTTTGAAATTTAAAATCTATAACTGATGCATAATTTTGTTGAATCATTTCAAATTTTATGAAAATTGGATGCGTAGTTTAATTACAGGGACAATCAATAGCGTTGCCTTGGGCCAATAGTTTCGTTTCAAATGCATTTTAATGATGTCACACTTTTCTGAACGTAATAAAATTCATATGTATCTATAAAGTTTATACTAAAATATACATTCTGAACAGTCTGAGACAAGTCAGAAAGTTAAATGTCATTAATTGACAGGTCCGCACAAAAGTATTCCAATTCATAATGGTTTAGTGGGTAAACAATGTTTCAAGGACGTTTTAATAATATTAAACTATTTCACACCTTATAAAAGAGATATACATATTAGAAAACAGATAGTAATTACAGAGATACACAAAAGATTTCGGCTGATATACTGTATCCGAAGCAATGTATACTATCATTCTACTATTCAAAATCTGGATATTTTAAAAACTTCATTATAGTACGAACGCACCTCATTTACTACGCTTGACGCGAAATTTCCGTCTTGTTTTGACTGTATTTTTCCCGGACCACTCGCACTCCGTATAAACTACTGGCTACCCTATTCTACGAAAAATTCAAATTTTCGCACGAAAGATACACTTTCAATGAAAACAAGAATAGAATGTCTCAATTTGTGTAAGAAGAATAATAATTAAAACAATAAACTACAAAAATATTTAAAAATACATTTAGTTATTATCAAAACATTACTTTATAATCAGTGAGACTTCTGGCACTAGTATTTACCGATAAGGGCATTAATATTAAGATTCAAAATGTTTAATTTAAACCCTAAGTCGCTTTCGATACGCAATTTGTTTTTCAAAAGCAACAAAATTGAAAAAGCATATTTATACAAATGTTGCCCGGCATTGCCTGGACAGTATTTATTTTTCAATTTTCAAATGTGCTATCTGTTTTCCAAATGAGCCTTAAAAGAAACTCAAATTTGTGTGATTTTATATCTTTAAGTCCATTTTGTCATAATTAATATTTTTAAATGGAAAAATCGCAAAAAAATATTGAATTGAAAGCATATGCTGTTTGGTATTTTATTTCCTCAGTAATTTGATTTTTGGAGTCTTTCCGTACCGAACGCGAACGCGACGAAACACTCATGTTTTCATTGATTTCATAGAAATTTTCATACATTTTATTTTGTAAAAAATAATTATGTCCATCCGAATGTTTCAAAATTTTTGTATATGATGTAAATCTGGTTTACTGAAATACTGTAAAAGGATTGTGTTAAAATACGGACATTTAATTTCTTTTAGCGTAAAAAATTATAGTCGCCATGAGCCGCGAAGTGATTTGCGTTTGCCGGTGTATTTCAAGAATAGTTTTTAAACCGATTACACCATAGATTATAAAAATGTTTTGGCTTTAAGAATATATTTTTTGATTGACGGTAACTGTAAAATTGCGCCCTGGAATGCAAAATCGCAAGGAAACATTTTCTATTGATTCCGTCAAATTTTTCGCAAATTTTATTTTGTAAAAATTATTTCCATTCGTCCGAATGTTTCAAAATTCTTTGTAGGAGGTGTAAATCTGCTATATTGAGATGATCTTCAAAGATCGTGTTGAAATGTGCGCTTTTAGATAATTTTAGCGTAGAAAAAATATCTTGGCCGTGAGACCAAGAAGGAAGTTAAAAAAATTTCTTTAAAATGCTATTTGATTTTTTTTTTTTTTTTTTTTTTTTTTTTGTAATTGTTATACTTTTCAAACAGATAGGATATATTTTAGTGACAAACTTCGATTATCTTGCTATCCATGGTTTGGGACCTGCTGTCCATGATTAAGAATTATTATTAAACTTTTTTACATTGAGTGGAAAGACTTAGAAAAATTTCCTATATTTATACGTAAAGCAATAATATTTGTGCATTTCTTTCTAAAAAATATTAAAAACGAAAATTTTAAAGAAAAGATTTAAGTAAAATTCTAACTATTTCACAAACCCTTAAAATAGCTGTTTATTTTGTATATTTTAGTTGAGCGAAATATTTCGAAATATAATGACTGCACAATTTTTTTAATATATTCCCAAAGTATCGACAAAAATGCTTTTGAAGGTGAAATTACCAGGAATTAATTAATAATTTTGGACATAAAGAGCTAGATTGTAATTATTACATAAAATGGAATCAGATAAAGGATTAAACTATAATTATAACTTTGAATAAAGTTATATAACGAGTTACATTATTATTATGCCGCAGAATGGAAAAGAGTTAAATTATAACTAATATATAGAATCGAATTATATACAAGGTAAAATACAATTATTACATAGAATAGAATTACATGCATAGATGAATTATAATTATTGCATGGAATAGAATTATACAAAGGGGTAAATTATAATTATTACATCGAATATAATTAAATAAAGAGCTAACTTATTAAATGAAATATAATTACGTACAGGGAAAAACTATAATTATTACATAGAATATTACATGCAGGGGTAAATTATAATTATTACACAGACTAGAATTAT
This sequence comes from Maratus speculifer, assembly GCA_964019185.1. Lineage (NCBI taxonomy): Eukaryota > Metazoa > Arthropoda > Arachnida > Araneae > Salticidae > Maratus > Maratus speculifer. Next base: position 145,813,015 of record OZ025292.1, on the reverse strand, counting down.
ACAAAGGAGTAAATTTTAATTATTACATCGAATGTAATTAAATAAAGAGCTAACTTATAATTGTTAAATAAAGGGCCAAAAGTTTAATTATTACATAGAACATAATTACATTAAGGCATAAATTATAATTATTAACTTGAATAAAATTATACAAAGGGATAAATTATAATTATTAAATAGAATAAAATTACGAAAAGGGTTAAAATTCAAATATTATGTAGAACAGAATTACATGAAGGTTTAAATTATAATTATTACATGGAATAGGCAAACCTCGTACTACTCACCCCGAGAAGGTGGAACTATGTATCCATCTAAGAGCTGGATCTGAACTTGGTGTTGAGATGTAGATTCGGGAGTAAAATTCGGCTGTATTCTTTGTCGATTTTTCAAGGCGTGCTCTGGTAAGGGTGGAGGATTAGCTACAGGTGGAAACTTCGGTCTTTGATACACCGTTGGTGGTTTCTTATTTTGAGCACTGACACCGGCAGGTGTACCAGAGTTCCTCATTCTATGATACCTTGATTGAGTTGGGTACGATCTCAAAGGAGGTCCTGGATTCCTCGCTTGTGGTAGCTGCTCTTTACGTGAGTCTTGTTCAGTCGCCGCTGGACGTGGTGGGTACACCAAAAGAAAACTGCGCTTGGTGTCTGCAGCGTCCAAATCGGATGCATTTTGGAATTTGACAGCCTTTGCGACTTCTAATTTTTCGGCAAATTCCGTTGGTGTGAGGGCTTCTGGTATAACGATGGGTTTCCATCCATTGAACTCGACCCCAGCTTCGGATTCATTTTTTGACGTATTCGTGGGAGAAGTTTGTACGGAAAGAACGTTTATAGTCACTGTACATAAAAGCAATATTGTTCTTTGCTTCCAGAATTTCATTTTGGTATTTGTTTATTTTTATTCTATCTCGTAGGATAAAATAAATATTTTTCTTTTATTCTTATTCTCGAATTGAAAAAACGATTTCTTAGCAATAAAATTAAAATGTTCCTTGAAACATTCTTAAAACTGTCTACAAATTTTAAATATTACATAAAGTAAAATGAGTCGTCAAATAAAATACAATTGATAGCAGTAAAATTAAGATTCACTTAACACCGCATTCTCTGTGTTTAGAGAGAGAATTCATCACTGAAAGCGAATGATAAGAGAGTGTGGCGAGAAGAGTGTCTAACCGGCTAATATCTCTTAATTCCTACTCAACAGGTCTCTTATGTGCCTTTCTCTGCTTTCACCTGACGTCACCGATCCCAGAGGATCTCTCTGAAGATGGTCCCCTAACCTCCTAAGATCCAGACCAATGGAGAAGTGGAAGAGAAGATGAGCAAGTCCAGCGACCTACTTTTACTCTTGATTTAGTCTCCCGGCTAAAGATTTCCGTTTCGTGAATGATCCCCTGTCCGATTTCATGCTCTGTCTATATTCCTCGATGGTGATTAGATGAATATGTGAAAGTTTTAAATGACTGTAGAGAGAAAGTGCAACACACGTTTTGTATTCTGCTGATAGCTCTATTTTTCTAGCTACGACCAGGGCCCGACTAAGATGGGAGAAGGGGGGGGGGGGGGCTTCCGTCTATTGACGGATTTTTTTTTTTTTTTTTTTTTTTTTTTTTTTTTTTTTTTTTTTTTAAATAATTGCAAGTGGCTAATACTAAACTTCATGCGTGATGTATGTTTGTATAAATTTTGTACTCGGTGCAGTTCACATCTGTATACAGGGTATCAGAAAAAGACAATCACAACTTTAAGTAAAAGTACTAACGGAATAATTGTAGAAAAACGATAGATGATATCTCTCTGAAGAAGTATCTCTTTGCAAACTTTTTCTTTGCTTAAGACAGCTAAAAGAAAATGTCGCAAATTAGTCATAATAAATGTTTTTAACATGCTACACTGCGAGGAAAACGTTAATAAAGAATTTCTTTTGAAAATGATAAAATACAAAATTGTTAATAAATAAATAAAAAAAAAAAATTAAAAAAAAACCGCTTTTTAAATGTTTGAAAATATATGTATTTTGATATCTTTTGGCTAATTTTAATCATTTAGTATTTTTTAGTGAAAACCCTAGTAACTCTCATTGGGGGGGGGGGGGGGCAATTGCTCCGCATAAGTCGGGCCTTGGGTACGACCAGCACTCACAAGGGCACCACCAAACATGGTGCTCACAGATTTTAATGATTTTTAAGTATGTTGTAGGGGTTATACCACTAATTATTCAGCTGAAAGGATTCTTTCAAATGGGCCTTGGTTTTTGAGAAATTGGGGGAGTCAAAGTTTAGCGTTTATTTCAAATACCTGTTAGTATTACCGGAGGTGATCGGAGGTGGCGGGTTCAACTCCTAGCTGGACCACCTTTTTTTTTTTTTTTTTAAATCTTTACATACTTTTTACATGTTACATATTTTAAGCTGAATTTGGAATTCTACAGCTTTGAACTTATTAACATTTTCTTATGTGGGTTGTTTATTTTTTTACTTTTATTTTTCTTACTTAAAAAAATATGGTTCAAATGATAAACTAATTGCACTTCAAAATTTATAAAATAAATAAAAAATGCTTATATAATTAGAATTTTCAAAAAGCATAAAAAATTTTGAATATTTTAAAATCCCTTTTACTTTAAATATTAATAATTTTGCTCAATTACTTTTTTCAGATTTTCAAATGAATATTACACAATACTGTGCATGGATTTTTAGACAATCTATTATTACATTTAATATACTTACATATATATATATTTATGTTACTGGTATATGCAGTGTAAAAAGATTAAATTTAACACATAACGCATCTTTATACACACTTTTATTTGGAAAAAATTATAATTATAACCTGAAAACTGATTACATGAGTATATTTATCGCATGTATAATACAGAACCAATATAAAAAAAAATAAATCACCATATCAAATACAAAAAAAGGCCTTAGAACTTTTAAAACATGAAAGTGAAGAAATTATGCACACAGAAAAAAACCGTTTAGAATCATCATTTGCGTAGGGAATTGCGCTGAATGTATTAAGAAAATTTACAGTATCGCGTGATATATTTGTCGTGTGAATAAAAATAAGTAATTAAATTATTCACAATTTAACAGAATCTTACTTGATATTTAAGAGCAAATATTTATTTTTTGATCAACTTTTATATAAACCTTTTCCTTAAAAACTTAACGTTTATGATTTTTTTTAATTAATAGTTTTTCAAAACTTATTAATAATCTAAACGCAAATTTGAACTAATTCGTGACTGAAATCTCATCTTTTTAAAACTCGTATAAATTTACATAACCTATATTCCTTAACTAGTTCTGCAAAAGAAACTAAATGACAACAGCAAAAAGAATTTCTATTTTTGCGTGATTTTACCGAGAAAATAAAAGCAGACGAATAAAATAAATACATATATATATATATATTTTTTTTTTTTTGTATCTATCGTAAGTATTATTTCATTAGCAAACGATTTTCCCAATTTAGTTGATTTTTTATGAATAGTGCTTTAATTTGTTAAAATAAAAAATATTATGTATTATTTTAAATATAATCCTTCATTTCTTATTTGTGCAAACGATAAATGATATTGAGGATGAACTTTAGAAATAAATGTATTTAAAGATCAGTAAAAATTTGGAAAATATTTTAACACTACTGCAATAATATTTTATTAGACTTTCGAAGGTATGCATTATTTGAATTAACTAATCATATAAATGTCTGAGAAATTGCACCTGAAAATTATTTTGTATAATTTATACAAAAAAAGGATAAATTTTAGTTTAAAAAATTCCACAAAAAAGGCGATAGGAAAGAGAAAAATTATTATTTCAGAATTGTGCTTAATAAAAAAAGAAATTACATAATAATTAACAAAAAAAAAAAAAAAAAAGATTCAAGGCATAAATTAGTTATGCCGTTTTGTCAATAAAAATATTAGTTTAAAAATTGCAGATAAAAATAAATTTCCATGAAATAAATTCGGAAATATAAATTTACTTTATTAAAAAAATATCAAAAAGTTCAAAGCTGTAGAATTTCCAATACTGCTTAAAATATGTAACGTGTAAAAAGTATGTAAAGATAAAAATAATATGTAATTGTGTAATATTCATTTGAAAATCTGAAAAAAGTAATTGAGCAAAATTATTAATATTTAAAGTAAAAGGGATTTTAAAATATTCAAAATTTTTTATGCTTTTTGAAAATTCTAATTATATAAGCATTTTTTATTTATTTTATAAATTTTGAAGTGCAATTAGTTTATCATTTGAACCATATTTTTTTAAGTAAGAAAAATAAATGTAAAAAAAATAAACAATCTACATAAGAAAATGTTAATAAGTTCAAAGCTGTAGAATTCCAAGTTCAGCTTAAAATATGTAACATGTAAAAAGTATGTAAAGATTAAAAAAAAAAAAAAAAGGTGGTCCAACTTGGAGTTGAACCCGCCACCTCCGAGTCTGGAGTCCAGCACTTTACCTCGGAGCCACGGAGCTGCTGACCAAAGGTAATACTAACAGGTATTTGAAATAAACGCTAAACTTTGACCCCCCAATTTCTCAAAAACCAAGGCCCATTTGAAAGAATCCTTTCAGCTGAATAATTAGTGGTATAACCCCTACAACATACTTAGAAATCATTAAAATCTGTGAGCACCATGTTTGGTAGTGCCCTTGTCAGTCAAATTTTCATTGCTATATCTTTGGGTTTAGATTCCAATTCAGAGGCGTAGCTACAGATATTTTTTTTTTTTTTTGGGGGGGGGGAGAATTTAAAAATTTCCCAACTTGAAAAATATTGTTCTAATTTCCAATTAAAATTATACAATGCAATGTGCTTATAATGATAACAATACTTATGCATTAAAAATAATTTCTTTTCCAAAAAAAAAAAAAAAAAAAAAAAAAAAAAAAACTAGATTTATTGCTATTTTTTCAGCATGAAAATAAAGATCAGAAGAAAAAGAGATAAAGATTATACTTTTACCACAAAGGTTAAAGAAACAATTTCAAATAATGCAATAAATGTAAGATTCAAAGTTAGAGACATTGCATACATTCAAAAAAAATTATATAAATATATGAAATATGAAACAAAAAATGTTACATAAAGAAAAATTGTAACGATTGCTAATGAACACTTACATTGTAATTTTTTTCATTTAACACTGATCCTTCTGTTCTTCAAAGAAGCCCACCTAATGATCACATCGTCCAGTTTAAGTAAGTCCGCTATTTTATTTTCACATTTCAAAAGCATTAAGCTATCCAGTCTGTCATCGCTCATGGTAGTTCGTAATTCATTTTTTATAATTTTTAGCTGACTAAATGTCCTTTCATTTGACGCAACACCATAAGCTGCTGTGAATGTTAAAATGCACAGTTTGAAGGCTTGACCTAAATAATTTTTGAATTTTTTGGCATGAACGAAAAGTCCGTTAAGAGAGTCAACATTATTGTTTGAACACAAGTCAAAAAGTATTTCCATTTGACTCTGCAAGTCGTGTATGTCAGGTTTATCAGATCCAGGAGGAAACATGTTAATAACTTTTTCTAGATTACTTATGCTCAAATTTGCTTTGGTGAATGGTAGCTTAAAAATCGAATGTATCGGTTCAATAGTATCTTTGATGTATAAAACATTGTCATTGAAACCCATTATTAATGTGTCCAAAACTTCTTTGAATTCTTTCCTGTAAAAAGTAATGTCCATTGCTGTTCTATTGTTTTCATCAATTTTTTTAGGTGGAACCCTTTTTCTATGGTGTTTTCGGAAGTCTGATTCAACATCTATCCCCATTTTTTCAGCGAATACAATTGAACTTTTTATAAGATTATTCATTCCAGTGGAATCATCCCTAATTGCTTGTAAGCTTTGGACAGTACTTTTTATTATCGCAATGCAGTCAATGACGTTAAAATCAGGTGTCTCCAGAATTTCAGTTAAAATTTTTATTTTGCTTAAGATGTTTTTCATGAAAAAAAATGATGCAATAAAATCAAAAGTTTTCATTTTTTTATAAATTCCAAATGCTTTTGTTCTAGTAGAGGAATCAAAAGTCTTTTCATTGAAAATATTTTCTAATAGTTCTATTACCATTTCAAACGATTGAGTTAAGGCTTTGACCGATTCAGCTCTTGCGGTCCATCTGGTTTTTGATAGATTTTTAAGTTGAATTACTTTATCAATGTTCTCTACACTTGACTGATAATGCTTAAATCTTTTTGTACTTGATGTGAAAAAGACATAGAGCTCTTCAAGGATGTTAAACAAATCTTGAATTAATATGCTAACGTTGCAAGCATGTTCCAGAGCAGTATTAGTGCGGTGATCTTGACAAGGCATGTAAGGAACACTGTGACCGACAATCTCAGATAAATGTTTTTGTACACCATTGAACCTCCCGGACATATTTTGAGCAAAATCATAAGACTGGAATGCAAGCTTCGAATAATCAATTTCTATTTCATTTAAGCACTGTAAAATTAAATCTGCCATTTCCTTTCCAGTTTTGTCACTACATTCAATTGTTTTGACCAATCTTTCCCTAATTTCACCTTCATTACTTACACTTCGGATAACAATAGACATTATATCTTTGTGTGACAGATCTGGAGTTGTGTCGGCCAAAACTGCAAAACATAAACTATTTTTTATTTCAGAAGTGATTACCTGACGAATTTCAGATGCTATTAAATTTATCATTTCATTTTGAGATTCTGGACTCATATATGTAACATGATATGGTCTCAATTTTTTATCTTCAAACCAACATTTCATTGTAGTATTGTGCCTTGAGATAAGCTGTATCACTTCGCAAAAATTTCCTTTATTAATATCATCGGTGTTTGACTCTCGAAATGCTAATCCTTGCTTTCCGAATGTTTTACAAGTATCCATTAAAATTTTGATAACTTCTCTGTTGTGCATTCGAACTTTTTCTTCCTGAATTAAAACTTGTCTTTTTGATTTGTCAATTAAGACATCAATATGTTTTTTCTTTACAAGAAAATTACAAAAATCATATAGAGCAGACTTATGAGCTTGAGATGAGAAATGTTGTTGGAGCTTCCCTAATTTATCTTTTCCGCAACTTTTCATTTTACCCCATACTTTTACTCCGGTTGAAGTCCAAGCGCATCTTCTCTTTTTTCACGACCTATACCAACAGGAAAAAGACAACATACAAAGCAAAAAGCAGCATGCTTTGCTGTACTGTACTCTAAATATTCAAATTCTGTATACCAGTGGGGATTAAACCGGTTTTTTCCATCAGAAGGAAAACATGCTAATTTAGGTTGATGTGGACCTAACTGAATTAAATAATTTTTCTGATTTTCATTTAAAGTATCTGGACGTAGACCAGGATCATGATTTACTATTTCAGAGGCACTTCCACTGTCTTCAATTGAAAATTCTAACTCATTATTCAGTTTATTCAATACTCTGCACCCCTCTTCAAGAACTATATCACAGGTTTTTTTAATTGAAGAGATAAAGTTAACAATATCAGTTATTGCCAATTTCTCGTTAACTATGTCAGATTCATTATATTGAGAAAAAATAGTTTTGCTTTCAGTTAATTTTTCGAGAATAAAAGAAAATTTTCCCATAAAAGACACCCAGTCCGACTTATTTTCATTTTCTTCTTTAGTTTGGTTTTCATTTGTGAAGCTTGCAGTCTCGTTTTGAAATTCATTATCCATTTCAGATTGGTTTTGAGTTTTGGAATTCGTAGCCTCATGTAGAAATTCACTTTCTTTTGAAAAATCCAAATTACACTGTTGAAGAAGTTGATCTTCGCTCTCGGTGTTGTTTATAGGAAAAGAAAAATCTTTTATTTCTTCAGACTTTTTATTTAAGTTAAACACATCAGTATTACAACTTATGCTGATTATTTCTTCATTTGACGGACTGCTGTCATATCCATATATTTGTTCCGATTTCACATCGTCCACTTTTTTCCTTTTACGTACTGAAGCATCGAATGGATTTTTAGGGGCTCCAATTTCCTGCACAGAAACTCTATTCCCTTTTCATGCTGAGATTTATAGTCATTATTAAATACTGTTTTACAATTACAACATTGAACTTTATATCGCTTTGGTTTCATATTTTATAAACCGGTAAAAATATAGCAGTTTTTTTATCCGCACACAAACAAAGTAAAAAGGAACACATTTATCAGAATCAATAATTTTTTGAAATCACATTTGCTTTTATGATTATTTTTTCTTGACGACAAAGGGTTACCAGTATTTTTTCTGGCGAAAACTCATTGGATATTGTTGCCCAGTTACGTAATATAGCAGGTGTAGCTACTATTATAGAAATTAGGACTCCAGCTTTTCTTTTTTTTTTTTTTTTTTCTTTTGGCGCCTGAATAAATATTTTTAATATTTTTTTTTTCAAAGTTACTTATTCCAAGTTCTTTTAATACTATTTGAGATTAGCATAAAACGGAAATACAAATTGCATTTTTGTTTTACAATATTAGAATAGATTGCTATTTTGAAATAAAATTTACAGATTTTTAAGCTTAGATTGACTCGACGACTAAAGCCGTTGTATAAATTCTCCGGCGACGCGACGACGACGGGTTAAATATGAAAAGATGTGAATATTTTTTTGTTTTATTTTCATTTTGACAGTAGAATATGTTATAATTGGAATTAAAAATTTTATTTTTAAAGATCTATTGCGATTTCTTTTCTTTCGTCAACCATCATTAGTTTAAAAATTCCCTTTTTTGTTTACTGTCTTTGCTATACATGTCTTTTCCGGCTGGAATTTCCAGATCAGAGCACGGTCCCGACTACATATAAGCTATTTTGGCCCAGCACGGCCCGATTTGAAAATTAAAACTTTGGCTCGAGCTGGATCTATATTTTCACAGTTCAGGGGCCGGCCTGAACAAAAATCTTTGAAAACAGGAACAGCTTGCGTAAAAAACAATTAAACCAGGCCCGATCCGGCCCAATTTGATAGCTACAAAAAATTCGGATTTTTCTTAACGTACAATTAAGATTCTTCTAAAGAATGCTGATAAAAAGAAACTAAAATAATTATTTTCTTGCGCATTTCTCAATTCACTTTTGTACGGAAACGCATAAAATTGGCAGATGTTCTTATTTAGAAAAAATGTTATCGAATGGCGCTTTCTTTTTTCTTGGAATGAAAGCAACATATATTTCAGAAAAGGCTGTCAAATATTAGTTTTTGATTCGATTTTCAAAACGTCATAGCAAGTAAAGAAGATAAAACTGTCGTTGTGTGACAATAATCGCCTGTAATTGGATAAGTAATTTCTTTATCGAAAAATGGAAAACTTTATTCAATTCGAAATCGTTTCAATCCAATCACTTCAGGCCTGTCAATGTTATGCATTTTCTTTTAAAAATGAGTCAGAAAATGTTTCAGAAAGTTTTGTGTTATTCAACAGGGAATTTGAGAACCACCTCAAGATACATTTCCGATGATTCCCCTTACCAAAAGTTCGTTATCATTATTACTTATTTTGCAAAGCAAAACTGTCCGCCCGACACATGCCAAGAGCAACCAAGTCCAGTTCCGTCCCGACTCAACTATGCAGAAAAAAATAATCCTTACCTCGGCCTAACCCGAGTCCAGGAGAGCCATTTGGGGAGGGCAAGGGAGACATCCCCACCCCCACAAGAAAACAGACATTTTTGATCGCAGCCTCTATTACAAAAAAAAAAAAAAAAAAAAGAAAAACTTCCGGAAGAAAATGTGAGAGATTAATGAAGATGTTTGTTATTATATGACTATGAACAAGGTAATAAACAATCTGGAAAGCCATTTTGGGGGACCTGGCGATGTGAGGGGAATCCCCCGCCAACTGTAGGGTGTTTGATGTTGCACAGTGTCCTCCTTTCATACTCCTGACGTAAAAATTGCTTGAAAATTTCCCGCCAAAGATAAAAATCTGTCTAAAGTGAAAGTTTTCATCAGTCCTTTGCGACTTCATATTCGACATTTTTACTTTTTTTGCATCTATGATTTGATAATTTTTCTGGTTTGAGGATTAAAAAGGGGGAGGGGTAATAAACTGACGGTGCTCCTGCCCGAGTCTGCAAAAAAAGCTAAGCTCAGGCTCAAACATGATTTACTATCCGATGACGTTCTCTACATTTTGGACAAAATATATTTTTGCATTAGTGTTGTTAAAATAAAATCGGCTCATGCAGCACATTTATACGCATTCTTGTGAAACTCATATTTATTGAAAATAATTCAAATTTTATGAGCTTCTTTTAAATTTTTATATCAGAATGGTGGAAGCACTCTGTTTGAAAGTTTGCCTGCTCGGTCCACGGGCCATGCCAGTACCTTGGACCAAGCCCAGGCCCGGACAGACTTCTAGTATATGAGCCATTATGGATTTTCATACGAAAGTAACATAAAAGTCACGGACTATAATTTGAAATTTTTCAGAAATGAAAGTTTTGGAGGAAACAAAGGAGTGGAGAAAGCTGTTTAGAGTCAGATATTGATACACAGGAGCAGAGACATTTAGGTCTAATAAGTGTATGATGTTTTCATAGAACAGAGAAATACAATGACGAATTGAGTCTGGTTGATTTCTTTTGATAATTTAACTTGTTTGCTAAACCATTGTCACCGAAAGAATAAAAAGTTCATATATTTCTTGTAATTATTAAAAAAAAAGAAAGTCTTTCAAAAATCTAAATTTTCCCAACTCTAAGCTCAAATTTCCCAACTTCACATATATTGGGGGGGGGAGGCTCCCCCCCCCATACCCCCCCATGGCGACGCCCCTGTTCCAATTAATCTATATTTTCTAAAAAATAAAAAAATAATAAAAGAAAAATTGTTCCGTTCATACGAGAGAATAAATATTAAATTTTATTTATATGTTATCCACTGAAAAATTTAAATTTCAACATCCATTCTGAAGTAATATCATTCTGATGTGATTCTTCGTGTACTTTTTTCTTATTATTAAATATATGTATATTTATTAAATACTTCACTATTGTTATATGTATGATACATATTTAATGAACAAATAATAGGGGTATATGCATGAAAAAATCTGTTATTAAAAACTGCTCTAATTTTGTGGCTGTGAATTATTTTAAACTTATTCTAATCATATGAATAAAAAGCTACATAGGGCTCTTGATCATTCACATCTCAAATTCCCTTCTTTTTAAATCCTTCACTGCACTATTTTTGTTATGATGTTTTTTTTAATATACAGGGTGATTCATAAAAGATGGGCAGAACTTTAAGGGGTTATAGTACACTTAAAGACAAATAATATTAAATAGGAGACTAAGGGTCCCAGACGTATTCCCAAGGAGATAGGGGGCATTAAAGTTTAGGGTCCGAAATTTCAAATGATTATAAAAAATGGAAAAATTGGTCGATTCGTTTGCGGTTTTTGCAAAAAATTTTCTTTATGCCAGTATTTTCTTGAAATAAAATTTTAAAGTTCAATTTCAAAAAATGCCGATAGGGGGCGCTTTAGACTTTGGAGTAACAAACAACTATTTTTTAACGTTATTTTTTGTATTTCTTGAAATGATTTCGAAAGCTTAGACTTAAACTTAAATTTTGATCTAAAAATCTGAGTACTAACGAGTAGTTAAGTAGCGTAAACTGAAATTTGAAACCCTTCTCCCCCCCAGAACAAAAATCAGTTATTCCCGATCTTTGTGTCGTAGATTAGGCTCTAACTACTGCCGCGTTTTGCTAAAATTATTCTTTATGTCAGTATTTTCTTGAAAATAAATTTTAAAGAAAAGTTTCAAAAAATTCCGATAGAGGGCGCTTTAGACTTTGGAGTAACGAACAACTATTTTATACCGTTATTTTTTGTGTCTCATTAAATGCTTTCTAAAGCTTAGACTTAAACTTAAATTTTCAGCTCAAAATCTGAATCGCTGAGCGTGGTTCAGTATCGAGGGGAGGGGGTTCAAATTTCAACTTCTGAACATAGTTCAGTTTGCACTACTTAACCATGCCCAACGATTCTGTGCTGTGATACGAGGCAAAAATACAACTTTTGTCAAGGACTGCATAGTCGGAATTCACTCATAAAGGCACTGGCACAGTTGAAAACGTCGCTCATGCAAACGTTAAAGCTCCATTCCTGACGCTAGTCACCGGGTGAAGAAGGAGACAGAAAGTATGCAAATGTCAAATGGGGAAGAAGAAGAACATGTATGCAAAATTTCGACACGATTCAGGCATAAAAACCACTGAACGGTGAGTCAAGTGTAAGTCGCTGTAGTAATGAATCGGAAGATGGTGCCCTTCACGAATAAGGAAAAGGCTGAGATGCATTTAATTTACGGAGCGGCAGATGGAAATGGTGCAGAGGCACAACGAATGTACGGAGAGCGATTTCCCAACAGGCGGTTGCCTAACCGCAAAACTTTCGAGCGCTTGCACAGACAGTTGTGTAAGACGGGATCATTTCTCGCTTCCCGATCGAATGCAGGTCGTGCAAAAAAGGACGAATCAGTAGTTGTTACAGAAGCCATTCTGGATGTAGTAGCGGCGCAGCCAAGTACAAGTACACGAACAGTGGCTAGGCAGGTGGATACCTCACAGTCCATGACTTGGAGGGTACTAAAGGATGAACATTTGCTCCCGTTTCATGTGCAACGAGTCCAGAAACTGTCTCCAGGGGATTATCCAAATCGTATTGAATTCGCCCGCTGGTTTCTGCAGCAGAACGCGCTAAATCCACATTTTGGACGAACTGTGCTTTTCACCGATGAATGTACCTTCACACGTGAAGGTACATTTAACACACACAATGCACATGTATGGGCGGATGTCAATCCACATGCTACGTATCCACATGCTCATCAGAGACGCTTTTCCATCAATGTTTGGGCAGGAATCCTCGGAGACCACCTAATCGGACCGTACTTTCTTCCTGAACGCCTCAACGGTAAAACATACCTCACATTTCTGCAACATGTGCTGCCAGACCTGTTAAACGTTGTTCCTCCACGCATCCGGCGGGTCATGTGGTTCCAGCACGATGGAGTGCCAGCCCATTACGTACGAGACGTCCGCAACTATCTGGACATCACATTTCCGAACAGATGGATTGGTCGAGGTGGTCCTGTTGCTTGGCCTGCTCGCTCGCCAGATCTTTCACCCCTCGATTTCTTTTTTTTGGGGACAATTGAAGGCTCTTATGTATGAGACACCCATTGAATCCCCCCGAGGAACTGGTCGCCAGACTTTCCGCCGCTGTAGGGGAAGTGCTCGAAAAGCCTGATGTTTTCGCGAATGTTCGCCGTTCCATTCTTCGCCGTTGTTCTGCGTGCATAACCTCTGGTGGTCACAATTTTGAACATTTATTGTAATTACATGTTAATAAATATGCTTTGGTAACATAATCCTAATTTGTCTTTTTACCTCGTATCACAGCACACAATGTGTGGACATGGTAAACTGAACTGTGCTCAGGAGTAGAAATTTCAAACCCCTCTCCCCAGAAACTTAACCACGTCTAACGATTCAGATTTTGGGCTGAAAATTTAAGTCTAAGCTTTAGAAAGCATTTAATGAGACACAAAAAATAACGGTATAAAATAGTTGTTCGTTACTCCAAAGTCTAAAGCGCCCTCTATCGGAATTTTTTGAAACTTTTCTTTAAAATTTATTTTCAAGAAAATACTGACATAAAGAATAATTTTAGCAAAACGCGGCAGTAGTTAGAGCTTAATCTACTACACAAAGATCGGGAATAACTGATTTTTGTTCTGGGGGGAGAAGGGTTTCAAATTTCAAATTTCAGTTTACGCTACTTAACTACTCGTTAGGACTCAGATTTTTAGATCAAAATTTAAGTTTAAGTCTAAGCTTTCGAAATCATTTAAAGAAATACAAAAATAACGTTAAAAAATAGTTGTTTGTTACTCCAAAGTCTAAAGCGCCCCCTATCGGCATTTTTTGAAATTGAACTTTAAAATTTTATTTCAAGAAAATACTGGCATAAAGAAAATTTTTTGCAAAAACCGCAAACGAATCGACCAATTTTTCCATTTTTTATAATCATTTGAAATTTCGGACCCTAAATTTTAATGCCCCCTATCTCCTTGGGAATACGTCTGGGACCCTTAGTCTCCTATTTAATATTATTTGTCTTTAAGTGTACTATAACCCCTTAAAGTTCTGCCCATCTTTTATGAATCACCCTGTATACCAGTCTAATAATGGAAAAAATAGTAAAAAAAAAAATCATGGCGTGTATTTTATATACGCAATTAAAAGTTTTAAAATATCGTATTACTATATTTTGCAATTAAATGAGCTTGAATTAATTATTTTTATCTGCTTAACACTCTGCAAATTTCTTTAAATTAATATTTTTAAATTTTCAGTAAAAAAATAAAATAAAATAAAATAAATAAAAGTAAATTTTACCCTAATAGCTTGATCTTTTTTTTTCTTTTTTTTTGTTGTTGTTTCCAAAAAACAAATTCTCTCTCTCTTTTTTTTTTTTTTTTTTTTTTTTTTTTTTTTTTGTCAATTGTTGCCATCTGGTATGGACAAAATAAATGTTATTCCATTTTTAGGTAGCTTTCATTACAAAAAGTAAAAAGCTACCTATTGCAGCCGTCCGGAGGAAAGCACTTCCGGAAAATTTTGGTATATTTTCACCGATCATGACCCCCAGACCCCAAAACCACCCTCCGTTCAAATGTTGACATATATATATATATATATATATATATAACCATATATATATATATATATATATCTGATTTTTGTCATGCGATAACTAACGTATTTATGAACCGATTTGAATGAAACTTGGTATGTACATAGTACATACAAATGTCTCGACCGAGTTCGTTGGTCAGCATCATCCGCCATTTTGTTTCAAAATGGCGGCCATTTTAAATTTTTAAAAAAATTTAAAATTTAAAATTAAATACGAAAAAATTAAAATTTGAAAAATATTTTTCTTTTACGTGTTAGAACTTAAAACAAAGTTTGCAGAACACTTTTTATTTTGTCTATATCTTAAAAATGATTGAGTTATAGCACTTTGAATTTTTCTTATGGCTGACATTTTGAAACGATCTGATTTTTGTCACGTGATAACACGCGTATTTATGAACCGATTTCACTGAAACTTGGTATGTACATAGTAAATACAAATGTCTCGACCGAGTTCGTTGGTCAGCATCATCCGCCATTTTGTTTCAAAATGGCGGCCATTTTAAAATTTTTAAAAAATTTAAAATTAAAAATTAAATGCGAAAAAATTAAAAATTGAAAAATTTTTTTCTTTTACGTGTTAGAACTTAAAACAAAGATTCCAGAACACTTTTTATTTTGTCTATATCTTAAAAAATGATTGAGTTATAGCACTTTGAATTTTTCTTATGGCTGACATTTTGAAACGATATGATTTTGTCACGTGATAACACGCGTATTTATGAACCGATTTCAATTAAACTTGGTATGTACATAGTACATACAAATGTCTCGACCGAGTTCGTTGGCCAGCATCATCCGCCATTTTGTTTCAAAATGGTGGCCATTTTAAATTTTTAAAAAAATTTAAAATTTAAAATTAAATGGGAAAAAAATCAAAATTTGAAAAATATTTTTCTTTTACGTGTTAGAACGTAAAACAACGATTCCAGAACACTTTTTATTTTGTCTATATCTTACAAAATGATTGAGTTATAGCACTTTGAATTTTTCTTATGGCTGACATTTTGAAACGGTCTGATCTGAACGATCCACAATGTTGCTTTAAAATGGCATACACTTTATGATATCGTGGAATTTAGTGACTCTCCAAATAGCTTAAAATAAAACCAGATTGAATAAAAGATGACTAATTTCTAAAAATTCATATTAATATTCAGTGTTGACAAAAACTAGTATTCAATCTTATAAAATCACTACTTTTATAAGATTATTTCCACTAATTTGAGATTAGTATTTTTGAGCAATGTAACTTACTTTAAAAATAAATAAATAAATATATAAGTATATGAAAGCTACCTCTTCCTCCCGGCATTGCCGGAAGGACTTTTTTTGGACTGTTCTTGGTCAGTTACAGCGATCATAAAGGCCAAATTCATGGCCTTATAATGAGAATTATAGTATTTTTAGTTACGTGATTGAAGTGGCACGCAGTACAGTGAAGGATTAAGTTGTCAAAATATTTCAAAGACACATACTTAAATTTCTGTGAAGTGTTGAAATCTTACTCCTAAATCATCAGTTCATAACACATAAAAAATATACTGAAAAAAGAAGTCAAAATTTGTTAATTTTCTTATGAGATATTTTAAGAATAAAATTGTGTTCGTACGCCCATAAGTTTACCGTTACCTAAGGGAATTGGAAATCTCACTGATCTTTAAAGCAATGGATTACACCTGGCATGATTTTGAAAATAGGTGCACCGTGAGAAAACGTGAGGCGCGTAAAAAAGTTTTAAGTCGGATTGTATCACGATTTTAATAATTAATAAAAATACAATAAAACCTCCCTCTGCGACCACCTTCGTAATCGACCATTTTTTCATGGAATGAAATTTATTCCCATAGGCTCAATACTACACTGGTGTGCAAAATTTAAGGGTGAATCCCAAAATTCCAATTTTCAAGGAATTTTTAAGCGATAATTTTCACGCGAATATTCAAAAGGAAGTAATATAATTCGAATAATTAGAATCCTTTCATAACAGTTAGTCCATATAACATCTCATTCAGGTCACACATGGTCACAAGAGTCACAGTCACTACGACGAAACAAAAAATAGGAAATTCCATATGTCTCTTTTATGAGTGTAAATGACTACTATATGTGATTCCACTGACTGGTCACTGTGACTGCTGCTTTGTGTCGAGTCTCAAGGTTACTTTACAATGTAATTTCATTGAGACTCTCGTGTGACCTCTCATCTGGAGACTCAATTTGAAAGTCACTATGAATGTTGCATTATGATAAATTACCAAATAATGTCACATTAAAGTCACATGGTGACTTTCTGTCACAAGATTTTGTCAAATTGTAACAGAGACTCTACTGTAAAGTAATCACTGTGAAAAGTGGTAAAAAGTCACCGTGTGACTTTAATGGGACATTATTTGGTAATTTATCATAATGCAACATTCATAGTGACTTTCAAATTGAGTCTCCAGATGAGAGGTCACACGAGAGTCTCAATGAAATTACATTGTAAAGTCGCCTTGAGACTCGACACAAAGCAGCAGTCACAGTGACCTGTCAGTGGAGTCACATATAATAGTCATTTGAGACTCATAAAAGAGACGTATGGAATTTTCTATTTTTTGTTTCGTCGTAGTGACTGTGACTCTTGTGACCATGTGTGACCATAATGAGATGTTATATGGACTAGCTGTTATGCAAGCATTGTAATTATTCTTATGTTATTTCCTTTTGAATATTCGCGTGAAAATTATCGCTTAAAAATTCCTTGAAAATTGGAATTTTGGGACCCGTCCTTAAATTTTGCACACCAGTCTAATTTTACTTCCATTCAGAGACCATTCCAGTTAAACTCCCTCCATGGGCGACCAATTTCTCAGAGGAAAATTAAACAAATTATGTTTTTTCCTGGTTGCTTGAGAAAGGTTTTATTAAAAAAAAAAAATTCCGGAAAGAGCATTATTCATCAAACTTGTAAACTAAGTTTATTATTATTTTTTAATTTATTCCGGTAATTTTTTAAGTGTTTAAACTCCTTTCTAACTCTTTAGGTAATGAATTTAACTATGATGACGATTTAAGAATGACGGTCAATAAACTTCCCTGCCCTATTCTGCCAGGAAACTCTCAAAGAAATAGATAAAGTAACGAAATCGTCATTATTTTTTCCCATTAAAAAAAAATTGCATTTATTTATTGAACTTCGAAAGGACTTGGAAATATAAGTTTTCAAAGATAAAAACCTAAAATCAAAGTAAATGTCGATGCAGTCATTTTTTAAATTCTATGGTAATTAATCTATGTAATTAACTATTGTTTTGATACTTAAACTTACATATTTTTTTCTAATGTGAAAAAAATGCATTTATTTATTGAATTTTGAAAGAACTTGGAAAAAAAAAAGTTACAAAAGGTAAAATCAAAAAATTAAAGCTATGTACGTCAACGTATTCATTTTTTAAACATTGCAATAATAAACTCATGTAAGTAATTTTTGTTTTAATACTTAAATTTTTTATAGTTTTTCCTAATGTAAAAAATAAATTTTAGTAACACTAATTATTACTTTTTTGAGCAATTAAAAATCTAGATTATAACATGACCTCCATTAAAAAATACCTCTTAGAACGACCGATTTTTTTTTTTTTTTTTTTTTGAATGGAAGGTGGTCGCTTTAGAGAGGTTTTACTGCATCATGACTTTAATAAGCAATATTTCTTATTAATCTGTTTCATTGTAGTTAGGACTGACGCTCAGTCCTAACTACTGAACCTAGAAGCATGAAAATTGGGGAAAATATACTTCTTATGATGTAAGCGTGCACTAAGACGGGATTTTTGAATACCCCCCCCCTAAGGGGGTTAAATGGAGGGTCAAAGATTTTTGAACATCTCGCTATATCTCAATAGTCGTTATAGGTAGAAGCATGAAATTTCATATTATAAATGTACTAAAAAATAACTAAATACGTATTTTAGCAATTTTACAAATTTTTCCAAAATGAGTCGAAAATTTTAAAACATTTGCCACATCTCAGCGGTCTTTTTAAGCAGGAATGTGAAAATGCAGAAAATACATCTATTATAAAAAAAATTAAACATGTGTTTCAGTGATTTTAAAATTTTCACCCCTGAGGGGCCTAAAGTGGGGGGGTCGAAAAATTTCAAACTTTTTTGAACCTATCATGTGATATATCATCTGAAAGCACTCAGACCACTCTTTCAGATTGTAGACCTTTCATTCCTGCTCCCCAATTTGGTACCCCGGGCTCGAACGTTTTTGAAATTACAGTGTTTTTATCATTTTAAATCGGATTTTGTTTGCGGAGCCCTCTGATGAATATTATTCATAATATATGAAAATTTTAAAGAAAGAGAGAGAGAGAAGGATATTTTCGGGGGAGTGGGGAACGATAGTTGGAACTCAGGGGTGTATTTTTTAAACTTTTTCCGACACTAATCATGTGACATATCATTGTAAAGTTCTGTGACTAATATTTTATGTTATACACCTCCGAAGTCCCCCCCCCTTTCCCACAAGGGGTCATTTTTCTAAATTTAGCCGACACTCTTCATGTGATATATCGTTGTTTAGCCCAGTGACCACTTATTCATATTATGCACTTCCCTTGCCCCTCCTAGGGGTACGTGTAATGTATTTAAACAAAATTTATTCTTATAATAGTAAAACTATGAAATTAAAAACCGTAGAAAAAAAATATTGATTCCTCATTATCAATTTAGTTCTTGTTTTTGCCACAAGGGGAGCTTTTAATTCTTATTTCTTTGGCTATTTTGGTACTAATTGCCAAAAAATTTTTATTTCTGATATTTAAACTTCTTTATCTTTTTACACTTATTCGCGCCTTTTCTGCTTTTTGCAACCAGGGAACGCCGTCAGATGACTTCCATTAATATGGCTTCCTTATAGCCTCCCTTTGGTTTGTTGCTTTTTAATTCCCTCTGTTTTTAGTTTCTACGTACTTACTAAAATTAACATGTATTTTATCTATTTTAGAAATTCCCTCCCCAAGAGAGTTTAAAGGGAGTGGTTATAATTTAAGGACATTTCGAAACACCCCTGCAACAGCTATAGGTAAAAGCGTGAAATTCAAGATAGTAAATCTACTATAAAGAAAGTTAAGCATAGTGATTTTAGAGAAAATTTGTCTATTATGTTGTTAATATGTATTTTGAGCCGGATAATGTGAGATTATACAAATAAGACAACGATTATGGCTATTTGATTTGATATTAAGTTTTTAACTGTTACTAGATGCATTTTGTTTGATGCACGATTCTTTTAAAGAAATCGACAAGCGATACATATTGATATTTTCTACACAGTATTCTAAAATTTAGTTTAGTTATGAAAGACACAATACAATTTAAAATTTACTTCGAGCAATTCCTACCAATAGACGGAAACTTATTTGAATATTTTAGTACTTCCATGTACATTATCTAAAGACTTTTATATACACCACATATTAAGCTGAAAGTTAAATGAATGCGTTTAAAAATTGAGATCAAATTTACCGTAATTACAAGCGATAGATAGTCATTTATCCAGTTTTTTGATAAGCCCTACATGTTATTTTATTTACTTGCTACAAACATCTCTAAGCACACAAAAGGTGATCTTGAAAACGCATAACTATAGTTATAAAAACACCTTCAAATAATTCACATTCATTCTCATTAATACTTAAGAATTTTTGTGTAGTCCTGTATACGGTCTATAGAATTTATATGCAACCAGTAGTATGCAAAATGTTAGTTGAACTTTAAAAGCTTACCAATTGCTTGAAATAATGCAACATAATTAAAATACGAGATTACTATGTAATAGACTCTTTTATGTGACTCTGTATACGAATGTATGATAAATGTTTTGCAGCGCATATCCTACAGAAAGCGTGTTTTAGTACGTCTGAAAATTTCATATCAGTTTTATGATGTTTGTAAACGAGTAACATCGTTAAAATATGCCGCAAATAATTTTTCTTCATAGACCGCAATGCAACGGAATATTTTTAGAACCCCCTCCCCCCTTTACGATTACTGTATGTGCTACATATAATATATTCCATAGGAACCATCTTGTAGTGCAACCCAATAACGTAATATAAATTTCATTATATTTAAAATTGTGTAACACTAATAAAATACATTGTTAATAATTTTGTTCCATAGACCATAATCTGACGGAATACACTTGAGTATCTCTGTAAATGAACATTCAATACTGAATATGCCATGACAAGTTACAATAAAATATATCGATTGCGTGTTAATCAGAGTATATTTAAGCAAGTTAGAGCATGGACAAACGGCAGAGAGACAAGCCGAAATCATTAACAGTTTTCAACTACGTTGGAAAATTTACTAAAAAGATTACTTCATGTTAGTAATTGTTTAAAGTATCAGAATAGCACAATCTGGATAAAAAGTTTACTTTTAACTTTTCTCGAAATAAGACATAATCCAGATTCATCCGTTTTAAAGATTAGTACATTGTTCTTTAACTAGAATCAGTTATCAGATTCTCCGAAGACAGCATTGGATTAAAATAGTTTACACTAGATTAATCATCAATTACAAAATCTTTAAGAGAATTTCTGAAGTTCGTTGAAAACAATAGAATCTCATCTAAATTAAGTTATGTAAATGTCACTGACTAGGAAAATTCTCACCATGAATATCGTATACGGTTAACCTTGTCAACAGATATTCATGATAATAAGACAGTTTAAAAGAAAAATTTGATCCGTAGTTCCCGGTTTAAAAAGGAAAAAAAAAATCTTCTAGTGCACCTAGAGATGTAAATTTTCCGGAAAAATATAAGTGGCGGAAAAAAACTGGTTTTTTACCGGTTTTTTTTTTGGAAAAAAACGGAAAAATTGGAAAAATTGATTTTTTATGACTGTTTCTCCCAAATAAATTATATTTTCTTAGAGAATATTAAATAATAAACATTTTCCCCCATTTATCTGTATTAAATGAAAATTCTTTTCACTTTATATTGCAAAATAAAAAGAAAGTAGCAAAGCCTGCTTTTAAAAGCTCAGTTTTTTTCCCCCACAGCCTAAGAATTTTTAAAACACTATTGTTTGTTACATCATATCTCTGTTGAAATGATTTTTCAGTTACATGTTTAACTACCAATTGACCTAATGTAAGAACCTGAGCCAATATGTCTGCAGTTTGGAAGGAAATAAATTATGCATTCCATTTACATAAGTATAGATTTTAAGTAAATGGTACTAGTTTAAAGAAATTGTTGCAGTTTTGTCATTATTATCAATATCAGTACTCAAAAAAATTCCATTGTTTGTGTAAAAAAATGTATAATTTTACATTATTACACTTTTTTCTTACAATTATAATTTTATTTCTTTTAAAAAATATGTTTAGTTTTGATATAGCTTTCCAATCTCAACTCAAAGTTTTGATTTAGTTTTATAATCTAAATTCAAACAAAACTAAGTTTTAGTTTGGCTTACTCAGGTCTGCAACTAAAAAATAGCATAGGATTTATTGACTGTTAGATTTTTACTTACTGAAACCAGAAAAAAATATATATATATATTTTTTAAGTTTAAATAAACGTAATTTTTTTTCTTTTTAACCTGAAATCTGGTATTCTATTCTTGAATAAGAAACCATATTCAATAATGTTTCCATATGATAATTTCATATTTCTAAGAATGGAACTCAAAAGTTATGAAAACAGAACACTACAAATAGAAAATGCTCGCTGTTTGAGGAAGCAACAAAAGCAGTTACATACAGAGATAAACATCTAGTGTGCTTTAAAAAACTACAAAAATTCAAAGTTTAATCAAGAGGGAATGGATAATTTGGAACATAGTTACTTGTAATAAAATATAAGTTTTTTTTTCATCGCAGTTGTACTTTTCTAATGCAAACTGCCCATGTTTTTGCAACATTACTGTACATTATGGAGGTAAAATGGAGGTCAATTTTAGATTCAATACCTTGAAAAAACATTCAATTAATCAGCTATAACGAAATCTTGAAAAATGCAGCATAGTAGTGCCACCTATAGGGCAATTTGCACCAAAAACTAAACAACATTAATATATATCAGGAACTGTCTGAATCTGCAGTTTGATAAAAAATCGTCCTTTAGTCCTTGAAATAGAGCTATTGCGATATTCATGAATAATGCAGCATAGCAGAGTCATCTGTTCAGCGATTTACACCAAAAAGTAATGTGCACAAAGTTATGTCAAAGATTAACTTAATCTGAAGTTTTATGAAAATACATACATTAATTCTTGAGATAGAACTATTGTGGAAATTATGAGAAATGCAGCATAGCAGTGTCAGGTGATATACACTAATAACTAAACATCTCGAGTTTATATCAAGGTGTAACTGAATCTAAAGTTTTGTAAAATTATGTGCATTTTACGTCAGTTCTTAAGATCGAGTGCCCATAAAAGTTTTGTCCCATATACAGACTCACAGAGTGACAGATATTTTCCGAAAACTACCAAATCGTGTTCAGGACCTTCTAAAACGTTTAAATACACCAAAAACTGGAATTCAAAATTTTCACAAATTCAATACTTACTTCTTGAAAAGATAGAAAAAAAGTAATAAATGCATGCTTCAAATTTTATGTTAAACTTTTAATTTTACCATTTCTGTTAATTGGCATATTATTGAAATAATTTTGCATATGAATTAATTTTTAAAAAGAGAAGTTGCATTTAATTATGTATCTAGATTTTTTTCATGTAATCCTGCTTTTGTGAAATTGTGAATTTCTTGTATATATACTTATACAAAATATATTCAGAATTTGTGAATAAGAAATTATTACTATTTTTAGAGTCCTATTTAGACATTTTTAATAAGGTTATTTATCATATATACAACTTGATAAGATTCAGCTGCTATATGGCATGAGATTTTTTTTTTCTTCAATCACTGCATTTGCGAAAGATTCAATTTGTAGATTAAACTTTTTTCTGAAATGTCTATTTTCAAGAGAAATTTTGCAAAGTGTCTTGTGTTTCAAACAAGAAAAAAATGTTAAGGATCCTTTCAAGTTTTCTCAAACAGATTTCTGCTCAGAGATCAGATTACCCACATTAAAGTTTTCATGTGGGACACTCAAGATAAAAATAAATAAAATAAAAAGTATGAGAATGTAGCTATTACAAAATTTTCATTATATTATTTCATAAATGAAATTTCAATTTTTCCAGTTCGGAAAAATTGAAAAATAAGCCTTCGGAAAAAAACCGAAAAAACCCGGTTTTTTCCCCAATTTTTCCGAGCATTCCCATCTCTAAGTGCACCTCAATAATGTATGTAATTTTAATTATGTTTAAAATTGAGTATGGACAGAAAGGCCACACACAAACCGAAAACATTAACAATTTTCAACTATGTTGGAAAGATTACTTCATATTAGTAATTGTTTAAAGAGTTAGAATAGTGCAATCTGGATTTAAAAAAAAAAAAAAAAAAATCTACTCTTAGCTTCTCAGGAACTAAGAGATAATCCAAATTCATCCTTTTTTAAAGATTACGTACATACATTTTAACTAGAATTTATCAATTTCTCTGAAGACAGCATTGGATTAAAATAGTTTACACTGAACTAAATATCAATTATAAAATCTTTAAGGGAATTTTTGAAATTCGTTGAAAACAATAGAATCTCACCTAAATTAAGTTATGTAAATGTCACTGATAAGGAAAATTCTCACCGTGAATATAGTATTGTTAACCTTGTAAACAGATATTCATGATAATGAGACAGTTTAAAAGAAAAAATTACATTCATAGTTGCAGGTAAAAAAAAAAAACTAACAATGGCAGTTTTATTAACTATAACTTTTTATATTTTCTTCACGACTGCAACAATCTCTCAATCATATCTGATGAAATAACATCGATGGTGAGTTTTCACAAGTGATTCCATCAAGTATCTATCACATTATCGTGATTATCGCGATTACAATTCTAATAACATGTTTCGAGGGAATTATAATATCTAGCTTTATTTATATAGTACCTGTGCCTAATATGGACACCCTAAGGAAAATGTATTTTTTTCACCCCCATGTACACGTGATAGAACTCCAAAAATATATGACTATGATCCCTGGACTGTTGACTATCATTATTAAAATTAGCGACCTTGTAACTATTATGGTTTTTATTTAAATGATAAAAACAAAAAATGTTTAGAAATGTCCATATAAGGAACCACTAGTCCCTATTATGGACTCCCCCAGGGGAATACCTTCTTTAGGTATTTACGGGTTTCGCGACCCCGGGTTCCCGAGCGATCTTTCTCCTTTCCTTTTTCTTCTCTTTTTTAGTTGTCTATCCTTTTTTCTTTGTTTCACACTTTTTAATCTTCTCTTTTCAGTTTGTTATCCCTCTTTGTTCTTGTTTGGTTTTTTACTAACTTTTTGTTCACATAGTTCTTTGTTCTACTAACTTTGTCGTTTTCACTAACTTGTTTGTTTACATAGTTCTCTGTTTTTACTAACGTTGTTTTCGTTCTTTTGTTGAAAAAAAAAAAAAAAAAAAAAGGAAAAAAAAAATTAAAAATGCTCAAAAAGACAAAAAATATACCAAGTTTTTTTTTTAAGCTCCCTCGTATATTACTTTTTTTACAATAGTGGTTTTTTTTATACACGTGAGACACCCTGGGTGTTGAGGTTTCTTCTAACCTCATCGACTCGTTTCATCCTCTTTAGGATGATATCGAGTCCCAGGGTGCAGGGCATCTCCGAGCTTCGGTTCCAAGTACGGGGGGCGCCATGCTTGCATGGTGATTGTTAGGAGTACCACCAGAAGACTGGTGCTTTTCGATGTAAGGGCCGGCTGTAGGTTGGACAGAGCTGTAAAGGCTTACCTACGGCTACCCATTCTCCCTGGAAAAGAACTAGAGCTTCGGAGATGCTATCGAGTTTAACCCAATGTTCGAAAAACGTGGGGGTCTGTTGAAAATAGTTTTCGCCCTTTTGAGACCTGCACCAGACGTAACGGTAAGAAGAAGGGTCGGTGACCAGGCCCGATGCCTGGCGTTTTATTTAATCTCTCTCTCAATCATGGATACAACTAAAGGAAATAAGACATGCGAAGTGGAAGCCCCACAACTAAATGCTAATCAAACTGCATCCGGTTCTGGCTTGCAGTCAGACGTGAATCTTAATGTTGAACAAATGAAATCTTGGGCAGAAAGAGTTGAGGATTTCACCTCTAATCAAAATGCTGATCTATGTACTGAAAGATTCTTCATTGTTAAAAGGAAGGAAGGCAGCTTTGACAAAACCTCCCCATTTTTAATTCAAAAATCCATCCAAAGTTTAATAGGTGAACCAAAGACCATAAAAAAGATCCGATCTGGAGACCTACTTATTGAAGTTAATAATAGCAAACAAGCCAATAACCTGAAAAAATGTACTTTTTTTGCAAATATCCCTGTCTCAGTTAGCCCACATAGAACCCTGAACTCTTCTCGTGGTGTAATATCTGAACCCGATCTCTTGCATGTTACTGAAGATGAAATAATAGATAATTTAAAAGAACAAAATGTCATAGCTGCCAGACGAATAAAAATCTATCGCCGAGATGAACAAATACCTGCCAACCAAATTCAGATACCTACCAAGCACATAATACTTACCTTTAACTCACCTAATCTGCCTAAATATATAAAAGCCGGATACTTGTCATGTTCTGTCAGACCTTATATCCCAAACCCACTGCGTTGTTTTAAATGCCAACGCTTTGGGCACTCAAAAACAAATTGCCGGGGTAAACTTGTCTGTGGTCGGTGCGGTACAGTTGATCATGAAAGTGACAATTGTAGTGCTGCCGCTCACTGTGTAAATTGTAAAGGAGATCATCCATCATACTCAAAAACCTGTGAAATGTGGAAAAAAGAAAAAGAAATACAAACAATACGTACTAAAGACAATATATCATATCCGGAAGCAAAGAAAATAGTTGAATCCAGGTCACCTAAAGTTGGTTTATCCTATGCTGCTGCTTTATCTAAAACTGCCCAAAAGACTTATCAAACTGCTTCAACACAAACAGAATCCTTCGCTGAAACAAATTGCCAACAAAAGGAGAATAGTAAGTCTAGTAAGATAAATCAATCAACCAAATCTGTCTCCTCAAAATTACTGAATACCATTTCTCCTAACTCACCACAAAATAGCTCTTCAAAATCATCGCAGTCTTTGTATCCTAAACCTCCACTCCATAAAAGAAGCCCTCAAAATATTACTAAAACAGCACCTTTAAAATCGAACCATAGATCTGATGTAGAAAAACATAAAATTCCTATACTAAAATCTGCTATATCACATAATGAAAGTATTTCAAAAAAGAAAAAGAATAAAACACCTAAGAATAACAATACAAAACAGGTCTCTATGGAGGATGACGATGCCGTAGATCTTCATCCTGAACCGGATGCAGAATTGGACGATGGAGATAGTAGCATGTCTACTGTCTCTGAAGAAAATGACATAGATATTCACATTTAACCCCATTCATGACTAATATTATCTCGTGGAACTGCCGTGGGTATTACAATAAACATGACGAAATCCGTAATATCCTCTCTGACCATCAACCATTAGACTTAGCTCTACAGGAAACTCATCTAAAGCCGAATGACAAAGCTAAATTACGCAGCTATTCAACGTACCGAAAAAATTTGACAGCTAATGGAAGGGGCATCGGTGGTGTGGCTCTTTTCATCTCCAATAATGTACCCCATTCTTATATCTCTTTAAATACTAATCTCCAAGCTGTTGCAGTCCGTGTACATATTAAACAACTTATAACAATTTGCACTATTTATTTACCTCCAAACCAAAACATTCAATCTGCAGATCTGGATTCTCTACTTTTCCAACTCCCCACTCCTATCATCATTGTTGGAGATTTTAATGCACATAGCGAACTTTGGGGAAACAGGGATTCTAATCGGCGTGGTGATATCATAGAAAAATTTATTTCTGACAACGGCTTATGCCTGCTCAATAATGGAGATAACACTTACTTTCATGAACCTACCCGTACCTTTCATGCAATAGACCTTACTATTAGCTCTCCACTGCTCTATCCTTTCTGGAACTTCTGGGTATCTAATGACCTACACGGCAGTGACCACTTTCCGATTTTTATAACACTGACTGCTCCTGATACGGATTCTTCCAATTTTATCTACCGTTATATTTATGAGAGAGCCAATTGGCCAGCATTTACTGCACTTGCAAACATCACAGCTAATATGATAGATGGAAATATTGACAATGCACTTGATAATATAACTGAATGTATTATCAGTGCTGCCGATTCTAGCATTCCTAAAACATCTTTTACTCATAAGCACAGGAAGCCTTGGTGGAATAGTGATTGCCAAAATGCAAAGAAAAAGCAACAAAAAGCTTGGGGTCTCTTCCGGAGGTACCCAAATAATACTAACTATATGGCATTTAAAAAAGCAAAGGCTGAAGCTAGAAGAGTGCGACGCAAAAGTCAACGGGAATCTTGGATTAATTATGTATCTAGCATTAACTCAAACACTTCAAGTAAAGAACTTTGGCTTAAAGTAAAATAATGCATGGGAATATATTCAGAAAGTCATATTTCAATTTTAAATCACAATGGACAAACCATCACCTCTCCTAAGAACATAGCTGAGACAATAGGAAAAACCCTAGCATCCATTTCAAGTTCAGACTCTTATCCGGAACCCTTTTTAACTTACAAAAGACGAACTGAAATGACCAGGATTAATTTTAACTCTCATAACTCTTTTCCCTACAATAAGCCGTTTACTATCTCAGAACTGAACAAGTGTTTGAGTGATAGTCACTTGTCAGCCCCGGGTCATGATGGGATTACCTACATTATGCTGAAGCACCTGTCACCACTCTCTTTAGATAACCTCCTTTCTTTTTACAATAGGATTTGGTTGGAACAAAATTTTCCACATGCTTGGTGCAGAGCAATCGTTATTCCTTTTCCTAAACCAGGAAAAGATGCTGGCAACCCCAATAATTACAGACCTATCGCACTCTCTAGTAGCCTTTGCAAACTTCTTGAGAAAATGGTTAACTGCCGCCTCGTGCATATTTTAGAAAGAAACAATTATCTTGCTGCTTTTCAGAGTGGATTCCGACGTGGTAGATCAACTATTGATAATTTAATCCATTTGGAAAATCAAATCAGGACTGCCTTTCTAAAACGCAACCATTTGGTGTCAGTATTTTTTGACATGGCAAAAGCTTATGACAGAACATGGCGTTATGGGATTCTTCTCAATCTTTTTATCCTGGGCTTTCGCGGCAACCTTCCAATTTTTATTAAAAACTTTCTTGCCACTCGACTATTTCAAGTTCGAATTGGTGGTTCATTGTCTAGTTTTTATGTACAAGAAGAGGGTGTTCCCCAGGGCAGTGTCCTGAGTGTCACCCTCTTTGCTATTAAAATAAATGACATTCTCAATCAACTTCCTCCTTCAGTAAAAGGAGATTTATATGTTGACGACTTTCGAATTATGTGTATGGGACAGGATATTCGTTTTATAGAAAGACAGTTGCAAATTGCTATCAATCGCATCCTGAATTGGACTAATAAAAATGGTTTTATTATATCTCATGACAAAACATCTTGTGTGCATTTTTGTAGACGTAGGGATCTGCATCCAGATCCTGAAATTTTTATTGGTTCTACTCAAATCCCTGTTGTGGACAATGTTCGTTATCTTGGTCTATTTTTTGACAAGAAACTTACCTTTTTACCCCATATTTTACATTTAAGGACGAAATGCGAAAAATCCCTCAATTTACTTAAATTCCTTTCTAATACTTCTTGGGGAGCGGACCGTGGTTCTCTTCTTAAGATCTATCGTTCTGTGATCCGTGCAAAAATTGACTATGCCTGCCAGGTCTACGGTTCCGCTTGCAAGTCTGTTCTTAAGAAACTTGACACTGTGCACCATAGCGCACTTCGTGTGTGCTGTGGTGCATTTCGTACCTCTCCTGTTGTAAGCTTATATGTTGACTGTAATGAATCTTCATTACACTATACTCGTGAAAAACTTTCATTAGAATTGTTTTACCGTGTCCTTTCATATCCTGGTCATCCTCTTCATACATATATTTTAAGCACAGACAATGATATTCTTTATCAGCATCGTCCATCCTGCATCCCCTCTTTTGGTATAAGAATGAGAAGTATAATCAACAATAGCCCTTTAAATAAAGTTGAGGTGAGCACCTGTCCATTGCATATGTATCCCCCTTGGAACCCGCCTGTTATTACAACTCTCCATCCTTTTAAAGGTTATGAGAGAAAGAATTTAGCCGCTATTGCTTTTAAACAATTATTTGCCACGCACCGTGCTAATTTTAGTAATCATATGGACATATATACAGATGGTTCTAAGAATGGTAATATTGTTGGTTGTGGAGTTTATTGTGATGGTGTTACCCTTAGTTATCGGCTTCATCCTTCTATCTCCGTTTTTACAGCCGAATTAATTGCAATAGAGAGGGCCTTGGCTCACATCTCTCATCATCATATCACTTCTTTCATCATCTATACTGACTCAAATAGTGCTATTGATGCTTTAAAATCTTTTAAAAAACATTCTTATGTCTCAGCTATCCTAGATTTTTATACTAACTTGACTAGACGTGGTTATAATATTTTATTTTGCTGGGTACCTGGACACATGGGCATCCCTGGTAATGAAAAAGCTGATGAGGCGGCAAAATCTGCTCGTAATCCATTACATCATAAAATACCATTCTCAGATATTAAACTAATTATAAAACATTTTATTCATAATAAATGGCAAGAAAGCTGGAATTTAGAATACAATAATAAGTTGCATCATATTAAACCTACAGTTGAGACCTGGCCTGCGATTTATCCAAGGAAAATTGACGTTCTTCTTACTCGTCTGAGAATTGGACATTCTAGGATCACTCATAAACATTTGTTATTCAGGGAGGATGCACCCATGTGTCCTCATTGTCATTTTGATACTCTGACCATCCATCATATCTTAACGGACTGCCCGGGACTCCGGCACTTGTACAGGATATATTTTAATACTTCATCACCCACTTTGACAAACCTCATTGGGGAAACACCCCATGGGGCACTTTTTAGGTGCGTTCGTAATTATGTAAATACGTAGCACCTATTGTTGTCGCTCAGTCCGTCCGTCTGTCTGTCTGTCCGTCTGTCTGTCCGTCTGTCTGTCTGTCTGTCAGTCCGTCCGCATATAACAACGCAAAAACTACCCAACCGAATCGTTTGAAATTTAAAATACATAATTATTACATAATTTTGTCGAGTCATTTCAAATTTTATGAAAATCGGATGCATAGATCAATTACAGGGGCAATCAAAAGTATTCCGTTACATTACGGTCAATGGGGAAAAAAGTTTCAAATGCATTTTAATCGTTTGAAATTTAAAATACATAGTTATTACATAATTTTGTCGAGTTATTTCAAATTTTTTGATAATCGGGTGCATAGATCAATTACAGGGGCAATCACAAGTATTCAATTACATTATAGTCTATGGGGAAAAAGTTTCAAATGTATTTTATACGTTTGAAATTTAAAATGCATAGTTATTACATAATTTTGTCGAGTTATTTCAAATTTTATGAAAATCGGATGCATAGATCAATTACAGGGACAATCAAAAGTATTCCGTTACATTACGGTCAATGGGGGAAAATGTTTCAAATGCATTTTAATGGTGTTGCACTCATTCGAACTTAATAAAATTTATATGCAACTATAAAGTACATATTATAATATACATTTTACATAATTTGTGATGCAAAGAACATTTTTTATTGATTTACAAGGCCACACAAAAGTATTCCATTACATAATGGTATAGGGAGAACATTGCTTGATGAGCGTTTTAATTGTAATTCACTATTTACAATTTTATGAGATTGAGATATAAGAGTAATATTTTTAAAACTTCGTTATCGGACGAACGCACCTCGTTTGCTACGCTTCACGTGCAATTTCCAACTTGTTACTTTTTTAAAACACTCCGGATTTTATTTTGAAATTTAGATCTTACCTGTTTTCATAAGTTGACATTCTGGATGGAATTCCCATCCAGATACCTACTTTTTATGAGACTTACTTTTTGTGCTTTGCTGGTTTGTACTCTTCACTGTCGTTCTTCACATCTTTGACCATATCTGGATGGAGTACCCATCCAGATAGCTTTGTTATACAATCGCACTCTTTATTTTCACTTTTTAATCTTTTCATCCTTGTTTGGCGCAGCATGTCCCTAATGGGACTTTGTGCCATTAAACTCCAATCAACCAACCAACCCTATTATGGACAGGTGGCTTCTTATTGACCTACTGCACAGGGGGTATGAATGAGCTACTCTTCTATGGAATTCTAGATGAGATTGGATAAAAAATATATCTTAGAGTATTGCGGGGAGGGTAGGGCACAGTAAATATCTTCAGAACATGCACTTTAGAACGGGGGGTTATTTTCGGTTGTGGCTCTTCGAAGACCGATGCAAAGCACCTCAGTTACTACAAAATATTATGAAACAATGTAGTTGGTTTTGCTTGTCTTTCTATTTTTGTGAACCTGAAAATTCACCTGCTGTACTTCCAATGTGGACATAAGGTGTCCATGTTGGGAATCGCGTTAAGCTTTATGAAATCTTGTAATAAATAATTAAAGAAAATGTTTTTAAGCAATATATACAATAGCAATCGAAAATACGTTTTAAAAGCTTTCTAAAACACCCTACTTTTCAATATTTAAAGTAATTTTACAATATCTAATAATAATTTAAACTTACCTGTAATTACTATCAGCACACCACGAAACAACAAGTTTTATCCTAAATGGCGAACAGGGCGCTTTTTTGTACTTTGCTGGCTTAATTATATTTTCAACTGCTTTTTTTCTTTTCTATAAAAATTGTTACTTTTAAAAATATTAGGGATGTCCATATTGAGAGCACTGTCCATATAGGGTACATATACCTTATACTCCTCACTTGTAGGTAACATTGGTAAAGAATTAAGCGCATCTAAATATATAAATATATATTTTTTGAACTGTGATAATATCGGGAAATGGTTGCTTAATTGTTATACAGATTTTTTAACTTTTTGGAATATGTGTTATATTATTAGTCTTTTATTTTTGTAATAATCCGTTTGAAGCTTCTTTTTCGAATGCTCGATTTTAAGCGATAAATTAAAAAAAAATTCATGTTGGTAATTATTTCAAATTTCAGAATCACATAATTAAGAAACGTTTAGCGTGAACAGCGCTACAATTTAAAGCTTAATTAGAGTTATCTTTAAAAAGAATTCTCAGATTGTTCTTCATTTAAGTACATCGAGTTCTCCGAGGACAGCATTGAATTAAAGTGATTTACTCTAAATTAATTATCGATTACAAAAACTATTACACAATTTATGAAATTCGTTTTAAACAGTATGATCTAACACATAACCTTAATTTAATTGTGTAAATGTTACAAAGAAGAAAAATTTTCATCTTGAAAATTGTGCTGTTTTATTTTGTCAACAGATATTCATGATGATGAGACAGTTTAAGAGGAAAAATTGCATCACCTGTTCCATTTTTTTAAACTAATAATGATATTTTTAATTACTGTGACTTATTATTATTTACTTTACGGTTGTAATGTTCTCTTAGTCATATCTATTGAAATAACATCGATAATATACATGAGTTTTCAGAAGTCATCCCATCAGGTAACTTTCCCATTATAATGCCTCACAAGTCTTACAACTCCGTCAACATCTACTGAAAGTAGTTAAAACTTCTAGCTTTATTTATATCCTTTCCACATCCTTTGTCGGTAATATGGGTAAAGAACGATAATTTTATTAATCATAACTTTTTTAATTTTCATCACGACTGCTATATTTTTTCAGTCATGCTTTCTGTTGAAATAAATAACAGAAAACTTCGTTTGATAATTGTAGAAAGATTTTTTTTTTACTCTGTTAATATTGACAAATCGTTGTTTAATTGTTATACAGAACTTTTTTTTATAATATGTGTATTATAAGCCTTTTATTATTATACAGTAAAACCTCCATAACGGACACTCCCGAATAGCGGACACCTCTTTTTAACGGACAGTTTTCAAATCCCCACTCCCAAACCTTTAATTTTTGTATGTTTAACCTCTGAATAACGGACATTCCGAATAGCGGACAGTAATTTTGGCAAAAAAGAATAAAAAATTATTTTTTAACGACGAAAAAAAATAAAAATCCACTAAATTTGTCAGGGCAATGTATCACAAATTTTGTGATCACAGATAAATGTGGGGATGAGCTGGAGAAAATCCCCTCCCCCCTACATTTATCCCCTACATACCCCCCCCCCCTCCCACCCTCGGCTGATTGGAGATTGTATGCTTTTAAGAAGCAGAAAAATACAATAAACAATTATACATTTTTTATTTATTTATTTATTTATTTATTTTTTTTTTTAGAAAAAGATGATTTAAAAGGATTAAAACTACTGACAGAATTAAAACTTTACATTGAAAAACAAATTACATGTAATCGCAAGGAAAAGCATACTTTTGTAACTTTTTTTTTTGGTAAGAATTTAATAAGCAAAGGATAAAGTTATGCACAATTTTATTTCAGTTTTATTGCTTTAAAAATTATTTTAATTTCTGGTTTAATCATATAATAGAGGTTTTAGGACATTTTTAAATCGACTAATGAAACATTAAGCATTCATTAACAATTTTTCTATCGCTGAGGTTTTCCCAATAGCGGACACCTCCGAATAGCGGACAATTTCTGCGCTCCCAAGGTGTCCGTTATTTAGAGGTTTTACTGTAATAACCAGTTTGAAATTGATTGTTTTGCAGCAAATTTTTAAGCGATAAAGTAAAATAAAAAATGCCTTATATTGGTAAGTAATTGAAATTCCAGAATCATGCAATCTGTATGTGAAAATTTTACTATATAGTGTACACATAAAATATTCACTAGACTTATTTTTAAAGTGATTCTCTAAATGATTCTTTAAACAGATTTATCAAATTCTCCGAGCTAAGCATGGAGATAAAATAGTTTATTAGAAACTAATTATTCGTTAATATAATATTTAATGGCATTTATAAAACTCCTTGGGAGCAATATGATACAACATATTACCCAGATTTAGTTAAATGAATGTCTTCGACAAGGAAAATGATCGTCTAGAAAATTATTCTCTTAACCTTGTCAACAGATATTCATGATAAAACAGGCAGTTTAAGAGGAAAATTTACATTCAAAATTCTGGTTAAAAAATCTAGCATTAACGGTTTCATCAACCATAACTGTTCGTGTTTTTTTCGCGACTGCAATACTCTCAAGTCATATCTGATGAAATGAAATCGATGGCCGATGAGTTTTTACTTACAATTCCATCGGCCTAACGATCACATTGTCGCGATAGAGATGCCACATAAATTCTTACAACTTCAATAAGATCGTTCGAGGAAGTTGGAACTTTTCGTTTTATTTATAAAGTTTTCCTCCACACTTGTAGGCAACAGAACAAGGGGAATATCGAATATAGTATCCGCATTGTCTTTGTATCGGCGAAACAAAGGTTAAAGCGGCTCAAGTCGGTTGTAGGAGCAAGATTGGTCTACGAAATTACTTCGACCTCCAGCGATGAAAACAGATGCAAAGAAAATCAGTGTTGTGTGAATATTATTGTTCGCTTTTGGTTACGCTAGTTTAAACAGGAGCTTTTGATAGTTTTTTCATCGTCGGAGATCGTATCTAGAGAAAGAAAAAAAAAAAAAAAAAAAAAAGAAAGCGGAAAAAGTCATTGGAAAGTGGTTTTAGAAAATTAATGGAGAGTGGTTCGAGACTTGCGCGGCTTGCCGTAACAAACTTCAAAAATGATATTCAGTTTTCGTTAAAGAATAATCCAGTCAACACTAATTAATATTTTTCCAGTTAAAGCAATTGAGTTTTATTGCTTATATTATCTTCCGGCTTTTAAAGAAATCATTTTCTTTTGTCGTGCATGGTGCATTGTAATGATATTATTTCATGCATATTTTTATTATTAAACTTTTATTTCGATAGAAGTTGCGCAATTTTATTTGCAAAATTTAATAGGCTTTATAATATTTATTTTTCAAAAAGGTTTTTAAGAGTTTTATAGAGAATCAATTTTATTCAACGCATTTTTTTTGCAAAATGTCTCATTCCTTTTAATATCTCCTTCGCAAATGCAAAAGTAGTATGATTTCAAGTTCTCATAGTTTGTTAAATAAGGTGTCCTGGATATCAACGCCAGGATGGATAATAACGCCCAGTGCTAACATTACGCATAACTACACTGTAAAAAAAAAAGTGTCGATCTACTAAAAAAACTTTAGTGATCTTTGAAATTACTAAAAATTTTTTAGTAATCTTAGTCGGTTACAAGAAAATCTGTAAGAATTACTAGAAAAAAGTTAGCAACGAATAGAGTTAATAATTTTATATTTTTAATAGCTATTACTAAAACTCACTTGGTGTGGCTTTGATAGCATAGTGGTTATAGTAACGGACTCCAGGCTAAAAGGTCCCGGGTTCGATACCGGCCACTGCCGAATGTATGCAGTGTAAGTACCCGTTAATAAAGGGATTATGAATATCCTGACGGAGCAGTAAAAATGTTTGGTGCTGCCATCTATTGCGGTTTTGCCGAAAATCTTCCGCTCCAGAAGTCTGGATGCAGCTCGAAGGAAGCTCCTACCCTTCGAGCCCACGTAATAGTTATTAAAAATAATTTTGGAGCTATTACTAAAATTTGCTTGGTGGCTCATACTAAAAATTTTTAAGTTAGTTATACAAAAAATTCTTTTGTTCAGTTTACAAAAGAAATGCTTGTTTCGCTTGCAAAAAAAAAAGTTTGTAATGGTTACTAAAAAATTCTGTGGAATACAAATTTACTAAAAAATTTTTAGTAACCTCTTGAAATTTTTTTTTACAGTGTATGAAGGAATCTGTAAAAAATGGCACTACGTGTTCAGCGCTAAAAAACTGTAACAATCTGAGTCACAAACAACCGCTAAAAGTTAATTTGTTACATTTGTAGACCTTATCACTTGAATAAGCACGTAAGAATGAACACGCGATCTAAAATTTGCTAGGTAAGTTCCGTGATGTGAAGAATGTATATTATCAATAAATGCTTTGTTTATTACATAATTTTGTAGTGCATTTCACGTACTTTCAAAATGTTGTGGGATATTTTGGATATGTTAGGGAGGTAGTTTATAGTTTAAAATATGCTGAGCAAAATGTACATAGGAGTAATAACGTTATCCACCGATGTTATTATGTCGGTTGATTTTTTTTAATGGCAGAACTACATTATTCCTTTATTTTTCAATTATATATGCATGAGAGATCATTATTGTCGTTGTTGAAAACTAAAAAGGATAAAGAGAAATTTATACATTCTAAATGCTGAAAATTCTGTCATGTCAGAAGATTAAAATATTAAATTGTTATAAAAAAAATAAATAAAATAAAAAAATAAACTAAGCTGTGAAAATTGGTAGAATCCATAACGTATTAAACTAGGACACATTACTTATTGGAATTATGTAAATCTTTGTAATATATTTAAACAATATTTAAGGTTTTAAAAAATATAAAATAAACGCTTATAATATAACATAATAAAAAATACAGTTCAATTAATAGGGCAATTTTTTTCACATAACAATTCGCATGATAACTTAGAATAGAGGGATGAACAAAAAACTTATGTTAAAATTAATTTTAAAATACGCTTTATTGAACGAATCAATAATACATAAATGCTTTGACAGAAACAATTTTTAAAAAATCAACTGAATAAGAAAAATGGGTGAAAATGATTAATTAATAATTAAGAAATAATGTACAATTATTTTAACACAATCAAACTTCTGAGCGAAAAATCCCAACTCGCTATCGCCAAGTTAGCTTAACAGGTAAAGCATTGGCCTTTTGAACCAAATATCTGGGTTCGAATCCCAGCCTGGGCAATGTTTTGCCCAGTTGAAAATATTTAATTCGTATAAGAGATAATAAAAATATTTACTTATCTCAATAATATTAATTCAATATATAAATTATGGGTTAGAGTTTTATGGTTATGATATGGGTTTTGTGTTTATATACCTACGATAAGTTACGTGTAAATAGAGTATATTTTAACTGTGAATTGTGTGACATGCCATGCCAAATTATTTTGCAGTATTAACTGAGCAATATATATTTTTATATTTTATTATGAGTATTTATTTCAACATTTTATTAAATATTAAATATAATTAAACTCATAGTACATATAATATGATTAAACTCATAGTTTTTCATGCAATAAATATAAATTTATTTCTGACAAAAAATTGTAATATCACTGGTAATCAGAATCTTTTTTATCAAACATATTTATGTATTAATCAAGCTCCTTTGGTTACTAGGACTGGTTTAACCTGAAATGGAACTTCCTTACTTTATGATCTTGATATGAATTAATTAGGACCTTGAGGAAGACAGTTTCATTGAATAATTCACGAAACATGTATCTCATCTTTATTATGCACATCTATTTAGTTTAATAATGCATTAAAAATCAAGTAAATATTTAATAATTGCATTACTAAATATTTACTTGATTTTTATTTTTGATAGTTTAATCGTTTTTAAATTATTTTACTTTTTATTATTTCATTGCTTTACTTAATAATTTGAGTATTTTACTGTATTGAAAACATTCATTATAAGTTTAATTGAATTATGACATTCAAATTATTGTTTAAAAAATGTACGCAAAGCAATTACCAGAAATACGCTAAATTCTAAACTATGCACAGCCTCTGGTCACAAGCTGTGCGGATATGAGGGAGTATAAAGTGCAGTAAAACCTCCCTAAAGCGACCACGTTCCATTCCAATAAAAGTTGGTAGCTCTGGGAGGTTGTTCCTTAATGGAGGCCATGTTTAAATCAAGATTTTATTTGTTGAAAAAGGTAACAATTAAAGTTATTAAAATTCATTTTTCAAATTATGAAAAAATATAAAAATTTAAGCAGTAAAAGAAAAGTTAATTACAGCCGAGTTTAGAAAATAAATACATTGACGTTTTGCGTTGATTTTATGGTTTTATCTATTATAATTTTTATTTTAAAGCCCATTCGAAGCTCAGTAAATAAATGCAAGGTTTTTTTTTTCTTTTGACGCAAATAAATATTGACATTTCATTGCTTTATCTATTTTTTGGCGAATTTCCTGAAAAAAATAGAGCAGGGAAGCTTATTGATCGTCATTCTTAATACGTCACCGGAATTAAAATCATTGCCTAAAGAAACACAAAGGGATTTTTAAGAACTTAAAAATTACCATTCATTTTGTACTCCTCTCTCCCCCTTGTAAGGAAAAATAGGCAAATGCTAGACCCCCCCCCCTCCCTTTTGTTTACGTAAGATTTTATGTGATTCAAACGTCGAAATTGTTGGCCAGAAAAATTAAACTAGGATAGTCTCTTAATGGAAGAAAAAATTCTATTGAGCCTATGGGAGTAAATTTAGTTCCATGAAAAAATGGTCGTTTAGGGAGGTGGTTGCAAAAAGAGGTTTCACTGTACATAGGCGTAGCCAGCCTTTTGAACGGGGGGGGGGTGCCCAAATTTTTTAACACATTCGCTAACGATCACGCGCCAGCGCGTGATATGGTGCCAACGTTAAGGGGCCACTCACGCACCAGGGCGTGATGTGGGTGATGTCCAATAGCCAGTCACGCGCTGGCGCGGAAAAATCTTTCACTGATTCTTTGTAAAAAAAAAAAAAAGGAAATCGTCTTCTGGGAAAAACACACTTCTACAGTGCGGCATTAACTATCATCAAATCTTCACGTAAGCAGTAGCGAACGTGTTAACCTGAACATGTTGGGTAAAGACAATATCTTATGTAGTAAAACCTAACAAAACGGAAACCCATAAAACATATCAAATTTCCGTTTTAGACAGTTTTTTTGCGGAAGGTATAATTGTGTGGAACTTTTTTTAAAAGGACCCAAACGCGATTTTTCATTGCGTGAAGAAGGATCAGAAGTTGCTTAAAACTAAATCAAATGGACAGGGGCGTGCGAAGCGAAAGTTGCGCCTGGGGCAAAGTTACAATTTGGCGCCCCTCTACCCAACTTTTTCTTGTAACAGACCAATAATGACGTTGGTAGTATAAATTTGGCGCCCCCTAAAATTCCGTGTTCGGGGCGGCTGCCCCCTACGCACCCTCCTTTCGCACAGCGCTGCTAATGGATAAGAAAAAGAAAAAGATAGATAAAACATGATAGATATAAAATAAAGGTATTCGTAGAGATAAATCTGTAATTATTACAAGTTTTCATTTCAAACAGCAATGAAATATTGAAATAAATAAGCATGACTTTAGTCCCCGTCATTTTGATCAAAGGAGCATTAAAATAACATGTAGTACGCAGTTTAAACTGAAAAAAAGTTCTTTCAATATTTTTTA
Source organism: Maratus speculifer (assembly GCA_964019185.1). NCBI lineage: Eukaryota > Metazoa > Arthropoda > Arachnida > Araneae > Salticidae > Maratus > Maratus speculifer. Next base: position 145,772,671 of record OZ025292.1, on the reverse strand, counting down.
CTCATGAATAAATGAAACTTTCCGGTTTAAAAAAAAAATGAGCCCGTACAAATGTCAAAATATGGCCCCAAAAAACGAAATTTAACAAATCAACCAACCAACCTCCATATTAATTTGAATTTTGCGTAGCATCATTTCTCATTTTCAAAGGAAGCAGATTTGTACTAGAGATGTTTTCGGGCTCGATTTTTGGATGCCGGACCCGCCCGAGCCCGACTAATTAGAATCTGAGGCCATCCGAGCCCGATACAAAAAGTATACAAAAATAAATAAATAAAAAATTTAATGATATTTAAAAATTCTTTCAAATGTGATACCTCAATTATAAAAATTTCTTATAAAACTTACTGTTAAATAAAAATTTAAATTCAATCTTATGAAAAGAGCAATTTGGTATCAACTAAAAATATCCTACACACCTAAAATGATTCCCATATTTTTTGTCCTTTAAGAAGAAAATTTGATGGACATATTCAAGAAGTGTAAAGAATAAATGGATAGTGTTTATAGAAATTACTATTTGTATGCTGAAAAATCAAAAAACGTTTCCAATTTCCTATAAAATGTATACATCTTTAACATAACCAACTCATTTTTCATAACAATTCCCCATGATTGACGAGAACCTTAAAATCAACGCAAATTAAAACATTGATACAGTTATTTTAAAGTGCCGTTGTTTTTATGGGAAAGGAAGAAACATTAATCGAATGTTTTCTATCGGAATAACATGTAAAATATGTCTATTTACGAAGGGAAATCCTCAGCATAAGCAAAATTCATGATAACAAACAGAAAAAAAATCCCGATGCTATTATTATATGAAGAACGATTATGACTCGTGCACAATCAAATAATTTGCAAATCTCAAGCATCTAGTCTGCATCAAAAACGAAGAAATCATTCTCTAAGTATTATATAACTAACAAAATAAATAAATAAACGACCGAATTAAAAAATATCCTCTGCCTCAAACGAAAATCCAACCAGAAGCTAATTTATTGTTTATGATTATTTTGATTGGCGCCTTATCAATTGATCGTCGACGAAAATGCATTAGACAGAAATCTCCATACATCACAAATTTTTAGGGATGTACCGAATATTTGGTATCCATTCAGTATTCGGCCTATCCGGTCATGTTACCCAATATTCGGTTAAGCCGAAAATCAAACTATTCGGTTAAACCGAATATGAAACTATTCGGCCTGCCGAATATTCGGTTTGGACGAATATCAAAGTATTCGGCCGAATCCAATGCTTAATAAAGCCTTTTAAAACACATTTTTTAAAACTTTTCACAATTTCTACTTTTAACTGTCAATTTATAAATTTATTTAAAATAATTAGAAAGAAAATCATATTTAAATAAAATAGAATGTTTTTACATTATTTATTTGCTATTGAAGTGAAAAAACTTCTTTAAACACCATAAAATAAGTTAACTGCGCAAGGCCTTTCGAAAGAACTTAGTTTTTCTTCGTCAGGCGCAAAAAAGACGTGCGTCTACAATGAATGTAGCGGCACGACTGAAGGGGAATGCGGGAGGGAGAGGGAGCAAGCAGAAGGAACAGCCAATAGGAAAGTAGAAGGCAACAGCCAATCACGGAAAGGCATAAACAAAACTAGATAAACAATGAAGGAGAGGAAAGGAAGAAGGGAAATGGGAAAAAGCGGGGTAAATTAAAAATTAACTAAAAGGAGAGATTAAAATGAAATAAAAAGTACGCAAAAATATATAAATTTGTAATAATAATAAATAAGGAAAAAAAAATTAAAAAAAATTAAAAATAAAAATAAAAATACATAAAAATAAAATATGTTTACAATTATAAACACACATATATAAACCTGAAAATTGTACAAATAATATATTAAAAAAATTAAATAATAAATTTATTTATGAAGCAGTGCTGAAAAGATTCTTCCAGGCAACGGAGAGCGTATTTATTTGCTGTTTGTAAAGTTTAACTTAAGAAAATTAACCATGAGAAGGATTATAATGGTGATTTATTAAGATTCTCCTTAGGAATAAATGATGCAAGTGCAGATGCAAGTTCCTAAATTTTATTTAACAAATACTCTGTTAATTGCTTTTCGAAAATAAAAGTCCTTAAACAAGAAAGAAAAACTTTTGAGATTAGTAATAGCTATCAAGGCAGACAATTTTTGTTCATGAAACCATAATCAACTTATTGAATCATAAGTACATTGTACTTGTATTTCATCTCACTCTATAGAACGAACTTGTGTTTTTGTTTGTTGCATTAACAATAAATAAGATACCATAACTATATTTTCAACTCACATACTTTGATTTCTGTAAAATATGATATGATGGGAAAGATGGAAAGTGCCACCATTCATAAGAAAAGAAATAGACATTTCTGAGCTAGACATTCAATTATTCAGAATTACCGTATTTTCTCGTGTATAGGGCGCACGCGTGTATAAGGCACACCTCTACTTTACAAGTAAAAATGGCGATTTCCTAAAATCTCGTATATAACGCGCACCATAAATTTGATACGCTAATGAAGAATGACCAAATGAATTTCAGTAAAAAAAAAAAAAAAAAAAAAGTCGAAACAAACATTACACTAGACCAGAAAACAAGACGAAAATGCATTTTTAGACTTTGGGTTGTAAGAGAATGACGGGAAATAGGAATGGGTGACGGCCAAGAGAATTGCTAATTAGCGTTTAGATAATGTCACTAGCTCTGTTGTTTAAAAAACTGCAAGGAGTGAAGTAAATATGCAGTAATACTTCAATTAAGGAACTTTTTCCAAGTTTTAATATCTTCTTTGAATAATTTCTTGTTTCATATGTATATCGTTCGACTGCATCCAACAGTAAAAAATTATTCCGTGTATAAGGCGCACCTAGGAGTTTTACCCAATTTTTTTGAAAAAAAAAGTGCGCCTTATACACGAGTAAATATGATAAGTTGAAAGTATACTTTATATTAAAAAAAAAATCTGCCTTGAGTTATTTAAAAAGAACAATTATGAGACTGTACAGTGTTTTTCTTCAACCATTTTTTCATTATTTCTCTTTCATTTTAAAATGTTTGTTTCAGTTTGTAGAAGAAATCATGAAATATAAAATTTTATTAATTAAAAAAGTCTCATTATTGTGCTTCTTAAATAAAAAAAGGTAGATTTTTTTTCAACACTAAATATTCTAATAAAAAGCTCTTGTTTACCAAAATATAAGTTTCTCTTATTAAATATTATGTAAAATTGTTTTAAAAAGTAAGATTTTAATAACTTTAAACTTTCAAATATAAAAAGTATTTGGAAAGCCGAATATTCGGTATTCGGCCGAATAGTTATTATTCGGCAGGCCGAATATTCGGTATTCGGCCGAATAGTTATTATTCGGCAGGCCGAATATTCGGTATTCGGCCCAACAATTACTATTCGGCTTGCCGAATATTCGGTATTTGGTTCAGCTGTCGGCCGAATATTCGGCATTCGGTATTCGGCCAAAATTACTATTCGGTACATCCCTACAAATTTTCTTTTGAAGCAACAATCAACTATTGAAATATAAAAAAAACTATTTTTATTTTTCTTTCGATTTGATGAAAATAACACTGAAATGACTTTAAAAACAATAAATAATTTTAAAAGGAAAATATTAGTTCTTTCAATCTCTTCTTACACATAAATATTTTTTAATTCTCAGAAAGAATGAGCCCGAACCCGCTTCGCACTCGGGCTCGGGCTGGGGCTGATCTCTAATTGCCGAAACGTCAGTTGAAGGCTTACTTTGGAGACACGAAATTTTTTGGATTCTGTCTGTCTGTCTGTCTGTCAGTCTATCTGTCTGTTCCGCGATAACTTTCGTAAAAAGCATTCGATTGGCTTGAAATTAAGTGGGTATGTTAGTGAGACACTGGGATTAAGCTGTATAGTTTTTTGTTAGATTTCATTCATTCGTTCGGAAGATATAGAATATTTTATTTCGCGTAATAATGTTTTTCTATGGCTAATCCAATGATTTTCATTTTTTCCCCTGAGAGAAAATGACACATTTGATTAATGGAATTCAGTGATAAATGAATACTAAAATTTACCAGTTAAATTATTCGTATTATTTTGAAATTTTGTCAACGCATTTGTCAGATTTTTAAAATTATTACTGTAAATTTTGGAGATTTTTTATAAATGTGTTCCAATAATATAGACTAATTTGTTTTAGAGATTTACTTATTTGAAATGTATTTATTTCATTTTCTTTATTTTCTTCTAATGGTTGCTAAGCAACCATTCATCTTAATCCTTATCCTTATAATGCTATAAATTTGAAAGCGTGTGAAAAATTTAAATGAAGTCAACATCAAAAGTTATGAATTAATTAATTTCTTTGTATCTTTGCGTATAAATATAGCATAGCCCAGAAAAAAAACCATAGGCTACGTTTTATCAATTTTATTCAAATATTTTCCTTAATAATTCAAAATTTCCTTCTTTTTCATACAGAATCAATAGGGATTTTTTAAATAAAATTTAAGCAATTTCCTTTATTGTTGCCAAAAAAAAAAAAATCAAAACTTGGAATAATAATTTTTCATCTGCAATAAGTTTCAATTGAGCAATTTCCATTCGAAAAATTAAACTATGAAAAAAAAAAATAAATATGACGTCAGAATTAAAATAACTATAGATATAGTGCTTTTTATTAAATATTAAACACGGATATTCGTTTCGTTAATAGGGGAAAAAATTAGAAGTAAAAGAAATAAACAAGAATTATATTTTTAATAAATATTTCACTTAGTAAAATATGACGTCATAGTTGAACAAAAACAGGTATTTTATAGTAGTCGTTAAAAAATACAAGAAACATGAATATCAATAACTCATGAACAATGACGTCATTGCCGAAATTTCAGTGAAGGCTTACTTTGGAGAAACGAAATTTATTTTTTTCATATGTCAGTCTCTACTTCTGTATGTCTGTCTGTCCCGCTATAACTGCAGCAAAATGCAATCAAAAAAAATTTTTTTTTCGGAAACAAAATTGTAAAACTCTAGATTACTGAGTTAAAAATTACAAAACTTCCTGATGTATCAGGTTTAGGTGTTTGTGGCTGGCAGGCATGTAGAAGTATGACGATAAAGAAAAATATTTGCCCAAACTGTTACTTATTCTTATAAATCAAAATGTATAAAGAAATGCAAAATATACTATAATCATTAGCACAATTATTAGAAAGTGACAAATTTAAATTAAGTGAGGCTCGGGGGGTTCAGGGGGGCGGAGCCCCCCTGAAGAAATCTACTATGTTATAATAAAGAAAACAAAATAATAGATCATGAACATTTCAGAATATCCTAACATAACTAAATTTTTAATTTACCGCTTTTGATGGCTGAAAATTTCTAATTCCTATTTTATTCTTATAAATAATTACGCAATTTGAAAATTTTAAATTACAGTTTCCAGGGAGTTGAATATTACCCAAAGTGTGTTTAAAAAAAATATGAACAAAGCTGACGTTGAGGCTCCTGATCTGCAGATTTACTAGTTTGTATAACCTTCCATCCCCTCCGTTCTCCAGGCTAATTACATGGTGGAATTATCGTTTCACATCTGTATTTCCATTCAATTTTTTTGCTCCTACCTAGACTTTAGATAACAAAAGTAAAGATATAAATAGTAGTTTCTATCCTTGTCGAGCATTTACTTGCATGCAAAAGAACAGCGTTAAAAAAACTTCCATAAAGAAAAGACATCAAATCGGGATTATAAAACCAACTTTTTGACTTACTGTGATTAATACAGATTCTAGTAAATGTTCTAGTTTTAAAAAAGATGAACAAAATAATTTTCTGAAAAAGAAAAAAAAAAAAAAAAAAAAGAATCTGGGTCTCTTATCACATTTTAAAACATAGACTGTTAGTTTTGATTAATTAATTGAACTAACTTTGCTAACTTTTCTTCTTTTTTCTTTTATAACTTTTAATTTTTTTAAAATAATCAATCTTGGATCTGCGCGAGCGGGGGTGGGGGGGGGGGGGGTGCCTGGGCACCCAGGGCACCCCCCTGGTTACGCGCATGCTGTATATACTTCATAAATTTCCCTACTTTTACACATCTCTGAAAATCGCCCTATGATTAAGAAGATTTGAGATTTCTTTACTTTCACACCGTTTTCTCTCTCGAAAACGGTGTGAGAGTTAGAATTCGAAATCTCCTAAATCTCTTTTAATATAGTCTTTTAATCTGTTGATATCTTCTTCTTCAACACCTTTTGATCTCAGAGAAAAAGATTCAGGGCAAGAAACCAGACATCCCACGTAAGAAAAAAATTAACCTTTGAACTACTGGGAATGACATTTGATGCATCATGCATTGTTAGGTTACACTTAGTGAATACAAATTTCGCACTTATTCAGCTTTAGTCATAAATTCCCTTTGATATTCAAATAAATATCATACAAAGATTATCTAACCGGTGTTTTCAGATCAAATAAAAAGAGTAAAAAATGAAGAAAAAAAAAACTATTCCTTCCCTTTTCCTAACAAAATAAGTTAATTTGTTTGAAACTTAAAGCTTCTGTTTCATGTATTAATTTTGTTTTATCATTCAATGACTTTTAGTAGTTTTTTAAAGACTTTTGGATGGGAAACATTCATCTCAGGCGATTTTTTCCGGTTCAATAAAAAATAGACATTTCATAGTTATTGCTGTCATTATTTTGTGTTGTTCTTTGTTTTTTTTTAATCGGTTTTGTTTCATATTGCCATATCTTTTTTTTTAAATCAGAATATTGTTGTGTTAAAGAATTATGAACCTATCATGGAGGAAAACAGCTGCTAGTTTAGATTGCAACATATCGAGAGTAAATATGTTTGTGGGTTTTTTCTGCATATGTTATACTCTTCATTGATTAACTTGTTTTACACGACTTTCTCTGTAATATTGCAATTATTTAATTGTTCTGTTTGATTTACAACTGAATACAAACGTGTAATAATACATAATTTTCAAAGCTTCTTCTTTCTCTGCTAATTCTAATTGGTAGTCAAGAATAACATACATTTTAAACAGTGCAACAATTTACGGAGTCCTGGGGATTGCATAAACATACAATAATATTTTGCTTTATTAAAATATTTTTACTACTTTTGACATTTATTATCTTTTCATACTTAATCTAAAACAATGCACAAGCATAGATTATGAAACCTATTCCAACACATTCAGAATACTGCAGCAGTACTTCACTGTTTAATAATAGGGAAGACGATGTCTAAGTAAATATTTCGGAAAATGTATAGCATACTTGCAAATAGACTTACAGTAATTATCATCTATAGCTGGAAAAATATTAGGATTCTTTTGTTCAGTCCTTACATTATTTATAGAATGCATAGACTGCTACATGAAAGAATGTGCTCACATCAAACAATACAAAAAAAAAAAAATAATTAAGTTTTAAAATGCATACCACTAATAGAAACGCAACAGCATTTATTACTTCTTAAATAGACTTGTAAAAAGTGGAGAAAACCAGGTTTATTACCGGGAATAAAGAGTATTTTTTTGTTAGGAAATTTTAAAAATTTCGGGGAGTTTCCGGAAATTTTTATTTTTTAGAATTTTAATTATTAACAAATTGATGTAAACTTATTAATGTAACTAATTGTAAATAATATATATATATGTATATGTATATTTACAAATGTAAACAAAACTATTAGCATAAATATAAAAAAAATAGCACAATTTAAATAAAAAATAGCAAGACATCTGTTTAAATTGCAGAAAGTTTAAGTAAGAGAAATTAAAATATGATAATTTAGTTGTCGATAAGGAAAAGTCATAAAGGCATATGACCGACTAATCTTGCCTGATTAAACATCAATTCTGCTGTCCGAATCAACCAACGTATACAGAAAAGAAAATGAAATCAAAGTAATTCACTAGGAAATTAATATATGGAATGCCTGAACAGTAAACAGCTAAAAAAACAATCAAACAATTTTTATTTTGAATTTTTTTTTCAAATCTTCAGTAATTTACAACCGCTATTGTTGTAAAGCTAATGAATTTTAACAAATTATAAAAGTTGAGAAAGCAAACAAAACCATAATGGAAATGTGTAAATTTATAATGAAAAAGCTATGTAAATTTTTCAGGACAGTACCTAAAATTTCTTGAGAGTAAAAATTTCAAAGTGAAAAACGACTGGTTTTGTTTTCCGTCAAAATGTACAATATTCTCCAAACTCCTGGGTTTTATTACACAAAATTTCCGGAATTATCCCCGTCCATCAAAATCTGCGGGTTTTTACAACTCTACTTCTAAGCAATAACTGTTTACCGAATTCTTTTGCGTTTATCGGCAAATAAATGAGAGATAAATGCTATACACACCTTAATTCTATAATAAGCATCTTTTAGTGCATCATTGTGGAGTATATCAATACCAAAATATTTGGAGAAGTGTAACGTCATTAAAAGAAACTGCAAACAATTTTTCTCACAAACGCTAATCTAACAGAATTCTTTTAAGTGGCCCTATAAACGAACTGTAACATGATAAATTTTCAATACCAAATATGTCATGTATGTCTTTCACCACTAGTGTTGTCAGGTATCCCTCGTAAATCGGGACGCCAAATACTTTGGACATCACTAGTATCTTATACAGTTTATTTCGTTATTTTTTACCACAGATTAGTCGACCATTCGATAAGGCCAAAAAAAAAAAAAAAAGTTTAAAATACTGGTATCCAGAGCATTTGGAGCACCATTTACTCGGGACACTAGTGGCCAGTGACAGTGAGAATCAGCTCTCGCGTGCAATGGGTTAACATAACAACAATGAGAATTAATAGAAATGTGAATTACGGTTAGTCAACCCACTCAAACTATCGTCTGGATTGAGTCGGGTTGACTACATTTTGTTGTTGTAGTTGTTGATGCCCGTCAAGTTTAACACGTTCGCTGCCGCTCACGTGATAGCGCGTGATATGGCGCCAACGTTAAGGAGCCACTCACGCGCCAGCGCGTGATATGGTGTGATGTCCAATAGCCAGTCACGCGTTGGCGCGAGAAAATCTTTTACTGATTCTTTGTTATAAAAAGTAAATCGGCTTCTGGGAAAGACCCATTTCTACAGTGCGGCATTAACTATCATCACATCTTCATGTAAGCGGCAGCGAACGTGTTAAGTCCCATTTAACTTTGGGTTTCGTCTATTGCGTGCAACGCTTAGTAACTCGTTTACGATAATGAATGTCCATAATATTGTTTAATATTAAAAAACAAACTTAATATAAATGCGCATCTATATGTCTATTTCAATACATAAAAATAAAATTGCCGTTAGAAATATTATTCAGTGTATTTTTATAATATATTTAAAAAATCAATGGATTACTGTATTAAAATGTGTGGTGACGTGCGGTGGGTTCACATCTGTATGACACTGACTCATATGCAGAACTCTAATGGGGATAAAAATACAGGATTAACACGAAGATAAGAAGCAATTACGTTGCCAGAAAATCATTTTTTGGGTATGTGTTCTTAATTCGTTTCAGATTTGTTCTTTACTAATTGAATACAGGTGAATGTTAAGAGCTTAATTAATCGTAATTGTACATTCAAATATTTAAATTCAATATAATTATAAAAGAAACTTTAAACTTTTTTCATAGCGAATAGAATTGTAATCTCATTCGGATACTATTTCAATGCTCTATTGATTTTAATGTCAACCAAATTAATGTTTGACATATTTAACATACATTTTTAAAAGTTTTGTTGTCAAAGATGTCTTCTCAGTAGCATATTTCGGAACGACTTATTTAGTTTAAAAACATTTAAAATGAATTTCATTGCGATTTTCAAGAATTTGATTAATTAAATTTGACGATTCGTTTCGGACTCTTGTAATCATTTTATTTTAACAGCGTTAACATTCTGTTTTTATAAATTCTCATTACAAATAAATAAATAAATAAATAAATAAATAAAAATCGAATGAATTGTAAAGATTTCTTAGGAATTGCATTTATTTTTTCAACCTACTAACAGAATCAAACATACTAGCATAGAGTTTTGACTTTTGAACCCTGCTTGTAGTTGATTTTCGAATCTTAGCTACTTTGACTGATAGTTAATAGCATATTTATAGTCATCTCATAAAAACTTCGGAAGTGGGGGGGGGGGGGGGTAAAACCTTGATGATTCCCCCCCCATCCTCCCAGGCTACGGCCTTGATAAGAAGCAAATTAGTGATGGGCGATTCTCGAAAATTTTTTATTCGATAAAAATCGTAATCGTAAAAAAGCACATTCGATAAAGTCATCGATTAATTTCGAGAATCTACAATCGAGATGTTTAACAATCGATTATTAAAATCTTTATTATTACATGTTTAAAAAGCATAATTTAGTAAATACATGGTAACTGAAAACAAATGAATTTAAAAAACAACAACAAACCAAAAGGATGTTATAATGGAGCCGCAATAGTAGAAAAGTCATGTAACGGCGTTTCTTGGTTGCAAAAAGTTGTAAAATCGCGAGTAGCAAAATGGCCAAAGAAAAAAATAATCAAAAGAACTCCTAGTGTAAAGAACATGAACTAACATTTATTGATTTTTGTACATCAATTGAGATACGATCTACAATTCCTCCATTATTATTAGAAGACTCTCTACTGACATACATTAAACGGACCACCCGGGGAGCAAAGTAGTGCAGGAGCAATGAAAATCCATAATATGAGTAAATGATCATTAGGCTTTCCAACAATACATCGCATGGTGGATGTCGGTTAAATTTGTTAAAGAGCTTCCCGCGGGGGCAAAGTGAAAAGGGATGAGCGCGAGAGGTATATAAAATAAAATGGTAATTACAGAGCTTTCTAATGATATATCGCGAAAGAGAAATCAACAAAATATATAAAAACACTCCTCTTAGAATTCCAACTATTGCAACACCCGGAATACAGTCTGTCCTCGCTGTTTGTGAATTTTTCATACTTTATAAATTATATATTGGAAGTCTCCATAAAGAAAAATCAGATCTGAATTCACAAAAACGAAATGATTTCAAAAAAGTTTGCAAAGCGCTTCTGTAAGGAGTTCAAATTGAGAAAAGGAGAAGAAAGATTCATAATATGAAAGAGTGATTTAAAAACTTTCCGATGATACGTCATATGGCGGGTCCATAAAAACTTGAAATTTACTCCTCACTACTCCACTTTTTTTTTCTTCCCTGAATACAGCCGGAAATCACGCAGCCTCGCTTTAAAATGTTTATATTTGATAAAATATTTTTACCAAAGGGATCCATCAAAAAATCACATTTAAAATTAAATTTAATCTCAAAATAGCTACGATTTAAAAAATTCACCCATCATCGCTCCCCTCCTTCCTGCGGAAATTCGACTCCAGGAGGAGAAACGTTCATAATATGAAAGAGTAGCTCGAAAAACATTCTAATAATCAATCACATGAAGGGTCCAAAAAATGTTTGGAATTTACTCCTCACCCGCAGGTTTACTTTTTCTTAACAGAATACACCCGAAAATCAGGCATCCCTCACTTTAAAATGATTATAATTAGCAATTTTTATTAGAAGGTTGCATCAAGAAACCACTTCTAAAATGATAGTTATTCTCGAAATAGCTACGATTAAAAAAAAACACTCCCCGTCCTGAAATTAAACTGCAAGAAGAGAAAGTCCCATAATATGAAAGAGTATTTTGAAACCTTTCCTATGATATATCAGGCATATCACATGACGGCTCCAAAAAAATTTTGAAATTTACTCTTCACCCGTGGTCGTAATGTTACTTTTTCTTCCAAGAATGCACCCGGAAATCGCGCAGTCCCCATTTTAAACTTTTGAATTTATGAAATAATATTTACCGGAGCGCTCCTCTGAAAACCACATCTAAAATGATATTCATTGTCAAAATAGCTAAAAAAAAAAAAAAAAAAAAAAAAAAAAAAAAAAAAAAAAAATCACCCTTTTATCGTTTCTTTTCTCTTTCCTGAAATTCAACTCCAGGAGGAGAAATATTCGTAAAATGAAAGACAGATGCGAAAAAATTCCGATAATATGATCCTATAACATGTCGGGACCAAAAAAGAGGTTGAAATTTACATGTGACCTGTATGTTCGCTCATTTTCCCCAGAATATACCTAAAAATGACGCAGCCCCCACTTTAAAATCTTTATATTTAACAAGTTATATTTACCGAAGAGTTCCATAAAAAAAACTCCACATATAAAATGATATTTATTGTCGAAATAGCTACGATTAAAAAAATTCACCCTCTTATCGCTTTCTTCCCCCCCCCCCCTTCCTTCTGAAATTCAACTCCAGGAGAAGAAAGATTCATAAAATGGAAAGGAGGTGCCAAAGCATTCTGATGATGCATATATAACATGACGGATTAAGAAAAAAAGGTTTGAAATTTACATGTCACCCATGGATTCACTCATTTTTCCCAAATACACCTAAAAATAATGCAGCTCACACTTTAAAATCTTTATATTTAATAAAAAATATTTACTGGAGGGTTCCATAAAAAAAACCACACCAAAAATAACATTTATTGTCGAAATAGCTACGATTTAAAAAATTCACCCCCTCATCGCTCCCCCCTCCCTTCCTCCTCCCCTCCACCCACCCCTTAAAATTCAACTCCAAAAGTAGAAAGATTCATAATATGAAAAAATGGTTTAACCATTCTTTCATTCCAAGAGCTTTCGCATATGCCTCTCATTTCAGCAAATATATTCCGATAAAATCAGACATTCGAGAGAGACAGACAGTCCGAGAAACTTTCTTCGCGATGAAAATTTATCCCGATGGAAATAGGTTTATCGAAGGATAGCGATGAAATTTAACCTTGAAAAAAAATGGCGTTTCGAGAAGCTTGTGGTTTTTGATAAAGGCCTTTTTCGATAAGGATGATTTTCATTCTCGCTGACAATGAAGATGAGTAGGTTTATCGAGCTGAATTTTTTTGTCGGAGCTTTGTGAAATGAAAGTTTTATCGTGAAACGAGGTACAGAAAGAAGCATGAGAATATGACAATAATTTGTGAAATGAAGACCTAATTTTCAAAGTTTCTCGTATTTTAGTCTTACCATGCTTAGAACCCACCAATAAAAAACCAATATAATTTATTAAAAAAAATTTTCAAAGAGGGGGCTTGAGAACATATGTTTAAAACTGTAGCGATTTCAACAATACCTATCAATTTAAGTATATTTTTTTTTCATCGAATCACTCGGTAAACATTATTTATCAAATGTAAAAAAATTAAAATGTCTGCTGCAAGAAATTGAGGGCGAAAGGGTGGACTGACGGGGGGCGGGGGAGGGGATAATTTTTACTTTTTTAAACCCGTCATATTGTATATCATCTTGAAGATCTCGGATCACTCTTTCCCATTATGATGCTTTCTTACCTCCCCCCTTCCGAATTTGGTTCCACGGCGAGGGGGGGGGGGCAGTTTTTGAAGTTTTTTGCGTTTTTATCATTTTAGATCGAATTTTTGAATTGAAAACGTCCTTAGGCGCATTGGGAAATTTTTTCAGATTGGGAAAAAACCATTGAACTAGTCACATTGTTACCGTAACTCAGGCACATTGTTTTAAAGTTCCCTCTTTGAGGGCCTCTTCCAAAGGTGAGGAGCTTGACCCCCCCCCCCCCCCAACATACACTTTAAAATATCGCTCACTTTTTTTTCTCTACCAATTTTAACTTAAAAGTTTAAGCTATGTGGCACAACCAGGGCTGTTGCCTCCAAAACTGCATATATTTCAAGCGTTCCAACTTCTATGGAAGAGGTGTCCGCAAGATTAAAGGCGGGGTCAAGGCATATGCCATCTTGTGGCAGGGGTGCATAACTAGAGGATTATTAAGTAGATTGCAATTTCTTTTGTGTGAATGGCAACAAAACTTTTTTGTTTCTATAAAATGTTACTTAAACATTGCGTATAATAAGTTTTAGGTTTGAAATATTGTAAATAAATATAGAATAAATAAGTGTAGTAAGACTAAATATTAACATAAAACATACTAAGATGAAATATCATTTAACTATGTGATACAAATATCGCTGATTAAAATATGTTCTATTTTAATAATGTTTTTAATGTAATGAAAGATGACTCATTAAATTTTGTAAGTACTTAATATGTAAATGCAGAATTTTGAAGTAGTGTCACATTTTACTAAATTCTTGATGAGCTAAGTTATACAAAATTGTATACACCGTAGTATTTCCTATGATAATATAATGTTTATCACTATTTAGAAATGTATAGAATTTAATACTAAAGAAAATATTCAACTTTAGCTCTATTTTTCATTTACGAATTGCAGACGATAAAAATCCAATGTTTTCTTGATCGTATCGACTTTTATTATTTAACTTGCAAATATTTCATTCTTTTAATTTAAAAACCTATTTCATTATACGTATATTCGGAATAGCTTTAATTTTAAATGTATGTTTCAAATATTGCTTTGTTAAACAAAGCAATATTGTTAATTTATTTGTTTAAATATTTTACAGTTCTTGACAATAATTTTCCTACAATCGTTGATTAGACTAGATCTTTCACGTTTTTTTTTCTTTTTTTTTTTTTTTTTAACAGACAAAGCTATTTCGAGAATTTATATTAAAAATTCAATCATAAATTTCAAGGTATTCTCTCAATCATGACAGATTAATAAAATCTATGAGATTTATTGCAAAATATTTTTGTTACAGCTTGTTTCGATAAAATCATGTACATTTAAAAAAATAGCCTCAATATCATTTTAATTTCGGGAGAAAAGCTATTAATTAGTACTCATAAGTACCATATAATGCGACGAAATGCATTATATGGTACTTATGAGTATTAATTAATACTTTTTCTCCCGAAATTAAAATGATGTTGTGACTATTTTTTTAAATGTACATGATTTTATCGAAACAAGCTGTAACAAAAATATTTTGCTATAAATCTCGTAGATTTTATTAATCTGTCATGATTGAGTGAAAATTCAGAAAATATGCGCAAGAGATGCGGAGATTATAAGCATCTGCGCATATATGACGTCAAACCCGCGCATTCATTTGCACCCCTGCCACCAGCTGGCGCAGCTTGTTAACTTACGACAGATTCCAGCATTAAGTTGATACGCTCTAGCAGCTCTGGTTGCCTCCCCCCTTCCTGTTGGTTATTCACCAACATAATTTTGCTCATTTCTTCACTTCATTTCAATTTTTAAAAGGCTATAACTTTGCTTCTATGAGAGCTACAACGGGGAGAAAAATTATAACATAGCTAACTTTTCTTCGCCGCTCTTTTTGCAGTTTTATGGTTTTCCCCATAGCACCGGGGTTTTTTTGGAGGGGGGAGGACAAGAGGGCCATTTTTCATTTTTTGATGTAATATGTTTATTGAAACCTTGTGCTTCATACATTACAAATTTAGCATAAAAAGGATTCCCCCGTCATTCTGGGTCACGTTACGGACCCATAATGGGTTGAAATTTAAATTTCTCAAATTTTTTCGAAGTTTTCGCTAAATCGGCATCTGAAAAGCATCGCTCCAATGTGGTGCGTGTATGACATCTGTATCATGTAAATATTGTTCACCACTGCTGGGACTCTGGCTGGCCTCCTCTCGCGTGTAGGCGTTAATTTACCGCGTTTACTTGGTCCTTGTATTTCCTGCACAATAAAATATTTCCTGACGATTAAAAACTAGTTGGATGTGTCAATCCCAAAACTTTCTTCTATCTCATAAGTACATTTTAATATTAAAAAAAAAAAACGTGGTGTCCCCAAAGTTACCCACTATCGAATTTCCTCGAACATTTGACCAAGCCTAATGAGATTCTGGTATCCGAAAAGCCTAAAACGCAAAATTTAATTAATATTCTGAGAAAATGAGCTTAGTTGTGCCTCATGTTGGGTAATTTATAATAAAACCTAATAAGCATTTGTTTATGTCAAGACCTAACAGAATCTGAAATTTGATGGAATTTCGTCCATTAGTTCTTGAGATATAGTTATAACAAAAAATTTGCAAAACGTAGCACAGCAACACCATATCTTGGACAATTTATGTCAAAACGTAAAAAAGCGTCTAATTATGTTATGGTGTAAAATAATCTGAAGTTTGATGAAATTCTGTGCATTAGTTCTTGAGATATAGCTAGTTTAAAAAAAAACCGTGTAAAATATAGCACAGCAGCACCATCAGTTGAAGGATTTATAACAAAACCTGATCATCGTGTAATTATATATGTAATTTTGTAACAAAATCTGAAGTTTGATGAAATTCTGTGCGTTGGTTGTTGAGATATAGCTATCGGAAAAATCGTGCAAAATGCAGCATAGCTGCACCACCTGTTGCAAGGTTAATACCAAAATGTAATCAGCGTCTAATTATGTTATATATTCTAGTGTAACGGAATCTAAAATTTGATGAAGTTCTCTGCATTAGTTCTTGAGATATAGCTATTGCAAAAATCGTGCAAAATGTAGCATAGCAGCGCCACCTATAGGGCAGTTCACACCAAAACCTTATCAGTGGCTATGTATCTCAAGGTATAGCGGAATCTTAAGTTTGGTGAAATTCTGTGCGTCAGTTCTTGAGATATAGCTATCGTGAAAATCATGAAAAACGTGGCACAGCAGCGCCACCTGCCGGCCAATTTACACCAAAACTTTATCAGGGTCTATGTATTTCAAGGGGTTACAGAATCTGAAGTTTGGTGAAATTCTGTGCATTAGTTCTTGAGATATAGCAATCTTGAAAATCATGAAAAACGTAGTACAGCAGCGCCACCTGCAGGCCAATTTACACCAAAAACCAATAGGCACTAACTCATATCAAGGTCTAACTGAATATAAAATTTTATGAAATTTCGAGCATTAGTTCTTGAGGTAGAGCGCCCACAAATTTCTTGTCACATACAGACAGACAGACAGACAGACAGACAGACAGACGGACAGACTCACAGACAGACATTTTCTAAAAATAGTCAAAACGTGTTCAGGGCCTTCTAAAACGTATAAATCCGTCGAAAACCGGAAGTCGAAATTTTCATGAATCCAATACTTTCTTCTTGTAAAGATAGAAGAAAGTAAAAATACACAAGTAATTATTCAAGTTTTCACTTCTGTCGGCACTCCCAAAATGCCACTATATATATATATATATATATATATATTTATTTATTTATTTATTTATTTATAATTACGGAGCTTGTAGTAAATAATATTTATACTATATGGGTGATTCTACGATAAGAGGTTCAAAAACATGGAGAATTCGGCCAAAAAGAAAAGTTTGTGTTTGATCAAAAACCTTTAAATTATGATTTTTGTCCCGTTTATTTACTTTTTCATATAAGGGCAAGTCACTTTATACATATTTTATAATTTTCTGGTCAGTGACTCGCTCCCCTGGCAGTTATCGTGCCAGGGGAAATACGGCAGGGGAGAGACATTTTCGTGTAAATTCAAACTTTTTAACTGATTGAATTAGTTTTTCGGTTAATTGTGTATTTCACTTTAAGTATTACCGTATTGTTTAATTAGGGCAGTAAATGCAATTGAATTAAATGAATATTATAAGTTTTATGACTTACCAGGGGAGATACACGATCACTGTGCGAAACCACTACAAAACACGGTCGCGTCGCAACAACTAAAAATGGCGACGCTTAAATGGCTTGCGCGTTTAGTATTGCTAACTTCAAGCCGATAGATGTCCTTAAGCACTACTTCCAATATAGCCATCGTTGAATTTATATTTGTTTCAGCGGAACAAAATTTGACAGGGGAGAGACACAAAAAAAGCGGGACAAAAGTTAATTTTAAAAATTATTTGAAATTAACAAAAATATTTTATTTTTTATTTTATAATACGTAAGTATAATTATTTAAATTCCAATTAAACATACTTTAGCTAAGCATCTGGCGGAAAAAATATATGTATTGTTTGAAAGTTAAATTGAAACCGGCAAGGGGACATGCCAGGGGAGGGGGGGACTTTTTAGACTTTGTAAGAAATTTCAGAAAAATGTGTTTAAATTAGACATTCAATCGTAATGTTATTTAATAAAGTATATTAAGATGATGCGATTCATTGCAAATAATAGCAACATATAGAATAAAAAATCTGTTTTAAACAGATTGCCGTACAAATTACCTCTTATCGTAGAATCACCCATATATGGAATTTAGAAAAGCAGGAAGTTGTTGTTTGGCATGCGACCACTTACTGATCTTATATATTCCCCCCCCCCCACTTCGTTACGTTGGGGGGGGGGCAGTTTTCAAAATTTAACTTTCGATTCGAGATTACGTTTTCGGTTGTTCGTTCAATTCGATATTTTTTTTCTTTTTGTTTACAAGTTTTTGCTGTGCGTGCACACCGCGTTTGGTATGTGATGCCATATACAATGAGGACCCAGTTCGAGATTTCATATTAGAAGATAGCGTATAAATTAGAGACACCAATGAAAGGAGGGGCTCACTAGCGAGGGAATACGTCGTGTCTTTATTAACACCGACTCATTCACCTGTAGACGACTTTTGATAAAATTGAATCCTGTATGGTATAAAAGCAATTGCAAACTGGAGTCATCGAGAAAAATTTTACACAATCGAAAGTTATCGAGATGTTCATACAATCGAGAAAATCGAGAAAAACTTCTCGTTATCGCCCATCACTAACGCAAATGACCTGAGATTTTTTTTTTTTTTAAATCACTTATTCAAAATTTATTGGCAGAGGCCAGTATCGGTAATTATTATATTTAAGTTTATAAATAAATTAAAAGTATTGATTTAGCATTAAGAAAACTCCAACACATTGGCAAAAGCCAATTTTGTTTGGCTGTGAAGAAAATATTTTTGAAATAAAATAGAAGAATAATGCTGAGATAAACAAAATGGAATCGTTATCAGAAATTTTATTTAATGTTATTAAATTATAATTAATAAAAAATAATATTATTTACGATTTTCTAATTCTAAATGCATTTTTATGTTAACATTTTCCATGAATTTTTCAAAAATGTTTTCTTAATAATTTAACATTTTCTTTAAAAATAAGGCCACTGATTTTTGCAAATAAGTATCAGTACATGTCATAACTGAGTAAGTATCAGTAATTTACCGGAATGATTTGAGCGATTTTGTAGAATTCCGAAATGTAGAAGCATTTTAGAGCAGTTTTTCGGATCAAGTTTGATCAGGACTCATATCATCTAATGAATGCTGAAATTCACCGGTAAAACTTAAAATTTAGTTTTTCGCCAGTTTTTTATTAATAATTTTAATTATCTAAATTGGATTTTCCCTCAACATATATTAGTATATTTTGCCAAAATGATTTTCAAAAACTTGTTTTCAAGCATTTTGTTACCTCATTTTTGTAAATGCAAGACTTACACATCTTTAGGCGTTTACAGTAATATTATACAACAAATAATTGAGTAAAAAGGAAAATGAGGTCTTGATTAATTTAGTTATTTTTGTGGTATTCATGTCTCGAAACTAGTTCTCTAGCTCCCCCTTTGTGCCTCAGTTCAAGTTCACTTTCTATCAGGATGCAGCTGTTAGTATTTTGCTAACACACAAAAGAGGCACATTTTTAGGGATGGATATTTTATGTACGTTGACCTGTTTAGAGGTTCTAGAATGACATTTTTTTTTTCTCTTTTTGTAAAGTATAGAAACCTGGTAATAACTATAATTATTTTTAAGTAGATATTTTTTTTTAAAGGTTTAAAGAATAACTTTACAATTGAAATAAAAATACTAGTTACTTTTAAGCTACGGTCAAGGATATTAAAAAATAAGATGTTTTAATTACGGCAAAATTTATTTACAATGAGCACATATTTAAATTATCGAAAAACTCGGTTTCAATGAGAAAAATGGAAAATACTATTTTCAATGGAATATATAAATGATACGGTTAATATAATTGTTGAAAATAAAACTCTAATTTAAAGAGCATTTCTTTTTTCCAATTTTCGAAATAGTGCTGTGAAAAGTTTTTACGTAGTATTTTTTTTACGTAAATTGAATATTATTTAACTAGGCTACATATTTAACGCGAACCTGTTAACGAAAAAAATAAATGCATAGGGTGTCCACTCCCAACGGTGGACAATGGCTAATTCTTAAAAAGATTGTTATAGACATATAGTTCTTATTACAAAAATGCATTAAATGAGGTAAAGAAATGTTTTAAAAGAGATTTGGGCCGATAAAATATTTTCTTAAAGAATTACCAAATTGAAATTTTTATACGGTTCCCAGGTCCTATAATTTACATTTAGTAAATTTTTCTTGCTACTCTAACAAGTAAAAAAAAAAAAAAAAAAAAAAAAAAAAAAAAAAAAAGTTGGTGTAACAATAAATTTGACTGAGTTATGAAACTTTAAAAATGCATGACTTATACCTCTTTCCTGAGTTGAAAACAAATGAGTTCGACCATAATTTGAGGGTACATATAACAAGTGTTTAGAGAGTATCGAAGAACTTATTTCATGTAAATCTAAGCTTTGAAAAAAGTAGCAGAAATATTAATTTTAAATTAACTTTTACTAAGTTTCAGATTGTCTAAAATAATTTTAACAAATGTTTCATTTTAGGAGGATTTAAGGGGACAGTGGACCTTTATTTGAGCAAAATCGTCTCAAAAAGTTCTATTTCTGTGGTATAATAGTACCAAAACAGTTTTTTCTTATTAAAATATCATTTTTGAAGGTTTTAAGAAGTAAATAATAAAGGTAAGTGTATTTATATACTTTAAATCTGTTTCACTCAAAACTAGTTTTTCAGCGTTTTTAGATTTTTGAAATGCTTCTTTGCGACGTAATTTTTTATCAATATTTATGAAATTGATAAGGAAGTATCCTGATATTCTTTCGAAAGAAATTGTGTCAGCTTTTTAAATTTCGTCTTCATTAAGATAGTCAAATTTGATTTTTTACTTATTAAAAGGCAAAAATCGATATGGAATTTAGAAAAAATCTGTAAAATATTAACAATTCAAGAGATTAAAAAAAATCTTATACAAATTTGTTTATAGTAGAGTTTTAAGTGATAAAAATGAAAAAAAAAAGAAAATATCTCAAAAATTAAAACAAGATTAGCATTTTAAAATTTTGTTTAAAATTTAAATTTTTAAAAAAAAATTAAAAAAATTTAATATGATTGGAATTTTTTTTATGGTATTCTATATATTTTTGAAGGTGTTCTGTACGCCCTCTATTCATATTGCTATGATGAAAATTATAGAAAATTTTTTTAACGTCCACCTCCACTTAAGACTTTCTTTTCATGATTTCTTTTAACAAAAAATATGTTATTTTTGTAAGTGCAATCTAATATTATTATGACTTTCCGTGGTTACCATTTGTATTTACTTTAGAGGATAATACAAAAGCTTTCGGATAGATTACTCCCAAGGAATTTAAAAAAACGTTTTAGATTAGATTACACAAGGTGACGATGGTTATGGTTTTTAGCTTTTATGCATTTTTTATCGCTGAAACTGAAAATCACCTTAAGTTTTAACCATCATGTCAGGACTTTTTGTAAATCATAAATTGTGATATTTAAAAAAATAACAAAAATCGCATACTAGAAAACAGAAGATATTGCTATATTTTATAATTTTTAACATTAGATTATTTTTTTTTTATTACTTACCCATCATACGTAGTATAGGGTAAGTCTTGCAATCGTTTTGAAAATAGATTTTTTTTTTTTTTGACGGATTTACATGTTTCGGACACTGAAGATTCCGAAAAACATATTTTTAGAAAAAAAAATTTGCCGTCCGTCTGTATGTCTGTCTGCCTGTCTGTAACCGCTCTATCTCCCGAACAAATTGAGATAGAGACTTGAAATTTTGTATGTGCTTAGTATGTAAGAATTGGACGAAGCCTATTTAATATCAGTAACCTCGATTATCCGGAACTATTTTTTCCGGACTCTCGATAAATTCGTTCTGATGAAAGGTATATAAAATTTTTTATATATAATTTTTTTATTTTAAGAAATGCACGTAAAAGGCAATAAAATAACACAAATTTTGCGCATAAAACAAAGTCAATCGGATTATTAGTTGTCGATATATTTCTAATCCTGTTTTCCACATTCTTTGATTTTTCATGACCCTGTATTTCATTCAAATTTCAATTAAAAGATATTTTTCAATTGAAAATGAGACACTTAATTCGATGCAAGAAACCGTTAGGGAATATGATTAATATTTTTGGCGTTATAAGGATGTTTCTTTTATGCAATTCAGTGTTACTTGAATTGTTTGGCGTTTCATACGATTGTTTCATGAGAAATTCATTAATAGGGCATAATTATATGTTAAAAATACTTAATTATACGTTTATATTTTGTTTTGGAATTGTAATGCATTTTATAAATTGTTTACATATGTTACGTTTTTATATATTATGTTATGCATATCCATGATGGGTAAGTGTTACAGTGGCCTCCAACGACTAGTTTTTTTTTTTTTTTTTTTTTTTTTTTTTTTTTTTTTTTTTTTTAGCATTGAATTGGCCATCATTTTTAGGTCATCACTCTACTAGAAATAACTTTACGATTGTAACAGTTGTAAATTTTCCATACGTGGGTGAAAAAAGTCCTGGCCAGGATTCGAACCGGGGATGTATTGGCTGAAGTTGCATATGGTCTTCCAACTGAGCCATTCCGGATACGAACCGTGGAGTACTATTTCACTCAAATAACCTTAATGATCATATAATCTGGTCTGATACTGGGGGTTAGCTCAACAGAATAAATCAAAAGTCAATATATGGAAAGTGCAGAAAGCGCCGCTGCATACGAAATTATATTAGATTAATTTATAACACGATTTTTCAATCGGTAAATCAATTATAACAGTTGTAAAATTTCCGTGTGGTTGAAAAAAGTCAGCCACCACATCCATGGTTCGAATATTGGCCCGGACTTTTTTCACCCACATGAAAAATTTACAACTGTTATAATTGATTTACCGATTGAAAAATCGTGTTATAAATTAATCTAATATAATTTTACGATTATCTGATAAAATCGCCACTTTCTTCAGACATTGGAAGAAATTTTGCAAATTTAGCTTTACCTTAACCCTTTATCTACCGAATTATGAATTCATGAAAATTTTATATTCTAAAGCATTTTGCGTGAATTGTTTAAACTAAATTAAAAGATTTACATAATCATTTAATAAATGCTTAAAAGATTTTAGAAGGATTAGAGGATTTAGCTGGATTAATTAAACTTGAATTTACAGGATTTTGTGCAATATTTATAACACCACTCAAATCTTTTATTTTAAAATGTTTTCTTAGTATTTTGTAGAATTATAAAATGTACAAATATGATAAGCAGATAATATAAATATAGAAATATTTCCGAATTGAAAAAACCCCATCTCCCTTCCTCTGCGCCAAGAAAGCTGAAAGAAATACAAAGGCAAAAGAAATCCTTTTAAAAATATTTTTATTTTGTGTAATTAATATTTTGTGTATTTATTTTGTGTTTCCAATAATGCTTTTGGAACAAAATAAAACAATGTCTCTGTTACTCATTCTAAACAGAATTACAACTAATCGACGTATTAAAAGAATTTTATAATAAGTAATTTTAATGGTACTTATAAGTACCGTCGGTAGACAAAGGGTTACTAATATCTGCTGAATTTTTTAAAGACATCTTTAAATTTATCTGCAAAATTTATTAAAAATTGGCCTATTGCATGCAGATTTTCTGCAGATTATTTTAAAGATTTTCCTCATATATATATATATATATATTTAATGGGGAACTTCAAAATTTTTTGTAAATGTTCATGTCAAAGGTAAGATATATTAAATATTTAATGCTATAAAAAAGGTGTAAAACTTTTTTTATATTAAATTAAATTTTATTTAATTCAATAATTTAATACAAATTTTGCCATATATACTAAGATTATTGCAGCTAAACAGATGAGAGGTGCGATGAGGTCGGGATGGAAATTCAATTTAAATTTTTAACTTTTAGATTTACAATTTATGGAAAATCCTGAAACAATGGTTAAAAATGAAGGTCATTTTCGTCGTTTGAGTTGTACAAAAATACAAAAAATAAAAAATAAACAAAAAGAAGTAAAATGAATAATAAATAAATAAAAATACCTATCAAAAATTAAAAACACATCTATTTTATAATATTAAATTTTTGCTATTTTTTCTTTTTTAACTTTAAAATTTATAATTTGAACAAAAATCTTTACGTGGTAGTAAAAAAAGAAAGTCAATTTCGGATTTAGTGGTACAGAATGCATAAGATTCAATTATCTAAAAATGTACAGAATGTATATTTTAGTATATATTTCATAGATGCATATCAATTTTATTATGTTCAAATGCGTGTAACATCCTTAAAATGCATTTATAACTATTTTTTCCCATTGGCAATAATGTGACAGAATATTTTTGATTGTCCCTGTAATTAAACTATACATCCGATTTATTGAGAAACAATTTTAGAGAGAAACAACATTTTTTTAGCTTATTTATACATCCGATTTTCATAAAATTTGAAATGACTCAACAAAATTATGCAACAATTATACATTTTAAATTTCAAAAGATTCAATTAGGTAGTTTTTGCTCTACTACATGCGAACAGACAGGCGGACGGACTGAATGATAGCTATAAGTGCTATTTACATTACGAATGCCCCTAAAAAAGACAAATGCTTTTCTGTCAAAGAAAATAATCCATAACCTCGTCTGAAAATGTATAATAACCTCTTCAAAATTACCCACGATCCCAAAAAAAGTTCTTTATTTTTGGATATGCCAGAAACCAATGTATGTATGAAAAGCATTTCTAAAAACTTTTTCTTTCTTTCTTTTTTTTTTTTTTTTTTTTTTTTTTATTGCTGCCACAGATTTTCGGAAACGGTTCCGAGTAGTTTTTAAAGCGTCTTAATCCATTTTCTAAAACCAAAGAGTCTGTTTTTAGGATGTTATGTATTCTCAATTCACCCTTTACAGTTGCGTGATTGAATTCACACACTGAGAAAAAAATATGGTTCTGGCATATAGAATCAAAGTAATGGCTCTAGAAAAAATAGTTCCATGTCATCCCTATAAATTTTAGTTCCATTTCTTAGAGAGTTCCAGAGTCTCTTACTAGAATTCAAGAACGTTTTCCTATATTTTTGTTATCAAATTTATCTAAAAATCTCTTCAAATAGATGCGAACACAAGAGATCTGATTTAGTAACTATAATTATAGCTTAAGAAACCATTCCTAAAATCAAGCGATAATTTATCGCTATTGAAACGGTTCAATGTCGTTTCGTCTCCTAGAAAACAAGAGACTAAAAATGTCAAGTCATTTCGCCTATTCAGCTTAGTTGTTTACCCTACTCGCATAGTTTGGACATCTATATTTCTAGTTTAGGTATTTAGAAAGTGACTAACTATTCATTCTAGGTGAAGGCGGCATATTTTTTTTCTCAGTGCACATGAAAGAGTAACAAAATAACATTAATCTTAATGTCAATCTTAATGCTATTATTTTATCATGTCCGCCGAAATACACCGCTCAAAACAATTAAAGGATATTTGAAGTTTTATATAAAATAAAGATATAAACGAAATTTTTTTTGCCGAAAATAGAAGAAGAGAATCACAAATACAAATTTTTCTGGTTTTCAAACTGTGGAGTATGCAAATTTTGAGTTCGACGTAAAAAACGTTGCTTCAGCGGCAGCGAATGAAATTTGACTTTCAACTGGACAAAAGAGAATAAAGACAAGGATTATCGGCATTCAGTGATTGCTTTGTTTCGATGAGTATGATGTCTCAGCGAAGTCATTTGACAGATTCAGAAGTTTGGAGAATTGTTGGTAGGTTAGAAGGGGGGAGCAAACTCAAGCCCAAGTAGCGCAATCCATTGGAGTGTCACAAAGCGTTATTTCCAGGATCTGGAACCGTTTTTTGGAGAGTGGATGTGCAGGCCGAAGACCAGGGCAAGGTCGTAGACGGGCAACAACGCCCACTGAAGGTCGGTATTTAGCGTTAACAGCTCGGAGACACCGAAACATGAACGCTACTCTTCTCCAACAACACCTTCGTTCGGCTACAGGCACCATGATTTCAACTCAGACTGTCCGAAATCGGCTCCATGCTGTAGGTCTGTATGCTCGCCGACCGATGGTATGTGTTAGATTAACATCAAGGCATCGTCGCGACCGCAGGGAGTGGGCAACCAAGCATGTCAACTGGAGGAGAAATGAATGGAGCAATATTCTGTTTTCTGACGAGTCCCGTTTTTCTATGCATCCGGATAATAGGCGTATTTTCATCTGGAGGAACCGTGGCAGTAGGAATAATCCTGCGTTCGTGCACGAAAGTGTCAGATTTGACGGTGAAGGAGTGTTGGTGCATGGTGGCATCTCCATTGACGGGCGCACTGACCTCTACATCATTCGAGATGGAGTTCTGACTGGTCGCCGATATAGGGATGAGATCCTCAGACCTATTGTAGTCCCTTACGCTGCAGCAATCGGGGATAACTTCATTTTAATGGACAATAACTGCAGGCCACATCGTGCAAACCTGGTGGAGGATTTCCTTTTCGAGGAAGGAATCGTTCGAATGGAATGGCCAACGTGTTCTCCAGACATGAATCCAATCGAGCACGTTTGGGACGCTCTAGGAAGACGAGTTTCGGGCCGCTAACAACCCCCACAAACTCTCCAAGAACTGGAAAGAGCTCTTCTGGAAGAGTGGGGCAGAATACCCCAACTCGTCATCAATAGTCTCATTGAGTCCATGCCTCAAAGGTGTTCAACGTTGCTGGCCGCCCGTGGAAACCATACCCCCTACTGAAAATGATTTTCTTTGAAGAAAACACCTTTTCTTATTATTTTTTTTTCTCATATGCACAAATTGTGTTTTTTTCCTTTTGTACACAAATGCGCAATAAAATGCATTTTTTTTTGGGAAACATGTGTAATTTATTCTCATATAACCTACTATGTCTGTCGACCATGTATCAATCAGCTAAAAAGTTTCCCAGATACAAAATCCACCTAAAACTGCAATATCCTTTAATTGTTTTGAGCAGTGTATTATTTGGGGAATTTCAATTTTTTTCTCATTTTACTAAACAGAAATATATAAGTTTTAATCTTGATTCAGCTTTTTAAAAATATTAATTTAAACAACAACAACAAGTTAATATAGAATTTTCTTTTTTTATAAAATGATGCTAATTTTAAAAAATCATGTATCCAAAAGTATTTTTTTTTAATTTTCTAAATCAAAATTAACGTAAAATAATAAAGAAATACATATTCTAAGTTTGAACCATTTATTTTTAACGGTTCCTGACTTATAACAATTTAAATAAGAGAAATGGACCAAAAACTCATCAAGAAGAAATGCACATTTTCACAATAAGTCATTACCATGACAACCATTGCTTGAAAGTCAGATAAAAATAATAATAATAATAATTCCAATTCGAATTAAGACAGAAACATGATTTAAATGTCATATTTATGAGCAGAAGAAAAAAACAGAAATAATTAATATACACTGGTGTCCAAAATTTAAGCATAATTGGTAATTAAATAATTATTTTTAAGTAATGAAAGAAATATGAATCGGAATGTGCTGAAATTCCAGGTGTGCAAACAAAATAGTACGCGTCACATATTTTCGCGAAGAGTTTTCCCCGAAATCGAACAGGGGACCGTCAACAAATTGAAAAAGAACGAAAATCTTTTGGATAACCCTGTCAAAACTAATGTAGCAAAAGCGTTCAAACTGCACATTATGATTAACTGGCTTATTGTAAAGTACTGTGTTAATTTTTACAAGGATAGCATGTATACTCGTAGAGAAATTAAGGTTTTTATAAAA
The DNA here is from genome assembly GCA_964019185.1 of Maratus speculifer. NCBI lineage: Eukaryota > Metazoa > Arthropoda > Arachnida > Araneae > Salticidae > Maratus > Maratus speculifer. The sequence goes on along the minus strand of OZ025292.1, from coordinate 145,744,693 downwards.
ACAGTCTTAAGTTTTTTGCTTATAATTTGCAGAGTTCTTAATATAAAATAGTGTTCTTTTTTGAAAAAATGACAAACATCATTGTACATAATACCCTGTCATCAGAATTAAAAAATAATAAAAATTGTATGACAAATGAGCAGGTTTACTAAATAATTTTTTACTGCGCATGCGTGAATGCTATTAAAATTTCATTTGCATATTATGTTAGTTAAATGTATAGAGCAACTTTTGTGAAAGTCTCAAAAACATGGCTTAGAAATTCTGAAAATTATCGTTGATAGAATGAGATCAAAATCCTTTATTCCCTAAATGAAGCAAAAAGATGAGGGGCTGTATCCATATTCCATTGTTTAGTGCCTACACAATATTGCACGTACAACTATATTTAGGTAAAACCCCTGATTTTTTTGCTTCCTTTAGGAATAACGGATTTTGAGTTGATTCTATAGGCTCCCATTTTCAGAATTTTCAAGCTATGTTTTTGAAACTTTTACAGAAGTTGCTCTATACATTTAGCTAACACAATATGCAAATGACATTTTGATATCGTTGATGCATGCGCAATGAAAAATTATTTACTAAACATACTCATTTTTCATACAATTTTTATTATTTTTAAATTCTGATGACAGGGTATTGTGTACAATGATGTTTGTCATATTTTCAGAAAAGAACATTATTTTATAATAAGAACTCTGCAAATTATAAGCAAAAAACTTGGAAAAATTTAGGACTGTTTTTATAAAAACCTTAATTTCTATACGAGTATACATGCTATCCTTGTAAAAATTAACACAGTACATTACAATAAGCCAATGAATCATAATGTGTAGTTTGAACGCTTTTGCTACATTAGTTTTGACAGGGTTATCCAAAAGATCTTCGTTCTTTTTCAGTTTGTTGACGGTCCCCTGTTCGATTTCGGGGAAAACTCTTCGCGAAAATATGTGACGCGTACTATTTTGTTTACACACCTGGAGTTTCAGCACATTCGGATTCATATTTCTTTCATTACTTAAAAATAATTACTTAATTACCAGTTATGCTTAAATTTTGGACACCAGTGTAATAATTTCTTTACAAAAAATTTTAAGATTTTTGTGTTACGGATTCTCTTAAGGCTGATGGTCACTCACTTCCCAAATTCCCTTCCCTAATGTAAAGTCTATGGGCATTTGTTGCATTCTTATATTTTAAATATCTCCTCAGAAAATTAATATTTTTAACGTCTTCTTTTAGAGATCTCTTCTTAAAGGATGTTAGTTTTTTTTCTTAATTTTCAAAATATTTCTAAAATCTATGCCTAATTTTACATGAAGTGTTAAAATTTTGCTTCCAGTTCATCAGTTTTTAACACATACAATATTAAATTCAGCATAGATTTTAGAAATATTTTAGAAAGTAACGAAAAAAAAAAGTGACATCCTTTAAGAATAGATCTCTGAAAGAAGATGTTAAAAATATTAATTTCCCGAGGAGATATTTTAAATATAAGAATATATCAAACGCCCATATACTTTACATTAAGGAGGGAAATTCGGAAAGTGAGGGACCAGCAGCCTTAAACTCTTCAGACCCGAGCATAAAATAACTGTACAAATATATATTTATTGCCTTTGCATAATCGAATTGGTACAACAGATGACAGAAAGAGTCATTTTTATGAAATCAGTACTTTAGGGGACTGATAATTTAGGTTTACAAATATGGATATAAAAGTATTAATCTCCTTAATACATTAGTATAACTATCAGTAGTATAAATTTACGCTCTAACAAAATTAAGGTCTTTAAACAAGTAAACGTTCAGAAAATCCTCAAAATTTTTTACTATAAAGCATTTAAGTTCTCTTCTTTAAGCATTTAAGCTCTCTTCTTCTCGAATACAATCTTTTTCTCTCCTTTTAATCATGGATATTTTTTACTTTCTTGGCCACAATGTCTTGAAGGTATTTTCCAAACCCCGATGAAAATAATATTTATTTTATGAGACAATATTCATCAGTGCTGACATTTATTGGTTTTGTTTTAAAGCAAAAAACATTCAGCTGTACAGAAGTAAAGTCAAAATACAAAAAATTCGAACAATTTAATTTTTAGGAGGAAGAGAATGGAGGTACACATTTATGTATCTCTGGTCTGAAGATATTAAATCTCAAAGCTATAATAGTCCCCCCCCCCCTTTTTTTTTCCTTTTAAATGAAAAAACGATTTTGAAATCGTAGGTAATTCGGAACAGATTATTGTATATTTTTGTTCGTATTTACATTAGATTTGCTTGGACTGATAAGCATTTGTTCTTTTTTGCGGTGTGTTATAACAAATGAAATTGCTTCTTTCATCGAATATTTATTGCCCTTTCATCATTGCCCTTTCTCCATCCATCATCCTAATGCTTATTTTAAAGAAAAATAACATTGAAATAGAGAATTAATTTTCGAATACAATCTTTTTCTCTACAAAAGTTTTCAAAAACCAGTTTATATCATCAATTCAAGATCATATTTTCAATACATTTATATTTATGATAGCTGTCATTCTTCTTGATTCAAGTTTTCCATTTGCTTCTACAAAAATGCAATCTGTCAAACAATTACTCAGAAAGGATTTGGCCAAGTTCAAATATAGGCTAAGCTTCTAACACACTTGCTATTAAAAAAAAAAGGGTCATACTAGCACGTTGACCACGTTTGTGTATAATGTTTTCCATTTTCACTCTCTTTGTTTAGTATAACTGCTTTAAGAAGGAGCTAAAAAACTCAATGCGCTCCAAAAATAATTTGAAATTAGATTTTTCTTGGAGAAGCTTCATTTATGCAGATGAGAAATGTAAATCTAAATAGGATAAAGTTCCTTCGTATTTAGAAACACCCAAAATAGACAGCTTGTTGAATATGTAAGAGGTTGTTACTTGGTTTTTATTTACTTCTGAGCAGAATATTTAAGGGAATGATTTGCTTGAATAATTAATTTTAATTCTTCTCTTACATTGTTTACAAAGGCAGAATTTATAAAGATGTCAAAAAGCAAAACATCTTGTTTTAGTGTTCTTGTGTCATGTGACCGCAAGGCAGTTTCACATTTTGGCTACATTTAGAGTTGACGATTTTACTATTTAAGATTGATTATATGTTACGTAAAACAAAACTGTCAATCAGCAGATGCACCCTCAGAGAAAGGGGGGATGTTTCCATAGCTACATCCCACAACTTGTTATAATATGAAATGAATGGCAATCCGGTTACCGATATTACCCCGACAGATACCCTGTTCGCACTGGATTACTTAAGATATCTCAGGCCGCTGTGGAGAGTTCCACAAAATCTTTCAGTGAGTTTCAACTGGCTTCGGCTAGATATAAAAACTACCGCTCAGTCTCGTTTTCTATAAAGCTTCGCTTTTACTTATTGGCTGTTGTAGTCATTTTTATTTTAAGCGCATGCACATGTTTTACATTTGTTCAGATCAGAGACACAGTGACATTCACTGAGATATCTTAGTAAGTTCTTCGATGTGAGCAGACATTCAATTCCGGAAGTATACCACTTCAAAAATAGAGATCTAAGATCGCTTATGTTCCTAGTGCGAATGGGGTATAAGATGCATCAAGAGTAATCAAGTTGCCATTCAATTCATATTGCAGCGGAATTAGTGGGGTTACTATGCGCATTCCTCTGCTGGTGAGCTAGGCGATTGGCAGTTTCATTATTGTTTGTAATCATAGATATTGCATTAATTTTTTTTGAAATTCAGTTTTCATTTTTGTACAAAATTCTTTGTTTTACTGTGATTGGTTGTTTAAGCTAGCTCTTTAGCTCTCTTCCACTTCCAATATCTTTCTGTCATGGGCCTTTTAAGATCTGTAAATGCATCTTATTTTTCTTTTTTATTTAAGTTTTTGTAATTCTTGTAAATATGTAACTCAATATACACTATTCAATCCAACCTCGATTTTTTTTGTGTTTTTTTTGTCTTTTTATTATTAATTATTTATACCATGTAATCTATCATATATACCACGATCATCCATGTTAAAATTAGTTGACAAAATCTGACTTTGCTTCTCAGACTGTAACTTTTAGTGCATTTAATTAACTTTTATTGGAAGAAATAATACGTTCAGAAGGGTAATATTAAAAAAAAAAATGACAAAAAGGTTTCTGTATAAGAATGAGCCGCTATCTTTTTGAAATATAAAATTGTATTATGCAAACATAATATGACCATTAAACGGAACTTACTTTTGTTACTGAATAATAAATAATCTCAGAGCCAGTGAGATGGTGAAATATAAATTTTAGAAGAATTATTAGATTTTACTCTCGATTTACTTTCGAGATGAAGGGAAATTTTCTAGAAACAGGAACATTATAATTTGCCTTAATCCGAATTATTTTATCAGTAATACGCTTTCCGAGTTTTGTAGAAGCTGATGTAATAATTTTTGTAAAAATTATCTTCAGTCTTTCTTTTTTTTTCTTTCGTTTGTGAGTGTGTAACTTTTTGGGCGATCCTCTCATGGTTAAGAATCTACGAGAAGACACTGTGCAAGATAATGGCAGCGTTCTTTTCAAATTTCTTTTTTGCATTTCCACATTTTTATCGATAAAAATGCTTTTTACTTTCGAAACCAGTTCCAAAATTAGATAAAAAATGCAACGGAAATCGAAAAAGTCTAAAAATACAGCATTAGACATTAATAAAATATGCCATGGGAAAAAAATTGCAAACGAGAGCTTGTAAAAGCGCTATCATATAATACTTTCAAATTAGCTGGCCAGTGTCTTAGCGTGTTCCTAACAATTTCACCCCCCCCCCCTTTTTATGAAAAATTACTTTTAAGTAAAAAAAGAAATTATAAACAACTATCCAAACCACAGAAATTGGCATTTTTAAAATTTCAAAAATATGTCATTTGCTGAAATGTAATCAATACGTTTATTTTGCATACTATTAATATAGTCTTAGGACAATGAAGAAAATTTGAAGACATTTGAAAAATATCGTGCTTTGATTGTATTAAATACATTTTATATTATAGTATTTTCCTCTTAATAATAATAAAAAAAGAAATATTATTTATACTTACAAAGTATTCACATGACGATATAGTGTAATTCTACGGTAGATGGCCATTGGCCATATATGAAAGATGGCCAATCTAAATATTCCAAAAACTAAATGATAGATTGCAGTATAAACTTTGCTCATAAGAAAAAGCTCTACGTGTTTATTCATAGTGACGGGTAGCTGTGTTTTTAAATTATAAAAAGAAAGTGTAATTTCAATTTTTATTTAGTTTAGGTGTTGGACATTTTTGTTGACTTACGTATCGGAATGTTTTACAATAGATACGTAACATTTTTTTATTATTATTGTACGGAATTTTTAAACACGTATATTATCCAATCTTTGATTTTCACTAAGCTGCAGGTTTCACTGCAATAGTAACATTATTTAAATTAATATAATTCCACAGATATAATCCAGTTTTAAGAAATTAAGTTATTATTAATATTCTAGAGGCTTATATACCTATGTATATATATATATATATATATATATAGGGAGGATATAGGGGAGATGGCCGCCTAAAATCAAATTTCAAAATTATACTGAGTGATGATAATGAAATAATATTTAAAATAATTATATAATTTCTATATTTATAGTTATATTAATTGATATGATCATTCAAATTTTAATTAATATGAAAAATTCAACAAGAGTAATATAACAGGGTATAACGATGTATATTTCTTTCAGAAAATACAGTTGATTGTCTCTCTATAACGAAACTCCATGCATCGAATTTCTCTATATAACGAATTTTTAATAGGAACGGTCCTCTTTTCGCATGAATACATTAAAAACAGTCTCTATATAGCGAAATACCTATCTCCATGTAACGAATTTTTTCATAAATTGGTCTTAATTTATGCAATTTTAAAAAGCTTCAAAATCATATGGACTCAATTTTCCATCACTTATTTTTGATTTATCGTCAGTTCTGAGTTTTTTTTAATATTACTTCTCCCCTTGTTCTTTAAATCCAATGAATTCATCCCACCTCCCACACACCTCCTACACACCTTTCCACATCCTTCTCAAAACAGAGTCAATTGGATTGATACACATGTAAGAGATGAATCAATGAGAGGCACATAAGAGAGACCTTCAAATGGAGGAAAATGTTTACTATAATTTTTCATTCCTTGCTAAAGTAAATGTCTGTTCTCTTTTTTGAAATAGCATAAATAATTAAGAAACAAAATGTTAGGTTAATATTTACTTTTAAACATTTCAAATTCTTAATTAAAAAGATCAAAAGTAATATTTGTTCAAATTTCACACATTAAATACGATTTTTAACATCATATGATACATCGAATTTCTCTATATAACGAATTTTTTACTGGAACGGTGGATTTCGTTATATAGAGACTCGACTGTATTGAAAAACTTCTTAAACTTTCAGCACAGAAACAGATAAAGTTGATAAATAAACTTAAAACCATGAAAAGTTCTAAAATAAGCACGAGAATAAACAACAACAAAAAGCGACACTTGCAACTTGCAGCATTGAAGAAGATGAAATACATTTGAAATGATCGGAATCTATACAGATTCCGAGATAATAGAATTGGTTGACGATCCCTGTTGTTGGTTGTGGAGAAGATAATAACACAATAAAGCTAGTCGTTGTGGGCCACCGTAATACTCACCCATCATGGATATGCATAATATATTATATGAAAATAAAACATGTCTAAACTATTTAGAAAATGCATTGCAATACCAAAACAAAATTTAAACGCATATTTAAATATTTTTAATATACATAGTAATGCTCTATTAATGAATTGCTGATACACCAATTTCAACAAATTATATAAAACGCCAAACTGCTCAATTAGTACCAAACTGTGCAAAAGAAACATCCTTATAACTCCAAAAATATTATACTCCAAAAATAATAATTATATTAACTAACAGTTTGCTTCGTCGAATTAAGCGTCTCATTTCCCATTAAAATCCATCTCTGAATTGAAATTTGAATGAAATACAGGGTCATGAAAAATTGAAGAACGTAAAAAACAGGATTACAAATATCTCGGTAACTAATAATCCGATCGAATTCTTTTTTTATGCAAAATTTGTCTTATTTTATTGCCTTTTACGACCACTCCTTAAAATAAAAAAATATTCGAAAATTTGTATGTCCCTTTCATCAGAACTAATTTTTCGAGAGTCCGAAAAATATAGTTTCGAATAATCGAGGTTACTGATACTAAATAGGCTTTGTACATTCTTACATACTAAGTACATACAAAATTTCAAGTCTATATCTCAATTTTCGTGAGCTAGAACGTTTACAGACAGACAAACGGACGGCAGATTTTTTTTTCCTAAAAATATGTTATTTGAAATCTCTAGTGTCTAAAACGTGTAAATCCGTCAAAAAATTGTTTTCGATTTTCAAAAAGATTGCAAGACTTACCCTATACTACGTATGATGGGTAAGCAAAAGGATTACTGGATATAACGCATACGGTATGCCAGAAGTAGTTCCATGAGACGTATGCATTCTATGAAAATTTTTGCTGAAAATGTGGCAAAATTTTAGGAAAAGTGAAGGATTAAAATTATACTTCAAATTTCGTTTACTCGAGTTTCAATAATTGATTTTTCGTCATATAATTTCCTTCTTATTACAAATTGCTGTTCGTTGTTTAATCTTTTCGGGTCTGGTGTGCTATTAATAGCGCATGTCTTTTAACCCTTTCTGGCACACTGTGCCCGGTCTGGGATAACTAAATTTAATTCCAAACTTGCAAACGGCACCAGTAATATTTTAGTAAAATTTTGCTTTTACAATAAAATCTTAAATTAAGGTATTCAAAATATCTAAAAAATTCGTTTGTGAATTCCGGTGTCAATCGATAACTTCTTATTTTACTAACACATTTTGCCCGTGCTGGAAAGGGTTAATGTGCTATTATTTTGTTTTAAGAAGTACTTTAGCTACTATTTATATAAGTACTAATGTTATTATATGTCTCTGCATTTACTGCATGGCTTCATTTATGTTTAAGCATTTAGTAATAATAATATTTATTATTATTTGCTTAATTCTCTTAGCAACATTTACGATTCTTTTACTTTAGCATATATTACACCCTTTAAATTTAGAATAAATGCTACTTTCCTAAAAGTAACATGTGTAACAAATTCGAAAAAAGTATTAGAAAGTTTTACAGCTATAAGTTAAGTCTTGTTGTAATCCAATGTTTTCTAAACATCTCCAAAAATTCTTCCTTAGCCTATTGTTATATGAATATTAATTGAATAGTACGCAAGATATTGGGTTAGGGAAAAAGTAATTTCGTTTTTCCCAATAGATAGCTTTAAAGTCGCATATCTCGCGGGTAATACTCATTTAAGCCATATTATACAGCGTTTGAAAGGTAACATTATAAAGTTTTAGATATAAAGGTAGGTTTATCTGTTTAATCAGTCAACAGTTATTGCGATTTAAAAATAGAGATTCCAGAAGATCATTTTTGTCACATTTTAGTTTTTTACTTCCAAAAAGGGAAAAATATGGAGCAGGTTCATCAAAAATTATGTGGCGTTTATGGTGATCGGTGCTTAATAAACGCCAAAGTCAGAATTTGTTTGCTCATTTTCCTTCCGAAAATTTCGATGTTAAAGATGAACCTTTTTCTGGCTGGCCTATTGTTGAAAAAGTCGATGAAATAAAAAATAAAAAAATCGAGGTAGACTGACATATTTCTTCCCGCGACATTGCTACGGAACTAATCATCGACCATAAAACACTTTTGAACCATTTATATAAATTGGATGCCAAAAGAAACTCGATACTTGGGTTCCTCATGAACTTATAGTGAAACATTTAATGAACAGAGTTTCCTTTTGTGAATTGCTACTGAAACAGAACGAAATCAAGCCATTTTTGAAACAAGTGATTATGAGTGATGAAAAGTGAATCACGTACGACAAAAATCTGCGAAAAAGATCGTGGTCGAAGCTTCACAAACGATGGCAAAGCCCAGATTAACGCCAAAGAAAGTGATGCTGAGTGTTTGGTGGGAATGAAAAGGAATTGTCCATCATGAGCTGCTCGAACCTGGCTAAACTATTAATTCAACTATCTACTGTGAACAATTAATGCGATTGAAGCAGGCGATTAAAAAAACCCGTCCTAAATTCATCAATTGGAAAGGCGTTGTCTTTCATCACGACAACGCTAAACCACACACATCTTTAGTTACTCGGCAAAAACTTGAGCTTTCTTGAGAGAGCTTGGCTGGGAGATTTCGATGCACCCATCATATAGTCCGGACCTGGATCCGACCGATTACCATTTGTTTCGCCCTCTGAGGAAATCTCTTACTGGTGTTAAGCTGGCTTCAAAAGAGGCTTGTGAAAATCACCTTGTTCAGTTTTTTGCCCAGAACTCTCAGAAGTTCTACAGTGACAAAATTATGATTTTACCAAAAAAAAAAAAAAAAAAAAAAAAAAAAAAAAAAAAAAAAAGCAAAAGGTCATCGAACAAAACAGCACATATATTACTTATTATTTTTTTTAATTTTTTTAATTATTTTTAAAATTTTTTTAAATAAATTCAATTTGAAAAATACTAAAAAAAGCGAATTTTTTTTCCCCCAGCCCAATAATGAAACATTCGTTATTTTTCAGACAATGAAATATTCGTTAAACACCAATTAATCTATATGGATTGCTAGTATTTATGTTATTAATGTAAAAGAATTTTTTTTTCTAAAAATTGGAAAAAGAAAAATTCCCGAAAGGGTTGAAGATTAACTACCTGAAACATGTTATTAACAATTTGGAAAATAATTGTTGTTCTCGATTGAGAATTGAGAAATCTGATATATATCTAAATCTTTTTATTGGTTGAATTCCGCAACTTATTTTATTTTATTCGTTTTCTGATTGGTCCATACTTAATGCCCAGAAATGGAATATTTCTGTTTCTTATTTCATTCGTTTTTTGATTGGTTCACGTTTAATGTTCAATAGTCCTTATGGCAATGCCGGGAGGAAGAGGTAGCTTTCATATACTTATTAATTTATTTTAAATTAAGTTATATATATATGAAATATACGAAGCTCAAAATAGTGGAAACGATTATATAAGATTGAATACTAGTTTTTGTTAATACTGAATATTAATAGGAATTTTTAGAAATTAGTCATCTTTTATTCAACCTGGTTATATTTTAAGCGATTTATAGGGTCGCCAAATTCCACGATATCCATTTTAAAGCAGCATGATGGATAAAAAAAAACCCAATGAGCTTGATCGAAATCTTAATTCATGTGAACATGCACACTCACATCGAAATCGATTAATATATACGAGTGCTGTCGCGGTCAAATTGACTTAAAAAAAAAAATAAAAAAAAAAAATAATAAATGTCACCCTTATTAGAAACTCAAATTGCTCTACCCAGGCGTTTTTCAAGGTAAAGACAAAGCAAAAAATACTCCTGAATTCATTATTAAGATAAATAGTTTAGAAAGAACCTTTTTTCAATTTCTAATTTTTTGTTTATACATCATTATACATTTAAAAGATTTTTGACAAATTTAAATGGCAGCCTTTTTGAAACAAGATGGCGGATAAAGTTGGCTCATGAACTCGGTCAAGACATTGGTATGTACCATGAACACACGGAGTTATATCGAAATCAGTTTATAAATATGCATATTAAAGCGTGACAAATTTCAGACAGTTTCAAAATTTTAATCTCACTGGAAATTGAAAGTGCTAAAACTCAGCCATTTATCAAGATAAAGATGAAACAAAAAATGCTCGAATCTTTGTATCAAGGTCTAAACACAAAAGAATTTTTTTTTTCAAATTCTTACTTTTTTGCACCTAATTTTAAAATTTAAATAAAAAAAAAATAATATTCCGACATTTTGAAACAAGACGGGGTTGGAACTGGCCAACGAACTCGGTCCAGGCATCAGTATGTCCTATGTACGAACCAAGTTTCATCCAAATCGGTGTATAAATACCGTGTTATCACGTGACGAAAACCAGATCATTTCAAAATGTGAGCAACACTAGAAATTAAAAGTACTATAACTCAGACTTGTTTAAGATACAGACGAAACAAAAAATGCTTTGGAATCTTTGTATCAAGGTCAAATGCATAAAAGAAATATTTTTTTCAATTCTTCACTTTTTTTGTACCTAATTTCAAATTTTATTTTTTTTTAATTAAATGGCAGCCATTTTGAAACAAGATGGCGGATGGAACTGATTAACGAACTCGATCCAGGCTTTAAGTACTATGTACACACCAAGTTACATCCAAATCGATTTATAAATACGAGTGTTATCACGTGACAAAAATCAGATCGTTTCAAAATGTCAGCTATAAGAAAAATTCAAAGTGCTATAACTCAATCATTTTTTAAGATATAGACAAAGTAAAAAGTGTTCTAGAATCGGTGTTTTAGGAAATAACACATAAAATAAAAATATTTTCCAACTTTTAATTTTTTTGCATTTATTTTTAAATTTTAAACAAAAAAAATTAAATGGCTGCCGTTTTGAAACAAAATGGCAGATGAGGTTGGCCAACGAACTCGCTCGAGATATTTATATGTACTATGAACTTACCAAGTTTCATTCAAATCGGTTCATAAATACGTAAGATATAGCATGACAAAAATTTGATTGTTTCAAAATGTCAGCCATAAGAAAATCTCAAAGTGCTATAACTCAATCATTTTTTAAGATACAGACAAAGTAAAAAGTGTTTTGGATATGGTGTTTTAAGATCTAACACATAAAATAAAAATATTTTTCAACTTTTAATTTTTTCGCACTTAATTTTAATTTTAAATTTTTTTTAAAATTTAAATGGCCGCCATTTTGAAACAAGATGGCGGATGATGCTGGCCAACGAACTCGGTCGATATATTTGTATGTACTATGTACATACCAAGTTTCATTCAAATCGGTTCATAAATACGTTAGTTATCGCATGACAAAAATCATATATATATATATATATATATATATATATATGAACATTTGAACGGAGGGTGGTTTGGGGGTCTGGGAGTCATGATCGATGAAAATATACCAAATTTTTCCGGAAGTGCTTTCCTCCGGACGGCAGCAATAGGTAGCTTTTTACTTTTTGTAATGAAAGCTACCTAAAAATGGAATACTTCTGTTGCCACGATGGCAAACGGAGTATTAAAAACTACAATAAAATTAGTAACTCAAAAACGAATTTAGATACAGGCTTCAAACAACATTCATTTAAAAGTGTTTTTTTTCTCTACGCAACGGTGTAAAAATTTAAAATATGCAATGCTTAGAAATTTAAACATTTGCAGTTCCGAAAATTGTAAAACTGAAATTTCACTTAAAATTTGTATCTGACGGGTCCAGGAGTATTAATCTTTAATCCATGTCGTACGTAACAGGAAGCGTTCAGAAGTCAGTTCGATTTATTCCATCCAGTAAAAATGCACATTTTAAACAGTTAAAATTGTATATCTATAAAGTACTGTGTTTTATCATTGGACTAGAAATATTAATGTTTAATGCATGGCGTATGTAATATAGGACTCATTATTATCATCCTTAAAATGATGTTTATTATTGTTGTTAATTTAAAGGTAGAATTTGTTTATAAGACTTTAAAATATTGGTCTTTGAAAATATCATTTTCAAAATAGTCGTTGTAATTTGTTAAATTGCAATTTTATTATTTTTTTTTATTTTTCTTTATTTTAACTTCAATTTTATTTTCTTTCTTGCACAGGTCTTTCTCCTTCCTCGACCTGAAGGAGTGACGGCCATTTGCCACTTTAATTTCAATTTGTTCCCCCTTTTTTGTTCATAATATTTAATTATTTTTTGCTCAAAATATCATGAGTATGTTTAAGAATTTCAAATATGCATAAATATTTTTCGTATTTATATTCGAAGAATTTTTATGCAAGTATTAAAAAAGTTGGCCATCTCTCCCAGAGTTATCCTATTTATTAAAACACAAACAGTACACAAATTAGTTAAACCAATTTTTTATTTATTTATTTATTTGAGAAGTGGAGGTGGTGGAATAGATGCTTTCTATCTATATTATAAAGGCCAAACGTATCTATGCATAACGCATATGTCATTTTGCGAATGGCAACACTTTCAGCATTGAAATGAAATTTCAATTTTGCGATTTTCGCTACTGCAAATTTTTAAACTTCTAAACATAGCACTTCTTAACCTTTATACCGACGTATAGGGAAAAAATGTACTTTTAAGGGCAATTTGTTTAAAAACTGTATCTTTTTTTTTTTTCGAGATATTAATTATTTTTAAGTTTTTAATACAGTTCTTATAACTGTGGCAACATAGGTATTCCATGTCCATTAAAAAAATCCCTGTCGGCTGGGCCTATAGGCGGAGGTAGATTTCGAAGAGTGCTCATTTCAACAATATATATATATACATATATATATATATATGTGTGTGACGATTTAAGGAGAACTCGAATTATTTCCACTGGTTAAAAAGAAACACACAGTCATGGCAAGCGAGGGAAAAAACAAAATAAATAAATAAATGTAGAAGATCCAATAATTAGTCATGGGCTGCTGTAAATTCATTTATTAAATTCGTAATAATGAGGAAGGAAAAGCTCCTTTTACAAAAATTCCATCATTATTTCAGCGAGCTGTCCTCATCGAAGAAGCAACCCAAGAAATCTTCTTTTTCATCTCGAGACTTCCACCTTTTTAAACTCAAAAGAAAGTTCTGGAACATTCTGTATCCTCAAACCATCATTCTTTTATGTAAACAGAATTCTTGTCCAGCTACGAGATTATTTTCCACAAACGATAAATTTATTTAAAAAATATATTATTTAACCAATTTATAATTAACTCAGAATTTTAAATATCTTAGGCAGACGATTTTTATAAATGATTAATTTTAAGAGAAAAAGAAAAGAAATGAATTTATTAATATGCACACATCAAAGGTTGACGTAGGAAAAATAAATAAATAGATAAAATAAAATACTGATATTTTTTGAAAGGTATGGTTTTGGAATAAATTTAATAAGACTTTCTTAAAAAGGGTTGATAAAAACATAGAAGAAATCAGTTTTATTTGGAATATTAAGAAATAAAGTTTTAATTAAGAATATTTTTAATTTAGAGCCATCTTTTTAAATTTACGCATACTGGAATAATGTTTTTTAAGGCAAATTAAGAATTTATATCGTCTGCATAAGGATTAACAGATTAGATTTAGAAACAAGATTTTAATTTAATAATTTGAAGTAAGTACGGACTATTATTATAAGAAAATTAAGATAGTATAAAGGTTAGTTTTGGAGAAAAAATTTTAAATTTGTAATATTATCCCCCCTCCCCAAGACTTTGTATGAAATTGATAGTTAAATAAAACTACAAGTTCAGACAACAGAAATATAATAATTTAGAAAAGTTAAATTTTGGAATAAAACTGTCAAACTCAGGAAGCCAAGAGATGGAAGAAAAGAAAATTAACGCAATATAAAAAATATTAGCGATTAAAATAAAATAGTTAAGAGAAAATAATTCTGAATTAAATTTAGGTAGGAGCATTTCCCTGAAAGAAATACAATAATGTTACAACATCACTTACCATTTGTAAGTGCATAGGAGATAATACATATAATAACAGTAAATAAGTTATGAATATTAATAAGCAAGAGATAAAAATATAATAAAAACAATAAAAATTCGTTCTCATGGAAGTTTAAATAATTACAATGACTTAATGCATAGTTTATTTTAAATAAGTCCTTTAAATGAAACAAGTCTTTCAATAGTATATATAAAAGAGTCTTTTCCAATGTTCTCTGAATACAGTCTCTTTAATTAAAAATCTTCAAACCTAGTTTAATCTTTGGTTTTAATGTTATGTTGGATCCAACATCTTTCAGTAATATATCAATTTTTCAATAATAAATAGCATCACTCTCAATATCAATAATAAATAATATAGAAAAATTTAAATAATAACAATAACAACAATAATAAGTAATAGTATAATAAGACTCCATATCCTAATATTTTTCAATAAGAGTATAATTAATACTAAACTTCATTATAGAAATCATAATAATAATAATAATAGTAAAACAAGAGTATAATCAAAAGAAAATATCACTATTTGTTTATTATTGATAGGGAAAATATTGGTTGAGGATAAAAATAATTACATAGCAACTAAATAATTTTCTTATCTTCTAATAGCATAAGAAAGTATTTTTTGCTAGCCGAAAGTATAAAAAAAAAAAAAATCATAATAATTCCAAAATCCAAATAAAATTAAATCTAACTATTTAGAAAATGGACTCTCAACCAGTATTTCCTTACAATAATTCCTCTCTGATAGTCTTTTACAAAATTGTCAAATTTGGTTATAAGTTGTCAAATGCCAAATGTAGAATGATGTTTTATCTACACATGGTTTATAAACTTTAATAATAAAATACAATAGGAATAAAAGGTGTCATTCTTAATTGAGAAATAGAAATAAAAATAGTGTGCTTTTCTGAAAAACTCTTAATATCTGTAGTTTTCACAATCACTGAAAATCACATATTATGTTATAGGTTTGAGTAGAATCATTAGATTTTATAACTGTTATAACATAAATATCTGCTGAATAAATAGAGTAATACTAATGTCAAATAAATGAGTAAAGATAGTTAGACTTATATACACTTAAAATTAATTTATCAACATCAATTTGAAAGCTTTTACAATCAAAGTGTTCACCTTATGCCTGCATAAGGAGCCCAATTTAACCCCAAAAACTCCCAAAAACAAGTAATATTCTTGTAGGCCTCCAAGAACATACCTGTTAATGTTGAAAATTATGGTGATAAACTATTTAAAGAATAAGAATTGAAACTTAATCTACTGTCTTGACTTTAGTTTGATCTAGTGATTGTGATTGTATCTGAGGTTTTGTTTGTTTTTTGGGTTGCTCATGAAACAGTTTAAAATCTTCTGGTGAAAAATAGGGTCTTAATTTAGAAACATGCACAATAACGGAATTCTGTCCTGTCTCATAATTAAATTTATCTATTTCATAAGTTACATCAGAAAGTTTATTTATAATTTTGTATGGTCCAGAGAAAGTAGGTTCTAATTTTCGAGTGTTAGGGTATTTAAATTCTTCATAAATTACAGAGTCTTGTATTTTTAATGGGCATTCGGCAAAATTTCGATCATAGAGTCTTTTACTTTTAAGGTGAAATTCACGAGTTCGCGCTTTCGCAATTTTGAGGGCTTTGTCTACTGGTGTTGTACACATTTTAAGTGCCTCACACAGAACCATTACCCACCTTTTTAAAAATCTGAATCAAAATTATCGCGAAAATTATAACTATATTTAGCTGCTAACTTTCACCAGAAATTTTATCTAATAAAACAGAAATTGTAAATATCATAGATATACCTTAAATTGGGATCAACTTTTAATTCTATTATTTTATAGATTATAAACAGATTCAAAAAATTTAACTATAGGTAATTTCTTACTTAAAATCACAAAATTTACTGACAAAATTAATCATATTTATCAGTCAAAATTCTAGCAACAGCCTTGCACAGTTCCATCTTTCTTACTGAATTTAAATAAATTATAAGAATCCGGGAACCAAAGCTCACTGTAACCAGAAATTCTAACAAATAAAATGAAAAACATAAATGTTAACTTAATTTTCAGCTCAAATGTCTAGTTGTAGGAACATTATCATGAAAATACTGCATTCTGAGAATAGTTCTTGATAACAAACAAATATCAATAAATTAGAAAATGTACCTTTTTAAAAAATAACTTGAGCTTCTAAGTTCTTTTATACTTCATTATTATTACGAACTTATCTTTAAACGTGCATAAAAATATCATAATAATCTTAATAAGTAACAGTAAATATCTTAAGAACATCATACTCCTCAATTAAATCCTTACGAATAAAAATATTTCAATCTTCAACAAATAATAATGATAATAATAATACTCATAAATAGATTAATAAATAAGACTCAAAGAAAAACAAAACAATAAATAAATAAACCTCACAAATAGAGAATAAACAATCTACACAAATGCTTAAAAAGGATACAAATAATATTCAATTAATTTGAAATAACTCACTCTTAAGAAGAATTTCTCAAGATGATCCTAGGAGAGACAATAATAACGAAAATTATGAAAGTAAGTAGCAATCGGCGTTCAGTTGTCTCTAAACTTTTTTTTTTTCTTGTCATTACTACCAGTAATATTTAAAGTCAATGATCGCATATTTGGGCCGCAACAAGATGAATGGCGCTTCTATTCCAAACTTCTATTGACTCTATTAAATCCAATTCGAAATCACCAGGTCTCAAAAATTTATCATTATGACCAAAAATATCAAGTTTCAGGAATTCACGAGAAGTCAATTATCGGCGATTCACAAACCTATCATCATTTCGTTCCACAGCCCATTCCATTAGCAAGCTGAAAATACCATATAGGCTGTCCTTCAATCGAACTTCGGCGATAGCATGCTTTTCTTCGTTCCATCGCAATTTTCTTTAAATATCATTCATTAAAAAGGCAGCACAGATAAAAAATCCTGTCCGACTTATCGATTAGTTGTGACGATTTAAGGAGAACTCGAATTATTTCCACTGGTTAAAAAGAAACACACAGTCATGGCAAGCGAGGGAAAAAACAAAATAAATAAATAAATGTAGAAGATCCAATAATTAGTCATGGGCTGCTGTAAATTCATTTATTAAATTCGTAATATGAGGAAGGAAAAGCTCCTTTTGCTAAATTCCATCATTATTTCAGCGAGCTGTCCTCATCGAAGAAGCAACCCAAGAAATCTTCTTTTTCATCTCGAAACTTCCACCTTTTTAAACTCAAAAGAAAGTTCTGGAACATTCTGTATCCTCAAACCATCATTCTTTTATGTAAACAGAATTCTTGTCCAGCTACGAGATTATTTTCCACAAACGATAAATTTATTTAAAAAAAATATTATTTAACCAATTTATAATTGACTCAGAATTTTAAATATCTTAGGCAGACGATTTTTATAAATGATTAATTTTAAGAGAAAAAGAAAAGAAATGAATTTATTAATATGCACACATCAAAGGTTGACGTAGGAAAAATAAATAAATAGATAAAATAAAATAATGATATTTTTTGAAAGGTATGGTTTTGGAATAAATTTAATAAGACTTTCTTAAAAAGGGTTGATAAAAACATAGAAGAAATCAGTTTTATTTGGAATATTAAGAAATAAAGTTTTAATTAAGAATATTTTTAATTTAGAGCCATCTTTTTAAATTTACGCATACTGGAATAATGTTTTTTAAGGCAAATTAAGAATTTATATCGTCTGCATAAGGATTAACAGATTAGATTTAGAAACAAGATTTTAATTTAATAATTTGAAGTAAATACGGACTATTATTATAAGAAAATTAAGATAGTATAAAGGTTAGTTTTGGCGAAAAAATTTTAAATTTGTAATATATATATATGATTAGAGATAAACCCAATTTAAAAATTTCATTTGGCCGTTTATAAAAAATTTTTAATTTGATTTTTCTGCAAAAACTGGTTTTATCAGAATCATCTGAAGAAAAATTCAGCTCAAATGCCCATTTTGACAACATATTTTGAAATAAATTCTGAATTTATTTCAAAAAATCGACCAAAACAGTACATTATACAGTTCCTAAATAACAAGAAGCTGTCAGTTGAATGCATTTGAGAAAAAAATTGAATTTAAAAATGAGTCATAAAATAACCGATTTGTTGTTTGAATACATCCTTAATTCTTTAATCATGATTGCTTCGGAAAATTTTGTGCGAAATACTCATTTTGACAGCATTTTTAAAAATATATTCTATTTTTATCAAAAAACTGGCCAAAGCGTCACAGTATATGGTTCCTAAATAAGAGGATCTGTAAATTGGATGCGTTTGAGAGCGAAAATGGATTTTGAAACGAGTCATAAAAAACGCAATTTGCTATGTGAAAACTTCCTTAAATTTTCAAATCATGAAGACTTCGGGAAATTCTGTTCAAAATACCCCCTTTTTGGTAGCCTTTTTCGAAATATATTCTGTCTTTAACAAGAAACCGATCAATGCATCACATTACATAGTTCCTAAATCAGAGGATCTGTAAATTGGATGCATTTGACAGCAAAAATGGATTTAAAAACGAGTCATAAAAAACGCAATTTGCTATATGAAAACTTCCTTAAATTTTCAAATCACGGAGACTTCGGGAAATTCTGTTCAAAATACCCTTTTTGGTAGCCTTTTTCAAAATATATTCTGTCTTTATCAAAAACCGATCAATGCATCACATTATATAGTTCCTAAATAAGAGGATCTGTAAATTGGATGCGTTTGACAGCAAAAATGGATATTAAAACGAGTCAGAAAAAACGCAATTTCTTATTTGAACACTTCCTTAAATTTTCAATCACGATGATTTCGGAAAATTCTGTTCAAAATACCCTTTTTGGCAGCCTTTATTGAAATATATTCCGTCTTTATCAAAAAACTGATCAACGCATCACGTTATATAGTTCCTAAATAAGAGGATCTGTAAATTGGATGCGTTTGAGAACAAAAACGTATTTAAAAACGAGTCAGAAAAAAACGCAATTTCTTATTTGAACTTAAATTTTCAGTCCCGATGACTTTGGGAAATTCTGTTCAAAATACCCTTTTTGGTAGCTTTTTTTGAAATGTATTCTGTCTTTATCAGAAAATTGACCAGATGCGTCACTTTATACAGTTTCTAAATAAGAGGATCTACCATTTGGATGCTTTAAAATCAAAAATGAATTTAAAAATTAGTCAGAATATAAGCAGTTTGGATTTGAGGTTTTTTTTTCTCCAACTCCTATTTTTGTTTAATTTCTTTTTGCTATACGAATTGGTCCTATGAAAAACTTGTCAATATAAAAGTTGTAGATATTTTTGAGAAGATGTAAAATAAATTTAATCAGATTTGATATCGTAAAAATTGACGGAGTTATGGATTTTTTTCTTTTTTCACCGCCCTTTTCCTTTCGTTTTTAATTTTTTTCAAGGATAAAAGTTGATCCTATCAAAAACTTGTAAATACAAAAGTTTTAGATAATTTTAAGAACATTTACAAAAAATTCAGTTGGACTTGATATCTTGAAAATTGACGAAGTTATGAATTTTTTTCTCTCAAAACCCCTGTTTTTTTCGCCCCTTGAGCCCACTTCTAAATTTATCAAAAATCTGTCATGCATAAACTTTTGGCCCATTTTTAAGAAGTAATATAAACTTTAAACCGATTCGATATCTACTTTACTAAAAAAGTTATGGCGTTTTTTCGGTTTTCACAAAAACGCTCCTTATTCCGACCCCCTTGGTCCGATTTTGCCCATTAACGAACTTAGCCGAGATTTTATCCCCTTTGATTGATTCTGCGATTGTTTGGCTGCATTTTGTTTGCGCTCTTCGTAATATTCTATTTATTATTTAAAAATGGAGCTTTGTTAATTTCTCTTGTAATACACGTTTGTTTCGTGATTAACTGTCGTTGTATTTGTCGGTATTTCACCGAATTATTTCCTGTTCTTTTAAGAACAGAGGTTTCTTTGCGTTTTTTATGTGCTGGTTCTATTATGGGTGATACAGAAATGAACTGTTCTCCACTGACTGTCATATTCTCTGACGAATATAAACCCTTGAACGACTGGATTGAGCACTGCTACGATGATTTTTCTTCTTCAGAATGTGGAATATCTATATTGTCTACACTTAAGGACTTTTCTATCATGCTTTCTGGATGTGCGGACATCACGAGGATTACTTTCAATGATCAAATGACAGGTATGTGGGAGCTTTTTACTGCATATGCCGATAGTAGGGAACCTGCTAAATTCGAATGCATTAAGGTTAACTTAAATAATCTCTATGTATACCTTAAAGGTATTGATGCTGCTTCCCCTGCTTTACCTCTCCCCCCTTCTGGCTCTAAACGAAACTTCGAACCTGATGATGGTTTTAAGACACCATCAAAAACGGCTAGAGTTTATAAACCAAATATCTCAAATAACATCCCTATTAGCAATCAGTTTGATAATTTAGCCACTACTCAGGAAGTCACTATCCGTACTACTGAGACATCCAATCAAACTGCTAAAGAACCCAGGCCAGAACCTTTCTATGTTAAAACCACCAACTGGCGTCAGGTTTCTGACGCAATCGATAATATAGCTGAATGTAAAGTTTTTAAGAAAGTTCAAGATAATTTAATCAAATTCTTTCCTAGTTCAGTAGAAATTTATAGGAAAAATCAGAGCTACCTCTCAGAAAATAAAATCGAATTTTTCGGAATGAAGTTGAAAAATGAACGCCCTAGGAAAGTGTTAATTAAGGGTATCCCCATTGACTTTAATGTTGAAGATATTAAGGGTGAATTGAGCACCCAGGGGTATAATGTGCACCGAGTTGTACAACTGAAGAACTTTCGAACTAAACTTCCTATGCCCATTTTCCTGGTCGATGTTTTCGTGAATGACCAATTTAAACATATTTTTGAATTGCGAAATCTCATGGGGTTTTTCGTTAAAGTCGAAGCGTATAAATTTAAGGGGGAAAACAGTGTTACAATTGCCAGCTGTTTAACCACTCCAGTGAGTGTTGTTTCCTTAATCCAGTATGCCTTAAGTGTGCCGGAGGCCACAATGTTAAGGACTGTAAAGTTACGGATAGAAGTGGAATAAAATGCGCTAATTGTGGCGCCAACCATACTGCCAATTTTGGCGGATGTCCCAAAAATCCCAGAAACTTAAAAAATGGTAGAGTAACTACCATTAGAAACTCTAATCAACCTTTTAAAGCCAAACCTGTTAGTAATAATGCTACTTTTTCTACTGCTTTTTAAGAGGTATCGATTCTAACTTGATTGACTCTACTACTATTGGGAGTCCTGCTAATTCGCAAAGTTCTACTGTTGTAAATAATTCTAGTGTATCTAATGTAAATAATTCTAGTGTATCTAATGTAAATAATCCTAAAGCTTCTAATGCTATTGTCTCAAATGTATCAAATTTTTCTAGTGCTCATCATCTTCTCATACCTTTAATATTAGTGTAAAAAATGCAAAAACTTCTTTTGATACTCATAATCTTTTAAATTTTGTTATTTCTAATCCAGATAATTTTGATACCATTATTGAGAAGCTAAATAAATTATGTGCTGTCCTTGAAAAATTTGAAAAACTTTTATCTAATAAGAGTGTTTCTGAACTACTAACTATTTTAAGTCCTGATCGCCTTATAAGCTTGCATAGCTCGGAAAAGCACTAAATTATGGGGGTCTTTAAAATTCTTTTTTGGAATGCTAATGGCCTCAGATCCAAGTTAGATGAGCTCAGAGATTTCATAATTGATAATCCTGTTGATCTTATTCTTGTACAGGAGGTACGGTGTACTTCCTTTAGGGATCTCAATATTCAAAATTTTAAAGGTTACTTTACTCCTCGTACCGATGGTACGGTTATTTCGCCTTACGGCGGGACTGCTATTTTCGTGAGTAGAAGGGTCACGCATGCTCATATTCCTTCATTGCCTCTCAATTTACTTGAGAATACTAACGTTAAAATTTATTTGGACCAGCAAAATTCTTTTCTTGTTTCCTCCATTTATCTCCGGGTTTCGAACTATTCTGATCTCCCCTCTGATCTTAGTAAGTTATTTAGGCTAGATAATAATGTCATTCTTGCAGGTGACTTCAATTCCCATCATCCCAGTTGGTGTCCCAGCAGTAATATGGAATAAGGGGAAACCTCTTTAGGGGAAACTCTCCACAATTACTGTATCAATAATGGTATTGAAATTGCTGCACCAACCTCCCCCACTCGTTTTGGCCCTTGGGGGAATGGCACGACAATTGATCTGGCACTGCTTAATAACATCCATTACCCTTATACCATTACCCCTATTTCGGCTCTCGCATCGGATCACCTCCCTATCCAAATTAGCATTGATTGTAACCCTATCCTCCCATCTATTCTAACTCCTTTTGTTTATGACTGGCAATCTTTCACCAATACAATCAATGAGTCTCCCCTACCGTTCGGCGATTTAAACTCTGTCGAGGACATAGACATGGCTGTCACCAATTTATCCAAATTAATTCAAAATTCCCTGGAGGCGTCTAAATGTCACCAGGCTCAGCAAAATTTTCATACCCTTCCTAATGACATTAAATTTAAAATTAGGCAACGTAATAGACTTCGACGGACGTGGCAGGCCATTAGGGATCCTAGCATTCGTTCTGAATTAAACCGACTTAATGCTACCATTAAGCGGGATATAAAAAAATTTTAAATCTAACAAATGGTCGGATTTTATTACTTCCCTGACTCCTACGGATAACTCTCTTTGGAATTATCTCAAAAAAGTCAGAAAACCCTTCACCCCTATTCCCCCTCTCCGTACAGATGCTGGAAATAAGTGCCTCGACAATGAGAAAGTGGAGGTGCTCGCCGACCAATATGAACGTCAATTTCAGCCTCATGGCGACGTTTTCAATGCTGATACCATTGATATGGTCGAACATGCTGTAAGCAGATTTCTGGCCCGTGTGCCTGTCAGATCAATTGAACCGACCACCCCTGAGGATCCACCCCTGATCAAAAATCTCCCTAATAGGAAAGCTCCAGGTCATGATGGGATCACTAATTCGGCCCTCAAAAATCTCCCCTTACAGTACGCGAATTATCTAGCCACTCTTATTAATGCTATGTTTAAATTTCACTATTTTCCAAATGATTGGAAAAAAGCTATTATTGTACCTATTAAGAAACCCGGAGAAGACCCTTCGCTAGCTAAGAGTTACAGACCCGTGAGTTTGCTTCCTGTTCTGAGTAAAGTTACTGAGCATATTTTTCTTACGCGCCTCCAAAATTTTCTCCCCGATATTCCTGAACAGTTTGGCTTTAGGCCCGAACACTCCACAGCACACCAACTTCTTCGGGTAGTTGAATTCATCCATGATGGATTGGACAGCTCAGAGTTCGTTGGTTCACTTTTCATCGATGTCGCGAAGGCTTTTGACACTGTTTGGCTTACTGGCCTTATTTATAAACTTATAAAACTCAAAGTACCTACTGCTTATATTTTTTTCATTTTGAAGTACCTTCGTGACAGAACATTCTGCGTTCGCTATGCCAGCATAATTTCTACTCCTCGCCCAATTAATGCGGGTGTGCCACAAGGCTCTAAGTTGGGTCCCTGGCTCTACAAAGCTTATATTGCTGACATTCCCACTTCGCCACATACCCTGTTGGCTATTTATGCGGACGACACAACCGTGATGGCTCGTGACAAGGACTGCCACGTTATGCACGACCATCTTCAACAACACATTAATGCTCTTGAAATTTATTTCACCAATTGGCGCATCAAAATTAATTCCAATAAATCACAGGCAGTCATCTTCACTCGGAAGCGCACACTTCCACCACGGCTCTATCTTGATGGCTCCTTTCTTCGTTTTGAGCGGGAAGTTAGATATCTCGGTGTTTTCTTAGATAGCACTCTCACTTGGCGAAAGCATATCGATTATAGCGTCCAGAAATTTTACAAAGCCAAAAATGATCTCGCCCACCTCCTGTACAGTAATGGGATGAGTGTGGGAAATAAATTGCTGCTCTACAAAACAGTTTTGCGTCCCATACTTCTCTACTCTGCTCAGATCTGGGGCTCTGCGGCAAAAACTAACTTACAAAAAATACAAGTTGTACAAAATAAAACTCTTAGGGGAATCATACGGGCTCCTTGGTACCGAAGAAATACAGTCATTCATCATGATTTGGATACTCCTCCTATCCGTTCGGTTATTAAAAAACAGGCGATGAATTTCTTCGATAAAATACCGAATATTAATAATCCGGCCTTGCAGAATTTTACTCCTTATGACGAGCGTGCCCGATGGTGCAGGCCTAGGGCAACTCTTCATCTACAAGAAAACATCGACCCGGGATAATACCACTTTCTTCTTACATTGATAGGGTATCACCTTCCTAAGTGTTCATATTTTCTTGTAGTTAATTGTATATATATTTATATTTATTTATTTATTTTTTTTTTTATTTTTTTTCTTTTCTTTTCTTTTATTTCTATACATTTCTTTAATTATTATTCTATCTTTTAATTTCTTAAATTTAATATCTTCATTCTTTATTTTATGTTTCTCTTTTTATTTTTATTGTATGGTGCCTTTAATTGGCTTTTGGTTTTTATTTTACTTCCCCCTCTTTTCCGCGTTTCTGGCGTTATGCTAGCCAGACATCGGCTATGTATGTTCATTTCTCCCACAGACCCATTGTACTACTAGAGGTGCGGAGTTCTACTCCTGGTACTCTGTCAAGACTCTTTTCCAAGTTCCAAGTTATCCCCTTTGATTTTATGTACGAGTTTGGTGGAGATTGGTGAAGAATTATAGAAGTTATCGTGTCCATAAAAAAGTGATATATATTTATATATAGATAGATAGATAGATAGATATATAAACTGGTGCGATTGCAATAGGTAGTATTTCATACGAAATCTACCTAAAAAGAAGGTGAAAAGCCAGTGAGAAAAAAGATAAATGGAAAAGTAGTATGATGTAAAGTAATATGATGTACGTTATTCTTTCGGCCTAATTTAGTGGATTTTAGGATTACCTTTTAAGCATTACCTCCGGATACTTTACTTCATGTCTATTCTTTCTTTTTACTCTATGGAAAAAAGCCATAGCGTTGAAAGTCTTTGTCCAAAAAATATAGATTTATGTTACAGAACTGTATGATTCTTAACTGGATGAATTCATTTCGCTGTGCTAGACCAGCAAATTAAGAAGATCTTGGCAATAATTCGAAATGGAGACTGTAAAAAATGTCATTTAACCTTTTATGACGTCACAGGAATATTTTCTATCGTGTTTAATGCATGTAGATTATTTCGAAAATTTCATTTACACTTAAAAGAACATTAATGGTTTAATATCTATTTCCAGCTAATAGCAATCGACACTTCAAATTTAAAATTAAAAGGATTTTAAAATGCTCAAATTAAAATAGCAATTTTTTTGAAAAAAGGTGAATACGGATATGAGAGGTGCATATGTAATTTTTGAGATGGGGAAAATGATGTCGAGCTTAGATTTCGCGGGGTGGGGGGTGGGGGGGGGTATTGGAATCATGAGGCTTTGACTGAGTCAAAGGGGAATACATTTTACTGCTTTTCATTTTAGATTACCAAGCTTACGAACCTTAATTGATAACTTTATCATAATAACAGATCTTTATTATATTTTACTGCTTTCATATATGCTTAAAGTACAGTTTTCTACAACTGAGTTTTATAGAAATAGTATTTTATTAACTTTAGGATAAATATCATTTGTTTAAAAGTTAGACTTACCAATATAAGGTGCATTTTTTATTGAAACTAATTTTGTAAGTATATTATAAATCAATGAAACAATTCTTTCTTATAAACATTTTTTTCGTCAAAATTCGACGGATTCTACCTTGTATTATTAATAGCGATTAAGATTTCTCTTTTATATGGGCAACATTCGAAAATTGTTCATAGGGATTTCAGTTCCTTATTAGATTAACTGGCATTCATATCATTGGATACATGTAAGATATTTATTAGATTGCGCTAAATCTCCAGTTCAATTTCTAATAAACCTTATCTCATTTTTTTTCGTTAATATGGTCACGAAAACAAAACATTGCTTAAATTCCTCAAATTGGAGTTAAAAAAAACATCTTTCAAAAGATGCCTCATTCGTATCTCAGTTTTCTCTTTAATAAATTAATGTTTACAATCCATATATAAGAACTTCAATAGTTTTAATAATGGATGATATTATTAAAAATTAATAATAATTTACTGTAATTTTACTACCAATCTTAAAAGTTTTCTAGAGTCGGAATTTTTTTCACGCATTGCTTTTAAAAATAACATTTCGTTTTTTATCAAATATATAAACGTTATACTAATATAATGTAAATTATATTACTATTACGTATATATAACATATGTATTATATGTAAGAATATTTATATATTACGTACATATATATTATATACGTAGTACATAAATATAAATTAATGTAAATATACAAACATATACTTCAATATATGGGCCATTTTCAAATTTTGCTTACATATGCTGTCCAAGAGTAAAAAGAAGAAAATTCAAACATAAATTAATATTTAAAGTTTGATTTAAGCTATGCATTAGCTAAAGAAGACTATATTGAACATTTCTAACATGAAAAATTAAAAAAAATCAACAAAAAATTTGGAGATACAAGTTTTTAAAATTGTGATTCTAAGCAAAAATGCCTGTCCCATTAAAAATTTTATGTAATTAACACTTATTTTTTAAATCTAATTTAACTTTTTTAAATAAAGAGATTTAATTATTTTAAATATGAACTGTTAGTGTTCCATAAAAATGAAAACAAAAATTGTTTGGTATTACTTTGTTATCCCGTCGACCAATTTCGCCAAATTGTACAAATCACCAAATTAATAGCCAAATTATATACATATTGACAAAATTTTTATTTTAAATAACGAAAAAACAAATAATTAGTAGAATTTTAATAAAAATACAAATAAAAATCACTTAATGGCATTTTAAACACGTGAATCGTATTTAATGTTGTTGAATGTGACATTCACGATCATCCATTATTGGCATTTAATCTTATAGTTTGACGATAATTTTTTGGTCGATGCGATAACCTAGTAGTAACAAATTGTTTACAAGAGATATTTTCCTTAAGAAATTAACAGAAATATTTTGTCCCCCACTTTGCTTTAAATCCGTTACCTTGTGATTATTTTACTCAAAATAGGTTTCTAATTCTGCCTAAAGTTAGCAGCAAATATTCGGCGATATAGTTAAACTATTCACGCAACTACTATTTGCCATTTTTTACTCTTCAATTGTGAAGCAATGTAACAGTGGCAAGAATCAGCTTTCATCAAAGTTGGAATCTTTTTTTCACTATCAAGTCTGTTACCATAAATTTTAATATTAAAATAATGATTTTTGCCCTTTTGTAAATAAATATTGTTTACTAAATAGTTTCAGAAGGTATGTGTACTATTATCTAACCAGAAGGTATGTGTACTATTATCATTTACACTTAAAAGAACATTAATGGTTTAATATCTATTTCCAGCTAATAGCAATCGACACTTCAAATTTAAAATTAAAAGGATTTTAAAATGCTCAAATTAAAATAGCAATTTTTAAAAAAAGGTGAATACGGATATGAGAGGTGCATATGTAATTTTTGAGATGGGGAAAATGATATTAGCTAGAAATTATACAAGCTAGTGAATTTCTAATAGTTTTTTTGAAATGTCAAGTCTGTTACTTGTTATGTCTGTTACCATGTGTGTAAGCGATGAAATGTAAGCTGCTAACTAAGTTTACTAAATAGTTTCAGAAGGTATGTGTATTATTATCTAAGTTAGAAACTATACATCTAGTTTATTTCCAATAGTTTTATTTGAAATGTCAAGTCTGTTACCATGAAATGTACGCGAATGTTGAAAAAGACCCATATACTTAGAAAATGGCAAATTGGTTTTCTAAAAGCGGTGATGAAGACATTTTGGCGTACTTAAAACAAACTAAATCTCCTAATTTTTCTTTTAACAACAACTCAAAATTTAACTAATTATCTCATTTCAGTTATTCTATTTCTTTTTTGTTTAGGAAAAATACTTTGTAATACATCATAATAAATTAATAAATTAATACTTTACCGTATTTCCATTTGTAAATTTTGACATCTTACTTCATCCGTGATTGACAGCTTAATTAAATTTTGTTATGAAGCTCAAACATTTTTAAATCAACGAGTTGAAAAACAGAGGTTTTCGACCTACAAAAGTTTTCAATGTTCGATGTCAGGAAACAAACAAGTTTTTCTTTAACAACCACGACTCAATATTGATTGAGAGGATTTTTTAAATAATTTATTTTGGACTTTTTCATTTAGAATTCTAGATTTCAAAAGATTATGTAAACAAATACATTGTCGGAAGTTATTATTTATTTACTATAAAATTTTAAAGTTTGTAAATCCATATATGCAAATAGAATTAAAAATAATCTAACATTTTAGATTAATATAGTAAAACTGTAATGGGTTTGGGGCTCTGCATCTATAACGTTATCATTTTAAGGGGGAGGAGAGGGGTTAGTGCATGATATCGTAAGATATTTCTAGAAGTAGGAAATGTCTTTTGATATCGATATCATTTTTGATCCAATCAAAATTTTGGCTTTTTATTTGGAAAATAGTCTTTGATTTAAAATGGTATGTAATCTTTTTTTTAGTCCGTTATCTATTTTTATAAAAATAAAAAGTTGTTATTGACATTACTTAATTATAATAAAATTATTTAATTCTGAAATGTGAAGTATCCTAAAATTTAACATTCCTACTCTTTTTCATATGTGTATGCATGTACAATCGTTCATCGAGAAACGATATATGAAGTATGTTTGATCTGACACTTTGTTCACTGATAAATAAAAGAGTGGGAGAAAGAATATTGTCACTAGTTTTATTGTAAAGAATTTTTATCTGGCCCCTCCTGCCCCACCTTACCTCCGTTCCGGGCAAGTGCAACAAGACTTAATTGCTGTTGAATGCATTATCTATGAAAAGCTATTATAAAATGCTTTTAAATAGTAACTATTTTTTTAATGTTATTTGATATAAAGCTGTTGACTTCTCTTGATTTAAATTATTAAAGTAAGTGAAAAATGTAATCAGTTTTGTATATCAATCCAAGTACCTGCAGGAATCTACTTTTCTGTATTGTAAAATGCACCAGTACTACTGCTTTTTAGGGGTTGGGGAATCCCACTTTTCATTTTTATTTTCAGATTTTGTCGCAGTTTATGTAAAAATCACTTTTTTCCCTTACAGCAAAAGCTATTTTATCGAAACAACTAAATTTTGGTTAATATAGTCCCATCCAAAAATTACGTTTGGGATGACCAAATTCTAAACAAAATTTTGTTGAATTAACAAAATCATTTGGTGAGTCTAACCACATTTTGGTCATTCCCACGAAAATATTTGATTGGGGCTATATTAACCAAAATTTAGTTGTTTCAGTAAAACCGGTTTTTTTCGTGTAGAAAATATGCATACATTTTGTTTTACCCCTTAAAACATGAATTATTTTACAAAATGAATATTAATTGCATTTAGTAACCTTTCATCTTGCTCTTTTATTAAAATTATTTTTGTGTGTGTTATCTAGTAAGAATTGAAGTCATCGAAATGAAACATTTGTACATGCGATGCGCGGGATAATTTTATCCATAGAACCATATTTCTGTTCTCGTAGGTAGGTAAAGAAAAGGGATTTCTTTACCTACCCATTCTAGATCTTGACATGGCCAGTCAAAAGCGCCCTCAAAAAATTTATGTTTTTTCGAATAAAAAATGTGATTGAGATAGATTTTATCCCAGCGCATTTGCTGATGGGTTAGTAATATAAACACACTTCTATGAAAGATCCCCATTATTTCCATTTTATTAATATGAAATGTACCTGTCCAGCATTACAATTTTATAAACGAAAGATGTCAAACTATTGTCCGCAGAATATCACTAGTTTTAATAATAATTTTTGTTTTATTTAATTTCCAAAAAATCATTTAATCGTAACAAATTTCTTTAAAGTCCGCTTTACTGTAACATAATTATTAAAGTTAATTAAATTATTACGAAATAATTGAAGCTTATTTAAGTAACATTCAATTTTAATGCGATTTTTGTATTTGCTTGTTTTTAAAAAGTTCATATGTTTTTACAGCAATGATCTTACTGTAATATGAAAATCCGATTTATTTACTATTCAGGCAGGAACCAAATTTTAATTCTGTGATGCAATCAAAATATTTCTTTCTCAAAAATGTGTAGTTGTAAACGAATAAAAATTTCGTTGCTTTTTCAGTCAGTTATAAGCGTACTTACATTTTATGAAGAACCAAAAATTAAAAATTGCCAATTTTGTATATAAATAGCAACAATATTACAGTTTAATACATTATGTAACAGATATAACTGAAGAAGCAATACCAATAGAAATAAGTAAACATAAAACATTATTGGCTATAAGTGACAAATAGGACATTAATCATTAAAGATTATTGTGAATACTTATACAGAAAACACCAAGATCAAACGAACACTATACGTGACAAAAGAGAATAGAATGTTTTTTGTTGATAAGTATTATTGCTTTATTAATTGATAGTTTAAATATACTTTTTTGAAATTCATTTTAATATCTAAATGTGTGTTCCTATCAATCTTGCAATTTGTACAATATTTTTTGTTATAATGTAACATTCTCTCATAAAAATAGTACTTACTTGACTATACAATATAGATGCCGTAATTAGATTTAGAAATGTCAAAATTGTTTATTTTTTTTAATTAATTAATTAATTTATTTTAAATCCTGCAGAGATGAAAAAAATAATTCTGTTTTGTCGACTGCGACCATTATTATTAATAATAATGATTGCCCGTTTTAAGGGGAATTATTGTCCAAAACTATTTTTAGATTTTCAAATAAAAATATCCAAACAACTTTAACTCTCCAATAAAAAACAATTCTAACATCTAAACCAGAACAAGTGATATAATTATGCACATGTTAACTTAACGATGACTTTTAATATTAGACCGTTTTTCTTAAAACTGATTGTTGGTTTCGGTACACATATACAATTAAACACTTTTTTTTATGTTATCTTAACTTAACGATGCCTTTTAATATTAGACCGTTTTTCTCAAAACTGATTGTTGGTTTCGGTACACATATCAATTAAACACATCTTTTTTAATGTTATATTAACTTTGTTATACTTTATGTTATATTAAGCTTTATTAACACACATTATATGTTAATATATCGTTCCAGATATGTATTTTAGATAACAATCACTTGAAATTTAAGATAATAAAATCGTTACATTCAGTTTATTGTAATAACATTTAAATCGACAAAAAGTACAATATTTTATAAATATATACGTAAGCTATAATTACAGCCCATGTTGTTTTACAATAACGAACAAGCGAATGCTTGTTTTACATTATGATGCACTACATTCGATTTACCATAACTACAATCATAATTTTCGGCGCAAAAGGAAATCACATTGTCATCCAAAATCACGTTTTATTCAAATCCAATCAAGGGAAAGGAATACGGTCCTTCAATACTTAATGATGCGAACATGATGTATTTGGATACAAATAATGTATTGTCCTACTTTCCCTCTTGTTTCTAACTTTTCCATAATTTTTTAAATCTCTCTTGGCATAGTAACCCACTGGACGACTGGCTGTGGCCTTGCGCACAAAAAACGGCTTGACCTTACCTGGTGTCAACGACTTCGTAGAATATTTTTCTTCCCTGGCACAAAGTTCGTAGAGTTCAACTGACAGGGACCTTCACAGTTACAAAAAAACTACCACATTCGTTTTTGTTCTTTTTCTTCAGCAAAGAAAAAGAAAAACTGCATATTTGAAGGGTTGCTCAACTTTGAACTACCAGACGTTTTTGTTTTCTTATGAGGTGTTTTATCAGGGAATAAGTAATCGAGGAAAAAGACAATGTATATACATTTTTTGCGCCAAGTTAAAAGTGCAGGATTTCCTTGATTGCCGAATCACTGTCTGATGATACACACCTGTATTTTTGTGTCATTGCTTTTGTGTGGGTTTTTGCGGATGTTCTACTGGGTGTTATACAGCGAATTCTTTTAGCTCCATTTGGACACACAAAAATTTCGGATTATTTATAATTGAGATTAACAAAAAATGCAAATTAAACAAACAAATAAAACTTTAAGGCTATCACATAACTGGATTAATGTAATAAAGCATCTTTGTATTTCTTTTATCGATTGTTATAAGTTGTAGGAAGGGGCATAGAAGAGAATATAAGGAGACATACGTCTTACATTTTCTGGATTTTTAAGAAACTCTGTATACCTCCTATTTCGCAAATAAAGCTATATCATGTACTCTAAATTTTATTCTTATAATTTTAGCGTATAATCTCTGTTTTTATTTATTTATTTATTTTATTTTTTTAGAACTACAACACAGGTTATCAGTCAACTTTTGTTTTGTTCCAAAATGTTCAAGTACATAACAAAATTAAAGAGGTTTATTACTATGTCATCGTTATCGTTCCACTACGTGTCTCTCTAAAGATACTTGGTATGTCCAAAAAATTACTGCCAGCGTCTTTTTTTCAAAATTTTAACATTTTACTTATTTAACAAACACCAGTGTGATTAATTTTTATTTTTTGCAAGAACAGAATCTAAGATCAGTTACATGGTATAAAATCAAACAAAAAACGATATAACAATTTTCTTAAAGCTGATCTTAGTAATTTAAACAATTCCATTCGTTGTCTACAAAGAAGTTTAAATAGATGATGCTACTACATAAAGAAAGTTGTTTGCAATTTTATTTTCGATGCATACTTAAATTTTGATACTTATGTCAAAATTGTATTTCCTATAGGAATCAATTGCATTTACAACAAGAAAAGAATCATGCATCAAACATAGATTATGAAGCATTTTCCAGCACATTCAGAATACGGTAACAAAACTGCGCCGTTAAAAAAAAAAATAAAATATTACGTCTCATTTCACCATATGGGAATGTACAGCGTATTTCAAAACCGAATTTCAACTGTTGCCATCGACAATTGGAAATTTTTCCGAATTTTTTATCACCTCTTCATATGATATAAAGATTTGTATCTATTAACAACATGCATCTCAAAATTTATTTCATTTAAGAGATACATACATTTCCGAAAATTCCTCTTCAGTAATTTCCTCTATTAAAGAGAGTGGTATGCGAATATTTCTGTGCAGCCCGTATAAAAGGAATAGAATTTATATACAAAGAGTAACATCTAAAAAACTAATTAAATTAAAAAGCGCTTACCGAATTTTAAAACGTACACTAAAGCAATTATTACGCAAAAAACTTTACTGTAAAAGATATGTTTTATGTGTCCCTGTAAATTAATAAAAAATGTTATAAATGCTCTGTTTTAACGTTATCGTGATGAAATTCAGTAATTTATATTAATTTCAATACATTTGAAATAGCATAATGCCATTAAAATACTCTCCAAACGATTTTCCCCCACATACCATAATATAATCGAATTGAGTGTCCCTGTAAATGAGCCATTAATCGTACATACTTCATATTCAAAACCAAACATGCTTTGGTGACTCTAAATAAATTTTATCAATTGCATGAAAATCCAAGCATATTCACGGTAGTTAGAGTGTGCACAGATGGACAGACAAAATGAATGCATAAGTACTTTCGAACTTTGTTGGAAAGTGCTAAAAATTAATTAATGGGTTCCAGAAAGAAGACGATATTCAAGAATTTGTTCATTTCCAAATTTTAATGAATCTTATTAAACACAAAAAATTCTAAAAATATTTTAATTATCTATTAAAATACTGAGCGAAAATATTTCAACATTTAGATACTGCAAAAGATATATTGGCAACTTCCATCACTCAAGATTATTTCAAGATTATTTCTTTTATGGGTCTTTTCTGTTAGGCGTTTTTTGTTATCAACTCCTACCATCTCCTCTTAAAGATAGTCATATTTTATGTGTTAAAAATAATGTGTAAGATTACATTGTGCCAAACAAGACTATGTATTTTTAATTTTCACATTCAGCGATCTCTAAACTTAGCTTTTGTTCAATCTTCTTTCGTTAAGAAAGTAATAATTTTTTTTACTAAAACACATCATTTTTGTTAATTGAAAATAATCATCCAAACAATGAGGTTTCCTCGGTAGCAGTCATGCCTGTCGAATCGTGTGAAAATTGCATAAGTGTTATTTCATAATATGAAAATTTTGGCGTAAAGTTATTAATTTTTCTTCGAACATTAATCGAAACACACCAATTGTTGAAGAAGATATTTGTTGGGTGCCATACTGTAAAGTGGACCTTGGCCTTAGAAAATTCTAAGGGAAGATGATATCTGATCGTAAAATGAGATTTGTCCTTGGAAAATTCTTTTAGAGAAATTATACTATTGTCACATAAATGGCAACAACAAAACCTGCAGCTGTACCTTGAAAATTAAAAAACAAAATTTGACGTTTTACATAATCAATTTGTCGGTTTATTGTATCCATTTATGGCCTTTTAAAACCCAAAATTTTCTTCACTATGTATCTGTTTAAAGAAGAAGAATGTGTGAAATATATTACTCATATGTAGAAAATTTTTGAGCAGCAAGCATTTGTAATGCTTTTGCTCTTGCTAAAATGTGCGGCGGAAAAAAAAGATTAAATTTAAAAGATATAACAAAAGAATGCAATTTACAAATGGTACTTGCATCTGATATGACGATTTATAATTTAAACCGATATTTAAAATTATATTATTATTTGTATCTGTAGCTATTTCTTTATGTATAATTTTATTTGTTCTACTAATCTAAATTAATAAAACATAATTCTTATAAAATGTACTGTGTAATAAGTAAAAATTTAACATAGCTCCACACATAAAATCACTGATATATGTCGAATAATAATTATTCTACATTTTATTTTATTTTATTAGGCCAGAAAATTCGATCTTATTCGCTGTTTTTTGCTGAAATAAACATTATGAAAATTATTATCCAAGTGATTGTCAACAAACACGTTGTGGTAAGATGCATTTGATCATTTACTATGGAGGAAAGAGATAGACGGAGATGTAGTATGCCTTAAAAACGGGTTGCAATATGATGCAGGTTTTCGCTCGAATTTAAAAGCCTCATTCGGCCCAAACAAAATAAAAAGTGGAACAGGGACCAAATTCCTTGATACACTGAGAAAAAAAATAGTTCTGGAATCTAAATTGTGGCTTAAGAAAAAATAGTTCTATGTCATCCTTATAAATTCCAATTCCCTTGGCTAGAGAGTTCTAGGGTCTCCTACTTGAATTCAAGAACGTTTTCCTAAATTTTAAAACTCTCTATAAATAAATGCGAACACAATAAATTGGGTTTGGTAACTGTAATTCTTGTTTACGAAACGATTCCCGAAATGAAGTGACAATTTCTCGTTACTGAAATGATTCAATATCGTTTCGTCACCTAAAAAACAAGAAACTAGAAATGTTAGGTCATTTCGTCTATTTAGCTTAATTAATTAAACAATTTTCACTGTTCGGTCATCTGTAGTTCTAGTTTAAGTATTTAGAAAGTGATTAACTATTCATTCTAGGTGAAGGAGGTATATATTTTTTCTCAGTGTACCACCCTTGCATTTTTTTTTTCTCTAAATGAAAGTGATCTGGTTATATTTATGCCTTCTAAAGTAGCATTTCATTGTACTACGAATTAAAAAATGCGTTATTAAACTTTTTTTTTCTTATTTTCGAAAACACATGGTTGTGTTTGGGCCGAATGTAGCGGATTTTGGGATTACATTTTTGGCGTCACTCTAAGCCGCCACATTTAATCTCTATTCTTTCTCTTTATTCTATGTTCATTTACCAATAAGGAAGGTTTCCATACAGGCATACACTGAAAAATCTGAAAAAAATGCAGAATGTTCTTCTCTTGTGGATATATGTGCTTATGAGAAAAATTTCGACGGAACTCTGATAGAACGCCGTAAAAAATAATGAAAATTTCGTTATTTGGCGATTTATCACCGGTTGGAGATGAAATATAATAATAATAATAATAATAATAATAAAAACACTTTTTTATGTCAAATTCTCTTTCAGGTAAAGATGTTTTATCTTGTTGAACTTATTTAAATAATTTTAATTTAAATAACTTCCCAGGTAAAAAAAACAGCAAAAAACCTTTAAAAAAAAAGTTCAGGTAAATTACCGGTATTTGGAACTAAGGTTTTTTGAAGGTAAAAAACCTGCAATTTACATGATTTGAGAATTTTTAATTAAGAGTTTAAGCAATTAAATTCTTAGAATTGTGGAACTTAGTATCTGTAAACGCCGATAGAATTAACTGGCAAAGGGATGTGATAATTAATTACTTATAATTTAATTAATAATTGTCCTAAAAACATGCAACTTACCTCAAAATGTAGCTGAGATATTAACACATCTAAATCAACAGAAAGTTCCTATCCCGCGGGCCGTGGGTCGCGCCTATTCTTGTATTTTGAAGAGCATTTCTGGGACACGTCCTCACGTAACAAAACGAAGAAATTGTAAATATTCACTAAGTCATTAAGTCACTAAAGGCAAATTGAAGGCTATATTTTTCTTCAAAATACCTGAAGTACACTTATCAAAAATTAGCTAAGTCACTGAAGGTAAATTGAAGGCTATATTTTCCTTCAAAATACCTGAAGTATACTTATCAAAAATCAGCTAAGTCACTAACGGTAAACTGAAAGCCATTAACTTGCTGATAAAAGCCTCTATACAACCTTTAAAAATCTGTGCATTTTGTTCAGTTTTCAATTTCCTTCAAAATACCTGAAGTGACCTTCAAAATACCCGATTAATAATTTGGAGATCAGATAAATGCCTGCATAAAATCTTTTGATTAACAGTAAATTCCCTCAAATAAACCTGCGCTTTTAATTTGCCTTCAAAATCCCTGAAGAAACCTTCAAAATCCCTGTAAAATCTTATTTTTTCTAAAGGTTTTTTGCTGATTTTTTTACCTGGGTTTAGTTTTGTAAATTTTAGTTTGTTTTAACCTTAGTTTTGTCATACATATTTAAGCAACCAAGTTAAGCAAAAAGTTATCTATGAAATTTTATGAATTAAAACGAAATTTAAATTAATTTTATTTGTTTCAATTTCAAAATTAAATCCAGTATAGCACTGTCGATTTAGTTTCGTTGTAACGGAAACAAAAAATCATCTGGTATTAAAATGTATAACTGCAGCATTCTTCATCTGGCCTTTATTTTAGAATACACTTAAATATATGAAAATAATTCTTTTTTCAATATGATTTTTTTTTATACATAAAATTATTTTTACAGTGATAAAATTAAGCAACCGCAACAACAAGCAACATAAATATAATGCAAAAAATATATGTATTAAGTTGTAATTCATTAAATATGTTTTACACGCATTCTAAAAATGAATTAACAAGCAATTTTAGATGCATAAAATCGTTTGCTACTGGCGACGAAAAATGCTTCTTCCCAAATCGCTCAACGCTTTTGTATTTTTGCGCCAAACACTTGAAAGTATTTTATTTTTTTACTGGCTTTCTACTGTAATTCTGCCGCTTTTGACTGATCCTTTATTGCATACATAAGTATTTTAATTAATATTTTTTTTCGAAAAATTCTGAGTATGTAGGTTTCTGTACAGAGACCTCCCCTGCAAGAAACTCTCTAAGAGTTGAGCAGCATGTATTATGAATCCTAAGAGTGAAAGTAAAGTTGTTTTATTAGTTTTACGATACCATATTTTCAGAGGGACTTCCGGGAGCATAAGGCTAAACGAGTAACGCAAATCTGTTGACCTACATAAGTATTTATTGCTTCCGATAACATCAAAATTTGGTGAGAAGATTATCGTATGTACATAACTCTAGAAACATATCATTATTACGCCATGTTGTTATTTTCTAAAATAATTGAAATGTGTTGTTTATATGAAACTTAGAAGTGACAAGTTAGATTGCAAAATATAAAAGATTACAAGCTTAATGGTTACATTAGTTACATTAATTCACATAAAATGTAAAACAAATGATTATATAATCAGATAATTCTGCTTAAAAACCCATTTATCAAATTCAAGGGAGGTATCACCGGTACCCCCTTTATACTTAACAAAAGAATCCCACAGCTAATTAAGGAAGCATCTTATCACTATGAACCTGTATCCAAAAATTGAAGCAAATCGGTTAATTCTGCAAGAAAAAAAGAAAACTGTATCCAGGGTGTCCCAGGATTATTCGGACAAACTTTAAGTTGAGGTAGAGGACATCACAAGGATTCAGATTTGCATAGCAACCCATGGTCAGAAACGTTTTCCTGGCGTGGTAGTGAAGGCACAAAACACAACAAAACAGGGCAAGAATAAGAGATGAAAACATGTTTATTATCCTTATCAGAGAAAAAACTAAGACAAAAGAACATTAAAAAGACAACGATCGTCATCAAAGTAGGTGCTCGAAATTTTGACCCTGGGCCATGATGCATGGAAGCGCATCTACGGTGCATTGGAAGATCTAATGTTTTTTAAAATACTGGGAAAATTCAGGATTTCCCCAGCAACTGCCACGTTCTAGAAATTCCTCTGCATTTTCCACCATTGCTCCGGCATTTTAACAGCACTCACCAGAAAACCACCCATAGGCTACACATAAGGGCAAAAATGAAAAAAAAATTAAGTAAGCATTCAAAAGAGTACATTGAAATACATTTGCTCGCACATAAATTATTTGCCCTCGTCTCTGTATTATAGAGATATTCAGGGTTAACAAAAATGAATGACCGGATTTTAAAAATTTATATTTTCAAAACTGTTACGCATATTAGTAATGTAAAAAATAAAAAAGATCATTCAATTTTTTTTTCAGTTAGGTTTGCGAACCTGGACACCTAGTTTTAGCAGTTAGCACTTAACTTAGTTTTACAATTGTGCCTACGTACATCCAAAGGTATGAAGATATGAAAGAGTTGGGAGCAGAAAAAAATGGTAAACCTACGAGTCAACTTCTAAAATTAGGTTTCCAGGTGTTTTCCAACAAGATATGACTTATCAAATCGAATGCGTTTTAAACCCTTAACTGCTGTTAGCGGTTTCAGAGATCGCTAAATTTTTCAAAATTCAGAGTTTAACTCATAACTTTTAGTTTAACTATAGATAATGGTCAAATTTTGCTTCATTTGGAGCCCTATTATCTATCTAGCCCTATTATTATATCTGTGCTATCTAATATATTATATCCCGATAATAATATTATTATATTATTTGGAGCCCTATTATTATATCTTTAGAGACATTTGAATAGCTGGATTTTATTTCTAATAATCTTGTATTTAAAGAGTTTGATACAAAAATAGTATTCTTAAAGTTAATTTCACATTTTATTCATCTTTAGATTAAGCGGTCTGACAGATCACTCACAGTAGTTATGTGATAATTTTTGTCACAGAAGTTAAGGATTAATATACGAATCAATTTTAAGAAATACTGGAATTTCAGCCGTGAATTCGATGAGGTAACTTTTCTGTGCCGCAGTTCCTGTTTTATCGGTTCTACGTTCAAAATCTGGGTTCAAAGGTGAGTAAATTCATATGCACCGATAATTTATCCAAAGAACTTCTGGACTCTAGAGAGTATGGTGAAGTAAAAGATCACTTCGAATTATTGTAAACCCTCTTCTTCAAAAAATAACCAAACCAAAACAAAAAACAAACTCTTTGTTGAAATAAAATACTCTTGAACCAGTATTAGAGTGGTAGTGCTCGGATCCCATGAAAAATTTACTAATCAGAATCAATTTATAATTGTATTGATTTATATTGAAAAGAACTAAGTTCACACTTTGACACCTGACATTTTAAGATAGCTACATTTATTTTTCATGGTTATTAACATGGTTTCGTTATTTTCCATGTTTTTCATGGTTTCGTGAAGAAAGTAACCCAGTCCGGGTACTATCTATGATATTTGGGTCTAGAAACGTTCAAAAAACATGATAAAGCATTAAAACCGTCTTAAAATGAGAATTATTAAAATATGGGCTTAGTTCGTTTCATCACTGATTCAATAGAAGAAATATTCCTTCGATAATACCCGATTCAGACCGGATATTTAAGATATCTGAGGCCACGTAGTTTATTCGTCAACTGCAATCGCTTGAAGATACTTTTCAAATCTGACGTTTTTCTTTTTTCATTTACCCCTTGTATATTGATCTGAATGAATCCTCCTTATTATTCATTATAAGGAATATCTTCCTCTAAAACTAGTTCAAGGTTTGACTGTTTATCTAAAATTGTAAAACGAACTCTTACTAAATACAAAAATATTTTATTTATTTCCTATTTCAGTTTCAATTTCAGCTATCGAAGTTGATCCTCTTTTAGTCACTCCGTCATTCCACAGGTGTCTAAATAAACCCAGCGATCAAGTATTCTAAATATCATCAGGATTACTTTTGTTTTTATGATAAGTCATTTTCATCTAATATTACTGTACTTGGAAAATAATATACATCGATAGATACAGATTTCAACCATTCCATCATATCTACCTCGATTAACCGGAGTTATCTATTGTTCCTAAATTTATGTAAATCAGTGAAAGAAATAGGATGTAAAAATTATAATAATAAACAATGATTTAAGACAATAGCTTTCAAACCCATTAGTTATTTTTCTAACCTGTCGCGATATAAAAGTTTATAGCGTGACACAGATTTGTTAGGAGAGATGACTCGAAGAATGTCGTTTATCTGTTTCATCAATTATATCTAGACCTTATAACGCTTTCCTTTCGGCTGGAAAAAATAATATTATGCGATCATGTTTAATGTGTTCATGAGATTTACGATTGTTCTTGAAATCTTTTCAGGTTTATTTCTAGGAATGTTTTTGACACACAGAATTCTGATCTGGTGCTGATAAAAGTGATATAAGGTTTGTAATATAGATTTTATGAAGGCTTTGAGTAAATGATTTATTGTTTTATTTTTGGGCTGTCGTCATTTGTATTTTAAACATGAAAGTTATTATACATGTTTCATTTGATGCGAGTCTGGATGTTTTTATTTTATGTAATAAATATTTGATGAGTTATTGGGGGGGGGGGGGGGGGTGAGAGAGGGAAGGAGGATGATGATAGTCATACACCGTTAGATGGTAGTTACTCACTGTTCTTTTTTTACGCCCATCGATTTTCACCATTCTTCTTCCCATAAACCCTATTTGCATTTTCTCAAACTGGCATCTTTATTTTTACCTCAATTAA
The DNA here is from genome assembly GCA_964019185.1 of Maratus speculifer. NCBI lineage: Eukaryota > Metazoa > Arthropoda > Arachnida > Araneae > Salticidae > Maratus > Maratus speculifer. The sequence goes on along the minus strand of OZ025292.1, from coordinate 145,702,494 downwards.
AATTCTCCAAACGACTGAAAAGTATTAAAGTTTACAATGGAGTTGTCTTCTTAATTTTCTCTAAAAGTAGACTACAATGGTAATCTTTAAAGATGAGATGGGTTCAGTCCGAATTGAAACAGACTCAGGCAAGTGAAAGTTATATTTATTTACAAACTGAAAAAAAAGGAAAAAGAAAAAGCCTCGCTGTTTGTAAACAAGAATGTATTCTAAGTTTCTTATAGTGTTTTACAGTACTTTAAAAATCAGTATGAGTGGGAAATTTATTGATATATAGAAGCTTGGAATGGTTACTATTAGTAATTAGTAACATGTAGAAGTCGTGAGAGATCCCTTGTTTATCCTCGAAATTCTTTTCCAGAAATAGGAAAACAATACTCGTGCCTTTTTTCCGTAGTTGTTATGTACAATGATATTTTAAAAGAATAAGAATTGTGATTTATGTATATTTCTGCCATTGGTTGGGCATAAATAACAAATTTGCATATTAAACAGATTTTCAGAGACATGAAAATGACGTAATGTTGTCATAGGGTAGTACTTAATATTAATAATTGTTTTTATGCAAAAAAAGGAAAAATAATCAAGTAAGAGATTTAAAATATTATAAACAGTTTTCTACTGCACGCCTTCGGTATCGGGCTTGGATTCTAATGACACAAAACATTTCGGACACGTGTTGTCTTCGATTTAAATTCTTAGGACTCAAGTGCAATCCGGCTCCATTAAAAAGTACCCGAACTAGTGAAGGGCGATTTCGATTTTTTAGATCGATTTAATCTATACTATGGCCAACTTGATTTAATCTATTTTATAAATTTTTTAATCGATTTCTCTGAAGGTAATGTCATTTTCATTTTCCTTCGAAAATCGAAGATAATGTAGTCGGATGTACCAATCCCAAAATTCCTTCTATCTCATACATATTAAAACTTCCAAATGTACTATCACAGTGTCAAATTTAAATGATAATTTATACCCATCATGAGGATTGGAAAAGCATAGGTTCGTTGAAGTATGTGCATTTTAAAAGAAAATTTTAGCATTGCATTTTCCAAACAAATTGTTGAATTTCAGCTCACACCTCTTAGATGTCTGCAACTAAAAATTGAAATTCTAAGAGCATAAAAGCGACACCTTTCGGGCAGTATATACTCAAGCTTAATAAGGATCTATTTATGTGATAGTGCGACAGAATATGAAGTTTGGTTAAATTCCATGCTTAAGTTTTGATATATAGCTATCATTAATGAATGCAGCGCAGTATATTAACGATTTACACGAAAACCTAATCAGGAAAAATTTATGTCAATACCTAATAGAATATTAAGTTTGATGAAATTACGTTTCTTAATTCTTGAATTATTCTCGCTAACATCGTGAAAATCGTGAAAAAAAGTGTTGAATTCAGGGAGTATTACCGAAGGATATCCCTTCCCCGGAGCACTGAATGGTATCCCAGTTAGATTTCAGATTTTCAGATGCTTAATGGACAAAAATCCAACTACCCCCCACCCCCGCCCATCTCTTTCCAAATATACATAGAAATCTAGAATGTCTCTCTTTAGAACCGCAGAAATCCCTCCCGAAGAAAATGTCTGAATTCAACACCACTTAAAGAAACAGCACAGCAGCGTAACCTGTCATATGATTTACACGAAAACCTAATTAGGAACAACTTATGGCAATGTCCAATAGAATATTAAATTTGATGAAATTCCGTTCATTAGTCCTTGAGATATTTTCCCTAAAATCGAATGTATCCTGAAAAACGATTGAATTCAAGGGGAGAGGGGCATAAAGTGGGGCCCATAAGAGGGACATATCCGTCCGCAGAACATTGGAATATCCCTCCAAAAGGTTGAAAATTTTATGCTAATGTACAAAAAGTTCTATTCCCCCTTCTCTGAAGCCTAGAGTGTCCCTCCATGTGGCCGCAGAAATCACTCCCCCAGAGAAAAATGTCTGAATTCAGCACTGCTGATAAAAGCAACATAATTACCCCCCCTCTAGGGTTATTTACACTGAAAACTAATAAGCAACAACTTATACCAATGTCTAATTGAATGTGAAGTTGGACGAAAATTCCAGGATTAGCTCTTGAGATACAGCTATCGCAAAAATATACTAATATATAATATATAAATATACTAATGCAATATACTTATGAATAATATACACATAAATATATAATCACCTAAAAATATGAAGGTTTTAATATTGTAAACTTAATGCATAATGTTTAGTATTATATCAAAATCTTAATTTGGGTTTTCTGGAAAACTGCGTTTTTCATTGCATATACGTTTACGAGAAACTTCATTGCTTAAAAAGTTGTTAAGATATCGAGATAAAATTTTATCACATGGTTCTGCTCATCTATTGGCGTGTTTTGAAGCAAAAAATAGCTTGTAAGTTTGTAATATTACTTTAAGAGCTATTTTTATTGAAATATATATAACGGTTTTCTTCAAAAAAAATCTTGTTTTATATACAAAATTTGGTACATGTTAGAAAATTTAAAAGCTATCGCAACTCTTTTGCTTCATAACACAGGAAAGTAGTTAAACAAAAGTGGCATATGTTGGAATATATTTTGTTTTAGAAGGCTTGGTGTAAACGGAATTTTTTACTAAAATTTATTAAATAGAGACTAAATTTGAAAAATGAATTAAAATTTATATGAATTTATAGTTTTATTCCCAGTTTTAACTGAAAACACACGCATTTGATAAAATTTCATATTTAAAAAAAATGTGCCTCGAAGTTAAGCCTATAACTTAAAAAGAAATAATCTGAAATCACGATTATTGATAATGGTCACAATGTTAATAGTCGTACTGCAAAAAAAAAAAAAAAAAAAAAAAAAAAAAGCATTTAACTCTTTCCGGCACATTGTGCCCGGTCTGGGATACCTAATTTTAATTCCAAACTTGCGAATGGCACCAATAAAATTTTAATAAAATTTTGCTTTTAAAATTAAAGCTTAAATTAAGGAATTCAAAATATCTAAAAAATTCGTTTGTGAATTCCCCTGTCAGTCGATAATTTCTCATTTTAGTACAAAATTTGCCCGTGCCGGAAAGGGTTAATAAACAAAGAATGTAACAGTAATAGCACTTAAAGGATCTGATGATTACTAACCTTAATTTTAGCTCATTAGTTTGCAAATTGACTTATTGTGTTGACTTATTGCTGTGTCTCCTTTAGTCTTACTTGATATGTTCATCTGATTTGCAACGTCGTATGGCAACTTCGTTTTTAGATTGTTTTATGTCTTTTTAAGTTTACTTTGAGCTGTTATTTTGAGAAATGCTTTGAAAGCAATTTTATTGAATATTCTGAGATGTGTTTGCTTATGATTTAATTATAGATGTATAAGTAGTTACAATATGTATATATAATTCTATAGATAGAAATTGAGTTTTTGCAGCCTCGCTTATATTGTGTGACAATAGATCTGACAAGTCACACAATACAAACAAGTTTTTACTCATTTTTTCGGGTTCTTTTTTATAAAAACCGAGTGCAGGTGATAAATCCACAAATATTATTCACATCGCCATTATCCCTCTATTCATTGCATTTATTTCTTTTAAATTTAAATTTTTTACTCTTTTCAACTAAAATACACAAGTTTAATTTAAAATACATATAATAAACATACATTATATTATACGCATTTAAAATACACATCTTTTACTTATTTCATTAATAATAATAGTAATAAGAAGAAGAAAAAGAAGAAACAATAGCATAAACCAAACCAATTTATTTTCACGTCAAATAATCATTGTTTCTAATTTGCATAAACAAACAATACATGATGCTGTTGATGAGGGGAAAAATTACGATTGGCTAAATTTGAATCCTCCTATCCTAACATAAATGTACTTATTTTTTCTTTCGTATAATTTTCAAGTTTTAGACTGGAATTGTAGAGATTAGATTGACATGTGATTCGATTTTGCATAGTTAATCTATATATATGTTGCGGCCAAAACCCGAAATCGGCCAATTCTAGAACTGGCCGGCCAATTCCCGAACTGGCCGGCCAATTCCCGAACTGGCCAGTAACGTTTAAAAATGACTGGCCAATTCTAGAATTGGCCGGCCAATTCGCGAACTGGCCAGATGCGATTAGCCAGTTCGCGAATTGGCCAGATGTGATTGGCCAATTCCCGAAATAGATAGAGGCACTCGGTTTAATCATTTCTAACACAGTTCAAAGTGTCTATGAATTCAAATAATGTAGTCGTCTACCTGGCCGTTCTCTAACTCGAGTAAAGGCTCGGGATGACTTGTATTTGTTATCTTATTTCGTTTATCAATTTATTTTGGCACTGATAGGGAATTGTGTACTGTTTTTTGTTAATTTACTGGGATATACAAAAATATTTCGTTTCAATATAATCAATAAGAATCGTTTTTACGGTACATTTTAATGTTGTTACATTACAATAAAATTGGTACCTATGTATCATTAATAAAGACGACAAACAGTTATTTATTACAGTGCATGAAATATAGCAATTCTAGATTTTTTCAGAAACACTGAAAATTTTATTACTAAGAAAATGATGAAAGAATTTTTAGTGCCTTTTAATGATGTTACACTATTTCAAATTTAATGAAAATCACATGCTTCTCTAGTGTATAAGAACTTTTTTTATAGAGTATATTGATTAAGTAGCCATTTTAGTTCGTTTATTGGGACGCCAAAATGAATTCCGATAAAGATTATGATATTGCCAAAAAATCCTTTTTAGGGCATTTTTATAATGTTACATTATTTGAAACATAATGCAATTTACAACCCTAGCTTATGTAGGAAGCAATATATATTTTGTAGAGTATTGGTTAATTAGTAATCATAGTTCGTTAATAGAAACATCAAAAATGACTCCAATGAAGAATTATGATACATTTCATACATAATGAAGTTTATATGCCCTTCTCATGTGGGAAGCAATGCTTTTTTGTAGAGTATTGATTATGTAGTCAATATAGCTCATTTGTAGGGACGCAAAAAGTATTCCGATAAAGAATTATGATAAATGCAAGGAATCTTTCATAAAGTATTTTAATGATGTTACACTATTTCAACATAATGCATATGTGGGATGTAAATTTTTTGTAGCATATTGAATAAGTAGCCATTCTAATGTACGTTTATAAGAACGCCAAAAAGAATTCCGATGAAGAATAATGATGTATGCCAAAATACCTTTTATAGGGTATTTTAATGATGTTGCACTATTTCAAACATAATGCAATTTACAAGCCTGTCTCATGTGAGTAGCAATATTTTTTTTTAGAATATTGATTAAGTAGCCATTATAAGGAAATATAATACATGCGAACAAATCTTTTATAAGGCATTTTAATGATGTTACACGATTTCGAACATAATGCACATGTGATACTTTTTTTGTAAAGTATTGATTAAATAGCCTTTACAGTTCGTTTACAGGAACGCCAAAAAGAATTCCGGTATAGAATTATGATGTATGCCAAAAAATCTGTTATAGGTTATTTTAATGATATTACACTATTTCAAACATAATGCAATTCATGAGCCTCACTGATGTGAGAAACAATGTCTTTTGTTGCGTATTGATTAAGTAGCATTTGTAGATCATTTATAGGGGGGCCAAAACAATTCCAATAAAGAATTATGGCATATTTCAAACATAGTAAAATTTATATGCCTCACTCATGAGGGAAGCAGTAGGTTTCTTTGTAGAATATTGATTAAGAAATCATTATAAATCGTTAATAGGGACTCCAAAAAAGTATTCCGATAAGGAATTATGATATATGCGAGAAATACTTTTACAGAGTATTTTTTTTGATATTTCACAACTTCAAACATAATAAACCCTTTATACATTTCTAATATGCTCTACAACATGTTTTCTATAGATTATTGAGTAGGTGGAATTTACCATTTATATTCCGATTGTTTTTCATGTGCATTTCCAGCTGCGATAAACTTTTAATATTTATTTGTAAAGCAATTTGTAGATCATAGAAAGCTTTAATGAAAGATAAAATAAATAGATTACTAGTTGCGGAAACCTATTGCTGAAATGAAATTTTACTTTTTTTTTATGCTTATGTGGATATCTCTTTACATAAAAAGAACCGGAGTAAATTCTCTTAACAACATTGTGATAGAGTTGCATGATATTTTGTAATCTACACAGTGATTCATTTCCTTTCTTGTTTTAAGTTTAAAATTGCATATTTGTCGATGAGTTACGTTTATTACTTTAAAAAAATCCCCCTTCATGTTTATTTTAATTTGTAAAGAATCTTCTGCAGAATGTAGTTAATCAGGTTCAAAAGAATTGGAAATAATGCGAAATACTATAAATTTACTGAGACCATTTTTATACAAATAAAAAATAATATTTCTATTAGAAAAAATTGCAATTTAGACCACTAAGGTGGCATATCAGAATAGCATGGAAATATCCTTTTCTGTCACGTGTGCATATCAGTGCCATCAAACGGAACCGTCGCAAATTACGTTCTTCTTTGAATAAGAAACAATTTCTAAAAGAATTTCATGACGGCGCCGCATCTACTGGGTAGCCTTAAATCCCCAATTCGGGTGTTGGCCAAGGCTTCTCGGCCAGTTCGCGAATTGGCCGGCCAAAACCCGAAATACGCTATTCATTTCATGTATTTCGGGTATTGGCCGGGAAGCTTGGCCAGTTCGGGTATTGGCCGGCCAGTTCTAGAATTGGCCAGGCTCCGGGTTTTGGCCGCAACATATATAAATGAAAGTCTAAGTTTCGTATTAATCACAGCACAAAAAAATCTACCTATCCTAAAATCTTGATGATTGGGGTAAAAATACTTCTTATAACATCGAGTGCCGCTAAGAAGGGATTTTCGAAAACTCCATCCCTAAGGGAGGTAAAAAAAAAGAAAGAACTTTTAAAAAATTCCTTAAAAATTGGTTTTTGTAGTTATTTTTCTACTGATAACATATTTTAGTGTATTTTTTCATGCTAAATCGAATGGTACTAAGCAAATTCTTTTAAATCCAGTAGTTCGTGAGATACTTACAATTTCTTCTGATGGGAAGGAGAGGGGGCACGTGTAACGTATTTAAGCAAAATATCTTCTGATAATAGTAAACCTATTGAAGTGAACTTAAATAATGTGGGATAAAAAGGAATAAAAAATATTGATCCCATTCACCATCTTTTTAGATCTTTATCTCGCCACAAGGGGATCTTTTAATTCTTATTTCTTTGGCTATTTTCCTACTAATTGCTAAAAAATTCTAATTTTTCATACTCAAACTCCTTTATCTTTTTACACTTACTCGCGCCTTTTCCACTTTTTGCAACCAGAGAACATCATCACATGTTTTTCCTCTAATATACCTTCCTTATAGCCTCCCTTTTGTTTGTTTTTTAATTCCCTCTGTTTTTCGTTTCCACATATTTACTAAAATGAGTGCGAAATTCAAGATAGCTAATCTACTAAAAATTAGTTTAACATAGTGATTTTAGAGCTCATTTGTCTATTATGTCGTCAATATTTATTTTGAACCAGATAATGACATATTATACGAATAAGACAACGATTAAGGCTATTTGATTAAATGTTAAGTTTTTAACCGTTACTAGATGCATTTTGTTTGATACAAGATTCCTTTAAAGAAACCGACCAGCGTAGCAGGTGAAGGCTGCTAGTTTTTTATATTTATAAAAAAAAAAAAAAAAAAAAAAAAAAAAAAAAAACGAACCAACAGTTAATTGAACCTACTAGATGCGTCTGAACTGATGGTCAACATGCATATTATGATAATATCAGGTCATCCAGAAAGTAAGTTCCGTTAAGCATATATTAAACAAAAAGAAACCGTTATTAAAACAAAATAATAATTTACTGCATAATGGAGTACTATTCTTAGTTTATTTTTCGACACACACTGTAAAAAAAAAAGGTCGATCTACTAAAAAACTTTAGTGATCCTTGTAATTACTAAAAAATTTTTAGTAATCTTAGTCGGTTACTAGAAAATCTGTAAGAATTACTAGAAAAAAGTTAGCAACGAATAGAGTTAATAGTTTTATATTTTTAATAGCTCTTACTAAAACTCAGTTGTTGTGGCCTTGATAGCATAGTGGTTATAGTAACGGACTCCAGGCTAAAAGGTCCCGGGTTCGAAAGTTGCCTCCGCCAAATACACCCCGAATGTCTGTAGTGTCTCGTTAATTAAGGGATAATGAAAATCCTGTCGGAGCAGTTAAGAATGTTTAGTGCTGCCATCTATTGCGATTTTGCCGAAAATCTTTCGCTTCAGAAGTCTGGATGCAGCTCCAAGGAAGCTCCTCCGCTTCGGTTGCACGTAATGGTTATTAAAAGTAATTTTGGAGCTATTACTAAAATTTGCTTTGTGGCTCATACTAAAAATTTTTAAGTTAGTTATACAAAAAATTCTTTTGTTCAGTTCACAAAAGAAATGCTTGTTTCACTTGCAAAAAAAAAAAAGTTTGTAATGGTTACTAAAAAATTCTGTGGAATACAAATTTACTAAGAAATTTTTAGCAACCTCTTGAATTTTTTTTTACAGTGTGGCGTGAGTGTTTGTATCTCCTTCTCAAGTCATAGAAAGTTGCCGCCTATGATGCCAGTTATCCGGTAACAGTGTTGAAAACAGGACTGAGGAGTCGATGGGAATAATGGTCGATTCCGATTCCGGAAATTTTAGCGTCTTCGACTCCGGCTCCGGAAATTTTAGCGACTCCGACTCCGGCTCTGAGTCCTGGCTAGCTAAAATACTAGTGTCGCTGCTGGTAAAAATTATGAGGGAACGCAAGAAAAATAACGGGGAAGAATCGCTATTTCGGCATTAACTTAGTTCATAGAACTTGTCGTCGATAGTATGAAGTAAACACATTACTCACTCTTTTAATGGACTGTACACAAGTAAATATTTATTTATTTATTTTCGTAACACAAACTCAAAATGCGATTTCACATCGCCACTTTTCAAAACAAAACACAACTCTGTTTATACTCTCGAACCCACACGGTTCGCCTTTTTTATAGATGGCTCTCTAATACAGCGTTTGTCATTAGGTACGGAACATTCCACCCCACGTTGCAATGGTACATTCAACCATTAAATTATATAGAGTCATTTCAAATGCAAATATAAAATAAGAACAATATATTGATAACAGAAAAAATATGTACAAGAAAAATACACAGAAAATATATACACAGAAAATATATACACAGAAAAAATATATACAAGATTACAGATTAAGAGGCAAAATAAAAAATTTTGATATTGGTCATTTGTAAACTTCAGATTGAGTTTTTAGTTTGACAAATCTGACCCGTTTATCTTCACCAAAAAAAATTCTATTATTCATCCCAATTCCCATTTTTGAGGCGGTAGATTTTCATCTTTAAGAAGCATTAACTCATTAACTTTTACATTATATTTTTCTACCATCCACTTGGACCTTTGTTGCAAATTGTTAAGATACTGAATATGCCATTTCTTCCAAAAAAATTGAATTATTTTTGTTACTTTTTTTCCAGTTAGACAACCGATTGTCTTTAATCTCAATTAAATTTGGCTCAACAATGGCATTTAAGAGTCTGCCAATTAAGAAATAGGCAGGGGTTAACACATCATACACATCAGTATCTGATGACAGAGGTACAAGCGGTCTGGAATTTAAAATTTCTTCTATTTGGGTAATGACCGTTAAAAATTCTTCCTATGTCAACTTAGAATTGCCTAAAACTCCTTTAAAATTATATTTGAATGCCTTTACACCACTTTCCCAGAGGCCACCAAAATTAGGTGCTCTTGGAGGAAAGAAATTCCAGTAAATTCCCTCAGTTGACAAATAATTTGCAAGTCTCTAATCTGGTTTTAAGACTAAGTTATGTAACTTAGAAAGTTCTTTAAATTAGCTCCTATAAAATTTGTGGCATTGTCCGAATATAATTTCGAACACAAACCTTTACGAGCCACAAATCTTTTTAAACATGCCACAAAGGCCTACGATGTTAAGTCAGTCACAATTTCCAGATTAACCCATTGAGGGGCAAAGCACTTTCATTTATAAAATGCTGAAATGATTAAATGACACCAGAATTCAAAAACTAATTTATTTCAAAATAGATAAATGCTTTTCTTCACATAGTTGATAAAATTTAGATTTTCCTTTCAAAATTCTGGTGGCAGTGTGGCATTTCTCAATAAAAAATAGGTGGTATATATTTTATACCACCGCCCTTCAAGGGGTTAATGGCTTTTGTGACTAAGCATACAAGTATACACACATATATTTTGTGGCAAATTCCTTTTCTTTGATTTCTATACCTAATAAAGAATGGGCGACAAAAATCAGCTCCTGAACAATTAAGTGGGAAATCAGGAGTTACCCTCTCTTTTGGTAAATCACCCATTAACTGTTCAACACCTACAAGTTTAATTCTAAAACATTTAATGCAATCATGCACAACTTTCCTACATGTTGTTTTACTCTGAACTGGCCAAAACTTTTGTCTTACAAAATGTAATAGAGCAGTAGGGTCTAAATGAAAATATCTCTTGTGGTATGCCTCTAAAATTAACTTAGTTAATTTATGACTCTTAGGCAAAATAATTGGGAATTTACTGTTGAAACTTAAATTAGAATTCTTTATTCCACTATTTACCCTTATTATTCCATCCATATCTTAAAAAGGATTTAAACATTTTATCTTACTTTTATCCGGAACATTCTTTTGGTGAATTAAGCACTTAATTTCCTCTGAAAACTCGTTATTTTGGACTTCTTTTATAATAAATATCTTACTTTTTAATACTTCGTCAGTTACAAGGGACCCAACCTCTTTTCAGTTGGATTCTTCAAGTTGTGAATAAACCTGAAAAGATAACTTAGAACATGTAATATTTTAATATAACAGTTAGCAATATCAAATAACACTTCAATAAAGGGAGGGATTAAAAGTTACATTAAAAACAGATAAGTCACTTTGATCTAAATTTTTTAGTTCTTGTGAAAATTCGTCTCTAATGATGGACGTAGAAATTTTACGATTGGGATAGTCTCGCTCAGTCAAAAACGTCGGACCTTTGAACCATAGTTCGTTTTTAACCAGTTTCTCAGGATACATTCCTCTCGAAATGAAATCTGCTGGATTGGTCTCAGAAGACACATGACGCCACTATTGAACTTTTGTCAAGTCCTGTATTGCCACTACACGGTTAGCAACAAAAATTTTCAAAAGATATGGTTCTTTTCGTAACCAGGAAAGTACGATCATTGAATCGCTCCATAAATAAATGTCAGTAGTCTCTAGTTGTAAGGCACTTTTCACTTTGGATATCAGGTTTGCTAAAAGAACGGCTGCAGAAAGCTTCAATCTTGGTATAGTGAGACGCTTAAGGAGTGCTATTCGGGATTTGCTGCAAACCAAGTTCACTTTAAAGGCTCCATCATCTGACGTGGATTTGCAATAAATAACGCATCCATAGGCAGATTCGGACTCATCACAAAAACCATGAAGCTCGATCTTAACAGGTTTATCAATTAGAATGCACCCCTTAACACTCACATTGTTCACTACTGGCAAGGACTGAATAAAGCTTTGCCATTCTTGCGCTTCTCTGTCAGGAAGTGGATCACTCCAATTTAGATTCAAACACCAAAGGTTTTGCATGAGAACTTTAGCTTTAGTTACAACAGGCCCTAAGAGGCCAAGTGGATCGAAGATGCGTGCGATTGTTGATAGCACGATTCTTTTGTTGGCGAAACTACACTTTCTACTTGTATTTGAAAAGTAAAGCTGTCAGTGCTAGGATTACACATGACACTTAGCGTTTTTCTCTCTTCTCGAAAATATAATCATTGTCAGGTTCTGTTTTTAACTCTAAACTATTACTATGCCACTTGTGCAAATACATTCCTGCACTCTTGAGAGCCTCCACTAACTCTGACTGCAACTCTTTAGCTTCGGTTAGAGTGGCTGCGCCGCTCAGCACATCATCGATGCAAAAATCTCTTTCTAAAATTGGGGATGCTAAGGAATAGTTTTTATGCTCGTCTCTCGATAGTTGAAGCAAAACTCTAGTGGCTAAATACGGGGCACTCACTGTTCCACAAGTAAGAGTTTTCAGCTCATAAGTTTTAACTGGTTCATTCACACCCTCCCTCCAAAGAATTCTCTGAAGTTCAGTTTGGCTCGGATCAATCAAAATCATTCCATACATTTGTTTAATGTCAGCTACGAATGCATAAATATGTTTACGAAATCTTGTCATTATTTTAAAAAGGTCCTCCTGAATTACCCTACCGTTATATTGTAAGGAATTAAGAGAGTTCTCTAAGGTTGTTTTCGAAGATGCGTTAAAAACTACACGAAGTTTTGTTGTATTTTTATCAGGGCGGTAGGCTCCTAAATGCGATATATAACACTAGTTTACAGTACATCTGTTGCCGAAAAAATTTTAGCTGTTGCTGACTTCATATGATATGCTATTTTCAAAAATATAATTAGAATATTTTAATCAGCTCTAGTTTCTGAGTTTTAGCTATGAAGGTATTAAACAGAAAAAACATGTATTTACTAAGAAAAACTTAACTAATTTTTTTTTTATCATCGAGTTCTAAAAAACTTCATTTTAAAGCTCTTCTCCGTTGTGTAGACTTTGGAAAATGACGTATCAGAGACCAACAATAGTCAAACATCATATTCGTATCCCAGAAACCCTGATAGAACTCTTCCACGACGCGTAAGTCCTGATGCATACGCTCTCCCTCCTCTTCGGTCTTATCTCCTAAATTTTCCGGAAATCTGTCCAGGTGTCTACTGAGGAAGTGGAGTTTTAGGCTCATATTGCACCCCATATTTTTACTTTCTTCTATCTTTACAAGAAGAAAGTATTGGATTCATGAAAATTTTCGACTTCCGGTTTTCGACGGATTTATACGTTTTAGAAGGTCCTGAACACGTTTTGACTATTTTTAGAAAATGTCTGTCTGTGAGTCTGTCCGTCTGTCTGTCTGTCTGTCTGTCTGTCTGTGTGTCTGTCTGTATGTGACAAAAAATTTGTGGGCGCTCTATCTCAAGAACTAATGCTCTAAATTTAATAAAATTTTATATTCAGTTAGACCTTGATAAGAATTAGTGCCTATTGGTTTTTGGTGAAAATTGGCCTGCAGGTGGCGCTGCTATACTACGTTTTTCATGATTTTCAAGATTGCTATATCTCAAGAACTAATGCACAGAATTTCACCAAACTTTAGATTCTGTGACCCCTTGATACACATAGACGCTGATTACGTTTTGGTGTAAATCGGCCAGCAGGTGGCGCTGCTATGCCACGTTTTTCATGATTTTCAAGATTGCTATATCTCAAGAACTAATGCACAGAATTTCACCAAACTTCAGATTCTGTGACCCCTTGATATACATAAACACTGATTAAGTTTTGGTGTAAATTGGCCAGCAGGTGGCGCTGCTATGCCACGTTTTTCATGATTTTCATGATAGCTATATCTCAAGAACTAATGCACAGAATTTCACGAAACTTCAGATTCCGCGATACCTTGAGATACGTAGCCGCTGATAAGGTTTTGGTGTGAACTGCCCTATAGGTGGCGCTGCTATGCTACATTTTGCACGATTTTGCGATAGCTATATCTCAAGAACTAATGCAGAGAACTTCATGAAATTTTAGATTCTGTTACTCTGGAATATATAACATAATTAGACGCTGATTACATTTTGGTATTAACCTTGCAACAGGTGGTGCTGCTATGCTGCATTTTGCACAGTTTTTCCGATAGCTATATCTCAACAACCAACGCACAGAATTTCATCAAACTTCAGATTTTGTTACAAAATGACATATAACTTAATTACACGATGATTACGTTTTGTTATAAATCCTTCAACTGATGGTGCTGCTGTGCTATATTTTACACGGTTTTTTTTAAACTAGCTATATCTCAAGAACTAATGCGCAGAATTTCATCAAACTTCAGATTCTTTTACACCATAACATAATTAGACGCTTTTTTACGTTTTGGCATAAATTGTCCAAGATATGGTGTTGCTGTACTACGTTTTGCAATTTTTGGTTATAACTATATCTTAAGAACTAATGGACGAAATTCCATCAAATTTCAGATTCTGTTAGGTCTTGACATAAATAGATGCTTATTAGGTTTAAGTATAAATTATCCAACATGAGGCACTACTAAGCTCATTTTCTCAGAATATTAATTAAATTTTGCGTTTTAGGCTTTTCGGATACCAGAATCTCATTAGGCTAGGTCAAATGTTCGAGGAAATTCGATAGTGAGTAACTTTAGGGTCACCACGTTTTTTTTTTTAATATTAAAATGTACTTATGAGATAGAAGAAAGTTTTGGGATTGATACATCCAACTAGTTTAAATTGAAGTAGAAAGTCTTCTACAAGTTCACTATAACTTTCAGATTTTTTATTTCTGAATTTTTTTTATTTTAGTATTTGAGGAAAGCATTTTTTTTCTTTTAGTCTTGATGTTAACAATGCTAAAGCTTGTTTAGAAAGATTTAAATCTCTTACAAGATCATCTAACTCATTTTGGGAAAAGCATTTTGGCTCATTTGACATACCTTCAAAATCCGCAACATTTTGTGATGAGTTTGGTCCTTCAATGTCTTGTTCTAATGGTTCAGATATATTTTTAGATTCTGAAGAGTCAGGTAAACGTTGCACTGGACCTTGAACACAACTAGTACTTGGGTACATCCATTTAGCTCGATTTTTAGTGTTTAAACCGTTTATGTTCACGCTACAAAAATAACCGTCTTCGAGATGATTTCGTGGTTTTCGCCAAATAGTCGGTGTTCCAAATTTAAAGGCACGTATATTAAATATTCCACAAACAATTTACAAACACAATTGTGAGTCCAAGACTTCTCATTTTTATACAAAAATATCCCCAAATACTCAAAATAGGTACTTTTCACCAACTCTGATGTAACTTTTGTACAATTCTTAAACACATATTTGCCGCATGTATAACAAAAATAATTTGGATTGTTTAAACAACGTATTCTTGAACAACTCGTGACGCAAAAACTTGAGAAACTAATCTTAAAACAGTAAAGTACGCCTGTTATCGATTAATATTAGGCTTAAATGATAAAAATAAAAAACAAAGTAACTCGAGCTGCTCAAAAGATTTTTTGGTTAGATTTGACAAAAACAAGTCATAAGTGAACATTATCAACCACAGAATTCGCGGCAACAGACAAAAAGTTTAATTTTGTAAACTAGTGTAATAGGTTCCTACTTCTTCCCCCCTTTCCGAAATCTCTGTCATGTGACCCAATCTTTCATATTCGCATAAAAATTTTCTACATAATGTTAAATATTCAGACTCTTTTAAAAATCGATTCCACTGCGAATTTAACTTTTTAAGGGCGATATCCCTGGATTTTCCTAAGCAAAGCGGATCCTCTTTTAGTGGTTGACTCATAAATTTACATTATGTTTTCATACTTTTGGGTGAAGGAAAGCACAATGATAAACCAATGAGTCAATTGAATTTTTTAGTTTTTCCCATCAAGATATGACTTGGCAGACGGATTGCTTTTTAATGTGTGAATCGAGATTTAATCCTTAACTTTCATCCGTGATCTCGATGACGTGATTGTCTGTACTGCCGTCTCCCGGTTGATATGTCATGTGATGAAATAACAAGAAGTGTTAGGAAATGGCCAATACCTCACATCCCAATATCACTGAATCCGCACAACAGAATTTGGGAAGTGACTCACAATTCATTATCGCCAGTGAAATTTCAGTATTTCTTTTAGGTAGATTTCGTATGAAATTGCCTATTGCCGTCGCTCCTACGTACGAATTTCTCAAAAAATTTAGAGGATCCACGCCGAACTCCAGAACTACCTTCCCTAGACCCCAAAACTTCCATCAGTAAAAAAGTTTATTTATTGTCTGAGCGAAGCGAAGTCTTATACTCAGAGTACGTAACGATATTAAAAGTCAAAAATATTCTTTCGTCAAGCAAATCTCAAAAAGTACTTGTCGGATTTCGATTCTGTTTGTACCAATAGGTACCTATGAAGGTAATCTGGTGAATGCACCACCTACGAAAAATTAGTTCCAAATAGTTTAAAAGTTATATTAAAAAAACTGATAAAAAGCACAATTTATTTGCATACGTCACGGAAATTTGGTGTGCGTGATTTTCACCGCTGGATATTTTCGTAGATTACCGAATCAGTACATGGAGTAAATAGTAATCATTTACGCACTCAGAAATATTGAATGCAATAAAACATTTTAAAATTTAATCATGCAGGAAAACAAAACTGTTATTTTGTTATATTAAAAAAATGTCATAAAAACTTTGATTTGAGATTTTGTGATAATCTCTTAATAGCATTTTTTGATAGCTAAAAGAATGTTTTATATATTTCGCGTGTGAAAATTAGAAACAATTGCGTTTTTAAATAAAAAAGTTTCTTTTATGACATCATTTTCCCTTTATATTTATTTTTATTGCATGTTTTCTTTTAACTTATATTTTGTTTGTGTGTGGAAGTCAATTCTGGTCACTAATTTTTTGGCACGGATACCACAAGTGCATCAGATTTGGCGCAATTTTTTTCAAAGCCCATTTGGCGAAAACTCGGTTTTCAAATAACGCTTACATACACATTTTTAAATTATTTTCGGTACTTCTAGATTATCCTGTCGACCAAAAAATTATCGCCAAATTATAAGATTAAATGCCAATAATGGATGATCGTGAATGTCACATTCAATGACATTAAATGCGATTCGTGTGTTTAAAATGTCATTAAGTGATTTTTATTTCGACTTTTTATTAATATTTTTTATTAATATTCTACTAATTATTTGTTTTTCCGTTATGTAAAATAAAAATTATGTCAACATGTATAATTTGGCTATTAGTTTGGCGATTTGTATAATTTGGCAAAATTGGTCGACGGGATAACCTAGAAGTACCTTATTTTCTATTTTCAAAAAAAAAAAAAAAAAAAAAAAAAAAAAAAAAAAAAAAAAAAACAATAATTAATAACTATAAAAAGAAATATTTTATATAATTAAAAAAGGAAATGAAAGTAAATAAACATTTTATGAGTAAATAAACAAATAATAAATAAATAAAGCCGAGTTACCATCTCAGTAAAATAATGCCATTTTGACGCCAATTATGTACCCACATGTGACATCTTTTCCCATTTTTCATACATTTCCTGTTGGCATACAACTTTGAAATTTGGAATATGTATGCATACCTGGGAGCAATAATGGAATTAGACATTGATTTTTTTTTTTTTTCGATCGAAAAAGGGGCAACGGGGGCTATTTTTTAAAGATTTATACAATTTATACTGCATAAAGGAGCTACTTACCTATTTTTATATACAAGAAGAAGTAAGTGGTATGTAAAAACAACTATAGTATACATAAATAAAATACTTGAGATAATGTACTAGAGATATAAACACCGGGTTTGGCGAGATTTTTTATGCCAACTAAGCGGAAACATCGTTTTGATTACCAGATACATAAAGCGTTATTTATTTATTTTAAAATGAAAAAAAAAGGAATAAACGAAACATTTTCTGTTATTAAAAAATAATAATAACAATCAATAAATGACAATATTTTTAGAACAAATAATTTATTTGATAACCAGCATGTTAGGCAATTGAACGCCATTTTGGCACCAATTAGGTACCTCGGTGTGTATAGGGCATATATGTGCCATATTTATTTGTAAAACTGAGCATGAACGTTTACCAAGTGTGTTTTCATAGTCGCTTATATCTTTTTGGAACATAGCGCACCTTTCTAAGCCAAAAATGCACAAAAGAAAAAAAACAATATTTGCAGTGTTTTTTTTTAACAATATTTGCAGTTTTTTTTTTTTTTTTTTTTTTTTTTAATGTAATGCATATTTTGTAATCAGTAGGCTCGATAATCAGACCTCGTTTTTTTCTTGCTTTAAAAGATGTTTCATACGACGTCTTTTTTGGATTTGTCGTTTTCCCTATTTGATAGTATGCGTCTACTCGTTTTGTAACTTTCTTCTTTATTAACAGCGACATTTGGATTTCCTATTTAAATAAAAATTCTTCTAACTACAAAGAATTTTGTTAAAATAAATAATCAAATGAAATGCAGACATCTATTGCTCAAAGCACAAAATTTTTCCTATTGAGTTAATAAAAATCAGTAAAAACATAATTTTTATGATAATAAAAAGATGACTTATGTAATAACAGTATGATATATTATGTACGTTATGGATTCAGTATGAATATTTCTTCAATATTTATAAATAATAATAATAATAAAATAAAATGCGGACAGACCAAAGTCTATATTTGACTGAAAACAACAACCATTTTCTAAATGCTTTTAAAAAATGGCCAATGAAAAGTGATATTTCAAAAGTATTATGAAATTAGTTAAAAACCATTTATTTTAAACTAAATGAATTAAAGATTTATATTTTTAACGAAATAAATGGGATTTGAAAAATTATTGGAAATTTATCACCATAGATGTATCAATATTACAATCAGTACTTTGTATGCAAAATGGAACAATTAGCAATACTTTTTGTACCCGAAAAATGGTCGTTGCTTTTTTTTAAGGTTAAAAAGCAGATTACGAAATATTCCTATACAGAGATGCCAAGCCCCCGCTTATTGCACAGCAGAATTTTCTTATGGAAAAAGTTATTTTTTAAATCAGCAGAATGTTCCAATTTAATAAAACATTTTCTGTATTAAAATACCGGTATCCAAAATGCCGGAGAATTGGCAGCTCTGCCTATAACATTTTAATTAATCACGGTACTTTTTTTAATCGGATTCAAATTTATTGAAGACAACGTTTTTTGGCCAAATGCAGCTTTTTTCCACATGCGTAACTACGATACAATTCCTTGATGCTGAAATAAAATTTTTTGACTTATGCTATTATTGCTTCCTCTTATTTATTTATTTGAATTTTAAATAAGATGACTCAAAATCGTGTTTTTTAAATGTACGGAAAAAATGCATTTCGAGAGAGGGCGAAAAGAACAATATTTGGCGATTTATTACTTTCGTTTGGCTAAGTGTCTTACTACCTTGTATTTAATACTCTTCACAATACTTCGCTGTTAAATGGACTTAGGCGCTTTTATAAAAAGTTTGACGTAATTCGGGATTAAGAAAGTGAGTTTTTTACTGAATAATACAAATAAATGAAAAATGAATTCTAAGAAATACTAATAAAAGAAAAATGAAGCATTATATTGATCTGTGTATATTTAAAAATGCATCTGCTAGCACTAATTAGATAATTTATGTGTATATAATAGGAGATAAATAGTTTTTGATTCTTTATTTCTATGCTATAAAGCATTAACACGTTTGTGTGTTTTTTGTTATCAATGGGAGTACCTAGCCGATTTAAAAAATAATGTGGGCAAAAAATGTTGGTAACCATCTTTGCTGCAAAATATACTATATTTTGCGTAGGAACAATAATCACCATCAATACACGAGTAAAAAATGCTCTAAAATTGAGAATTCTTTTATGCTGATATGACTAATTTTTTTTTTTTTTTTTTTTTTTTTTTTTTTTTTTTTTGTGGCAACTTTTAAGATATAATATTCTCGTTATGAACGATTTCTAAAACATTCGACAATTTAATTTCACAAATTAAACATTTTTTTTCTAAAAAAATTTTTAAACCCAATTTTTTGAGAATATTGCAATTTCCAGGATACTGTTGGGGTCAGAAACTATAACTTTGGCATTATAGTAACTTATAAGATGTAAGTGCTCGTTTAGGACAAATTTTTAAAAAAGGATTCCTTAACGCTTATCGACAACCTCATTGCATCCGTGGAAAACAGATATTCAACATTATAAACTATTCGGACGGATTTCACACTATATAAAATACACTCCATTCTCTTCAAACATAATAGTTTATGTGACTTATAGTTTCGCAAATAGGTGCGAAAGCTTCTGTTTATGCTCATGACATCATTTCAAAGAGTTATATTTCCAATATGGGAAAATTTGGTGTATTATTTTCTGTTGTACTTTTAACATTTTGCATATTTCCAATTTTATATCCATGCATGGTTTGCTTTCTTTCATAAAAATAGTATATGCAACTTTATATATAAGATTTTGTAATTCTATGATTCAATATGCTTATTTTCATCATATTTTATCACAATGAATGACCAATTAAAGGTAACATCTCATTTTCTTTACTTATCGCAAGTTATTAAATATGTATTCTCAGCAATATCGCTCAGACTAATCCCTCTGAGGGAAGTCCTAGTCTATCTTTCTATATATATATCACCTTTTTATGGACACGAAAACTTCTGTAATTCTGCTCAAATCTCTTTCAAACTGATACATAAAATCAAGGGGCATAAAATCTCGGCCAAGATCATTAATGGACATAATAAGATCAAGGGGGTAGGAAACGGTCTTTGTGTGTCGGTCTTTGTGAAAACCGAAAAAAACCCATAACGTCTTAACTGATATCGAATCACTTGAAAGTTTATATTACTTCTAAAAAAATGGGCATTGCAGATTATGCATGATATTATACATGATATTATGCATGGCAGATTTATGATTAAGTTGAAAATGGGCTCAAAGGGTGAAAAAATTAGGGTTTTTGGGAGAAAAAAAAATTATAACTTTGTCAATGTCCAAGGTATCAAATGCAATTAAAGTTTTAACAAATTTTCTTAATCTATCTATATAAAAGAAGGTCTGGATTTCGTATTAATTACAGCACAAAAAAATCTGCCGAACCTAAAATCTTGAAAATTGGGGTAAAAATACTTCTGATAACATCGAGTACCGCTAAGAAGGGATTTTCGAAAATTCCACCCCTAAGGGAGTTAAATAAAGGAACGAACTTTCAAAAAATTCCTTAAAAATCGGCTTTTATAGTTATTTTTCAATTGATAACATATTTTAGTGTATTTTTTATGCTGAATCGAATGGTACCAAGCAAATTCTTTTAAGTTCAGTAGTTCGCGAGATACTTCACATTTTCCTGATTTGGCGGTGTCTTCGGCGCAAAAACCTGAAATTTTCAATCCTTATCTATATATATAAAAGAAAGTCTAAATTTCGTATTATTCACAGCACAAAAAAATCTGCCGAACATAAAATCTTGCAAATTGGGGTAAAAATACTTCTGATAACATCGAGTGCCGCTAAGAAGGGATTTTCGAAAATTCCAGCCCTACGGGGGTTAAAAAAAGGAACGAACTTTTAAAAAATTCTTTAAAAATCGGTTTTTGCGGTTATTTTTCAACTGATAACATATTTTAGTGTATTTTTTATGCTGAATCGAATGGTACCAAGCAAATTCTTTAAGTTCAGTAGTTCGTGAGATAATTCACATTTTCCTGATTTGGCGGTGTCTTCGGCGCAAAAACCTGAAATTTTCAATCCTTATCTATATATATAAAAGAAAGTCTGAATTTCGTATTAATCACAGCACAAAAAATCTGCCGAAAAAAAATATTCAAAATTGGGGTAAAAATACTTCTGATAACATCGAAGGCCGCTAAGAAGGGATTTTCGAAAATTCCACCCCTAAGGGGATTAAAAAAAGGAACGAACTTTTAAAAAATTCTTTAAAAATCGGCTTTTGTAGTTATTTTTCAACTGATAGGGTTGTACTAACCTCAGGAAGGGCACATTTTTAATTTCTTTATAACACCAGTCGTGTGACACATCATTTGAAAGGTCTGCAACTGCTTATTCATATTATGGACGTTTTGTGTGTCCCCCCCCCACCCACTCTGCCTCTCGAGGAAGGGCACATTTTTAATATCTTTACAACACCAGTCGTGTGACACATCATTTGAAAAGTCTGCAACTGCTTATTCATATTATGGATGTCTTGTGTGTCATCCCCACTCTGCCCCCACCAGTGGATGCACATTTTTAATTTCTTTACAAACACCAGTCGTGTGACACATCATTTGAAAGGTCTGCAACTGGTTATTCATATTATGGATGTCTTGTGTGTCCCCCCCCCTCACTCTGCCTCACCAAGGAGGGCACATTTCTAATTTCTTTACAACACTAGTCGTGTGACACATCATTTGAAAGGTCTGCAACTCCTTATTCATAAATGGATATCTTGTGTGTCACCCTCACTCTGCCCATCCAGGGGGGGGGGGGGCACATTTTTAATTTTTTTATAAGACCAGTCGTGTGACACATCATTTGAAAGGTCTGCAACAGAGTTTTCATATTATGGATGTCTTGTGTATCACCCCCTCTCTGCCCCCTAGGGGGTGCACATTTTTAATTTCTTTACAACACCAGTCGTGTGACACATCATTTGAAAGGTCTGCAATTGCTTATTCATATTATGGATGTCTTGTATGTCAACCCTTCACTTTGCCCCCCAGGGGGGCACATTTTTAAATTCTTTGCAACACCAGTCGTGTGACACATTATTTGAAAGCTCTGCAAATGCTTATTCATACTATGGGGGTATTAGCGAGCGCAGCAAGCAGGGGTAGACTACAACTTGGAATCTACAACTTGTTATCTACCTACAACTTGGCCACTCCAGACGGGATCGCGAAGCGAATCCTGAAAATCTGTAGAAAAAATCAGAATTCTCAGATTTCTCGCCCGCAGAAAAATCTGTTGGCGAGCGTAGCGAGCTAGGTCTGAGCCCCCCTACTAAAATAAAATAAAATAAAATAATATAAATAAATTAAATAAAATAAATAAATAAATAAATAAAATAAAAACGAAATAAAAAAAGGGGGGGGTGGAAGAAGAAAAGAATTCATAACTTCGTCAATTCTTAAGAGAGCAAATCAGATTAAATTTATTATACATTAATTCGATAATATCTACAACTTTTATAATAACAGGTAACTTTTATATGAGTTTTTGATAAGACCAATTCTTATAGCAAAAATAAATATAAAAAAATAGGAGTGGAAGAAAAAAAATCTCAAATCCAAACTGCTTATATTCTAACTCATTTTAAAATTCATTTTTGATTTTAAACGCATCCGAATGGCAGGTTCTCTTATTTAGGAACTATAAAATGTGCCTCAATGGTCATTTTTTTCATAAAGTCAGAATATATTTCAAAAAATTCTGTTAAAGCGGGTATTTGAGCCGAATTTTGCTCAAGATTATTCTCATAAAACCAGCTCTTTCAAAAAAAGGAAATTAAAGATTCTTCAAAAGCGGCGAGATAAAGTTGTTAAAATGGGTTTATCGCTAATCATATTTTATTTTTTGTTGTTGAAATGTGTACTTAACTTCGAAATCTACCTCCGCCTATAGGCCAAGCCTGCAGGGATTATGATGTTATGAAGTTTCTAAGAAAGTAAACATATTCTATTGAAAATTTTGCTAAAATATCTTCATTATTGTTACAGTTACGGACGAAAAAACGAATTCAGCTAAGTAATGATAGTGTGTTTACAGTAGGTGTAACTATTGAAATTGGGTTTTCAAATATGCTATGCATTTTCCAAATTGCTTACTTAGTCATCATATTTCACGAAATTTTGTTATAGAATTCTGAATGTGTTTCATAATCTATGCTTAACTCATGTATGCTGATTTTTTTCTAGTTTATTTTATGTTTTTAAGAATTAGCTTAAGGCTCTGCTTCAGCCACCTGGAAATACTCGCTCGCTTATCCTAATCCTATGAAAGAAAATTTTGAAGATATCTCTTTTGATTTTTTTTCATTTTAAATGATATTTTTTTCATTGTGGAAAGCTGAGATTAATCTCTGCATCTGCCTTTTTTCTTTTTTTCGATTTTGTTTGCAGATTTTTTTAAATAGCAGACTTTCACAATCGAAACCGGCTCCGAAAATGAAAGTGTCATAATTAAAACTATCTGTAAATAAAATCAAAAAAGTAAAAAGAAAAAAAAAGCGTCTTTTTACAAACCTATCTCAGCTAGCCAATGCGAAAAGAATGGTTTAAAAATACTGAAATACAATCGAGATATCTTCCATAGGATTAGTGAGCATGTCTTTTCAGATGATTGAAGTAGCCTTTTAAACACGCAACGGTAGTTTTAGAGGACGTGACCTCTTCTGATTCTGTAAAAGAAATTAATTTAATTCTCCATAAAAAAAGAAAAATGCTTTTAAATAGAAGCATACTTTTAAACTTTAATATTTCTTAGTTGTTTCTTTTGACACAGGCTATACATTTGTAATCTGTACTTCAATTACACTAGTTTACAGTACATCGGTTGCCGAAAAAATTTTAGCTGTTGCTGACTACATATGATATGCTATTTTCAAAAATATAATTAGAATATTTTAATCAGCTCTAGTTTCTGAGTTTTAGCTATGCAGGTATTAAACAGAAAAAACATGTATTTACTAAGAAAAACTTAATTAATTTTTTTTTTTATCATCGAGTTCTAAAAAACTTCGCTCTTCTTAAAGCTCTTCTCCGATGTGTAGACTTTGGAATATGACGTACAGTTGGCAAAAAAAGTATTTGTACACTTCATTTTTTTAAATTATAATGAAATTAAACAAAAGATTTAAGCAAAAAATACTGTAATACATTAATTTAATGCATTATAATATTATAGAAGCAGAAACAAAATTAAACGAATCGATTTTTTACATTATAATAAACAAATATACAAAATTATAATGCAAAAAAAGTATTTGTACACTATCTTAATGTAATATAATTAAGGAAAATTTAGTAAAATGATACAAATTAATATTTTGTGCGAATTCATTTAGCATTTATGACTACTTCTAGATGGTATGACATAGATTCCACCAACTTTTTTGTAGTGGTCTGGTTAATGTTATTCCATGACACAATAAGAGCTTCTTTAAAACTGTTTTTTACTAATACATATTTTTTTCTCGGATTTTTGCATCCAATAGCATCTGCAAATTTTCTACTGGATTCAAGTCTAGAGATTTTAGAGGAATTACCAGTCGTCTTCGAGTATTGTCGTAAGCATGTGCTGGTGATCACAGCAGTATGCTTTGGTCATTATCCTGCAGAAAGTGAAAAGCTTCCTCTATGCATAATTTCTTGGCACAGTTTAATAAATTATGGCGCGACACATCACTGTATGTTAAACCTGTCCTTCCATTGTCAAAAAATTTTAAATGTCCTGCTCCATTAGAAGCTATACACCCCAAAAGTATAATATTAGCCCCAACATGCTTGATAGTTTGAGGTATACGTTTTGGATCTAGAACAGTTTTATTTTTACGCCAATTTTTTCGAATGCTTGATGGTAAGAAAATTCCGAATTTTTCCTCATCAGAAAAAATTACTGTTTTCCAAAAATCCAATGATTTACTTCTGTATGCGAAAGCGAATACTATGCGCTTTCGCCTATTTGTTTCGTTGATGAATGGATTTTCCCTTGAGGTTCTTCCTTTTAAATCTGCATTGAGAAGAATATTTTTTATTGTTTGAGGTGTTACTCTGATGCGAGAAGATGTCGCAAGGTCTCCAGCAAATTTTTGAACCGAACGCACAGGAATTTTTAAAGCTTTTTTAACAACACTCTCTTTTTCCCTCATTGTTAGTTTGCTAAGAAGTCCTGGTTTTCATTGAATTTCGATTCTTTTAATTTATTCATAGTTTCTCACTATACATCCAATAGTTGTAAATGGTAATTTAATAGCTTTTACAAATTCTTGTTGCGTATTTAAATTTTTATTATGCTCAATCATAGGATTTCATATATCTAGAGGTGCCTCTCTAGTATTAGGTTCTATATTCAATTACTTCAAGAGCAAATTAAATTAAATGTCAGACAAATATAATATGAACTTAAAAATTATTAACAGCTTCTGTAAAAGTAGTCCTTTGAACCATAAACACTATAAAACACAGTACATATCAGGATGGAGAAATGTACAAATACTTTTTTTGCAAGAAATTTTTAAACTTTTCCCATTAGAAAATTATTTTACATCTTTATCGAAGTTTTCTGTTGTGTAATTTAAAACGCACGGTAAACAGACTGTATTAAAACTATTTTTGACAAAATATCTGTTTTTATTTAGTAAAAAATTAAAAATTTTAGAGTGTACAAATACTTTTTTTGCCAACTGTATCAGAGACCAACAATAGTCAAATATCATATTCGTATCCCAGAAACCCTGATAGAACTCTTCCATGACGCATAAGTCCTGATGCATACGCTCTCCCTGCTCTTCGGTCATATCTCCTAAATTTTCTGAAAATCTGTCCAGGTGTCTACTGAGGAAGTTTAGTTTTACGCTCATATTGCTACCCATATTTTTTAATTGAACTAGAAAGTCTTCTACAAGTTCACTATAATTTTCAGATTTTTTATTTCCGAAAAACTTATTTCAGTATTTGAGGAAAGCATTTTTTTTTCTTTTAGTCTTGATGTTAACAATGCTGAAGCTTGTTTAGAAAGATTTAAATCTCTTACAAGATCATCTAACTCATTTTGGGAAAAGCATTTTGGCTCATTTGACATACCTTCAAAATCCGCAACATTTTGTGATGAGTTTGGTCCTTCAATGTCTTGTTCTAATGATTCAGATATATTTTTAGATTCTGAAGAGTCAGGTAAACGTTGCACTGGACCTTGAACACAACTAGTACTTGGGTACATCCATTTAGCTCGATTTTTAGTGTTTAAACCGTTTATGTTCACGCTACAAAAATAACCGTCTTCGAGATGATTTCGTGGTTTTCGCCAAATAGTCGGTGTTCCAAATTTAAAGGCACGTATCTTAAATATTCCACAAACAATTTACAAGCACAATTGTGAGTCCAAGACTTCTCATTTTTATACAAAAATATCCCCAAATACTCAAAATAGGTACTTTTCACCAACTCTGATGTAACTTTTCTACAATTCTTAAACACATATTTGCCGCATGTATAACAAAAATGATTTGGATTGTTTAAACAACGTATTCTTGAACAACTCGTGACGCAAAAACTTGAGAAACTAATCTTAAAACGGTAAAGTACGCCTGTTATCGATTAATATATAGGCTTAAATGATAAAAATAAAAAACAAAGTAACTCGAGCTGCTCAAAAGATTTTTCGGTTAGATTTGACAAAAACAAGTCATAAGTGAACATTATCAACCACAGAATTCGCGGCAACAGACAAAAAGTTTAATTTTGTAAACTAGTGTAATAGGTTCCTACTTCTTCCCCCCTTTCCGAAATCTCTCTCATGTGACCCAATCTTTCATATTCGCATAAAAATTTTCTATATAATGTTAAATATTCAGACTCTTTTAATAAATTTAACTTTTTCAAAAAAATGTATAACCGACTCCAAAAAAAAAGCGCTAAAAAGAAATAAATAATTCTATAAAATTCTCTAATGACAAATCGTTATCCAATAACCACACATTGACTATCATGTACCGGTATAAAACGGTTAAATTTAATAAATAGATTTTAATATCCACCAAACATAGGTTTTCCAGAGAATATTTTTTACAAGAGATTAATTTACATATTTTTGATTTAATTTTTGAATATATACATATAAAAAGTAAGGAATTACTTTTTGAAGTTGGTGCCAAACAATCATATTCGATAATGATTTCCCCATTTTATTTATGGTACTAGACATAATATATCCACAATTCTTACTATACTTAAGATAGTTTGGCACCAACTTCAAAAAGTAATTCCTTACTTTTTATATGTATATATTCAAAAATTAAATAAAAAATATGTAGGGGGAACTGGGGCACATTGATACTTGGGGCACATTGATACACCCCCTGTACAGTACACAGGGTCATTACAGGAAGTTTCACAACAGCTCCAAAAGGTGATACTAGTGAAATTAATTACATACAGAAAGTTTTGGAATGATTCAATAGTTTGATGAAATGGGATGGGTGATTAATTGTTTTTGTAGGTCAGAAGTAAATTTGAGTTGTACAATTGAAATGGTATTATACAACAGTTCCAGTATTTTCAACCGAAAAGAATACCCTCCATGGCAAGTAAAGCTACTCATTATCAATTCCTCATTCTTTATTGTTAGATAAATTATGAAGTGTTGGATTCGTGACTCATTTTATTCAAAATGGGTGTATGGGGCACATTGATACAGTATTTGTCGGGGCACATTGATACAACCTAAATCCTTTTCTAGTTCATTTTTTCATTACCTTTTATTTTTTTTTAACCATACACTCCTTAATTCAACCATTTTTCGTCAAAAATTTCTACTATTAGTTTTTATTGAAGTGAAATAGCTCTAATTTCTTTATATTAGATCATTTTATAGAATTTTTGCAAACAGAAGACGTACAAACTTACAAAATATCTAGTGCTAGTAGAATTAACAAAAGAAATGGACGGCAGCCTGGCAAATTTTAAATTTATATCGATACTCCAGAGAAAAAAAGTATTATCGACATGAGAAATGTTAAGCAAGAGAAACAAGCTGCAGTACAGTACAGGATAATTATATTATAAACATAATTTTAATATAATTATCCTTTATTTTCTGTTTGTAAACCGATTTATAAACAGAAAACCTGGTAATTCTTTCACCTTTCCTAAGAAAGAAGATAATTCTAGTGTTAAAGTGCTAGATATGACAAAGTTACCACAGCCAACAAACAAACAAGGAACCGCCAGAACTTCAGGTCATTATACATTTCATTTTGATTGCTTTAATATCGCGCACAAATAAATTGTGTGCGATTTTAATGTCTATAAATATATATAAAATGGTTTGTTAACTATTTTTCTATGAAAAATATGCATTGGTGTTATTTTGTCTCCATTTTCTCCAGACGTGTCAAAGTGTATCAATCTGCCCCGGGGATGGGGCACATTGATACAAATTACTTTTTTTGATTTTTTTAAAATTACATGCAAAAATAATATATAAAACAACGATTGTACATTTTATAAGACACTACACATGTTTTGCTGACATCACATAGAAAAATAACTTGAAATTTCTGCTTTCTAGACACCAAAAAAATTTGTTGAAAAAAGCTGTATCAATGTCCCCCAGTTCCCCCTAAATTAATTTCTTGTAAAAAATATTCTCTGGAAAACCTATGTTTGGTGGATATTAAATTCTATATATTAAATTTAACCATTTTATACCGGTACATGATAGTCAATGTGTGGTTATTGGATAACGATTTGTCATTAGAGAATTTTATAGAATTATTTATTTCTTTTTAGCGCTTTTTTTTTGGAGTCGGTTATACATTTTTTTGAAAAAGTTAAATTTATTTCCTACTTTTTAGTTATTTATACCGTAATACATAATTATGTGTACTGACATATGATGGCTCTTTGCAACGCATTACTAATGAACGCACTTTGCTGAGTTCTGATGTATTCGCTTTACTTGTCACTGTTTGATTGTCAACTTTTCAAAAGACACTTACAATATCGGTTAGTATCGTTGGGAATATTTAGATTTTCTGGATGTGGTAACTTCTTCAGATCTGGCACGACGAAAAGCTACCGCATTCATGAAATCTTAAAGTCAACATCTAATCGTACGGACATCGGAAGTGGTTATCGAAAGGTGACAATACCTCAAGTAAAGTGTCCTTACACATAAGCGCGTGGCAAAGAGCTTCCATATATGAGTAAACGGCAAAATGACTCCATGTATCAATGAATAGTAAAATGCTTTTCTAGTGTAGTCAAAAGTACTCCCCCTTCAGTCAGAAAAAGCAAAAAAAAAAAGATTTTAACAAAAATCGCTCTATGATTCAATAGATAAACAACAACATTATAATTCCTATAAATGCAGTAAAGGCATCGGAAATGAGCGGTGATGATTCGACGAGGAATCCGAAAATCATAACCTGTACTTGGCTGCATCTATAAGAGAGTGACAGCATTCAATGCTCAAATACTTTTTTCATGGACGCTTTTGGCCCAACTAAAAATTTGAAACACCGCTTTTATGGAAAACGATTATTTCAGCCTATCATGGAGCATTCTCATGGGTCAAAAGAAAAATATTTTATAAAAGCGGGGGAGTGACGATGCAGCAAAAGGGTGAAATTTTTTACAGTGTACTAGAGGACCCGACAGACGTTGTCCTGTCACCGACAGACGTTGCTCTTCTTGGCATCGACTCCAGAAATTCAAATAAATGTACGTGAATATGGTAAACACTACGCTCTTAATTTAATTTCTTATTACAATTATGTAAGGAAATTATTTTTCACTCTTCAGTACTTTTTGAAGTCGGTTCAGTTTTTGATAAAAAAGTTTATTTTTCTCTTTTTAGTTAAAAGTTAACGATTGTCTGAAGTCGGTTAATCACAATTATAATACAGGAATTATTATTGTAAAGTATACACGTTTGTCAGGAGTGGGGTTCGAACACGCGGTCTCTTTCTTCAAGAAGTTGAGCTTAAATCTGGCGCCTTAGACCGCTCGTACATTCCGTCCGCACTCTATTCATCGAACTTATTCAACACTTTCAATTAGCGAAAAATCACTAAAAATTAATTTTTGCCTAATTACTAAAAAAGTACAGAATCAATTTCGAGGAAATGTAAATCTAAAGCATTCTCGAATCCATTGGAACGCACAAACAAAATTTCATTAAAATCGGCCCAGTCGTTTAGGAGGATTTCAGTGACATACACACGCACAGAAGATTTTTATATATAAAGATGAGCATTGAAAATTTCAGGTTTTTGCTCCGAAGACATCTCCAAATTAGGAAAATGTGAATTATCTCACGAACAACTGGATTTAAACGAATTTGCTTAGTACTATTCGATTCAGATTGAAAAAATACACAAAAATATGTTATCAGTTGAAAAATATCTACAAAAACCGATTTTAAAGGAATTTTTTAAAAGTTCGTTCTTTTTTTTACTCATCTTAGGGGGGGAGGGGGAATTTACGAAAATCTCTTTTTAGCGGCACTCGATGTTATAAGAAGTATTTTTACCCCAATTTTCAAGATTTTTGGTTCGGTAGATTTCCTGTGATGTGATTAATACGAAATCCAGACTTTCTTTTATATACAGGGTGTCCCAAAAGGTCATGTCCAAACGGCACACATGGTTGTGTCAGGTCATTAGGAAACAGAATTACATAGGAAAGGGGGGTCGGAAACGCGATTGTAATCCGCTAGAGGGCGATAAGCGATGTCAGACGAAAGCGCGGGCAGTCGGATCATTCGAAGCGCGGACGTTGCAGAGAAAGGATGAACCAGTTGATGAGCACTTGGATGAGCACTTACTATGAGTTGTAGCATTTTTCTTTTTTATTTGGTACTGTTTTGTTGTAAAATAAAGATATTTTACACCGTTTGTTATCTTTTCTTTGCGTGACGGTTACGATGCAATTTCACTGTTTAGATCGCGTTTCCGACCCCCCTTTCCTATGTAATTCTGTTTCCTCATGACCTGACACAACCATGTGTTCCGTTTGGACATGACCTTTTGGGACACCCTGTATATAGATAAGAATTGAAAATTTCAGGTTTTTTCGCCGAAGACATCGCCAAATAAGGAAAATGTGACTTATCTCACGAACTACTGGATTTAAACGAATTTGCTTAGTACCGTTCGATTCAGAATGAAAAAGCACACTAAAATATGTTATCAGTTGAAAAATAACTATAAAAGCCGATTTTTCAGCAATTTTTTAAAAGTTCGTTTTTTTTCTACTCATCTTAGGGGTGGAATTTTCGAAAATACCTTTTTAGTGACACTCGATGTTATAGGAAGTATTTTTACCCCAATTTTCAAGATTTTTGGTTCGGTATGTTATTTTGTGCTGTGATTAATACGAAATCCAGACTTTCTTTAATATACAGTTGGCAAAAAAAGTATTTGTACACTCTAATTTTTTTTTATTTTTAAATAAATAAAAACAGATATTTTGTCAAAAATAGTTTTAATACAGTCTGTTTACCGTGCGTTTTAAATTACACAACAGAAAATTTCGATAAAGATGTAAAATAATTTTCTAATAGAAAAAGTTTAAAAATTTCTTGCAAAAAAAGTATTTGTACATTTCTCCATCCTGATATGTACTGTTTTTTTATGGTGTTTACGGTTCAAAGGACTACTTTTACAGAAGCTGTTAATAATTTTGAAGTTCGTATTATATTTGTCTGACATTTAATCTAATTTGCTCTTGAAGTATTTGAGTATAGAACCTAATACTAGAGAGGCACCTCTAGATATATGAAATCCTATGATTGAGCATAATAAAAATTTTAATTCGCAACAAGAATTTGTAAAAGCTATTAAATTACCATTTACAACTATTGGATGTATAGTGAGAAACTATGAATAAATTAAAAGAATCGAAATTCAATGAAAACCAGGACATCTTAGCAAACTAACAATGAGGGAAAAAGGGAGTGTTGTTAAAAAAGCTTTAAAAAATCCTGTGCGTTCGGTTCAAAAATTTGCTGGAGACCTTGCGACATCTTCTCGCATCAGAGTAATACCTCAAACAATAAAAAATATTCTTCTCAATGCAGATTTAAAAGGAAGAACCTCAAGGGAAAATCCATTCATCAGCGAAACAAATAGGCGAAAACGCATAGTATTCGCTTTCGCATAGAGAAGTAAATCATTGGATTTTTGGAAAACAGTAATTTTTTCTGATGAGGAAAAATTCGGAATTTTCTTACCATCAAGCATTTGAAAAAAATTGGCGTAAAAATAAAAGTGTTCTAGATCCAAAACGTATACTTCAAACTATGAAGCATGTTGGGGAGAATATTATACTTTTGGGGTGTATAGCTTCTAATGGAGCAGGACATTTAAAATTTTTTGTCAATGGAAGGACAGGTTTAACATACAGTGATGTGTCGCGCCGTAATTTATTAAACTGTGCCAAGAAATTATGCATAGAGGAAGCTTTTCACTTTCTGCAGGATAGTGACCAAAGCATACTGCTGTGATCACCAGCACATGCTTACGACAATACTCGAAGATGACTGGTAACTCCTCTAAAATCTCTAGCCTTGAATCCAATAGAAAATTTGCAGATGCTATTGGATGCAAAAATCCGAAAAAAAAAATATGTATTAGTAAAGAATAGTTTTAAAGAAGCTCTTATTATGTCATGGAATAACATCAACCAGACCACTACAAAAAAGTTGGTGGAATCTATGTCACACTATCTAGAAGTAGTCATAAACGCTAAATGAATTCGCACAAAATATTAATTTGTATCATTTTACTAAATTTTCATTAATTATATTACATTAATATAGTGTACAAATACTTTTTTTGCATTATATTTTTGTATATTTGTTTATTATAATGTAAAAAATCGATTCGTTTAATTTTGTTTCAGCTTCTATAATATTATAATGCATTAAATTAATGTATTACAGTATTTTTTGCTTAAATCTTTTGTTTAATTTCATTATAATTTAAAATAATGAAGTGTACAAATACTTTTTTTGCCAACTGTATATAGCACTTTTAATTAGCGAAAAATCACTAACTATTAGTTTTTACCAAATTACAAAAAAGGTACTGAATTAATTTCGACGAAATGTGAATCTAAACCATTCTCGAATCTACTGGAACGCACATACAAAATTTCACCAAAATCGGTCCAGTCGTTTAGGAGGAGTTCAATTACATACACACGCACAGAAGATTTTTATATATAAAGATGTATGAGATATTCCATAAAAGGGATGGAGTGACGATGCAGCAAAAGTTAAATTTTTAACAATGTATCGCAATGCTAGGCATTTTCTATTATAAAATTTGATGATGATTTCATGGTAGAATTCGATTGTACGCCGAATGATCCTTTATTTCTACACAGTCATAAATACATAATCCATATTATTTTACAAATTCGTGGACATACAAGGACAAGATAGCACAAGGAAATATTACGACACAAGAAAAGTACAACCGGGAGCTACACATAAAGAGTGCGTGCAACGGAGCCAGTGGGATTCGAACCCACAATCTCCTGCGCTCTCAAGAGATTAGCAGCGTGGTGTCTTAACCACTCGGCCACAAGGACCCCCTTGATGACTCATTTTTGTGCAGAATCTTTTCAATCAGTCGTATACTGTGCTCCATGTGTCGTCATATTCACATCAAGGAATCCTACATGAACAAAAT
Organism: Maratus speculifer; assembly: GCA_964019185.1. Lineage (NCBI taxonomy): Eukaryota > Metazoa > Arthropoda > Arachnida > Araneae > Salticidae > Maratus > Maratus speculifer. The sequence goes on along the minus strand of OZ025292.1, from coordinate 145,668,284 downwards.
CTGAAATCATTCTGGTGTCTAATCCGGTAACCAAATCTGAATCTAAATATAATTTTGTTACACATATCTATGCACTATATTTTTCATTGATATGTAGAGATAATTTTTTCCTCCGGAGCAAAATATATACTAAAGGATTTTCATCTTTTCAACAACTTAAGGATGTCGATTGGTATCGATGTCTATTTCCGCTTTAGTGGATGCGAGAACTTGTCCATTTAAGCTTTAACATTTCGGAAATTTATCGCATCCAGCAAACTTTAAGGCCGCACACTAGGCACAGAAAAAGACCCGGATGATAATGTGAAGTCTATGGGGAAAGGATAAGATTTTTTACAGTTTAAAATACGCGTACACAATCAGAGCGCGTCAAGTTGCTTCTATGATTCAATGCATAGCAAAGTAATTCTAAATGTTCGTATGTATTAAAATACCCTTTTCAGCCATAAAAACTAAAAAGGAAGATATTATCAAAATCACACCATGATTCAACATGCGTCTATATGAAAGTAGTAATATTTGAAGTTAAGAATGTTCTTTGATAAACGCGGTTTTCCAAAGTACAGAAAATTTAAGAATTTTTACCCAGAACTTGGCGGTAGTCGCCTGAACGAATTTGTTTTATGGGTGAAAGAAGTTAACTAGCTTAACTTTAATGGTAAGCTTATCAAAATTTTTCGTCATTTATATTTGTCCAAATGTAAATCTAGCACATAGCAATGTACTTTAATCACTTTGTGAATACGGCATAACAAGCACCCCGATACACACACTCTTGCTTTAACGTGTAAGGCTCTTTAGAGATGAATTTTCAGCTTTTCGATATCGAATTCTCATGTCTGGATCGATGTGGATCTTCCACTTTGATGGATACGAGAATTGTTCCAGCTAAGATTTCGTACTTTGAAAAAAAACTAGCATCTCTGCAACAGTGGTTAGGATCGAGAAGGATTATTCGCTGTTAAGCAAAACAAGATTGACCAGTCATAAGCCTTCATTTTTGAGAACTTTTCATTGTTCGAAGGAGAGAGTCTGGAATACATAAAGTGAAAATCTGCTATCGACACTGTAAAAAATTTGACCCTTATGCTGCATAGTTACTCCATCGCTTTTATAGAATTTCTTTGTTTTGACCAATGAGAATGCTCCATAGTAGAGCGAAGTAATCGTTTCCTATAAAAGCGATGGAGTGACGATGCAGAAAAAGGGATCAATTTTTTAGAAAGCAAGCAGTGCTAAAAATTTGTATCCTTTAAATGTGCAACGATACTACTGAGTTCAAAAGTGTAGATCACAGCGACATATGCGGCATTTTCGTGGTACATTATCGAGACTAGCAATAATTCTTGTATTTTTAGAAAATGTCCTGCAGATGTCGCTTCTATCTTTAAATTTCATTATCATTGTTGCACATTTAAAGAATAGGACATTTTAGCGCTTTTTTTAAGTGTTACAGAGGACGTGTTCAGCACAACTTACCGGTTACTTACCGACCACTTACCGATTGTAGACAAGTACGAAAAGAAAATCAAAGCGAAGTGTGACGTCAGCTACAATTCAACAGAATAGTTTTCATTGATGCCACAATTTGCTTTCGTACTGCCCTACAATCGGTCGGTAACATTGGTTACTTTTGTAAGTTGCTCTGAACACGCCCTGACATAGCCGATTTCCACACTATATCCCCTAGGTGCTATATTTCCGGTTTCTTGCATAAGAGAACATGTCCGGAATCCAGGTAGAATTTGCGCTGTTAGCGAAACCAGATTAACGAATCAGAAGCCTGAATTTTAGCAATTTTTTCAATGTTTTAAATAAATTTTCTTGTTAATAAATCTCGTTTCGCAAACAGCGCAAAATTTATGTGAATCCTGGCCCTCGTCCAGTTAGGATTTTGCACTTTGAACACTGTTAAAAATTTGAAACTTTTACTTTATCGTCTATCCATCGCTTTTATAGAAAATGATTACTTCATTGTATTATGGTGAATTCTCATTGGTCAAAATAGAGATATTCCATAAAAGCGGTGGAATGACGATGCAGCAAAAACTTCAAACTTTTAACAGTGAAAAGATCGTGTGTCTATGTAAGTGTAACATGAAAGCATGCAAAAGGAACACTTCTAATTGGTCGATTGCTTCAAAATGAATTTGAAATTTAAAGTTTATATTTTTTAAAAAGTTCTAATTATAAGATTTTTATGAAATTCGAATGGGACCACATGGGCCTTATACGCTTTCAAACAAAAAAAGAATTATCAAAATCGGTTCATATTTGCAAAAGTTATGCGTGAACAACAAATACATACAGGTCGAAATCATAACCTCCTCTTTGAAGTCGGTTAAAAATCGATTCCACTGCGAATTTAACTTTTTAAGGGCAATATCCCTGGATTTTCCTAAGCAAAGCGGATCCTCGTTTAGTGGTTGACTCAAAAATTTACACTATGTTTTCATACTTTTGGGTGAAGGAAAGCACAATGATAAACCATTGAGTCAATTGATTTTTTTAGTTTTTCCCACCAAGATATGACTTGGCAGACGGATTGCTTTTTAATATGTGAATCGATATTTAATCCTTAACTTTCATCCGTGATCTCGATGACGTGATTGTCTGTACTGCCGTCTCCCGGTTGATATGTCATGTGATGAAATAACAAGAAGTGTTAGGAAATGGCCAATACCTCACATCCCAATATCACTGAATCCGCACAACAGAATTTGGGAAGTGACTCACAATTCATTATCGCCAGTGAAATTTCAGTATTTCTTTTAGGTAGATTTCGTATGAAATTGCCTATTGCCGTCGCTCCTACGTACGAATTTCTGAAAAAATTTAGAGGATCCACGCCGAACTCCAGAACTACCTTCCCTAGACCCCAAAACTTCCATCAGTAAAAAAGTTTATTTATCTATCTTTCTATATATATATCACCTTTTTATGGACACGAAAACTTCTGTAATTCTGCTCAAATCTCTTTCAAACTGATACATAAAATCAAGGGGCATAAAATCTCGGCCAAGTTCATTAATGGACATAATAAGATCAAGGGGGTAGGGATAAGGACGGTCTTTGTGAAAACCGAAAAAAACCCATAACGTCTTAACTGATATCGAATCACTTGAAAGTTTATATTACTTCTAAAAAAATGGGCATTGCAGATTATGCATGATATTATGCATGGCAGATTTATGATTAAGTTGAAAATGGGCTCAAAGGGTGAAAAAATTAGGGTTTTTGGGAGAAAAAAAATTATAACTTTGTCAATGTCCAAGATATCAAATGCAATTAAAGTTTTAACAAATTTTCTTAATCCTTACTAATATTATAAATCGGAAAGTGAGTTTGTTTGTTTGTTTGTTTGTTCCGCTTTCACGCCGTAACTACTGAACCGATTGCTTTGAAATTTTGCAGACGTAAAGTTAGAAGTCCGGATTAAATAATAGGGTAATTTTTATTTATTTTATTCAAATATTTTCCTTAATAATTCAAAATTTAATTATTTTTCATACAAAATCAATAGGCATTTTTCAGATTGTTGTTGTTGTATTGACCAAAATATTGGCCCGGTGAGCAGCTTTACATTTCTATATAGCTGTCTTAAGATTTTTCAGATAAAATTTAACCATTTTCCTTTCCTGTTGCCAAGAAAATAAAAAATTGGAATAATAATTTCTCAGCGGCAATGAATTTTTAATAGAAAACTTACACGCGAAAAACTATAATAAAATAATTTAAAAGAAAATAAATATGACGTCATGTTTGAAATAAAAATAAAAGGTGTATTTTTTATAATACATTTAACAAGGATATTTGTTTAGTTAATGGGAATTTTTGTGTAAAATATGGTGACATAAATTAAAAGTAAAAAGAATGAAAAAGAATTATATCTATATTAATAAAATAACAAATCGCTCTGTGTGTGTGTGTGTGTGTGTGTGTCTGCGATAGTTAGCGAAAACTACTGTACGTACGAAGCTCAAAATTTTTCTGAGAGTAGCCCAATATCTCTCCTGATGCACCTGACGCTCAGAATTTCAAAATTCTATTTATTAACTCAGTAATTAATTAAAATCGTTAGGTCACTCTCATAAAAAATCATCTTTTCCCAATTTCATTCTCTTTCGTTTTTTTATGGTTAATTGGTTGTATAAAATTTTTCGCAGAAGTCATAAGAAAGCTGAGACAGAATTAAAGAAACCCATGGAGGAATGAGATAAGTGGAGATGAAGTAAGCCTCAAAAAGGGTTTGCAATATGAAACCATTTATCGCTCAAATTTTAATGTGCCAAAGAAAAGGACTAGGAAGGGATTTTGTAATATAAGAAGAATTAAAAGAAATGAATTACAACTGAAGCATATTTTAAGAGGAAATAGCAAATTTTTAAATGGTCTTTGTTCTATTATTATTTGTTAAAATAAATGTTCGCTTTTAAAATGAAGGGAATTGGAAAATTAGCAATAATTAAATACCAAATTAAAATTAAATAAAATATTGAAAACATTTGATACGAACTAAAAATTGTATAACTAAAAGTTTCCTTCATTAATGTAATTTTAAATACTTTATAACGTAGATGAAAAATGTTTATGACTTAATAATTGCGTGTAAATAAATATTTAAAATATAATGATGAAAATATTCTTTTAAAATCATGTATGAAAACTTAAGTAATCTATATATATAAAAGGAATTCTGAGGATAATTGAGGCACAGGCGAAAGCAAATCTTGGCAATGCGCCAACTCGGTCCAGAGGAAGCAAATCTTGGCAATGCGCCAACTCGGTCCAGAGGTATAAAAGCAAGATAGAAAAAAACGCGCAGGTCTGTGCATTCAAGTACAACCACCCATATGTATATGCTGAAAGTTTGTTCTGACGCTCACCCGACGCACGTGGAGTGCCGATGGTCCGGGGAGAGTCACCGGGGGATCCGTCGCGAGCTGAGAGAGAAGCGTACCATACACATAAATTATTAAATAAACCTTCAAATTAAGCCCGGCGAAGCGGGCTGGGTATGCTAGTAAATATTAATCTAAAATATAGATTTCTGACTGCAGACGATTTTAATGTATTATCAAAAGAATGTTATATTTTCGAGCAAAACGTTAAAATAAGTTTCTATATTGATATTTAAAACACGTATGATAAAAAAATTTAAAATTTTTTACCGGTGAAGCGATAGATTAGTTCTTTTTAAGAAACAAGAGCAAAAAAATACGGGTTTAAACCTGTTTCAATTGATAGACGTGTCAAAGCACGTGCTTTTATTGGTACTTAATTGGACTTAATGTTGGGTTACATTTTTAGCATCACCTCCACAGATAATACTTCCACTCTATTAATTTCTTTTTACTCTACGAAAGAAATTAATTTGAGATTTTGACATCTCAAAAGTGACTGTTTTTTTCCCCCAAAGATCTTTAAAATTCATAGACTGGCAAAATGTCAGTTTAACTTAGGACTTTTGAACACAGCTGTTACGTCGGATCGTTGGTACTTCGTACATTATAATGTATCTGTGGTTAGCTATGTAGCAGTAAATATATGTATATGTATATATGAAGCTTTTTTAGCAGTTTTTTTAAATTATTGATTAAATTTGAATGCATTTTAATTAAGTTAAAATTTTATTAAGATTTTAATTTGTTTTTAAAACAAAAATGAAATGGCTGTTTGACGTAAAATTGTTCGAATCGGCAGACGATTCATGCACATTAATAAATTATCAAATAGCAAAATAAATTATATATCAAAAATAGTCACTAAAAAAATAGTAGCAAAACATAATGTTTAGACGATTAACACATAACCCGATCCCAACCAGAAAAAAACAGACCATACTCCGATCCAAGCAAGACAAAAATTCCACGAACATAAACACGACCCGAACCTAAAAATTCCATTTGAAAAAAAACTATGGATTTGATATCTGACCCGAATCAAATCTGAATCCCACAAAAATATTCAAATGAAGCATACCCCAATCCGACCAAGGAAAAATAATGTTCATGTACATGCAACCCGACCCGAACCTAAAAGTTTTCTTTGAAAAAACCCGAAAAATGACCAGAATGAAACCTGAAATCGATAAAAATATTCCAAAGAACTATAACCCGATTTTCTATAAAAGCGGTGGAGTGACAATGCAGCAAAAGGGTCAAATTTTTAACAGTGTATTTACACATATTTCGAGTTAAAGATAAAATCATAAAAATTTCAAGTTCATTTGACATTATTATTACGGACCCGGGCAACGCCGGGCGGGTCAGCTAGTTTTTAATAAAATGGTTCACTCATGAAAATGTGACGTCATAGTTGAAATAAAACAGGTACTTTATAGCAGTCGTTAAAAATACAAGGGGTATGAATATCAGTAGCTAATGGAGCGAGATAAATAATGACGTCATATTTAAAATGAATCAGAAATATTTTTTACTTATACTAATTAATAAGTTATAAGTTACATACAAATGGATATTTTTATTCAAAACTCATAATTATCAATGGAAGAAATTTTTTGTGGGGAAAAGGTGGAAAATAAAATCACTGATTAATATATTTTTGGCTCGATTTTTTAACACTTTCGAACAAAGTTGAAAAGTTATTATGCTTTCGGTATGTCTGTCTGTCTGGTCGCTTTCTAACTTTCGTAAATATACTCCGATTTCCATGAAATTTTTGGACGTTCTTAACGTTTACCTAGCACGAATACCTATTGAAAATAAAGTTTCTACCATGATTAGTTTATTTACAGGGATAGTCAAAAAATTTCCTTATATTACGGCATTATGGGGAAAAATCGTTTTAATTAAATTTAACGATGTTACAGCCTGTAGAACATATTCAAATTTATATGCATTTACAAAGTGCATTAAAATATGCATTTTGTAAAGTATGTAGTGAAAAGGGCACTTACTATTCATTTACAGGGTCAGACAGAAGAATTCCATTGCATAGGAATAAAGGGAGGAACACCTTCGACATATTTTAATTATGGTAAACGATTTCATGTATAATCAAATTGATACATGTTGCTGAGGCTTAATGTAAGTTATTTCATGCATAATACGAAGTGCATAGCATTTACAGGGACACACAAAAGATTTCAAATATTATATATTCTATCCGAAGTACTGTATATCATGGATAATGACTGCTGCATGGATGAAATGCATTTTGAATTATGATATGTGCTTTTAAGTTTCGCTAAATGTATGCATATTAAATGGAGAGTATAAATGGTAATAGTATAAATAGTTAAATTTAGATATACAGGGTTACACAAAAGATCACGGAAAGGTTACAGAATATGAGCGTAATTTACTTAAAGGTGGTTTTTAAATAAAATATGCATTTTTATTTTGAACTGCATTTACTAAACTAAGAAATGTTTGTAGTATATATAAAAAATGATAAACAGGGTCCCGCAAAGAACTGGATACAAGGTTGTCTTCGGATGATAATTTCTGAAAATGTAATTTAGGTAGTAATAAGAAATATTTTTGTTTGAAATAAATTTTAGAAAGGTACTTTCGTGTATTAAAGGCACTTGGAAAACTACAGGGCTGAACAAAAGAATTCAAGAATGTTTCTATCTATTAGTATTAATCGCTGAAAGGAAAATTTTGACCAGCAAACAAATTGGTAAATAGGGATTATCAAAAGTTTTTTTACCATAAATTCGCGATAAAAAGTTAATTACACATGCTTTTCATCATCGAAATTTTTTGCTTGATTGATCAATTATTTCTTCTTTAACCTCTTCAGTCCCTGAGTACCCAAATGGGTACATCAATTTTGTCCCATTTTATTAATGATACTCAAATATAAATGAAATTTCGATATAAGAATAATATGTTTCGAATTCTAAGATTCGAGCTAATGAAAATAAAACAGAAATCACGCTCTGAAGTCAAACGAGAGAAGAGATAACTCAGTAATAATTAAAAATACTGTAATAATCGCCAGTAGCGAAGAGGTTAAATGTTATGTGAACGAAGTCACGGGTAACTGCTAGTCTATCTATATAAAAGAAGGTCTGGATTTCGTATTAATTACAGCACAAAAAAATCTGCCGAACCTAAAATCTTGAAAATTGGGGTAAAAATACTTCTGATAACATCGAGTGCCGCTAAGAAGGGATTTTCGAAAATTCCACCCCTAAGGGAATTAAATAAAGGAACGAACTTTCAAAAAATTTATTAAAAATCGGCTTTTATAGTTATTTTTCAATTGATAACATATTTTAGTGTATTTTTTATGCTGAATCGAATGGTACCAAGCAAATTCTTTTAAGTTCAGTAGTTCGCGAGATACTTCACATTTTCCTGATTTGGCGGTGTCTTCGGCGCAAAAACCTGAAATTTTCAATTCTTATCTATATATATAAAAGAAAGTCTAAATTTCATATTATTCACAGCACAAAAAAATCTGCCGAACCTAAAATCTTGCAAATTGGGGTAAAAATACTTCTGATAACATCGAGTGCCGCTAAGAAGGGATTTTCGAAAATTCCACCCCTAAGGGGGTTAAAAAAAGGAACGAACTTTTAAAAAATTCTTTAAAAATCGGCTTTTGTAGTTATTTTTCAACTGATAGGGTTGTACTAACCTCAGGAAGGGCGCATTTTTAATTTCTTTATAACACCAGTCGTGTGACACATCATTTGAAAGGTCTGCAACTGCTTATTCATATTATGGATGTTTTGTGTGTCCCCCCACCCACTCTGCCTCTCGAGGAAGGGCACATTTTTAATATCTTTACAACACCAGTCGTGTGACACATCATTTGAAAAGTCTGCAACTGCTTATTCATATTATGGATGTCTTGTGTGTCATCCCCACTCTGCCCCCACCAGAGGATGCACATTTTTAATTTCTTTACAAACACCAGTCGTGTGACACATCATTTGAAAGGTCTGCAACTGCTTATTCATATTATGGATGTCTTGTGTGTCATCCCCACTCTGCCACTCCAGGGGGAGCACATTTTTAATTTCTTTACAACACAGTCGTGTGACACATCATTTGAAAGGTCTGCAACTGGTTATTCATATTATGGATGTCTTGTGTGTCCCCCCCCCCACTCTGCCTCTCCAGGGAGGGCACATTTCTAAATTCTTTACAACACTAGTCGTGTGACACATCATTTGAAAGATCTGCGACATCTTATTCATACTATGGATGTCTTGTGTGTCACCCCCTCCTCTGCCCCCCCAGGGGGCACATTTTTAATTTCTTTACAATACCAGTCGTGTGACACATCATTTGAAAGGTCTGTAACTCCTTATTCATAAATGGATGTCTTGTGTGTCACCCTCACTCTGCCCATCCAGGGGGGGGCACATTTTTAATTTTTTTATAAGACCAGTCGTGTGACACATCATTTGAAAGGTCTGCAACAGTTTTTTCATATTATGGATGTCTTGTGTATCACCCCCTCTCTGCCCCCTAGGGGGTGCACATTTTTAATTTCTTTACAACACCAGTCGTGTGACACATCATTTGAAAGGTCTGCAATTGCTTATTCATATTATGGATGTCTTGTATGTCAACCCCTCACTTTGCCCCCAGGGGGGGCACATTTTTAATTTCTTTGCAACACCAGTCGTGTGACACATTATTTGAAAGCTCTGCAAATGCTTATTCATACTATGGGGGTATTAGCGAGCGCAGCAAGCAGGGGTAGCCTACAACTTGGAATCTACAACTTGTTATCTACCTACAACTTGGCGACTCTAGACGGGATCGCGAAGCGATCATGCGGGGGGTTGGCGAGCGTAGCGAGCTGGGGGCTGAGCCCCCCTACTAAAATAAAATAAAATAATATAATATAAATTAATTAAATAAAATAAATAAATAAATAAATAAAATAAAAACGAAATCAAAAAAAAAGGGGGGGGGGTGGAAGAAGAAAAGAATTCATAACTTCGTCAATTCTTAAGAGAGCAAATGAGATTACATTTATTATACATTAATTCGATAATATCTACAACTTTTATAATAACAGGTAACTTTTATATGAGTTTTTGATAAGACCAATTCTTATAGCAAAAATAAATATAAAAAAATAGGAGTTGAAGAAAAAAATCTCAAATCCAAACTGCTTATATTCTAACTCATTTTAAAATTCATTTTTGATTTTAAGCACATCCGAATGGCAGGTTCTCTTTTTTAGGAACTATAAAATGTGCCTCAATGGTCATTTTTTTCATAAAGTCAGAATATATTTCAAAAAATTCTGTTAAAGCGGGTATTTGAGCCGAATTTTGCTCAAGATTATTCTCATAAAACCAGCTCTTTCAAAAAAAGGAAATTAAAGATTCTTCAAAAGCGGCGAGATAAAGTTGTTAAAATGGGTTTATCTCTAATCATATTTTATTTTTTGTTGTTGAAATGTGTACTTAACTTCGAAATCTACCTCCGCCTATAGGCCAAGCCTGCAGGGATTATGATGTTATGAAGTTTCTAAGAAAGTAAACATATTCTATTGAAAATTTTGCTAAAATATCTTCATTATTCTTACAGTTACGGACGAAAAAACGAATTCAGCTAAGTAATGATAGTGTGTTTACAGTAGGTGTAACTATTGAAATTGGGTTTTCAAATATGCTATGCATTTTCCAAATTGCTTACTTAGTCATCATATTTCACGAAATTTTGTTATAGAATTCTGAATGTGTTTCATAATCTATGCTTAACTTATGTATGCTAATTTTTTTTCTAGTTTATTTTATGTTTTTAAAAATTAGCTTAAGGCTCTGGTTCAGACACCTGGAAATACTCGCTCGCTTATCCTAATCCTATGAAAGAAAATTTTTAAGATATCTCGTTTGATTTTTTTCATTTTAAATGATATTTTTTTCATTGTGGATAGCTGAGTTTAATCTCTGCATCTGCCTTTTTTCTTTTTTTCGATTTTGTTTGCAGATTTTTTTAAATAGCAGACTTTCACAATCGAAACCGGCTCCGAAAATGAAAGTGTCATAATTAAAACTATCTGTAAATAAAATCAAAAAAGGAAAAAGAAAAAAAAAGCCTCTTTTTACAAATCTATCTCAGCTAACCAATGCCAAAAGAATGGTTTAAAAATACTGAAATACAATCGAGATATCTTCCATAGGATTAGTGAGCATGTCTTTTCAGATGATTGAAGTAGCCTTTTAAACACGCAACGGTACTTTTAGAGGACATGACCTCTTCTGATTCTGTAAAAGGAATTAATTTAATTCTCCATAAAAAAAAAGAAAAACAGAATGCTTTTAAACAGAAGCATACTTTTAAACTTTAATATTTCTTAGTTGTTTCTTTTGACACAGGCTATACATTTGTAATCTGTACTTCAATTAATAGGTTCCTACTTCTTCCCCCCTTTCCGAAATCTCTGTCATGTGACCCAATCTTTCATATTCGCATAAAAATTTTCTATATAATGTTAAATATTCAGACTCTTTTAAAAATCGATTCCACTGCGAATTTAACTTTTTAAGGGCAATATCCCTTGATTATCCTAAGCAAAGCGGATCCTCTATTAGTGGTTGACTCATAAATTTACATTATGTTTTCATACTTTTGGGTGAAGGAAAGCACAATGATAAACCAATGAGTCAATTGAATTTTTTAGTTTTTCCCACCAAGATATGACTTGGCAGACGGATTGCTTTTTAATGTGTGAATCGAGATTTAATCCTTAACTTTCATCCGTGATCCGTCTCCCGGTTGATATGTCATGTGATGAAGTAACAAGAAGTGTTAGGAAATGGCCAATACCTCACATCCCAATATCACTGAATCCGCACAACAGAATTTGGGAAGTGACTCACAATTCATTATCGCCAGTGAAATTTCACTATTTCTTTTAGGTAGATTTCGTATGAAATTGCCTATTGCCGTCGCTCCTACGTACGAATTTCTGAAAAAATTTAGAGGATCCACGCTGAACTCCAGAACTACCTTCCCTAGACACCAAAACTTCCATCAGTAAAAAAGTTTATTTATCTATCTTTCTATATATATATCACCTTTTTATGGACACGAAAACTTCTGTAATTCTGCTCAAATCTCTTTCAAACTGATACATAAAATCAAGGGGCATAAAATCTCAGCCAAGTTCATTAATGGACAAAATAAGATCAAGGGGGTAGGGATAAGGACGGTCTTTGTGAAAACCGAAAAAAACCCATAACGTCTTAACTGATACCGAATCACTTGAAAGTTTATATTACTTCTAAAAAAATGGGCATTGCAGATTATGCATGATATTATACATGATATTATGCATGGCAGATTTATGATTAAGTTGAAAATGGGCTCAAAGGGTGGAAAAATTAGGGTTTTTGGGAGAAAAAAAAATTATAACTTTGTCAAAGTCCAAGGTGTCAAATGCAATTAAAGTTTTAACAAATTTTCTTAATCTATCTATATAAAAGAAGGTCTGGATTTCGTATTAATTACAGCACAAAAAAATCTGCCGAACCTAAAAACTTGAAAATTGGGGTAAAAATACTTCTGATAACATCGAGTGCCGCTAAGAAGGGATTTTCGAAAATTCCATCTCTAAGGGAGTTAAATAAAGGAACGAACTTTCAAAAAATTCCTTAAAAATCGGCTTTTGTAGTTATTTTTCAACTGATAACATATTTTAGTGTATTTTTTATGCTGAATCGAATGGTACCAAGCAAATTCTTTTAAGTTCAGTAGTTCGCGAGATACTTCACATTTTCCTGATTTGGCGGTGTCTTCGGCGCAAAAACCTGAATTTTTCAATCCTTATCTATATATATGTTACAGGCCAAACCTGATTTTAGGCCAAACTAGTCTATCCTCACGCCCATCGAATAAACTAGTTTTTCCTCGGCCAAACCGGTCTATCCTAACGCCCATCGGATAAACTAGTTTTTCCTAGGCCAAACCGGTTTATCCTAACGCCCATCGGATAAACTAGTTTTTCCTAGGCCAAACTAGTCTATCCTAAGGCCCATAGGACAATTTAGTTCTTCCTAGGCCAAACTAGTTTGGCCTAACTCTTATAGGATAAACTAGTTTAGCCTGCTGTTTATTAGTCTGAACTAGTTTATCCTAGGCCGATCTAATTTATCCAAGGCCAATTAAATTTGGCGTGATTTTATTTGATTCAATGACCGCCTCAGCGCCAAAATTCTAGTTTGTCCTAGGCTGATCTAGTTTATCCTAGGGCAGTGTAATTTTACGTGTTTTTAGCTCATGGGCATCAAAGTCAAAGAAAAAATGGGCTCACAGGTTCTGTATGTATGTACGTACGCATATATGTACGTATGTACGTAACGCGATAACTCTTGATAGAAATAATGTAATTTGACATGTTTTTATCTCGTCAGCTACCCGAGAACTAATGTGCCCGTGAATTCTGTATCTATGTATGTACGTAAGTACGTAACGCAATAATTCTTTATAGAAATACTCGATTTGCATCACTCTTTCAATATAGGTTTATTCTTATGAGGAGCTTTTCTGATTAATTTTGGGAGGTCATTGTAGAAGAATAAGGGGGGAGGGAACGAGAGGCTGATTCGCCCCTTCCGTTAATTCAAATAAATGGATTTCTATGGATTATTAGCATATTTTATTCAAATTTTAGATATAGGAGTATTCTGTTGAAGCGCCTTCATTAGTTGTGGGTGTCAATTGTTTAAGTATAAAGGGAGGGGAGAATAGGGGTAACGCCCCATAATTTGTGTAAATGCTTTTTTCACGCAGAATTTACTGATTTACTTCAAATTTTAGAAATACATTCATTCTGATAAGGCGTTTCCCTAATTGGTTTTGGGGATTAATTGAATAAGAACAAAGGGAAGAACGGGGTAATCCCTCCTAATTTTGTTAAATGGGTTTTTCATGCAGAATTAACCGATTTCCTGCAAATCTTAGATTTGTTCATTCTGATAAAGCGTTTCACTGATTAATTTTGGTGGTTCTTTGGTTTTTGGTGTGAACCAGCAATTTATTTCCTTCCTTAAAATATATAAATTTGTTATAATACAGAATTATCCAATTTGCTTAAAATTTTGGACATGAATTTATTTGATCAGGTGCTTCTTTAATTAATTTGGATCTTTTCTTATGGTTATGTATAATGGGTTAGTGGACGATTTATCGCCTTCCTTAAATTAGATAAATGGGTTTTTATGCAGTATTATCCGATTTGTCGTAAATTTTGAATATAGCTTATAGTTTTTTCTGTAAAAGGCGAATCCCTGAATTGTTTTGAGGGTTTAATGATTAAGTATAAAGGGAGAAATGTGGGATTACCCTCTCTAAATCAGATGATTGGTTTTTATAGCAGAATTATCTGATTTGTTTCAAATTTTGGATAACTGTTTAATTTTATAAAGCGTATCTGTGATTAGTTTCGGGGGTTCAATGGTTAAATATAAGTGGGGGAAATGGGAAAAGGTAATCCAACTTACTTTATTTTTTGAGGGTGTTATTCTATAAAAAAATAAGGCTGAAATACACAATGACTGTAAACAGCCTGTGAATGCAAAGCCATCAGTTTAATTGGGCAATATTTTTTTAATATTGATCCTGACTACTGCTCCATTGCTAACCTTGTGCAAAGTGGTTTTATCATCACCATTATAATGTATTTTATTCGATGCGTTGTAGAATGCTGTTAGAGGCTTGCACGGGCCAGAATTTTGAGTTCCGGGCCCCGCCTTTCCCGAAGGAAAGTTATTTTGCCGTGACCCTGTGTAAAAATTAAAAGTTCAGCCCGAGCCCTGCCTCTACAAAAATATGTGAAAAAAGACTCAGTCCCACTCAATCTGGCCCTACTCAATTTCTGCCAAAAATTCAGATTTTACTTAACATACAATTAGGATTCCTTTAAAAAATACTGCATACATACATATTGGATAAATTTACAATGTATTTTTAAATTACGAGGTGTTCACAGAATGAAAAATACACAATATATTATTGATTATTTAATTTCATAGACCTTTCAATATTGAAATGGGGATTCATTAAATAATTAATGTAGTTTAGAATAAAAGAAAAAAAGGAGAGTTATAAGCATCATAACTAAACTGTTCAGTAAAAAGTAAATTTGTGAACATGTTTCTCTGTCATTCCTTGAGACTTTTCACAAATCGAAAAGAGCTACATCCTAACACATTTAAGAATTAATTTATTTTCAGAAAGGCATAAGATTAACAGGCATTCTCACTCAGAAAATATGTAATCGAATGGCGTTAACCATTTTTTCCATAAAAGTGATGTACCTCTGAGAAAATACTATTAAAGCTACGTTTTGAATCGAGTTTTCTGTTACGACTTCAAGGAAAAGAAAAACTTGACGCCGTGACAAGAATAGCTTATATGTCGACAAGAAATTAATTTCTAAAAAATGGAAAACGCTGTTCGATTCCAAATTATGTTCACCTCCAATCTGGCTCGAATATGCAATAATAATAATAATAATAAATGCAAGCCTGATCTCAGTTGGCACGAATCTGCAGGAAAAAACCCCATGTAAAATGCATTATGTCTTTAGGGTGGACATGTGAAATTCCTGTATTGATGTTATAAGCAATTACTCTTGACACACATTTATACTTATTCTAGTGAAACACATGTTTTTTACCGGCCAAACCCGATTTTGAGCCAAATTAGATTATCCTAGGCCAAACTATTTTATCCTAACGCCAATTATATAAACTAGATTTCCTACGCCAAACTTGTTTATCTATATGCCCGTAGGAAAAACTAGTTTTTACTAGGTAAGAGGGAAATCCATCATTTTCCCTTCATACTTTACCATTAAACCCTCAAAACTATTCAGGGAATTGCCTTATCAGAAAGAACCTATAATGAAAATTTGAAGCAAATCCGTAATTTCTGCGTTAAAAACCATTTATCTAAATTATGGGGGGAGTACCTACATTGCCCTTTCTTTAACACTTAAACAATAAACATCCACAACTAATCCCGGAGGCGCCTTGCCAGAATAATTCCATATCTAAAATTTTAAATGAAAACTGATAATTCTGCATGATAAATGCATTTCTCTAAATTAACGGTGGGGGATTAGACTTCCGTTCGCTCCCTTGATTCTTATTCAGTGATTTTCCAAAACTAATCAGAAAAGTATCTTATCAGAAGGAACCTACATCCAGAATTTGAAGCTAATCGGATATTTATATCAAGAGTTATAGCGTTACGTACATTCGTACGCACATACGTACATACATGCGTACGTACACACATACAGAACGTGTGAGCCCTTTATTTCGCTGGTTTTGACGCCCGTGAGCTAAAAATACGGATAATTACATTATCCTAGGACAAACTAGATCAGCCTAGGAGAAACTAGAATGTTGGCGCTCAGGCAGTCATTGAATTCAATAAAATCACGCCAAATTGAATTGGCCTAGGATAAACTAGATCGGCCTAGGATAAACTAGTTCAGACCAATAAACAGCAGGCTGAACTAGTTTATCCTATAAGAGTTAGGCCAAACTAGTTTGGCCTAGGAAAAACTAGTTTGTCCTATGGGCCTTAGGATAGACTAGTTTGGCCTAGGAAAAACTAGTCTATCCGATGAGCGTTAGGATAAACCGGTTTGGCCTAGGAAAAACGAGTTTATCCGATGGGCGTTAGGATAGACCGGTTTGGCCTAGGAAAAACTAGTTTATCCGATGGGCGTTAGGATAGACTAGTTTGGCCTAGGCCAATCTAGTTTGGCCTAAAATCGGGTTTGGCCTGTAACATAAATAAAAGAAAGTCTAAATTTCGTATTATTCACAGCACAAAAAAATCTGCCGAACCTAAAATCTTGCAAATTGGGGTAAAAATACTTCTGATAGCATCGAGTGCCGCTAAGAAGGGATTTTCGAAAATTCCAGCCCTACGGAGGTTAAAAAAAGGAACGAACTTTTAAAAAATTCCTTAAAAATCGGCTTTTGCGGTTATTTTTCAACTGATAACATATTTTAGTGTATTTTTTATGCTGAATCGAATGGTACCAAGCAAATTCTTTTAAGTTCAGTAGTTCGTGAGATAATTCACATTTTCCTGATTTGGCGGTGTCTTCGGCGCAAAAACCTGAAATTTTCAATCCTTATCTATATATATAAAAGAAAGTCTGGATTTAAAATCGGCTTTTGCGGTTATTTTTCAACTGATAACATATTTTAGTGTATTTTTTATGCTGAATCGAATGGTACCAAGCAAATTCTTTTAAGTTCAGTAGTTCGTGAGATAATTCACATTTTCCTGATTTGGCGGTGTCTTCGGCGCAAAAACCTGAAATTTTCAATCCTTATCTATATATATAAAAGAAAGTCTGGATTTCGTATTAATCACAGCACAAAAAATCTCCCGAACAAAAATCTTCAAAATTGGGGTAAAAATACTTCTGATAACATCGAGTGCCGCTAAGAAGGGATTTTCGAAAATTCCACCCCTAAGGGGGTTAAAAAAAGGAACGAACTTTTAAAAAATTATTTAAAAATCGGCTTTTGTAGTTATTTTTCAACTGATAGGGTTGTACTAACCCTAGGAAGGGCACATTTTTAATTTCTTTATAACACCAGTCGTGTGACACATCATTTGAAAGGTCTGCAACTGCTTATTCATATTATGGATGTTTTGTGTGTCCCCCCCCCCACTCTGCCTCTCGAGGAAGGGCACATTTTTAATATCTTTACAACACCAGTCGTGTGACACATCATTTGAAAAGTCTGCAACTGCTTATTCATATTTTGGATGTCTTGTGTGTCATCCCCACTCTGCCCCCACCAGGGGATGCACATTTTTAATTTCTTTACAACACCAGTCGTGTGACACATCATTTGAAAGGTCTGCAACTGGTTATTCATATTATGGATGTCTTGTGTGTCCCCCCCCCACTCTGCCTCCCCAGGGAGGGCACATTTCTAATTTCTTTACAACAGTAGTCGTGTGACACATCATTTGAAAGATCTGCGACTTCTTATTCATACTATGGATGTCTTGTGTGTCACCCCCTCCTCTGCCCCCCCCAGGGGGGCACATTTTTAATTTCTTTACAACACCAGTCGTGTGACACAGCATTTGAAAGGTCTGCAACTCCTTATTCATAAATGGATGTCTTGTGTGTCACCCTCACTATGCCCATCCAGGAGGGGGGGCACATTTTTAATTTTTTTACAACACCAGTCGTGTGACACATCATTTGAAAAGTCTGCAACTGCTTATTCATATTATGGATGTCTTGTGTGTCATCCCCACTCTGCCCCCACTAGGGGATGCACATTTTTAATTTCTTTACAACACCAGTCGTGTGACACATCATTTGAAAGGTCTGCAACTGGTTATTCATATTATGGATGTCTTGTGTGCCACCCCTCCACTCTGCCCCCCCAGGAAGGGCACATTTTTAATTTTTGAAGTGAAAACTTCTTTAGCGGCGCTGAGCACTTTTTGTATGGGTAAAAACTTCCAAACTCGCGTCAGGGTCACGTGATGCTGATCGAAAAAGCGTAAGATCGAGGGGAAGGGAGAGGAACTAGTATCTCCCATTCTTTCTACCGTGCCTGAGTGTGCTGCTACGTTTAGGCGGCACAGGGCGCTTGCGCGAATGTCCGTGTGTGTTTTTTTAAGTTATAATTGTATTTAAGTTTAACAACTTATACTGTTAATAGATGGAATAAAATGTTATGAAAGAAAAAGTATGACATTGTGCATTGATTATGCTGCAGTTTCCAACTACTTTTTTTCATTTTTTTTATTGTATTTAAATAATAACAACATAAATTGATAACAAATGGAATAAAAAGTTAAGAAAGAAAAAACATGACATTGCACATCAATTATGCTGCACTTTCCAACCATTTTTTTCAATTCCTTAAATTTTCAATTGTATTTAAAGTTTAACAACTTACATTGTTATCAAATTGAATAAAAAGTTAAGAAAGAAAAGACATGACATTGCTCATCGATTATACTACACTTTTTAACCAATTTTTAAAATTATAATTGTATTTAAAGTTTAACAACATATACTGTTACCAGAAGGAATAAAAGGTTAAGAAAGAAAAAAATATGACATTGTGCATCAATTATGCTGCACTTTCCAACCACTTTTTTCAGTTTTTTTAATTTTTGATTGTATTTAAATAGTAACAACATAAATTGATACCAAATGGTATAAAAAGTTAAGAAAGAAAAACATGACATTGCACATCGATTATGCTGCACTTTTAAACCTTTTTTTTATATATATATATTTTCAATTGTTTTTAAAGTTTAACAACTTATATTGTTATCAAATGGAATAAAATGATAAGAAAGAAAAGACATGATATTGTACATTGATTATGCAGTACTTTCCAACCAATTTTAAAAATTGTAATTGTATTTAAACCTTAACAACTTATACTGTTACCAGAGGGAATAAAATGTTAAGAAAGAAAAAGTATGACATCGCGCATTGATTACATTGCACTTTCCAACCATTTTTCTCTCTTTTTTTTTAAAATTTTTGATTGTATTTAAATAGTAACAACATAAATTGATACCAAATGGAATACAAAGTTAAGAAAGAAAAAACATGACATTGCACATCAATTATGCTACATTTCAAAACCATTTTTAAAAATTTTAATTGTATTTAAAGTTTAACAAAATATACTGTTACCAGATGGAATAAAAAGTTAAGAAAGAAAAATCGTGATATTGTGCATCGATTATGCTGCACTTTCCAACCATTTTTTTAAAAATTGTATTTAAAGTTTAACAATTTATATTGTTTGATTGCTATTCAATTTGTTGCAAGTTTCAGAAGATACGGTCGTCCAGCAGCAGGAGTAGCTATTTATAAAAGGTTGTTTGATGTAATGGGCATATATTTCCACAATTCATATGAATGTGCATGTGAGGTACACCAGTATGTTTAGTAGTAATGTTTTTGATATCAGTGATATATGTGTTTGTTGTTGCCACTCTGAAAATGAAAAACTAATTGTATTGGTTGCCATTTATATTTCACCGGATAAGTCTTTAAGTGCAAATGAGAATTTTTGTATGAAAATTTATTTATTTGTTCTAAAGAGGCTTCTGCATTACTTCAAGATAGAATTGGAAAGAGATTTGATGATTTGCCGATGATTTTGAGTAGGGATTTCAACATCAACTTTGTGGATGATGAAAATCTACAATTAATTGAATTTTTAAATAGAAAATTTGATTTAACAATGACCAACCATCGCAATCTTAGCACAGAGAGATAAAAAATTACAATTGATGCCAGGGCCGTAGCTAAGGGGGCGCTATGGGCGGCTCAGCCCCCCCTGAAATATTTTGAGCCCCCCCTGGAAAAAGTTCCAAGGTCACTAAATGTTCCGAAAATTCAAATGAAATTCTGTTCAAAAATTTAATTTTGTTTTGAGAGCCTTTCACAGTTTTGCAGAGTTACTAAATTGTATCTAAAATACGTGTTTCAACACTCCCTCATCCTATTGGTATATATGAAGCTAACATGATGTTTAATTTTGCACCAGTTATACATTCAAAATTTTTATCATCATATACTTTTCTTAGCATAAAATGAAGTTATTACAACAGTTTAATGAGAAACATAGTACCTACAATGTGAATATGCACGAATTTATCTTTCTGCATTAGAGAGAGAACAAAAAAATATGAGCCCCCCTACATTCCCTTGAGCCCCCCCCCCCCCTATATTCCCCCGAGCACCCCCTATCGTACACTTCTAGCTACGGCCCTGATTGATGCAGTCATTACAAGATATTTAAATAGAATTGAATCAAAATTGTTTGCTGTATATTTTAGTTACCATAAACCTATAATATCAAATCTAGAATATAATGATAATAATGATGATGATGATGATGGAAGAATTGTTGAAAGGGGGATGAAAATTCATAAGTTTTATGGGTATTTATTTCAAAGAATACCAACTGACGATATTTCATATTTCATGCATTTGTAAATTTATGTTTTAAGCAATAGATTGCAATTTTTGTATGTAAAATAATATGCATTATTTTTCATGTACAATAGTGCATTAAATGAAAATTGTAATATAATTTTTGTAGCAGTAGTTTATAATAATGAATAAAAAACACTTCAGGTGAATTCCATTTTGTGACAGACATGACTGAGAGAACTTTTTTTTTCATCTTTAAGTACTAAATATTAATTGATAGTTAAAAAATTGCATGGGGTGATGTAAATATAGGCCTTATGCTATAAAAAAATACTAAAATTTTAATTCAAGGAAAAAATAAATTAAATTGAGGGTTAAAACCTGCCGTGACAGACATGACAAAATTTAGACATAGATTTTGACTAGACACATATTAATATCATTTGCTCTAAATTGGCATGCATACCAAGTCCAGAATTTTTTAGGAAACAAAATAAGACTTGGATATGTGAAGGAGAAAGAAAAATATTGAAAAATTTGTAAATAGAAAAATATTATAAAATATTTATCAGCGTGACAGACATGACAAAGTTTTGTGACAGACATGACTCGTGTACAATTTTCTATGAATTTAAGTATTTTTTT
This sequence comes from Maratus speculifer, assembly GCA_964019185.1. NCBI lineage: Eukaryota > Metazoa > Arthropoda > Arachnida > Araneae > Salticidae > Maratus > Maratus speculifer. The sequence goes on along the minus strand of OZ025292.1, from coordinate 145,646,729 downwards.
TTCCTTAAATATTACTTTCTTTACTTTTATCACAACTTGGAGATTACAATATGATATAACATTGGTATTTTATGTTAAAAGAATCTCAAAATAAATTATAAAAAATATTTAAAATTTATAAAATCCCTCGGAAGTGACTAGTGTTGGAGTTGAAACATTTGCTAATATTTGGTTCTTCTCATACCAGACAACATGATCTTCAGTTTCAAATTTAAACATGCTTTTAATTTTAGTTGGTATTAAGCATTTTATTTTATGTTGTTGCTGTGTCTGTGTGATTTGTGTTATTATTCCATGATAAACCTTATTGTCTTATTGCACATTCACTAATTGGCTATATTGCTTTGTTGCATTTTCCAAGAGGTAATTTTCAGTGCATGTACCAGTATTGAAATTGAAAAGAATATTATGCCAGGCACACATGATCGGAAACAATGCAACTTTCTTGTTTCTGGCATTGTTTTGATTACTTGCCATGTCAGATCAAATTTTGCTTTCATTCTTTGTATTTTTTTCTTGTGATTCATGAAGAAATAGATTCCAGGACCAATTTTCCTCGCAACTTCAGCACACTTACATGATGCTCTAGGATTTATACTTCTAGCTTGAATAGCATCAAGGAACTGATTCTTAATAGTCTCATCAATACATCCTTTTCCATGTGATGGCATTGAAAAATGCCAGACTGTTGGGAATTTGTTTTGTGTTATTGAAAATATCATATATTTTTGTTTCAAGTGTTGAGATGCTCCATCAGATAAGAATTCAACCTCTTTGACTTTTAATTATTTATCATGATTTTGTTCAATGATCAAATTGGTAAACATTATAACAGCACAATTGTCATAATTACCATAATCAGATATCACTATATATGGCTCTGAAGAAACAGTGACTGAGTCACGATAACGATAATACACAATTGTAATATACATATAGCAGAGGAAATATTCTGCCAATGAGCAGATATAATCTCGTTCTAATAAATATGCAAATAGTTTTCACTGAAATGAGTTTGTACCAGAAATTTTCTATTTGGCAGATTTTCTTTCAAATAGTAGAAAACTTTAGATTGTGTACGTTTCATATCAAGAAATACCATAGCCATCAATTCCAAGTTAAATAATAATAACTTTCAAATCACAAGATTAAAGCAAAACTGCTTGAAAAAATAATTGTGACAGATAATATATCTGAAACAAAGAAATCGGTATCAACATAATTATCTGGTAACTATTACATGCATTCTAAATTTAAGCATTTTGTTGAGTTGAGTTGTAAATAAATATTATTGGCATCAACACTAAGTTAAAAAATTACAAAAATAACTTTCTAGGAAAGAGATTAAGGTAAAGTTGCTTGAAAAACTAATTGCGACAGACATGACTAGCGTGACAGACATGACAAATGTGACAGACATGACAAAATGTAATGCTTTATATTTCACTCAAATTTTAAATTTATCTTTCAAATTTTTTATGAACTGTTCCTTTTGACACATAAAAAGAGAAAATAAAGTGTTAATAATTTTTATCAAGTAGATTTTCTGGAAAATAAAAAAATTGACATTTTCTGTGACAGACATGACATGAAGACTAATATAAAGTTTGGGGGCAATAGCAAAATAATTAAAATGTTTCACGTGAAAATTTTGGTGTTTTTAAACATACTGTTAGCCATTTTTTTAAAAGATATATTTGTTTCAAAAATCTATATAATATTTAAATGCTTCAAGAGACATTAAACTAGAGATAAAAATAGCAGATTTTTGATTTCAAAGTTAGTCTTCATAATAATTAACTATAAAAATTTATTTTTACAATTATCTTATTATATCTTGTTATTTTCATAAAATTTGACTTATTTTCTATCAATTGGAACAAAAAAATACTAATTTAGTTCAAATTTAAAAAATGATGTCCATGTCGCATTTTCATGGAATTCACCTTCATTTAAAAGTATTTTCTGCACAATAAAATATGTCCAGACGACTAAAAAAATACACACATAATTGTTCAAGTTTTCACTTCTGTCGGCACTCCCGGAGTGCCTTTTTTTTTTATAAGACCAGTCGTGTGACACATCATTTGAAAGGTCTGCAACAGTTTTTTCATATTATGGATGTCTTGTGTATCACCCCCTCTCTGCCCCCTAGGGGGTGCACATTTTTAATTTCTTTACAACACCAGTCGTGTGACACATCATTTGAAAGATCTGCAATTGCTTATTCATATTATGGATGTCTTGTATGTCAACCCCTCACTTTGCCCCCCAGGGGGGCACATTTTTAATTTCTTTGCAACACCGGTCGTGTGACACATTATTTGAAAGCTCTGCAAATGCTTATTTATACTGTGGGGGTATTAGCGAGCGCAGCAAGCAGGGGTAGCCTACAACTTGGAATCTACAACTTGTTATCTATCTACAACTTGGCGACTCCAGACGGGATCGCGAAGCGATCATGCGGGGGGGTTGGCGAGCGTAGCGAGCTGGGGGCTGAGCCCCCCTACTAAAATAACATAAAATAAAAAAATATAAATTAATTAAATAAAATAAATAAATAAATAAATAAAATAAAAACGAAATCAAAAAAGGGGGGGGGGTGGAAGAAGAAAAGAATTCATAACTTCGTCAATTCTTAAGAGAGCAAATCAGATTAAATTTATTATACATTAATTCGATAATATCTACAACTTTTATAATAACAGGTAACTTTTATGTGAGTTTTTGATAAGACCAATTCTTATAGCAAAAATAAATATAAAAAAATCGGAGTTGAAGAAAAAAATCTCAAATCCAAACTGCTTATATTCTAACTCATTTTAAAATTCATTTTTGATTTTAAACGCATCCGAATGGCAGGTTCTCTTATTTAGGAACTATAAAATGTGCCTCAATGGTCATTTTTTTCATTAAATTAAGAATATATTTCAAAAAATTCTGTTAAAGCGGGTATTTGAGCCGAATTTTGCTCAAGATTATTCTCATAAAAACAGCTCTTTCAAAAAAAGGAAATTAAAGATTCTTCAAAAGCGGCGAGATAAAGTTGTTAAAATGGGTTTATCTCTAATCATATTTTATTTTTTGTTGTTGAAATGTGTACTTAACTTCGAAATCTACCTCCGCCTATAGGCCAAGCCTGCAGGGATTATGATGTTATGAAGTTTCTAAGAAAGTAAACATATTCTATTGAAAATTTTGCTAAAATATCTTCATTATTGTTACAGTTACGGACGAAAAAACGAATTCAGCTAAGTAATGATAGTGTGTTTACAGTAGGTGTAACTATTGAAATTGGGTTTTCAAATATGCTATGCATTTTCCAAATTGCTTACTTAGTCATCATATTTCACGAAATTTTGTTATAGAATTCTGAATGTGTTTCATAATCTATGCTTAACTGATGTATGCTGATTTTTTTTTAGTTTATTTTATGTTTTTAAAAATTAGCTTAAGGCTCTGCTTCAGCCACCTGGAAATATTCGCTCGCTTATCCTAATCCTATGAAAGAAAATTTTGAAGATATCTCGTTTGATTTTTTTCATTTTAAATGATATTTTTTTCATTGTGGAAAGCTGAGATTAATCTCTGCATCTGCCTTTTTTCTTTTTTTCGATTTTGTTTGCAGATTTTTTTAAATAGCAGACTTTCACAATCGAAACCGGCTCCGAAAATGAAAGTGTCATAATTAAAACTATCTGTAAATAAAATCAAAAAAGTAAAAAGAAAAAAAAAGCCTCTTTTTACAAATCTATCTCAGCTAGCCAATGCGAAAAGAATGGTTTAAAAATACTGAAATACAATCGAGATATCTTCCATAGGATTAGTGAGCATGTCTTTTCAGATGTTTGAAGTAGCCTTTTAAACACGCAACGGTAGTTTTAGAGGACATGACCTCTTCTGATTCTGTAAAAGAAATTAATTTAATTCTCCATAAAAAAAGAAAAATGCTTTTAAATAGAAGCATACTTTTAAACTTTAATATTTCTTAGTTGTTTCTTTTGACACAGGCTATACATTTGTAATCTGTACTTCAATTACACTAGTTTACAGTACATCGGTTGCCGAAAAAATTTTAGCTGTTGCTGACTACATATGATATGCTATTTTCAAAAATATAATTAGAATATTTTAATCAGCTCTAGTTTCTGAGTTTTAGCTATGCAGGTATTAAACAGAAAAAACATGTATTTACTAAGAAAAACTTAATTAATTTTTTTTTTATCATCGAGTTCTAAAAAACTTCGTTTTAAAGCTCTTCTCCGATGTGTAGACTTTGGAATATGACGTATCAGAGACCAACAATAGTCAAATATCATATTCGTATCCCAGAAACCCTGATAGAACTCTTCCATGACGCATAAGTCCTGATGCATACGCTCTCCCTGCTCTTCGGTCATATCTCCTAAATTTTCCGAAAATCTGTCCAGGTGTCTACTGAGGAAGTGGAGTTTTACGCTCATATTGCACCCCATATTTTTTAATTGAAGTCGAAAGTCTTCTACAAGTTCACTATAATTTTCAGATTTTTTATTTCCGAAAAACTTATTTTAGTATTTGAGGAAAGCATTTTTTTTTCTTTTAGTCTTGATGTTAACAATGCTGAAGCTTGTTTAGAAAAATTTAAATCTCTTACAAGATTATCTAACTCATTTTGGGAAAAGCATTTTGGCTCGTTTGACATACCTTCAAAATTAGTCCGTTTTCTAATTACATCCCGTGTGCAATTTTATGATTAAGTATAGTGAGTGGTCTCATTTTGTTCCTTATGTCTTGTAGACTAAGAAAAGCGATGGTGGACTTACGGGACCCGCGACTGGGGAGGGGGAGGGGGAGGGGAAGGGTTTAAAAATGGAAGGGGAAAAAATTCCATTTCATAAATAATAAAGAAATTTATCAATAAATATTAATGTTTTAACCATTTATAGACTAGGAAAAATATTTGTGAACATCCAGGAGCCGTGACTGGGGAAGGGGATGGGGATGGGGAGGGGTGGGGGAGGGGAAGAGTTGCAAAGTGCAAGGGAAAAAAATCCCATTTCATAAAAAATAAAGAAAATTATGTATAAATATTAATGTTTAAAATATTTATAGATTAGGAAAAACATTTGTGGACATGTGGGACCCGCAATTGGGGAGGGGGAGGGGAAGGGGAAAGGTTGAAAATTGCAACGGAGAAAAATTCCATTTCATAAAAATAAAGAAAATTATGAATAAATATTAATGTTTAAAACATTTGTAGACTAGGAAAAACATTTGTGGACATCAGGGAGCCGCGTCTGGGGAGGGGGAGAGTTGCAAAGTGCATGGGGAAAAATTTCATTTCATAAAAAATAAAGAAAATTATGTATAAATATAATGTTTAAAACATGTATAGATTGGGAAAAACATTTGTGGACATCCGGTACCCGCGACTGGAGAGGGGGAGAGGGAGGGGAAGGGTTGAAAAGTGCAAGGAAAAAAATAAGTAATAAATGTAGTTGAAAAGGAACTGAGTGATGATAAATACTGAATGATACAAATTTTGTGACGTTAAATATTATTTGTTATCTTTGTATTGTTATTCTATATTATACATCATATACCTAAATAGTAAAAACTTTCAAATTTTAAACTGCAAGTAAAAGTTTAACTTGAGAACAAAGTAGGATCATCGGTATCACTGTCATCATAATTTACATCATCAAGGTCTCCAACATTATCACATTTATCAGTCTCACCCGAGCATGAACACATTTCAGTTACAAGGTAATCCGTTTTGTGAACATTTACAGGATGCTACACATCTTGACTTGACACACGAACAACGCACCGATTAAACCAGTTCTTGAGGAGAACATGGCATGTTACACATGACAGATAGGTATTATTTTTCCTTTATTATCCAACCAAAATCAGTTGGGGATGGAATATTAGTTTTTAAAATGTGTGCTCTTTGCCATATTATTGCTTGGTAATGAACTCTTCTTATGGCTGGGTAAAGGGCGGCTTGAGTTGGAGGCATATTTGTTCCTTCAACTTGCTTTTTTTGTAAATAACCACCATCTTAGCTCACTCAATGTTTTAATGTTTAATTTTGGCATGTACACTGAACATATGTATTCTTCAAGTGCAATATATGTTTCACTCTCAAGGATATCTGTTTGACCTTATGCAGCAAGTGCTTTCAGAATTCTGTCGTCAGCATTTACGAAGCCCTTCCAAAAACTGGTTTTTGATTTACCACTGAATGAACCAGTGGTGTCAGATCCAAAAAGAGAATGCAGTCCCACTAAAGCTTCAGATCTTTTTTCTTGCCCTTTTCAACCTTTTCCCCTTCCCTTCCCCTCCCCCTAGCCTAGTTGCGGATCCCGGATGCCCACTATTGCTTTTCTTATTCTATAAAAGATTTAAACACTAATATATATATATATATATATACATATATATATATAATTAAATGGCATTTTTTTCTTGCCTCTTTCAACACTTTCCACTCCCCTCCCCTCCTCTTTCTTTACCTCCGTCTTCCTAATCACAAGTCCCGAGTATCCTTCAATGTCATTCTCATTCTATAAATGTTTTAAACTTTGATATTTATGCATAATTTTTTTTGAAACAGAATTTTTTTAATAGCCCCATTCAAATTCCTCTCCTCCCCAGTCACGAGTCCCGGATGTCCATAAATGTTTTTTCCTAATTTATAAATGTTTTAAACATTCATATTTATACATAATTTTCTTTATATTTTATGAAATGGAATTTCTGTGCCTTGCAATTTTCAACCCTTCCCCTTCTCCTTCCCCTCCCTCTCCCAAGTCGCGGATCCCGGATGTCCACAAATGTTTTTCCTAATCTATAAATGTTTTAAACATTAATACTTATAGATAATTTTCTTTATTTTTTATGAAATGGAATTTTTTTTTCTTGCTCTTTTCAACCCTTCCCCTCCCCCTCCCCCTCCCCAGTCGCGGGTCCCAGATGTCCACCATCGCTTTTCTTAGTCTACAATACATAAGGAACAAAATGAGACCACTCACGATACTTAATCATAAAATTGCACACGGACCTATGAAAAGCTGTAATTAGAAAACGGACTAAATCCGCAACATTTTGTGATGAGTTTGGTCCTTCATTGTCTTGTTCTAATGGTTCAGATATATTTTTAGATTCTGAAGAGTCAGGTAAACGTTGCTCTGGACCTTGAACACAAGTAGTACTTGGGTACATCCATTTAGCTCGATTTTTAGTGTTTAAACCGTTTATGTTCACGCTACAAAAATAACCGTCTTCGAGATGATTTCGTGGTTCTCGCCAAATAGTCGGTGTTCCAAATTTAAAGGCACGTATCTTAAATATTCCACAAACAATTTACAAACACAATTGTGAGTCCAAGACTTCTCATTTTTATACAAAAGCATCCCAAAATACTCAAAATAGGTATTTTTCAACAACTCTGATGTAACTTTTCTACAATTCTTAAACACATATTTGCCGCATGTATAACAAAAATGATTTGGATTGTTTAAACAACGTATTCTTGAACTACTCGTGACGCAAAAACTTGAGAAACTAATCTTAAAACAGTAAAGTACGCCTGTTATCGATTAATATATAGGCTTAAATGATAAAAATAAAAAACAAAGTAACTCGAGCTGCTCAAAAGATTTTTCTGTTAGATTTGACAAAAACAAGTCATAAGTGAACATTATCAACCACAGAATTCGCGACAACAGACAAAAAGTTTAATTTTGTAAACTAGTGTTATTAACTCTTACCATCAAAGCTGAAAAGTGTTTATGATTTCGGTTTATCTGTCTGACCAGGGCCGTAGCTAGAATTGAATAATAGGGATTGGGGGGGGGAGGGGGGGGACTGAAAAATGTAGGAGGGGGCACATATTTTGTGTCTCTCTCTGTGGCGCAGAAAGATAAATTAATGCATGTTCACACTGTAGGTACTATGCTTCTCATCATATTGTTTAATAACTTCATTTTATGCTAAGAAAAGAATAGGATGATGAAAAATTTGAGTGCGTAATTAGTGCAAAAATAAACATTTAGTTTCCTATGTGTAAGTAGGATAAGCGAGTATTGGAAACACTTATTTTAGTTACAATTTAGTATTTCTGCAAAACTGTGAAAGGGCCTAAAAACTAAATTCGATTTTTGAACAGAATTTCATTTTGGCTTTCGAAATAGAAATTTATTTAGTAACCTTGGAATCTTTTCCAGAGGAGGCTCACAATGTTTTTAAGGGGGCTGAGCCGCCCAAAAGCACCCCCTTAGCCACGCCCCTGTGTCCGACCTTGGTTGACTTTGACCCAGGGTTCTCGCTGGCTTTTGGCGAACCTTAGCAATTTGGCCAATACGAAATAAACTAGCTGGATGTGTCAATCCCAAAACTTTCTTCTATCTCATAAGTACATTTTAATATTTAAAAAAAAAAAAACGTGGTGACCCCAAAGTTACCCACTATCGAATTTCCTCGAACATTTGACCTAGCCTAATGAGATTCTGGTATTCGAAAAGCCTAAAACGCAAAATTTTATTAATATTCTGAGAAAATGAGGTTAGTAGTGCCTCATGTTGGGTAATTTATACTAAAACCTAATAAGCATCTATTTATGTCAAAACCTAACAGAATCTGAAATTTGATGGAATTTCGTCCATTAGTTCTTGAGATATAGTTATAACAAAAAATTTGCAAAACGTAGCACAGCAACACCATATCGTGGACAATTTATGCCAAAACGTAAAAAAGCGTCTAATTATGTTATGGTGTAAAAGAATCTGAAGTTTGATGAAATTCTGTGCATTAGTTCTTGAGATATAACAAAACGTAACAAAAAACGTGTAAAATATAGCGCAGCAGCAGCATCAGTTGAAGGATTTATAACAAAACGTAATCATGGTGTAATTATGTTATATGTCATTTTGTAACAAAATCTGAAGTTTGATGAAACTTTGTGCGTTGGTTGTTGAGATATAGCTATCGGAAAAATCGTGCAAAATGCAGCATAGCTGCACCACCTGTTGCAAGGTTAATACCAAAATGTAATCAACGTCTAATTATGTTATATATTCTAGTGTAACAGAATCTAAAATTTGATAAAGTTCTCTGCATTAGTTCTTGAGATATAGCTATCGCAAAAATCGTGCAAAATGTAGCATATCAGCGCCACCTATAGGGCAGTTCACACCAAAACCTTATCAGCGGCTATGTATCTCAAGGTATCGCAGAATCTGAAGTTTGGTGAAATTCTACGCAATAGTTCTTGAGATATAGCTATCATGAAAATCATGAAAAACGTGGCACAGCAGCGCCACCTGCTGGCAAATTTACACCAAAACATAATCAGCGTCTATTTATATCAAGGGGTCACAGAATCTAAAGTTTGGTGAAATTCTGTGCATTAGTTCTTGAGATATAGCAATCTTGAAAATCATGAAAAACGTAGTATAGCAGCGCCACCTGCAGGCCAATTTTCACCAAAAACCAATAGGCACTAATTCATATCAAGGTCTAACTGAATATAAAATTTTATTAAATTTTGAGCATTAGTTCTTGAGATAGAGCGCCCACAAATTTTTTGTCACATACAGACAGACAGACAGACGGACAGACTCACAGACAGACATTTTCTAAAAATAGTCAAAACTTATTCAGGACCTTCTAAAACGTATAAATTCGTCGAAAACCGGAAGTCGAAAATTTTCATGAATCCAATACTTTCTTCTTGTAAAGATAGAAGAAAGTAAAAACAATAGCCAAATGAAAATTAAAAGTAAAAAAAAAAAATTAGCAAAATAGATTCGGCGTGAAACACCGAAAACTCTATCTTTAATCTCTTACTGTACACTATTTCTCAATGTACTCTAAAATAACCTATTATTTTAAAATTGCTTATAAAATAGAAATTCTATACTCCGCAACAAAACAGACAAAAAATAAGTACATTCTAAATGTCTCCTAAATGTATAATGTTTCAAATATTTTTTCAGCAATGCAAATAAAAAATTAAAGCAACTATCTTTCATTTACCATTGTGAAAATACACACTAAAAATTGCTATGATGTTTCTACTCTAACCAACAGAAAAAACTGACTGGACAATGACACTTTGCTTATAACCAATAAATAACAGTACCGTTGATGGTTAATTTCAACATCGTACTAAAGAGAAAAATATCTTTTAGCGCTTGGTGTGAGTGATTTTGTTTGTGTTTTAAACAACAGCACTCGACGCCAGGGCAGAAATAGTGATTAACTGATAATAGAGAGATATACATTGCATAAACTTTTCTGCATCTTTCGCTGTTGCTGATCTGAATTGGTATTGAGTTAGTATCTCTATACAAATAGATCACTGTAAATGACACCGTGCGATTTAACTTTTAAAGCGATATCAGTCGTTCACACACACACACAAAAAAAGCAAAAATTACGCAGTCGCAGTTTGGTGAGTCCGATAGTTCGTTTACTCGCCAAATCAAATAGTTTGGCGCATTGGCGAGTGACAGCGAGAACCCTGCTCGGACCCGCATTCAAGATACACCTACGAATACGCAGGGTCACGGAATAAGCCGCCTCACATTATCTGAAGTCGACAATGGCAAGATTTGCCTCCCATGACAGAATTAAATGAATCGTATTTTCTTAAATGTTCAAATATTGATATTTCTGCACGCGCAATTGCATCAAAAATATTTTCTAAGGGTGAAATATCTTTTGGTGTTCTCTACAGGAAACTGTTGTGCAGCTATTACAGTATATGGCGAAACGGGACCGGCCCCTTCTGATTTTAGACGTTTTGTTAATTATAAAGAAAAATACATGAGGAATTATTCTGAAAATCCATGTGTGTAAACAAAATAGTATTGGTCATATATTTCCGTGAAGATTTTTTCTCGAAATTCCATAGGGAATCGTCAACACATTGAAAAACAACGAAGATCTTTTGCATAACCCTGTCAGAACTAAAGTAGTAAAATCATACAAACTGCAGATTATGATTATGTGGTTTAGTGTAATAAACTGTGTTCATTTTTATGAGCATAGCATTTATACTCGTAGAGAAATTAAGTTTTTTTTTATAAAAGCAGTTTCAAATTTTTTCAAGTTTTTTTGCTTATAATTTGCAGAATTCTTAACATAAAATTTTTTTTTTCAGAAAATATGACAAATGATATTGTACATAAAACCCTGCAATCAGAATTTAAAAAATAATAAAAATTATAGGAAAAATGAGCAGGTTTACTGAATAATGTATTACTGCGCATGCGTCACAGCAATCAAATAGTAATTTGCATAATGTGTTAGGTAAATGTATAGAGCAACTTTGTAAAAAACTCAAAAATATGGCTTGAAAATTTTGAAAATAATCATCGATAGAATAAGCACAAAGTCCGTTATTTCCAAAATGAAGCAAAAAAGATGAGGGACTATATCCGTATATCCATTGATTAGTGCGAATATAGCATACACAATATTGCACGTATCATATTTGGATACAATCCCTCATCTTTTTGCTTTATTTTGAGAATAACAGATTTTGAACTTATTCTATCGACGATTATTTTCAGAATTTTCAGCTATGTTTTTGAGTCTTTTACAATTGTTGCTAGTTACATTTAGCTAACACATTATAAAAATTACATTTTAATGGCGCGGCGCATGCGCAGTGAAACATTATTTAGTAAACCTGCTTATATTTCCTACAATTTTTATTCTTTTCTAATTCTGGTTACAGGGTATTACATGTAATATTTATTTGTGATACTTTCTGAAAAGAAGAAAAAGTTATACTAAAAATGAAAATTATAAGCAAAAAACTTGGCAAAATTTGTGACTGTTTTTATAAAAATCTTAATTTCTTTACAAGTATACATGCTATCCTCATAAAAATGAACACAGTTTATTACAATAAGCCATGTAATCATAATCTGCAGTTTGGATGGTTTTGCTTCATTAGTTTTAACAGGGTTATGGAAAAGATATTCGTTCTTTTTAAATTTGTCGACAGTTTCCTACGGGATTTCGAGGAAAAATCTTCACGGAAGCGTAATGATCTGTACTATTCTGTTTAAGCTCTTGGAGTTTCATAATAATTTCTCATACATTTTTCTAGATATTTATCAAAAGTCTAAAATCACAAGTGTCCGGTCACCTTTGGCCATATAATGTATTCTCGAATCATTTAATTAAACTTTTCAGAATTACACAACTGTGCCTTTGAAGAAATAAGGTTTAAAAGTTGTACTTAAATTGTATTATGAACATTTTTTTCTATATATTTGATAATAGAACTTTTAAAATTATTTAAATAAAGACAATCATAAAGTTTGCTTTGTATTGTTTATTATTATCATTTTAAACACTCAGCAGTGATTTCAATATACCTTGTCATCAATGAAGAAATCGCAATGGTGTATTCATTTACCCTCGATTCTTTTTAATAGACACTTTTCTTTGGAACAATCAAATGTAATCTGCGTGTACAAAGATTTCATTAAAAATATTAAAGGAACGGGAAGCGAGGAACTTTTTTAATAACCGCTGCTTAGCTACAAAATACAAAATACGTTTCACAAAAGCCTGTTCCAGTCATCGATGGATACAACCGGAATGATCTATACAAACACAACCACATTGTAATTTCTCGGTAGCTGGTTTTTATTGTTCTTCAAACCATTTCAACAGGATTACGTAATCAAGAAGACTTTAAAATGTATTGTCTTCTCAAAGTAAAGCATTCAAAATTTGTTAATTTCGTGTTCGCAGTCGAACAGATACCAGCCTATGAGATTTTGGGTTAAGGAATACAATCATTGTGTTTTGTATGTACCAGAAGAATTTTGTATTGACTTGTCACATTTTGTCATAAATGCATTTCGAAAATGAGTTTGAAGAAAGGATTTGTTTGAGATAGGAAATAGTTTACAGAATCGAACTCAAACATGTATTTAGTGTAACATTTTTTAATATCGTATTGTAAGTAGTGTTGCACAACATTCAGTGACATTTTACCCTGAAAAAAATTAATCCTTAATATTGTTAGATAGATAAGACAGTTATTACTGAATAAACTTTTTTAAGATTAAGGTATTTAATTTTAAGTCGAACACAGTTATGAGAGAAATTATATTGGCTTGAGTCTATATTACAAATTCTGCCTTATTTCTTGCATTTTAACACAACATAGATTGCAAAGCACGTTTAAGGAGAGTGAAGTAAACTTTACTTAAATTAATTGTAACTGGAAATTTTAAGTAGATTTTTTTTTATAATTTTATATCATCTTAGTGTTATGTGCAAAAAAAATAACAGTACTAGCTCAAAATAAAATTTGAATATTTCAGTTCATACGATACAATAATTAATATAAATTGTTATTGTTCAGCAATATATAAAACTTTTAGAAAAGGAGAATTTCAAATAACAAATGGCATATCGATATATTTTTTTAAACTATGTTTAAAAATTTATTAATATTGGATAAAGAGTATCCACGTATAAAACCACATTACTCTAATGAGTCTGACATAATATTTAAAATTCGATAAGTTGTTTGTTTTTTAAATCGAATAACATTATTTTCTTTGCATAAAGTAGTTAAATTTTCTCAATAATGTAGCAAAATGTTGTCATTATTATATTCGCATTCCAAAAAAATCTAATACATTAGATTTTGAGCCAACAAATTCACTGATCAAATAACTGTTTTGAAAACCATTAAATAAGTATAATCATAAAAAGAATAGATCATGACTAATAGATCGAAAATGGTTATTAATAATGAACAAAATATGCATTTGATATCAAATTTACGACTATCTTGCAGTAATTTGAACAACATTCATTTTACACTAACTGAAATCTGGCATAATCTTGTTTTATAGATAAGGCAATTGATACTAAATAATCTCATTTCAAATTAATCTCTTGACCTCCGAGCAAAGGGTCAAAACTGCTATGTTATTGCCTTTGTAATTTTAAAAATGAAAAAAAAAAAAGGAAAAACTTAATTATTGATATGAATATAATCCTTGAGAGTATTAATCGCTATTCAGTGTTTTAGAATAAATTATACCTGTTGAATTGTATTAATTTTAATAAGGCTTGCATTGCAGTGAAAGTTACAACTTAGTGAACAAATATGTCAGTTCACAGTGGTGAGAAGGTTTTAAGGCATTCAAAACTTCCCTAAGTATATTTCTCAGAAAAATTATGTTTTGTTATGAACTTACTCAAAAGTATGAAAACAAGGAAAACTGGGTGCAGGAAAACATGATGCTAAGTCTACGAGTCAACCACTAGTGGTATTAACTTTTGGTTTATGCACCATTTCACTTCCGGCAGACACGGATGATTAGATTCCACTATGATTACTCTTCCATAATATAAAGGACTTTTTCTTGTGCTTGATGACTTAGGCTTTAGTGCGTTCGGCTCTTGGACTATATTGCGAAAATCGTGAAAAATGCAGCATAGTCATGTCACTTGTTTGACCATTTTTACCAAAAACAAAACAGTACTAATGTCTGGGACTAAATGAATCTGAAGTTTAATAAAAATTTGTGAATTGCTATTAGAGATAGAGCTATTGCGATAATCATGAATAATGCAGTATAACAGCGCCACCTGTTGGGAGATTTATACTGAAAAGTAATCAGCACAAAACTATACCAAGAACCAACTGAATCTGAAGTTTTATGAAAATATGGGCCTTAGTTCTTAAGATATAGCTATTGCGGATTAGCTGAAAAATGCAACATAGCAACGCCATCACTTGTTGGGCGGTTTTCCGCAAAATGCAATCAAAATCAATTTATATTAGTGACTAACTTAATACCGTATAACCCCGCATTACTTGGCATGCCGCAAAATATGAGGTTTCGCTACTGGAGGATGGGCTGCTGATTTATTTTGGATTCTGGAACAAAATTTTTTATTTTAAGAAAAAAATCATAAATGCTTATTGTTTTAATTTTTTCTCTCTCTAAATATATATTAATTTACATTTAGGTGATTATTGGATTTTATTTATCTTATTATCAAGCAAAATTTTCATGCATCAACTAAATTAATTAAATTATAATATAAAATAACGTTTTTGATACATATTAAGCACATTTTTTTTAACCGACTTCAAGGAGGAGGTTATGATTTCGACCTGTATGTATTTCTTGTTCACTCATAAATTCTTTAAATATAAATCGATTTTGATAATTCTTTTTTTGTTTGAAAGTATCAGATACCCATGTGGTCCCATTTCAAATTCATTAAATTCTGATTATTAGAATTTTTTTAATGAAAAAATATGTATTTGATAGAAAAAAAATAATGATTTGTCGCAAATCATCTTTCATTGTTGCAACCGTTTTCAAATCATAAGCATATTAAAACTATGCATTCATATGCGTTAGCGCCAAGTTGTCGCCAAGCTTTATTTTTTTTTGAAGTCGGTTAATATTTTTTTTAAAGCATATTTTATTCTCTTTATATACTTCGATAATTAATTTTTTTTTCTTATTACATATATAGTAAGAATATTTCCGTTCATGTAGTAATTTATGAGATAATGTATTTCTACATTGTAAATACCGGATGGTTCTGCGGAGAACCCTATTGAGAATTGGTATGAGATACATGAAACACGTTTGTATTCTCTTGAATGTGCAAAAAGATAGAATAAATAATTAGAGAATTGGGGACAAACTCTATATTGCATCTTTTCTCTCCAACAGAAATCGCTGCTACTGAATACAATTGATGAACCCCATTCCTTTCTGTTTTTGAAGATCCTCGATTTTTCCGACATGCCGAGAAAAATCAGGGATTAATATTCAAAATCTGGTCTCCCTCGAAATTTGCGGCATGCCGGTTAATGCGGGGGAATACGGTATAAAGTTTTACTAAATTCTATTCATTAGCTTTTGAGATAAAGCATCCCAAAATTTGTGTCACATAGTGACAGAAAGAATCACTGACTTACAGACTCACGCACAGGCTTTTTGTAAAAACATATTTTTCTGGATTTCTGATCCCTAAAATGAGTAAATCCGTCGAAAACCGGAATTCGAAAATTTTTACGAATCCAATGCTTTATTTTTGTAAAGATAGAAGAAATTAATATGGTAACAGCGAAAATGTGAAACGTTTCTACCAGTAAATCTGGCATCAAGTTTACAATAAAATGTGAATTTTTGTTCATAAAAAGAAAAAAATCTTTCAATAAATTGGCCCATACAGCCACGTGTTTGAACATTTTCCCTTTCGTTTAAAATATTTCTTGTAAATTAGCTTTTAATTACTGGCAATTACTTCTACTTTATTTGCTTCAAAATTTTTAGATTAAAATTCCACATTTTGAGCATAATTTTTTTTTCAAAATTTTTCATAGGCCATATAAATTTACAATTTCTTTTATATTTATTAAGAAGAATTAATAGTGTCATGTCTAATATTCCTGAATTTTTAAAACGCAAAAAACACAAATCTAGAGCAGATCCACTCTCAAAAGATAAGCCCAATACTCTGGTAAAAGACAAAGCTATTTTGCTCGCCAATGGATATCTTATAGGACGGAAACTTGATTCTGGGACTTTTGCTACAGTGCGCTATGCGGAAAAGACGACAATTAATGGTACGGTGCCTTTAGCTGTTAAAGTAAGTTGGAATGCAGTAGAGTAAAATTTGTAGCATCTTTGAACGTAATATATAGTAATATATTTTCAATATATTCAAATTTGAGCACAGATATATTACATGCAATGGGGTACCCGTTGGTGCCAAAACGATGTATATTGCCTGACATGGTATCCCGGATATTTTTCGTGGTTATGTTTCTATGAAAATACAATCCAAGTAGTTCAATATAAAGAGTTCAATATCCTGTTCTGATTTTTCTGGCGAGCTTTTTTTGGCATTAAAGAACCGATGCGGCAACAATTTTCAACATATAGGGTTGCTTTTTTAATACTGGAATGGACTTTATCCGTATGCCTTTTGCATTTAGCATAATTTCCGGAAAAGTTTATGACTTTTGCTTTATTTTAACATGCATAATAGGAAGAGTTCCCTGTTATGTTCTGGTTGTCGCGATTAGCGGAGGAATCCTATTAGATCATATAGAATATTACTAGCAGTTACCCGTGACTTCGTTCACATAACATTTAAAGAAGAAATAATTGATCAATCAAGCAAAAAATTTCGATGATGAAAAGCATGTGTAATTAACTTTTTATCGCGAATTTATGGTAAAAAAACTTTTGATAATCCCTATTTACCAATTTGTTTGCTGGTCAAAATTTTCCTTTCAGCGATTAATACTAATAGATAGAAACATTCTTGAATTCTTTTGTTCAGCCCTGTAGTTTTCCAAGTGCCTTTAATACACGAAAGTATCTTTCTAAAATTTATTTCAAACAAAAATATTTTTTATTACTACCTAAATTACATTTTCAGAAATTATCATCCGAAGACAACCTTGTATCCAGTTCTTTGCGGGACCCTGTTTATCATTTTATATATATACTACAAACATTTCTTAGTTTACTAAATGCAGTTCAAAATAAAAATGCATATTTTATTTAAAAACCACCTTTAAGTAAATTACGCTCATATTCAGTAACCTTTCCGAGATCTTTTGTGTAACCCTGTATATCTAAATTTAACTATTTATGCTATTACCATTTATACTCTCCATTTAATATGCATACATTTAGCGAAACTTAAAAGCACATATCATAATTCAAAATGCATTTCATCCATGCAACAGTCATCATCCATGATATACAGTACTTCGGATAGAATATATAATATTGAAATCTTTTGTGTGTCCCTGTAAATGCTATGCACTTCGTATTATGCATGAAATAACTTACATTAAGCCTCAGCAACATATATCAATTTGATTATACATGAAATCGTTTGCCATAATTAAAATATGTCGGAAACTGTTCCTCCCTTTATTCCTATGCAATGGAATTCTTCTGTCTGACCCTGTAAATGAATAGTAAGTGCCCTTTTCACTACATACTTTACAAAATGCATATTTTAGTGCACTTTGTAAATGCATATAAATTTGAATATGTTCTACAGGCTGTAACATCGTTAAATTTAATTAAAACGATTTTTCCCCATAATGCCGTAATATAAGGAAATTTTTTGACTATCCCTGTAAATAAACTAATCATGGTAGAAACTTTATTTTCAATAGGTATTCGTGCTAGGTAAACGTTAAGAACGTCCAAAAATTTCATGGAAATCGCAGTAATTTACGAAAGTTAGAAAGCGACCAGACAGACAGACAAACCGAAAGCATAATAACTTTTGAACTTTGTTCGAAAGTGTTAAAAAATCGAGCCAAAAATATATTAATCAGTGATTTTATTTTCCCCCTTTTCCCCACAAAAAATTTCTTCCATTGATAATTATGAGTTTTGAATAAAAATATTCATTTGTATGTAACTTATAACTTATTAATTAGTATAAGTAAAAAATAATTCTGATTCATTTTAAATATGACGTCATTATTTATCTCGCTCCATAAGCTACTGATATTCATACCCCTTGTATTTTTAACGACTGCTATAAAGTACCTGTTTTATTTCAACTATGACGTCACATTTTCATGAGTGAACCATTTTATTAAAAATATAATTCTTTTTCATTCTTTTTACTTTTAATTTATGTCACCATATTTTACACAAAAATTCCCATTAACTAAACAAATATCCTTGTTAAATGTATTATAAAAAATACACCTTTTATTTTTATTTCAAACATGACGTCATATTTATTTTCTTTTAAATTATTTTATTATAGTTTTTCGCGTGGAAGTTTTCTATTAAAAATTCATTGCCGCTGAAAAATTATTATTCCAATTTTTTATTTTCTTGGCAACAGGAAAGGAAAATGGTTAAATTTTATCTGAAAAATGTCTATTGATTTTGTATGAAAAATAATTAAATTTTGAATTATTAAGGAAAATATTTGAATAAAATAAATAAAAATTACCCTATTATTTAATCCGGACTTCTAACTTTACGTCTGCAAAATTTCAAAGCAATCGGTTCAGTAGTTACGGCGTGAAAGCGGAACAAACAAACAAACAAACAAACAAACTCACTTTCCGATTTATAATATTAGTAAGGATTAAATTTTCCAAGATGGCGAAAAAACATGGTCCTTAAATATTTATAAACATATCTTGTCGAACTTATCGAATAAACTTGGCGAATTAACGAGATAACTGCCAATTTTGAAGATAAAAATAAATTGCCGGTACTACTAGGTTATCCCATCGACCAGAAAACAATCGCGAAACTATAAGATTAAATGCCAATAATGGATGATCGTGAATGTCACATTCAATGATATTAAATGCGAACCACGTGTTTAAAACGTCATTAAGAGATTTTATTTTCGACTTTTTATTTGTATTTTTATTAATATTCTACTAATTATTTGTTTTTTCGTTATTTAAAATAAAAATTATGTCAGTATATTTAATTTGGCTATCAGTTTGGCGATTTGTATAATTTGGCGATATTGGTCGACGGGATGACCTAGAAGTACCAAATTGCCATATATGCAGCCAACTCGGCGATATCTTGTTAATTTGTCGAAATTCTCATTTAAGTCGATTAATTCACATTTCTACATTATTTTGTGAATTTAATGAAAGCATGTTTTTTTTTCATTTATAATTATTTGTTTTTTAGGTTATGGATAAGACAAAAGCGTCCCCACTCTTCTCACAGAAGTTCCTTTTGCGTGAATTGGCAATATGGCCGAAGTTGAATCACCGTCATATCATTCAAGTCGAAAACATTATAGATATTCAAGAACGCACCTATGTATTTATGGAACTAGCAGCCAGAGGATCAGTCATAGAATATCTGCAGAAGTAAGTAAATGCTTAATTTTGTAAGTCATTCCGAACAGGGCCGTAGCTAAGGGGGCGCTATGGGCAGCTCAGCCTCCCCTAAAATATTTTGAGTCCCCCCCCCCCCTGGGAAAGGTTCCAAAGTCACTATTTGAATTTCTGTTCCGAAAATTCAAATAAAATTCTGTTCAAAAATCTAATTTAATTTTGAGACACTTTCATAGTTTTGCAGAATTACTAAATTGGTATTAAAATAAGTGTTTCAACACTCCCTTATCCTATTTGTACATAGGAAGCTAACACGATGTTTAATTTTGCACCAGTTATAGACTTAAAATTTTTATCATATCATATACTTTTCTTGGCATAAAATGAAGTTATTACAACAGTTTAATAAAAAACATAATACCTACAATGTGAGTATGCACTAATTCATCATTCTGTGTCAGAGAGAGAGAAAAAAAATATGAGCCCCCCCCCCCCTACAATCTCTTGACCCCCCCCCCCCCTTCTATTGTTCACTTCTAGCTACAGCCCTGATTCCGAAAGTTTTCAATGAGAAAGTTTAAAAAAAAGAAACGCTGTTGTAGCTAAGGGTAGAATATCTTTATAAGAGAATGTTGATATAAGCAAAGGCGCGGCTGTCGCAAAACTTTTCCTACGGGTCTGATTTAAGATCACAAACAGGAGAAATGACTCATAAATGAGATCTGACTTTTTCTCTCACTGATCACTTTACCCATTATGAAATTTTGGCGGCACAGATGTCATATACGCACCACATTTGCACGTGCTTTTAGCTCCCGCCAATTTGGCATTGCACATCTGTTCCAAGGAGAAGATCCGTTTAATAAATTTATAACAACTAAGGGCACAGATGTCATATACGCACCACATTTTCACATGTTTTTACCCCCGCCAATTTGGCATTACACATCTGTGCCTAGTAAGTTTATAACAGTTGTTAGGGAAATAAAATGCGGAAAATAAAAGATTTCAGTGAAATGTGCTGATTAAATGATAAAACTGCATGCATTTAATATGGCTATAAATATTAATGCTTACGATTTATTGTGAAAATTATATTAACTGTCTTGTTACTTACTAAGTTTATTATTTAAAACTTTATTTATCGTTTCTTTTTTTTTTGTTAAATCCATGTTTATTTACTGTTATTTTTAACCGACTTCAAAAAGGAGAGGAGGTTATCAATTCGACGCGTATGTATTTTTTTTTTTTATGTATGTACACCGATTACTCCGAAACTATGCAGCCGATTAATTTGGTTTTGATGTTAAATTAAAGAGCTTACTCTCGGATTGGTACCACATACATTTCATAGAAATTGGTTCAGTAGTTTTTTAGTAATTTAGCAAAAACTATTAAAATTAGCGTTTTTTCGGTAATTAAAACTATTGAATTAGTTCCTACAATTGAGTGAAGTCAGGATGGCCAAGCGGTTTAAAGCGCCTGATTTAAGCTCTGGTTCTCGAAAATGACAATGGGTTCGAACCCCACTCCTGACATGCATGTGTACAATAATTTTCCGTATTATAATTTTTACATATATATTTTACAAATTAAATACTAATTATGCTATTAAGAATACTTTGTATTTAACCATTAGCACAGAGTATCAGAGATCTTTTATCAACTCAATACTTTATCAGTGAAAGAGTGCTAAAAAAATTGACTTTCAAAAAGTAACATAACATTGAATAAGTTTCCGAACCTATTCAGTATTATAATTTTTACATATATATTTTACAAATTAAATACTAATTATGCTATTAAGAACATTTTAACCGACTTCAAGAAGGAGAGGAGGTTATCAATTCATCGCGTATGTATTTTTTTAATGTACGTTCCCCGATCACGCCGAAACTATCCAACTTATTAATTTAGTTTTGGTGTTAAATTAAAGAACTTACTCTCGGATTGGTACCACTTCCATTTCATAGAAATTGGTTCAGTAATTTTTTAGTAAACGGGCAAAAACTATTAAAATTAGTGATTTTTTGCTAATTAAAACTGTTGAATGAGTTCCTGCCATGGAGTGCAGTCAGGATGGCCGAGCGGTCTAAGGCGCCTGATATAAGTTCTGGTTCTCGAAAGAGAGCGTGGGTTCGAATCCCACTTCCGACATACATGTATACAACAACCTATTCCGTATTATAATTTTTACACAGATATTTTGCAAATTAAATACTAATTATGCTATAAAGAATATTTTGTATTTAACCGTTAGCACAGAGTATCAGAGATATTTTACCAACTCAATACTTTATCAGTGAGAGAGTGCTAAAATAATAGACGTGCGAAAAGTAATATGACGTTGAATAAGTTCACCGACTAGATTGTAGTCAAGATAGTCGAGCGGTCTAAGGCGCCTGATTTAAGCTTTGGTTCTCGAAAGAGAGCGGGGGTTCGAACCCCACTCCTGACATGCATGTATACAATAACTTTTTTCCGCATTATAATTTTTTACACATATATTTTACAAATTAAATACTAATTATGTTATTAAGAATATTTTGTATTTAACCGTTAGCACAGAGAATCAGAGATATTTTACCAACTCAATACTTTATCAGTGATAGTCTAAGATCCGGCTGCAGAATCAGTGTACCCATCGAGTGTTTGCTGAAAACCAAATTTTTACACATATTTATGATTAGGAGAATTTATATCTACCAGGTTGCCTATCAAAATGTGGCCGCTAGTATTTTTAATTAAATTATTAATAATTCATAATCCGTAAGAAATTTCACTGACTTGTTTTTTCAATAAAATGTCGTCTACTTTATGGCAACATCTATAAAGACTGAAAAATCATGGTTGCCTTTGCGCACCTAGCCGCACCTCTTCGCAGCCAGGTATACACAGGTATGATTTTGTTACATTTATACACCCACAACGTACATTCATAATTTATATATCAAATTAAAGCTAATTTTTTTCTGTTTCTTATTATATACGGTTGCCTAATTAAATCTGGCCGCAAATAAGGGTTGCCGGCTGTTAAATATAGTAAATAAAAGCGGTGGAGTGACGCTGCAGAATCGTTTGTTTCATACACTGTTAAAAATCTGCTGCATTTTGTTGCAACGCACTCCATCGCTTGTATATAATATCTCAATTCCAACCAATGAGAAAGCTCCATTTCACGGCCAAGTAACCGTTTTCTATACAAGCAAGGGTGTGCGTTGCAACAAAATGCAGCAGATTTTTAACAGTGTATTTTTCAATTTGGAACAATTTTAATCAATTTAAATTGTGTATTAATCGATTAAATATATTAGTTTCATTTTGTTATAAGTACATATAAACGTATATGACAAAATTACACTTAAAGTAAATTAATTTAAATAATTTTAGTTTTGCATTTTTACTTTACTTTAAGTGTAATTTTGTCATATACGTTTATATGTACTTATAACAAAATGAAACTAATATATTTAATCGATTAAAACACAATTTAAATTGATTAAAGTTGTTCCAAATTGAAAAATACACTGATAAAAATCTGCTGCATTTTGTTGCAACGCACACCCTTGCTTGTATAGAAAACGGTTACTTGGCCGTGAAATGGAGCTTTCTCATTGGTTGGAATTGAGATATTATATACAAGCGATGGAGTGCGTTGCAACAAAATGCAGCAGATTTTTAACAGTGTATGAAACAAACGATTCTGCAGCGTCACTCCACCGCTTTTATTTACTATATTTAACAGCCGGCAACCCTTATTTGCGGCCAGATTTAATTAGGCAACCGTATATAATAAGAAACAGAAAAAAATTAGCTTTAATTTGATATATAAATTATGAATGTACGTTGTGGGTGTATAAATGTAACAAAATCATACCTGTGTATACCTGGCTGCGAAGAGGTGCGGCCAGGTGCGCAAAGGCAACCATGATTTTTCAGAGTCTTTATAGATGTTGCCATAAAGTAGACGACATTTTATTGAAAAAACAAGTCAGTGAAATTTCTTACGGATTATGAATTATTAATAATTTAATTAAAAATACTAGCGGCCACATTTTGATAGGCAACCTGGTAGATATAAATTGTCCTAATCATAAATATGTGTAAAAATTTGGTTTTCAGCAAACACTCGATGGGTACACTGATTCTGCAGCCGGATCTCGTACTATGAGGGAGTGCTAAAATAATAGACTTGCGAAAAGTAATATGACGTTGAATAAGTTCACCGACTAGATTGTAGTCAAGATAGTCGAGCGGTCTAAGGCGCCTGATTTAAGCTTTGGTTCTCGAAAGAGAACGGGGGTTCGAACCCCACTCCTGACATGTATGTATACAATAACTTTTTTCCGCATTATAATTTTTTACACACATATTTTGCAAATTAAATACTAATTATGCTATTAAGAATATTTTGTATTTAACCGTTAGCACAGAGTATCAGAGACATTTTACCAACTCAATACTTTATCAGTGAGAGAGTGCTAAAATAATAGACTTACGAAAAGTAATATGACGTTGAATAAGTTCACCGACTAGATTGTAGTCAAGATAGTCGAGCGGTCTAAGGCGCCTGATTTAAGCTTTGGTTCTCGAAAGAGAGCGGGGGTTCGAACCCCACTCCTGACATGCATGTATACAATAACTTTTTTCCGCATTATAATTTTTTACACATATATTTTACAAATCAAATACCAATTATGTTATTAAGAATATTTTGTATTTAACCGTTAGCACAGAGAATCAGAGATCTTTTATCTCCTCAATACTTTATCAGTAAAAGAGTGCTAAATTAATAGACTTGCGAAAAATAACATGACCTTGAATAAGTTCCCTGAGTTGATTGCAATCAGGATAGCCGAGCGGTCTAATGCGCTTAGTTTAAGCTCTGGTTCTCGAAAGAGAACGTGGGTTCGAACCCCACTCCTTACATACATATATACGAAAGCCTTTTCCGTATTATTCCTTTTACAAATTAAATGCTAATTATGCTATTAAGAATATTTTGTTTTAACCGTTAGCATAGAGTATCAGAGATCTTTTACCAACTCAGTACTTTATCAGTAAAAGTGTGCTAAAATAATAGACTTGCGAAAAGTAATATGGCGTTGTTCACCATTTAGATTGCAGTCAGGATAGTCGCGCGGAATAAGGCGCCCGATTTAAACTCTGGTTCTCGAAAGAGATCGTGGGTTCGAACCCCATTCCTGACATCCATGTGTAACATAGTATTTTTCCGTATTATAATTTATTTAACTGACTTAAAAAAAGGAGAAAAGGTTATCATCAATTCGACCGCGTATGTACTTTTTTTATATATGTTCACCGATTACACCGCAACTATCCAACCGATTAAACTAAGTATTACGGTATAAATAACTAAAAAGTAAGAAATAAAATAAACTTTTTCAAAAAAAAATATAACCGACTTCAATCAACGCTCTAAAAAGAGTTAAATAATTTTTTAAAATACCCTAATGATGAATTGTTATCTAATAACCAAACATCAGATATCATGTACCGACAAAAAAAATGGTTATAAGTTTAATACATAGAACTTAATATCCAGCAAACATGGTTTTTCGACAGAATATTTTTTACAAGAGATTAATTTACATATTTTTGATTTAATTTATGAATATATACATATAAAAAGTAATGAATTACTTTTTGAAGTTGGTGCCAAACTATTGTAAGTATAGAAAGAATTATGGTTATATTATGCCTAATACCATAAATAAAATGGTAAAAATCATTATTGACTGTGATCGTTTGGCACCAACTTCAAAAAGTAATTCATTACTTTTTATATGTATATATTCATAAATTAAATCAAAAATATGTAAATTAATCTCTTGTAAAAAATATTCTGTCGAAAAACCATGTTTGCTGGATATTAAGTTCTATGTATTAAAATTATAACCATTTTTTTTGTCGGTACATGATATCTGATGTTTGGTTATTAGATAACAATTCATCATTAGGGTATTTTAAAAAATTATTTAACTCTTTTTAGAGCGTTGATTGAAGTCGGTTATATTTTTTTTTTGAAAAAGTTTATTTTATTATTTTAACTCTTTAAGTATTTTTATTATATACTATATGAATAGTTATTTATATCAAGCTATCATTTATTTATTTTTATTCCCTTTTTTAAAATACTAGAATTTAATTCATTTTTTTTCACGTTATTTTATTTTTTATATTGCAACAAAAAATGAATTGTTGTTATTGCATGCAATTTGTAACTTATGTTCAAAAACAAAATTTTCGCCAAATTGGCGGGGGAAAAGACACGTGCCAATGTGGTGCGTATATGACATCTGTGCCAAAATTATGTCAGTTTATATAATTTGGCGAACAGTTTGCCGATTTGTATAATTTGGCGAAATTGGTCGACGGAATAACCAAGTAGTACCTTTTAATCTAATATGTATTTTGTTACACGGATATTTAAAAAAAAAAATATTAATAAGTGGATAAAGGATTGACATAAGTTATTAAGTACTTCGTTATATATATATCCTTCCCACCTGGTCTTACATGCGACGTGAATTTAGATGTTTTATTTTGATGTGAGGTAGTAAACATAATTTAGGATCACGTAATAGATAAGAGTAATAAGAAACCTCTTTTTAACACTTTTCAACAAAATTGAAAGTGTTTATTATTTCGGTTTGTCTGTCCATCTGTCTGCGTTCTAACTCTCGTAAATATACTCGCCCTATAAATGCCCTGAAATTTTTGGAAGTTATTAAAAGTTATCCTAGCACGAACTCTATGGCAAATGAAATTTCTAGTATGATTAATTTATTTACAGGGACAGTCAAAAGTTTTCCGCTGCTTTACGGCCTATGGGGAAAAATCGTTTCAAATGAATTTTAAAGATGTTACACCCTGTCAAACATATTAAAATTTATATGCATTAACGAAGTGCACTGAAACGTGCATCCTGTAAAATATACGCTGAAAATAATAGCTAATATTGATTACAAATCATCCTCACAAAATAATTGCATTACATAATGGCAAAAGGGGGAATTGTTTGCGACATATTTTAATTATATTAAACTATTTTATGAATAATAAAACTGTTATACGTTTCTGGGGCTTAATTAAAGTTATATGATTTAGTGGTGCATAATACAAAGTGCATAGAATTTACAGGGACACACAAAAGATTTCAAATAGGATATTTTATCCGAAGTACTGTATATTATCGATGATAATTGATGATTATTGGATTGATGGAATGCAATTTTAGTTATGTTATGCGCTTTTATGTTTCACTAAATTTATGCATATTATATAGTGTGTATAAATATTATACTTGATATACAGATTACACAAAAGAGCTCGTGTTACGTCGGAATTCTTGTTCAGTGGCATTTATTCTAAACACAAATTTAATTTAAGTGATTGACATGTTCTCAAAATTATCAAACGGGTATCTTCTCTTCTTATTTAAATTTAATTGGAAGAAAATATATACATCTTGTTTACACATATGATACATTATTTACACAATATGCTACATTATTTACATGAAATTAAAGATTCTACATTCTCATAACAATTTCTTTCGTCAACATACATCTCGCATTTTTCTCTCTCTGCAAAAACATAAACAGAACAAAACATCGTGAGTCTAGGGTTGCCAGGTGTACCGCTAAGATCAAACTTTCATAGCCCTTTTGGCGTTAAACATGATTCTTCACACACTCCCCACCTGGACTCATGAGAGTACATAATGATAAATCAATAAAACTAAATTCTTATGATAAACATATACTTAAATCATACCTCAAATAATAAAACAGAAAACAAATTCAATCTTCAGACTTTGACATATAAAGCATTAAACAATAAAATAATAACATCGTGATTAATATGAATAAAAAATGACACTTCAATAACATGTAGCTACATGAACGTATCTGGTCAGATATTTTACCTGAATAAAATAAACTAAATATATATACATAATATAAATAAACTAAATACTACTGTTAACATTTCAATAATCCTTTCAATTTGAAATAAAGCATAATTATACACAAATGAAAAATTTTTTCTAAATGAATAAATTAGCAATAGCAAAATACACACATAAAAAAACATATTTCAACCATGAATTTATAATAAGAAACAAATCACATTTGTATATTCAAACAATAGTAGAAAAAAAGTATTAAATTTAAATTTCAAATATTGAAATCATTTAATATTCAACAATCTAGTTCAAAAGGATACAAAAGTTGTACTGGTACTGGTTTTCTTAGCAGTCCTTTAGCAATCTTTACCATGCAAGCTCGAATAAGCTGATCTCTGCCAAGAATCACTTCCTTAACTGCTCCTAAGTCCCACAACAGTTTAGATTTAACACTACCGTCCACTAAGACAACATCTCCAATCTTTAGATTTTTGTGTCTCTCAGGAGTTTTAAATTGATGGATCGATCTTAAATTCAGTAAGTATTGTTCTTTCCATTTAGTCCACAACTGTTTTAACAAGTTAGTTTGGTATCTTTTTCTCCTTAATAATGTCTCTTGGGTAGAGATTTTATTCTCTAATTTGACAAAATATAGTGGAAAACTAATGTTTTCTCTTCCAAGTTGAAGAAAGTGAGCCGGTTGTAAGTGGCTCTGGCTCGCCGAAATCACTTGTTGTATACGTAAGGGTCTCATGTTTATTATGGCTTCTATTGCTGTCAAAATTGTTGCCGATTCTTCAAATGTGAGGAGAGCTCTTCCCAAAATTTTCCTTAAGGGTTCTTTTACACTTTTTACGAGTCTTTCGTAGAACCCTCCCCACCATGGGGCACGCTCGATGATAAATTTCCATATAATGCCTTTGTCCTGAAGTTCTTGATCTTTAATGATTTTTTCAAATTGTTGTAGTTCTTTATTGGTAGCTTTAAAGCTCAATGCATTATCAAAAAATATTATTTTACAGTTTCCGCGTCTTGAAATAAATCGACGAAAACACATCATAAAGGACTTTGTAGTCATATCCCTGGCTGCTTCTAAATGTATGGCTCTTGTTGCGGCACAGGTGAACAGTACAATATATAATTTTGACGTCTCTTTATTATCTGTTTTGATGATTATTGGGCTGGCAAAATCCAATCCTATAACGGTAAACGCAGGGGATTGTGAGATCTTTTCTTTCGGAAGTTGCCCAGTTAGTTGGTCAGCTGCCTTTGCATTATATCTTCTACAAATTAGACATTTTCTTAGATTTTTTTCTGATAGATTGTCTTCCTTGTGGAATCCAAAATTTTTCCGGATTTTTGCAAGCGTTAACCCTTTCCGGCATACTGTGCCCGGTCTGGGATACCTAATTTTAATTCCAAACTTACAATCGGCACCAATAATATTTTAGTAAAATTTTGCTTTTACAATGAAAGCTTAAATTAAGGAATTCAAAATATCTAAAAAATTCGTTTGTGAATTCCGGTGTCAGTCGATAATTTCTCATTTTACTACAGATTTTGCCCGTGCCGGAAAGGGTTAAAGAAACTCTACTACGCAGCAATTTTCTGTGTTCTTGCATAATTAGCAATTCTGTTAATTTTTCATTCTTCGGCAATATGATTGATCTCATTTGAATCAAAGGAACCTTCATTAAGTCTGGTTTTTATTCGTAAAATTTATTTTCATCCAAATATGGACACAGGGAATAAATTCGTGATGTTTTCTTAACAGAATTTCCTTTTTCTAATAGCTCAATTTCTTCTTTATAATTCTTCATTTGTACTTCTTTGATTAATAATGCTTCAGCTTCTTTCAGTTCTTCAGCAGATACTGTATATTTATGTTTAATTGGATTTCTTAAATTGAAAATAAATCTTTTAACTCTTGCCAATGTTCTAATTGCCTTCAAAAAAGAGCTAAAACGCTCAATCTTTATAAGTGGCTTCTGATGTTCTGATGAACAAACATTTTGGAAAATCACATTTTTTTTAGCTTCTAGTTGTTTCATATCTTCATCTAATTCTCTATCTTCTTTGGGTCATAATTTTGAATCTTTAACCAACCATGGAGGCCCTAACCACCACAGATCATCTTTCTCGAGGTCGAGAAGTGAGAGTCCTCTTGTAAATCGATCAGCAGGATTTGAGCTACCGCGACAATGTCGCCAGTTCTTCGGATCTGTTAAACTTTGTATTTCTGATGTTCTGTTGCTTACGAATGGCTTCTCAGTACTTGACGAACTTTTGATCCAGTGAAGTGCGATATTTGAGTCGCTCCAATAATGTACTTTGTCTTCACTTATCTTGAGAACAGACATTACTCGCTTTCCAAGTCTAGCTCCAATCAGAGCTCCCATCAGTTCTAGACGCGGCAAAGTTAAATTCTTTATGGGAGCTAATCTGCTTTTTGATGTAACAAAACTTATCTTTATACTATTATTGTTATTATATCTAACATATATAACACTTCCATAAGCCTTAATACTTGCATCACTAAAACAGTGAATTTCTACATTGTCATAACTGTCTATTTACTGAAAATAATATCTTGGAATTTTTATTTTACTAAGATATGGAATCTGTGCACACCAGTTATCCCACTTTTTCTCTAAATGTTCTGGCAAATTTTGATCCCAAACGATACCATGTTCCTATAATGATTGAAAAATCATTTTAATTAAAATCGTAAATGGTGAGAGAAACCCAACAGGGTCAAAAATTCTTCCAGCTGCTCGAATTATGGTTCTTTTAGTCTTATCTTGACAATGAACAAATTCTAACAGACTTTGGTTATCTAATCTAAAAATGTCTTCTTCTGTGTCCCATATTAACCCTAAAATTTTAAAGGGAGTTGTATCAGCGCAAATATTCATATCTAAAGATTTTACATTTTCCTTTAAAATGGTAGAATTACTTTGCCATTTCCGTAAGAACATATTTGCTTGTTGAAAAATAGCTAAAGATTCCTTTGCGAAATTTTTAAAGCTTCATTAACCGTATGTGCTCCTAACAACAAATTGTCCACGTACATGGAAGAGTTAATTTTAGAGCAAGTTTCCGGATATAAAGTCGCATACTTCTTCAAATGATGTTTAATTACAGCTCCTAACAGAAATGGACTCGAAGTTATGCCAAATAATACACGGCACATTTTCATAATTATAAAGTTCATTGGGGAATTTTTATCTTGAGGGAGTTCTTCGATCCACAGGAAACACTTCATATCTCTATCAATTTCAGCAAGACTTATTTGTAAGAAAGCTTTTTCAATGTCTGCCACTACGACAATTTTATTGCATGGAAATGGCAAAATTAAATCAAATAAGTCTGAGTTCAAATTGGGACCTTGGAAGAGTACATCATTTAGAGAAGGTTCAGAAGGAGCATGAGATGAGGCATCAAAAACAATGCGCAGTTTGGTTGGTTGTTTGTCCCTTCGAATTACAGGGTTGTAGGGTAAGTAATAGGTCAAATTACCATTCGGTGAATTTATTTCTTGTGGTTCAACAATTTCTACTATTCCTAAAGTCTTATATTCATCAATGATTTCTTTATATTCCTTAAATAATGCAGGATTATTTACAAATTGTTTAATTAGACTATCAAATCTCTTTTTGGCAACATCATAATTATTCGGAAGATCAAGATTGTCATATTTCATAGGTAGTTTAACTTCATATCTATTATTCTTAAATTGAATAGAATTTTCAAATTGTTCTAATATTTGTTTATCGCACAAATTTTTATTTGTATTATCTTCCTGAATCCCTAACCCTTCTATAGTCCAAAATTTTTCAAGTTGAATGGACATTTTATCATCTTCATTATTATCCCAAATAGATATATACATAGCACCCACTAAATTATTTACATTAACTTCTTCTGAGAACCTCCCATGAAGTGTCCAATCTAGTTTAGTTTCATTCAAAACAAGAGTTGGTGAAATGCGTTTATATTTTCCTGCCATAACTGACCAATAGTAGTCGCTACCAATCAACAAATCTATTTTATTCTTCCCATCACTTAATACATTTGAAACATCTGATAACTGTATACCCATTTCTTTTATTTTTTCATTTAACTCTGAACTTGGGGCACGTATTATATCCGAACAAATTTTCTCTCTTTCTAATGCTTCCAGACATATTACATTGTCAGAAAATTTATCCTTTAAGAAAATCTTAACCCTATTATGGTTATTAACAATAGGTTTCGTACCAGCAAAAGTATGGATTTTTAATGATTCCTGTCCTGTCACCTCTAAATTTTAAATGCTTTGACAAATTCTTTCCGACAAACGTACGTTGCGATGCACTAATAAGATACGAAAATTAATATTTTTATCTTTCCCAATATTTGTCCCCTTTAAAGTTTGAAAATAAACATATTCATCTGGTTTACAACAAAGTGAAGAAACTTATTTTTTCATATTGCTTATTTTTCAATTCCCCTATTTCATCCCCTTCAGTTAAAACAAGGTCAATTTTATTTTCCTTTATCTTTCTTTTACTTTTTTATTACAAAGAGAATTTTGATGAGCTTTTGAATTGCAAAGAGTGCAACGAATATTAGAATTTTTTCAAAATTTACTCTTATGAAATCGTTTGTAGCATCGGAAACATTTCATTGTTTCGATAAAAATCGTTTTCTTTCTTCCAAACTTAAGTTACACAAATTTGCTTCATGTTTCTGAGAACAAAAAGGACAAAGATTTTCAGTAATTGTATTTAATGTAAATGCTGAAGGATTTCTATTTTTTATTTGAAGAAAATGTTTAGAAGAATTTTGTTAAAATTTATTTTCATGGGATTTAATCTCAAAATTGACATATGTACCATTAACAACTTTTTCCAGCGCTTCGATTTCGCGCTTAAGGAACAATAATAAATCATTTACGCAAACATCTTTTTTCTCACACTGTTCTCTATGAAATTGTAATAAGAGATCATTAGGTGTACATTTATAACTAGTAGGTAATAATAAACAACCATATTGGTCTGATTTAACATCCAATGATTCTAAGCTTCTTATCTGTATCGCTATTTCATCGTACTGTTTTATCAACGAATATATATCATTTGATCTTCGCACTGTTTCTAAATTTAATAATTTATTAGTGTGCGCAGATATTACAACCTCTCTTTTTCCAAAACGATCCTTTAATATATTTATTGCCGTTGCGTAATTTTCACTAGTTAATGGAAGCCCGTTAATAGCAGCAGCTGCTGATCCCAAAATCAAAGATTTCAAATAAGTAAATTTTCCTATCTCTTGAAGGGCTTCATTTTCGTAAACAGCGACTTTAATTGCGGCCAAAATTCTTGAAATTCGCGGCAATTTGGTGTTACACTTTAACTGAATATCTGATATAGGGGGCGTAGTTATTTTTGGTTCACTCGTAATATCAGAAGTTTTCTTTAAATTATGCAAAAATCGATTTGCTCTTGATTTACATGTAATAATCGACTCTTTATATTCTATACAATTTTCAATTTCAGCTTTTAAATTAGAACTTTTGATTTCAGATTGAATCAAATCATCTAAATTTTCTAGAGATATTTTGTGTTCAAGCAGTGTTGCTAAACAGTCCTCCACTATTTCCGGTTTCAAATCACTTTCTTTCAAAATTTCGTTATCAATTCTTTTAATCAATTTCGTTATTGTGGATCTAATTGATCCGCGTTTAGTAATATTTCGTTTCAAAATTTCACCGCTATTCATCTTGTATAGTAATGTTTCTCCCAATTTATCTTTCAAAAAATCAAGAGAAATAATAATCAAAAACTTGCCCGTGTAAAATGACAATCGTCCTAATTCTTCTTTCATTCTTTTATTCCCGACAAAAGATTCACCATTGTTACGTCGGAATTCTTGTTCAGTGGCATTTATTTTAAACACAAATTTACTTTAAGGTGATTGACATGTTCTCAAAATTATCAAACGGGTATCTTCTCTTCTTATTTAAATTTAATTGTAAGAAAATATATACATCTTATTTACACATATGATACATTATTTACACAATATGCTACATTATTTACATGAAATTAAAGATTCTACATTCTCATAACAATTTCTTTCGTCAACACACATCTCGCATTTTTCTCTCTCTGCAAAAACATAAACAGAACAAAACATCGTGAGTCCAGGAGGGTTGCCAGGCGTACCACTAAAATCAAATTTTCATAGTCCTTTTGGCGTTAAACATGATTCTCCACAGCTCGTAAAGGTTATTGAATATGAGCGTAATTTACTTAACCCTTTCCGGCACGGACAAAATCTGATGTAAATTGAGAAATTATCGACTGACACCGGTATTCACAAACGAATTTTTAACATACTTTGAATTAATTAATTTAAGCTTTTATCGTAAGAGCAAAATTTTACTAAAATATTATTGGTGCCGTTTGCAAGTTTCGAATTAAAATTAGGTATCCCAGACCGGGCACAGTGTGCCGGAAAGGGTTAAGGGTTGTTTTTAAATAAGTTATACATTTTACGCTGAATAGTTTACTAAGAAATGTTTGTAGAATATAGATAAAATGATATACATGGCCACGCAAAAAAACATGGATACATGGTCGCCTATGTAGGATAATTTCTGGAAATGTGATTTCAATAGTTTTATTTTGAACTCAATTTTGGCTAAATACTGAGGTGTAATAAAGGTACTAGGTAAATTACAGGGCTAATAAAAAAGTATTCAAGTATGTTTCCATCTATTAGTACACTGTAAAAAATATTTAGGTCACTTTATACCAAAAGTAACGAGAGGATACGCCACCATTAATTGGTGTAATACATCATCAGCAATCAAATGGTGTAAACAAACACTACTTTTGGTGGCAACTTATTTGCCGCCATTTTTGATGTGAAGTCACACTACCGCTTATTTGGTGTAAATGAACAGTAAAATAAAAAATAAAGAAAACATTTAAAATCTAATATAACCATACTTTAAAATAAATAGTTTCACGCAAAGAGGCTGTGTTAAACTTTCTTTTGATTGAGATAATTTTTATAACATTACTTATACAATTTTAATATTAATTGGTAACAACGAAATTTTCTATTTGTTTACATGCTTAAAAATATATTTTTCACAAGTTCCGTATAGAGGGGGAATTTTTCCATTAAATGTAATCAAAAGTACGCCCAGAGTATGACAATCGCTTTCAAATTTTCAATATCAACATTTAAAAAATAAAATGAAAATTTTGAAAATTTCTCACATTGTTAATAATGCTCCCAATAAGCTAAAAAAAATATAATAATGAATTCTTAGTGAAAATATTTTTGTTAGAGAACGGAAAAACATCATGATCACACATTTTAAAATAATTTTGTAGCAAAAATCATAATTACTTATAGCTAACACTATAAAATCGGCCTTTTTAGTTTTCCTAACAAATATAAGCTACACACTAGAACTATATAATTTAATGCATATTATAAATTGCTTAACTATGCCTACTAACAGATAAACAAAGCATTTATTTTAACAGTTATGCAAAATGCATGCCTCATTACTCTTTAAATTGGCAGTACCGTGTCTAAAGCATGATCTAATTTTAAAAAGTACATGCAAAGATTTAAAGTTTAAATCTGCAAAATTATTTAAAAAAATCACATTGCTTATCTTGTGCTTGTTTTTTAAAATGCAATTTGAAATTAGAAAGAAAAATTAAACACGAAAGTTAAATCGTCGCCTTCCATTTAAAAAAAAAAAACGTTATCTTCTATTGTTGAGTGCTGGTTCTTAATCAAAACTTATTCTAGCAGTTTTTTCCCCATTCATAATAAAACATTCGTTCAATACATCCGGAATTTACACCACCAGTATCTGATTCTCTTTTTAACCATTTGAAAAATGGTTGTTGTTTTCGGGAGAATGGACCCGATGATGTTACCACTTTTGAATGATGTTACCACTTTTGAATGATGTGGTCACTTTTGAATTTAATTTCTTTACTTTTAGAAGAGTTTTTTTTGAATTTAAATTAAATTCTTTACTTTTAGAAGAATTTTTATTTGAATAGTAAATTAAAATGGTTAAAATCATTGTAATAAAGGAGAAAACTAACAAATTTAAAAATGGGTAGACGGAAATTAACAGATACGGAAAAAGCCGAAGCCAAAGAAATGAATGAACGTGAATATCGCATTCAATGATATTAAACACAGTCAACATGTATAAGTTGCTTATTAGTTTGGCGATTCGTATCATTTGGCGAAATTGGTCGACGGGATAACTGAGTAATACTGTATTTGGTTTGGCGCAAAAACGTCTTTCAATGCAGAAAATGATAAAATCAAAAGATTATTGAGCCGCTGAAAACCAATTACGTGTTGAAAGGCGATCACGAAAAAGGAAGCAATTTAATGCCGAACCGATTAATTGTAAAACATCATGTCGCCAGGGCGACCAATCCACTAGCCATGGCGTTTTACTATCGGTCGGTTCTAACCAGGAAAATTTGAGTGCCAATAGTGATTCTAACAAGCCGGAAAATGTTATAGCTATTACTCTTGATTTTCCACCACCTAAAAAGAAAACTAAAAAGCAATCGGCTTGGGAAAAACTGGGAAAAAACTTTTTTGATTCGATGTCTGATGGACCCATTCACAGATGCATGTGCTGCGATCGATTTTGGTTTAAAACCTCCATCACCAAAATTCTGCTCTGTAAAATCAAACAATATATGCCAAAGTCTTACAAGTATAACAGTATATGCCAAAGCTGTATTTTAATAATGATTACTTTTGCACCAACAATGTTAAATAGTTTGAAATGTTTCTTTCGTCGCCAACTTTTATGCTTGGCGACAATAGAGTGATATAACTTAAACGAACCGTACCTTCAAATTGCAGCATGTATAAAGTCATTTATAGCAGTGGCACGGATAATACACAATAAAACAACTGGTATTTAGCTTAAAATGATAGATGAATGTATCGAGTGAAACATTTTTCAAATGGTTGGGGTAATTTCTTAAATTACAATTTTTTTTTTTTTTTTTTTTTTTGGTAAATTTTAGTGCCATATGTGACCTAAACACATTTGAATAAATTAAAAAATTAAAATAAACATCTGCAGAGTTGGGTAACATAGCAACAGAAAATAAATTAACAGATTCGGTAATCATTATTAAAAACATAAGCAAAATTCTTATGAAACTTAGCTAATTTAAAAGAATTTCAAAATAGCACACTGAAATGTTGTTTACAATTTTTACTCTTAATTTAGTGTAAAGTTTCCCCAAATCTTTAAAGGTGTAGAATTACCCAATGTTTAATTTATTAAACCACTTAAAAATGTGTTAAATAAAGAAACCACCCGAAGGAGAGTATATTTAAACTTCATGCGTTATTTTGCAAACCCAAATTAAATGTAATATTTTTTTTTACAGTGTAGAAGAATGTTACTACTATCAAACTATTGGAAATAATTCTACTTTTAAATGATGCATATGAATTTTGCTCAATGTGGAAGTGGGGTCCACAAATCAAAACCTAACTAAACTTTTTTTTTTCAATACCAACATCGAATTTTGACAATATATTTTAAATCTTTGATTCAAACCCTTCCTAGAAATGAAATTTCAAGTCAATTGGATGATAAGTTTTTAATTATAATGATTCAAAATTTAGAATTTCTAATCTTAAATTACATTTTCATATTTTTATTAATATCTTTTGAAATTATATCGGAATTTTGATAATTTTTAACACTTTCCAACAAAGTTGAAAAGTGTTTATGCATTCGGTTTGTCTGTTCGTCTGTCCGTCTGTCCGACTGTCCGCGCTCTAACTCCCGTAAATATACTCGGATTGCTCTGAAATTTTCATATGTTATTGATGTTTACCCTAGCACGAACCCTATTGAAACTGAAGTTTCTGCTATGATTAGTTCATTTACAGGGATAGTCAAAAGTTTTCTGATACATTACGGCCAATGGGAAAAAATCGTTTCAAATTAATTTTAAAGGTGTTACACCCTGTCAAACTTATTCAAATTTACATTATTCGCAAAGTGCACTAAAATATGCATTCTGTAAAATATGCTGTCAAAATAATAGTTATTATACATTTACAGGACCACTCAAACGAATTCCATTACACAATAATAAAGGAGGGAATTGTTTGCGACATATTTTAATAATGTTAAATGTTTTCAAGTATCATAAAATTGATATGCAACATTGAGACTTAATATTTAACGCATAATAAGAACCGCATAGCTTTTACAGGGACACACAAAATATTTCAAACCTTATATTTTTATACGAAATACTGTGTATTATCGATGATAGCTGATGGATAGTTGAAATGCATTTTCAATTATGATATGCGCTATTAAGTTTTACAAAATGTCTGCAAATTATATGGTGTATATAAATGTTTTAGTCGATATACACGGTTACAAAAAAAAGCTCATAAAGGTTACTGAATATGACAGTAATTACATTAAAGGTAATACTTATGCATTTTTTACATTGAACTTCTTTCAGTTTTACTAAGAAATGTTTGTAGAATATAGATAAAATGATATACAGGGTCACGCAAAGTATTAGCTACATGATCACCGATATGTGATAATTTCTGGAAATGTGATTTAAGTAGCTTATTGATTTAAGTAGCTATTTAAGAATGTGTTTGTTTGAACTAAATATTAATAAAATACTGGCGTGTAGTAAAGATACTGGATAAATTACAGGGCTGAATAAAAGTATTGAAGTATTTTCCATCTATTAGAATAAAGTGCTGCAAGAGAAATTTCAGCCAGTTAGTATTTTCTTGCTAAACTAATTTTTCCCATTATATTGTATATATATATATCAACCGACGGATCAAACACAGGGCTGTTCAAAAGTATTTCAATACATATTGGGCTATGGACAGTAGCATCTTTTTTCCCTAAATAATAAAGTTTTGTTAAAGATTTCAGGAAGCGTTAGTAAGTGTTTCATAATCTATGCTTAACGCATGATTTTCTTATTTGTTTAT
Source organism: Maratus speculifer (assembly GCA_964019185.1). Lineage (NCBI taxonomy): Eukaryota > Metazoa > Arthropoda > Arachnida > Araneae > Salticidae > Maratus > Maratus speculifer. The sequence goes on along the minus strand of OZ025292.1, from coordinate 145,607,889 downwards.
GTGATTATAACAGTGAAAAATTCCATTTTTTATGTGGTTATAATTGTAAAAAATTCAAACATAATTACATTGAATTTTTATTTACTTTTTAATTTATAATGTGAATAATGATTTATAAAATCAATATTCGAAAAAGATATGAATTGTAACGCACAATTTTTTGATAGATTAATATTTATGATGTCCTGCTTGATGCAAATTCCCAATTTCTTTTTCGAAATAGTTTTCGAATTATGATTAAGAAAAACATCAAAATGCCGGTTTAAGCGGAATGCCTATGATGTGCAGCAAAGCATAGTTTCAAAAAAAAAATATTTTTTACTTATTTTATTGAAACATTTGGTCAGGCCACAGTTAAAACATGTTAATCCTTCACTGCACCGTGTGCCACATCTGGCACATACAAAGAAACACTGTAATTATGATCATGTGCTACGAATTTGGCCAATAGGATCATTGTAACTAATTAAGAATAAGAATAGTCCAAAGAATGGAATAACTTTTATTTTGTCCATGTCAGATAGCTAGCTGCATTTGACAAACTAGTCATTGGGGGCCACCGTAATACTTACCCATCATGGATATGTATATGAAAATAAAACATGTGAAAACTATTTATACAATGCATTGCAATTCATAAACAAAATTTAAATATTGTTAATGTTCATAGTAATGCTATATTAAAGAATTGCTGATGTACCAATTTCGACAAATTATATAAAACGCCAAACTATTCAAGTAGTACCGAACTGCCTAAAAGAAACATCCTTATAACTCCAAAAATAATAATTCTATTAACTAACAATTCACTGCGTCGGATTAAGCGTCTCATTTCCAATTAAAATATACATCTGAATTGAAATTTGAATGAAATACAGGGTCATGGAAAATCGAAGAATGTGGAAAACAAGATTACAAATATCTCGGCAACTAATAATCCGATCGACTTTGTTCTATATGCAAAATGTGTGTTATTTTATTGCCTTTTACGTCCATTCCTTAGAACAAAAAAATTCGAAAATTTTTATATACCTTTCATCAGAACGAATTTTTCGAGAGTCCGACAAAAATAGTTCCGGATAATCGAGGTTGCTGATATTAAATAGGGTTCGTCCTATTCTTACATACTAACTACGTACAAAATTTCAAGTCTGTATCTTAATTTGTTCGGGAGATAGAGCGTTTACAGATAGACAGACTGACAGACAGACAGACAGACGGACAGACGGACGGCAAAATTTTTTTTCTAAAAATATGTTTTTCGGAATCTCCACTATCTAAAACATGTAAATCCGTCAAAAAAAAATTTTTCGATTTTCAAAACGATTGCAAGACTTACCCTATACTACGTATGATGGGTAAGTAAAAATTACAATTTGTACTTCGGAACAAAAAAAAAAAAAAAAAAAAAATGATCAAATTATTCAGGCAAAATTTACTTTTATTATTTTTATTGAATACTTAAAAAAATTAAAATAAAGAAAATTCCAGAGTGTTAAGTAGATAAAACTAATTAGTTCAAACCCATTTAATTGCGAAATCGAACAATACAATATTTAAAAACCTTAATGGTGTACACACCATAAAATATCCAATTTTAGCTGAAAATTTGAGAATTATTATTTTTTTTTTACTATTTTTCCCATTATTAAACCGATATATAGATTTCAAATATTTTTTTTTCTTCATAGAAATAGAAAAAAAATCGTGCAGTGAAGGGTTAAGCGACTGAAATGATCTGAAATAGTCCTAATGGCAAGAAATAATGCATCAACAGAACAACTGACATAGTTATTCAGTAGTCAACAACTGAGTACTGAACTTCAATTTAGATAAAGCCTTTTAAAATAGGTTCATTTTAAACTAATTTCTTTGAAACTAATCGTACGAATTTTTTGAAAATTTATGTTTAAAATAATTTAAGAAAGTACGTAGAATTTGTTTATTATATCAAACTGGGGTATTCGTATTGAAAAATAATAAAGTTTGGGTTCGTTTTGATCTGTAGATGGGCCCCTAAGAGAATTGTATGTGTATCATTTAAAAGTACGCTTCCATTTCTAATTATATAGCACCAGTAACTTTCTTCTACAATAATTTGCTGTAGATTTAGTACGCTGCTTAAAATATCGTGAAAAATCCCCTTTGTTTTTAAAGGTTATCTGTTTTGAGGAGGCTATTTTAAAGGCTATGTGTATCTGCCAAGGTGAATACTCCATAGGCATTTATTCAGCGTTTTCATTGGGCTAAAAATAGATATAGCTTTTTAAAAAAGAGGTACTTTTTCGCGATATTTTTAACACTGGTAGAAGTCCAAGAGCCGACAGCACAAAACCATATGTCATCAAGCACAAGAAAAAATCCCATATTTCATGGATGAATAGGGGATTCTTATCATCCATGTCTGCCGGAAGCGAAGTGATACACAAGCCAAAAATTAATATCACACAGTTTTCCATGTTTTCATACTTTTGATTGTAAGGTAAACACAATGCTAACCCTACGAGTCAGCCACTAGTGGTTTTTGGCTTATGCAACACTTCACTTCCGGCAGACATGGACTATTAGATTCCTCTATTACAACTTTTCCATAAAATAAAGGAATTTTTCTTGTGCTCGATGACATAGGGTTTTGTGCGGTTGGCTCTTGGACTATAGAGACTGTTTACTTTTTTCTTACGCCTCTATATTAAAAGAATTGACTGTTTTCATTTTTTTTATCTCGATGCACTTAACACTAACGCGATTTCCACAGCCATGGTGCAGTAGATGAGGATTTGGGACGTACCTGGTGCAAGCGCATGTGCCAGGCTGTGCGATACATTCACAACAAGGGCATCGCCCACCGGGACCTGAAATGCGACAACCTGCTACTGGACAAAGACCTACAGATCAAGATTGGAGATTTTGGATTCTGCTGTCGCAGCGTGGACCGGTACCGTAATGCGCCTATCTTCAGTGAAACATACTGCGGGAGGTAAGAGAACCCTCATATATACATTATATTTTTTTATATGCAAACAGCAGTGCACACTACAAAGAAAATCCCTCAATTAATATGTAATAAAACGTTTATTAAATTAGTTAATTTGGAAATAATTCTTGTTTTGATATTTTCATTTTTTCTCAAAATAACTCAAATTTCGCCAATTTATCACGAAAATAACGCGAAATCCTACAGTCTTAATGGCCTTTTTGGCAAATCATTTTCCCGGCATCTGAGCTGTCAGTAATTTTTTTATGTTTATGATAATTTCTTTTTAGAATTCAGCAATTCAAAAATATAGGAAATTCCTTGTTTGTGGTTAAGCGTGATTAGTTCCGAGTTAGTAGTATCTTATACAATAATGCGAGCAAAAATTATGTGTGTGTAAATTTTATCTCAAAAACGGCTCTAACGATTTTCCCAAAAATTTGGATTTCACCATTTTCGGGCACAAGAAGGCTATTGGGCTAGGTCACATGTTCGAGAAAATTCGATTATTGGGTCATATTGGGTCATTAAGGGTCTGGGTCAAGCTATTTATATTTAAAGAACGGCGTGATCGATTATAACGAAATTTTGTATGTAACAGTTTTTTAGCATGTGAAAACTATCGGGCTGGGTCACATGCTCGAAAAATTTCGATTAGCGGGTCATTTTTGGGTCATTATGGGTCAAGCCATTTTTATCTAAAAAACGGCTCTAACGATTTTGACAAAATTTTATATTTTATCGTTTTGGATTACAAGAAGACCATTGGGTTAGGTAACATGTTCAAGAAAATTCGGTTAGTGGGTCATTTTTGGGGTCATTGTGGGTCATGCTATTTTTATTTAAAGATTTTTTCACGCAATTTTGACTAAAAATTGCATTCTATGGTTTTCGGGCACGAGAAAAACATTGGGCTAGGTTACATGTTCGAAAAAAAATTTTAATGCGCCATATTGGGTCATTAAGAGTCTGGGTCAAGCTATTTATATTTAAAGAACCGCAGAATCAATTTCATCGAAATTTTGCCTGTAATAGTTTTTTGACACGAGAAAGCTAATGGGCTAAGTCACACGATCGAGAGATTTCGATTATAAGAGTCATTTGTGGGTCATGATGGGTCATAATGGGTCATGGTCAAGTTATAGCTAAAGAACAGGTGGATCGATTTTAATGAAATTTTGTATGCAACATTTTTTTGGCACGAGAAAACCATTGGGCTAGGTCACAGTTCGAGAAATTTCGATTACTGGGTCATTTTGGGTCATAAAAGGTCTGGGTCAAGCTATTTATATATAAAGTACGACAGTATCAAATTTAATGAAATTTTGTATGTAAGTTTTTTGACACGAGAAAATTAATGGGCTATCTCACATGGTGGAGAGATTTCGATTATAAGAGTCATTTATGGGTCATGATGGGTCATGGCGGGTCATGTCAAGCTATATCTAAAAAACATGTGGATCAGTTTTAACGAAATTTTGTATACAACATTTTTTGGCACGAGAAAATCATTGGGCTAGGTCACATGATCGAGAAATTTCGATTAATGGGTCATTTTGGATCATAAAGGGTCTGGGTCAAGTTATTTATATTTAAAGAACGGCAGGATTGAGTTTAACAAAATTTTGAGTGTAACAATATTTATACACGAGAAAACTAATGGGCTAAGTCACATGTTCGAGAGATTTCGATTATAAGGGTTATTTGCGGGTCATGGTCAAGCTATATCTAAAGAACGGGTGAATCGATTTTAACGAAATTTTGTATACAGCATATTTTTGGCACGAGAAAATCATTGGGCTATGTCACACGTTCGAGAAATTTCGATCAGTGGGTCACTTTTGGATTATTCTAATTTTATCTAGACAATGTCTTGCACAAATTTGACTAAATTTTATATTCTATCGTTTTCGAACACAAGAAAATCATTGAGTTAGGTCAGATGTTTGAGAAAACTCGATTAATGAGTCATTTTGGGTCATAATGGGTCAAGGTCAAATTATTTATACCTAAAAATGGCTCAATCGATTTTATCTAAATTTTGTATTTAACGTTTTTCGGCACGCAAAAATTAATGAACTAAGTCACATTTTCGAGAGATTTCGATATAAGAGTCATTTGTGGGTCATGTTAATTTTATCTAGAAAATTGTTCTCACCATTTTTAGTATATTTTCTATTATATCGTTTTCGGGTAAAAGAAAACCATTGAGATAGGACACATGCACGTAACAATTCAATTAGTGGGTCGTTTTAGGTCTTAATGGGTTCGGGTCATTCTAATTATATATAACAACGACTCAGTCAATTTTACCTAAATTTTGCAACGGAACGTCTTTTGTCACGAGAAGACTATTGAGCTGAGTTGCATATTAAACAAAATTATATTAGTGAGTCATATCGCTTCATTGCTGAATGCTGTCAAGCTAATTTTACTTAAGAAATGGCTTAAACGATTTTGATTCATTTTATACTCTACTACTTTTGATTATCTGAAGACCATTGAGCTAAGTCACATGTTTGATCACATGTGATTCGTGGATCATTTGGTTAATAAGGGTCAGGATCACGATACTATGGCAAAAGCCAATAAGTTGGCGATATTTGACAAAATACTGGCAAAATTTGCCCGAAAAATCGACTATTAAGGTTACGAAACCAAAACACATATTTGGCGCCAAATGAAACAATGTGTCCAAATTTGGTTATATCTGGCAAAAAATATTGTCTTTCAGAATGTGAAGAAATTTCTTATACATTCTTAATAGTCTTCGAGATGCATAGTTAAACTAATCAGAGTCGAGCTAAAAAAGTGATTTAAATTTATGTCCTTTCGTTGTAAATTTTAAAATAAAGTAAAATTTATGAACATGTGCATACAAACATAGTTTTCTTATTGATTGTTTTTGTAAATAATACTATTATTAATAACATGATTTACAGTAATAATACTATATCGAGTTGAACACAAAGTTAATTTTGACCGAGCTGAGCTTGGTCACCCCTGCTAGTTGTTTCCTAAAAGTGCTTTTGTGAATGCATTCAATGAGTGTGTTTTAAGAAATCAAATAACGTTCGAAGACATCTTTTTTAAAAAAAACTTTTGACACATTCTCTTATATTTTTTTGTGTAGTCTAACATAGAATAAAGAAAATTATGGTACTTACGTATTAACGCCACCGCAGCAGAAGTTATAAAGGGCAATCTTGTTGATCGCAGTTTTCTTTTTCATTCCTTTTTGCATTGTTGTGTGCTGATTTTTGACGCCATTTTTTAGTGCTTTACTACTTTTTCGTGCTTTTTTTTTGCCCATTTTTTGACGCCATTTTTTTTTCTGCGCGTGCGAACAAGAAGATTGCTCTTTATTGTGCCGTTAGCACAGCGTTTGCTGCGGTGGCGTTAATACGTAAGTACCAAAATTAATATATATATATATATATCTATGAAACTATTTAAAAATTTGAAAGATTTTGGTCATTTTTAGGGTTTTGTTCATCTGACGAAACCCTATTCGTGTCTGTCCTCTGTCTGTCACAGAGTCCGTACACAAAAGCAGTACCGACAAAAGTCCGTACTACATAAGCCAGAGAGTTAAAATTTTGTGTACTTATAGCTGAATACCCGTTGTCACACAACAAATCAGAAAATTTTGGAAAAAAACTAATTTTTTAATTAAAATATTAATTTTAATATCATCATTTTATGCTTTTTTGCTGTTTTCTTTCTTCTAATTACTCCATTTCTTTCACTTTTAAAAGAAATAGAGTACTTCTGTTGCCACAATTACAAAGTTGGTATTAAAAACTACAAAAAAAAAAAAAATAATAAAAATAAATAAATAAATTGAGGTACAGCCTTTCAAACAAATTGCATTTAAAAGTACATTTTTTCCCTACACGATGGCGTAAAAGTTGAAAATGTGTGATTTTTACAAGTTTAAAAATTTGCAATAGCGTATATTTCAAAATTGAAATTTCATTTCTTCTAATTGTTGCAAGCAAATTTTATTATGAATGCAAGATAAATTAATGGATTAAATAAATCACGTGCTTATTTTTTCATCCTATTTATGATCTATTTTGACACGCGAAGGGAAATGTTTTATTTATTTATTAAATTCTTATTCACTTAAATTACTACTAGCAGGGGTGACCGAGCTCAGCTCGGTCAAAATTAACTTTGTGTTCAACTCGATATAGTATTATTACTGTAAAACATGTTATTAATAATAGTATTATTTACAAAAACAATCAATAAGAAAACTATGTTTGTATGCACATATTCATAAATTTTACTTTATTTTAAAATTTACAACGAAAGGACATCAATTTAAATCACTTTTTATCTCGACTCTGATTAGTTTAACTATGCATCTCGAAGATTATTAAGAATGTATAAGAAATTTCTTCACATTCTGAAAGACAATATCTTTTGCCAGATATAACCAAATTTGGACACATTCTTTCATTTGGCGCCAAATATGTGTTTTGGTTTCGTAATCTTAATAGTCGATTTTTCGGGCAAATTTTGCCAGTATTTTGTCAAATATCGCCAACTTATTGGCTTTTGCCATAGTGTCGTGATCCTGACCCTTTATAACCAAATGATCCGCGAATCACATGTGATCAAACATGTGACTTAGCTCAATGGTCTTCAGGTAATCAAAAACAGTAGAGTATAAAATGAATCAAAATCGTTTAAGCCATTTCTTAAGTAAAATTAGCTTGACAGCATTCAGCAATAAAGCGATATGACCCACTAATATAATTTTGTTTAATATGCAACTCAGCTCAATAGTCTTCTCGTGACAAAAGACGTTCCGTTGCAAAATTTAGGTAAAATTGGCTGAGTCGTTGTTATATATAATTAGAATGACCCGAACCCATTAAGACCTAAAACGACCCACTAATTGAATTGTTACGTGCATGTGTCCTATTTCAATGAATTTCTTTTGCCCGAAAACGATATAATAGAAAATATACTCAAAATGGTGAGAACAATTTTCTAGATAAAATTAACATGACCCACAAATAGACTCTTATATCGAAATCTCTCGAAAATGTGACTTAGTTCATTAATTTTTGCGTGCCGAAAAACGTTAAATACAAAATTTAGATAAAATCGATTGAGCCATTTTTAGGTATAAATAATTTGACCTTGACCCATTATGACCCAAAATGACTCATTAATCGAGTTTTCTCAAACATCTGACCTAACCCAACGATTTTCTTGTGTCCGAAAACGATAGAATATAAAATTTAGTCAAATTTGCGCAAGACATTGTCTAGATAAAATTAGAATAATCCAAAAGTGACCCGCTGATCGAAATTTCTCGAACATGTGACATAGCCCAATGATTTTCTCGTGCCAAAAATGTGCTGTATACAAAATTTCGTTAAAATCGATTCACCCGTTCTTTAGATATAGCTTGACCATGACCCATCATGACCCACAAATGGCCCTTATAATCGAAATCTCTCGAACATGTGACTTAGCCCATTAGTTTTCTCGTGTATAAATATTGTTACACTCAAAATTTCGTTAAACTCGATCCTGCCGTTCTTTAAATATAAATAACTTGACCCAGACCCTTTATGATCCAAAATGACCCATTAATCGAAATTTCTCTATCATGTGACCTAGCCCAATGATTTTCTCGTGTCAAAAAATGTTGCATACAAAATTTCGTTAAAACTGATCCACATGTTCTTTAGATATAGCTTGACATGACCCGTTATGACCCATCATGACCCATAAATGACTCTTATAATCGAAACCTCTCAACCATATGAGACAGCCCATTAATTTTCTCGTGTCAAAAAACTTACATACAAAATTTCATTAAATTTGATACTGTCGTACTTTATATATAAATAGCTTGACCCAGAACTTTTATGACCCAAAATGACCCAGTAATCGAAATTTCTCGAACTGAGACCTAGCCCAATGGTTTTCTGGTGCCAAAAAACTGTTGTATACAAAATTTCGTTAAAATCGATCCACCTGTTCTTTAGCTATAGCTTGACCATGACCCATTATGACCCATCATGACCCACAAATGACTCTTATAATCGAAATCTCTCGATCGTGTGACTTAGCCCATTAGCTTTCTCGTGTCAAAAAACTATTACAGGCAAAATTTCGATGAAATTGATTATGCGGTTCTTTAAATATAAATATCTTGACCCAGACCCTTAATGACCCAATATGACGCATAAATTTTTTTTTTGAATATGTAACCTAGCCCAATGTTTTTCTCGTGCCCGAAAACCATAGAATGCAATTTTTAGTCAAAATTGCGTGAGAAAATCTCTAGATAAAAATAGCATGACCCACAATGACCCCAAAAATGACCCACTAACCGAATTTTCTCGAACATGTTACCTAACCCAATAGTCTTCTTGTAATCCAAAATGATAAAATATAAAATTTGGTCAAAATTGTTAGAGCCGTTTTTTAAATAAAAATGGCTTAACCCACATTGACCCAAAAATGACCCACTAATCAAAATTTTTCGAACATGTGACCCAGCTCAATTGTTTTCTTGTGCCAAAAAACGATTGGATACAAAATTCCCTTAAAATCGATCCAGCCGCTCTCTAGATATAAATAACTTGATCCTGACCCATTATGACCCAAAATGATCCAATAATCGAATTTTCTCGAACATGTGACCTAGCCCAATAGCCTTCTTGTGCCCGAAAATGGTGAAATCCAAATTTTTGCGAAAATCATTAGAGCCGTTTTTAAGATAAAATTTACACACAGAGACACACACACACAATTTTTGCTCGCATTATAGTATAAGATAGACGCCTCTGATGACCAGTTTTGTCTCAATTAAATTTATGCTAAGCTTCGCAAGATTTTACTTTCATCCATAATTTTATTTATTTGCATAACTACACTGAGTTTGCAGATTCTAATAGAGAAATCAAGAAATCAATGCGATCAAGGCAGCATTCAGAAGAAAAATTATATATACTGTTCTGATTGGCGCGATAGGCAAAGAAAAGACAAAATAGTGCCGAAAACCTGTTTTTCGTTGTTAATTTAATGATAAAGTGTTTTGAAGGAGATATTAAACGAAACCTTATTTGCGATCTGCGATCACATTTACCCACTTGTTCACCTTTTTTTATATGTATAAAAAAAGCTCCGGCATTAATAAAAGAAAAAAAAAGAGCATATAACACAAATCTTTTTTTCGATATATGCATATTAGGCATTCTTGAATGTAATGAGCTAAAAACTAGTCAATATTCTAGTGAGAAATCTAAAAAAGATACTGCTGATTATATATAATTACACGGAAAATTTCAGTAATTTTACGTGTAATTCTTCATAAAAATACCTATATAACAAAAAATAAGTCACCTAGAGCTAATTATCTAGTTCATTACACTCTAGACATTATTGAAAAGTTACACAAAAAATTTCATGGCTATAGGATGATAAAATTAAAAATGTAATTTTTCATAAAACGCATTTAAAGTTTTCAACTTCGGTTTAAATTAACGTCATCTGCTTTTATTTCAACTCTTTATTTTAATTATTTTTAATAGGAGTACAGGAAAAATAAAAAATATTTGGGAACTTAAATTCTCATTCTATAAAATAATAACGAAAAAAAAAAACGAATTTTCATCGAAATTGACGTTTTAAGCGGATACTTTAATTGGGATAGAAAACTATGATACTTTAAAGTACAGCCGGGGCGACGACATTTAGAGTTTAAAGTAACACAGTGACATTAAAATGTACTTTGACCATCATTTGTGTTTTTTTGCAGCCCTGTACAATAGCTATAAATGCTATATACGCCCTCTTCAAGAAAGTACATACTGTGTGTGACTGTAATAATATTTTAAAATTGCATTACTGTCAGCGTTCTACAAATCCTACATTTAACATATATTCGTTTCTTATATTTGCATTGTTTATTTATATTTTGTTTACTGTGCAACCTTTTAAAATAACTACTAATACACACCCTTAAAAAAAAAAGAAAAAGAAAAAGAAAAAAAAAAGAAAAACGCTGTAGATGATTGTAAGAATATACTGAAATTACATTATCGTCGACGTTCTACTAACCCTGTATTTGACGAATATTCATTTTCTTTTGTATCCACTATAAAATATCTATAATTGTTATACATATAGTTATAATGTTTTCTTTTTCTAGAAAAAAATACTACAGGTGGCTCTAACAGCATGCTAAATTTACAATATCGTTTGCGTTCTACAACACCGTTATTTAACGTATATTCTTCAATTTATTTATTTTTTCGTGGAGTATACATTTAGAATTATAAATTTTTTAAACCATAATTTGGCATTTGACATTAACTGAAACTTATTTATTTAAAGTTCATTTTCTGTAATTCGATAAATAAATAACTGACTGTAGATTAATTTTCAAGGATCTAAGCCGTCAAATGCATTAAGGCGGCGTTGTTTAAAATGTTTCCTCTCATTATCAAAATTAACATCTTGGTCACATATGGGCAGAAATATATTTTTTACAGTGAATAATATTTGCGAAGTTTTCTGGTATTTCTTTCAAGTTTTCGGATAAATTCACATTAAACTCAAAATGTGACGTCATTGAATGGTGGTATTTATCGCAAATTACTGTAAGGTAAGCTGACAAAGGTGCATGTTGTTGCCCAAAATAAGCGCCATATTGTGGTCCTGCTCAGCATTAGTCTGCCGCTAGAGCTGGGGTTGCCGTATTTAAAATTACCTGTCGCTGTCCTCGACTGGTTAATGTAGCCTTTATTTAGATTAGTTTTAGGTGTTTTGGGCAATCAATGGCGGGCATGTTTTAACCTGGAGCTCTCAACAACACTAGTCGCAAATGCGACGTGACCACCGTGACTTGCAGTGACATCTTTGCAACTATACGACTATGCTATATTTTGCCAAAATAGCTTTTGAAATTCTGTTGAGAACATATAGCTACAATAAAAATCTTTTTGACAATCGCTTTTAATATTTTGCCTAAGTATTAATTACAGTGTTTTTCCACAGAATATATTTTTAAAAAAATTATATATTTTTTTAACTTTCTCTCAAACTAGTTCATCCTATGTAGCCCCAGAAGTGATTGACTCCAAGCCGTACGACCCAATCCCTGCGGACGTGTGGAGCGCCGGAGTGTGTATCTTCGTTATCCTGACCAATTCCATGCCCTTCGACGACAGCAACATCGCGAGGATGCACGAGGACCAGGTGAAGCGGAGGTGGAGGTTCCCTACCGAAGCCAACTTGAAACTCTCCGCGAGCGCCAAAAAGATGATCGAGAAACTGTTGGAGCCGGACGTCCCTAAGAGACCCTCAATAGACCAAGTGCTGAACACCACCTGGATGAGGCACCCTGTTGTCTCTAGCCGTTGTCTTGCAAAACGTCAATAAACATCTCTTTTGATTTCTTGTAAACCTTTACTGAGTACCCTTTTTTATAGGCTCTTACAAAGAGAGTGCGAACCCTGATTATCACAGACTTCGATAATTAAATCAAAGTGCAGAAGCACTTTAGTCTCAGGCTCAACGTACATTGATGGAAAAAAAAAAATCCCAACACCAATAAATACTTGTGTTACCTAAACGAAATTTTGTAGACATGTTTATACATCTGAAAGATGACATACATTGATTCAAATTTCATGTTTCGCGCATAAGTGTGGCGCTAGTAGCGCCACTCACAACTTTAAAGTCAAGTTTGCTTTAAATGAGTGCTGTAAAGTTCGGGAGCATTATTTATCTTCAAAATTTGACGAATTGAGTTGAGGTTTATCATGAATGACTTTAAGAAGACGAAGAAGCTATTATCATCAGCTTCCCGAGTTGGAAAGAGGTCGTAAAGTAGGGCTATCAGAGAGTAGATTTTCTTTTCGCGATTTTGCAGAAAGACTTGGACGGAATGTATCCACTGTGCATGATTTTTGGGAGCAGTGGTCAAGGGATGGTACTTCCTCAAGAAGACCAGGTTCCGGGTGACCACGTGGCACTACTGAGAGGGGAGACCGTCGTATTCGGCGTACGGCTGCGGCGCATCGTACTGCGTCTGCGACAGAAATTCGAGCTGCTTTTGGTACCACAGTGACACAACGAACTATTAGAAATCGTTTACTTCCAGGACAGCTCCGAGTAAGGCGCCCTGTTGCATGCATTCCACTGATTCCAAGTCATTGCCGTTTGAGACGTCAATGGTGTCAAGCCAGAGCTCATTGGAGGATGGAGCGGAGATTTGTTGTGCTTTCTGATGAAAGCAGGTTCTGCCTTGGTGCCAATGATGGCCGTGTACTGGTCAGAAGAAGGCCAGGGCAACCCCTGCAACAAAACTGTCTGTGGCCTAAACACACTGGACCTACAATCCGGGATCATGGTTTGGGGAGCAATTTCCTATGACAGCAGAAGCACTCTCGTGGTTTTCCCAAACACACTGACTGCAAATGTGTACGTCAGTCTAGTAATTCAACCTGTAGTGCTGCCATTCAAGAAAAGCATTCAAGAGAAGTTTTTCAACAGGATAACGCTCACCCTCATGCCGCTGTTGTAACGCAACGTGATATACGGAGTGTCAACATGTTACCTTGGCCAGCGAGATCACCAGATCTGTCTCCCATTGACCACGTATGGAATATCATTGGATGAGAACTCCAGTGTCATCCCCAGCCAGCATTGACCATCACAGTATTGACACAGCAAGTGCAACAAGCATGGAACTTCATACCACAAATTGATATTCGGCACCTGTATGACACAATGCATGCACGTGTGCAGGCTTGGATTCAAAATTCTGGAGGTTATAGCGACTATTAATGTAACAGCATTTCACATTTGAAATGCATTTTATTGACCTTAAATTACCTGTGATCTCGAAAATCTAATCAATTAAACATGTTAACTAGACAAATGCACTGTCCAAATTTCATTACTCTACAATCAGTTTGTCTTGGTGTTGGGATTTTTTTTTTCCGTCAGTGTATTTTATGCAACGCTCCATAATTCTCGAGAAACAGGGGGTTATAACTTAAATACTTACTTTGCATCCGGATAATTTGTGCTGTGATATCGCGATCGCTATGTCTAATTTTTTAATTTTTTTTTTTTTTTTTTTTTTTTTTTTGATATTATGTAATGAAAAATAAAATAAGACAAAAATCAAACATAAATTCTTATTTGATTTTAAACAACTATGTATGAAATTATTTCAGGGCACTTAAAAAAACTTTAGTTTGTTCCTTTCAACAACGATACAGTAACAGCATAGGAATAATCAAAAGTGAAACGCAGTTGATCAACTGATATTAATGAACGGCTATTGAAATATCGAGTAACACTTTATAAGAATCAGGTATTATTTTATGCTATGTGAGTAATTTTAACTTGGTATTAAATTTTTCTAAAGCATTAACTTATTTATACCTAGCGTCCCAAAATTAGGATGTTGTGATTTTTCAACAAAAATGAATTTTTTTAAATATAATTCTTTTTGCATTTTTTACGTTCATTTTACACATTTTCCAAACAGAGTATTCGTTTTAGTACAATGGATTAAGCATTGTTATACATGTATATAGCAATCATAAATAAACATAGAACTGAAAAGAGGGGGTGATGGAAATCAGGTATTGATGGGTTTTAAAAGAAAATATTTTGAAAAACAGCATATTTCGGAGTTGACGTAAACGAAATTTATTGTTATTCTAATAAATGCTTCACACTGAATTAAATCATAATTATTGCAAGATTCTTTTTTAGAATTGAATTTTTGTTTAAAGATTGTAATATTTTAGCATCTTGCTTTACAGGAATTGAATTTTCATCTAAATATTTTTAGAAGGGGTTTTAGGGGGAAAACTAAGAAAAATTTGAAGTAATAAATGCTACAAAAATTTGAACTTAAAAACGCCCATTATTTATTTGGCATCAAAAATTAATCAGGCAAATCAACACTCCCATTTTAGACAGATATCGTTTTTCAATTATAATTTTTTAAATGTATTATAACACGCCCGATTCTTTTATGTATGTGTGTTGCGGTTTGATAAAAAAAAATTAATTATAATGCTTATAATTAAGTGTTTTATAAGTGAGATGTGTAAACTATTTAAAGTATTTTAGTCATTTTCTTACAGTAAAATACTCTTTAAATAATAAGCAAACAACTTAATTTCAAGATTAGTTGATTTTGGCTTTTAATTTTTATTTACTCAAGTAACACGAAAGTATTTCCTTAGAAATTCAGAAATTGTAAACATATTTCATCGATTATATGTCACATACGATCAAAGATGAAAGCAGCTTAAAAAATATAACTGAGTTGCGGCCTCAGAGGAAATATAATAGGAGAATTATGCGGCTGTGGCTGAAAAAAAACGTCCGGATGTACATCAAGTGCGCCTGCCAGTGGGAAGAGATTATAAAGTGCGCCTACAGCTTCAACCCTACCTATATCATGTGCGCCAGAAGGGAGTGAGATAAGCAATCCGTCATTGTATTGAGGGTTGCTTTAAAGAGATTTTTTTTTTCAAAAAGTCTTCTGAACGCAAATCCAGCCATAGTAAATCTTGGCGACAATAATCACAATACTTATATGTACATGGTCTGCATTCCTTTAGAATTGCATTACATCTTATTAGATATTCAATGCAATAAATACAAATAAAATATTAAAATAAACTATAATTCCTCATTTTTTTTTCCTTTTTAATGAAGAAACATGTTAAAAATCCATAAAATTCATGTTATCATAACTTGGTAAGTTTTATTTATAATTAAAAAGGAAATTTTATTGTTTTACTTATTAGTACAAGAAAAAAGTTTTACTAAATAAAAAAATATCTAAATCTTATAAAAAATAAATTTATCTAACTTATATAAGCGGTTTAACAGGATAAAGAACAACTTTAAAACATATTTGCTATTGAAACTATGCTTCTAGAACTAATGGTTTAGGAAATGAGTCATTGGGAAAAAATTAGAGTATGCTTATAAAGTATTTATCATAATCCTTAAAATTTTATAATTAAAATTTCATTGATGTTCTAATTCAGAATATAATCAAATGACTTTTTCATTTCATGGTAAACGCATATGATTTTACAGAACATACAGTAAAAGTTGGAGTTTTGAACCAAATTCTCGATATAAAAGTGTGAGAAAGAAGAAAAAATTGTTGTCGCGTAACAAGAATGACTTATAACTCTAAGTAATTAATTTATTTGAAAATAGAAAACGCTATTTAATTAAAAATCGCTTCAATATGCCTGTTAATTACATTCCCTTTTAAGTATAAAAATGAATCAGACAATGAGTCATGACATTTGTGTTGTCAGCAGGGAATTTGTGAAGTATCTTAAGTGCAACTTAAGATAATAAATTTCTCTACCCCCCTTTTAGATGCATGTTTTTCCTATAAGAACGCAATTCTCAGTTTTAAATCATAAGGAGATTTAGTGTTCTTCATTTTCTTATAAGTATTTTTTGTAAGCATGTGTATAAGAAAAATCTTATTGATTGTAAGAATTATATATTCAGTAAAAATCACATGTTATCCCCCCCCCCCCCCAAAAAAAAAAAAAAAAAAAACAGTTTCAGTTAAAAACCGCCTAGGATGAATGTCTGAACTTAGAATAAAGCATCTGAATGTACAAGAGAGCGAAATTAGATGAGAAATTAGTTTAAAATTGAAGAAAATATTTGTTTCCATACATAATTATGCTATGTCACATACTTAAAAAATATGTTTCTGAACAAAAAATAATATGCTGGAAAAAAATTTCATATTGTTAGGTAACAAGTATTATTTCTTCATAAAATTTTCTTTTCGCAAGTAGTTTTAAAAAAATTTCCAATGTTTAAATTTCTTGTGAAAAAATATGTAGGGTAACATCCCCAGTAATTGGCATGCACCAATGATTGGTATATCCTACAAACATGTCCTAAAATAAGATTTATATCCAGTCTTTTAAAAATGCAAGACCATATACCAGTTATATGCTCATTTACTTTAAAGATTATAACTTCGATTTATACTACTAGATGACAATAGTGCTTAGGAAAGAGAAACAATTATGGTTTTTATTAAATTAGCCATTTTGTTGCAAATGCTTCTTCTTTGGCTTAAAAAAAGGCATGCTTTTCAATTCATTATTATCTGATTTCTAATATATTTTAAATTTTAATTGACAACAGTTTTGTTTAGTTGAAAAGGATTACTTTATTTGTGTAAAGGTATTTTTGACACAAATATTTGGATTTCTGAGTTAATGATAGATGCCAATTAATAGTGCTTCAATTTTGATAGTTCCAAGTAATTGGCACTTATTCCAATTACAAGGGAATCGCATGATTTGAGATTAAACCACTTATTTTGCAGTACACTAAGTTAGTTATAGACTAATTTTGTTTATCAGTTGTTTTTATTTAAAAATATGAAATATTATCAATAATTGGAATCCATTAAATCTTTATATGACAATTACTGGGGACAGCATGACAATTACTGGGTATTAACATAAATATATTGTATTGTTTTAAAGTGTTCACATTTCAGACTAATTTGCTGATTTCTTTCTTTCAAAAACCTGAAATATGGAATCTTCATCTACACCAAATTCTTTTAAAGCGATTAAACCCAATGCAAAATATAAAGTTTTTTTTTTTTTATATAAACATGTGCCAATTACTGGATCACAAGGTGTCATACATTGGTGATCTAGGTGCCAATTACTGGTGACTACAGCAACTTTTTATAAATTTCTTTTTATAAAAATACTTTTTCAAAAATTTTTGCTTTTAGTGGGCAAGATACATGCACAGATATGCATTCTTTGATTTAAAAATAGTTGCAAATAAATATTTTATTTCTTCGCAATGAAAATTGAAGTAAGTTTAAAGACAAATTCTTAATGTGCCAATTACTGGGGATGTTACCCTATACGGATTTTTTATCACCATACTTTTATTTATTTCCCTCATTTATTTATTTTTTTCAGTTTGTGCTCTTTATGTTAACTGATATGCATTTTTATACTGTCCATTTTTCTGTGATTTGATAGCTATTTTTAACAAAACAAAACAAAAAGAAAATTATTGCATATTATTGCATAAAATTTTGGTGAGTTGAAGAAAAAACATTATTGATAGCCTAAATTATCGTTAAAGCCCCAATTTAGCGAATTAACGCCAACAGAAAGGTCTTTATAGCAAAAGAAGCTGTCACTTCGTGCCCATAAGTACAAAAGATGGGGATGACAACGATATCCGGTCATTTTGAGGCCGAGCGCACTTCATGTATAGGGAAAGAAAGAGAGGGGTCGGCATTGACACTAAGCCGGTCTCCTCACACACACATTTTCGCACAACAACAACAACAATAATAATATTTATTATTTAATGTTGTCAACATCCATTTTTCTCAAGAAATATGTAGCGTACAACTTTGAATGAGGTATCATTGTGTAGGATCTTTTGAACACATTTGACATACTATTTAACTAATACGTAGCGTACAAAGATGATCGAGATATCATTCGGTAGGAGTTACATTTGACATTGCATACAGTATTTTTATGAAAAGACTTTGTTTGAAATTTTAATTAAGTTAAAAATTAGGAATTCGCGAGTGGAGATAAAAAATGGAGGGGAGGCAGCTAAGCGCGAATTTTATGTGCTGGTCATTGATAATAAGTA
This sequence comes from Maratus speculifer, assembly GCA_964019185.1. Lineage (NCBI taxonomy): Eukaryota > Metazoa > Arthropoda > Arachnida > Araneae > Salticidae > Maratus > Maratus speculifer. The sequence continues at coordinate 145,589,210 of OZ025292.1, read as the reverse complement.
TAATAAAGATAAAAAGCAAAATCATTTAATATTAATCAGTAATCTTTATTTCAACAAAACGATCCTTCTTGTTTGCTTGCTTTTTTTTTCATTTTCCACGTGAGACTGGAAGATTATATGCAATCTTTTCATTCATATAGAGGCCTTTGCAAATTTGGTAAATGATGTTTTGGGTAATTCATCTTTCTTGAAGATATATTGAAAAAATGTAATGTTAATTGTTAAAACACTCGACCGAAATTTCCTCCATATTTTCATTTTCTTTTCTTTTTTCCTTTTTATCTGGCCTCGTACAATGTTTTCAATTTTTATCAATCGAATAATTTAAAAGTTCCTTAAGAAGTGTTTTCTTAATCAAAATGTTTATTAAATTTATATAGTATGCTATTTCCCTTTCAGAAGAAGGTTTCATAATAAGTTTCTCTTCCTGTAGAATTCGGTCAGCCATTTCTGAATGTTCGCCACTTCAAAATTTCTCGCATCACGTGCAGACTGCGGATCAGCTTCGTTAGAACCCCTGAAATGGAAAAACAAAATCGTTATTACAAGTAGTATTTGATCCAGAAAAATCAGCTTAAAGCCATCGCATCACTGGATGCCAAGTATTTATAGAGAGTATTAAGCAGTGCAACTTACACAGGTCTATTCATAAACTAAACATTTCATAAAATGAAGAAGTTTTTGCTAATGAAAATCTTTTACTAGCATGTTATTATGCATCTTTTGCAGTCGCCACTATTAAATTTTGCACAGGATCGAATATTTTAGGGGTTTCCTTAGAAAAATGACTAGGACACAGCTATCCATAATGGAATTCACGAATATTTCAAAAATGGATTATATCAAGAACGAAAAGATATAATAACCTCTCCCAAGTTATATCAATGACTACGAAAAGCGTTCTTTTACCTTTAAAAATCTAAGAAAACAATTTATTTTCTCAATTTGAAAAAGAATTTATAAACATAAATTTTTATTACCTGCCCATCATTTTTAGTGTTTCTTAGAAGCTTTTATTGCATAATAATCAGTTTTCTTAAATCGGAATATCATATTTTTAGATGTTATAAATTCTCTGGTAAATATTTTGAAATTTAGAAAATATCTTTAGCAGACAAACATACTAAATGAACTGCATTGACATGAATATGAAAGTTAACATTATTTTGTTACAATTGTACGCACAAATTCAGTTATGCAGCAGAAAATGTTTACTTGGGAATTTATAAAATCGGAAAACCGATTTTCTGAGCGTAGAGAACTGATTTATGCATTGGTAAAAGCTTCTAGAAAACGTTTCCAAAAATCACGGGCAGCTAATAAAATTTATTTTTGTCAGTTTTTTGCCAGTTCTTCTTTAGGTTTTGAAATAAACATGATTAATATTTTTAAAAAATCATTTCATTTCTTTACATAAATTAAAAGAATTTTCCATAATAATTGAAGCCAACAAGTTATAAAACGCAACTTGTCATTGAAAATAAGCTTAAATTTTTAAATGCATATTTGGAAAAATTGTTCTTACCTGAGATCCAGATGATGGGCTCCTCCTTTAACCAGAACTGACACCAATGAATTTGAGATATTTTTCAGGACCTAATAAAAAAAGAATTCGTAAGGTAATTTTTAGTGAAGTTCTTTTTCAGTCATGTAAAATTGCATAAAGTTGTTTAACTTACTCCTCCAGGGCCCCAGGGATCCAAATCCCCATTACTGAATACGATGTTGGAAGCTGAGGAAATGTCTGCAAAATAAGAAATTAATCAAAATGGATAAAAAGATATTTTCAGGTTAACAAATTAAACCAAAAAAGAAGATGCGCAAACTGTGTTTGTGAAATAAGAAGGCTAACAAAATACATCGAGATGAACTGTTTTTGTACAGGAATCCCGAATTGCTTATTCAGTCAAAATACCAGGGAATTTTTTAAAAGCCAGAACCCGAATTTGTGATCGTCCTATTATCGATAATTAATGTTCAGTAAAATATTAAATAGAAGTATAAAAAAGTCACATTAAAAACTAATAACTATGATATCATGATAACTTGATAAACTGCGTCGGAAACTTTCAAAAGGCGTTCAAAAATTAACACGCCTCAGAACTTAAGTATATCATGAATATATACTGAGTTTGAATTCTAACTTATTTTCATTAACATTTCAACTCTTGTGCCTCTACATAGTTAATGATGCATAAAGAATTGTCAATCCGAAATAGCATAGTCATGAAGTGATAATATCCCGATAAAATTAAAAGTACTCGAATAATAAATGCCATTTTGTTTTTGTCTCCAACAATTCGTTTAAAAGAATTTTTAAGGTTGCGTCTGCGGCTAACAAATTAGAACCTCTAAAACAGATTGCTTCTACTGTAATTTGTATTGGTTTGAGGATTTCAACAATTTTGTTTATAAGTAGAAAATCGGAATCGTCAATGCATATCTTATGCACTAAATCGATTAAAGCTAGTTGTATGCTATTTTTCAAGAAATAAAGTCGTTCATGCATAATTACTAGGCTATTTCATCTAGTCTTGCAATCTAAAAGAAGGGAAAGTTCTTTCTCTTTTTCAGATTTAACATATTTTTAAAGAATTTCGTTCCTTGTTGCAGATCGTTTAAAATAAATTACTAATTTTCCAACTTTTTAAATAAGTTCATTGATATATTCATCAGATTATAAAAAGCCGTGTTCGTCTTCGGAAATTAAAACAAATCCCGATTCTAATTGAAGATAATTTCTACATACACAACAAAATCGAAATATACAAACGATTTCATTTTTACTTACTAATAGCTGTGTGGATTAAATTTTTTTTCAAGTCAAAAGACTTCAGCTGTAAACGATTTCATAGCTTAGAAATATATGTAAAAATGTTTGAGGTATAAATTATTTTTCAATCATATATAAACTTCATGAAAATTGATTTTTTCTTCCCCAAAAGCGAAAGTTTATAAATATCTTTTTAAATTTCAGCTGAATATTATTCCACTAAAAAAACCAGACAATCCCGAAAATCCCGGGATTTTTTCTGATAAATCCCGGGATTTTCGGGATTAAAAATACACCGGGATCCCGGAATCTCGGGATGCGGGATCCCGGGATTGTAATACCTAGTCACGATCTAACATACTTTTGCTTAATACAAAATATCACATTGCAGTCTTAAACTAAGCCTAACTTATTATGTACACCGAAGCAATTTTCTCAATTTTGTCGCTACTGTCCCTGCCACTTCTGTCCCCTTTCAAATTATTTATTTGAAGGTTGAATTTCCAAAGCAGATATTAATGCCTTAGATGACTTGACGCCAAAGGATACAGTGATACCATCTATTCCAAATCTATTAAAATTGTATCAGCTCATTGGAATAAGTTTGAAAATGTTAAACTTCAACTGCGTTATTTAAGCTGTTTCACATGTGATACACATGAAAAATGTGAACATTACTGTTCAAAATCATCATCTTTAGATTTATGTCCCTGTTTTAAGGATATGCCCAATGATTATAAAGATACTGAAATATCAACTTCTGGTTCTGAAAGTGAGCATATTTGGGTAAGAACTAAGGTTGCAATTATTTATGATAAAAATTGGTTTCCTGGTGAGTTTTAAATTTTTATTTAGAATTAAATTATTGTTTTAAATTTTTATTTACATATTTTATTTTTTGATATTACGTATTACAACATTTGTTTTTAACAGGTTTAACTAAAGTAATAAATGATAACACCTTAAAATAAACTTTATGTTTAGGAATGGAAGCCAATTCTTTTGACCAAATACACCAGATATCCAGGATGCTCCAAATAATGAAATTTTGTTTTCTATTGATATTACCCCTCGACCAGTTACTTCAAGATATCTTACTATAGACAAATTATATGATATAAATTTTAAAATGTGCAGCATTTCTCGTACTTAAACACTTTTTTTCTAACTAAAACTTTTGTGCAAATAAATCTACTTATTTACTCATTATCTTATTGTTGGTTATTTTTTCTAAAAGATTATTCAAATTTTAAAATAGTAAAAAAATAATAGATGTTAAATAATTTATAACTGTCAAAATGTTCAAAACTAAAAAATTTTGAAAGTATGTCGAAAGTATCAAATATCTGTCCATGTAAATGACACTCCTGTCCCCTTATTCTTAAAGCTTAAAAAATATTCAGATTTATCATAGATGATATATTAAACATATTTTTTTACTATAAAAAGATACATTTTAATAAAATACACATATTTTTTTAAAAATAAAATTATTAAAATCCTGGTTCATAAGGTAAACAACTACCTGAGGGACAGTAGTTACATTGATTACCAAATTAATTTATAAAATAATTTAAAAATATATATATAGTGTTTAAAGTTTATGCCAGAATGTTGTATGTTACTCAGTTAACTATGCTGTATCTAATTATTAAAAAATATTGGTTAAAATATAATTTTTATTTTTCACTAAATCAATGAGTGAAATTACCCACTTATTGAAGAATCACCCTCATGCAAAATGAATTTTGCTTACCAAACAAGAACTGAATCAAACATAGGGAAAATGGAAAAGGCTTGGCTGGCCACAGAGAAAATGTTAGCGGGCCACATGTTTGACATATCTGGATTAGACTAAAGGGTTTTATCTAAATGTTATTGTTAATTCAAATATAATTAAACAAAATTGGTTTTTTAATTGTCAGGATGAAGTAACAAAAGTAAGCTGATTTTAAGTAAGACAAAACAATTACCAATTTTAAGGCAAAGATTGCTTTATTGAAATAAATTTACATACGAAGATAATACAAATTATGAGGTTTTATATAAATACATAGTTGATAATCTCCGGCTTTTTTTTTTTTTAATTAAGAAAGCATTCTTTGAACCAAAAAACTTGTTTAATTAAATATGTCTGGCGTTAAATGAGATAGGCATTTGAAATTTACTTAAATTCGTTAATTAAATAAATTTCGAGTTTTAAGTATAATTGTTTGCTTTTTTAAAAAAGCTCGAGGTTAGCAGATATGTCAATATGAAAAACAAATTAAAAGGACGTATAAAAAACTGACATATAAAAAAATGAATGGCCAATAGATTATGATAGCTTCCCACACTTTTAAATATTGTTTAGAACTGATTTAAATTTGAAAAAATAATAATTTCAAATTTTGATAAATTGAATTATATTTGAGTTTATTCATTTTAAGCCGAAAAGAGCTTATTTGTGCTAAAAACAGTGATAAACCTTTGTAATTTAAGAGTAAGAATTTGTTTTCTAATACAACTGTCATAAAAATTCTTTAGGATGATTAATTAACTGCAAGTTTAAATTAAATGTAATTGGTACCAGTACATTTTGCACTATTTTAGTAATTTATAATTCGAATTTGTAATAATTTCCGTTCTGTATATTTACATGAATAAAAATATGCGTAATCATAATAGTAGGTAACATACTGGTAACATAGCTGGTAACATATATTTTAAAAAAAAAACTTTCATCTAATACTCTAACTAGGGAAGTGCAAGAAGTGTAAGTCACCGATTTTGACGAAAGTAGTATCGTTGGAAAGATATCATCCTGAGGAGTAAAAAACTCAATGGAACTACTCGTCGCAAATGTGTTGTTTCCGAGATGTTCGACAATTTATGTCACGTAGCTAGTGCCCACTTAATGAGGACCGCAAAAAATTTTAGTCTCGACGAAACTGGTCTTATTGAAAAAATATCTTCTTAAGGATTGAAAAACTCAATGGAACCACCCGTCGGATATGAGCCGTTTTCGAGATATCCCATAATTTATGTCACGTAGCTAGTGGATACTGGGATAGTGCACACTTAACGAGATACCGTAAAAAATTGTTTTCTTAATTTTGATGAAAATGGTGTCGTTGGGAAGATATCATTGTGAGAAGTAAAAATCTCAATGGAATTACAAATCGGAAATGAGCCGTTTTCGCGATATCCGGCAAATTATATCACTTAATGCAGTTTCTCAGTAAGTGTGCATTAGCGATGTGACACAAATTGTCGGATATCTCGAAAACTTCTCATTTCTGACGGGTAGTTCCATTGAATTTTTTAATCCTTACGATGATATCTTTTCAATAATACCAGTTTTGTTAAGATCGCGACTAAAATTTTTTGCGGTCCCCCATTAAGTGTGCACTAGCTAGGTGACATTAATTGTCGAATATCTCGAAAACGACTCATTTGCGACGGGTAGTTCCATTGAGTTTTTTACTGCTCACGATGAGATCTTTTCAACGCTATCACTTTCGTCAAAATCGGTGACTTACACTTCTTGCACTTTCCTAGTAAGTAAATTAGTTCTCAACCAGTGTGTCTCGAGTACACAGAAATCTTCATGTGTGCAGCGAAAATTTTTAGTAATGTAATAAGAAGATTCTACGAATTAACAAATGTACTTAAATGTATTGTATTGTAATTTGTACAGTTTACTATGTAGTGAAGTTTAATTTCATCGCATTTCTTTCGAAATTTGTTTCAGCGTTTGATTATACTTAAAAAGAAAATTAAGAGAACTGCAATGTAAAAAATAAAAAATATATTATAATCTATTGCTTTTTCCTTAATTAAAATTTACGATTATTACGAAAAAATCATCCATTTTTAATGTTCTTACGGGTAATAACAATTTCTGCCTGGAATAATAATCAAAACTAAAATAAATTTCGACTAGGTCCGTAGAAGATGATTGACAAACACACCTGTCCAAAAACACTGCCGTGTAAAGAAGATATCATTATTATTTTTATTATATATATTTTTTTTAACTTTATTTATTTATGATGGAACATTATGTCTGTGTTATAAAATAAATTTCAAGACATATATTCCACTCATAGTTTTTCAGTCACCATAAATTTAATGTTTTGCCAAAATTATACCTGGCTCGAGAATGAAGAAAGATTTAAAAAAAAAGAGAAATGCTGCTTTAAGTTGACGAAATATATCTGAAAATGTATTTTACCTTCTCCCCAAAGTAAAACGTCCAGCCAATTTCTTCTAGGCTTCACACCCCACGTTTTCATGCAGTATTCTTCTCTCATGGTCGAATTGAATGGAAGTACCGGGAACATGTCGGACACACCATTTGTGTTACCTTCCAGATTTACCTCAGTACATGCCTGAAAAATAAAGTTTCATTAGTTAGAGAGAAAAAATACACACTCATATATAAAGCAATATGAAAGACATTCTTAAACAAAAGAATATTCTTAAAAATTTTTCCAGTTTGTGCAAAACACAAGAAAGTCTGTAAGCAAGAATTCGGTTACAAGTTGCTTCTTCGCTGGTAATAGCTTCCGCGGTGATATCATAGCAAACGCGGTAGCGTTTGGTATAATATGTTTAAGAAATAGAAAGTGCAAACAACTTTCTACAATTTCTGGCGAACCAGTTGAGATACGGCAGTGATTTTTTTTTAAAAAATAGAACTCGACGAGACGAATAAAATGATAGCATTCAAAAAATTACTGCAGCTTCCAATAGTTTTTTATTTAATTTTAAAAGAAAAAATGAAGGCAAAAAATTCAACTAAGTCTAGCTAACGTTTCCGTGGATGGATTAACTTCGTTTTTAGTTTATTTTAATCCTTATGGTTAAACTTAAAACAGTTTTTTTTTCATCTTTGTATATTTGACGGTCGCTGAGAAAATCGAATTTTTGTCTGAAATTTCCAGCTAAACATAGTCTTTTTCTTATATTTTTTACTCCTTGTAATTGTTGCACGCAAGTTTAAATGAACATAAAAATTGCTATGTATGTAACATAAATAAATAGATTAGATAAATCACATGAAAAAATACTTATTTGTTGTTATTTTCATGTATCATATTCACTATCTATTTTGACGAGCGAAGTGAAATATAGTTTTTTATTTATTAAATTCTCATTTATTTAAGCTAAAAGCCGCCTCTGGCAAAAAGTTCAGTCTCTCTTAAATTTATGCTAGCCATTGTAATATGATACTTTTATTCATAATTTTATTTACTTGCTTATCAGGTCCAGGTCCATATGATGAAATCAACAAATTTAGGCGATCAGGGCAAGATTTTGCGGAAAAGTTCATTATCCTGTTCTGGTTGGTGTGTTTGGCGAATAAATCAAAAATAGCGCCGAAAGACCGAATAGCAAATTTTTTTAACCGCTTAAAGCGGCGTAACCGTGTTTTTCCATCACGTAATATTTTATTTCAAAGACTGATTTAACACAAGATTGACATTAATATTATTTTTTTAATTATACAAGACAAAAAGATATGTAAAGTTATTAAGTACAAACGTTCATACCAGTACTTTTCACAGTTATTATTTTATGAATAATTAGACATGAATGGAAAAATCTACAGGACATTTAAAAGATAAGCGTAAAAATATGGTTTTAAATTTTTATAAACATTTATTTGAGTCTTTGAGACGTAAGGTAAGGGCGTACCGGTAAGAAATCCGGTTTGGCGCAACACAAGAGCGGTGAGTCGGGCGCTCCATGATAATTCGGACGTGAGAATGTGTCAGCTTTTTTTGAAGGTACTTTCAATGATTTTAGGTCAATTAAATTATCACTTATTTTATGAATGTCTGAGTTGTAGCCAAGAAGGGATCCCTTGTCCTTCCTCATGCTCAATAATTAACAGAAGCACTTGTAAAACCCTTTTTCCTACTTTAAAACATATTAACCTTTTTAGTGCTCGTCAGAGCATTTTTTAATACTAGTTCAAATATTGATTCATTTTCGTCTTCAATTTTGACAAGTAAGATTAGAATGTATTACAAAGGTTATATAATCTATTCACGATATGTTTTAGTGTAAAAAACATTTTAAGTGCCAACTCACTCGTTCTGTCTGCATACACAGCTGGCTTTAAAAACTATATGCACTACGTAGATTAATATTTATAAGGGCATTGCATTAGAAAAATAACATCAACTTTTCAATTAATTGTGTAATTTTAATCCCAGGGAATTAATGTTTCGGAAACAACAACATTATAAAGGTATCCTAATGAATTTTGGGAAACAGGATAAATTCGACTTGAAATACTGTAAAATTTATCATCCGAATCAATATTTTTTTTCTTTCTAGGTCGTTGGAAGTACTGTCAAGGCGACTTTTATTTTTACTCTCAAACTGGCAGTGTGTATTTAAATAACTGGGAGTTGCTGTTTAAAAGTCTTCAAAAAGAAAAGATCTTTTAATATTGAGATTAAGTAAAATGTATAACACGTAAATTTAGAAAGATGTATTTCAGAACTTAAGATGAATATATTTAATACTAGATTTTCAAGTATAAAACTTTAAACACTTTTAATACAAATTTTAAACTCCTGAAAACATGATTTTCTATACAATCAATTATTTCAAAAACTATTGTCTGGAATATCCCCTACAATTAGGGACATAGTTGCCCTACCGAAGAGATATATTTTTAGTTTCTCCAAACCTGTTCGCGTGACACATCTTTGGAAAGTTTTTAATGTCCTTCTTCATTTTCTGTCCATCCCCTGCGCCTTCATGTGGTAATTTTCTTATCCCCCGATTGTTCGATCTTATCCCCGATCTTATCCTTCGCCTCCCATTTTGAAAACTTTAGAAAAGGTATGTTTGTCATGGCCAAACCATCTATGCTCGCTGCTAGGCCTACCGAACACTAGGGCATTACGAAGAAAATGCGAGTATTTCTCCGGCGGGAAGAAGAAATTTCTTATTTTTTCTTCCTGACCCCATTTATCCAAAGTTGATTTATCCAAAGACCGCTGAAATCGGACCCATAGAATATGGAACTGTTAAATCTTGAGAAACATGACACTAGATATTATTTCTGGAAAAAGATACTAGATGACAGCACCAAACATTTGATACTGACAAAATGAGACTATTTTGACTTTAATTAATTATTATTTCTCATTAATTCTAACTCATTTGTATCTGTAAATTCCTAATATGTTTTCATATATATATTTAGCATTTAATCATTTGTTTAATTCATCTTTTAGATATATTGTATTTGTTATATTGAAGATTGTTGACTGCGGACTAGTTTGGAACAATGTTAAGATTCGAAAGTATGTTTACAAAATCTCAATTCTAATGATTCTATTAAAATCTCTAAATTCTCAAGTAATCTTCTTTATTCATGTGAAAAACCTCATCACTCAAAGCTATATAATCATCAAGCAACTGTTTAAACAGTTTTCAAGAAGTCCGTGATTCCAAAACCAACATTCTGATTCCAGAAAAGGTACAACGTGAGTATTCAAGGCGTCGAATAAAAACCAGAGGATATTACAAGGTACTTTCTTATATTCTATGCAAATAAAATCTCAGCCATTTAATTCATTACAAATCCCAACAGGAACTAAAAACTGCAAGATAATCGAAAACCAAGTTGATTTAGTCAATTGCCATTGGAACCGGGCTTACAATAATTAAGAAAACATATTTTTTAAATTAAATAAATGATCAGAAACCCTTATGGGTAAGCTGTTACCGCATACCCAGGGACATTTGACTCAGAACACATTAATAATCTTCAATTAACCCATTAACGCCCAGCGTCCTCCTTTGAGGACGGTTACAAAAACAGCAAGAAAGAGATTTTCCCACCAGTAAAGAGGAAGAAAAATTTATACCTTATTTCACGAGACAGAATTCGTGATAAATTTAGATAAAAGTTAATTTGCTTTTAAAAGTGGTGGGAAATACAAAATTTAAATTTTAGCGAAGAAAATAATTCGGGCGTTAATGGGTTAAGTTGATAAAATTATATTTAATTCTGTTTCTAGCATTAGGAAACGTTAACTATATATATGGGCCATTTTCACTATTCGCTTACATTTCATGGTAACGGACTTGACAAGTAAAGGATTTAACATTTCAAATAAAACTAAAAAAAAAAAACTATTAAAATGAACTAACTTGCATATTTTCAAACTTAGATAATAATTTACATACATTCTAAAATTATTTAGTAAACTTACTAAGCTGTTTACATTTCATCGCTTACAAATATGGTAACAGACTTGACAAGTAACGGACTTGACATTTCAAATAAAACTATTAGAAATGTACTAGCTTGTATAATTTCTTAGATAATAATACACATACCTTCTGAAACTGTTTAGTAAACAATATATAATTACAAACATGCATAAATCATTATTTTAATATTAAAATTTACGGTAACAGACTTGACATTGAAAAAAAAAATTCTTGATAAAAGCTTATTCCTGCCACTATTACATTGCCTCACAACTGCAGAGTAAAAAACGACAAGTAGTAGTTGCGTGAATAGTTTAACTGTATGGCCGAATATTTGCTGCTAACTTTAGGCGAAATTCGAAACCTATTTTGACTAAAACAATCACAAGGTAACGGACTTGACAAAAAGTGAGGGAAAAAAGATTTCTGTAAATTTCTTAAAGAAAATATCTTTTGTAATAATTTTTTTCATTAATATACAATACTAACAGTTCATATTTAAAATAATTAAACCTTTTTATTTAAAAAAGTTAGCTCAAATTTAAAAAAAACTTAGTTAAAAACATAAAACTTGGAATGCGACAAGCGTTTTTGCTTAGAATCAAAATTTTAAAGATTTATATCTGAAAAAATTTCATCGATTTTTAAAAATTTTTCATGTTAGAAATGTTCAGTACAATTTTTTTGAGTTGATGCATGTAGTTCAAATCAAACGTCAAACATTAATTTATGTTTGAATTTTCTTCTCTTTACTCTGGGACAGCATATGTAAGCGGAATTTGAAAATGGTCCATATTTTTTTTCATATCCCAAATTAGATAGTAAGTTGGCTTATTTTCGGAAACGGATCGTTTTTAATCTAGTTTTTTATGAATGTTCGTCTCTGTCTGGTTTTTCCTTCAAAATTTGTACAATCACCATCACTTTTTTTGCAAAATTAAGAAAAATTACTAACCGATTTTTAGAAAAATTAGATATTTAAATGTAAAAAAAAAAAAAAAAAAAAAAAAAAAAAAAAAAAAATCTACATTTGCTCTGAAATTTTCAAATCTACATTTTGATTAGTTTTCTTAATTTTAGCCGATTAGTGAAAATTGTCCTTATATTTTATTTCCACTTAGAGATCAAGTCAATCTTTTCTCATTTCGGGGGGGTCCATTTTTTTTTCATCAGCCTTTTAACAAGCTTTTAATTAATATTTCTATTAGTTACAGGCTGGTTTTAAAGAAATAAATATTATTCAGAAGAGACCAAAATTTATTACATTGGGCTAAAATACGGAAAACGGATTTTTTTTATTAATAGTGAAAATTCGCTGCAAAACCTGCAAAAACGCTAAAAATCGCATGAAAAATAAATAAATAAACTGATCCAAAAGTCAAAATCGTGATTCCACGTGCTTCCTACTGAATTTTATAGCTCTATTTGCGGCATTCGGTTAAAAACACCGTGTATGCACCCGATAATTCTTTCCTTAGCATTATAGATACTAGGGGATCGTACTTGGGATTCTGGCGTTACAGAAAAGAGGTGAAAACCATATTTTAAAACTTAAAACTAATATTTTTTGCATGCAATATATTTTTAAATCGTCCCCTACGAATTAAAAAAAAAAATTCATATGAAAAATATGAATTACACAATCAAATAAAATTTTGAAATTTATCAAAGGCGATTCTTTTATATTAGCCGTACACTAAAAGTTATTAGCCTGAGATTTTACTACTTAGGGCATCCTTTTATATTCTGATAATTTCAGAGCGTATTTTAAGCGCGTACTTCAACTATATGTTGATTAAAATTGTGTTTATACATATTATTTTCTTTATTTATTTATAGAGGAACTTTTATTTCTTTAATGGAATCCTACTATGTAAAATAATTATGAACGCTTAATGTTGTTTTAAGAGCAAACGAATTAATCTTTCGTAATCGTGCTCCACGAGATAGAGATAAATTTAAAAATAATTGATGCTTGAAAACTATTTTTAAATCCATAGACAATCAGTAAACAGAGATGCTCTTTGCAAACAAATCCCATTTGAAAGTTTTTTTTTTTTTTTTTAATCTAAAAGGTTTAATTGTTCGGTTAGAAATATATTGAATTTGTATTTTTCTTTAATATTACTAGGGGGGCCCCGCCCCCCTGCTCGCTATGCTCGCCAACCCCCCGCGTAATCGCTTCGCGATTCCAAATTATTGGCTACCCCTGCTTGCTGCGCTCGCCAATACCCCATGGTATGAATAAACAGTTGCAGACCTTTCAAATGATGTGTCACACGACGGGTGTTGTAAAGAAATTAAAAATATGCCCCCTGGGGGGCAGAGTGGGAGGCGACACAAAATACATCCATAATATGAATAAGCAGCTGCAGACCTCTCAAATGATGTGTCACACGACTGGTGTTGTAAAGAAATTAAAAATGTGCCCCCCTGGGGGACAGAGTGGGGGTGACACACAAGACATCCATAAAATGAATAAACAGTTGCAGACCTTTCAAATGATGTGTCACACAATTTGTGTTGTAAAGAAATTACAAAATGCGCCCCCTCTGAGGGCAGAGGGGGGGGGGTTACACACAAGATATCCATAATATGAATAAGCAGTTGCAGACCTCTCAAATGATGTGTCACACAATTGGTGTTGTAAAGAAATTAAAAATGTGCCCCCCTGGGGGGTAGATTGGGGGATGACGCACAACACATCCATAATATGAATAAGCAGTTGCAGACCTTTCAAATGATGTGTCACACAACTGGTGTTGTAAAGAAATTAAAAATGTGACCCCCCCTGGGGGGAGCAGAGTGTGGGGGTGACACACAAGACATCCATAATATGAATAAGCAGTTGCAGACCTTTCAAATCTTGTGTAACACGACTGGTGTTGTAAAGAAATTAAAAATGTGTCCCCCCTGGGGAGCAGAATGGGGGATAACACACAACACACCCATTATATGAATAAGCAGTTGCAAACCTCTCAAATGATGTATTAAACGACTGGTGTTGTAAAGAAATTAAAAATTTGGCGAAATATTACAGTTATCGCCAAGTTGGCGTCACTTTTGACAACTAATTTTGGTCGCCAAATTTGGCGATATATCGCCAAGTTGGCGACAAACTTGGCGATTGTTGGTGATGGTAACCTTTCCTCTCTTTATGGTAACCCATACGGCGATACATAGACGGAGTCCTTTCCTGATTGGTCTATTGGACTCATGGAAGAAGTGGACAACCCGGATTCGTTAGTTCCGGAAATCTTCCACATCAGCATCATTCCAGGAGTCATTCCTTTTAAGGCTAGTTTTTTTTTACTACTAGGGGGGCGCCGCCCCCCTGCTCACTATGCTCGCCAACCCCCCGCGTAATCGCTTCGCGATTCCAAATTATTGGCTACCCCTGCTTGCTGCGCTCACGACTGATGTTGTAAAGAAAATAAAAATGTGCCCCCCTGGGGGGGGCAGAGTGGGTGGCGACACAAAAGACATCCAGAATATGAATAAGCAGCTGCAGACCTCTCAAATGATATGTCACACGACTGGTGTTGTAAAAAATTGAAAATGTGCCCCCCTGGGTGGCAGAGTGGGGGTGACACACAAGACATCCATAAAATGAATAAACAGTTGCAGACCTTTCAAATGATGTGTCACACAACTGGTGTTGTAAAGAAATTAAAAATGTCACCCCCCCCCTGGGGAGAGCAGAGTGTGGGGGTGACACACAAGACATCCATAATATGAATAAGCAGTTGCAGACCTTTCAAATCTTGTGTAACACAACTGGTGTTGTAAAGAAATTAAAAATGTGTCCCCCCTGGGGAGCAGAGTGGGAAATAACACACAAGACATCCATTATATGAATAAGCAGTTGCAAACCTCTCAAATGATGTATCAAACGACTGATGTTGTAACGAAATTAAAAATTTCGCGAAATATTACAGTTATCGCCAAGTTGGCGTCACTTTTGACAACTAATTTTGGTCGCCAAATTTGGCGATATATCGCCAAGTTGGCGACAATCTTGGCGATTGTTGGCGATGGTAACCTTTCCTCTCTTTATGGTAACCCATGCGGCGATGCATAGACGGAGCCCTTTCCTAATTGGTCTATTCGGCTCATGGAAGGAGTGGACAACCCGGATTCGTTAGTTCCGGAAATCTTCCACATCAGCATCATTCCAGGAGTCATTCCTTTTAAGGCTAGTTTTTTTTTACTATAGAAGGATAGAAGGATTGTTTTAGTTTTTTATATTTAAAAAAAAGGTGCTATCTTCATGGTAAATTAGTCTTAAATAAATGCTGAACAATTTTTGTTGGTTTATGTACAAAATGCTCATTATTATTACATATTAAAGCCGGCGCGTGATAAATTAGAAAAAGTCATGCTTAAAAATTATTTTTTTAAAACATAAAACAATCAATTAACATACAGTTGTTAAACAAATCACATTTGAAAGTAGAATTTTTCAAACAATTTAAAACGATTGTTATAAGATTAAAAAATTGCAATACACTGAAAAAAAAAATCTGTAAACTCTTTTCATTAATATAATAATAATATAATTTTCATTAATATAATAATAATAATATAATATACCTCTCTCTACTTTTACCTGATAATCCCAAGCTTTAGAATCATGCCCAAGTCCACAGCCAGTAGGATCAGCACAATATAGATATTCGTTGTAAATATCAAAACACGCTAAATCCTCGGTAGAGTTATAGTATATACCGCATGCGGATTTCAGCCCGGCTGCAGGAATACTTTCGGAGTCTAGCCTTTGGCACATTACCTGAAATTATTTGTTGCTATTACAGTTTTGTCATGAACTTGCAAAATTACGATAGAAGTGAATAAATAAAAAATTGCTGCTAAATTTTAAAAGTATAGATTGTTACAAAGTAATTCAAGATTTAGGCTTAAAAAACTAACCACATTGCAGCCTGTTTTATGGAAAGATTAAAGATAGATTTAACAATAACCTCCTCAGTCCGGAGACAAATATTAAGTGAGTGTGGTGAGGAAAATGACACCACATACAGGGTACATGAAGGTTACTGGTTAGTAAAAATAAATAACATAAAGATAATACCCAATCCGCGTTGTGAGAGAATGATCTGGATATTATCAATCAAATAATTTAAACCCTTGGAATAATCTAAATAAAGCAAATTGTCAATAACTCACGATTGGCTTATTTAACGTTTAACTTAGCAAATTTAGGATTCTAATGGGTTAAATAAAATTATTAAAGTAAAAGACTTCCGATCATTAATATTAAAGGGTATTAATCTATTAACTCGCTGAAAATAAATAGAGTAAAAGAAATCATGAAAAAATCACAAATACATATATACACTCAAACATTTATTTTCAAAATATATAAATTGCAAAATACAAATAACAAATAGTAAGATTCACAAATAATTATATAATTTACTTGCTACACTTAATTCTTTTGTTTTAAATTCGACTTAAATAATGGACATTATAAATGCTCACAGCACAATCCGTCAGGGCTGTTCACCCCCCCCCCCCAAAAAAAAAAAAAATATTCATTAGTTTTATTTTATTATTATTTTTATTTTAATTTATCAATTAAAACTTAAATAGTGAATTTTCACCTCAATTAATGAAACACATAAAACAAAATATATTTAAAATGGCCTTATCACTTGGAATAATTATAAAGAATTTCTCACCATAGCCGCAGCGTCCAGCAGACTTGATTATCATCTTAAATAGTCCTCTAAACTTATCAAATGTTCTCTTGCCCATAGGCGCACCACTCATTAATGTGAATATTGTTCATTATTGTTCACAAATTTATATATTGATGAAAATCCTAGTAAGCATCAAATAGGATTACTATCCTGCACTGTTCACGAATCACAAATTGAAGAGAATTACACAAAGTCAGTCCAACATGGGTATGTTGCAGAGATGCATGAATAATAATCGTGAAGAATGAATAATAAATGAATAATAATCGTGTGACTTGAAGAGAATCACACAGAGTCAGTCTAAAAATGGAAGGTCATATTTCTACGCCTCCTCTTCCAAAAGACTCTCACTTGTTTATATTTCATCTCCTATAATTCGCACCTCGTTCCGAAGTCCTTTTTGAAAAAAAAACGCATTTTTTTCCACTGATCTCCAGGTAACAGAAGAAAAATCTGAGAGAAAGAGATGTTTTTCTTCCCTTTTCGTCTCTCTCTCGGAATCATTTTTTCTCATTGGTTATTTAAAAAAAATTATTGGTCCTGTGTAATCCTTACCAGGTCATTGGTACCTTGTCTTTCGGGGAGGTATGTCTTTTTATTTTTCTCTTCCCCCGTTTTCTTGTTTGTTTATCTAACTTCTCCCTTCTATTAGATTTCTTATGATGCCGCCGTTTGTGTGGGACTTTTGACCACACGCGACGCGTGTCCCCTGGTTGTAAATAATTGTTGATAGCCCCATAAATTCTGCACTTGTTCCTTCGATTTTTTATGTCAAAGGCTGGCGACAAACTATACTTTATAGCTTTATTGCCTCATTTTGTCTGTCTGGGAATTCGTGGTGATAATACTTCCAAGAATACACACATGCATTATTATTATTATTATAAATAAATCTTGCAGTTTTAGCTTTCAACTTTACCTAATAATTAAAATTATTATTATTATTATTACTTGGTTATTGTTAAAAAAATTCAAAATTTTATTTCCATTTATATATATATATATATTTATATATTTTAGATTGTGCTGTTCATTTTTTTTAATATATACATATTTACTTAAGCAATGTCGTGACGATGTCGTCACTACAATTAGACCATAAAAATCAATTTAAAATGAATGTAAAACAGCTCCAAAGGTGTTTCAGTCTATAAATCAATACTTGTGATGTGCTGGCATTTACTAAATAGATCTAAAACTAATTTAACAATTTCAGAAGCATTTTAAGCCATTTTACGGAATGATAAGCAAAATTCAACAACAAAATCAAATATGATGTCAAAATTAAGTTCTCTTTTAATGTGCCCTTATTAAAATTTTCAGATTTTTTTAGAATTTCAATTAGAAAACGGTCAATAAACTTTTTTTTTTAAATGTAAATTGAAAGAATACATTGTCCGACTACTGATAGCTTTAGTTTACTTTATTTTGTTTATTTACATTAGAAAGTTCCCCCGGCTCTAGAGTCGGATGTTTTAGAAGACATAAGAGTCTAAACATAAAGATAATAACGACACTTTATTTATAGTTAAAGCATGATAATTACACTGTTATTCTTCCAATACATTTATTGGAATTCTGATAAATAATATAACATAGGATTTTAAGGATGCCTAACTTTACAGATATATAAATTAATTCGCATACAAAAGGTTGCTCAAAAGTATTCAAAAGGTAATCCGCTCACCTCTTAGATTAACTAGAAAGTCCCCGTCGGACATCAGGCACATCCCCACCGGTGCTCATATCCAGAACACCAACTCCTTCTCTCATCCCAGGGAGAGCACAAAACAACCACAGTCATGAAAGACTATTCTCATCTATCCTTCATTCCTATTTCTCTCGACATCCCATTTTACTAACTGCCTCAAAATCCCTCCTAAAAATCTTATCCTCCTATAAAATTTCTCTCTCTTGCATATCATTATAATTTTTCAAGTAACGCGCAACTTCATATGCAGGTGGTCTGAAAACAAATCCTAGTAAACAGCTAAAACCCCTTTTACGATGTAATGTGAGAATCGTGTTACCGAATGCGACATTTTTTCAGCTAACATGTTAATCCCACTACTAAATTTGCAGACATTCAAATACCACAGTGGACATATTTATTTCTTTGAACTCCCATATGCGCGAAGATTCTTACTCTTGTTTACAGGAAATTCAATCTTTTCCAGTCTAACTTATAAACAATCTTGACAAATTTATTGGCTAACTGACTGTTTAGCCAGAATTCACTAACCCCTTACCAAACATCCCGGTTAAACAAGTGTCGTTAAATCGTGGAAATTCTATCCTTTTGACGATTTCCCGCATACACGTGAACCTCAAACTATCTGGTGTGGTCTACATCCTGCATTCCTATATAATATTCTTTTATTTTTTTTACTGTACTTATTACTCCAGCGGGCCGCGTAAATGTGTCGGGTTTATCCCGACAACATGTAACCATCAGATTTATTTGAGAGTTGACTTTTACTTATGAAATTGGTCGTCATATAAAATTAGATATTACTCAACTTAAGGCGTATATAATTATTTGCAGTGAAAAACATTGTATGCGGAAAAAATGTTTTGTAAGAAACAGTAGAGGATATGATTCTTTTACTGATGTAATTTACGAAGCATTAAGGCATTAGTTACAACACACATATTAAATGTAAGCTGTTACGTACATTAATAAAAAGCATTTTTATGGTACAAATTTTATCAATAAATACATTAGATTTTTTGCTTTCTACATTATAATTTAAAATGATATTTCATTCCAATATTTAAATGTAAAATGATGAGTTTTTAAAATTTAAGAGCTATAAGAAGTCTAAAGTTCACAATTTTTCTTTTCTTTTACATTTATCTATTAATAACCATATAAGGATTTTTTACAGCTGTATTTAACTGAAGAATTAATACTCTGGTAAATATCCAAAAAGAGTATCTACATGGTTACAAACCTTAGGTATTTACACTCAAAAATTAATACCCCGATATTTTGCATCACATGGATGAATCTCTCTAAATAGGCCACAATAAGGGTTATGATAGAGTGATTATGAGAGAGTAATCAATTTTAACAAAATGCCCATTTACTTTTTTTTACCATTATCTGAATTGGGATTAGGGTTGGTTGGCTTTAATTATATATAAATACTTCTAAATCAATGATAATTAATATTTTTTTAAATATTTACCTGCATTCAGTAGAGGCTGATGAAGGAGTAATGAGAAAGGCTTTGGACATCATCCCTCCCCCATCAGTCTCTACTGAATACAGGTGTATATTAAAAAATTTTTACAACTTGAATACGTATTTTTTTTGCGATTTTGGCGTATTAAATATGATTTGCGTCCCCATGTTCCATTACAATTTTTCCTTAACTTGTGTCCACAAACAATTACCACGTTTCTTGGGTGGATACCTCACATATTTTTTCCCTCAAAATATCAAGTATTTTGATCGATGAACAACAGTATTCTCTCTGAAGAAAGAATCACATACCTGTACTGGATACGCAGGAAATTTGACCATAAAGTTCGTCGGATAAGGGTAGTCCATCATGGCTGCGGCCACAAATGCGTTTCGTGCCCATCTCAACAAGTGGTCGTAGTCAGCAAGCGATTTTAGAGGTTGACATAGATGGAAAGTCTGAGATATTTTATCGAGGCCTGTAGAAAGGAAAGGAAATGAAAGCATTATATTAGACATAAGCAAACACATGGTTAGCAGTGGATTTTCATGTTTAGTTGAATAAATTTTATTTTCCCCGATGGTTTAGGGCAAAAAGAAATACGAATCTGGATGAAATACAAAACATATTTTAGCCATTTGAAAAATGGTTGTTGCTTTCTGTCTAGGGATATATGAGACATGTCTGAATAATTAACTCGTTTTCTGATTGGTCCATGTTTAATGTCCAAATATTGAATACTTTTGCTGCCACAATGAGAAAAAATGTATTGAAAACTATGAAAAAATTAATAACTCAGAAACAAATTGAGATAGAGCTTTCAAACAAACTGCATTTAAAAGTACATTTTTTCCCTATATGACGGTGTAAAAATTGAAAATATGCGATATTTAGGAGTTTAAAAATTTGCAGTACCGAAAATTCTAAAACCGAAATTTCATTTAAAAGTTGTTTATGATTGGTCCGGAATATTAATGTTTAATCCATGGCATACTTAATATAAGACTGTTATTACTTAAGCCACGTTTTGATCATCATAAAAATGATGCTTATTATTATTATTTTTTTAATACAGAACTTTTTTTTGGAATTTGTTTATTTTTGCGTAACATCAAAAAGAAGAACGCATGTTAATACAGCCTAAAGAAATCATTTGATTGTTTTTATGCTATGAGTAAATCTTGCTACTAATAACGCTTCTTTAAATGTATGCAAATAAATGTTAGTATAAATTTGGACTATAAAGGAAGATGATGGACTAAGTTACTGTGAAATTTTTATTTCATTAAAAATGTCATATGAGGTATTGCTTTGTTGAGTATTGCAAATCAACATTATCATACTGTATATATTTATGTCGTTCATAAAAAAAAAAAAAAAAACTGTCATACAAAATACCCCATAAATCTCAAAAATAATTAATGAGAATTTTAGTAGTTTTTGTTTCAATGGAACAGTTTCATTTTTTGTTTGGTAATCCATCACATTCTTCATGGCTATTCTTGAAAAACTTGTGCCATTTACACACTTAAGACGCCACACTACTGACAGAAAAAGACCCGGATGATAATGTAAAGTCTATGGGGGCGTTCTTTTCAAATATCTCCCTCAAATTTTAATATTTTGACGTGATTTTTTTTCCATAAGATAGCTGAGAACGATCCACAACCGGTCTAGCTTTTACTTTTTCGATTTTGGTTTCAGATATTTAAAAAATACTTTAACTTTCCGAACTGGTTTGAACCGGTTATGAAACTGTAACTATCCTAATATAAAAAGAATATAACCAAAATAGAAAAAACTAGCACGGTTGTAGATCATCTTCAGCTATCCTATGAAAAAAAAAATCTCGTAAAAATATTAAAATTTAAGCGAGATATTTAAAAAGAACGCCCCAATAGACTTTACATTATCATCCGGGTCTTTTTCAGCCAGTAGAATGGGCTCTTAAAGGTACAGTGGACTTTCAAAATCGCAAAAAGTAATCTAATTGTCGAATTTTCATTTTTAGCATAGTAAAATTATATGAACTCTCTGCTATTGAACGCAAAAAGAATTTTTCAATTTCGACTATTTTAACTGGAGTTACAAGCATTTATAGTCCAATCAGCTAATTCTGCCACGCCCCTTTGTTTACTTTTTCGTCGATTCGTAGCCGTAAAATTTAGCCTAGTTTTTCGTTTTACTCAATGTTATTATTTTGCAATGAATACTTATTAATTTTGTAATTTCGCAAAACAATAATTTAACTGTTTCTTTTAGCGTTTGTTTATAATGTATTTAGAGGAATTGCTTTTTGTCCCCCAATCTTTTTAACCGACTTCAAAGAGGAGGTTAAAATTTCGACCTGTATGTATTTGTTGTTCACGCATAACTTTTGCAAATATGAACCGATTTTGATAATTCTTTTTTTGTTTGAAAGCGTATAAGGCCCATGTGGTCCCATTCGAATTTCATAAAAATTTTATAATTAGAACTTTTTAAAAAATAAAAACTTTAAATTTCAAATTCATTTTGAAGCAATCGACCAATTAGAAGTGTTCCTTTTGCATGCTTTCATGTTACACTTACATAGACACACGATCTTTTCACTGTTAAAAGTTTGAAGTTTTTGCTGCATCGTCATTCCACCGCTTTTATGGAATATCTCTATTTTGACCAATGAGAATTCACCATAATACAATGAAGTAATCATTTTCTATAAAAGCGATGGATAGACGATAAAGTAAAAGTTTCAAATTTTTTACAGTGTTCAAAATGCAAAATCCTAACTGGACGAGGGACAGGATTCACATAAATTTTGCGCTGTTTGCGAAACGAGATTTATTAACAAGAAAATTTATTTAAAACATTGAAAAAATTGCTAAAATTCAGGCTTCTGATTCGTTAATCTGGTTTCGCTAACAGCGCAAATTCTACCTGGATTCCGGACAAGTTCTCTTATGCAAGAAACCGGAAATATAGCACCTAGGGGATATAGTGTGGAAATCGGCTATCTC
The DNA here is from genome assembly GCA_964019185.1 of Maratus speculifer. NCBI lineage: Eukaryota > Metazoa > Arthropoda > Arachnida > Araneae > Salticidae > Maratus > Maratus speculifer. Next base: position 145,566,304 of record OZ025292.1, on the reverse strand, counting down.
AGGGCGTGTTCAGAGCAACTTACAAAAGTAACCAATGTTACCGACCGATTGTAGGGCAGTACGAAAGCAAATTGTGGCATCAATGAAAACTATTCTGTTGAATTGTAGCTGACGTCACACTTCGCTTTGATTTTCATTTCGTACTTGTCTACAATCGGTAAGTGGTCGGTAAGTAACCGGTAAGTTGTGCTGAACACGTCCTCTGTAACACTTAAAAAAAGCGCTAAAATGTCCTATTCTTTAAATGTGCAACAATGCTAATGAAATTTAAAGATAGAAGCGACATCTGCAGGACATTTTCTAAAAATGCAAGAATTATTGCTAGTCTCGATAATGTACCACGAAAATGCCGCAGATGTCGCTGTGATCGACACTTTTGAATTCAGTAGTATCGTTGCACATTTAAAGGATACAAATTTTTAGCACTGCTTGCTTTCTAAAAAATTGATCCCTTTTGCTGCATCGTCACTCCATCGCTTTTATAGGAAACGATTACTTCGCTCTACTATGGAGCATTCTCATTGGTCAAAACAAAGAAATTCTATAAAAGCGATGGAGTAACTATGCAGCATAAGGGTCAAATTTTTTACAGTGTCGATAGCAGATTTTCACTTTATGTATTCCAGACTCTCTCCTTCGAACAATGAAAAATTCTCAAAAATGAAGGCTTATGATTCGTCAATCTTGTTTTGCTTAACAGCGAATAATCCTTCTCGATCCTAACCACTGTTGCAGAGATGCTAGTTTTTTTTCCAAAGTACGAAATCTTAGCTGGAACAATTCTCGTATCCACCAAAGTGAAAGATCCACATCGATCCAGACATGAGAATTCGATATCGAAAAGCTGAAAATTCATCTCTAAAGAGCCTTACACGTTAAAGCAAGAGTGTGTGTATCGGGGTGCTTGTTATGCCGTATTCACAAAGTGATTAAAGTACATTGCTATGTGCTAGATTTACATTTGGACAAATATAAATGACGAAAAATTTTGATAAGCTTACCATTAAAGTTAAGTTAGTTAACTTCTTTCACCCATAAAACAAATTCGTTCAGGCGACTACCGCCAACTTCTGGGATAAAAATTCTTAAATTTTCTGTACTTTGGAAAACCGCGTTTATCAAAGAACATTCTTAACTTCAAATATTACTACTTTCATATAGACGCATGTTGAATCATGGTGTGATTTTGATAATATCTTCCTTTTTAGTTTTTATGGTTGAAAAGGGTATTTTAATACATACGAACATTTAGAATTACTTTGCTATGCATTGAATCATAGAAGCAACTTGACGCGCTCTGATTGTGTACGCGTATTTTAAACTGTAAAAAATCTTACCCTTTTGCTGCATCGTCACTACCCCGCTTTTGTAGAATATCTCACTTTTGATCCATGAGAATGCTTTATAATAGGCTGAAGTAATCGTTTTCTATATTAGCGGTGGAGGGACGATGCAGCAAAAGAGTCAAATTTTTAACAGTGTACCCTGTTTAAAATATCTTGAAAAATTACCTCTATTTTTAAAGACTATCTATTTTCTGACCAATGAAAACGTTCCATAGAAGTTTTTAGATCGCTCTCATTAGTCAGAAAATAGATAGTCTTTTTTAAAAAAAGGTAATTTTTCACAATAATTTTAACGTATACTGATGAATTGTCAGCATTTCAATGCCCATTTACGAAGTCTGTAAATTTCAATGTGGACCTTAAGGCACTACACTAGTCTCAGAAAAAGACCCGGATGTTAGTGTAAAGACTATGGGTGTGTTCTTTTCAAATATCTCGCTCAAATTTGAATATATTTACATGATTTTTTTTTACATAGGATAGCCGAGGATGATCTACAACCGGCCTAGTTTTTACTTCTTCGATTTTGCTTATGTATGTTTTATATAATGATAGTTTCAATTTCAGAACCGTTTAAACCGGTTTTGAAATTTAATTTTTTTTTTTAAATCTGAAACCAAAATTGAAAAAGTAAAAACTAGATCGGTTGTGGAATATCCTCAGCTATCCCATGCAAAAAAAAGCACGTAAAAATTTTAAAATTTGAGCGAGATATTTGAAAAGAACGCCCCCATAGACTTCACATTATCATCCGGGTCTTTTTCTGTGCCTAGTGTGCGGCCTTAAAGTTTGCTGGATGCGATAAATTTCCGAAATGTTAAAGCTTAAATGGACAAGTTCTCGCATCCACTAAAGCGGAAATAGACATCGATACCAATCGACATCCTTAAGTTGTTGAAAAGATGAAAATCCTTTAGTATATATTTTGCTCCGGAGGAAAAAATTATCTCTACATATCAATGAAAAATATAGTGCATAGATATGTGTAACAAAATTATATTTAGATTCAGATTTGGTTACCGGATTAGACACCAGAATGATTTCAGATTTTGTTCATGTAGGATTCCTTGATGTGAATATGACGACACATGGAGCACAGTATACGACTGATTGAAAAGATTCTGCACAAAAATGAGTCATCAAGGGGGTCCTTGTGGCCGAGTGGGTAAAGACACCACGCTGCTAATCTCCTGAGAGCGTAGAAGATTGTAGGTTCGAATCCCACTGGTTCCGTTGCACACACTCTTTATGTGTAGCTCCCGGTTGTACTTTTCTTGTGTCGTAATATTTCCTTGTGCTATCTTGTCCTTGTATGTCCACGAATTTGTAAAATAATATGGATTATGTATTTATGACTGTGTAGAAATAAAGGATCATTCGGCGTACAATCGAATTCTACCAGGAAATCATCATCAAATTTTATAATAGAAAATGCCTAGCATTGCGATACATTGTTAAAAATTTAACTTTTGCTGCATCGTCACTCCATCCCTTTTATGGAATATCTCATACATCTTTATATATAAAAATCTTCTGTGCGTGTGTATGTAACTGAACTCCTCCTAAACGACTGGACCGATTTTAATGAAATTTTGTGTGTGCGTTCCAGTGGATTCGAGAATGGTTTAGATTCACATTTCATCGAAATTGATTCAGTACTTTTTAAATAATTAGGCAAAAACTAATAGTTAGTGATTTTTCGCTAATTAAAAGTGCTATAAATATAAAAGAAAGTCTGGATTTCGTAGTAATCACAGCACAAAAAAATCTACCGAACCAAAAATCTTAAAAATTGGGGTAAAAATACTTCTGATAACATCGTGTGCCGCTAAAAAGGGATTTTCGAAAATTACACCCCTAAGAGGAGTAGAAAAAAGAGCGAACTTTTAAAAAATTCCTTTAAAATCGGCTTTTGTAGATATTTTTCAACTGATAACATATTTTAGTGCATTTTTTCATTCTAAATCGAATGGTACTAAGCAAATTCGTTTAAATCCAGAGGTTCGTGAGATAATTCACATTTTCCTAATTTGGCAATGCCTTCGGCGCAAAAACCTGAAATTTTGAATCCTTATCTTTATATATATATAAATCTTCTGTGCGTGTGTGCGTCACTGAACTCCTCCTAAACGACTGCAGCAATTTTAATGGAATTTTGTGTGTGTGTTTCAGTGGATTGGAGAATGGTTTAGATTCACATTTCATCGAAATTGATTCAGTACTTTTTTAGTAACTAGGCAAAAACTAATAGTTAGTGATTTTTCGCTAATTAAAAGTGTTGAATAAGTTCGGTGAATAGAGTGCGGACGGAATGCCCGAGCGGTCTAAGGCGCCAGATATAAGCTCTGCTTCTCGAAGAAAGAGATCGCGTGTTCGAACCCCGCTCCTGTCAAACGTGTATCCTTTACAGTAATATAGCCTGTATTATAATTTTGATTACCTGACTTCAGAAAATCGTTAACTTTTAACAAAAAAAGAGAAAAATAAACTTTTCTATCAAAAATTGAACGGACTTCAAAAAATACTGAAGAGTGAAAAATAATTTCCTTACATAATTGTAATAAAAAATTAAATTAAGAGCGTAGTGTTTATCGTGCGTATTACTATATTTAAGTACATTTTATTTGATTTTCTGGTGTCGGTGGCAGGAAGGACAACGTCTGTCGGTGACAGGACAACGTCTGTCGGTGACAGGACAACGTCTGTCGGGTCCGCTAGTCTTTATATATAAAAATCTTCTGTGCGTGTGTATGTAATTGAACTCCTCCTAAACGACTGAACCGATTTTGCTGAAATTTTGTATGTGCGTTCCAGTAGATTCGAGAATGGTTTAGATTCACATTTCGTCGAAATTAATTCAGTACCTTTTTAGTAATTTGGTAAAAACTAATAGTTAGTGATTTTTCACTAATTAAAAGTACTATATATATTAAAGAAAGTCTGGATTTCGTATTAATCACAGCACAAAATAACATACAGAACCAAAAATCTTGAAAATTGGGGTAAAAATACTTCCTATAACATCGAGTGCCACTAAAAAGGTATTTTCGAAAATTCCACCCCTAAGATGTGTAGAAAAAAACGAACTTTTAAAAAATTGCTGAAAAATCGGCTTTTATAGTTATTTTTCAACTGATAATATATTTTAGTGTGCTTTTTCATTCTGAATCGAACGGTACTAAGCAAATTCGTTTAAATCCAGTAGTTCGTGAGATAAGTCACATTTTACTTATTTGGCGATGTCTTCGGCAAAAAAACCTGAAATTTTCAATTCTTATCTATATATATAAAAGAAAGTCTGGATTTCGTATTAATCACATCACAGAAAATCTACCGAACCCAAAATCTTGAAAATTGGGGTAAAAATACTTCTTATAACATCGAGTGCCGCTAAAAAGAGATTTTCGGAAATTCCACCCCTAAGATGAGTAAAAAAAAGAACGAACTTTTAAAAAACTCCTTAAAAATCGGCTTTTGTATTTATTTTTCAACTGATAACATATTTTAGTGCATTTTTTCATTCTGAATCGAATGGTATTGAGTAAATTCGTTTAAATCCAGTAGTTCGTGATATAATTAACATTTTCCTTATTTGGCGATGTCTTCGGTGCAAAAACCTGAATCTTTGAATCCTTATCTATATATATATATATATATAAGTCTGGATTTCGTATTAATCTCAGCACGAAAAAATCTACCGAACCAAAAATGTTGAAAATTGGAGTAAAACTGCTTCTTATAACATCGAGTGCCGCTAAGAAGGGACTTTCGTAAATTCCCCCCCTACCCTCGGTAAAAAAAAGAACACACTTTTACAAAATTCCTTTAAAATCGGTTTTTGTAGATATTTTTCAACTGATAACATATTTTTGTGTATTTTTTCAATCTGAATCGAATAGTACTAAGCAAATTCGTTTAAATCCAGTTGTTCGTGAGATAATTCACATTTTCCTAATTTGGCGATGTCTTCGGAGCAAAAACCTGAAATTTTCAATGCTCATCTTTATATATAAAAATCTTCTGTGAGTGTGTATGTCACTAAATTCCTCCTAAACGACTGGGCCGATTTTAATGAAATTTTGTTTGTGCGTTCCAATGGATTCGAGAATGCTTTAGATTTACATTTCCTCGAAATTGATTCTGTACTTTTTTAGTAATTAGGCAAAAATTAATTTTTAGTGATTTTTCGCTAATTGAAAGTGTTGAATAAGTTCGATGAATAGAGTGCGGACGGAATGTACGAGCGGTCTAAGGCGCCAGATTTAAGCTCAACTTCTTGAAGAAAGAGACCGCGTGTTCGAACCCCACTCCTGACAAACGTGTATACTTTACAATAATAATTCCTGTATTATAATTGTGATTAACCGACTTCAGACAATCGTTAACTTTTAACTAAAAAGAGAAAAATAAACTTTTTTATCAAAAACTGAACCGACTTCAAAAAGTACTGAAGAGTGAAAAATAATTTCCTTACATAATTGTAATAAGAAATTAAATTAAGAGCGTAGTGTTTACCATATTCACGTACATTTATTTGAATTTCTGGAGTCGATGCCAAGAAGAGCAACGTCTGTCGGTGACAGGACAACGTCTGTCGGTGACAGGACAACGTCTGTCGGGTCCTCTAGTACACTGTAAAAAATTTCACCCTTTTGCTGCATCGTCACTCCCCCGCTTTTATAAAATATTTGTCTTTTGACCCATGAGAATGCTCCATGATAGGCTGAAATAATCGTTTTCCATAAAAGCGGTGTTTCAAATTTTTAGTTGGGCCAAAAGCGTCCATGAAAAAAGTATTTGAGCATCGAATGCTGTCACTCTCTTATAGATGCAGCCAAGTACAGGTTATGATTTTCGGATTCCTCGTCGAATCATCACCGCTCATTTCCGATGCCTTTACTGCATTTATAGGAATTAGAATGTTGTTGTTTATCTATTGAATCATAGAGCGATTTTTGTTAAAATCTTTCTTTTTGCTTTTTCTGACTGAAGGGGGTTCGGACTACACTAGAAAAGCATTTTACTATTCATTGATACATGGAGTCATTTTGCCGTTTACTCATATATGGAAGCGCTTTGCCACGCGCTTATGTAGGACACTTTACTTGAGGTATTGTCACCTTTCGATAATAACTTCCAATGTCCGTACGATTAGATGTTGACTTTAAGATTTCATGAATGCGGTAGCTTTTCGTCGTGCCAGATCTGAAGAAGTTACCACATCCAGAAAATCTAAATAATCCCAACGATACTAACCGATATTGTAAGTGTCTTTTGAAAAGTTGACAATCAAACAGTGACAAGTAAAGCGAATACATCAGAACTCAGCAAAGTGCGTTCATTAGTAATGCGTTGCAAAGAGCCATCATATGTCAGTACACATAATTATGTATTACGGTATAAATAACTAAAAAGTAGGAAATAAATTTAACTTTTTCAAAAAAATGTATAACCGACTCCAAAAAAAAAGCGCTAAAAAGAAATAAATAATTCTATAAAATTCTCTAATGACAAATCGTTATCCAATAACCACACATTGACTATCATGTACCGGTATAAAACGGTTAAATTTAATATATAGAATTTAATATCCACCAAACATAGGTTTTCCAGAGAATATTTTTTACAAGAGATTAATTTACATATTTTTGATTTAATTTTTGAATATATACATATAAAAAGTAAGGAATTACTTTTTGAAGTTGGTGCCAAACTATCTTAAGTATAGTAAGAATTGTGGATATATTATGTCTAGTACCATAAATAAAATGGGGAAATCATTATCGATTATGATTGTTTGGCACCAACTTCAAAAAGTAATTCCTTACTTTTTATATGTATATATTCAAAAATTAAATCAAAAATATGTAAATCTCTTGTAAAAAATATTCTCTGGAAAACCTATGTTTGGTGGATATTAAATTCTATATATTAAATTTAACCGTTTTATACCGGTACATGATAATCAATGTGTGGTTATTGGATAACGATTTGTCATTAGAAAATTTTATAGAATTATTTAATTCTTTTTAGCGCTTTTTTTTGGAGTCGGTTATATATTTTTTTGAAAAAGTTAAATTTATTAGCGTAATATATATATTTCTCAACTACTCTTTCATATATTTAACAAAAATTTGCTCAATAAAATGCATAATGCCATGAATATTTCCAGGTAAATTTTAAAAAATTCATCAGAAAATAAAAAAGTTAGTTTTGAGAATATTTTTTAAAATTCAGATACTATACGTCCTCTTCATAAATTACTGCCGAGGCCACATAAATTATGTGAATTTACCATGAAAACATAAAACACTTACGTATAAGCTAGAAATGATATTATATCCCTTATAATACATAAGGGATATATGTAAGTAATAAGTAAGTAAGTTTCATACTGACGTATGAAACTATGTCAGTAGAAAAATATTAAGCAATTATAATCATTGTAGTTACTAAAACCTGTTTTTCTCAGAATGAATATTTTCGCCGTTTTCATGAATTCAAAATGTTCCATGCAAAATTCATTATGCCGAATTTTTTGGATTTTTTTTATAAAATGATCACTATATATGTGTTAATAAATGTTACTAGAAATAAACTTGTTTAGACGCATTTAAATTTTTTAAATTTAAATTATATGGAATTTTTAATGATTTTTTAACGAAAAGTACAAAAAAAAATTAAGTTAAAATCATTTTTTTTAATTTTTTACAAGCAATATGTTAAAAATGCTTAGTAATATTTATTTTTATGTATGAAAGGGTTATTATGGAAAAATTTTGAACAAGTATGTGAAAACTGGTTTCCCCTGGAGCATTTTGAAATATTGCCATTTTTCGTTAATTAAAATAATAATAATAATAATAAAAATAAATAAATAAATCTGTATCTCAAAAACTATTGAATATATTTAAAAAAAAAATGTGAAATAAGAGATGTATATACTATGACTATTTGCAGAAATTTTTTAAAAAATTCATTGAAAATTTAAAAAATTTGTTTTGAGAGCCCACTGTACCCTTAAGACATAGGGTATCATTCAAAAACTGTACGTTCAATCTGTGCCAAATTTCAATAGCTGGCTTTAGCAGTAGACTGCAGAGACATTTGTTCCCAAATCTTGTTCTGCCGGATCCCGTGAGGATCTATGATAAACTATTTTCTCAATACTAAGATTTAATAGCATTTTTTTTTTCCTTTTTAGAACATTAAAATAAAAGCTTGGCTTTAAAACATTTTTCTATTTTTAATTCGTTAATTGTTGTGCATGTATGTTTGTTAGCAATCATTAAGCGAAAATGTATGAAACTTTTAAAGGTACAATCCTTGTGTAACAATGATGTATTTTAAGTTGAGTTTCGTGCGACTTTTCAGAATTTCGACCGTTGTTCTGAGCGTTTAATGTAATAGTTACCAATGAAATTGTTTTATGAATTCTTTTTAATTTCTATACTCTGCGACTCTCGTAAAAATCTGACAATCATCACGAAATTTGAATATATTGTTAAAGTAACTAGTTGTACTGTTTTGTATTTTAAAAATAGCTATCATATCGTGTATATTTTTTTTTTTTTTTTTTTGTACGGGAGCACATAAAAAATTATTATAAGAATCTTTGTTACGCATCTATAAACGAATGATATAGGAAACAATCGGTTTAACCCTTTATCTATCGACGGTACTTATAAAGTGCCATTGTTGAAATTTTAATAAAACACATATTTAATCAGTCTATTTATAAAAATTCTTTTTCTTACCACACAATATACTTTACTCGATCTAATTTAGATAGAATAGAAAAACAGTCGAAGTTAAATATTTAAAAAAAAGAGATGATTTTTTAAAATCATTTTCATAGGCATATCTTTTTTTTTCTTTGAAAAAAAATTTACTTGAAATATTTTTGACGGTAAAAGCCTTTACATTTACAAAGAGGATCATAGTACATTTAAATACCTTGCTTTTATGAGAATTGTAATATTTCTATAATAGTATTTTTGGTTAATTAATTTGATTTTTTTTTGTAAATATTTTACAAAAAAATTATAAATACTGATATATTTAATCAGTTTTAATAAAAAAAAAAAAAAAAAAAATTCACATTGTTATTATCTAAAAATTCCAGTATATCTTCAGATATTAAAGAAGACAATTATTGATGTGTAGCCATTTCATGATAAATTATTCGTTATATAATGGGTTAAAAGCGAGTGTATGTAACAAGAGAATCTTGTCTCAACAATACCTGCATTATGACAAAATTATTTTGCTAAAATATGCCAACAAGCGTCGAATAAGTAAATAGTACCAATGAAATAATGACTCTTTTTCGTATATATTACTTTTTTTCGTTGTGATTCTTTACTTACCTGCTTGACCAGCTGCAGCCCATTTTGCTAGCTGACCAAAAGCTGCTCGAACCTGGGATTCGCACTTAGGAGAGGCATCGTGGAAATCCTGAAAACATAGGGATTAAAATGTAAAAAGTTATTATTACATACAATCTCTTTAAAATGAAAAAATTATAAAAATGCCCTTAGTTTTTTTTAAGTTTTCCAAAATAAGAATGAACATTATTATACTAATCTATTACTGATATTATAAAGAGGAAATGTTTGAATTGAATAGGTTCCGAAACTACTTGACGGATTTGAAAAATTCTTTCACAGTTGGAAAACTACACTATTCCGGTGAACATAGGCTATAGTCGCAGCTTAAAAGGATCAAAATAAAACGCCGGATAAACGGATCAAAAGCAGTTTGAGAAATTAAATGTTATCTGACATTCTAGACACATGACAATCACTGAAACACTTATAAAAATCGTAACTATGCCAAAAAAAAAAAAAAAAAAAAAAATTAAATTAAATTTTTGAGTCCGACCTGATATAATAGCGTGTGTTTTAATTTTTAAAACTATTTAGAAATTATTTAAAAAGGAAAAGAAATGCTGAAATGCGAATTAATTAAAATTTAAAAAAAAATCACAAAACGATTGTTTTGGAGTTTTAAAAAAGTTATAACAGATAGTAAATATTTTAAAGAGTAGTGAGCGTCAAATATGGGGTGGGAGGATTTTTTTCTAGGGGGGAGGTCAAATATTTAAAATTGTAAGGATTTCTACCATCTCAAATGCGGACTTTTCACTAAGCCCATGGGTAAATATTACTTATTTGATATAAAACTTTCAGACAGATTATAACAATAATATAGATTTTAAAGAGTAGGGGACATCCGATTATGGGTAGGGGAGGCAATAATTATTTTTTGGAAGAACGTGATCAAATATTTAAAACCATACCGTTTTAGATGCGGGTTTTTCAGAGCCCAGAGACAAATACTTATTTAATATAAAATTTTAAAAGTACTTACCTCTATTTTCGAATAATAATTTCATCAAATATCTTGCTCAAGTTCAGAAACAGTTTTGTTGAGTTCGCCTCCTGGTGGTGAAATGTGAAACTAAAAAATTCCAGAATCCCCCACCTTTTTTTTTTCTTTCCGTGCGTGCACAGCACTTCTGCTAAACGATTCCGTAGGCGGCGGGGAATCGGTACGAGATTGGGTCTTTTTATGACATTTTGCAGTACAAATTTCAGGTTTGTTTTAGAATATAATTACGGACCCGGACAATGCCGGGTTCAGCTAGTTAAAAGATAATTTAAACCTGTATCTGATAACGAGTTTCGAGTTAAATTTATTCTTTTAAATCTCTTCATAATAAATAAAAATATTAAATATTAACAAAAAATGTGCTTCGAAATATGTAACATTATTGATAGACATGTAAAAATACAGAATGATAAACAAATATATTTTATGCAAAATTGAATGCACAGAATATGTCTATAAAAATGTTTAAAAAAAATTAATTCGAAATCAGTTTTATGATAATTTTAATGATTGAATTTTCTTAATTTTATGTAACAGTAATAACAGTAATAACAGATCATTTAATGCTAACAAATTTTAAGATTTGGTGATAAACTTAATGCATCAATCAAAATTACCTTAGTGACAGCTTGAAAAAACACATCACCGGATATTTTACCAGCAACCTGATAAATCGGAGCACTTGCAGCAATAGAGCCTACAATGATATTGGGAAATTTGAATCTCATGTAGGCTGCAAGCATACCTCCGTAACTGAAAAGAAAGAAAACATTTAAGTATACTGTAATAGTCTAAAGGAATTCAATTTTTTAAATAGTACATTTGTTTGAGATAAAAAGTATTATTTTTAGCTTCCTAAATAAAGATATCATTTCAATTTCTAAATACAAGGTGCTTATAATTAAAGTTACCTGTTTTGACCTACGTAGAATTTGTTCTGGTATAGACAGATGTTGAAGAAATTTGGGAAACACATTAAATGGACCATGGGGAAAAGAAATTTACGATAAGAAATAGTTTAATTTTTGGTCGATAGATAGCGATTTTCATGCTAGAGGGCGGAGGAGAAAGAATGAGCGTTACTGAAGCTGATTTATCAGAGAGACAGTAATTTGTCATGAAATATGAAGCACCATCTCATATAGTACTGATTTTGGCTAAAGGCTCCGGCTTGTTTTGGTTCGGTCAAATGAATTCCAGGAATTCTTTTGTATTTCTCCCTTCTGCGGTTTAGTCACAATGGAAAGAAGAGAGATGAACAATGGATCAGGAGATAAGGAGTTCAACTCTACTTGAATAAAATATTCCTGTTTCGTAGGATACGAATCCATTTGTTGTAAATTCCATTAGAGATAAAAAATACCTCGTCGCCACAATAAAAAAGCCGACAGTAGCTGACAGTTTGTATGTTCGTGTGTTTCCACCTTAAGTGAGGTGGTACACCATCGTTCATGATAAATTACTGCCTTTTTGATAAAACATTTTTACCAATAACGCTCGTTTTTAGGTAGATTTCGTATGAAATACTACCTATTGCATTCTCTTCCATGTTGGAATTTCTGAAAAATTTTTGCAGATGTACACCGATCATGATTCCTAGACCTCAAAACTACCATCAGTAAAAAAGTTTATACATACATATAATATATATATATATATATATATATATATATATATTTCACTTTCTTCTAGACACGATAACTTCCATAATTATGCTCAGATTTTCTTCAAATTTTTACATAAAATCAAGAGGCATAAAATCTCGGTCGAGTTCGTTAATAGGCAAAATCGGACCAAGGGGGTGGAAATAGGGAGGGGTTTGTGAAAACCGGAAAACGCGATAACTTCCTAATTAATATAGATATCGAATCCGTTTAAAGTTTATATTACTTCTAAAAAATGGGCTAAAAGTTTATGCTTGACAGAGTTCTGATAAAGTTAAAAGTGGGCTCAAGGGGTGAAAAAAACAAGGTTTTTGGGAGAAAAAAATTCATAACTTCGTCAATTCTCAAGATATCAAATCCAACTAAATTTTTTAGAAATGTACTCAACATTATCTAAAACTTTTGTATTTACAAGTTTTTGATAGAACCAATTTTTACCGATGAAAAAAATTAAAAACGAAAAGAAAAAGGGGGGAGGAAAAAGAAAAAAATACATAACTTACTCAATTCTTAAGCAATCAAATCTAATTAAATTTATTTTACATCTTCTCAATGATATCTACAACTTTTATATTAACAAGTTTTTCAATGGGCCAATTCTTGTATCAAAAATAACTCAAATCCACACTGCTTATATTCTGTCTCATTTTTAAATTCATTTTTGATTTTAAACGCATCCGAATGGCAGATACTCTTATTTAGAAAATATATAATGTGATATACTGGCCAGCGTTTTGATAAAGGCAGAATATATTTCAAAAGAAGCTGCCAAAAAGGGTATTTTGAACAGAATTTCACAAAGTAATAGTGATTGAAAAATTGAGGAAGTATAACAAATTGCGTTTTTTCTGAGTCATTTTTAAATCCAATTTTGTTCTCAAACGCATCCAATTTACAGGTGCTCTTATTTAGGAGCTATATAGTGAGACGGATTGGCCAGTTTTTTGATAAAGGCAGAATATATTTCATAAAAGGCTGCCGAAATGGGCACTTCGTACAAAATTTCCCAAAGCTATCATGATTTAAGAATTGAGGATGTATTCAAATAACAAATTGGTTATTTTATGACTCATTTTTAAATCCAATTTTGCTCTCAAATGCATTCAATTGACAGTTTTTTGTTGTATAGAAACTATATAATGTGCGTATTCATCAATTTTTTGATAGAGGCTAAATATAATTTTTAAAAAAGCTGTCAAAGTGGGCACTTCGCAAAAAAAAAAATATATATATATATATATATATATATATATATATATATATATATATATATATCCAAAGCGATCATGATAAAGAATTGGGGATGTATCCAAATAACAAATTGGTTATTTTATGACTCATTTTTAAATTCAATTTTGCTCTCCAATGCATTCAATTGACAGTTATTTGTTATTTAAGAACTGTGTAATGGGCCGTATTGGTCATTTTTTTTATATATAAAGACATGTATGTATTTAAAAAAAGCTGTCAAATTGGGCACTTCGCAGAAAATTTCCCAAAGTGTTTTTGTTTAAATAATTGTGGATGTATTCAAATAACTAATTGGTTATTTTATGACTCATTTTTAAATTCAATTTTGCTCTCAAACACATTCAATTGACAATTTTATTTATTTTATTTATTTATTTATTTATTTATTTATTTATTTTTTTTTTTTTGTTATTTAGGAATTATATAATGTGCGTATTGGTCGATTTTTTAATAAAATCAGAATATATATTCAAACTATGTTTTCAAAATGAGCATTTGAGTCGAATTTCGTTTAAGAGGATTTTGAAAAAATCAGTTCTTACAGAAAAATGAAATTGATTTTTTTTAAAAAGCGGCCAAATAAAGTAGTTAATCTGGGTTTATCTTTAATAATATTTTATTTTTTGTTGTTGAAAGAAAAGTATTCGAAATCTACCTCCGCCTATAGGCCAAGCCGACAGGGATTTTTACCTTCGCCTCTAGCGGTGAAACCGCAATCTATCGATCGAAAATTAAAGTATTTTTTATTGTAAATTTGTTTTCCCCATGGGTCTATTTAATGTATTTTCCAAGTTTTATCAATATCTGTTTACCATAACGGACTTTATGTAGACCCAAACAGAGAAACTTATTTATAACTGCCATGTATATGAACTATCAAATTTTTATTTCTTTTGCCTCTCTTACTTATTTATTCCAAGTGTGATATTCAGCAATGAATGATATAAAGTATTAAAATGAGTATATGTTCTATTGAAAAGAAATTAGAGTTTTTTTGTTGAAGATTTATTTTCTTAATAAACAAAGTAGAGAATCAACAGCACCCACAAACATAAAATTAAGGGATATTTTCATTTTATTTTTTAAATTTCATTTCTGTTTAACTAACTTAATATATTGCGTTATTGTAGCCTTTTATTTTAATAAAACAAGAAAAGGGTGAATTAAGATAATATCACTTCAAAAATTATGGAGTATCAAAGACATCTTGATCTATAAAGGTTACAAAATACTGAGTTAACTTATCGTGGTAATAATCCATTGAACCACCGTAATTCCACTTCTAAAAAATATTTTAGGTCTGGACTGCGTTTGGATCAAATATTTTATGTTTTCAGTGAACTTTCTTTTCAGATTAACCTCCCATTCACTAATGTGACGTTTTAAAAATTGTATGTCATGTCAATCATGCTAGCCAATTATAAAAGTCTGCAATAAACTGATCCGTTATAAAACTGTTTTTAATAATTGAATGTGTTAACTCCTTCGGGACGAGCGTCTTTTACAGAATTTTTAATCTTTTATCACCGGATTTTTAAAACAGAAAAATTTTCTTAAATGAATCGGGAAAATTCTCGGATAGAGTAAAGTAAAATTTACAATACAGTTTTACTGGTGGGAATAATCAAGGATTCTGAGCATCTTATGCAGCAATAGTGGTCGCTCGTCCCCAAGGAGTTAAAAGCCCACACTACTGACTGAAAAAGACCCGGATGATAATGTTAAGTCTATGGGGGCGTTCTTTTCAAATATCTCGCTCAAATTTTAAAATTTTTACGTGCTTTTTTTTGCATGGGATAGCTGAGGATATTCCACAACCGACCTAGTTTTTACTTTTTTGATTTTGATTTCAGATATTTAATAAAAAATTACTTTAACTTTCGAAACCGGTTAAAACCGGTTCTGAAATTGAAACTATCACAATATAATAAATTTATATTGCCAAATTCGAAAAGTAAAAACAAGCCCAGTTGTGAATTGTCCTCAGCTATCCTCTGCAAAAAGAAATCATGTAAAAATATTAAAATTTGAGCGAGATATTTGAAAAGAACGCCCCCATAGACTTAACATTATCTCCGGGTCTTTTTCTGTCAGTAGTGCGGGCTCTTAAGGCTCCGTTGCACTGAAACTTCCTGACCGCGAAATCCCATATTAGCCTATGGGAAAATTTTGAAGTGCGTCTATTCATTAGCTAATATAATTATTAAATACCGTTTTCACCATCAGAAAATAGTCGTCAGATTTCAACGGTCTTCATTTTTAAAAATTATCTCCGTAAATTTTAAGTACTTAAAAATTCCCTATAAATTTTAAATTTTCATTTGATAAGAATTTTTCATTTTGTTAAAAATATTTAAAATTTACCTTGGTAGTTTTTAAAACCGTAAGTGCCGTGTCATGAGCATCTAGGATGCCTACTTTATGATGGTGAAAACAACATTTTGATAATTATATTCCTTAATAAATAATCGCGCTTCAAAATTTTCCCAAAGGTTAATATGGGATTCCGCGATCGGGCATGATAACCATTCCAATAAATATAGTAATGTATCCTTATACTACTAAGCTAATTATACATTTTAAAACTAGTATAATACGTCTTGTGCATTGGAATAAATATCAAATGTTTGAACCCCCAGAACTTTTTCCAGCTATGTAGTCCAGGGTTTTTTTTTTTTTTTTTTTTTTTTTTTTTTTTTTTTTAATGGTGCTTGTTGTACACTCCCAGTTTCCCAATCTATGTAACCCAACGCAAATTCTATTTTGAATACTTTCTTTCATTATGAAGTGAAGTGAAAAGTTAAGTTAATTAATTTTTTTTACCTATAGATAGTTAAATGGTTTAGAAGAGGCATTAAGAGAAATTGAAAATGTCATTTTATGATTGATTTTTTTTAAATTGAAGTATGAAATTCAGTAGTATTAATTTCCTACAGCGGGGTTTTTATTCGGAGTTTTAATAAATAGAATTTCTAGTTTTGGAAATGATCGGATAGCGACATTAAACTTCTTGTTTCCCACTAACACAACAGAAAACGACTGCAGATTTGTAGCAACGTTAAATTTTTGAAAGAAAATTGCACTCACAATCAACAAATAGGTGGATGGCTGCAATTTTTGCATTCCCCTTCGGGTGTACCACTTACTCTTGTCATTTTATATTGTTTAAATCATGAGTCAAGAATAGAAGCTTGCTGAAATAATATTAGAAATCATCGCATTTGCCATAATAGATTTCGTACAAGTATGGTCAGCTTTGTACCAATTCAATGTATTTTATTAGAAATTATTTTCATTTAATTACCTTGAATATATTTTAAGAGTCACGTTTAACACAGTAATTACATCTCTAAACGTCTTCAGCAATTATTTTTCCACTTATTTGTTACGGGTCAATCCATTTCAAGTGGTCCAGAAAATATTTTTTTGGTCGCTCGACCATTTTTAAAAAATCTGAAATTTTTTGTACAACAACCCTAACATGACGGAAGTTCAAAATGACCGTTCTTTTAATTTTACTTTTTTTTGTTTGTGCATGGCGGCCATCTTTGTTTCATCGTGTGCAGCGATTTTCTCAGATACTAGGATACACAAAATTGTAAATATCTCGTCTTCTATTTTCCCAATTGAAATGGGGTTTGCAGCATTTTGTTCAGAATAAAATAGGCTAAATATACAGTGCAAGAAAAATTTTGAAAAATAAATTTTTACAGGTGAAATTTTAACACAAAATGTACGATTTTTTCCAAAATCTATCCGTTTGCAAGAGGAAAATTTTCATGCAAGGGAAATTGTCAACCTTACACAATTTTTTCTACAAATAGGTCAAAAGTACGTATACTCATACACCAAGTCTCAGGTCTGGGAGTTAATTTCTCTTTGCGAAAAAAATTCCGAAATTCGTCAAAAATTTCAAAAATCGCACTTTTTAGGCTTTGATATCTCTAGTGGGGCACGAGATAAAAATCTGAAATTTTGGCCTATGATAGTATTGTGTAGTAGCATTACGTACAAAAAATTTCAAGAAGGAGATTTGACTACAAGCTGAGATAGGACATGGAAAATATGTGAAAACAATACTGTCAAGCTATTGTAAACCTACTATGTAATTGTTCAACAAGACTGTCAACCTTGCACAATTTTTTCTACAAATAGGTCAGAAGTGTGTGTACTCATACACCAAGTCCCATATCTGGGAAATGATTTCTCTTTCTGAAAAAAATTCCGAAATTCGTCGAAAGTTTCAAAATTCGCACTTTTTAGGCTTTGATATCTCTGGTGGAGCACGAGATAAAAATCTGAAATTCTGGCCTTTGATAGTATTGTGCAGTAGTGTTATGTACAAAAAATTTCAAGAAGGAGATTTGACTACAAGCTGAGATACGGTGATTTAAAAAAATGTTAAGAAATGCTAGTACATTAGGAGAAATGGGATTAGTCTCCTTTATTACAATATTTACACAGAAAATATCGTTTGTTGAAAACAGTTAAATAATAAACATTAATTTTACAAAGTACTATGTATGCTCAACAAAGAGCTTAACAATATTTACGAGAGATGTTATGAGTTCGACCAGTTACTGTTGTCAATCCATCAGGCTGTTCTTTCTAAAAATTTTATTTGAAGCCCCCCAAGTCTTGTCATCCCTAGTTAACTTGAATGAAATTCTTTAGGTTTAATAATTGAAGTCATGTCAACTCGATCAGTTGCAATCCATTGTCTGTAATTTACTTTTCCTAAAATGTGTTCCGAGTAAAATTGTTGCAATAGCATTTCTAGTAGATTTGTTCATCTGGACAAATGGTGTATTGGCTTAGCATACATTCTGAATTGTTTAAATCACACAGAAACATTTGAAAAAGATATTTGTAATTAACATTTAACTTTGTACCATAAATAATGAATTTAAAATTTTGGAGGTATGAACAAATACATAGTAGGTTACAATAGTTTGGCAGTATTGTTTTGACATATTGTCCATGTCATATCTCAGCTTGTAGTCAAATCGCCTTCTTGAAATTTTTTGTACATAACACTACTGCACAATACTATCAAAGGCCAGAATTTCAGATTTTTATCTCGTGCTCCACCAGAGATAGCAAAGCCTAAAAAGTGCGATTTTTGAAATTTTCGACGAATTTCGGAATTTTTTTCGCAAAGAGAAATCATTTCCCAGATCTGGGACTTGGTGTATGAGTACACGCACTTTTGACCTATTTGTAGAAAAAATTTTTCAAGGTTGACAGTCTTGTTGAACAATTACATAGTAGGTTTACAATAGTTTGGCAGTATTGTTTTCACATATTTTCCATGTCATATCTCAGCTTGTAGTCAAATCTCCTTCTTGAAATTTTTTGTACACAACGCTACTACACGATACAATCATAGGCCAAAATTTCAGATTTTTATCTCGTGCCCCACCAGAGATATCAAAGCCTAAAAAGTGCGATTTTTTAAATTTTTGACGAATTTCGGAATTTTTTCCGCAAAGAGAAATTAACTCCCAGATCTGGGACTTGGTGTATGAGTACACGCACTTTTGACTTATTTGTAGAAAAAATTGTGTAAGGTTGACAGTTTCCCTTGCATGAAAATTTTCCTCTTGCAAACGGATAGATTTTGGAAAAAATCGTAAAATTTGTGCTAAAATTTCACCTATAAAATTTTATTTTTCAAAATTTTTCTTGCACTGTATATTTAGCCTATTTTATTCTGAACAAAATGCTGCAAACCCCATTTCAATTGGCAAAATAAAAAACGAGATATTTACAATTTTGTGTATCCTGGTATCTGAGAAAATCGCTGCACACGATGAAACAAAGATGGCCGCCATGCACAAACAAAAAATAGTAGAATTAAAATAACGGTCATTTTGAACTTCCATCATGTTAGGGTTGTTGTACAAAAAATTTCAGATTTTTTAAAAATAGTCGAGCGACCAGTGCTGGACCACTTGAAATGGATTGACCCTTACATGTTTTCCATTAAATTCTTCGCAAAAAAAAAAGAAAAAAAAAACCCTTAAAACTATTGTTATTTTTGTGCAGTTCATTAAAACCTTTTTAATCTCTCAACTTGAAAAATAAAAGGTTTCGAATTTTATAAATCAATTGCATCGCTAAAAATAAATTCTTTCAAGCATTTTCAGATAACGAAAAGCCATTCATTCTTTCAGTAGCCTTTCAAAATAAATGTAAATTGTTGCGTTAAAAATAAGCGCATTTCTCTTTCTTCCTATCTCCCTCTCTCTTTTATTTTCTTTAACAGAATGACTATTATTGTCTCATTCAGTATTCACTAAATTCGTTTGCGATATTGTTTAAAGGAACACTTACCTGCCTCCAAACGCTATCACCGGACAATTTTCAGCATTAAATTCCTTCTTGAATGCTTTCAGGAAGTATGCGTAATCGGCCAAGGCTTGGGAGATGCTCAGCCAACCAATTGTTTCATTTTCAAAACTGGCCTCACCAAACGGCAGAGATTTTCCGTAATAACGCTGCAACAGAGAGAAACGGAATTTCATCAATTTAAATGACTTGAATAATAAAATAAAAGATGCCTTGCATATAAACAGCGTAATAGTTCAAGAGCCGACCTCGCAAAATCCTAAGTCACAAGAAAAAATCCTTTATTTTATGGAAGAGTAGTAATAGAGAAATCTATTGATCCATGTCTGACGGAAGTGAAGTGGTGCATAAGCCAAAAATTGATACTAACTCATAGGTTTAGTATTATATTTGCCGTACAATCAAAAGTATGAAAACATGGAAAACTGGGTGCAGGAAGACACAATGCTAAGCTTACGACTCAACCACTAGTGGTATTCATTTTTCTCTTATGCACCCCTTCACTTCAGGCAGACATGGATCATTAGATTCCTCTATTACTACTCTTCCCTAAAATAAAAGATTTTTTCTTGTGCTCGATGACTTAGGGTTTTGTGCGGTCGGCTCTTGGACTATAAGGTAATTAAATTCAGACATATGGGAGGGAGAAACAGAATAAAGTAACGTATAAGTTTTTTAAATGTATTATTTCGGATAACATGCACATTGAACCCAACACGTTTTAAATTAATAATGTATGAGCGTTTATATTGGAAATTTTTCTAGAAAATTATTGTTTGGAAAAAAAAAGATCATTTTTTATTAATATAATAAAACAAACTTATACCAGATGTCCCAAAAATGACTGATGGATTTTAAAATTCAATAACTTGCAAACGGTGACAGCTATTTAAAAAATTTTTTGCAGGAGGGTTATGTATAATGTCAGGAGTTTTTTTTTTTTTTTACCGTAATTTTTTTATTTTAGTTCGCATATCAAACAATAGGTGACGCTGACGGCGATTGAAGGACAGGTCGACGCTTTATTCAGCACTGATCACCTGGCCTTCAATCGCTGTCAGCGCCACCTATTGTTTGAGATGCGAAGTAAAATAAAAAATTACGGTTAAAAAAAACTCCTGACATTATACATAACCCTCCTGCAAAAAATTTTTAAATAGCTGTCACCGTTTCCACGTTATTGAATTTTAAAATCCATCAGTCATTTTTGGGACACCCGGTAAATACTAATGTTATTCAAATTATTTATTTTGATATAAATAATTGTAGTATAGATTTAAGATAATTCTGTTTATTTCCGTTTAAAATTTAATTTTTTAGCTTCATGCTTTTTTTTCAATGCATTATGCTTTTTCAAATACATTTTTCATGTACATATTTTTTATTTTTTAAAAATTATACCATTTATGCAGGGATGAAAGCGCTGCGCCACAAATGACCGATTTTAACTACTTAAATTTAATGGCATTCTTTGCTTTATTAAATCACAGAAATCTTGACATTAAATAAGGTGAGAACTTCTGCTATAATTTAGTGTTGCCAGTCGGTCATTTGTGACGCAGCGCACCTTTACATTTATGTGATAAAATAAATAGGTTGTAAAATTTAAAATAAATACTAGATGTAATAATTAATACTTTTCAGTAATAATTCTAAAATAATTTATAATAACAGAATCACTTTCACATTTCAACATTATAGTTTCAAAGAAGCAATTTTCTAAAATATCTCGAATCTGACAAGCGCGAAGTTTTTCGCAGGGGAAAAAAACCGCTAATAATGCTTCGAAATATAGTCTAAACGATGCGAACACTGCATATAATTCGAGTGATTTTTTTTTTTTTTTCACATATAGTAAAGTATAAGGTATTTTTTTCTAAAATTCTATTTATTTCTTTTTTTTTAATGATAGCCACAAAAAATACAAAAACGATAGCTTCCGTTATGTGAGATTTTTATATGTAAAGTGATTTGTCTGAATTTTTACAGTTGATACTTTTTTTTAGCCCCTTGTGCTTTTTTATTAAAAATAATTTTGAAGTTATTCATTTCTAAAATTTGATATTGGTTTAAATGTTTTTACTTTTAGAATGTGAAAAACTGCATTTTTCGTAATTTAGAAGAGATTTTTAAACTAAGACTACAATTAAATATATCAGAGTCTCAGATATATCACAATAGCTTACAAAGACTTAGTAGAAAACAAGTGGGTAAGTATAATCGCAGATTGCACAGAAAGTTTCATTTAATATATCTTTTAAAACACTTTATCCTTAAATTAAGAAATCAAAGTTGTTTTTATAATCATTAAACCCTTACATAAATGGCAGCATCATTTCATTTAATTTTAAAATTAAAAAAAATAGTTTTAAATTAAATTGTAAACATTAAAAAAATATTCACATAAAATTTTTAATTTGAATATTAATAAACTCAGCAATTTCAAAAATTTAGCATGGGTATAAATAAAATATAAAAATTTAAAAGCAAAAAATTATTTAAAACGTTTTTAATATGCTCAATTAATTCAGAAAAATCCTTTTTGACTTTCTAAATATTCACTAAATAGTCGCAAAAAAGAATGTTAACATTTATTAAAATTCGAAATAAAAAAGAGTTGCCCATAGATATCTATTACTTCAAAACATGGCATTAAATAGCAGCAATAAACATAATATTAATTTTAGATTGAAATTCTAGATTTTCTTGGCCTGGAAAATAAAGATATTTTAAAAGTTACCGCGGCTCAAAATAAAAAATGAAATAAGCCTTTAAAACTTTAAAATAATAACAACAACAACGAAAATTTCTTTTAACTAAATCCATATAAAAATAAAATGGAATAATAATAATAATCAAAAATTGTAAAGAGCTTGACATATTCGAGCTTACAATCTTCCCCGTTGCAGAAGAACACTTTACCACTGTGCTATGGGCACTTTGTTATGGGTACACGACATTTCGGTCCCGAGACATTTTAATCCCTGGCCATTTCGGTCCCCAGACAATTCCGTCCCAAGACATTTCGGTCCCGAAACAATTTGGTCCGTGGCCATTTCGGTCTTCAGCAAATTTGGTCCCTTGCCATTTCGGTCCCTTGTTATTTCTTTGCTCGCAAACTTATAAATCGGCTTTTAATTGTTGTGCGCCTGCCAAATGGTGTATAAGTTCAACATTATTCGGGCCTTTTTTACTTTCTTTTAATTCTGTCCCTCCCTCCCACGAAGTTTTATAAAAAGTTGAATATAAGAGTCCGATAAATTTAAACTTTTATAACTCATAATCAAATCACTGCGAGCTGAAAATTTTGTGTGATTAAACAATGCGATATAAGTTTAGAGGATATTGTCTTTTGCTTTTAGTAGTATCATTATTAATCAGAATAAATATTTTAAATTTTATTATTAATTATTAGAATCAGTATTTTATATAAACGTCTATAAACTACTATAAACTAAGAAGTATTTTATATAAACTGCCATAAGTATTTTTTAACGAAGATTTTTTAAAACCTTTAAATTAGCATTAATTAAATAATAAAAAAAACTGTGCTTATTTTTTTTCCAATTTAATAATAAATCTCTACTAAATTTTTATTTATTTATTTATTTGTATTACCTTTTCGCGCCTACTTTCCCAGAAAAAATAATAATTCTTTTTTAGTTTTATTTTTAACTATACTAATTGTTTTAAATTTCCGTAATTTTAAATATACAATAAATAAATAAGTAAAAGATAAATTTTAGTTTAGAACTAATGGGAAATAAATGTAAAATGGATTATGTATTGAATTTATTTTAAAGTAAAAGTCATTATCTAAATAAATAATGATATTAATTAATAAATATATTTAATAAAATATTAATTTGATTTTTTTATTAAAATTACTAACTGTTTTGAGAATTAGAATTACCATTTATCATAAGGATTACCAATTATGATTAGGATTACCATCAGGGGCGTGCGAAGAGAAAACTGCGCCCGGGGCAAAGTTTCAATTTGGCGTCCTCGACCCCTCAACTTTTTTCTTGTGACAGGCCAAAAAATACGTTAGTAGTATAAATTTGGCGCCCCGTAAACTTCCGCGCCCGGGGCGACCGCCCCTTCGCCCCTCATTTCGCACGCCGCTGATTACCATGCAAAAATTGTGCGAATTATAATATTTTGGATAAGATTTTCGGGCACTTATAATCGCATTATACTAAAATCTTATGGCCTTCAGTTTAAAAAATCTGCAATGTTCCCTAAAAAATTATGTCTTTTTCACAAAATTTCAGCTTACAGGACCGAAATGTCTTGGGACCGAAATGGCTAGGGACCGAAACGTCTTTAGACCGAAATGGCTAGGGACCGAAATGTCTCGGGACCGAAGTGTCTTGGGACCGAAATGGCGGGACCGAAACGTCCTGCTTCCCTCTGTGATGTATGCTAACAGTATGTTTTAAAATTGAAAAAAAAAAAAAAAGAATTTATTCTATTAAAATATAGTGCTACTAGTAAGACTTTTTCAAAATTTTATGATTTTGGGGTATTCAGATCTATTTAAAACAAAATTCAAGTCTGCAACTTAAGTAGCTTCCGATTAAGAGCGTTCAGACGGACCAGATAACGAAACGTGACTATAAGAGTTTCGTGAAATGAACGAAACACTAAAAAATATCTTCGTAAATGAATAAAATTACTAGAGAGTCATTTCTTTATTAAATCTATTTTTAAAATAACATTTGCATATTAATTCTTAATTGGAGGATTGAAAAAGATTCAGATATTGTGTTAACTTACATGCTCTACGAATAGTAGCAATGCTTTGTGGAATGGAGCAATCTCCATGATGAATCCACTGTTCTTCCAAAAGCCTTCAATCGATCCTTCATTTCCAGCATAGAAAAAAATAGGTCCATGTCCTTTATCCCACCAGGTATCTGAAATACATAAACCGCTAGTAAATATTTCCATAGTAAAAACTGGAATATATGAATTTAACATTTACGAACTTAATAATGCAGCATCTTATTAAAAAACTAGCTGACCCGACCGGCGTTGCACGGTTCCAAGTTAAAGGAACATGAAATTTGTGATTTTCTCTCTTATTCGAAATATGTGAAATTACGTTGTCTGAAATACACGGCCACTGACTGAGTGAAAAATTGGTTTAAAAATGAACAAATAATATTTAGCGGTAAAAATGTTCAAAAGGACTGCAATGGAAAACGGGAGAGGAACTACTCAAGTAATAATAAGAATTTTTAAAATCTCAATGTCAGATACTTCAGGAGAGACTTTGGGGTACTTTCAAGAAAGTTTTGAGCTTCGTAAGTGCCGTAGATTTTGATAGCTATCGCACAAAAACATACATGCACACAGACATTGCGTTTAGTTATTTTATTAGTGTAGGTTACTGTGGATATTCAAAATAATTCCTTTACCGCTAATTCATTAGTTTTATAGTTTTTGCCTTATTTACATGCAATTTAAAAATAGATAAGACCATGCGTACAAAAATATGTAATATTGACAAAATTGATAAAAAACCGATGCTAAACACACAAAAAATCGTTAAAACCCACATCGAAAATCGTACTGAAAATCGCAATGAAAAAAATCACTGAAATTTAAAAATTATACCAGACAAAATTTAGTTAATTAGGCTTTGAAACAATTTTATTTTTATGATTCTCAAAAAATAGCCTTAAAATGTGAAGAAAGACTAAAAATTGCAATAAAAAAATTCGTTAAAAGTTCTAAAAATCGCAGCATGAATTCCGAATAAACTTTATTGAAAAGAGAAAAAAATTACTATATTGAGTGAAATGAATGAAACCGTATTCCTTTCACTAATATGGAAAAATCGCATCGAAACATAAAAAGAGCGCTAAAAATCGCCTAAAAAGTTAAATTAAAAAATTCTAATCAAAAAATCAAAAATCGGGGTTCAAGGTGGAAAACTACATATATAGAGGTACCTTCCCTTCAAATTTTGTAACTCTGCATACAGCGGTCTCTTAAGAACAGCGCTGACACACACACATACTTGTCTCTTTATTATTATAGAAGATTATTGTGAATATCCTAATCAATAACTTTATTGCTCATTCGTTAATTTTATGTTTTTTTGCTTTTCTTACATGCAAATCAAGAATAGATAAGATCATGATGCATACAAAAAACTACAATTTTGACAAAAATGACAAAAAAAAATCGATGCTACACGCATAAAAAAATCGCTAAAAATCACATCGAAAATCGCATTAAAAATCACTGAAATTTAAAAATCATAGCAGACAAAATTTAGTTCATTAGGCTGAAAGTTTGAATCAATTTTGTTTTTATAATTGTAAAAAAAAGCCGCAAAATGATAAAAAAAAAAACACTAAAAATCGCATTAAAAAATTCGCTTAAAATTCAAAAATCACCGCACGAATTCCGAATAAATTTTCTTGTAAAGGTAAAAAAAAATTACTATATTGAGTGAAAAGAGTGAAACCGTATTCCTTTCACTAATATGGAAAAATCGCCTCGAAACATAACAAGTTGGAAATTGCATCTGAAGCGTAGCAAATGAGGTGCGTTCGTACGCTAACGAAGTTTTAAAATATTCAGATCTTGCTGATATACTTTGGATGTAGTATAGTGGTCGAAATCTTTGTGTTCCTGTAAATATGCAGGGAGTAATTTTTATTATACCTCATTAACGTATATCTTATTCATAAAATGTGAAGTAGTTAAATATAATTAAAACACGCCCCAAACAATGTTTTCCCGTATAACATTATTTAGTGGAATACATTTGTGTGGCCCTGTAATTTAATAATAAATAGTCTTTGCATCACAGATTGTACAAAATGTATTTTTTACTACATATTTCATAGATTCATGCCAATTCTATTATGTTCAAATGAGTGTAACACCATCAAAATGCATTTGAAACTTTTTTTGCCCATTGAACGTAATGTAACGGAATATTTTGATTGTCACTGTAATTGATCTATGCATCCGATTTTCATAACATTTGAAATGACTCGACAAAATTATGTAATAATTATACATATTAGGTAGATTTCGTAAGAAATACTACCTATTGCAATCGCACCAGCTTATCTATCTATCTATCTATCTATCTATCTGTCTATATATATATCTCACTTTTTTATGGACACGATAACTTCTATAATTCGTCACCAATCTCCACCAAACTGGTACATAAAATCAATGGGGATAAAATCTTAACTGAGTTCGTTAATGGGCAAAATCGGACCAAGGGGGTCGGAATAGGGGCCAAACAAAAAAAAACGCCATAACTTCTTAATTAAAGTAGATATCGAATCGGTTTAAAGTTTACATTACTTCTTAAAAATGGGCCAAAAGTATATACATGACAGATTTTTGATAAATTTAAAAGTGGGCTCAAGGAGCGAAAAAAAACAGCGATTTTGAGAGAAAAAAATTCATAACTTCGTCAATTTTCAAGATATCAAGTCCAACTAAATTTTTTATAAATGTTCTTAAAATTATCTAAAACTTTTGTATTTACAAGTTTTTGATAGGACCAACTTTTACCGATGAAAAAAATTAAAAACGAAAAGAAAAAGGGCGCTGAAAAAAGAGAAAAATCCATAACTCCGTCAATTTTTAAGATATCAAATCTGATTAAATTTATTTTACATCTTCTCAAAAATATCTACAACTTTTATATTGACAAGTTTTTCATAAGACCAATTCGTATAGCAAAAAGAAATTAAACAAAAATAGGAGTTGGAGAAAAAACCTCAAATCCAAACGGTTTATATTCTGACTCATTTTTAAATTCATTTTTGATTTTAAACGCATCCAAATGGTAGATCCTCTTATTTAGAAACTGTATAAAGTGACGCATTGGTCAATTTTCTGATAAAGACAGAATATATTTCAAAAAAGGCTACCAAAAAGGGTATTTTGAACAGAATTTCCGAAAGTCATCGGGACTGAAAATTGAAGGAAGTATTCAAATAAGAAATTGCGTTTTTTTTCTGACTCATTTTTAAATCCATTTTTGTTCTCAAACGCATCCAATTTACAGATCCTCTTATTTAGGAACTATATAATGTGATGCATTGGTCAGTTTTTTGATAAAGACGGAATATATTTCAAAAAAGGCTACAAAAAAGGGTATTTTGAACAGAATTTTCAGAAATCATCGTGACTGAAAATTTAAGAAAGTGTTCAAATAAGAAATTGCGTTTTTTTATGACTCGTTTTTAAATCCATTTTTGCTGTCAAATGCATCCAATTTACAGATCCTCTTATTTAGGAACTATATAATATGATGCATTGATCGGTTTTTTGATAAAGACAGAATATATTTTGAAAAAGGCTACCAAAAAGGGTATTTTGAACAGAATTTCCCGAAGTCTTCGAGATTTGAAAATTTAAGGAAGTTTTCACATAGCAAATTGCGTTTTTTATGACTCGTTTTAAAATCCATTTTCGCTCTCAAATGCATCCAATTTACAGATCCTCTTATTTAGGAACTATATACTGTGACGCATTGGCCAGTTTTTTGATAAAGATAGAATATATTTTTAAAAATGCTGTCAAAGTGAGTATTTCGCACAAAATTTTCCGAAGCAATCATGATTAAAAGAATTAAGGATGTATTCAAACAACAAATCGGTTATTTTATGACTCATTTTTAAATTCAATTTTTTTCTCAAATGCTTTCAACTGACAGTTTTTTGTTATTTAGGAACTGTATAATGTACTGTTTTGGTCAATTTTTTAATAAATGTAGAATCTGTTTCAAAATATGTTGTCATAATGGGCATTTGAGCTGAATATTTCTTAAGATGATTCTGATAAAACCAGTTTTTGCAGAAAAATGAAATTAAAAATTTTTCATAAATGGCCAAATGAAGTTATTAAACTGGATTTATATCTAATCATATATATATATATATATATATATATTGTTGTTGTTGTTGAAATGAGCACTCTTCGAAATCTACCTCCGCCTATAGGCCCAGCCGACAGGGATTTTTAAATTTCAAACGATTAAAATGCATTTGAAATTTTTTTCCCAGTGACCGTAATGCAACGGAATCCTTTTGATTGGCCCTGTAATTGATCTATCCATCCGATTTTCATAAAATTTTGAAATGACTCGACAAAATTATGTAAAAATTATACGTTTTAAATTTCAAACGATTAAAATGCATTTGAAGCTTTTTTCCCCGTTGACTGTAATGTAACGGAATACTTTTGATTGTCCCTGTAATTGATCTATGCATCCGATTTTCATAACATTTGAAATGACTCGACAAAATTATGTAATAAATATACGTTTTAAATTTCAAACGATTAAAATGCATATGAAACATTTTCCCCCATTGACCGTAATGTAATAGAAACCTTTTGATTGGCCCTGTAATTGATCTATCCATCCTATTTTCATAAAATTTGAAATAACTCGGCAAAATTATGTAAAAATTACACGTTTTAAATTTCAAACGATTAAAATGCATTTGAAATTTTTTCCCCATTGACCGTAATGTAACGGAATACTTTTGATTGTCTCTGTAATTGATGTATGCATCCGATTTTCATAACATTTGAAATGACTCGACAAAATTATGTAATAATTATGTATTTTAAATTTCAAACGATTCGGTTGGGTAGTTTTTGCGTTGTTATATGCGGACAGACGGACGGACTGAGCGACAACAATAGGTGCTACGTATTTACATAATTACGAACGCACCTAAAAAGAGCGCTAAAAATCGCCTAAAATATTACATTAAAAAATTCTAATCAAAAAATCCAAAAATCGGGCTTCGAGGTGCAAAATTACATGTATAGGTGTACCTTTCCTCCAAATTTTATAACTCTACATGCAGCGGTCTGTTCAGAACAGCGCTGACACACAAACATACTTGTCTCTTTATTATTATAGATTTTCGTCACTGACGAAAGGAAACATTACATAATGTGGTGCCAAATTTTCGAACGCGGTACCACAAGAAAAGAGAAAAATCGGCATATGACCACAATTACTCAATAAACATTTTATAAAAAAAGAAATAGAAAAAGCATTTTCATTTCAAATTACTCATCAATTAAGTCTGCCAATGCTACACATTTGCGCTTAAAAATGAATTAGAAAATGCGCCAGAAAATTTTGCGTTGTTGCGACGTATATTTGAGAACCGCTTTAAATCATTTAGCAGAAAAAAAAATTAAAAAAACGTACTTTTTTTTTTTTTTTTTTTTAAATCGCCGCCGGTTAGACTCTTATCTATTTGTGCCTTACCGAAATATTAAATTCACCTGAAACGATGCATGATGACTACGACTGCGGAGTTGATTGGTATTTCTTTATTTTCCTGTGTAGGCCTGTATTTTCGGTATACGGACTTAACTTTGAAATTATTTGAATGTTGGGGAGACAAGCGTAGAACTCGTCATTAGTAAATAAATTAGAAAAGAAACCTCATACTCAATGTAGGTGGTGATATTGCCAATGTCTGTGACTTCACAGTAGGAATAGGCATTATTTAATGTATTAGGATAAAAAAAACACTGTTACTATGCTGGAACCTAATATTGCGTTAACATGTTACCGAAAAGTCCCTGTTAATTAAATAACAAATGGTTTTGAATGTCGGCGTGTTCATTCATTTAAACTTAATCAAAAATTCAATTTCGCATCTCTAAAATAAAACAATATTCTCTAAAAATGTCCTGAAACGTTTCTTTTGAGACGAGCGCACCTAATTGGCCCTATAAATTACTCTCTGGCCATAGGCAACTCTGTTAGGCATGTGGTGCTTAAAAATTGTTTTGCATTTCATCAATCCCTAACGCATGAATAGAAACAATTTGTAGCCCAAATTAAATGCTTTTTCGACTTGCCTGGTGCTAAGTCACCACCATCACATACTTTTTCCGATTCTGATGGCATAAAGTTGAGATAAACGAAACACTGGAATAAATAGTAGATCCGAAAAACATCTGAATATTTGTAAGAAAAAGTGTCATGCTTCACTTGATTTGTAACAAAACTATTTTCAACCGAAGACCATGTTACAAATAAAAAGAGAAACATTTTATTCGATCAATAAATTATATCGATATCGAAAGACAAACACATCCTTTCCCTAGAGATATTTTACGATATCATATGCCGGACCTCGCCCCCCTAAAATTATAACGTTATATTTGCACAGCCCCAAAGTGAACACGCTAGATAATTAGATCTAAATATTTTCCCTTTGTACACCTGCATTAGAAATGCATTTTAAATTGAGTTTTATCTTTGAATTTTGCAATATATTTTCCGTTTGTGTTACCTAAATGAGGAAAGCATTGATTTCTAATCCCTCCTTCCCCCCCCCCCACACACACACACCAAGAAAAAACAGCAAAACTCCAGCTCAGAATCATTAAATTTATAAAAAGTACATTTTTGCAATATGTAAGTGAAATGCATTTATTTACAGTTCTATGCATTAAAAATTAATTCTCAATTTTAGATAAAAATCTATTTTTTAGA
The DNA here is from genome assembly GCA_964019185.1 of Maratus speculifer. NCBI lineage: Eukaryota > Metazoa > Arthropoda > Arachnida > Araneae > Salticidae > Maratus > Maratus speculifer. The sequence goes on along the minus strand of OZ025292.1, from coordinate 145,534,775 downwards.
AAAACTTAACATTTTTTTCTACATTCAAATAAAATGCACGAATTTATAATATTTTAATTGATTAAATCGCCCAAAAGGTGTACATTAGAACTTCAGATAGAATTCCGCAGTTGAAACCAACCACAGGTAATTTCTAAATATTCCTAATTCATTCTGAGATATTTACTTGTTGCTGCAATCAATCTAGTTCTTAAAATATATAATGATCATTTATCGTTTGGGTAATTTTGAATAAAAATAGATAATCTAACATGTTTGCAATTACTCATCTGTAAATATTTTCTGCTGAGACTGTAACATTTGGTACAAAGTGTTTTAAATTGAAAAAATATGTTGATAATAAATATAATAGAATTAACAATTTTATCTAAGTACATTTGATTAAAAGTGTTTGTTTATTCTTTATGGTTTTCGGAAGTAATGAAAGAGGAAGTATTAAATGATTTTCAATAGGGAAAGACTCTATGTTGATATTGGAAGGGTGATGGAAGATACGGAGGGATTACTCGTTTTTGAATATTTAAAAGGGTTATTACTACATGCTCATGGGTCATTCCATATCAATTCAACTATTTTTTTTTTTTTCACAATTTGTAACCCGACCAACACGGATTTGGATGAAACTTTGTGTACACGCTAATTTTATCATGAAATGATTCCATCAGAAAATTTTCCATCCCAGACCTCATAGTTTGTGAGATATAGGGGGGTCCAATTCTTCGGTTTTTCTCAAATCGCACATTTCTGAGTCTGTATTTTGAGATTGCAGTACCATCTTCAAAAAATTGTTTCTCTGGATCTAAACCATGAATCATCTTAAAAATATCACTCTAAAAATATAAAAAGATGAAGATTTTAATAAAAAATATTTAAAAAATTTATTTGTAATATTTAGGATAAAAAAAAGTCAGCCAAAGTTGAGAGATATGGTTATTTTTCCAAATTTTTGGGGCTTCACGAAAAAGGCTGTACACAAAAAGACAAATGAAATTTACAATTTCTTTTTCTTTTAAATAAAAGTTTACGCTTTGGGCTTACTACCTGTGAAATAAAAATGATGTCTTTCTCATGGATTATGCAAAAATTTTGGGTACTTTCCAGTTAGCCGGATGCATGTGTTATATTTACATATGTATATATATATAGATCTATATAAATACAGATGTATTATACATATATATGTACATATACAGTATATTGATATATATATGTATAACACTGGTGCCCGTCTAACCGAAAAGTACCAAATTTTACCTTGTTTTGAAAATCTGCACCAATTAAGGGGAACATTTGTACATCTATATATAAGTACATTTACATATGTACATATATATAGATCTATATAAATACAGATGTATTATACATATGCATATGATAGAGTATATTGATATATATAACACTAGTGCCCGTCTAACCGAAAAGTACCAAATTTTGCCTTGTTTTAAAAATCTGCACCAATTAAGGGGGAAAAAATCTGACTAAGTTTATCTGTGGTACTTAAATAATTACTGGAGTTTCTATGAGTTATTGAATTTAATGTTATTTGATACGAAAAAAACTGGAAATTTCATTTGCTTTTTTGTGTAAAACCTTTTCCATAAACTCACAAAATTTTGGAAAAATAATCATAAGTTTCAACTTTGGTTTACTTTTTCGGCCGTATATAAATCCCTATTAACTGCCCTAATTGCTTTTTGCACTTGCTTTATATGTCGCTGAAATGGATCTGCACATTTATATTGATAAAATTCATATTTCATTAAGAACCAAATTCTGTGATGCTCACATATGTTAATTAAATGGTTTTCACTTATTTTTTGTTTTATAAATGCAATAGTCCTAAGTAATAAAAGTTCTTATCTGAATCACAGAGATTATCAATGCAGTTTATTTCTCTGTTATTTGTATAGCTAGTTTTGTGACACTCTAAACCAGTCTATATTCCAATACTGCAAGCCTGAAGGGTAGTAGAAGATTTAATATCAGTCTCCTCATTAAAACAATATAGCAAAAAAAAAATATTTATACATATCACAAACTATAAAATATGTAAAAATCAGAATATATTTTTAGTAGCACAGTAAAAGTTAGATCATTTTTCTATGACAAGATACAACAGAATGACAATAATTTGATTAAATAGATTTCAAAACATCTGCTTTCACTAAAGAACATTACCATGCCTTTATCAGAAGGTGTTTATACAAGGCAGCTGCAATTAAATCTTTCAGACTATAGAAACAAATTTAAGTTGTGTTAAACATTTGTGTATTTAAACTTGACAAAAATATTTAAACTGACTAAAATTACCGAAGGAAAAAAAATACAATGTTTTGAACATATTTTAAACACAAATAATTAATATATAAGCATTTAAAAGAAATTGTGGCGTAGTGGCAGATGGGCTTGCAATAAATTGTAGAAATTTAATTAAATATTCAATATAATTTTAATGAGAAATGACAGTTACAAATGCTCTGACTTTCAGAGCGGTTGGTTCGCCGGACACCCGGACTTCAAACCCCGATATTGGGTATAGCAGTGGTCTGAGAGAGCCGAGCTCTCTCTAACTTAATCCTGAGAGATCTATATCTCAAACTGTCCGACCAGCCGCGGAAAACGTCCTTCCCTGGTCATCATTCACAAGGAGGGGGGGGGGAGGAAAGACCTCTTTCTCAGTCATCTTCCAATCTGGATCCAGGGGTCAAGGCGTCCTTCTCCCATTCGATATCACAGAGAGCCTCCCCTTGACTGATTTCACAGCCCAAAGAAATCTGTATCTAGCAAGAGAAATGCAAGCAAAAATACCTAGCTGTAAGGTGACCTCCACATAAAGCACGGGAGGCAGTATTGTTCAGGCATGTCACTAAATCCTTGTACATTGTTCAGCTGGAGACATCTTGCATTTTTTCTCACGGCCCACATAAAGGCTCAATAATTTCGACAACATTCCCAGAACATTCCCAGCTGTGGGAACAAAGGGGACACCTGCTGCAGGAAATGTGGAGACATGACAAAATAATGGAAATGTGAGGAGAAAAAATTATTTATTTTATACTGTACAAAAGTAAATCTGTTTTGAATTAAATTATTGAAAACAAAAGTAAGAGATTCCTTAGACTAGCAAAAAATGTTCATTATTAAATAACTAAATGAAACAAATGGACCATTCACTTAATTTAATGGGGAAACATATTGCAGTGAGATTTTTTTAATCAGATAAAACGAAGCATAAACTTTACTTTGCAAATAAAAAAAATGTATCAAATAAAATTAAATTCAATAACTCATAGAAACTCCAGTAATTATTTAAGTACCACAGTAAACTTAGTCAGATTTTTTTCTCTCTTAATTGATGCAGATTTTAAAACAAGGCAAAATGTGGTACTTTTCGGTTAGACGGGCACCAGTGTTATACATATATATATCAATATACTGTATATATACATACGTATGTACATGTATAATACATCTGTATTTATATAGATCTATATAAATGTACATATGTAAAAATAACCCATGCATCCTGCTAACAGGAAAGTACCCAAAATTTTTGCATAAGCCATGAGAAAGACATTTTTATTTCATAGATAGAAAGCCCAAAGTGTAAACTTTTAATTAAAAAAAAAAAAAGAAAGAAATTGAAAATTTCGTTTGCCTTTTTGTGTACAGCCTTTTTCGTGAAGTCCCAAAAATTTGGAAAAATAACCATATCTCTCAACTTTGGCTGACTTTTTTATCCTAAATATTACAAATAAATTTTTAAAATATTTTTTATTATAATTTGCATCTTTTTATATTCTTACAGTAATATTTTAAAGATTATTCATGTTTTAGATCCAGAGAAACAGTTTTTTGAAGATGGAACTGCAATCTCAAAATAGAGACTCAGCAATGTGCGATTTGAGAAAAACCCAAGAATTGGGCCCCCCATATCTCACAAACTATGAGGTTTGGGAAAAAAACATTTCTGATGGAATCATTTCATGATAGAATTAGTGTGTACACAAAGTTTCATCCCTGTCGGTCGGGTTACAAGGTCTAGTTGAATTGACATGGAATGACCCTCATGGAATTTTTTATAGAGAGGTTGGGGGGAGAGATTTTGGCATTATAATTTTTTTTTTTTTTCCGGCCAGATATTTTTATTATTTTTGTTTTGTATTTGCGTTAAAAGATTTTATTTCTGTGATTTTATATCGCTGAAAAAAAAAAAAAAAAAAAAAAAAAAAAAAAAAAAATGCGACATATTTGAAAATGTAGGTCTCAATGTGCACATTGAGACCTATATTTTGATGTATGTCCGGTCCTTGTACTCGATACATAGGCAGACACTCAAAATTGACGTCATAAAAGTGTGGCTGCTACCGGGTTCCAGCAGGATAAGACCTGGCAGCCAGTGATATTCTTAATGTGCACATTGAGACCTACGTTTTGATGTATGTCTGGTCCTTGTACTCGATACATAGATAAACACTCAAAATTGACGTCATAAAAGTGCGGCTGCCTTGCGTTCCGGCAGGATAGGACCTGGCAGACAGTGATATTCTTAATGCGCACATTGAGACCTACATTTTGATGTATGTCTGGTCCTTGTACTCGATACACAGATAAACACTCAAAATTGACGTCATAAAAGTGCGGCTGCCTTGCGTTCCGGCAGGATAGGACCTGGCAGACAGTGATATTCTTAATGTGCACATTGAGACCTACATTTTGATGTATGTCCGGTCCTTTTACTCGATACACAGGTAAATCGACGGTCGGCTCCCGGACTATTAAATCCATGCACAAAAATAATAAATACACCATGGAGAGCAAGTAAAAAAAAAAAAAAAAAAAAAAAAAAAAAAAAAAAAAAAAAAATCAAACCTCTATATAAATTTGCAAAAATGCCTTTCTGTTTTTCGAACAAGGAAGTTATAGAAATATGAACACAGAAAAAAAATCTGTTTAAAGTTTTCATTTTTACAGGCCATTGCACTGGATCTGTTAATAAAATTTACAATACTCGCATAATGCTGTCATATAGGTAAAAATTAGGTGTTAAAATATTAGCAATTAAAGAAGTTTTTAATTAATATGAAAAAAAAAAAATAGATATTTTGACCAATTTCAAGGTACTGTGTCCGCTTAATTAATTTGATTATTTTTGCGAATGTTTTACAAAACAAATTATAATTACCGACTTATTAAATCAGTTGTATTGAAAAAGGCAAGACAAAATTCGCCTTTATTATTATTTAAATACTTCAGTATATTTTCAGATATTAAAGAAAATATTTATTGAGATGAAAATATTTCTTGATAACTAACTCTTTACATAAAGGGTTAAACTCGATACTTGATCAACATAACCTGCCTTTGTTAAACTAGCCTAAACATTTTTCGATTTTCTTCCATTCTCAGAATTAAAAAGTGATAAAATTCCTAGTAATATTTTGCATAAATACAAAAATTTTTAAAAACGTTTAAGAAAATTCAATGCAAATATATATATATATATATATATATATATATAGAACCATTATACAATACTACAATTCCACATTAAAATATGGAATAATTCATTAAATAACAAACTATGTTGAACATATGAGTTGGCAAAAATTGGAAGTGTGGTATTTATCTCGTTATTTATTCTGAGAAATCTTGAGCTTGACAGCCAATTGGAAACCCCAAAAGCAATTTTGTTTTCAAAATCAAAGCATAGCTTTTACTTCCTTAAAATTTTCCCTAAATATTAGAATTTTTTTTTTTTTTTTTTTTTTTTTTTTTTGAGGCATCTGAGTCTTGTTTATTCATCAAAAAATTTCTGAAAATATGGCAAGGGTTTTTGAAATTTTGATTAAATTTGATGCAACATATTTTTGTAAATGTTTACAAATTATATATCTATAGAATTAAAATAATATATACAGGGTGTTTCGCTACCAGACCGACAAACTTTGAGGGGTGATAGTAGACATGAAGACAAACATTATTAAATAGGAAACCATGGGGCGCAAACGTCTTCCATAGGAGTCAGAGGCCATTAAAGTTTAAGGTCCAAAACTTCAAACGATTATAAAAACCGGAAAAGGGGGTGGATTCGTATGCGGTTTTCATTAAAATCATTTTTTATATCACGTTTTGTTTGTAAAAAAATTTTAAAGGTTACGTTCAAAAATTGTCGATAGAGGGCCCTTTAGACTTTAGAGTAACAAACAACTACTTTGTACCCTTATTTCGGGGTTAAAATTATTCTAAAGTTTAGACTTTAACTTAAATTTTAATCCCAAAATCGGAAACATTGGGATCGGGTAACTGGCGCAAATTTAACTGTGAACAGAGGGGAGGATTTTAAACATTCATAAACATTATACAAACTGATCGATTTTGTTGCGGTTTGCGTGTAGTTCATTCCCTTGGTAATTATTTTATTCCAAATGACTTACAGCTCTTGTGTATCCATTTTTTGATAGAGGGCGCTTCCGGCACATCTCCGACATTTCAATGGCATTACTCCTGTGTGCTTTATTACCAGACCAACATACTTCCAGGGAATGTTAGGGATGCAAAGCGACTCGGAATCACATTGGAATGTAACATTGAAAATAACTTTTTAGCGAGCTGTTGTTAAAGAAGCAGAGAAAAAAAGCATTTGATATTTCTACAACGCGTTCTGTCGGAACTTCTGGTAAAAGCACATGTGCCTCTTTCGTTGCACCATTCTATAGCACGATGGGGCTCCTCCACATTTTCCTTCCCATATTAAGTCTAAACTTTAGAATAATTTTAATCCCGTGCATAAAATAAGGGTAAAAAGTAGTTGTTTGTTACTCTAAAGTCTAAAGCGCCCTCTATCGACAATTTTTGAACGTAACCTTTAAAATTTTTTTACAAACAAAACGTGATATAAAGAATGATTTTAGCGAAAACCGCAAACGAATCCACCCTTTTTTCCGTTTTTTATAATCGTTTGAAGTTTTGGACCATAAACTATAATGGCCCCTTTCTCCTACGGAAGGCGTTTGCGCCCCATGGTTTCCTATTTAATAATGTTTGTCTTCATGTCTACTATCACCCCTCAAAGTTTGTCGGTCTGGTAGCGATACACCCTGTATAGAAAAAATATCTACCATTTCGAGGTATTTGAGAGTTTATTCATCAAAAAACTTCTGAAGATATGGGAAGAATTTTTGGATTTGTGAGTAAATTTGATGCTACATTTATCTTATTTTAATTTATTTATTTATTTATTCATTTATTTATTTATTTATTATTAATTTATTTTTTGTAAATGTTTACGATACATCCGAAAAAATATCATAGATTTTTTACAGTGTCTGCAAAGTTAAAAACATACAATGATAAATGAACAATAAAAACTCAATGGAATGCTTTTGTGTGATCCTGTATATTAATAAAAAATATCCTTTGCACCACAGCTTGAACAGAATGTATATTTTAGTACATATTTCAAAGATGCATATGAATTGTATTCTGTTCCAAAGAGTATAACATCATTAAAATGCACTTGAAAAAATTTTCCCCCATTGACCATAATGTAACGGAATACTTTTGATTGTCCATGTAATTAAACTATACATCCGATTTTCATAAAATTTGAAATGACTCGACAATATTTATATATTTAATATTTCAAATGATTCGGTTGGACAGTTTTTGTGTTGTTATATATGGACGGACGGACACACAGACGGATGGATTGAAAGACGATTATAGGTGCTACGTATTTACATAATTATGAACGCAACTAAAAAGAGGGGGGGGGGGGGAGAATCATATGCATTGTTTTACTTTATTTATTTTACAGTTATTGAAATTCAGATATTTTAAAAATAGAAATTTCGTAAGTTGATTACATATCACCTTTTATAATACTTGCTTCAAATAGATAATTTATCAAACATCGATTATGTAATTTTTATCAAAGTTGTTTTCATGCATATCACTGTTCGCCAGCGATTTTATTTTGACTTTTTCATGCTGATAAAAAATGAAATTTTATTTTCAGCAGATGATCATTATTGTTACAAATAAAATATTTTGTATATACCTTCGATATATTTTTTTTCATTTTTGTTTGTAACCAGTACTGTTAAAAATGATTTTTTTTTTTTTTTTTTTTTTTTTTTTTTTTTTTTTCTTCTTCTTCTTCATTTTACTAGTATACTTCTTTTAATGTACTGAGAATTCTGTATATTTTGGGTGATAGGATATAATTTTTTTTAATAAATTGTAAAGCTAAATTAAAGTTTACTTTTCTTTAAAAATCACTGACGATTTTACTTTAAAAAATTCTTTTTAAATTATTTAAGTTAATAGTAAAAATAAGTATCAAATAAATGTAAAAAAAAACATAAGATCTCTACAGTAAGAAACAAACATAAATTTCTACTTTTGGGAATCACTTTGAAAGTCTTAAAAAAGTAATTTAAATTTTCAAAAGTTGATGCAGGATTTCCCCCCCCTAGAGACCAGTGTTCTCGCTGCCGCTCGTCATTGCGCCAAATCGCGACAAAATGTTTCTTTTTGAGAGTAAAAATATAATCAGACTCGCTAAATTGCGAGTGCCCAATTTCTACTCTTTTTGTATATGTGTTAATATTGTTGAAATTCTTATCCAATTTGCTGAACGATTAATGCCGCTTTGTATGTTCAATCGTACCGTGCCATTTATATAGCTCTATTTATTGATACTAACTCAGAACCAGGGTTCTCGCTGTCACTCGCCATTGAGCCAAATTGCGACTAAATTCTTCATTTGGCGAGTAAATAAGCAACTAGATTCGTCAAATTGCTAGTGCTCAATTTTTGCTTTTCCTTTTCCTTTTTTTCCGTTTTCCATACATATGCATATATACATATTTTTAATATATACATACTTTTATTATATTTGTAGTGAATATTTGAAATTAGATTAATAACAATCGTTGTCGCAGTTTCATAAAAACTTAGGTTATTTTAGAATATATTAAAAAAAGTACACAGGGGCGTTCCGACCCAGTGTGCAAAGCGTGCGGCGCACACAGGCGCCGAAGCAGTAAAGGCGCTAAAAGATTTCAGTTGAAAAGCAATTATTTAAAAAAAAATCTTTAATTTATTTATACTAAAATGTATTACATTTTCTTGGCATCTGAATTATCTTTTGTAGATTTACCTTATAGAAATTATTTATAAATATTCATTTCTTTCTTTAAAATTTTACTTTATTCTACTTATGAGTCCTCTAATAAATCATTTAGACAAGACCTGCCCAACCTTTATAAACAGAGGCGCACCTCATAGAGTTATAAATAGTAAAAGGCGCCACATAGCTGAAAATATGCAACAATATTAACTCACTGCGGTGGAAAAGCATAATATACAGTTTTATTACCGTAGGAGCTAAATTTCACTTGTTTTTTATAAATATTTAAAAGAAACAATTGTCATTTCAGAATTTATCATAAATAAGAAGAAAATTACTATTCGGAAATACTGGTAAAAGTTTCTCCTACAATATCAGTCCATGAATAGAGGTAGACTTATATGTTAGAAACATCTTATATGATGCGCGTATATCTCACGCAACTATTTTAAAATAATTTGCAACAATAATTTAATTCAGAATAAATTTAAAATTAGATTTTCAGAGGACAGTCTATCTTCAAAAGTTTTGTAGATGAAGAAGCTATAGAAACCTTAATCACTGAATAACAACTCAATAGCATTAAATAATTAAAACTTATTTAAGATCATCAATAAGTATTATAAAAAAACTATTTAAATATTTTTTACTTTTAAAAATGCATCCCTTAAAATATATTTTTAATCTTAAAAATAGCTAGTATAAGAGGATACATTCGAATGGGTGCCAAGAAAACCTAAGGGCGCAATCGCGGCGTCCGCAGGGGACGCTTTGTAGAATCCTGAATAGAAAAACAATGTAAAACGAGAACTTGGGGGCTATGCACAGGGCCTTAAGTAAGGGGGTGCTATGGGCAGCTCAGCTTCCCCACAAACATTTTGAGCCTCCCTGGAAAAGATTCCAAAGTCACTAAATTGATTTCTATTCCAAAAATTCAAATGAAATTCTGTTTAAAAATCTAATTAAGTTTTGAGGACCTTTCACAGTTTTTGCAAAAATACTAAATTGTAATTAAAATAAGTGTTTCAACACTTGCTCATCCTATTTACACATATGAAGCTAACAAGTTGTTTAAGATTTCACTCGTCTTACACTCGAGTTTTTCATCATCCTATTCTTTTCTTAGCGTAAAACGAAACTATTACAACAGTTTAATGAGAAACATAGTAACTACAGAGTGAACATGTACTAATTTATCTTTCTGCGTCACAGAGAGAAAGAGAGAAAATATGACCCCCCCCCCTCCTTTCCCGTTATTCACTTCTAGCTACTGCACTGGCTATGCATACATAACGTTATTACTTTAGCAGAAAGGGGGGGGGGGAGAATCTAGCATATGATATCGGAAGATATCTCTAGTGAGGGATGGGGTGTCTTGATATATTTATCATTTTTGAATGATCCAACCAAAATTTTCTCTTTCTGTTTCCAATTTTTTCTTTTTTTTATATAGTTTTTTTTTTCATTTATAACTTGTTCGTTATATCAAAATAATCTGCAATATATATATATATATTAGTTTGTTAATTCTGTCTAATATTTTTATGAAAATTAAAATAATTAAATCACTATAAAATTATTTATTTTCAAAATATTGAATATCTCAATGTTTGGTATTCCTATTCTTCCGTCTTATGTGTATGCATATTATATAATCTGCGTTTAAGAAAACAGGTGTAAAGTATGTTTGAAATAATACTTGTGTTTACCAATAAAGAAAATTGAATGTTATTGAGGAATGATAACGGATGATATCGTAAGGGGTAGCGGAGGTCCAGAAATTGCCAAAAAGTTGATAACGTTCATTACATTTGTATAGCCTTTTGTATGTTAGTGTACTCTGTTCTGTTCAGTTAACAGATTTTTGATTGGACATACTGGCGTCAGCTTTGTAACAAATTTTAACTGGTAAAAATGGAGCATCAGCCGTTTGTGAAGTTGTTGACATTCCGTGCCGTAGGTTTAACACTGGTTTTCGCACTTAAAGAGTAAAGCTTACTTTAAGCGGCTAAAGCAATAATTTTGTTCAGCACTTCTACTAATGATCATTTCTGGTGAAAACTATTATGTATTGAACAAAAGGGTTTTTTTTCACACCATAGATTTCTGAGTGAAATAAATCCTTTTATCTATCTTTTACTAGTACTCTGGAATTATCATGATAGCGAAAAGGGGGGAGAGTTGATGAAGATAGACTAAATTTGGCCATAGATGCCCAAATTTTCTATTTTTTTTTCGAAGGTTGAAGGGGGAGTCTTTCCCTGCACTCCCTGCGTACACTCATGTTTATTCAAATACTGCATAAATTATTGTAATGATTCTAAGATTTGTACATTTCTTTTCCGATCATAAAATTGAATTTTTGAAATAAGAGCACTTATTAGCATTACACCGTAGACGTTACAGAGACTAAAATGGCAAAGAACAAAAAAAAAAAAAAAAAAAAGAATATTGCCCAGTTAAACTGATGGCATTGCGCTCACAGGCTAAGCATACTAATTGTACATTGCCTTGTATTTTCGTTAATTCCGTTCGAAAAAAAAAATTAAGAAGGGGAAACAGCTCTCCCCTTTCTCCTTTTTTATACTTTATCATTGAACTTCCTAAATATCAAGTACATGCTTTATCATATTAAAAAATCTATATCCAAAAGTCAGAGCAAATCGGATAATTCTTAATAAAAACCCATTTCGCATTTATATAATTTAAGAGGAGTTATTCCCCTCTTTTAAACTTAACCATTAAACTTCCAAAACTATTCAGAGATTTGAACGAAATCTGACAATTCTGACTGAAAAATCCATTTATGCAAGTTAAGGGGAGGGGCATTAGAACCCCCGTTCCCCTTGTTTATACCTATTCAATGAACACCTAATAACAGCCACGGTATCGCCTCATCCGAATGATCCTATATCTAAATTTTGAACGAAAATCGTTAATTCTGCATGAAAATCCCGTTTATATCAATTAAGGGGGGGGGGAAATGAGCCCCCCGTTCCCCCTGTTTATACTTATTCAATGAACACATAATAACAGTCACGTAATCGCCTCATCAGAATGATCCTATACCTAGATTTTGAACGAAAACTGTTAATTCTGCATGAAAATCCCGTTTATATCAATTAAAGGGAGGGGCATGAGCCCCCGTTCCCCTTGTTTATACTTATTCAATGAACACCTAATAACAGCCACGGTATCGCCTCATCCGAATGATCCTATATCTAAATTTTGAACGAAAACCGTTAATTCTGCATGAAAATCCCGTTTATATCAATTAAGGGGGGGGGGGGCATGAGCCCCCCGTTCCCCCTGTTTATACTTATTCAATGAACACATAATAACAGTCACGTAATCGCCTCATCAGAATGATCCTATATCTAAATTTTGGACAAAAACTGTTAATTCTTCATGAAAAACCCATTTATATCCATTAAGGGGAGGGGCATGAGCCCCCCGTTCCCCCTCTTATACATATCGAATGAACTCCAAAAACTAATCAGGGAAGCGCCTTATCAGGATATACCTATATACAAAATTTCAAGTGGATCCGATATTTTTATCATGAGTTATCGCGTTACGTACGAACATACATACATACAGAACGGGCGGGCACATAAGCTCTCAGGCTATGATAGCCTGTGAGCTAAAAAATATTAGACATAAATAAAATAGAAACTACAATGATGGCTGTTAATATTAATGTAAAAATATAGATTTATGTAAAATGTGTTTTAAAATCCCGTGCACTTTGTCCTACTAACCAACACCTTGGATCACCTAGGCCAATTACAATAACCTTAAATATTCTAAAGTCAAATATTGAATGTTATTTTTTTCCAAACGAATGTAGAGATGGGGTGTGGGGAGGGCAATGTCTTCAGCAGCATGTTGATTTGACTTTATAATTTTGAATAAAAATATTTTCGAACGAACATTATATTGTTAGCAGTGTATAATCTTGAATTTGTATGATTTTTCCTTTTTTAAATGAAAATCCATCCAATCGAAGCTCGAGTTGATTTTCCACTGCCTTCAGTAGAGTATACCGGCGGTGCTATTCATGTACCGGTCTGATTTTTCAAGCTAACCGTTAATTTGTATTTATTTTTTGACATTTAGATATAAAACTTTCAATTTTGACCAAAAAAAAAAAAAAAAAAATCTTGATAAAATAAATAATGAAAATATGCACAACCCCTCATACATATTTTTTTATTTATAAACACGGAATGATATTCAAATCACATATTTCTTAATTGGGAAACGATTTCTTGAGATAATTTGCACTGAGAGAAAAAATATGTTTCGCGAATCCATGAATGACTTCAAAAATTTTTTGAACAGTAAATATTGATATTTTCACAGCAAATATATTATTAGAACCTGAAAAATACCGTTGAATGTATCAACAGTTTTTATTGTTGTTGTTTGTTTCTTTACGTTTGAAACTTCAGAGAAATGGAAAACTTGAAAACTGATACGAATCGCTGCCAAATAAAAAGGTTTTTTTTTCAATAGTAATTAAAAATACCACTGAAAAATACCATTTCTTTTTTTCTTTATTATTATTTATTTATTTATTTGTAATTCTACCGGGATCTCACTATATCCCAATTTGAAAATGCAGAAGAAATCAAACGTTACGCTTATCGTCAGTGGGAAGGACTGCTTGAGGAAGCACTCAAGCATAATCTCGTTGAGGAATAAAAGTTCGCCATTTTGCGATTATCATTAAGAGTTTTTAATTAATATTTCGGGTAATTAACAAAAAATAAAAAAAAAACTAAGTGTCAGGTGCATCTACCATCATCTATCCTTATCCAAATTTTTAGATCTCTGTGTGCAGTAGATTTTTGTAGCCATCGCCAATACTTCTTTCTTTTAGATGTAATCTATTGTTATTGCATTAAATTATTTTCTCCGGGATAGTGAAATTTTACTGTAACGCAGGATTCTGATAGAGAGTGAACACAGGTTTTACTGTGTTACAAATTTTATTTACATAGCTGCCATCCTTCTTTATTTTTCAAGTAATTTAAGCATGTTTGGAAACATAAATTTATTTATTTAATGAAATAAAGTACGAATTGTAAAGAAACAAGACATATTTTATTAAATAAATTTTTCTGGTTCAAAAAACTCCAAAAGAATGGCAACTATACATTTTTAAATATTCATAGTTTTTTTTTTTTTTTTTTTTTTTTTACACAGGTGTCGAATACTGCTGGCACGCCCCTCTTAAAAGATTAAAGATAATTTTTTTGTGCTACAAGGCGAATCTATTTTGCAAATACATTTTTCATTTGGTGAATGTTTTTTATTTTTAACTAGAAGATAGACGTGTTTCCATTTTTGAAAGGATGATAAAACATTACAACAACTTTGGTCAATCATAGCTACAATCATAGCTTAAACAATTTTGAAAAATACAAAGATTGAACATGAGGGAAAAATCTAAAATCAATAGAAAACTGCATTTAAAACTATAACAAAACTATCTGGTGGATGGGAAGGGATTCTAATGAACAAATGGTAAATGCATAAATTTTAAAAGAATAAAGTAAAGTAAAATATAAATTATAAAAGAATACATTTTGAAACTACAGCCAAAAAATATTTTAAAGTACTGAAAGAAAATAATAAAAATATCCAAAATGTATAAAATTTTTTCCCATTTTGGCCATTTCCAGACGAATATGAGAGGGTAGCCAAATTATTAATTAAACGGGTAAAATAATGGCATAGAATATGCCGCTAAAAATTTTCACTCACAAAATTATAGTAATTATTTCACAAAACATGCAAATTAACATGCATTAATAATGCAAAACATGTACTAATAATTATATTTTAAAACATTTGTGAATTAACTATTTGATACCATTAGCTAATACTTAAACGAAAATACTTTATAAGATTGAAAACAAATATCAACAATAAAGAGTAAACAATCGTGATTCGCTATGTGACAATGAAGTCATAACAACAACAACAACATACATCTGACTTGTGTGCTCGACATGAAAGTCTGCTTATAAGTCGTCGTCAATATACAAGGACGAGATAGCACAAGGAAATTTACATCACAAGAGAAATACAACCAGGGGCTCCACACAAAGTGTGTGTGCAATGGAGCCAGCGGGAATCGAACCCACAACCTCCAGCGTAGCAGAGCGGCGTCTTAACCACTCGGCCACGGAGGCCCATAAAGTCATTTACGGCTGTAAAAATAAATAAATAAATAAAAATAAAAATAAATAAATAAATAAATAAAGCAACACGAATATAAAAATTCTGACAATATTGTATTTAACACGCACCTTCGCTTTTCTTAAATAAAAAGTTTTAATTAAACACTTTTAAAAATTTGACTGTTTTGCTGCATCGTCATTACACAGCTTTTATAGAAAATGATCACTTTACCGTGGGCGTGTCCAACGCAACTTACCAAAGTAACCAATGTTACCGACCAATTGTAGGACAGTACGAAAGCGAATTGTGGCACCAGTGAAAACTATCCTGTTGAATTGTAGCTGACGTCACACTTCGCCTTGATTTTCATTTCGTACTTGCCTACAATCAGTAAGCAACCGGTAAGTGACCGGTAAGTTGTGCTGAACACGCCCCGTATTACACTGTTAAAATTTTGACCCATTTGTTGCAGCGTCACTCCACAGCTTTTATAGAATATTTCTTTTATGACCAATGAGAATGCTCCATATCACAGTAAAAGTAACCGCTTTATATAAAAGCAGTGGAGTCATGCTGCAGCAAATGGGTCAAATTTTTAACAGTTGCTGTGGCATCACTCCAACGCTTTTATAGAAAACGGTTCCTTTGTTTGTGTTACTTACAGTGTATTCTATAAAAGCTGGGGAGTGATAATGCAGCAAAAGGGTCAAATTTTTAACAGTGTTCTGCCAGGGCTACACTAGATACCGGGCTTGCTCATTCCTTATCATGACGTTACAAAAGGTGGCTGGCCGCTATCTGTGATTGGCAAAAACAGGGCTCAAAGTGACGCACCCATCGTTTTATACCAATCGCTGGACGTCATTCAGCCTCCTTTTGTGACGTCATGAAAGGAATGAGCAAGCCCGGTATCTAGTGTTGCCTTGGTTCTGCTAAAAATTTGACCCATTTACTGCAGCGTCACTCCAGCTTTTATAGAATGTCTCTTTTATGACCAATGAGAATGCTACATAACACAGTAAAGTAATCGTTTTCTATAAAAGTGGTGGAGTGGTGCTGCAGCAAATGAGTCAAATTTTTAGCAGTGTGAATATTGTGTTTGAAATAGGGAAAAGATTTCAAAGCACAGTAAAATGTAGTGACGTCATTTACAGCTCAAACTGTAAATCTGACAAATGCGAACGCTCCATTACGACTCTGGAACGTTTGCATTGGACGAAAAATTGATAGCCTTTAAAATCGGAGATAACTTTTCACAATACAATTTGTCATTGGTCACAATAAGTGTTTTTCTCGTGGATGGGTTGACCCCGGAATCGTTATACACGGAGGGATTTTATATGTATAATTAGCCAAATTACTAACGTTGGTTAAATGTCAGCGAGAACACTGCTCAAAACCAATTTGGTTTAGCAACATTGAAAGACAAAAAGGATTATAAGTTAGGTATTTCTCTATTCTTAGGCAATTACTACCTAAATAGAGAAGCGTTTTGCTAGAGTGCGGTGTTGAAATTAATCATTATATTATTTATTATTTGTATGCAAAATATTGTCCGGTCATTTTTTCCCTTATCCATTAAGTGTCGAAATCTTATAGTAATCTTTAGTGTGTATTTTCATAACAGTAAATCAAAGATAGCTGTTTTTAATTTTTATTGAGACTTTTTAAAAAACCGTCTGAAACATTTACACCTTAAAAGATATTTAGAATGTACTTATTTTTATTAGTTTCGATAGGGGAAAGTCAAATTTTTATTTTATAAGCAATTACAAAAATTAAGTTATTTTAGAAAGTCTGGAAAAAAAGGGAATTACAATAAGTCGTTACGGATACATTTTTCAGTGTTGCATGCTGAATCTACTTTGCTAACATTTCTTTTCATTTGGCTAATGTTTTTCATTTCTTAACAAATTCGCATATTTATAAATTCACAAATTTACAAATCGCATATTTACAAATCGCTAATGTTATTCAAAATACAGCGAGTACCTAGCCATTTGCCCATTTTGTGAAAAGTAAAAGCTATTGCTGCGAAATTTTTTCTTTCTTTTTTGAAAAGCACCATTTTGCAATAAAAGATGAAACCCAGTTATTCAAATTCAAAACAAGCATTTATGAATGATAATTTTTTAAGTCCTTCTGCTAAAGTGTTCCTTTCTGATAAACTTGTTTTGTTTATTAATAACACATTTTAGCAAAATAAAAATAATTAGTTAAGCATATAATTTTTTATATGTAAGGATGTGAATAAATCAATTCCTATTCTATTATGATACATGTCTTTTACTATATTTCTTATTTTTCAGATTAATTTCAAAACTCAAAAAGCAGCATTAACCTCTTCAGTCCCTGAGTACCCAAATGGGTACATCAGTTTTGTCCATTTTTATTAGTGATACTCAAATATAAATGAAATTTCGATATAAGAATAATATATTTCGAATTCTAAGCTTCGAGCTAATGAAAATAAAACAAAAATCTCGCTCAGAAGTCAAACGAGAGAAGAAATAATTCAGTAATAATTAAAAATACTGTAATAATCGCCAGTAGCGAAGAGGTTAAGAGGTTACTTAGTCAAAGGAAAAGTCCTGTTCGCTAATGCTAATCCTATGGAAGAAATTTATAAAGTTATCTCGGTTGCATTTCAATATTTTAAAATGATTTTTTTTCTTATTTTAGCATTCGTTAGCTGATCTAAATGCAAGCCGTTTTTTATTTTTTTCGATTTCGGTTGCATATATTTTTTATGAGGGTGTTCTCGCTTCCCAAACTGGTTCCTCATAAAAAAATATCGGTAAACAAAATTAAAAAAAATAAAAAAACGGTCTACATACAGATCAATCTCAGTTATCCAATATAAAAAAAATATTTAAAAATATTGAAATGCAACCGAGATATCTGTATAAATTTATTCCACACGATTTGCATTAGCAAACGGGTCTTTTCATTTGAATGAAGTAGCCCCTTAAAATGATCCGAGGGTTTTTTTTTTAATTGCACAGTTCAGATGACTGAAAATGAACCAATGTTGAATTCAGACACTTTTCTCTCGGATGAATTGCTGTGGCTCGAGGAGGGGGGGTGGGGGGTGGGAGGCATTATGGAGTTCTGGGAAGAAGTTTCATTTTTTTATCATTGACGGGGGGATTCCCAAATCGGGATTGACGGGGGGGGATCCCCTCGAAGATTCCCAAATCTTCAAGGGGAACACCCCCCCCCCCCCCCCCCGTACTACACTCTGAATTCAACACAGAAAGGGACAGTAATTAAACTGAATGAATAATAATTATATACGAATGAAAAAACTTTCAAAGTAGCATATTTTGTTTTAAAATTTATTGAAAATTCCAATCAGTTGCAGAACATCATTATTCTTGTATTTTATTACAGAATGCAACGGTAACTTATGTTTGTAAGAAACATTTTCTTTCATATTTTTTATGATCTTCCTTATTTTTGAAACAACAACAGAAACAACAACAACAACAACAACAACAACAATAATAATAATAATAAAACTTACCATTGTATATGTAACGTTGTTTGTATGTCTGACTTCCGAATGATTCGAAGTTAAAATGGTCAATAAATTGGTTGAAAAATGCTTCTTTGTACTCAACTGCCAAGCAACAGGAGACAAAAATGGTAGAAAAACTGAAAACGAAAATTGCTTTCATGGTTCTAAAAAAATCTAAACTGCCTTCTAGATGTTCCCGGTACTCAATGAACTTAACTGTCAACTTTGGAACATTATCGCTTTATGAATTAAACAACAGAAACAAAACTGATAAAATTTGGTGATGAAATCAGGCACAGATATCGATTTAGATATGCGAGTGTAAAGTTCTTTCTAATTCTTTACTTCATCACTCGTCTGATATACTTATATTTAAAAGTTTTATTTAGTCAATTCAATTTTTATCAAGTTCAATACTCATCCTTTGAAAGTGAACATTCTAAAAATTCAATTTTTTTTATGGTATTTTTTTTCTTTTTTTTTTTTCCTTTTACTTTGAAATAGCTTTTTAAGGGAAGTCTTCACTCACTTGTAAATTTCCGCTCGTTAATGTTAAACCAATGAGTAAATTAATTTCGAATTTCTCGTTAAAATTTAATTATTTGTAAACGATTTTTCTTACTTTTTTGCATAGGATAGCTGAGTTTGATCTTTAGTATGACTATTTTTTACTTTTTCAATTTTGGTTACAGATTTCTTTTTTTTAAAGTACTTTCAAATTTGGAACCGGTTTTGAAACTGAAAAAAAAAATCGTTCAAAAATATTTAAGTTTAAATGAGTACTACCTATTGATTTAATATTACGGAGTGGGAGTTTTAAAGCGAGTGAAGACTCCCCTTAAATTTCGGTGTAGTGTATATTAGTTATCTTTCTTATTTTGAAATTTTTGAAACTGAATAGTTCTTGTTTTCTTATTTCTCTGTTTATTTAGAACCAAGACAATCGCATGTTATTCAACCACGATGAAGTCTAAGGATATGTAATATTTTTACTTTCTTCTATCTTCAACAGAAGAAAGTATTGTAATCGAAATGTTTTTTCACTTCCGGATTTACACGTTTTAAGGGTCAGAAATTCTAAAAAACATATGTTTTTACAAGCGGGCGCTATAATGGAGATGTCTGCGTCATTTCCATTATTGTACCATCAAAAACTACATGAAGTTATGCATGGAACTGAACTAAATTTTTTGTATACGATTATTTTTGGTTATGGCAAGCAGATCCTCTCTGAATTTGAAAATCATCTGCCTATTGTTCTATTGTCCATCGGTTCGTGCAGAGATGGTATTTCGCGTCTTTCTAATCCGGCTATTTGTAAATAACTGATGATAACAGAATAAGAGAAGACATATACAAGAATATCATAGATAACATGAATTCTTGCAGCTATTTTGTGGATTATTTCACTTTAGGCCTATTTTGGCATACATTAGCCTTATTTTAAAATAATAATAATAATAATAATAATAATAATAATAATAATAATAATAATAATAATTCACATCATCTTGTTTTTACTCCAATTAATTGACTGAATCAGAAATTTAAGATGAAAATCAAAGTTAGTATAGCATTGAATTAATAATATTAAAGTATTAACATGTGCAACTAATATTTGAAATATTAAAATGTACGTATGAGATAGAAGAAAATTTTGGGGTTGGCACATTCATCTAGTTAAAATTGTTATGTAGCCTGAAAAACAAACTTTTTAAGCGGTAAATTTAAAATTGAAATAGCGTAGAATTAATGTTAAAATTGAAAATGACATAAAGCTCTATGATGTTAAGATAAATGCAATACAGTACTCTTAAAACGTGAAATATTTAAACTTTTATTATTTTGAAAAGGCAAAAACTTTTTTCCCTTAGCTGTCAAAAGGGAACCTTGTATAAATAACTTTTAAAAATAACGAAAAATGATTTAAAAATGCCACTAATATTAAGAAAAGTCAGTGGCGCAGCCAAGACTCTCATTGGGAAAGGATTTTGAAGCATTGTTACCCATAAAGCGAATAATTTTATTGTGTTGCATATCAATAAGGTAGTACGTAGTACGTATGTGTCACTAAAAAACCGAAGACATAAGGAAAACATAAACAACCATAGTAAAAATAGCATTTATAGGTTTATAAGTTTCACAAAAAAGCAACTTTTTCAATCTTTAACTCTTTCCGGCACGGGCAAAATCCGAAGTAAAATGAGAAATTATCGCCTGCACCGGAATTCACCAACGAATGTTTTAAATACTCTGAATTCATTATTTTATTTATTGTAAAAACAAAATTTTACTAAAATATTACTGGTGCCGTTTGCAAGTTTGGAAGTAGAATTAGGTATCCCAGACCGGGCACTGTGTGCCGGAAAGGGTTAAGGGAAAAAAAAGAAAGAAAAAAGATAGTAGAAGCAGTAATTTACTCACTGTTTCACTGCTAACTTTTCCCTTCAATCAATTTGTATTGAAATAGAAATATTATGAAGGAGGTGCGAAACAGTTCAGTGGTAAAAATTTTAGACTGTTCATGCATTTTCTTTATTTTGGCTTTTTCACATCAATTTTCATACTAACACAAAGAATTTTCCTGTACGTTGTAAAATTTTAATTGCTCTCAGATCGGTTTTAGCTCCAAAATTCCAAAAGGGTTTTTTAGACGCTTTATCATGTTTGCATAATACACCATTTGACTATGGATGCAATTACGTACATTTATCTATAAGATCAGATTATCCATGAAACGTGACCCTTTGGCGAAATGAAATCTGTCAACAAAAGAGAGATTTCATTTTGTGGAGGTTTCTTTCATACATTTTCACTGTTTTGTAACAGCCTGTCTTCCAATCTGACTTGATTTAATATCATCCTTATGAAACCTTTGTTATAGTTGCTTACAACAATATAAACAATTGCAGCATCACTGATATTTATTTGTTTTTTAACCGACTCCAAAAGCAGGGCCGTAAATCCCGGGGGG
This sequence comes from Maratus speculifer, assembly GCA_964019185.1. NCBI lineage: Eukaryota > Metazoa > Arthropoda > Arachnida > Araneae > Salticidae > Maratus > Maratus speculifer. The sequence continues at coordinate 145,512,953 of OZ025292.1, read as the reverse complement.
GGGTGCAACACCCCCCCCCCCTAGGAGAAATCAGTCGGAAAATTCCCAGATCTATCGGAAAAAGTATGTTTAGTCGGAAAAAATGGTATTAACCAATAAAATCTTATAAACTGGAAAATCATTCGGAAAATTTCCCGTTCCATCGGAAAAGGCGTATTTAGTTGGAAAAAATAGCATTACGTATTATCCTATAAAAACTTATAAATTGGAAAAACAGAAAAATCAGTCGGAAAAATTCTTGTTTGATCGGAAAAAATGTTCTTAACCTATAAAAACTTATATACTGGAAAATCATTCGGAAATTTTCCTGTTCCATCCGAAAAAGCGTGTTTAGTCGGAAAAAATAGGATTACGTATTATCCTATAAAAACTTACAAATTGGAAAAAGGAAAAATCAGTCGGAAAAATTCTTGTTTGATCGGAAAAATGTTCTTAACTTATAAAAACTTATAAACTGGAAAATCATTCGGAAATTTTCCCGTTCCATCCGAAAAAGCGTGTTTAGTCGGAAAAAATAGTATTACGTATTATTCTATAAAAACTTACAAATTGGAAAAAGGAAAAATCAGTCGGAAAAATTCTTGTTTGATCGGAAAAAATGTTCTTAACTTATAAAAACTTATAAACTGGAAAATCATTCGGAAATTTTCCCGTTCCATCCGAAAAAACGTATTTAGTCGGAAAAAATAGTATTACGTAAACACTTACAAGTTGGAAAAAGGAAAAATCTTTCGGAATTCTTGTTTAATCGGAAAAAATAGTATTAACCTATAAAAACTTATAAATTGGAAAAACGAAAGTATCATTCGGAAAATTTCGCGTTCCATCGTAAAAGGCATGTTTAGTCGGAAAAAATAGTATTATCCTATAAAAATTTATAAATTGAAAAAACGAATAAGTCAATCGGAAAAATTCTTGTTCGATCGGAAAAAATGGTATTAGCCTATAAAAACTTATAAATTAGAAAAACGAAAATATCATTCGGAAAATTTTCCATTTCAACCCGGAAAGGCATGTTCAGTCGGAAAAAATAGTATTAAAATATTAAGTATAGTAATAGTAATAGTATTTTTAAATCGGAAAAATTTTTATCCATCGGAAAAAGTGGCATTTAAAAAAAAAATTTTAAAAAAAATTTATAAATTGGAAAAACGAAAATATCAATCGGAAGTTTTCTGTTCCACCGGTAAAGGCATCTTTAATCGGAAAAAATAGTATTACGTATTAACCTATTAAGATTTATAAATTGGAAAAACGGAAAAGTCAGTCGGAAAAATTCTTGTTCGATCGGAAAAAAAGTAAATTTAGCCGAAAAAAAGGGTAATAATCTATAAATATTTATGAATTGGAGAAATATTTTTGTAGTTTTTAATTAAATAAGAAAAACAAGTTAGATCGAAGAAAACCTATAAAATTTTATTCTCAATCGGATTTATTTCCGCTTGCAGTTTCTGATAAGAAAAATAAGAAAAAAAAAAAACCAATTTAGGATGAAAAAAACAAATTTATTCTTAGCGGGAACTATTATTAATTAATTTAAATAATTGCTAATTTACTATTTACTTTAATTTAGCAATTAATTAATATAACTTATTAATATATAGGATTTTATTTTTCTGATAAAACTATTCAGAAAAATGTTGATTTGTCAAATATTGTGTTCTCGGAAACTTCGATATGACGAAAAAAAAAATATTCTTGTACATTTTCTAGTAATGTTAAAGTTATACCGCTAATTATAACAGTGATATTTGGGTAAAACCTTGATATTCCTTTTTTTTTTTTTTCTTTTTTTTTTTTCTGTGTCTTTTGACTTGGATATGGATATATCGAAATCTACTTGTATTTTTTTTTTTACTGTTGGAAAGTTTTTAGTTTAATCTCGAAATTTTAAGATATACTGATCGAAGTGAAGAAACTTCTATTTTTTTAATCTAAACTTTAAATTTAATTAGAAATATGTATCACGGAATTTAGGTGGTATACAATGAAAATTCATTTATAGAAATACAAATATTTGGTATTTTTTCATATCAAAATCTGGATATTTTCCATTCTATTCAAATTTTACCTTTAATTGAAAATAATTATAGTCTCATTTTTTCCTACTATCTAAATTTGTGTTTTCTTTTTATTTTATTAAAATAATAATAATAATAAAGGATTATTGTTTTACTTACTTTTTTACGTAATTTTTGATTGATTTAAAAGATTGTTTAAGAAATTTATATGATACAGAATGAAAATTGAAAATACCCAAATACTTTGAATTTTCATCTCGAAATAATCTGGATATTTTACAGCCTATACGAGTTTACTTCTCTCAGAAGTAATACTTTCGTTAGCTTTTTCTTCAGTCAATTGTATTAATTTTTTATTTTTATTTTTATTTTTATTATTATTATCACATTTTGTTTAGTCAGAAAAATGAGTTGTAACACCAAATTGTTACGCTGCTTTTAAGTTTGTCGTTAGAAAGAATTAAAACTTATATTAAGAAATCCCGTATTTTTGACAATTTTTTGTCTCTGAAATATTCCCCAAGCAAACAGATTTCAATTTTACTTAAAAAAAAAAAAAAAAAAAAAAGCTAAAGAGATTTTAATTGAATGCTAAAAAATAGAAAGATAAAACATTGTTTTCTCTTCAACGTAAAGCTTGGGCACCTAAATGACTGGACGTTGCACCTCCCGCCCTATGTGTCAGTTACAAAACAAACTGCGCCTGCGTTAACTCTTTATTTAAACCGTTAGTATTCTGGCTCATAGTACGAAATCATTCAATTAAAAAGTGTTGATGGGAGAATATTTTGGTATATAGTTACTAGTTCAATATTTTTTTATCAGTTATGCCCCCACCTAATGTAAGAGACAAAAAGTGCAATGTGGGTTATGTAATTATATTTTCGATAGTGATTACAGGAACACACTTAATAAACAAAAGCATGCTGATAAAATTTCAGCCGATATACATATACCGTTTTGCATTGATGGAGCTCTAAAAAATCCTTTTGAAGTAAGCTAGCTATTTTATTACAGAAAATTTTAGGTATGTAAAATGTGCAAATAACTGAATTGTTTTCATATTTAAAAATGAATTATTTTATTTTATTTTATTTTATTTATTATTTTTTTATTATTTATTTATTTATTTATTTATTTATTGAGGGGGCAGACAAATTATTTAATAACTTGTAAAAATGTACTGTTATTCGATATATATAAATGTTTTTAACAGTTAGTATCGCAATTCCCTAACTATTTGCTAGTTTTGTTACAAACTGGAGATGACAAGCTAGTTGTTATTTAAATTTCATGAAATTATTATCATTTTTAACTAAATTTTTTTTTCAATATATTTGCCTTCTTTTTTGCCAACCATTTTACAATTTGCAATTGCAAGTCAATGTATTTAGTATTATGCACGAAGTTAAAATTGTATTATAGGTCTTTTTATAATTTTATCAATTTTATTTCATCATTATTTAAGAGTGATGTAGTATTTTAATAAATTTTTGCCTACATGGCTTTTCATTTTTATTATCTCAAGGTTCAACAACTAAGAAAGTTCATTTATTTTTTGAAGTTCAAATGTCAATGTATGTAAAATATTCTATATTTTTAAAATTTTGTTACAGTACAAGTAAAAATAATTTTGTCTCCCTGCATAACAATATTTTGATTATTATTTTATGGATAGATGTTTTTTTTTTTTTGTGTGTGTGTGTGTGTGTATAGATAAGAATCAAAATTTAATCATTTGAAACTTGAAAATAATTCTAGCCTTGTGGGAGGATAAAACAGCGCAACTTTTGATTAAAATTAAATTTTGATTTGAGCTAATTGATGATTAAATGGATCTTTAAACCTCTTTTGCAATTTGAAAATTTAAAAAGTCATTTCAATTTTACTGGTAGATTTTTTGTGCCTGATGTGCCTGTGTGTGTGTGTGTGTGGGGGGGGTGTAGATGAAAAAGGAACCAGAATTTTACTTTTGGCTTATGCATTTCGTTTATTTGTTTGGTATTTTGCGCATGTTTTTTCAAGGAGTCAGAAAAAACTATGTACAATTGCCTTATTTATTAAAAAATTTGAGCATAATTTGAAAACCCTTTGAATTCGCTCCTAAAAATTTACATACTCTGCTTTAATAATTTATTTGTTATTTATCTATATATTGCATCTAATATATTTATATGATGTATCTAATTATATATTTTATCTAATGCTAGTAGAGATAGCTATAAATATATAAAATAGTTTGTCCTGACAGAGTGATAATCAACGCATATCCCAAACTACTGAATCTAGAACCATGAAAATTGGAGAGAAAGTACTTCTTATGATGTAAGCATGCACTAAGACGGAAATTTTGAAGGAGGAGAGGGACAAGCGGGGGGAGGTAAAAAATTCTGGAACAAATTGCCATATCTCAGCAAACATTTAAGGTAGGAGCGTAAAATTCCAGAAAATAAATCTGCTAAAAAAATTATTAAACACATAATCCAATGATTTTAGAAATCTCAACATAAGGGGTTAAAAGGAGGGAGTCGAAAAATTTAGAACATTTGGCACATCTCAACAGTCTTTTCAAATAAGAACGTGAAACAGCAGAAAATAAAATTTTTAAAAACTAATTAAATACGTGTTTCAGCGATATTTTAAAATTTCCACCCCCGAGGAGTTTAAATGGGGGTAGAAAATTCCATACTTTTTTGGCCATATCATAGGAAAGCCCTCAAATCACTCTTTCATATAATAAATCTTTCTCCCTCTCCCCCCGATCCCTCTTATCCTCTATTGGGGACAATTTTCGATCTTTTTTGAAATTGTAACGTTTTATCATTTTAGACCGGATTTTTTTTTTGTTTTTTTTTCGGGGGGGGGGGGGGGAGGGCTCCGATAAATATTACTTATAATATATGAAAATTTTATAGTTAGGGGAAGGGTCTATTCTGGGAGGGAGGACGATTTCCTAAATTTGGAATACATCTCTCTTGTGATATATCGTAGGATTCCTATTTTGCCCTCACGGGCAACCACTTTTCTAATTTTAGCCGATACCTTTCATGTGATATATTGCTGGAAAGCCCTTTGATTGCTTATTCGTATTATGCACGATTCGTGTCCCTCTCGGGAGGAACGGCTATTGTATTCCATCAGGAGATCGCCTAATAATGGGGAAAATATATTATATAAGACTAATAATAACATAATATAAGATTATTTGACTATCTCGATACACTAAGTCATAATTATCTTGCGAATTATGATATATATATATGTGTGTGTGTGTGTGTATATTAGTCTTCATGTTGGCCATAGTACTCGGAAATTTTCCTTCTTGGAGTCGGAAATTTTTGAGCCGACACCCCCCTACGCGATTAGGGTGGTTTACGCCCCTGTCCAAAAGAGGAGGTTATGAATTGGACCTGTATGTATTTCTTGTTCACTCATAAATTCTTTAAATATGAACCAATTTTGATAATTCTTCTTTTGTTTGAAAGTATAACATACCCATGTGGTCCCATTTTAATTTCACTAAATTCTGATAATTAGAATTTTTTTTAAATAAAAAAATGTGGATTTGATAAAAGGAATAATGATTAGTCGCAAATAATCTTTCATTGTTGCAACCGTTTTCAAATCATAAGTAAGGTATCCTGGGGTAATAACGCCACGTTAAGGTTCTACCAATTTTCACGGCTTAGTTTTAGATTGTATTTTTCAAACAAATATAGGATCTGATACAGCAACTCATTGACTATCTATATAAAATAAAATAATTTAACAGATATGTATTCATAAAATGTAATGGCGTTTTTTCTTGATCAATGTTATTTGGCGTTAATACCCACCTATATGGGTAATAACGCCATGCAAACAAAACTATAAAATAAGATGGAATAATGGCATGTAGATTGCCCAATTCTAAAAATACAAACTCTACAGCTCTAGAAATTGACAAATTGCAATCTAAGCTATTGAAAATGTACAATTTTTTTGTGACTCTGAAAGAAAAAGAAAGGTGTGGTGGTGGCGTGGGGAGGAGGCAAAAGAATATCAGATTTTAAGCTACGTTTTGCTTAAAAATGGCCATTTAAATAGAATTATTAGAAACATTGCACGGATTATTTGAATCAGTATTTATATTCCCATGTATTCATTCTATGCGATAGAAAATATTGATTTTTTTGTGAAAGTGAAAGAAAAAGGAGTGAGGTGGAGCTTCAACAGGATATAACACCCTGTGTCTCTCTTTGCTTAAAAAGTCCCACTTAAATATGATTATAAGAAACATTGCATGGTTTTAACCATTCATAATGTAATATTTTAATCATGTGAAGTTTTATAATAACTAGAGTTATATGTAATAAATATTCTTCTTAAACCTTAACTGCTGTTAGCGTCTCACATACCGCTGAGTTTTTCAAGTTTCAGAGTTTAACTTGCAATTTTTAGTTTAACTATAGATACCGGGAAAATTTGTTTCATTTGGAGTCCTATTACTATCTCTGGAGACTTTCGAATAGCTGAATTTTATTTATAATAGTCTTGTATATAAGGTTCAATGCAAAAATAATATTCTAAAAGTTAATTTAACATTTTTTTCATCGTTAGATTAAGCGGTCTGACAGGCCGCTCACAGTAAGTTATGCGACAATTTTTGTCACAACAGTTAAGGGTTAATACTATTATAGTGATCTAGTAAATATTTTTTAACCCATAACTCCACACTAATGCGGATTCTCCAAACCTACAGTTAAATTGTCGACGTTTTAAAGAACATGCTTAGCCCCCCCCCCCCCCCAAAAAAAAAATAACGTTTAACTTGTATTTTACAGTTTAACTATAGTTACAACTGAAATTCTCTTTCGTTTGGAGTTCTCGTAATATTTTTAGAAATATTTGAAAAGATTAAATTTAATTAGAATTAATTCTGTACAAAAAGTTTAGCGCAGGAACAGTATTATATGATTTTTAATCATGGATCGCCTTTTAACCTTTAACTAATGTTACCGGTCTCGTAGACCACTATTTTTCTTTTAATTTTTTAGTTTAACTTGTAATTTTCAGTTTAACTGCAAACACTACCGAAATTTTGTTTCATTTGGAATTTTAGTACTATCACCAGAGACTAAATAGGTGAATATTAAGTATAATACTCTTGTATAAAAAGTTTAGTACAAAAACACAATCCTATGAGTTATTCCCGCCTTTTATTCATCTTTCAATTTTCACATTCACATTCATACGTTACAATTCCTGTCACATCATTTAAAGGTTAAATTTATAAAGTTTTGAAAAACCAAACGCTGAGAAAGCGGACAGTTAAAATTTCGAACTCAATTGAACAATCCAGTGGAAATTTAATAGAAACCTGATTTTGAAGATGTTCGAATTTGAATCTCGAAAACATTTTGATATAGTTTTATTTAAAGAGTTAAAAATTATTTTTTACATTAGTAAAAAATAAAAAATAATAATATAATAAAAAATAAAATAGAGAGATTATTTTTAAGTATTGGGCACCCCTACCCTTAATATTACCATTTCAACAATGATGATAATGCTGTCCCATATTAATATATAAACCCCTTTCGGATATAGTTCTGCCGCTGTTGGGAATCAACCGGGGTAATAACGCCAATCCCTGGCGTTATTACCCCGGGATACTTATTGCGCAGGAAATTCTAAACTACAAATTATCTCGAGAAGATATCCAAAATCTTCTACAACAATTTGAAAATACATGAAATACACTACAAATTTATGTAATAAACAAAGTATTTCCGGATAAAAAATATAGTCTTCAGATCAAAAACCTTATCTCGCAAATTTTAGATCAAGCGTTAATTTTAGTTGCGTGTAAAAACAATAAGACCTAAAAATGAAACAAATTAACCTGAAGCTGTTTTTTTTGCGATTTATATGACTCAAAACCCTTCTGCGCAGAGCATATGGGTGTCATTTACCTGATTATTTCATAATTATGCAAAATATAAGCACTTGGCGTTATTACCCCAGGGTACCTTATATTAAAACTATGATTTCATATGCGTTAGCTCCAAGTTGTCGCCAAGCTTGGTTGCTTTTTTTTTGTTAGTTAGTATTTTTTTAAGCATATTTTATATTTTCAGATAAAATATATTAGAGAATTTATTTTGGAGTAAGAAAACTATATGGAAGCAATATATTTATTTCTCTTTTTTTAAAACACTATACGCTCCGAAAATTTCACTCAAGTTTTATAAATAAAATTTCTACCAGAATCTTTAATCAAAATTTTTTAGCTTTTCTATTTAACTTGTGATTGTGCTATAAATATATTTAACCTTTTTTTAAGGAAATTTCTGATTCACATGGAATTATGCGCATTTTACAGCAGTCAAAATGATTGCTCTTGGCGTTTCTAATGTTAAGAAAATTCTGTAACTAAAAAATTTTGCCATTTCATTATGCATTTAAAAATAATAATAACCAGTTTTTACAACATAATTATTTTTATTTGCGTTTACATTCTTTTTCTTATTTATGCAAATTAATAAATAATACAAAGTACAGTTTTTTACAATAGTTCATAGGCTTTCATATTATTTTCCTTGAATTCGTTCCCTTGCTTCGTGATAGTCCCGAATCCATTTTTGAATATGTCTCACTTCAAAATTTCTGGCATCTATTACTGTCTGAGGATCATTTGGATGAGAAGCCCTGTATAGAAATTAGTAATACTTAATAAATCTGAAACATTATGATGAAAAGTAAAAAATAGTGAACTACTCGAATCACTACGCGTCAATATCAAAGTAAATAAAGTAGCAGCTGTTTTAAAGCATCAAATTGGAATTTGTTGCCTTTTTTATGCGCACAAAATTTATTGTTGGTGCTTTTTCTCTGTGTGTGTGCGTTTCCATTTTCCAAAGGATTTCTTGTTGAATCCTTCAAACAGTTGCATGATTTCATTAAAGTAATTTTTTTTTTTTTTTTTTTTTTAATTGAGTTGTTTTTTCGTATGAAAGAGCGGTAAGGTAATTACACTTTCTTTTTTTCAATTTATAAAAGCATCTGTTTAAAAGTTTAATTTAAGCATTGCTGTAGAAGATTTTTTTAAAATCTAAATTTAAGTCTGAGGATTTCTAAATTTTAATCTAAGGATTTAATTTAAATCTAAATTTAATAAAACGCAGAGTAACGATTCCGGCACGAACTCATCTGCTCAATCACGCTTCTTCGCATTTAAATATCTGGTGAATCAAATAGAGATCCTAGATAAGATCTCTAATCTAGGATCTTTAGATTCAAGCGCCCCAATACGTTATCTGGTAGAGGAAAATGTAATTTTTTATCCCTTATTCAGGTAAATCCCATGCAAGTACATTGCATTGCACATATTTTTAACTTGTTCGTTTTTTTTTCTTTTTTTTACATGTTTAGATATTGGGTGATTTTCGTTCTCAATTATATGACAAATAAAAATTTACCTTAATTTCATTATGTAATGCTTTCAATCGCATTTACTATAAAAAATGACATTTTAGCATTAGTTAAAGGGACGTTAAAGAGGCGATATTCCTGTACCGAAGGCTGCGGAAAACGCCTCTATAGGCCATTTAAAGTCCCATTTGTACAGGATGTGCTAAAGGCTTTCTATCCAAAATGGCACAATAAAGCATTGCGTCTATACCGATGCGTCTGAGACATCTGTGCCAATATTTTTATCAATTATTTCAAATTTTAAATGAAACCCACGATTTGTACCCACCGTCCTAGGATGTGCACTAGTATATTTAGGAAGTTTCCTTGTCACCTTCATAAGCACAAACTTTCTTGCTGGTAATTTATTTACTAAGTTTAAGTAATATTTTTAATGGTATCATTTTAAAATATCTAATTTAAAAAGACTTAAATTAAGAAGATTTAATTGTAAGAAATTTGATTGTCATCTTCATAAGCACAAACTTTCTTGCTAATATATAATATATATATATTTTAAACTTCCGTTTTTCTTATTTTACTTCAGAAAGCGTTTCATGTTGAATCCTTGAAATAGCAAATTACATTTACTCTGTGAAAGAGCAATAAAATAATTCAATTTATGAAATATTTTTAAGAAGTTTGGTTTAAGAAATATTAAGTAATTCAATTTATGAAATATTTTAAGAAGTTTGGTTTAAGAAGCATTTCAGAAGATTTAATACTAAGCAGTTTCAAAATCTTTCAAACTTTCTCGCTATTTTTTCCTCACGTTGCATTGTAAAGGGGGCTTCATGTTGAAGCTTTGAAATAGCTGTATGCTTTGTTTATTACAATTATTTTAATTGAATGGCATCTCCGTATGGAAGAACAATAAAGTAATTTAATTAATGAAACATTTTTATGATTTGTTTTCTCCTTTTTTCAAGAGGGTTTATTTTACAAAGATATACTTTTAAGCAGTGTTGGGCACGCTCACGAAAAAAACGAACTAACTCAAACTCAAACTCAATTTCTCAAAAGTGAATTAAGTTCGCGTTCAAACTCAAAAATTTTCAAACGAACTCGTTCAAATCAAACTCAGTTGTAAAAGTGAACGAAGTTCATTAAAAAGTTCACTTTTTTATTTTTGTTTTTAAGAATTTGTTTTTCATATATAATAGAATTTTATAGTCTAAATTTGCAAAATTTTGGGAACTAATCTTTTGGTCGTTCAATGCAAAGATTTTCATGGGCCCGGCCCAATTTTCCTTCCCGACCTCTGTTCGAGGTAGGTTTGAGACTTTTTTCTACAGTTTCGAATCGAGATGAGCGCGACTGGATTCATCTTCCGGCTCCGGTTGGAGTTGGACTGCATCCTTCTTAAGGTATGAACAGACAGAAATTTTCAGTCCCAGTTAGAAGTCTGCACGGCGCCGGGTCAATAAAAAAATTGCTGGGTACCTGTTCGTTTAAAAATTTAAGCAAGAACGATAAAATATGAGCTATTTTCAATTAATATGACTTTAGCGAGAATAAGTATAAATATGCGTCGCGAGGCGAAACTAGTTTGACAACATCAATACAAAAATGTGATTTATACAGTGTAGAGATCGCACAGTTACTTTGTGTCTAACCCGGGCATAGTATTTTTTGGCAGACATCACGTGCAGGGCCGAGATCAGGATTGCATTGTTTTTCGACATTTAATCGAGCATGGCCATAGAACTAGGCTTAATTTGTTGTTAAGATGCGTAGTGCAAACAATATAAATTGTAAAAGTATTAAGATAGTGATAAATAACTTATGTTAACGCAATCTTTGTAAATATACTTCTTGGTAGTTGTTAAATTCACTTTTCAACAAAGCGAAAGTTTGAAACATTTTCTGATTAATTTTTTACTTTAAAGGTATAAAATTGACAATCCTGACTATTGAAAGGATTTGGAATCGAATAGGGTTTACTGTTTTTGGTAAATAAGATACTTGTATATACTTGTTGAGATATAAGAGATTCTTCTATTGGATACTTGGACCGAACTTTCGAATTTTACACCGCGCCGGGTTGGGCCAAATAATTTTCCTTCGCGCCGGGTCGGGTCCGGGCCTGGAAATTAAGGCACTTAAAGACTTCTAGTCCCTGTTCTAACACAGCTCATACGAAAATTATTCAGCTGGAACAAGTCTGGCTTGTTCAGTAAAAAATCAGTTAAATTTGGCCAAGCCCAATTTTTTTTTTATATAATTGTTGACTACTTTTAACATTTGCATTAAAGCATAATTTACTTTCCTTTCATTTCGGGTTCGGGTCAGATTGCAATCGATTGTCAGATTGCTTTTTTTTTTTTTCGTTCGAATCGAATTGCTGATCAAACTTATTCTGTTTGTCTGGTTTCAGTCGGGTTGCGGGTATGATTCCAAATATAATTTTCGGATTCGGGACGAGCAGCAATCAGTCCGCATAAGGCTTTATTTCTGATCATCTGAAAAAAAAAAATACTCGTCGTAAGTGGCGCAAAAATATTAAACACCAAAAAGGAGAAATTTACGTCTTGAACAATCCATGGAAGGCAATTTTTAATTATGTTTTTCTTTTTACGTTTAGTCGTTTAAAGTTCATTTTAAACAACACTTGGGGAGGCCAAGTACATTTTTGAACTGACGCAAACCAGAAAATTACATTTCAAGTCAAGTCAACCATCAACCCGATTCGAATCCACCAAAAAAATTTCTTCGACTGGCAATCCGACAAAAACATTTTCAACGACCCACAACCACACATCCGCAACTGATCCGACACAAAAATACATATATATTTCAATATGAATGAGTCTGTATTCAATTTTCTGCTTAAGAAATAAAATGTATATAAAAATTGAAGTTATAGATTATTCTTCTTTAACGATACAGTTAAGAATCATTTTTTTCTTCTATACTAAAATAGAAAATATTATCTACATTTCGTTTTTGACACACACAAAACACACATATGCTTGTGTATTTATGTACACGTAGACTTACTGCATATGTATAGATTTTAAGATGTTCAGTATTCAATGTTAAAAGTGTTCAATACATTTGTGTTAAAAATTGAAAAGAGTTTACTAAATAAAAATGTATGCTTGCAGTGTGTGTTCGCTATGAAGGTTTTATTGCATATAGATTTTTAGACTTTTTATTTTAGACATTCTTTTGGAAAATGGGATTTGTGAAAACCTGATTTGCGAGAGCCAATACCCAGTTTGAAAATGATCCGAACCCGAAACTGAAGTCAACCTCTAAAGATAAGTCCTTTGAAGCGGTAGAGTCTTCTTAACTTTACACAGAACCACAAACAGCGTTGCTAAATCTAGTGGACTTTTTTATTCAGAAATTTTGAGTTCAAACCATAAAATTTTAATTACTGATTGTCGTTCATTTTATTCACGATATACTTATAGCAATTAAAAAAACTATTCAAACTTTCTGAGAAGCATTCAGAATTTCTTAATGATAGTTTCTATAAATTATGCATAAATGCATCAGCAGCCTGTATAGATATTTATTTTTTCGTCGATATGTTTAAAATTTTGTCTTCTGGAAGAAGTTCTGACAAATATAAAATTGTTATTAAAGTCTTTTATTTTCATTTTTATAATCTATATAAAAGAAAATGTCCTATAGACTACAGGGTGTAAGCACATCCTTTCCAAAATCTTGGTTCTTCTACATTTCTTCCTATGTATTTTATTGAAAATTATATTGATTTTTTGCTAAATTTCTATTTGTATATGAATATCTGAATTTTTATTAATATGATTTATCTATTTATATGGCTTGGAGACTTAAAAATCTGAAAAATTCTACACAGAAAAATCTTTTAAGATGGAATCACATACCAATGAAAAAAAAATCGTTATAAAATTCTTTTTTTAGCAGAGATGTCGGTCGTCTCATTCAAATGTATTAGGATTTTTAGGTGCGTTCGTATTTATGTAAATACGTAGCACCTATTGTTGTCGCTCAGTCCGTCCGTCTGTCCGTCCGTCTGTCTGTCCGTCTGTCTGTCTGTCCGCATATAACAATGCAAAAACTACCCAACCGAATCGTTTGAAATTTAAAATACATAATTATAACATAATTTTGTCGAGTCATTTCAAATTTTATGAAAATCGGATGGATAGATCAATTACAGGGACATTCAAAACGATTCCGTTACATTACGGTCAATAGGGAAAAAAGTTTTAAATGCATTTTAATCGTTTGAAATTTAAAACATATAATTATTGCGTAATTTTGTCGAGTCATTTCAAATGTTATGAAAATCGGATGCATAGATCAATTACAGGGACAATCAAAAGGATTCCGTTACATTACGGTCAATGTAGAAAAAGTTTCAAATGCATTTTAATGATGTTACACTCATTCGAACATAATAGAATTGGTATGAATCTATGAAATATATACTAAAATATGCATTCTGTACAATCTGTGATGCAAAGAATTTTTATTATTAAATTACAGGGCCACACAAAAGTATTCCACTATATAATGCTATACGGGGAGACATGGTTTGGTACGTGTTTTAATTATATTCAACTATTTCACATTTTATGAATAAGATATACGTTGCTGAGGTGTAATAAAAATTACTTCTTGCATATTTACAGAAACGTAAAGTTTCGACTACTATACTGTATCCGGAGTACGCTCTACTATATCAGCAAGATCTGAATGTTTTTAAAACTTGGTTATCGTACGAACGCATCTCTTTTGCTACGTTCACGTGCAATTTCCAACTTGTTTTAAATTACAATTATTTAAAGAAAAAATACTAGGGGGGGGGGTTCTGCCCACTACGAGCTACGCTCGTCAGCCCCTGCTCCGATTCTAAAAATCGGTTAACTTAACCGATTTTAAATTGTTTACGGTGTATTGAATTATAATTAAAAAAAAGCTCTAATGATGGCCTGTAAACGGGTTTTAATTCTTTTCTCGATTACGGCGGGTTTTAAGGCCAAATCAGCTGCTGTTAATGGCTGTTTTCGCGTTTGATTAAATAAAACTACTTTAACACTGAAAAATCATTTAATATAAAAAGAACTAAGTCAACAGAATCTTTGCTTCAGGGTATTTTTTTAACAATGCTATAAGAAAATAGTTTTAAATATGTAATTTTAAATGTAATATTTGAAATCTGACGTAATTTTCACGAAACTTTTCTTCCTTTTCATAATAGTCACGCAAATATATTTTTATCATTAGAAAAGAAATATTATTTGCGCTTTCTTAGAATTGACAACAATAATAAAAAAAAAATTACATCAAAATATGAAATCTCTGAGTAAAAATAAAGAATAGAGATGAAATATGATCTAAAATCCGCTACATAAAGCCCAAACAAAACCGCGTGATTTTGCAAAAAAATGAAGAAAACTATTAGTAATGCAATTTTTAATTCATAATATAATGAAATGTTACTTTAGAATGTTTAAATATAAGCAGATCATTTTCATTTAAAGAAAAAAAATGCATGGCTTATATGTCAAAGAATTCGGTCCTTGCTCAATGTGATATTGTGTTTGGACCGAATGTAGACATTTATATTTGAGGGATAATGCGCATCATATTGCTAAGCCTTTTAACTCCATACTCCTCAATCTCTTTCCTCCATGATATGAAATAAATCTCTCGTGTACGTGTAAACACAATCTTTTAATTTTAACTCTCTGGATATTTAAAATTTAGCGTAATTTTCTCCATTTACGACTTTTAACGCATATAAATGAATTCATTATTTTACAGTTTCCTTTCTTTTTTAAAATTCACATGTAAATATAGTTTTTTTTTTTTGCCGTAATTTTCAATATTTTCCTGTTTTTAATACGTAGTAATATTTTTTACTAGATTTAATATTAATCTGAAAGTTTTTTTCTATTTAAAATATTTAAGTGTAAAAATAAATTTTTAATTTGAAAAAAATATTTCTTGCGCTGTTTTTTTTTTTTTTTTTTTTTTTTTAGATAGCAACAATTAAAAATAATACCTTTTTCTAAAATATGTAAAAAAAAAAAATTCTCGAAATGTTGAAAATTTGAATTTAAAAAGGAAATAAATGCATAAAAAATTAGTCAAATAAAAAAAAAAAATAATAATAAATGCAGTTTCCTCACCGGGAACTTCTAATGTATAAAATAATCTAAAAATGTTTAAATTCCTATGTGTAGTTTTTGCTCCTATAAACGATTTAAAAACTGTATGCATCAGCGTGTTTATCAAACACTTCTCTATAATTCCACCAATTTGCATATTTTTTCATGCAATAACTCTAATAATATTAATGAAGAAAAACCTCAGGTCACAAAAAGATCATTGTCAGTGGCAGTGACAGCGTTTGTTATCTTTTTTCTTTTTTTAGAATAGAGAGAAACCAAATTTCCTAAATTAAATTTAAACAAGTAAGAAAAATCATGCGTTAAGCATAGATTATGAAGCATTTTCCAACACTTTTTGAAATCTTTAACAGAACTTCGTTATCGAGGGAAATAACGCATTACTGTTTTTATCCAAATATGTTTTCTAATACTTTTGAAAAGCCTTGTATTTGATCTGTCGATTAATATACAGACTATATAATGGTAAAATTTAGTTTAGCAAGAAAAGGCCTAACTGGTTGAAATTTTCCTTTCAGCAATTTATACTAATAGATGGAAACATACTTGAATATTTTTGTTTAGCCCTGTAAAATACACAGTACCTTTAATACACGAAAGTATTTTGCTAAAGTTTAGTTTAAAAATAAATTCTCTTTAAACTACTTCATTCAAATTTCTAGAAATTATTATCCAAAGGCGACCATATATCCAGTTCTTTGCATAACTCTGTATATCATTTTACCTATATTCTACGAATATTTCTTTCTAAACTAAATGCAGTTCATCGTAAAAAGACATACCATATTTAAAAACCACCTTTAAGTAAATTACGCTCATACTCAGTAACCTTTCCGAGATTTTTAGTGTAACCCTGTATATCTAAATGGTGTAACAATTAGCATTTATATAAACCATATAATATGCATACATATATAGTGAAATTTAAAAGCGTATATCATAATTAAAAATGCATTTCATCCATCTAACAGCCATCTTCCATCATCCTTCTCCGGATAGAATATGCTATTTCTAATCTTTTGTGTGTCCTTGTAAGTACTATGCACAAGTATTATGCATGAAGTAACTCATATTAATCCTCGGCTTTGATTATATATGAAATCGTTTACCATAATTAAAATATGTCGCAAACAATTCCCCCCCCCCCTTTATTATTTTGTATTGGAATTCTTTTGTATGGCCCTGTAAATGAATAATAACTATTCTTTTCGCTGTATATTTTAGTGCACTTTGGTGATGCATATAAATTTGAAGATGCTTAACAGGGTATAACATCTATAAAATTCATTTGAAACAATTTTTCCCCATAGGCCGTAATGTAATGGAAAACGTTTGACTGTCCCTGCAAATAAACTTATCATTGCAGAACCTTCATTTTCAATAGGGTTTGTACTCGGGTAAACGTCATTAACGTCCAAAAATTTCATGACAGTCCGAGTATATTTACGAGAGTTAAAGCGCGGCCAGACGGACAGGCAGCCAGGCAAACCGAATGCATAACCACTTTTCAACTTTGTTGGAAAGTGCTAAAAAGAAAAAAAAGATTTTGAAAGGCAGGTTGAATAAATACAGTGAAACCTCCAAATAAAGGACACCTATAGGACTGGAATTTTTGTCCCTTAAATAGAGGTGTCCCTTATTCGGAATTTTTTACATTATTTTTAAGTAATCGTTCAGAAATATATAAAATTTACAAAGCAATAAAGGTGAAATTCAAATGTAACCGAAGTGTATAAAGTACATTAATCAGACAAAAGGAAGAAAACAGAATTAATTAAAATTATCAATTGATTACTAAATTGTTAAATGATTTGTAGAATGATTGATTTGTATTTTTATACAAACCGTGTCTATGCAAAAAGTATGCAAACATTTAAAAGAATTTCACTTGAAGTTATCAATCAAAAGGGATTGTTTTGCAAATTTCAATTTTTAAGTACAAACCTTTCACATTTAACATATTTATAAATTTAGTTTTTCATTACTAGCAATATTTACAAAAAAAAAAAAAAAAAAAAAAAGTATTCAACTGTTTTGCGTATTTTAAGGCAACAAATCTCTCAACTGCGCTACTCAGCAAGTGGAAAATGTTTTGACACATTTACAAATTTATTTTTTAACGGAAAAGTATAAAATTGGAACACTTGACTATGGAAGTGAGAAGGAATTCAGCTGTGTTTTCAATTTTTTTGATAAACAAATTATCTATTGAGTTAGAGGCGATTTTGATCACGTCACAAAGGCGTTTTTTACCCTTTCTTGAATAGTTAATCTTCTTCCGCATGGGAATTTGGTTCAAAATGCTCACTTAACAAAATTTTCTGAAAGATTTATTGCATTTGCAAAGAAATAGGAAAAACTGGTCGATTGTATATTTTTTGAACAACAATGTCTTATAGTTTCAGGCATTTTTGAATAAAAATAAATTAAAACTTATGTTTTAAAAGTTGCCATTTTGGATTTGAGAATAGCCTTAAAGCATCTGTAAAGTTCTTTATTTCACAATTTTCTTTTATACCACCACTTTCAGAATTATCGTCACAGTTTTCAGAATTACTTTCAATGGGGATAAACGCACTGCTATCGAATGAGAATTGTGGGTAAATAAATAGTCATTAATTCCGTCGTATGTCTCTGTATCAACATGATTGTCTATCTGTTTGATAAGTTCACAAAAATCTGCATTTTCATATTCATCACAAACTGCTTCACTATCTGAAATGCAAGAACCAGGTTCTTTAATCTCATTTTCAAGTGTCCCTTAAATCGAGTGTCCCTTATTCAGAGGTAAATACATTACACGTCCTATACCAAGGGAATTCGGAGTGTCCCTTATTTGGAGGTTTCACTGTATAATGATTTCTTGTTTATAAAAAATATGTATGAATTACCAGTACTTACAATTAAAATTATGCTTAAAAATTAAAAAAATAATAATAATGTGTGTTTATTTTTATTTATGTTATTTAATTGACAATAAATTTAAAATAAAATTTTGATATTCGGTTTGAAATTTGACAGAATATTCAATTATCAGCCAAATTAGTATTCATTACATCCTATTTAGGAAATAGTAAAATTTGTGTTTAAAGTTATATTCAGATTAAATTAATCAAGTTCCAAAATAACAATAATTTCTTTTTAAAAATCCTTCAAATATTATAATTTAATCATATTCAGTTACATTAAGTATGTAAAACGATATAAAAAAGTGCTTCATGTATGATATTTTTAAATATTGTTAATCAATCTTAAAAATGAAATAATTTGGAAATCATGTTCTAAAATTTTATAATATATAATATTTCATATTCATATTCTCATTGATATTATTTGATTAAAGATAGAAATGTGCATAAATATAGAAAGCTTTTACAACTTTTCTCTGGTAAAATATAATAAGTGCTGAAAAAAACCTCCCATCTCCCCAAATACAGGAAAATCATACTGCTAAGATTGAAAGAAAGAAAGGGAAAAAAAACCCTTCTTATTTTCTTCAAAACATTGCACTTGGTTACAGATTACAGATGAACATAAGAAATTGTTTCCCACACTCAAATCCATAGAACTGACCGCCACTAACAACACATAGTCATTTTGCCTAGGGCTCCCCAATTTGGCCACCCTGATAGTGAATACGAGAAAGATCGCTGATAAGTAAATAGGATACCCTCTTTGTACAAAACAATTTATAAGACGGTCCGAAAATACATAAGTGAAAGTGGTCGAAGGGGGAAGGTGAGAAGGTCCCCATTGCGTATTGTAATTTCCCTTCCGTTTTTAAAAAACATTCGTAGAATACTTAGATGCTTGCTAAAATAAGAAAAAGATTGTAACAAAAATAATAAATTTAATGTGTAGTATTTTTCTTTTCAATTTATTAAATCAGTGTTTTTAATAGACTTTTTTTGTATTATATATATTTTTTTTTCCTTTTTAATTGCTTCTCAAAGATATTTGAAACAGACAGCAGTAAATTATGTAAGACAATGTTAGATCTAACTTTTGTTATAGCCAAATATTTTAAAACTTTATATGTTTTTAAAAAATCATTCATTTGTCACAGAAGATGAAAGTGAAAAAATACAGTATAAGTTAAAATGCTCACGCTAATAAATATACACATACGGTAAAAAAAGAAAGAAAAAAAAAACCTTCACAATCCCTATCTTTAGCTTTCCTTTCTTGCCAACGAGAAATTTTTTGACATATCCATGTCTTTTAAAACGTAAAAACACGAAATTTGCAGGCATTATTTTAGCAGACATTTTTTAGACATTACAATAATATATTTTAATTTTCCATAAATATATTACATTTTAAGTAATAACGAACTGCTGTTTCCTGACGCCCTTTGACCGACTGTTTGCCGTCGCGTCAGGAAAGTCGTTATAAAACGCCATCTTTGACAGCATTTTAAAAAAATGAACCTTCATCTTTATCCAGGCCCTTTTTACCACATGGGCAAATCGGGACTTTGACCATGGGTCCCGGATCTTAAGGGGCCCCCAAATCCATGCATTAAATTATAAAACATTTACTTTCTTTTTCCTATTCCAACTCTTCCATATGTTGAAGTTATTAAATTCATCTTAAAACAATAAAACAACTTGATAAAGTCATAAAAAAGGGTTTTGTTCTGCACTAAGGTAAAAAAAGGGGGTAATTTTATTAATTATAGTATTTAATTTAGAATTGACAGAGTTAAGAATTTCCTTCTGTTTATATCTAAGGTCCGAAAAATATGTTTATGTCTTACAGATACACATATAAACGACCATGAGTTCTATTTAAATAATGTTGCAATGACTTGAAAGGGGCCCCCCCCTGATTTATCTTTGCCCAGGGCCCCAAAAATCATAATCAGGCCCTGTCTTTATCGAAAAAATGGCAAAGTTTCTTGTTTTCTCAGTTTCTGATAAAAAGCACCTAAGCAATTAAAATTATTTAGATGATATTAAACTTTTTGTAATAAACCCAAAAAGATCGTTTCTAAGCATTTAGACGAACTCAAAATAATTTATTTTAAGAAATTCCTCACTTATTCCTTAAAGCGCGTAAATCAGGTTCTTTTTTAACAGAAACAATATATCTAAAATATATTTAATAATTTAAAATTTTGATAAAAATAAATTTTCCAATTTTCCATTTGAAAAGTTTAAGAATAACAGATTTCTCTTAAACCTTGGCTCTGAAGCAGGGATGTTCAAACTTTCTGCTTCATCAGACTACATTTGTGCGGAAATGTATGTTTCGAGCCGCACGTGCACAGCGTGGTACATGCACAGCCCCCTCTTCCCCCCCTTTAATTAGCAAAATAACCCCCATAACTAATCAGGAATACGCCTTATCATAATGAACCTATAATCCAAAATTTGAAGCAAATCTGATAATTCTGCGTAAAAAGCAATTTATTTAATTTAAGGGAGGTTATATTCTATTACTTTTCTATACTTAGCCATTAAACCCTTAAAACTATTCAGGGATTCATCTTATCAGAAAGAACCTACATTTAAAATTTGACTTACCTCAGATAATTCTGCATAACAAACAATTTATCTAATTTAGGGTGAGATAATTGACCATCCCCTCTTTATTAATAAGCAAAAGAACTCATAATTAATCAGAGATACGTCTTATCATAATGAACTTATATCCAAAATTCCAAGCAAATCGGATAATTCTGCGTAAAAGCTATTAATTCAATTTAAGAGAGGTTATTCCCCCATTCCCCTACGCTTAACCATTAAACTCCCAAATCTCTTCAGGCATTATATGTTATATATAAACCTTATCAGAAAGAATCTCTATCCAAAATTTGATACATATTGGATAATTCTGCATAAAAACCCATTTATGTAATTTAGGGCGGAGGGGGGGAGGGGGAGGGGTAATCGTCCTTTCCCAAAACTAATCAGGCAAACGTTTTTTCAGTATGAACGTATATCCAAAAATTGAACCAAAACAGTTAATTCAACATGAAAAACTCATTTACCTAAATTATGAGCCTCCCCCCGATCCCCCTTTCATACTTAACCAATGAATCCCCAAAATCTATAATAAATCCCTAAAATCAATTCCTCTTCACCTTTTTTGCAATAACTTTTTTTCCGTGTCACCTTTTTTCCGGTAACTTTTTTTCGTGTCACTTTTTTTCCGCTTTTGTAGTTTATGTCACTTTTTTCCGATAACTTTTTTTCCGGTCACTTTTTTTCCTTTACCCAGATTCTTATAACCGGTTTTCAAGTATATTCCTCCCCCGAACACACACACACACACACACCATAGAAATACAACATGTATTATTCTTTAAAGAAATTTTTAACTGTAGAATAATGGTAATTTAAAAATATATGCATTTTCGTCAAAAATTGTAGACTCAAAGAGGTTGTTCCCTAAACAAATCTTTATAGTTAAATCAGACAGGGACGGGTCAATGATTTTCGTGCAAGCAAGGTTGTGAGACAATGTGAAAAAATTTCGATTTGGGCACACTTCGCTTAAGAATAAAGTACAGTTCCAGAAATAAGCCCGGTCCAGTCTGGACCGAGCTTTCAGATAAAGGAAGACCTGGGCACGACCCAAAAAACTAATGATCAGACTCGACCCGCCCCGAGTCCATGTAGACCTCTAAACGCCGTTTGAATGGAAACTAGTTGGATGTGCCATTCCCAAAACTTTCTTCCATCTCATACATACATTTTAATATTAAAAAAAAAAGTTACTCATTTTAATGCTTTAATAATTTTACAATAACAATTCAATATCATACCAACTTTGATTTTTATCTTAAATTTCTACTTCAGTCAATTAATCGGAGTAAAAACGAATTTCCGTCTCTGCACGAGCCGATGGACAATTGAATAATAGTCAGATTTTTTTTTATAATTATGGGAGGACCTACTTGCCTCACCAAAAATAATCATATACAAAAATTTAGTTCAGTTCTAGAACTAACTACTAGAACGTAAACTTTTAGGTGGTGCAATATTGAAAATGGCATAAAATTCGCTATTGCAGTGCCCCCTTCCGGCGGATTTTTTTAAAATTCAGGGAAGACCAATTAGTCATAGTCATACACTTACACAAAAAATTTGGTTCAATTCGATGTATAACTTCATATATTTTTGGTCGGTACAATATTGAAAATGGTACAAAAATCGCGATTGCAGCGCCCCCTTCAGAAGGATTCTTTTAAAATTCAGGGAGTACCAATTATCCATAGTCATACACTTACACAAAAATTTGATTCAATTCGATGCATAACTTCATATAATTTTGATCGGTACAATATTGAAAATGGCACAAATAACGCGATTGCACTCTCTGGATGTCTGTGTGCATACCCTTCGAGACAATGCTAGTCTGAGTATTGTGCTTTAGTAATTGCTCCTTTTTGCTAGTTTGGAACTTAATTAATTTTACAGAAGAGGAGGGGCTAACTTACCTTATAGCAATTGCGATAGACAAAAAAGAGACACAAGAGGAAGATCTTATAATGGTTCCGTTTAATTTTTTAAATACAAAACTCTAAAAAGTACTTATTACAGTTTCCCTTTCATGCTTATGTTTTTCATTTAAAAAAGGGGTCATGGGCTCCGTAAATAGGCACATTTATTAAAAAGTATTGGTCTTTCCATATTTATTTCTGTATATCCCATTATAAACTAAATTGATTTTAAAATGAGTCCTTAACTGTATCTAAATATTTGAAATATTAATAACATTAACACATTTCCACGGATTCGAGGCTTAAAAATATAAAAATTTCTAAACTGGTGAATCTTAAAAAAAAAAAAACTTAGAAAAATTCATTGTAGACAGATTCTTTATTAAGAAATTCGCCGTCTTTTACAAATGTGTTACGATTTTTTTATACGCATTATTCTATCCATTTTGCACCGATCTAGAAATTGTTTCGTTTAAGACAGGATTTCGTCATATACAGATTTTTGTAGCACCTTTTATAATACTGTTTCCCCCATCCCCTAGCATTGTATATGAACTATTCTTTAAAGAAAAGTTTAATTGCTGAATCATGGTAATTTAAAATTAGACTAAACTATGGCTATAGTGGAATCGATCGGTATCTTGAAAATTTTCCGTAAAAGACAATATTTCGTCTTAGACAAATTCTACTCAGTCTGCGGATTCGCAGGAACTTGAAAATCTTTCTGATTTAGACTTATTTCCTCCTTACACAGTCCACCTTGTACAGACAGTTTACTGTATATATCTATTTTCGGCGAAATTGTATACAGCCCAGGTCCGGTTCGGCGCGACTCGAGTCTGCAGAAGAAGTAAGACTAGGATACTACCCAGAGAAGTGATATCCAGACTTAACCCGTCCTGAGGCTCGTGTAGGCCTCTAAATGGCATTTGAAAGAGGGAAAAAATGTACTAAGGTCTGGAAAAATTTTAAATAAATTATGAAAAAATTGAACGTAAATTTGAACGTAAATTTCGTTCAAACTCGTCTATTTTTTGAGTTTCCGTTCAGTTCACGCTCGTTTATAAAATAGTGAGCGAAGTTCAGTTCAAAGTTCACAAATAGTGAGCGAAACTCGTGAGTTTTCGTTCAGTGAGCGCGTTCATACCCAACACTGCTTTTAAGAAGACCCATTGTCAATTTCATAAATGCAAATTTCTTGCTGTGACTTTTTTCGTTTCTAAGAAGTTCAACAAGTATCTTGGAAAATTTATTATTAACCTTCTCAACACCGCGAACTGATATATCCGTTCACTATAAGCTGCATTTTTGCGGTAATAGTAGCATTATTTAGTAAATTAATATTATTCTACAGATATAATCAAGTTTTAAGAAATTAAGGTATGATTAATACTATGGAGGCTTATATATCCGTGTATAATGTAGAAAATATATATATTGCTGGAAAAACATTTTTTAAACATTTTTTAAAAATTAAAGTAAAAAACAACATTATAATTTTGCCTTTTTGCTATGGGCAGTCGAGAAGTTAAGAAGTTAAGTTTGATGCTTTTTTCACTAGCAAAATTTTTTAATTTTTGTCAGGTTCCTAGAAGACATCTGCCCTGAATTAGAAAGGAATGACATTTCCTTATCTGAATATTTTATGTATTGTGGGTTGTGTATCCGTGAAGCTCGAAATACCTTTCTTTCTTTTCTATAATAACGAATGACAGATGTTGACACAGGTGTGCAGATGACGCACTCGTTGATGAATGAAAGTGATGGCCGCGGGGCGTGCCTCAGCTGTCATCTAGCTATTGGAGTGATGTGTAAACAGGAGATGTCATGACTCAAGGTTGGAGTGCGGGATTGAACCAATGGATGAGCTCTGAGGAGTCCTGCATGGGGGAAGGAAGATCTCTGAAGGTCAACTCTGGACTGAGAGGTTGGAGACAGTTCTCGCTTGGCGTTGAGACCGATAGGTCGCTCAGGATTTGTGGTCCTGTTGGATAGTGTATATTTTGAGCGTGGGACAAGGCGTCCCGGTGGATAGTGTTATAGGCCGAGAAGTGAGGCCTAGTACCCTTGTGTATTGAGATTCTGCAGTAATCTCTGATAAAGCGTATCGAACGTGCGTTGAGTGTGAGGAAGAAAGTGTAAGCTGAACGGTACACAACCAACGTTTAGTGTAGTTAATTTAATGTTGAACCGGATCATCTATATCCGAGTTGTAATTGTAGATAGTTGTAAATATTGTTTCTTGTGTACATATCTATATCTTAAATAAACTGTTAGTTCAGTTCATTAACAGAGACAGTGTTATTTTTACCCAATCCTCACAGCAGGTGACCGATATCACCCATTAATATCGGTGGTGGCAGCTTAAACTACCTAGGACATTCTTCTAAGTTTGGTGGACTGAGAGGAGCGTCCGACAATTTTTTTTTCTAAACTTTTGCACTGCAGAAGTTTTATGCTGGAACTTTGAAATAACTATTCAGTAATTAACCAAGTTTCATTTAATAGGGTTATTTTCTTTGAATGGATTCTACACATAAAAAGCAATTAAATAATGCAATTTATAAAATATTTTTTAAGAAGTTTAATTTAAGAAATATTTAATGATTTACCTTTAGAGGATTTATCTATGCAGAAGTTTCCATTCATATAAATATATTATTTATTTATTTTACATTTTTTGAATTTTTCTAATGTGTACAATAAGCTTCTTTCATTTAAGAAATTACAGCTAATAGAAAGAAAGCGTTTATCGGATAAATAACAAGTACGCGGGACCCTGCGGGAAGTGTTTTAAAAGATTCCATTTGGTAAATTTTCATTGCCACCTTCATAAGCACAAAATTTCTTGATGTTGCTTTTTTTTTTCTTTCGATACCCTTTTTCATTTTTCATTGCAACTTCATGTTAAAGCCTTGAAATATCTGTATTATTTCCTCAATACAGCTATTTTAACTGGATTGGTTCTTTAATAAAAAAGCGATAACATAAACTAAATTTACTAAAGAAAAATGCTTAAAGTAAAATATTCAGAAAATCCAATATCTAGATTCAAATATTTTCTATAAATATTTCAATGCTTAAGTGTAGTATCGCAAGGATATAGAAAGCCGAAATCCTTGTACATTAAAGTAACAGTATATTTTTTGAAAATATGAGTTTTTGATTATTAAGAAATAGAAAAAAAAATCGTAAAAATACGCGTCCCTTTTTTGTAAAACTTTCGAGGTATTTCTGTAAAATCATAATTTATTTCCGTTAAAGTAATGTTTTTTTATCTGAAAATTTTATGGTATTCATAATTTAAAAAAGAGAAACATAATTTTAAAAAAATCCAGTTTTGCTTTAGTAATGTAAGCAGTTTGTACTTCTTTCTTATTAGCTAACATTTTCATTAATTTTTTTCTATTCTCAATTCTTACTGTATTTATTTCTAAACAATATTTATAAGAAGACAACGATAATATAATAATACTGATATTGTAAAATGATAATAATTTAAAAGCAACAGTAATGTTGATAATTAAATCTCTTTATGTTTTACTGCTTTTACTGCTGTACTGAGACACTTATAAAAATACGAATAATTTTAATATATATATATTTATGTATATATATATATATATATATTAGGGCGGAGCGTAAAAAACTTTTTTTTCCGAAATTCTTTTCTCCCTAGCGCGGAAAAGTTGTCTAGTGGTATCAGTAATATACTCACAAAATTTTAAAACAATCAATGAATATCTTCCGGTTCCACTTTTGGGTCGAAATATGCAATTTTAGCCAAAAATATTGTAATTTTTCACATTTCAGTAATATTTTAAATTTTCAATTTTTTCTTCGCCCTAGTGCGGGAAAACTGAAAGAGTACATAAAGAAGACAAGTCAAAAATATATAGTGAATTAAAAAATACCTTCTTGTTCTACTCTGGGTTCTAAATATGGGAAATTTGTCGAAAAATATACAAATTTTCACATTTTAGTCATTTTTTTATTTTTCAATTTTCTATTCCCGCTGGCATGGAAATGTTCGAAGAATATGCAAGAAACACAAGTAAAAACTTTAGAATAATAAATAAATATCTTCCTTCTTCCTTTTCGAGGTCTAGAAATGTCAAAATAACCAAAAAGTATGTAACATTTCACATTTCAGAGATTTTTTTTTTTTTTTTTTCTTATCAATTTTCTCTTCTCGCTCGTGCGGAAAATTCGAAAAATCATATAACAAAGATAAGTGTAAAAATTTAAAATAATTAATAAATATCTTCTTATTTAATTTTTTATTACTTAAACTGGCAAATTCATGGCATTAATGTACTCAAAAATCATAGAACAATCGAATTAAAAGCGATCTGAGGGAAAATCCTCTAATAAGTTTAGCTTTCTGTTCGTTTACTGTAGTGTTGCAGTTGGTTTAGTGCTCCGCTCGTGATAGGTTCTTAATGAGGTATTCAATTTTAGCTTCTGTATATTATTGAAAAATAATACATCTGAAACTGTTTACAAAATTTAAATTTTTAATATTGTGTTGAACTCATAGTGTCCATAGAAAATATTACAATATCACAATTAAGGCGCAATATACACGGGATTTTTCTCATCCCCATAGGCGTAACTAGAGAATTTTTCTAGGGGGGGGCCACGGCCCCAGCTATTTGATAATTTTTAAACAATAATTGTAAAAACTATTATTGTTTGGAAAACAACAATAGTGTGACAATGTTGTTTTATAGTAAATTGTTTGATAATTTCCAAACAATAATAGTATTAGTAACTAGTCGGATGTGGCAATTCCAAAACTTTCTTTTTCTGATTTATTTTAAGATTCACTTTTGCTCTCAAACGCATTAAACTGGGAAATTCTCTTATTTAGAAACTATATTAGATCCCATGACTGCGATTTTTTGATAAATGCAGAAAATATTACAAAGTCAAAGTCCGTCTTTTGAACCGAATTTTCCAAAGCGGGAGATCTGGGAACGAAAAAAAGGGGCAATCTGAGAAAATAATTGTCGATAAATCAAATTCTAATGAATTCAGAGAAAAATAAAGTCATGCGGCATCTTATAACATATCATAAAAAATTATCTCAGCAAGTTTCATGTTTTTACTTTTAAAAATGAATCTGAAAATGTATAGGAAAATTTTGAGCTGCTGAGAGAGAAAAAACATTTTTTCGAATACACCCTTAATGCGTCAAAATTTGCTATCTCAGTGCCAAAATTAAATGGCAATTTATGATCATTATGACGATTTTAAATACATGAACTTCCTTCCATTAGTTCTTAAAATAAGACTATTGCGGAAATGTAAAAAAAATGCAACATAAAAGCGCCCCCTGTTGGGCGATTTATACCAAAACATAATCAGCAATAATATTTATCAACCTATACCTGAATCTGAAATTTGGCGAAGTTCGCTGATTAGTTCTATAAATAGAGCTATTGCTGGAATTGAGAAAAATTCAGCAATGGAGCGCCACTTATTGAGAGATTGACAACAAAACATGAACAAAACTAGTTCATTTCACGAATTTACTGAATCTAAAGTTTGATGAAAATTTCTGCACCTGAGAACCTGAGATAGAGCTTTTGTGCAAATCGTGAAAAATGCAACATAGCAGTGCCACCTGTTGAGCAATTTACACCAAAGTGCAAACAACATCGATTCATGTTGAGAACTAACTGAATCTGAAGTTTAAAGGAAATCCGTGTATTAGTTATGGATATATAGCTGTTGCGAAAATCGTAAAAAATGCACCATAGCAGCGCACCTGTCGAGCGATTTGCACCAAAAACTAATCAGTATCAATCTTATCAAGAACTACCTGATTATAATTTTTAATTAAATTCCGTGCGATAGTTCTTGAGATAGAGCTATTTCAAAAATCGTGAAAAATTTAGCATACCAGCGCCTTCTGTTTAGCGATTTACACAGAAACCAATACAATATCAGTTCATGTTAAGTACTGACTGAATCTGAAGTTTGGTCCGTGATATCCGTGCGTTAGTTCTTCAGATATAGCTGTTGCGTTAATCGTAAAAAAAAGCAGCGTAGAAGCGCCATCTGTTGAGTGATTTGCAACAAATACTAATCAGTATGAATTTGTATTAGGGACTACCTGAATATAAATTTTTATTACATTCCGTGCATTAGTTCTTGAGATAGAGCTTCCACAAAATTTATGTCACATATAGACAGAGTCAGATTCACATATACACAAACAGACATTTTGTAAAAACTTGTTCTTACTAAAAACTAGGAATCTCTGATCCCTAAAACGGGTAAATCCGTCAAAAACCGGAATTCGAAAATTTTCACGAATCCAATATTTTCTTCCGTAAAGATATAAAAAAGTAAAAATAGTTTTGTTAGAACTGATAATACTCAAAGGAAAGCTCACTTGTTAATACATTCCTGAAAACGTATAATCTATCAAAGAAACTAATTGGATGAAACTTTCTTCTGTCTTTAGTGGCTATCAGATACAAAAAATTTACGAGCAACAAACTTTTCAACCGATTTTAACTCCAACTTTTTCCCGTTCAAAGAGAGAAAAAGGTTATAATTATTAGGGATGGGACGAATATTCGGCCACTATTCGGTATTCGGCCTATTCGGCCCTTTTGCCGAATATTCGGTTGGCCGAATATTGAAGGCTTGTTAACCGAATACTTCGGCCGAATACCTGTAGCCGAATATTTAGAGATATCTTGCCGAATATTGCTAAAATCTCGCCGAATAGTGAAAGATATCTTGCCAAATAAATTTCGGATTTAAAGAATTTCATTCTTGCAACTTTTTTTCCTCTAATCCAAATTGGCTGCTTCATTTATGAAGTCATTCTCACTCTTACTTACAAAATATAGAGTTATTCAGATACTAAAAAATATACAGCCTTTCTGTATTTCCTATAAAAGTTGGTGATATTCTAGAAAATGCTGCCCAAGTTAGAGATTTAATTGTACGGGAAATGTCATCATTATAGAATGATATATTACAGTTCAAAATATAAAAATGCTGCCTTATTCTAAAACGCTCGAATATTTTTTAATGTCTGCAAATTCCATGCACATATAAAAAAGGCTCTTATGAAATTCATAACTTATTTTCTATAAAGTAAGAAATGAAAAAATTTATTCACTAGGTGTGATAATGAAGATTCATTTTCAAAATTAAATATAATTTATCACCATTCCAACTACAACGGTTAATCTGAAAGCAAAACTGGTGTCAAATTCGATACATATTAGATGACACAACTTGCTTTATGAAGATGGTTTTATAAATATTTTAATATAAATTCTAAGTCTCAACAAAATATTTTTTTCATTCTATAGTTTTCACTTTTAAATAATTATTTGCATAATTACTGACTTAAATATGTAACATTATTATGTATATATTTTTAATTTAATCTTCCTTCCTTCATGTTGTTATCAATTTCTGTTTATCCTTTTAATGCTTGTTGAATAAGTGGAATATTGAAGTTGAATATTGTATGTGCTGATTCAAATGTCAAAGATTTTGTTAACATATGCATTCTACTTTAAGCATAACCTTTTGCTTTAACGTAATTTGTAATTTAAAGCTTGGCATCTGATTTCAGAACAGTCTCATTCTTACAAATTTGCTTATCACTAGGGACACAAACTCTAAATGATCAAATTTACTTCATTAAAGGTTATTTCAGAAAATATGTCCTTGTGAGTTCTGAGAGAGAGAGAGATTAAGAATATTATTGATTTTGGATACGAGAAGTATCAATTGATAATAAAAGTGAAGTACATTCTTCATATTTTAATGGAAATATTTTCCCATCTTAACTTACTGAAAATCAATTTGATGTACATTAAAATAAAGGATATAATGAAATTTCATAATTTTTTTGTGTTAAGTTTTGTTTAAGAGTAATAATTATTAATGAGCTCCTATTTTTTAAATTATATATAATCAAAATTTATTTTCTTTATTGAAGAAAAAGTTTTACTATTCGGCCGGCCGAATATTCGGTATTCGGCCTAAAACTTGGCCGAATATTCGGTATTCGGCTATTCGGCCAAATCACTATTCGTCCCATCCCTAATAATTATTTGCACAAAGTTGGAGGAATAGCAAGAAAACCAATGCTACTAGTACCAGCCGTTAATATTTATCGCCTATTCCTATCAATCGCTTATCTCTGATCCGTTGAAATGCTCGATGTACAATGAAAAGTCTCGGCTAGCAGAGATTTTTTTGGAACTGCAGAAAAAAGTTGGGGGACATTGCTGTTTGCTATCACACTGGGTGTTGTGCGGATATTTCGCGAAAAGTTGGAGGAAATCAAGTGTTGGCTCAAAAATCCTTCGAAATGTTGGTGAATCTAATAGTGGCTTTATTCATCAAGTTTTCGATTCAAAACAGTGGCTGGGGGAGATAAAGTTGCTTATAAACAACACAATCGCCATTTTTTTTAAAGAAATATATAAATTAGTTAATGAGTTATAAGCAATTTTGATCGCATGACAACCATTTTTCCTCCTTTTTGTCGCTACCATGTCGCAAATTCGTTTCAAATCATCCACTGTGAGATTCGTCTCCTGTAAGATCTTATCAAAGAATGAAGAACATTTCTCACTTACATAGCTTTTTAATCCTGAATCTAGGAAAAAAAGTTAGAGGAAAAAATGACATAAATTAAAAAAGCGAAAAAAAAAGTGACACAGGAAAAATGTTACCCAAAACAGGGACAAGGAAAAAAAAGTTACCGGAAAAAAAGAGTGAAAAGGAATTGATTTTGGGGATTTATTGGTTAAGTATGAAAGGGGGGTGGGGGGAGGCTCTTAATTTAGGTAAATGGGTTTTTCATGCTAAATTAACTGTTTTGGTTCAATTTTCGGATATACGTTCATACTGAAAAGACGCTTGTTTGATTAGTTTTGGGAATGGACGATTAACCCTCCCCCCTCCGTTCTAAATAAGATGAATGAGTTTTTAAGCAGAATTATTCAACGTGTGTCAAATTTTGGATATAGGTTCTTTCTGACAAGGCTTATATATAGTATTGTGGTGTCGTGTCCTCAGTTTCTCTTTATTCAGTTGGTTTATTTGTTAAGTTCATCAATAATACATATTTAGTTCAAGTTCTTTATTAGAACTATAGATCAATTAATAAAAAAATAAATAAAACGATATTACAACTACATAGGAGCAACCTCCAATATTACATTTCGCTTAGCACATCTAAGCCACCTTACATCTATGTACTCTCTAGTAAATTAACAGCACATCTCTACGCTCAACAATCCCACCCCTCAGCTCATTGCCACTAGACCAGTGAAATTTTTTCTAGTTCCTTGAGGTCAATTGCAGCTATTCTTCTCAATTTTAGAATGAAGACACTTTCACCCTTTTCACAATGGGATTTCGCTATCTATTTTCTGCCCAGATTAAAGTTGTCAGTACGTCGTCGCAGTATATAATGTCCGAAAAATTTTGGGAATTTAAGGGTGTTTTCCGATTTATTTTCGAATTCACTTTTGCTCTCAAACACATAAAACTCGCAGATTTTCTTATTTAGAAAGTCCACAAGATGCCGTGAAGGTCAATTCTTTGATAAGTGCACAAAATATTGCAAAAAAAGCAATCAAAAAAGGCAATTTGAACCGATTTTTCCGAAGTGGGAGATAAGGGAACGAATAAAAGGGTCTTCCTGAGAAGTTAATTGCTTAAAAATCAAATTCTAATGAATTGTGCGTAAAAAGACATCACACGGCACCTTATACGTCCTTTCAAAAATTCCCTCAGCAAGTTTCATGCTTCTACTTTAAAAAATGTGTCTGAAATTGTATCGGAAAATTTCGAGCTGCTGAAGATGGAAAAGCGTTTTTTCGAATACACCCTTAATGGTAAAGTATAAAAGAGGAACGAGGATAACCTCTCTTAAATTAAATAAATGGCTTTTTACGCAGAATTATTCGATTTGCTTAAAAATTTGAATGTAGGTTCATTATGATAAGGGGTATCCCTGAATAGTTATGGGGTTCTTTTGCTAATTAAAAAGTGGAAGGACGGGCGATTATTCCCCCCTTAAATTTGATAAATTGTTTTTATGCACAATTATCCGATGTAGTTCAAATTTTAGATATAGGTTCTTTCTAATAAAATAAAATCCCTGAATAGTTTTAAGGGTTTGTTTACATATCCTCAATAGCTGTTTGCATTTAAAACTATGGTTTATGTTTCTGCATAGCATTTTTCAGTATTCTATAAATATCCTAACAAAGAAAAAAAATACCCTGTTTTTATTAAAATCATTTTTTTTTTAATTCAAATTTGTTTTTTAATTTTTTAAGCTTTCAAACACTGAAGATCTATCAAGAACTACAGGTTTCTAAACAATTAACTTTCTAATTACTAACATAAGCTATTAATAAAAAACTATTATTATTATTATTACTACTACAAATTAATGAGTTCACTAGTTCATTCGTTCGTGACACATAACATAGTTTATACATTAAAATTTTCTAAAATATATTTTTTTAAATGTTTAATATTATACTTTGTGATGTGTAATATGGGACATTTATTAGTAAAAATCCAGTTTTAAATGATAAATATTCGGCGTAAATTAAAATGACAATTACAACAAATGATTTAGCATATTACTTTTTCGCAAGTAAAAATAAATAAATAAATAAATAAACCAGTTTTAAATGCAAAATGAATCGTAATAATTATAAGGAAAAAGGTAAAATGTACTATGTTTTCTGGCGTAATTGTTTTCAATCATTAAATGAAAAAATAAAGAAAATTTCTTTTTATTTGTTATTTGCGTTCGATTGCATTCAACTCGCTTTTTAATTTACTTGGGCATTTTTGCGGCAAACCTTTACCGAAAAATCCCCTGATCGTCAAATTTCCTATGAGATTAGCCGCCCGCGATATGCACCGGACATCCAAAATTTGAAGCAAATCTGATAATTCTGCGTAAAAAGCCATTTTAATTTAAGGGGGATTATCCTCTGTTTCTCCCTCTATACTTAGCTATTAAATCCTTGAAACTATTCATAGATTCACCTTATCAGAAAGAATCTATATTTAAAATTTGAAAGACAGTCGACTCTCGTTAATTCGAACTCGTCGGGACCACAAGAAATGTTCGAATTATCCGAAATTCAAATTATGAAAAGTATGGAATTAAAACATGTTTAATATGGTACTATTACAAAGGAATTAATGTTATAATATTTTTTTAGGTTTCTTTCGTTTATTATCATTAGAATATGACTTAATATTAAATTAAAACATATAAATACATAAATTAATTAAAGAATTAGAAACAAGCCCAATGAAAGAAAAATTTGAAGCGTCACCGATGGACAGATGGGCACTTCGAAAGTGGATATCAAATGCATGGGATTATATGTATACTCGTTCGGAAAAGTTTTCACAAAAATGAAAGAAAGTTATTCAAATAATCTGAAATCCATGGGAAAGAAAGGAGGAATCTAAAATCGGTATTCTCGTTAGTTCAAATTAAACGATGTCAAGAGAAAATGAGTTCGAATTAATGAAAAAGTTTAACGTTATTCTGCCATTGAAAATTTCGGGACTTCATGTTTAGTTCGAATTAAGCGAAGATTCGAATTATCCGATTTCGAATTAACGAGAGTCGACTGTACATCGGATAATTGTGAATAAAAACCGACTTATCGAATTTGAGGGGGAAATAATTGCTTGCCCCCTTCTCATTTTAATAAGCATAAGAACCCCCATAACTAATCAGAAATACGTCTTATCATAACAAACCTATGACTAAATTTCGAGATAAATCGGATAATTTTGCGTAAAAAGGCATTTATTTAACTAAAAGGGATTACTCCCCGTTCCTCCCTCTTTATACTTAGTCATTAAACCCTTAAAACTATTCAGGGATTTACCTTATCAGAAAGAACCTTATATTTAAAATTTGAAATACATGGAATAATTCTGGATAAAAACCGATTTATCTAATTTGAGAAAGGGGTAATTACCCGTCCCCCCTTTGTAATAAGCAAAAGAACACCATAACTAATCAGAGATACGTCATATCATTATGAACCTATGTCCAGAATTCCAAGCAAATCGGATAATTCTGCGTAAAAAACTATCAATTTAATTTAAAAGAGGCTTCCCCCGTCTCCTTTTTTCTTAACAATTAAACTCCCAAAACTCTTCAGGCATTATAGTATACTGTGTATAATCCTTATCAGAAAGAACCTATATAAAAAAAAAAAAAAAAAAAAAAAAAAAAAAAGACACATTGTATAATTCTGCTTAAAAATCCGTTTATCTAATTTAGGTAGGATGGGGAGAGGGGTGGTAATCATATGTTCAAAAATTGAACCAAAGCGGTTAATTCAGCATGAAAAACACATTTACCTAAATTAAGAGCCTCTCCCCCATCCCCTCTATATACTTAACTAATGAATCCCCAAAATCAATTCCTTGTCACTTTTTTTTTGGTAATTTTTTTTTCCGAGTCACTTTTTTCCGCTTTTGTAGTTTATGTTACTTTTTTCCGGTCACTTTTTTTCCGTTTACCCACTTGCCTATTTCGTGCGTTTAGTAAAAAAGAATTAATAAAACAAGTTGGAAATTGCACATGAAGCCTAGCAAATGAGGTGCGTTCATACGATAACGAAGTTTTAAAAATGTATCTTGCTGTTATAGTAGACAGTACTTCGAATATAGTATAGTAGTCAAAATCTTTTTTTTTTTTTTTTTTTTTTTTTTTTTTTTTTTGTGCTCTTGTAAATATACATGGACATACAACTTTTATTACACCTCAGCAACGTATATCATATTCATAAAAGTGAAATAGATGAATATAATTAAAACACGCCCCAAACAATAAATCCTCGTATATCATTATGTAGGAGAATATTTTTGAGTGGCCGTGTAAATTAATAATATACATTTTTTGTAGCATAGATTGTAAAGACAGATAGACTGACAGACTGAACGACGAATATAAGTGCTAGTTTTTTATATAATTACGGACGCACTTAAAATTATTCAGATCTTGATGTAATAGTATACAGTATTTCGGAAACAGTATATTAGCCAAAATCATTTGTGTGACCCTGTAAATTTCTTTTATACAGAAAATAACTTGTAACAGTCTTCAGTATCATATATCAATCTCATAAAATTTTAAATAGTTTATTACAATTAAAATGCTCACCAAACAATGTTCTCCCTATACCATTATGTAATGGAATACTTTTATCTGGCCTTGTAAATCAATATCAAATGTTCTTTGCACCACAGATTATGCAAAATACATATTATAATATCTACTCATTAGATGCATATCAATTATACTGTGTTCGAATGAGTGTAACATCATTAAAATGCATTCCAAACTTTTTCCCATTGACCGTAATATAACAGAATACTTTTGATTGTACCTGTAATTAATCTATCCATCCGATTTTCATAAAATTTGAAATGACTTGACAAAATTATGTAACAATTATATATTTTAAATTTCAAACGATTAAAATGCTTGAAACTTCTTTCCCCAGTGACCGTAATGTAACGGAATACTTTTGATTGTCCCTGTAATTGATCTATGCATCGGATTTTAATAATTATGCATTTTAAATTTCAAACGATTCGGTTGGGTAGTTTTTGCATTGTTAAATGCGGACGGATGGACAGACGGACAAACAGACATAATTACGAACGCATCTAAAAATTGTTTGAAAATAGCCCCTTTGGATTTGAGAACAAACTCAATAAAAGGATAATATACGAAAACTGTAATGTTTAAGTAAATATCTTTCGAGAAACTTAAATATAAATGAATTATATACTTTTCAAACATACCTGGATTTAATGAACGCTTGAAGGAATTCGAAGATTTAAAAAAATGGGTAAACGGAAAAAAAGTGACCGGAAAAAAAGTTATCGGAAAAAAGTGACATAAACTACAAAAGCGGAAAAAAGTGACACGGAAAAAAGTGACGCGGAAAAAAAGTGACGCTGATAAAAAAGTGACAAGGAAAAAAAGTTACCGGAAAAAAAGTGACAAGGAATTGATTTTGGGGATTCATTGGTTAAGTATGAAAGGGGGATCGGGGGGGGGGGGCTCATAGTTTAGGTAAATGGGTTTTTCATGCTGAATTAACTGTTTTGGTTCAATTTTTGGATGTACGTTCATCCTGAAAAGACGCTTGCCTGATTAGTTTTGGAAAGGGACGATTAACCCCCCCCCCATCCGTCCTCAATTATATGAATGGGTTTTTACGCAGAATAATCCAACGTGTGTCAAATTTGCATATAGGATCTTTTCGATAAGGCTTATGTATAGTATAAAATGCCTGAAGAGATTCTAGGAGTTTAAGGGTTAAGTATAGAGGGGGAACGGGGGATAACCTTTCTTAAATTAAATTAATGGCTTTTTACGCATAATTATCCGATTTGCTTAAAATTTTGGACATAAGATCATTATGATAAGACGTATCTTAGATTAGTTATGGGTTCTTCTGCTTTTTATAAAGGGCGGGGGGACGAGTAATTCTCCCCCTCAAACTAGATAAATATGTTTTTATGTTTTTATGCTGAATTATCCCATGTATTTCAATTTTAAATATAGGTTCTTTCTGGTAAGGAGAATTCCGGAATAGTTTTAAGGATTTAATGGCTAAGTATAAAGGGGAGATGGAGGAAACCCCTCTTAAATTAAATAAATGGCTTTTTATGCAGAATTATCCGATTTGCTTCGAATTTTGGACATGGGTAGTAGTAGGAAAACAAGAGTTTAAGCTCAGCCGCAGGTGGCACTGTGGCACCGTGCCTCCTGCTCCTCTGGCTGTCCCGCCTGCTCCTCCGGCTGCCCCACCTGCTCCTCCAGCTGCCCCGGGCCTCCTCCGGCTGCCCCTCCTGCGGTGCCTCCTGCGCCCACCGTGCCACCGCCACCCTCCTGCCCCCACCATACACCCCCCTCCACGATCGCCCCCTAGTGGAAAAAAGGAACATTCTATTATAACAGGAGAGGTGAACAACCTTCCCTAATTAAAAATATTATCAATCACATCTCAACATTGAATCATACTATAAGATGAAGATTAAATTTATATTTGAATTTTGAATAACCGTAATTTTAATGAGTATTATTAATTAAGCGAAACAATTAAAATCTCAGTTTTTAGCCATTTTATTTAGATTTCTTCAACTACAAGATGAGATTATCAATTTAACTCAAGAAAGTTAAACATATATTTGAATTTTGCTTCATAGACATCTTAATGAGTAGTATTAATTAAGTAAAAACAATAGAAAATATCCAGTTTTATAGAAAAAGACTGATTTCTTACGATTTTTATCAACTATATGATCAATGTAACGACTTAAAAGTTGAAAGTTAAACATGTATCCTAGTTTTTCAACAGCTATAGCCTTAATGAGTATCGTTAATTAAGTAAAAAAACAATGGAAAATATCAAGTTTTATGAAAAAAGACTGATCTCTTACGATTTTTATCAACTTAAGAGAGAAAACTTAAACACACATTTCAGTTTTTCAAACGCTATAACCTTAATGAGCATTCATAATTAAGTAAAAAACAATGGAAAATATCGATTTTTATAGAAAAAGGCTGATTTCTTACGATTTTTATCAACTGCAACATCAGTGTATCGACTTACAAGTTGAAAGTTAAACATGCATTCTAGTTTTTCAACAGCTATAATCTTAATGAGTATCGTTAATTAAGTAAAAAACAATGGAAAATATCAAGTTTTATAGAAAAAGACTGATTTCTTACGATTTTTTCAACTCAAACTTCAGACTATCAATTTGGTAGAAAGAAATTTAAGCATGCATTCGAGTTTTGGACAACCATTTCCTTCATGAACATTATTAATTAAGCAAAACAACAGAAAATATTAAATTTTTAACTGATTTCTTCATATTTATTTATTTTTTATATATATATATAAAATCAGAATACACAACTTAAAATAGAAATTTAAACATATTTTTTAATTTTTGAACAGTCGTTACCTCAAAGAATTTCAATAATTGAACAATTAACAAAGGAAACTAATGATTTTTTAACGAAAAAGACGAATTAAACGAATTTGGTTAACTTTTACTCTAAATGGAAATTTCATCATACTTTTATATACTAACTAAGTAGAATTTTAATGCATAAACGAACACATTTCAGTAAATATTCAACGCACACGCAAATATGAAAACAACACCTGCTTCTTGTGACGTCATATTGAAATCAAAAGTTATTCCTCCGAAGTCCCTCACCATACCTTTTCACCCCCATCTCCCCCAATTTTTTTACCTTAGGTAGGGAAATGGACAATGCAATGACCTCTCATTCTTGTATATTTAGAAGTCTGGGAGAAAAAAAGAGACATTTTATACACTACAATTTCATAACAGTTACCGCAATATCCCAAAATTTGAATTTTGGAAGACATAATCAGTATAATTAATTAAACAAAATAATAAAAATATTATTTTTTAAGGTGAAAAGGTGAATTTAAGCGAATTTGATTAGTTTTACAATAGTCTTTTGAACAATAACTTGGAAATATAGATTTCTAACAGAAGAATTAAACGTATATTTTAATTTTAACAACAAAAACTTAACAAGTATCATTAATTCAACAAAAATAAATATCAATTTTAAAGAAAAGACGAATTTGAATAATTTTACACTAGTATTTTCAAAAGCAACATAGAAATATCAATACTTATTCACATATTTCACTTATTCACTGTATTCAGTACTATATTTAATAAATATGGATACAATTTAAGAATTTTCTAATCTATAATTAAATATTAGCTGTATATTTAATGTTACCCATGTTTTCAACATTAGTTCATAATCGTGAATTTTGTATTTTAAATACCATGTATTCAGGTTCAGATTATTTTCACTTGAAATCATACAGAATTTTTTAACAGAGTTTGTTTTTGAAATCATTGAAGCAACTGTATTTAATATTTTTAACACCAATTTTCTAACATTTTCTAACATTTTCCGATTATACATTCTTCAGAAGTACATTTCTAAATGTTACAATCACTTTACATATCGAAAAGATATCATTGAAGCAACTGTATTTAATATTTTTAATACCAATTTTCTAAGATTTTTTAACATTTTCCGGTTATACATTCCTCAAAAGTTATTATTACGTATTCTAAACAATAGAAAATATTAATTTTAAGAATAAAAAGACGAATTTAAACAAATTTTATTAGTTTTACACTATTTTTTCTCACCTCCAACACGGATATATCAATTTTAACAGAAGAATTAAACGTATATTTTAGTTTTTAACAACAAAAATGTAATAAGTATCATTAATTAAACAAAAATAAATATCAATTTTCAAGAAAAGACAATTTTTTACACAAATTTTCAACTTTGAAATACATTTGCTTACATATATTGTTACAGTATATTACTAAACTTAAACTTTTTAAAAAGTTTGAATGTCTTTACAAAGGTTCATACTTATATTTTTCACGTCTTGACTGCATTCGAAATCTTACAACAAAAGTATACTTTTATTATTATTATTATTCTAGAAAACCTAAAAAATCGTTTCTTGCTGCTTTAGACACTTGACATATTAAAACTACTCTACCCATATAATTAATCAAATAAGGACATGATTCATCTTACACTTCAAAATTTCTGAATTTTTACAATACTTATTTTCATCAAACTTTATTCTTGATCCTATATATTTTAATAGCACAGAATTTTAACATCTGTTTTTATCTACTTATCAAAAAATTATTAAAACACCCAACAACATTTTCCAAATATGAATATTATCTTTACAATTTAATAATGCAAAACATACACGAATACAAAGTTTAATTTTTACAAACATTTCATATTTCAAATCAAACTATTCGAAATTTTCACAACATAAGAGCAAACATTAGACGAACTTTTTAACATTAATATTGCTTACATCTTTTCATCATAACTTTTAACTATGATAATTATCCATTTTTAGGTTGATTGTCGAAAAACTGTAACTGAAATTACATAAACTTAATGTAAAAAACCATGTTCTCACACAATTTCTTGAAATTCAACAAAGAATTGACTATTACTCCAATACTTATCTACTTCAATCTCGACTCTCGATAGTATATAGATATTGCATCATTACATACTTACAACTCTTTTCAAACGTTTATCAGAAAATCAAGTCAATCAAAGTCTAGTAGTTATTACATACCTGTTCCTCAGAAATATTACTATCATATGAAACAGTAAAGAAAATTAATAGATATTTAATATTTAATAACTTCATACGTGAAATTACTGCTGAATAAGAATACTAATAATCAAAAAAATCAACTGTTGGACAAAAAATAGTACAGATTATCGAAAATTCAAATCATTTTTTCTACAAAAATTACAAAAATTAACAAATGAATGACAAGTTAGAGAAATAACTAAAAAAAAAAATAATGAACATATTTACAAATTTATTAAAATCACACCTTTTTCTGGATTACAAACCACAATTTCTTGAAAAATTTAACACCGAATTTGTAAGATTTTAATCCTAGTATTACATACACTCAATAAATATTCAAAATTAACAAAAAATAATTTTTTAGTCTCATTAATAAGCAGAAATTCTATATTAAAAGAATATTTTCATAGTAGTACTTATAAAAATGAGAGTTTACAAACTGATTTTCATAATTTTATCACATTTAAACTTAATATTTTACATAAAACATTATTTAATCAAATTTTATGCTTTCTAATTCAGTAAAATTCAATACTTTTTTAGTTTTTAAACCAATACCACAATATTTATTTACATCAAACTTGATTCTTCACCTTTTATATTTCCACATTACACACGTGAGATAAATACTAACTTGGGTCAGGAGTTGAAGTCAATTGATTCCATTCGATTTTCATCATGTACGCATTGCTCCTACACGAAATTTCTTACTGCTATAATCATCTAATGTATTAAAACTAATCTACTCATATTTTTAATCAATTCATCAGATGTTTCATCTCGCACTTCTGAATTATCGTGCATCAAGTTGCTTAAAATATAAATACTATCTTTATAGTTTTAATGATATATAGTATACATGGTTTATCTTGAGTTAGCACTTCCATAGTATTAATCAAATTATATGTTTCATCTTGCACTTGATCTTAATGTTTTCATCTTGCATCTGAATTATCGTCCATCGAGTTTTTTAAATAATAATATATTTATAGTTTTTGATTATACATAGCATGTACAAATACAATCTTTAATTTTAACATTTCATATTTCAAATAACCTATTTCCGAAACCAAGCTATGTGAATTTTACCACAATGCTTATTATCATAGAATAATTTGTGTTTCACACTTTTCTAAAAATTATCAGATATGTACCCCTCAGAGAAATTACTATCATATGAATAAATGAAGAAAATTTAATTTATATTAAATGTACACGAAATTGATTGCAATATACATGTATTTAATAAAAATAAATAGGCGATTATTTATACATTAAACCTTTACTAAATATATATTTCTTTCATTATACAGATGTTTCAACAAGATGAATCAAAACAGCAGCAAACTTCAGAAATTAATGACCCGAATGATTCATCCCTAGCACATGTAGCGTTAACGAATAACACATATGTGAGTACTTATATGAGAAATACTAGAATTCGTATATGAAACGTAATTAGTGTAAATACAAAATGATTTGTCTTACTACCTACACTTTAACAAGTGCTTTTTACCTATATTATTGAAGAGAATCCTAACTGTGTCCATTTATTTCTACTACAGATGTGCTCTATTTGCTACAAACACTTCTTAAGTAAATGGAATTTAACAGAACATACAAAAATCTATACAGGTGAAAAACCTTACACTTGGAAAGATTACCATAAATGCTGTTTTCAAGGAGACGTGAATCAAAAATGCACACATCATCATATAAAGCATCATCAGATATATGTAAACTTAGCGAAGATATTCAAAAATTAGTCAGACTTTTGAAGAATTTAGAAATAAAGGAAGATATTTAGGCTATTTATCCATCATATTTTCACAACATTTACCACAATATCTCAAACTTAAAATTTGGAAGACATACACACTGCTGAAAAGTAATTTTGTGATTCCTCTAACCAGTATGAATGTATAGATGTTATTTTGCAGTGTATTCTTTAAATGCTCACATTAAATATTCTTTTATATGCATATATCGTTGTGTTTATTTTTCTAATACCTATTACATTAATGAAATACATAACATTTTAAGTGAAATAACACTCTCACAACTTAAAAAATGCATAAGAACATACAAAAATAAACAGATGTATGAAAAAATATGCAAGTTTACAAAATATTTTCATTGTTTTCTAGAAATATTAACAAAAAATATTTACAATATGAAAAAATTGTAAAAGTGAAAAGAAAAAACATAAATGTAAAAACAAAAACCACAAAGTGAAAAACTCATAACAAAGTTTTTGAAAAAAAAAATATTTACAACAAAATTTTTTTTACAAAAACC
The DNA here is from genome assembly GCA_964019185.1 of Maratus speculifer. Lineage (NCBI taxonomy): Eukaryota > Metazoa > Arthropoda > Arachnida > Araneae > Salticidae > Maratus > Maratus speculifer. The sequence continues at coordinate 145,469,314 of OZ025292.1, read as the reverse complement.
AAAACTTCCAAAAATATTTTTTTCAAAAATTTTTTTTTTTCAAAAACATTTTTTACAAAAAATTTTTTTTTCAAAATAAGTTTTTACAAAAGTAAAAAAAAGAAAATCACAACGTTAAAAAAATGAAAAATTTTTGTTAAAAAAAGTGTAAAAAAATTGCAAAAAAATGTTGCAAAAATTTCAAAAAAAGTTATGAAAAAAGCTTCAAAAATTTCGTTGGTTTTAATGCAGTATGCAATGGCGAAACCATTGCATTTGCTATTAAAAACAACAAAATTTTTGAGACTTTTTTCATAACTTTTTTTGAAATTTTTGCAACATTTTTTTGCAATTTTTTTACACTTTTTTTAACAAAAATTTTTCATTTTTTTAACGTTGTGATTTTCTTTTTTTTACTTTTGTAAAAACTTATTTTGAAAAAAAAATTTTTTGTAAAAAATGTTTTTGAAAAAAAAAATTTTTGAAAAAAATATTTTTGGAAGTTTTGGTTTTTGTAAAAAAAATTTTGTTGTAAATATTTTTTTTTTCAAAAACTTTGTTATGAGTTTTTCACTTTGTGGTTTTTGTTTTTACATTTATGTTTTTTCTTTTCACTTTTACAATTTTTTCATATTGTAAATATTTTTTGTTAATATTTCTAGAAAACAATGAAAATATTTTGTAAACTTGCATATTTTTTCATACATCTGTTTATTTTTGTATGTTCTTATGCATTTTTTAAGTTGTGAGAGTGTTATTTCACTTAAAATGTTATGTATTTCATTAATGTAATAGGTATTAGAAAAATAAACACAACGATATATGCATATAAAAGAATATTTAATGTGAGCATTTAAAGAATACACTGCAAAATAACATCTATACATTCATACTGGTTAGAGGAATCACAAAATTACTTTTCAGCAGTGTGTATGTCTTCCAAATTTTAAGTTTGAGATATTGTGGTAAATGTTGTGAAAATATGATGGATAAATAGCCTAAATATCTTCCTTTATTTCTAAATTCTTCAAAAGTCTGACTAATTTTTGAATATCTTCGCTAAGTTTACATATATCTGATGATGCTTTATATGATGATGTGTGCATTTTTGATTCACGTCTCCTTGAAAACAGCATTTATGGTAATCTTTCCAAGTGTAAGGTTTTTCACCTGTATAGATTTTTGTATGTTCTGTTAAATTCCATTTACTTAAGAAGTGTTTGTAGCAAATAGAGCACATCTGTAGTAGAAATAAATGGACACAGTTAGGATTCTCTTCAATAATATAGGTAAAAAGCACTTGTTAAAGTGTAGGTAGTAAGACAAATCATTTTGTATTTACACTAATTACGTTTCATATACGAATTCTAGTATTTCTCATATAAGTACTCACATATGTGTTATTCGTTAACGCTACATGTGCTAGGGATGAATCATTCGGGTCATTAATTTCTGAAGTTTGCTGCTGTTTTGATTCATCTTGTTGAAACATCTGTATAATGAAAGAAATATATATTTAGTAAAGGTTTAATGTATAAATAATCGCCTATTTATTTTTATTAAATACATGTATATTGCAATCAATTTCGTGTACATTTAATATAAATTAAATTTTCTTCATTTATTCATATGATAGTAATTTCTCTGAGGGGTACATATCTGATAATTTTTAGAAAAGTGTGAAACACAAATTATTCTATGATAATAAGCATTGTGGTAAAATTCACATAGCTTGGTTTCGGAAATAGGTTATTTGAAATATGAAATGTTAAAATTAAAGATTGTATTTGTACATGCTATGTATAATCAAAAACTATAAATATATTATTATTTAAAAAACTCGATGGACGATAATTCAGATGCAAGATGAAAACATTAAGATCAAGTGCAAGATGAAACATATAATTTGATTAATACTATGGAAGTGCTAACTCAAGATAAACCATGTATACTATATATCATTAAAACTATAAAGATAGTATTTATATTTTAAGCAACTTGATGCACGATAATTCAGAAGTGCGAGATGAAACATCTGATGAATTGATTAAAAATATGAGTAGATTAGTTTTAATACATTAGATGATTATAGCAGTAAGAAATTTCGTGTAGGAGCAATGCGTACATGATGAAAATCGAATGGAATCAATTGACTTCAACTCCTGACCCAAGTTAGTATTTATCTCACGTGTGTAATGTGGAAATATAAAAGGTGAAGAATCAAGTTTGATGTAAATAAATATTGTGGTATTGGTTTAAAAACTAAAAAAGTATTGAATTTTACTGAATTAGAAAGCATAAAATTTGATTAAATAATGTTTTATGTAAAATATTAAGTTTAAATGTGATAAAATTATGAAAATCAGTTTGTAAACTCTCATTTTTATAAGTACTACTATGAAAATATTCTTTTAATATAGAATTTCTGCTTATTAATGAGACTAAAAAATTATTTTTTGTTAATTTTGAATATTTATTGAGTGTATGTAATACTAGGATTAAAATCTTACAAATTCGGTGTTAAATTTTTCAAGAAATTGTGGTTTGTAATCCAGAAAAAGGTGTGATTTTAATAAATTTGTAAATATGTTCATTATTTTTTTTTTAGTTATTTCTCTAACTTGTCATTCATTTGTTAATTTTTGTAATTTTTGTAGAAAAAATGATTTGAATTTTCGATAATCTGTACTATTTTTTGTCCAACAGTTGATTTTTTTGATTATTAGTATTCTTATTCAGCAGTAATTTCACGTATGAAGTTATTAAATATTAAATATCTATTAATTTTCTTTACTGTTTCATATGATAGTAATATTTCTGAGGAACAGGTATGTAATAACTACTAGACTTTGATTGACTTGATTTTCTGATAAACGTTTGAAAAGAGTTGTAAGTATGTAATGATGCAATATCTATATACTATCGAGAGTCGAGATTGAAGTAGATAAGTATTGGAGTAATAGTCAATTCTTTGTTGAATTTCAAGAAATTGTGTGAGAACATGGTTTTTTACATTAAGTTTATGTAATTTCAGTTACAGTTTTTCGACAATCAACCTAAAAATGGATAATTATCATAGTTAAAAGTTATGATGAAAAGATGTAAGCAATATTAATGTTAAAAAGTTCGTCTAATGTTTGCTCTTATGTTGTGAAAATTTCGAATAGTTTGATTTGAAATATGAAATGTTTGTAAAAATTAAACTTTGTATTCGTGTATGTTTTGCATTATTAAATTGTAAAGATAATATTCATATTTGGAAAATGTTGTTGGGTGTTTTAATAATTTTTTGATAAGTAGATAAAAACAGATGTTAAAATTCTGTGCTATTAAAATATATAGGATCAAGAATAAAGTTTGATGAAAATAAGTATTGTAAAAATTCAGAAATTTTGAAGTGTAAGATGAATCATGTCCTAATTTGATTAATTATATGGGTAGAGTAGTTTTAATATGTCAAGTGTCTAAAGCAGCAAGAAACGATTTTTTAGGTTTTCTAGAATAATAATAATAATAAAAGTATACTTTTGTTGTAAGATTTCGAATGCAGTCAAGACGTGAAAAATATAAGTATGAACCTTTGTAAAGACATTCAAACTTTTTAAAAAGTTTAAGTTTAGTAATATACTGTAACAATATATGTAAGCAAATGTATTTCAAAGTTGAAAATTTGTGTAAAAAATTGTCTTTTCTTGAAAATTGATATTTATTTTTGTTTAATTAATGATACTTATTACATTTTTGTTGTTAAAAACTAAAATATACGTTTAATTCTTCTGTTAAAATTGATATATCCGTGTTGGAGGTGAGAAAAAATAGTGTAAAACTAATAAAATTTGTTTAAATTCGTCTTTTTATTCTTAAAATTAATATTTTCTATTGTTTAGAATACGTAATAATAACTTTTGAGGAATGTATAACCGGAAAATGTTAAAAAATCTTAGAAAATTGGTATTAAAAATATTAAATACAGTTGCTTCAATGATATCTTTTCGATATGTAAAGTGATTGTAACATTTAGAAATGTACTTCTGAAGAATGTATAATCGGAAAATGTTAGAAAATGTTAGAAAATTGGTGTTAAAAATATTAAATACAGTTGCTTCAATGATTTCAAAAACAAACTCTGTTAAAAAATTCTGTATGATTTCAAGTGAAAATAATCTGAACCTGAATACATGGTATTTAAAATACAAAATTCACGATTATGAACTAATGTTGAAAACATGGGTAACATTAAATATACAGCTAATATTTAATTATAGATTAGAAAATTCTTAAATTGTATCCATATTTATTAAATATAGTACTGAATACAGTGAATAAGTGAAATATGTGAATAAGTATTGATATTTCTATGTTGCTTTTGAAAATACTAGTGTAAAATTATTCAAATTCGTCTTTTCTTTAAAATTGATATTTATTTTTGTTGAATTAATGATACTTGTTAAGTTTTTGTTGTTAAAATTAAAATATACGTTTAATTCTTCTGTTAGAAATCTATATTTCCAAGTTATTGTTCAAAAGACTATTGTAAAACTAATCAAATTCGCTTAAATTCACCTTTTCACCTTAAAAAATAATATTTTTATTATTTTGTTTAATTAATTATACTGATTATGTCTTCCAAAATTCAAATTTTGGGATATTGCGGTAACTGTTATGAAATTGTAGTGTATAAAATGTCTCTTTTTTTCTCCCAGACTTCTAAATATACAAGAATGAGAGGTCATTGCATTGTCCATTTCCCTACCTAAGGTAAAAAAATTGGGGGAGATGGGGGTGAAAAGGTATGGTGAGGGACTTCGGAGGAATAACTTTTGGTTTCAATATGACGTCACAAGAAGCAGGTGTTGTTTTCATATTTGCGTGTGCGTTGAATATTTACTGAAATGTGTTCGTTTATGCATTAAAATTCTACTTAGTTAGTATATAAAAGTATGATGAAATTTCCATTTAGAGTAAAAGTTAACCAAATTCGTTTAATTCGTCTTTTTCGTTAAAAAATCATTAGTTTCCTTTGTTAATTGTTCAATTATTGAAATTCTTTGAGGTAACGACTGTTCAAAAATTAAAAAATATGTTTAAATTTCTATTTTAAGTTGTGTATTCTGATTTTATATATATATATAAAAAATAAATAAATATGAAGAAATCAGTTAAAAATTTAATATTTTCTGTTGTTTTGCTTAATTAATAATGTTCATGAAGGAAATGGTTGTCCAAAACTCGAATGCATGCTTAAATTTCTTTCTACCAAATTGATAGTCTGAAGTTTGAGTTGAAAAAATCGTAAGAAATCAGTCTTTTTCTATAAAACTTGATATTTTCCATTGTTTTTTACTTAATTAACGATACTCATTAAGATTATAGCTGTTGAAAAACTAGAATGCATGTTTAACTTTCAACTTGTAAGTCGATACACTGATGTTGCAGTTGATAAAAATCGTAAGAAATCAGCCTTTTTCTATAAAAATCGATATTTTCCATTGTTTTTTACTTAATTATGAATGCTCATTAAGGTTATAGCGTTTGAAAAACTGAAATGTGTGTTTAAGTTTTCTCTCTTAAGTTGATAAAAATCGTAAGAGATCAGTCTTTTTTCATAAAACTTGATATTTTCCATTGTTTTTTTACTTAATTAACGATACTCATTAAGGCTATAGCTGTTGAAAAACTAGGATACATGTTTAACTTTCAACTTTTAAGTCGTTACATTGATCATATAGTTGATAAAAATCGTAAGAAATCAGTCTTTTTCTATAAAACTGGATATTTTCTATTGTTTTTACTTAATTAATACTACTCATTAAGATGTCTATGAAGCAAAATTCAAATATATGTTTAACTTTCTTGAGTTAAATTGATAATCTCATCTTGTAGTTGAAGAAATCTAAATAAAATGGCTAAAAACTGAGATTTTAATTGTTTCGCTTAATTAATAATACTCATTAAAATTACGGTTATTCAAAATTCAAATATAAATTTAATCTTCATCTTATAGTATGATTCAATGTTGAGATGTGATTGATAATATTTTTAATTAGGGAAGGTTGTTCACCTCTCCTGTTATAATAGAATGTTCCTTTTTTCCACTAGGGGGCGATCGTGGAGGGGGGTGTATGGTGGGGGCAGGAGGGTGGCGGTGGCACGGTGGGCGCAGGAGGCACCGCAGGAGGGGCAGCCGGAGGAGGCCCGGGGCAGCTGGAGGAGCAGGTGGGGCAGCCGGAGGAGCAGGCGGGACAGCCAGAGGAGCAGGAGGCACGGTGCCACAGTGCCACCTGCGGCTGAGCTTAAACTCTTGTTTTCCTACTACTATGGGTTCATTATGATAAGACGTATTTCTGATTAGTTATGGGGTTCTATAGGTAATTAAAAAGGAGGGCGGGTGATTACTATACCCACCTTAAATTAGATTTAAAAAAATTATGCACACTTATCCGATGTATTTCAAATTTTGGATATAGGATCTTTCTCATAAAGTGAATTCCTGAATAGTTTTATGGGTATAGCTATGTATGGAGGGGTAACGGGGGATAAACCCCCTTAAATTAAGTAAATGGCTTTTTACGCAGAATCATCCGATTTGCTTCAAATTTTGGATGTATATTCATTATAAGAAGGCGAATCTCTGATTAATTATGGGGTTCTTTTGATAATTAAATAGGGGAAGCGGGCGATTAATCCTACACTCTTTAAATAAAATATTTTTTTTTTCTTTCACAACTATTCAACGTAATTCAAGTTTTGGATATAGGTTCTTCCTGATAAAGTGAATCCCTGAATAGTTTTAATCGTTTAATGGCTAAGTATAGAGCGATGAACGGGGGATAACCCACAATTAATCAGGACTTCGCCTTATCATAATGAACGCCCAATCAAAATTTGAATCAAATCAGATAATTCTGCATAAAAAGCCATTTATTAATTTAAGGGGGGGGGGGGTATCATCCGTTCCCCCAGTGTTTACTTAGCCATTAAACCTTTAAAATTATTCCGGAATTCACTTTATGAGAAAGAACATATATGCAAAATATGAAATATATCGGATAAGTGAGCATAAAAAACAATTTATCTAATTGAAGGGGGGGGGGATAATCACCTGCCCCAATTTTTAATTGGCAAAATAACCTCATATGTAATCAGGGATACGCCTTATCATAATGGTTCTATAATCCAAAATTTGAAGCAAATATGATAATTCTGCGTAAAAAGTAATTTAATTTAAGGTGGGTTATATTCTATTCCCCTTCTATACTTAGATATTAAATCCTTAAAACTATTCAGAGATCCACCTTATCAGAAAGAACCTATATTTAAAATTTGAAATACATGGGATAATTCTGCATAAAAACCTATTTTTCTAGTTTAAGGGAGATATAATTGCTCCCCCCCCCCGTTTATAATAAGCAGAAGAACCCCATAACTAATCAGAGATACGTCTTATCATAATGAACCTATGTCCAAAATTCTAAGCAAATCGGATAATTATGCGTAAAAAGTTATTAATTAAATTTAGAAAGGTTATCCCCCGTTCCCTCTCTATACTTAACCATTAGAACTCTAAATCTCTTCAGGCATTATAAATGGCACCGGCACTTCAGGCATTATATATAAGCCTTATCGAAAAGAACCTATATGCAAATTTGACACACTTTGGACAATTCTGCATAAAAACCCATTCAACTAATTGAGGACGGATGGGGGGGGGGGGGAATATTATACCTTCCCAAAACTAATCAGGCAAGCGTCTTTTCAGGATGAACGTATATCCAAAAATTGAACCAAAACAGTTAATTCAGCATGAAAAACCCATTTACCTAAACTATGAGCCCCCCTCCCCGATCCCTCTTTTATACTTAAGCAATGAATCCCCAAAATCAATAATAAATCCCCCAAAATCAATTCTTTGTCACTTTTTTTCCGGTAACTTTTTTTCCGTGTCACTTTTTTCCGCTTTTGTAGTTTATGTCACTTTTTTTCCGATAACTTTTTTCCGGTCACTTTTTTTCCTAGATTCAAAAAAATGATCTCATATACCATCTTTTTTCATAATTTTCTTCTCTGAAGAGGATTTAATATTAGTCATAGCGAAACACACAATAAAAGGGGAAAAAAACACCTTAGCACTACAGCAACTAACATCAGAAGCATGCGAGCATGTGTTTTTCCTGGAAGTTGAGATTCAGCCCCGTTTCCAAAAAAAAGAGCAAGAAACAGATGCAACTAATTAAGACCCCCCAATGTTGCAGTATTGAAAAACCGGAGACAGTGACAGGAAATGACCATTTCTTTTAGTCTTCGGCTGATTTCCAATCGTACAAATGAATGCAGTCCTCTTTCAAAAGGAGTGACCGGTTTTGTTAAAAGCTGATACTGTTACCATGTGCTGTTGGGGATGATCGATAAGTAAGAAATAATTGTAAAAAAGCGAGAAAAGAGACTAAGTCTGAAAAATATAGACTTAAGACAAATACAAAAAATAGACGTTTAGCGTCCCACTCTGAGACATGTATAATCTTTCGAAAAAATAAAATTTTTGCGTTCTAAGATTACCAGAAGAGTTTAAAATTCTAGGGGGGGCCGTGGGTTGTCTGGGGTGGGCCCGGCCCACCCGGCCCCCCCGCTAGTTACGCCTATGCTCATCCCATTTTTGGGGATCCTACTGAATTAAGAACTGGCGTTCTACCAACTTATGAACATATAATGTATTTTTTTGTTGGTAAGAAATGAATGGAAATATAATTAAAAATCGGACCCACCTTTGGAGTGATAGCGGATTATGGGCTGAAATGGTTGAAGCAATTTAGCAGGCTCCTCAGTTCCAACGATTTCTTGGCCAAGAATAGTCCAAATGATTGGTTCATATAATGATAAATACAAGAGTATAATGAAGTTTGACGCTAAAGAACAGACGAAGTCAAAATTGAAAATTTTCTTATTGGAAGGGGAAAAAACATTTTAAAATTTTTTTCTTACAAGAGTACATCTCTAGAACGATGTAAATGCCCACGTGATATAAAAATTCCAGAATTGGAAGACAGTTTTTTAAGGATCAAAGAACGTCAAGGAAATTGTTGATAGACCCAATTGATACATTCGGAAACACGGTCCACAACACAGAAACTTAGTAAATGAATGAGCAGCCTCCAAAAGAATAAGAAAGTTTCAAAAAATAATATAAAATGGAAAAAACAATCACTACTGCTTCATCGAAGACTTCCCAGATAGCATTTTTTGCTTTTTAACAGCTTTTTTCAACCATACTATGTAAATGTCTAAATGCTTTTTAAAGGCTTTTCATGCAAAGTTTGTAAAGATTTTGAAAAGGGTTAGAACAGGTTGCTAGTTGACGCAATCAGAGCTTGTCCGTAAGTGTTTCAGAATAAGCATGCGAAAGGGAAGAATGAAAAGGATAGTTACAGGAGTTACAATCAAAGATAGATAAAAGGCTTTTATAACAAGCATGAAGAAAAAAATGAAAATGAGGTTTTTTATTAATCTCAATACCTTATTTGATAGAAAAAGTAGATTTTCAGCAAAATTACTGAACTTAAAAGTTTTCTGAGCTATGTATGCTTTTTTTTTTACTCATTTGTATCTGTTTTTACGGAAAACTAAATTTTTGTCTAATATTATCTATATATTGAAAAATAGTTTATTTTTTAGTCACGTATTTATAAATTCGATTATTATAATTAATATATTTATTAAATAAGTGATTAAATTTCAATATACTTTACTTTTTAAATTAAAATGAGGTGTTTTATAAATCATATGTAAATATTTGATAGAAAAATGGGATTTTAAGCAAAATAACTGAACTTACAATTTTTTGATTTGACATTACTTTTTTTTTTGCTCGTTTTGTGTGTTTTTACAGAAAACCAAGTTTTAGTCAAACACTATTTATTAATTAAAATTATTATAGTTTTTTGTTAGTCACATATTTATCAAATAGTTTATTTTAATACATATTTATCAGATAACAGATAATATTTGAATTTGAATTACTTTTTAAATTATAAAAAATAGCCTGTTTTTAGGCATTTTATTTATTTATTTTTTTAATCAGATAACATTCCTATAATCTTTTACTATGTATGTATATGTATTGAATTTGTATCAATTCACAGCATTACTAGATTTAACTTTAATACTTAAAAAAATAAACAAATAAATAAATACATAATCCTAAATTATATTTTAAGGTTATATTACTCATGCAAAAACCCCTGTTTGCTAATGTTAATCCTCTGGGGATTTTTTTTTTTTTTAAATCTTATTTGTATTTTTTTTTCTTTTTCCATTGGATACCTGAGGTTGATCTCTACCAAGGCCTTTTTTTACTTTTTCAATGCAGTTTACAAGGTTATTATTATTTTTTCTATTAAGATATTTTTATTTTCAAAAGTTTGAAAGGAGAGGTTTATTCATTTGGGAAAAAAGAAGCTTGTAAACAAATTAGAAAACTTAGTCTTTGTACAGAATGTCCACAGTTAAAATCTAAAATATGGAAATGTAAATGAGATAGTCAAGAATTTTCTCTCATAGGATTAACAATAGCATACAAGTGTTTATGCATGAACAAAGTAATATCTTACTTAAAACTTTCTAGAGGGAAAAAATTTAATTATCAACTGTGAAATTACACCTAAAATTACTGAAATTTTTCACATTCATAACTAAGCGTGATTAGAGTTCATTGGAGCATTTCTCACTCTGCTGATAACACACAGAATCACTCAGTTAGAAATGTGAAAATTTTCATGTATTTAACATTTGAAATTCATCCTTATACATATAGGCTTGTAAATTATTGATTGAGCATTTGAAATAAAAATAAGCAGAAGGATTTTTTTCTGATGTCATATCTCTGTGGGAAAAAAAAAAAAAAAAAAAAAAAAAAAAAAAACTTTTTTTAAATACGTAGGATAAAAAAGTATTTAAAAATTGCTAATGGGACTTAAGAATACACAACTCTATATCTATGCTCATACATAGTAAATTTGATTACACTAATTACTTACCTTTCGAATCCAGTTAAAAATTCAGGATCAGTTAATTATTTATTGTATATACAAATCTGTTTACTTACAATAAATATTGAATCGAATATGTGAAGTTCCATTACAGCATACATTTTATGACAGTAGAGGATTGCAGATTTTTCATATTAGTACTTCATTAAATTCTTAATTATTTCATTTATTAAACTTAATTATTTCTTTGAATTTTGATTATTATTCAGAGAATATTGGCAGATTTTTAAAAATCCTCCATAGAATTTAGTTTGATGCCTACAGCAGCTATTTGATTTTTTATAAGAAAATTGTTTAAGAAAGAAAGTTCCAAAAAGAAACTTTTTTATAAATTCAATTCCAGCTTTTTTACATTAAAGTATTTTATATTTCTTATTTATTTAACAACATAAATTTTACAAATTACAATAATTCAAACACTTCCTTCTATTTTTTATTATTTATTTATTTTATTTTATTTTATTTTTATTTATTTATTTTTTTTTTTAAGCCAGAGAAATATTTTTCTATGAGTAACACAGTAAATACTAAACTAATCTTAATTTTTTAAAGTTATAATTTAACTGATTTAAATTATTATTCTTTTCCCTTTATAATTTTTAATAACTGAAATCTGACTGAAGCAATGAAAAGTACCAAGGAAATATTCTCGAAAACAAATGAAATATCATTCAGTTTATAAAATTCTATTTATTTACATACAAAGAATTGACATAATTTATCAATATTACATCAATATAATTTTGTCAGGAACTTCAGCGAAGTCTCTCCCTCTTCTTGATTCATTCTTTTTTTTCTAGAAAACAAAAAGATAAATATAAACACACAAATCAAATAGGCATAGCAAAAATAAAGTACTGTGTGACTTAAAAAATTGTACATTCAGACAGCGTTAAAAATTTCAAGATTTAAAGCGATGGATTAGCAGACAGTGAGATTGCAGACAGTGAGATTGCAGACTCTATGCTAAATTGAATCCTTGATAGCTGGCTGCAGCTCAGAGGACGAGGTTGAGCAACTAACACTGTTTCAAAAATTTATAATACAAAATTAGTTACAATAAAAAAAATTGGTACTTCTAGGTTATCCCGTCGACCAAAAAATTATATCGCCAAACAATAAGATTAAATGCCAATAATGGATGATGGTGAATGTCACATTCAATGACATTAAATGCGATTCACGTGTTTAAAATGTCATTAAGTGATTTTTATTTCGACTTTTTATTAATATTCTACTGATTATTTGTTTTTTCGTTATTTAAAATAAAAATTATGTCAACATGTATAATTTGGCTATTAGTTTGGCGATTTGTATAATTTGGCAAAATTGGTCGACGGGATAACCTAGAAGTACCAAAAAATCTTATATTGTTAGTTTAATTCTCAAACAAATATTATCATATCTTAACCTAGACAGTGTTTGAAATCCTTAGTGGTCTACTGGTACGAATCAGCCAAAAATTTAATCAAACAACTAATTGGAAAAACTTAGTGATCAACAGGACTGGTAACATTTTTTGCCCTCTCCGACAGACAAATGTAAGTTTTCTTGGCCATGAGATACTAGAACAAATTTCAAATCATGATTTTATTCAATTTTTAATAATTTACAATTTTACATTTTATTATCTAGAAAATTTTGGATAATTGCAAAGTAAGTTTAGTTTATAAGGTACCCTGGGGTAATAACGCCAAGTGCTTATATTTTGCATAATTATGAAATAATCAGGTAAATGACACCCATGTGCTCTGCGCAGAAGGATTTTGAGTCATATAAATCGCAAAAAATAGCTTCAAGTTAATTTGTTTCATTTTTAGGTCTTATTGTTTTTACAAGCAACTAAAATTAACGATTGATCTAAAATTTGCGAGATAAGGTTTTTGATCTGAAGACTATATTTTTTATCCGGAAATACTTTGTTTATTACATAAATTTGTAGTGTATTTCATGTACTTTCAAGTTGTTGTAGAAGATTTTGGATATCTTCTCGAGATAATTTGTAGTTTAGGATTTACTGCGCAATAAGTATCCCGGGGTAATAACGCCAGGGATTGGCGTTATTACCCCAGTTGATTCCCAACAGTGGCCAAACTATATCCGAAGGGGGTTTATATATTAATATGGGACAGCATTACCATCATTGTTGAAATGGTAAGATTAAGGGGGGGGGGGAGTGCCCAATACTTAAAAATAATCTCTCTATTTTATTTTTTATTATATTATCATTATTTTTTTTACTAATGTAAAAAATAATTTTTAACTCTTGTAAATAAAACTATATCAAAATGTTTTCCAGATTCAAATTCGAGCATCTTCAAAATCAGGTTTCTATTAAATTTCCACTGGATTGTTCAATTGAGTTCTAAATTTTAACTGTCCGCTTTCTCAGCGTTCGGTTTTTCAAACTTTATAAATTTAATCTTTAACTGATGTGACAAAAATTGTAACGTATGAATGTGATGCGGTTTTTGAGACCGCAAAATTGAAAGATGAATAAAAAGCGGGAATAACTCATAGGATTGTGTTTTTGTACTAAACTTTTTATACAAGAATATTATACTTAATATTCACCTATTTAGTCTCTGGTGACAGTACTAAAATTCCAAATGAAACAAAATTTCGGTAGTGTTTGCAGTTAAACTGAAAATTACAAGTTAAACTAAAAAATTAAAAGAAAAATAGTGGTCTACGAAACTGGTAATATTAGTTAAAGGTTAAAAGGCGATCCATGATTCAAAATCATAGAATACTGTTCCTGCGCTAAACTTTTTGTACAGAATTAATTCTAATTAAATTTAATCTATTCAAATATTTCTAATAATATTACGAGAACTCCAAACGAAAGAGAATTTCAGTTGTAACTATAGTTAAACTGGAAAATACAAGTTAAACGCTATTTTTCTGGGGGGGGGGGGGGGGGGTAAGCATGTTCTTTAAAACGTCAACAATTTAAGTGTAGGTTTGGAGAATCCGCATTAGTGTGGAGTTATGGGCTAAAAACTATTTACTAGATTACTATAATAGTATTAACCCTTAACTGCTGTGACAAAAATTGTCGCATAACTTACTGTGAGCGGCCTGTCAGACCGTTTAATCTAACGATGAATAAAATGTTAAATTAATTTTTAGAGTATTATTTTTGTATTGAGCCTTATGTACAGGACTTTTATAAATAAAATTCAGCTATTCAAAAGTCTCTAGAGATAGTAATAGGACTCCAAGTGAAACAAATTTTCCCGGTATCTATAGTTAAACTAAAAATTGCAAGTTAAACTCTAAAACTTGAAAAACTCAGCGGTATGTGAGACAGCAGTTAAGGTTTAACAAAAATATTTATTACATATAACTCTAGTTATTATAAAACTTCACATGATTAAAATATTACATTATGAATGGTTAAAACCATGCAATGTTTCTTATAATCATATTTAAACGGGACTTTTTAAGCAAAGAGAGACAGAGGGTGTTATATTCTGTTATAACTCCCCCTCACTCCTTTTTCTTTCACTTTCACAAAAAAATCAATATTTTCTATCGCATAGAATGCATACATGGGAATATGAATACTGATTCAAATAATCCGTGCAATGTTTCTAATAATTCTATTTAAATGGTCATTTTAAAGAAAAACGTAGCTTAGAATCTGATATTCTTTTGTCTCCTCCCTCCGCCACCACCACACCTTTCTTTTTCTTTCAGAGTCACGAAAAAATTTTACATTTTCAATAGCTTAGATTGCAATTTGTCAATTTCTAGAGCTGTAGAGTTTGTATTTTTAGAATTGGGCAATCTACATGCCATTATTCCATCTTATTTTATAGTTTTGTTTGCATGGCGTTATTACCCATATAGGTGGGTATTAACGCCAAATAGCATTGGTCTAGAAAAAACGCCATTTCATTTTATGAATACATATCTGTTAAATTATTTTATTTTATATAGATAGTCAATGAGTTTCTGTATCAGATCCTATATTTGTTTGAAAAATACAATCTAAAACTAAGCCGTGAAAATTGATAGAACCTTAACGTGGCGTTATTACCCCAGGGTACCTTATTTAGGAGGAGGGGTCGCTCAAAGAGTTAAAAGGATTTATTAAAATTTTATGCCGCAGACCAGTGACTTATTTTTTTAAAATCAATTCTGAGGCTGCTGAAGATCAGTGCTCTTCACTGAAGATGCTCTGAATTTTCGTCAGAAATTAGGAGTTCTTGACTTCCTGAGTTCTGTCATAAAAATTATACAAAAGGATAATGATAAGAAATTGACAAAATAATAAAAGTGAAATAGCAGACATAAAAAAGAATCTCATGACTGATTTATGCAGTTTTTTTTTTAAATATATATAGGTATATTAAGTTAAGGAAATTACTAATATTAAATATAATATTTACTGTTATTTAATCTTAATGTGCATTTCTTTTTAAAGACCAGGAGGTGTCAGCACAGACAATCACCTTATGAAGTTCATGGATGAAAATCCAGGATTAGTTGAATTATTGTTGAATCGAATTAGTTGCACAATTTGCATATTACAATGCAATCAGTCTGCTATATCATATCCTGGTGGAAAACACCTAATAACCCAATTTTAGTGGTTGACTCATGGGTTAACCATTATGTTTTCCCATTCGCAATCCTCCATTATTTCATTTTTTTGGGTGCGGGAAAGAATAGTGGTAAACCAACAATTCAACTCTTAAAGCCTGGTTTTTAAGTGTTTTCCACCAAGATATGACTTAAAAGACTGATTGAATTTTATAATACAAATCAAGATTTAACTAATCCTGGAATTTCAACCGTAAACTCGATGAGGTGATAGTTTGTTCTGCTGCCTCTCAGTCTATTTTTGTTATTCAAAGATATATCAAAATCATTCAAATAAGATCCTCAAAGAAAAATTATAATATAGTAAATCAGTTAATGTAGCAAGTAATATAGCACCCCCCTCCTCCCATTTTACAATACTACCTCTTTCTGGACAATAACATTCATCCTATTTAATTTGGAATTAAATATGGGGAATTCAATGATACAGCAGAGTTGTAAGATGAATTTAATTGAGGTATCTAATTGCAAATTAAATAAGGCAAGTATTGCTATTTAATAATAGCTTAGCGCCTAGTTACAGAATACTGTAAGATAATACAAAAATCATTATGCTTTAATGCTAATTACAGAATACTGATAAGATAATACAAAAAACCTTCTGCTTTAATACAAATAATTACATGACATATTTAAAAATATAAAAACTAAACCTTATTTTTACTTATGGGCTATCCATAAATGATGTTGAATTTTTTTACCTTGTCTTCCCCCCATTTGTCATAAAGTGTCACACTTGCCATACCCCCCCCCCCTCTAAAAATTGTCATATATCGCGCTATATTACTTAAACATACTTTCAGTTCAAATACAAAGCATTATGTTATAGATCATATTTCAAATTTTATTTTTAAACTTTAACTATGTGTTTTAATGCCATTTGTAAGCATAACAGTACAAATGATTCATGTACTTATTTTGTACGAAACAAGATTAAGGTTTACAACAAGAAGCATAATTAATGAACAATAGTATTTTCAAGGGTGGGAAATTTTCAAAAATCTTACCAGCCAAGTATTTATTTCATCATCCAGCAAGATGCAAAACACACGCAATTGAAAATAGTTATGACAAAATCACATGCAATTGCAGACAAACTTACTGTTACTACAATGCATTTTCATAATTCTATTTTTCTATATTAAGAAATATATACAACAGAAATAAGCTTAATAAACGACAGAACTGAGTAGCACTTAGTAATTGAAACTTAGTTATTTACACTGTAATAATTTGGAAAGTTAAAATATCTAGATTAAGAAAGAGTGTCTGATAATGTCTCTATTACCTACAGTTTTTCAGAAACTAAAAATGAACTCGCCTTGCCAGAAAATCCTTTGAAACTGGCGAGCAAAATGATGTATTTCTACATCCCTGGTAATACAATATTCATATGTAAGAACAAGAGTTATAAAATAAATAATTTATAAATGAAAATTATTTTGAAATAAATTTTACTAATATTCAAATCGTTATTTCATGTATATTTATCTTTTATCATTCAATAAGATAACAAAGAAGAGTCAAGAAAAGTCCAACAAAAGAATTTATAACTAAGTAAACTAGTTAATATAGCTTTTCCCCACACTTATTTCACAATGCTACCTATTTCTGAACAATAATATTCATTTTATATAATTTACAATTAAATAATGTAAATGTTACAATTTGAAAACAACGTTACCATCCCAAGAACAGAAAAAAAAAAAAAAAAAAAAAAGCCAGTACTAAAGTTAATATATAAAAATGTACACAAAATTTAATTGTGTATAATGCCCCTCCTACCCCCCCCCCCCCCGAAAAAAAAGGGATGCATTTTACAACAAGAACATGTCATTTAATTTGTATAAAATAATCTCACACTTATTTCACAATGTTACCTATTTCTGAACAATATTTACTTTATATAATTTACAATTAAATAATGTAAATATTACAATTTGAAAACAGCGTTATCACCCCCCCCCCAAAAAAAAAAAATGGCAGTACTAAAGTTAATATATAAAAGCATATACAAAATTTAATTGTGTATAATGCCCCCCCCCCCCAAAAAAAAAAAAATAAAAATAAAAAAGGGATGCATTTTACAACAAAAACATGTCATTTAATTTGTATAAAATAATCCCGCACTTATTTCACAATGTTACCTATTTCTGAACAATAATATTTACTTTATATAATTTACAATTAAATAATGTTAATGTTACAATTTGAAAACAGCGTTATCACCCCCCCCCCCCAAAAAAAAAAAAATGCCAGTACTAAAGTTAATATATAAAAGTATATACAAAATTTAATTGTGTATAATGCCCCCCCCCCCAAAAAAAAAATAAATTAAATAAAATAAAATAAAAAAGGGATGCATTTTGCAACAAAAACATGTCATTTAATTTGTATAAAATAATCCCGCACTTATTTCACAATGTTATCTATTTCTGAACAATAATATTTACTTTATATAATTTACAATTAAATAATGTAAATCTTATAATTTGAGAACAGCGTTATCACCCCCCCCCCCAAAAAAAAAAAATGCCAGTACTAAAGTTAATATATAAAAGTATATACAAAATTTAATTGTGTATAATGCCCCTCCTCACCCCCCTTCCAAAAAAAGGGATGCATTTTACAACAAGAACATGTCATTTAATTTGTATAAAAATATCCCGCACTTATTTCACACTGTTACCTATTTCTGAACAAAAATATTTACTTTATATAATTTACAATTAAATAATGTAAATGTTACAATTTGAAAACAGCATTATCATTCCCCCCCCCCCCAAAAAAAAATGCCAGTACTAAAGTTAATATATAAAAGTATATACAATATTTAATCGAGTATAATGCCTTCTCCCCCCCCCCCCAAAAAAAGAGATGCATTTTACAACAAAAACATGTCATTTAATTTGTATAAAATAACTCCGCACTTATTTCTGAACAATAACATTCACTTTATATAATTTACAATTAAATAGTGCAAATGTTACAATTTGAAAACAGTGTTACCATCCCGAGAACAGAAAAAAAAATGCCAGTACTAAAGTTAATATATAAAAGTATATACAATATTTAACTGTGTATAATGGCCCCCCCTCCCCCCCCAAAAAAAATAATAAAAACGATGCATTTTACAACAAAAACATATTTAATTTGTATAAAATAATCAATCCCCCCCCCCTCCAAAAATTTTATATAAACTTACAAAATTATACTAATGTTATTAAAATAGTATATAATAATAAAAATCTTTACCAATTATTTTTCAGGTGACCTGGATCTTTAATTGCTTCCCTCTTTTAAGCATTGAATCATTTTTATCAACAAGCTGGAGACCATGGCTTTGGCATTTCTACCAGATGTCATTAGGATGTGACTGAAAAATACAAAATAAAATAATGACAATCAGAAAAAAAATTTAAACCTTTCATGACAAGTTCTCATGAATCACTATTTCCATAGTGTTACATATTAATATTGGTTTTAATTATTTACTAATTATTATTAAAACAATAATTATTACACTTCATTTTTTTTTCCACATAAACAAGTTCAATTTTTGCGTCTATAAATATGATTTATTATTATTAATGGAAACCCGCTTTTGTAAAAAAAAAAAAAAAAAAAAAAAAAAAAAAAAGATCCAGAATTTTTCAAGTTCAATTACTCTTAGTATAAGAACTTTTATTTTAGTTAGATTTGCTGTTTAAATAATATCGCCTGAAAATAATTACAAATACCTAGAATTTCATATTTAATTGACATGTAATGTTGATAAACAATAACAATTTGACAATGTTTGATAAAGAATACAATTAAATTTCTAAAAACGAAATTTATTATTATTATAAAAGACAAAATTTATGTTTTAGCAGTTAATTATAGAAGAATATAAGCTACAATACAAAAACTATGTCCTTTAATACAAATAACTATGACATATTTAAAAAATTACACACATGCACAAAATTAACTAATTCTTACTTAATTCATGTATTCTGGTGCGTAATTTTTCATTTTTAAGAATTATAAATCAGAAATTGTCCAAAATATAGCACAGATGTCCTATACACACCACATTAATGGAAATTTTTTTTTCTAATGCCAATTTGGTGAGCCCTTCATTTATATTAGTTGTTTTCTATTATTTTAAAATGGAAATTAATAATAAATAAATAAAGTTTAATTAATAATTATAGAAGAAAACAATTTAATATCATTTAAAAAAAGAAAATAAATTTAAATCAACAGTTTATTAATAAACGACAGTAGACGTGTTACCATTACCATGCAAGACATAAAATTGTGCCAAAGTGGTGCATATATGACATCTGTGCTCAAAATATGAATAAGAAAAACACAAACAAATATTTAAAAAAATGATTTATAATAAGGGAATAGCATCAAATTCAACAAACGCTTGCAACCAAGGTGTATGAACCACTGTTTTACAGTACCTCATTTGTTTAAAACAAAATTACAAAAATTTTTTATCCTACTAGAACACAACATTTTAAATATTGCTCTGTATGTGTTGCTGAAATGCGACATCACACATTTTGGTTAAAATAAAAGCATTAAAATCCAGTAGATTAAATTATGACGTAAGAAATTCTTTTAAAATTGAAATATTTTGTACTCATAAAGATAAGATTTAAAGCTAAGTATGTTAAATTCCATAATACTCCAGTTTTTAATTGCGCTTTCTGATTAATATTTTATTACTATGTTATATAAATTATTATTATTGTAAACCTTATTTCAAGCAAAATACGAAACATTTTTATCGTTCGGCTCACAAATGCCATTAAAACACATAGTTAAAATGTAAAAATAAAATTCTAAATGTGATCTAAAACGTAGTACTTTGTTTTTGAACTGCAAGTATATGTTTACCTAAGGCTAAGATAGTGTGACATGTGACAAGAGGGGTAAAGTGAAGTAAGACACTTTGTGACAAAGGGGGAGGGGAGTCAGAAATATGGAAAAAATGTGTGACACCATTTATGGACGAGCCCTATGATTTAATTAAATATGAAAATTACTTCATTATTATCTAAAATTACATATGCTAAAAATGATAACAGTACACTTAAAAAATTTACAAATACACTTTAATAAACGGATCTGCATGTTTCAACAACATTAATAAACTATTCTCGCAAAAACTGCATGGGAAAAAAAAAAAAAAAAAAAAAAAAAAAAAAAAAAAAAACTTATCACATATTTTTAAATAAATGTAATTTGTTGAAGGTCAAACTATTTTGATTTGTAACTCGTAAGAAAAGCTCGCATCAAATATTGTAAGGGGATCGTGGGTAAAACTTTAACAACATTTCCTTTATTTTTGATGATTTTAAGAAAAAAAAAATTCAGACTTAAAAATATTAAACGTAAAAGCAAACAAGTGCTTTTAATTACAAAAGAATCTCGATTATATTGTTGATAAAACATGTTTAACACTGTAATCCTAAAAACTCTAAATTGTTCAGAAACAATGCTTCGTAAAAAGTTTTATGTATATCATATTTATAGAAATAATTGTAATTTAAAACTTTAGCGTGCACAACAAAGTGAAACAGCTTTGATAATGAACAAAAGCAACCAAAATATATGATACATTTATAAAAAAGGTCTGAATCAATAATAGAAAAGGCAATACAGAAGAAATATTTAAATAATAATAATATACTAATAATGAACTTACGGAATGTTTTGTAAATATTTAATAAAACGATTTCACATTAACAACAACCGAACCGCCATCTTTTCGGCATTACCAGCAGAAGCAGACTCTGCGCATGCGCTCAAGTCGATTCCTTTCGAATACTTATATCGATAATTTACGAAAAGTGGTTTCTACACGATTGTCATCTCGATTGTCATGCAAACCTAGTGCTCAAAATGTTCACTGTGCCCGTGGTATAAGGTAAGATAATGTAGCTTTGCAAGTAAAGAAAAAACGACTGTTTACGTAAGCTTTCATGCTATCTGGGTTAGAGTTATTTAAATCTTTTAGTCTTGTTGATGAACAACTGTGTCACGATCTTATTGATAAACCTTTACTTTCATTCCATTCGAATATAAATACTATAAGTATATCACGAACAACCCGTCGTCCTGCCCTAGCGAGAACTTGAGACACAATAGGAGTGTCCGACCGAGTTGCAATATCAGTAACAGGTGCATTTCTTGAAGACTTGCGAGTTGTGACACGTGACGACATGTCCAAAGTTATAGACTGGCATAACACAAGCAGAAAAAGAAATAAATATCGCATGAAATGCCAAGTCCAAGATTAGAGTTTCATATCCACCAATATCTTGAAAAGATTGTATTTTGACCGTCGAAAAGATCCAACTTTAATTCAGTGGAATATTGGGGGGACGCTCCATGAACAAAGAGTGCTTGAAGAATACTGGACACTTATAAAAGAACCTGGCTGCGATTATATAGGGCAAGTGTCACCAATAACCTCTTCTGTTATGTTTCTCATACGATTTTTCATACTTTCCGCTCCAGCAAGAAGAGAAAATTGATAAGAAAAAAAAAATCTCTGAAATGTGAAAAGTTACATACTTTTTGGCTACTTTGATATTTTTAGACCCCGAAAAGGAAGACGGAAGATTTATTTATTATTATAAAGTTTTTTACTTATGTTTCTTGCATATTTTCTAAAATTTCCATGCCAGCGGGAATAGAAAATCGAAAAATAAAAAAATGACTAAAATGTGAAAATTTGTATAATTTTCGACAAATTTCACATATTTAGATCCCAAAGTGGAACCAGAAGATATTTTTTAATTACCCTAATATTTTGGACTTGTGTTCCTTATGTACTCTTTCAGTTTTTCCGCACTATGGCGAAGAAAAAATTTAAAATTTAAAATATTACCGATATGTGAAAAATTACAACTTTTTTGGCTAAAATTGCATATTTCGACCCAAAAGTGGAACCGGAAGATATTTATTGATTGTTTTGAAATTTTGTGAGTATATTATTGATACCACTAGACAACTTTTCCGCGCTAGAGAGAAAAGAATTTCGAAAAAAAAAAATTTTACGCTCCGCCCTAATATATACACTGGTGTCCAAAAGTTAAGCATAATTGTTAATTAAGTAATTATTTTTAAGTAATGAAAGAAATATGAATCGGAATGTACTGAAACTCCAGGTGTGTAAACAAAATATAAAGCGTCAAATATTTTCGCGAAGAGTTTTCCCCGAAATCGAACAGGGGACCGTCAACAAATTGAAAAAGAACGAAGATCTTTTGGATAACCCTGTCAAAACTAATGTAGCAAAAGCGTTCAAACTGTACATTATGATTAATTGGCTTATTGTAATGTACTGTGTTAATTTTTACAAGGATAGCATGTATACTCGTAGAGAAATTAAGGTTTTTATAAAAACAGTCCTAAATTTTTCCAAGTTTTTTGCTTATAATTTGCAGAGTTCTTATTATAAAATAATGTTCTTTTCTGAAAATATGACAAACATCATTGTACACAATACCCTGTCATCAGAATTTAAAAATAATAAAAATTGTATGAAAAATAAGTATGTTTAGTAAATAATTTTTCATTGCGCATGCGTCAACGATATCAAAATGTCATTTGCATATTGTGTTAGCTAAATGTATAGAGCAACTTCTGTAAAAGTTTCAAAAACATAGCTTGAAAATTCTGAAAATGGGAGCCTATAGAATCAACTCAAAATCCTTTATTCCCTAAATGAAGCAAAAAGATGAGGGGCTGTATCCATATTCCATTGTTTAGTGCCTACACAATATTGCACGTACAACTATATTTAGGTAAAACCCCTAATTTTTTGGCTTCTTTTAGGAATAACGGATTTTGAGTTGATTCTTTAGGCTCCCATTTTCAGAATTTTCAAGCTATGTTTTTGAAACTTTTACAGAAGTTGCTCTATACATTTAGCTAACATAATATGCAAATGACATTTTGATATCGTTGACGCATGCGCAATGAAAAATTATTTACTAAACATACTCATTTTTCATACAATTTTTATTATTTTTAAATTCTGATGACAGGGTATTGTGTACAATGATGTTTGTCATATTTTCAGAAAAGAACATTATTTTATAATAAGAACTCTGCAAATTATAAGCAAAAAACTTGGAAAAATTTAGGACTGTTTTTATAAAAACCTTAATTTCTCTACGAGTATACATGCTATCCTTGTAAAAATTAACACAGTACATTACAATAAGCCAATTAATCATAATGTGCAGTTTGAACGCTTTTGCTACATTAGGTTTTACAGGATTATCCAAAAGATCTTCGTTCTTTTTCAATTTGTTGACGGTCCCCTGTTCGATTTCGGGGAAAATTCTTCGCGAAAATATGTGACGCGTACTATTTTGTTTACACACCTGGAGTTTCAGCACATTCCGATTCATATTTCTTTAATTACTTAAAAATAATTACTTAATTACCAATTATGCTTAACTTTTGGACACCAGTGTATATATATATATATAACTGACTGCACCTAATAGGAAATAATAACAGCTTTATAAAAAGTACCAAAAATCTAGATGATGAGCTGCACCGTCTATAATAATTGTCCGTACTGTATCAGATACATTCTTCAGAACCTATAAACATAGAATTTAAAATTTCATTCAGTATCATACTATTCAACATTTTAAGTATAATAAATCCATTTCTAATGCTTTTGTACAAAATAATTATATACATATGCATATATATAGGGATGGGACGAATATTCGGCCACTATTTGGTATTCGGCCCTTTTGACGAATATTCGGTTGGCCGAATATTGAAGGCTTGTTGACCGAATACTTCGGCCGAATACCTGTAGCCGAATATTTAGAGATATCTGGCCGAATATTAGTAAAATCTCGCCGAATAGTGAAAGATATCTTGCCAAATAAATTTAGGAATTGCCCAAGTTGGAGATTTAATTGTATGGGAAATGTCTTCATTAGAGAATGATATATTACAATTCAAGATATAAAAACACTTATGGAAAAAAAAAACACAGCCTTATTGTAAAACACTTGAATATTTATTAATGTCTGCAAATTCCATGCACATATAAAAAAGGCTCTTATGAAATTTGTAATTTATTTCCGTAAAGTAATAAACGAAAAAAAATTCATTCACTAGGTGTATTAACAATGATTCATTTTCAAAATTAGATATCAGATATCACTTTCCAAATACTACAACGGTACATCTGAAAACAGAACTGGCGGCAAACTAGATATGCATTAGATGACACAACTACCTTTATGAAGATCGTTTTATAAGTATTTAAACATAAATTCTAAATACTGAACAAAATATTTTTTTTATTCTATAGTTTTCAAATTTAAATAATTATTTGGATAATTACTGACTTAAATATGTAACATTATTATGTATATATTTTTAATTTACATATTCCTTCATTCATGTTGTTATCAATTTCTGTTTATCCTTTTAATGCTTGTTGAATAAGTGGAATATTGAATTTGAATATTGTATGCGCCAATTGAAATGTCAAAGATTTTGTTACCATATGCATTCTAGTTTAAGCATAACCTTTTGCTTTAACGTAGTTTGTAATTTAAAGCTTGGCAACTGATTTCAGAGCAGGCTCATTCTTACGAATTCGCTTATCATTAGGGGCACAAACTCTAAACTAGAGGTCTGCACGGGCCCGTGGCCCGGCCCGCGGGGCGGGCCGATAAAAAAAATTTTTCGGGCCTGCCGGCCCGTTCTGAAGATTTGAGCACAAACGATAAAATATGAGCTATTTTCAACAAAAATGGTTTTAACGAGAATAAGTATAAATGTGGCCATACTAGTTTGAAAGCATCAATATAAAAATGCACAGTGTATCTTCATCGGAGAATTACATTATGTGTAACCCGTTTTAATATTTTTTTTAGCTGACTCATGCCGGTCCGAGATCATGCTTGCATTATTCTTCTACATATAGACTGGCCGGACCGGTACTAGACTTAATTATTGGCAGAAAACATGATTTGCAAAATTATTAACAGCGATAAAGAACTTATGTTAGCTTAGTCTTCGGATATATACTTCTTGATGATTTTTAAATTAATTTCTCAATAATGCGAAAGTTTGACACATTTTCTGATTAATTTTACATTGTAAAAGTATAAAAGTGATAAGCCTAACTATTGAAGGGATTTGGAATCGAATAGCGTTTTTCATTTTTGTTAAATAAAATACTTGTATAACCTTGTTGAGATATAATAGTTTCTTAAATGATTGCAGGTTTTTCTCCCTTCCCTTGCTATTGCTTCCAGAAATTCTATTCAAAACTAATAAGTGCTTTGCAGGTTTTTCACTATTCAAAAGGCTAATTATGACAGTATTTTATTTGTTTGCTGTGTTTTTAAATTGCTTGTATCAAAAAATGGGTAACGCCATTCGATTATATAGCTTCTGAATAAAGATATCTGCTAATCTTATGCATTTCTGTGAAAAAAAAAAAAATAATTTAGACATGTATCAGAAAGGAGCTTCTTTGAATTTAAGAATGAATTTGGATTTGAAATCTGTAATAAAATGATATAGAAATATATTTATAAATCTTCTTTTATTAAACAGCTTCAAAATTAACGATGTTTTTAGCTTTTTTTTTCTTCTTCTTTTATTCAAAGCCATATTAATTTTTAATGAATCTTTATTCGTATGTTGAAAGCCTTAGAATCTAAGTAATCATTAATGTTCTTAATGTGTATTTAGTGTAAATATACTGTAAAATCATTCCATGGATATGTATGCAGTATTCTTTAAAGGAATCTTAGTTATATGATAAAAATCTGAATTTTTTAGAAATCGTAGAAATTGTAACGGGCCAAAACGGTCCGGGCCTGTTTTCGCTGATTTTTGTACGGGCCGGGCCTAAAATATAAAAAATTAAACGGGCCGGGCCCGGGCCTGGTAATTCCGGCCCGTGCAGACCTCTACTCTAAATGATCAATTTTACTTCATTAAAGATTATTTCAGAGTTCTGAGAGAGAGAAATTAAGAATATTATTAATTTTGGATGCAGGGTAAAAGTATCATTTGATAGTAAATGTGAAGTACATTCTTCAAATTTTAATGAAAATGTCTTACCATCCTGACTTACTGAAAATCAATTTGATGTACATTAAGATAAAAGAAAATAATGCAATTTTATAATTTTTTTTGTGTTAAAATAAATGTTTTAAATTAAAAAATACATTTAAAAGCACATTTAAGAGTAATAATTATTAATGAGCTCCTATTTTTTAAATTATATTTAATCAAAATTTGTTTTCTTTATTGGAAAAAAAAGTTGATATTCGGCCGCCGAATATTCGGTATTCGGCTATTCGGCCAAATCACTATTCGTCCCATTCCTACATATATATAGTATTTAATATCTGTGTTTCTTTAAAAAAATTTCGGATGTAAACTTTATTGATTTTCAAAAATTGTCTGCATATTTTTCAATTCATTTTATTAAAATTGCATTAAGTTTCCATTAATCTACATTAAATATAATTTATTCAATATTATTTTATTAATCTAATATTCTGAATAAAAGTTACATTTAATTATATTAATATTTTTTTTTCCTTCCATCTAATATCCCTTAACCTTCTGTAAGATAACTGTAAGTAACAGGAGTATGCAGTTTTATATGTCCTGGTTTATTGGCTTATTTATAATTTTTGGTTACGATTAATCAGGCAATGGTAGAAAATTACGCATTAGGCTATTTTCCTGATTTCTACCTCAGAAATTAATCATAACTGTTTGTGTTTGCGTGGCATTGCCCTTGAAAACGAGCCACGAACCACAAATTCTAATTTTATTTGTCATTGTTCCACTATTGATAATTCTGTTTCATTGTCTTGTCGTGTTTATGTTTGTTATATCGGGTTATTGTGTATTTCAAGTAGAAGTTGATTTATAGTATTACATAATGATTATATATACCGGGTGTCCCAAAAATTACTGATGGATTTTAAAATTCGATAACTTGCAAACGGTGACAGCAATTTAAAAATTTTTTGCAGGAGAGTTATGTATAATGTCAGGAGTTTTTTTACCGTAATTTTTTATTTGAGTTCGCATCTCAAACAATAGGTGGCGCTGACGGCGATTGAAGGCCAGGTGATCAGTGCTGAGTGAAGCGTCGACCTGGCCTTCAATCGCCGTCAGCGCCACCTATTGTTTGAGATGCGAACTAAAATAAAAAATTACGGTAAAAAAACTCCTGACATTATACATAACCCTCCTGCAAAAAATTTTTAAATAGCTGTCACCGTTTGCAAGTTATTGAATTTTAAAATCCATCAGTCATTTTTGGGACACCCGGTATATATGTATATATATATGTGTGTGTGTGTATGTATGTAGATTGCTATTACTATTTTGTAATAAAAATATTAGAAATACGTTGATAAAAATATTGTTTATAAAAATGACTGAAATAATATGATAGGTTTGAAAGACAGTTTCCAAATTTAAATTTGCCTAAGTTAGAAAGCTGTGTAAGGCACTGTATGGGTCATAGATATTAAAGTCATGTAGTGGGTCGATAAACTGATTTTATCCTAGCACTAACCGACTTACAAATTCGCTGAAGTTTGATGACGCAATTAATCTTAAACTAATTAAATCAGTTTGAAATTAATTCAATTTCTCAATAGTCTATATAATATTAAGTGAAATTTTACGATATAGTTTTAGCAACTTCATTTCACAGAGCACGCCAGGAAAATAAGGCTGAGTAAAATCGCGCTATTGTATTTTGATACAATTAAACTGAATTGACATTTTTGTTAGCAATAAGCTTATATTCGGGTGATTTTAGCATGATTTTCTGTATAAATAAACTATCATTTATTAAGCTGAAAACGCTCTTTTAAACATTATAGAATGCTGATAATTTTTTATGTCTCCGAACAAAAATTGTGAAAATATTCAACTTCCAAATTGTATAAGTCATGTATCAGAAGTTTACTTTTAGATTAATATATTTGTTGTGCCATGTTTTTTTCAACTTCTGCAAAATATTGCAGATATTCTGTAGTAGAAAGGTAAGTAAGTATTCTTAATAAAATGACATTAAAATCCTGTATAACGAGATACTTGACATCAATGAAATTACAATATCGCATTCTTACAATGTTAAAAGTTTGTGTAATGTTACTCCGTGGCAGCCTTGATGCCTCCAACTTTATGGAATATTTTAATCGATAATAACCGGTGTAATATTGTAATGTTACACTAGTAATATATCTTTAAAATACATCATTATATAAGTGAAAAAAATTACTCCATAAATTGGAGCTAATAGCGTCCATCAATTTTATTGAGAAACGTTACCTAAATTTTTTACAGTGTAGCTATATTCAATGTTTAAAATTCCTTGACAACTGCGAAAGTATAAAGTTAATGGGAGTACTTGTTCAATGGAAAGTATGCAGTAAAGTCCCACTATTCCGAAAATATGCCTATTTCTATTGTTCAGAAAAATACTGACTTTTTAAACTTAAAAACAGGAAAAATTATTAAAAAACATTCGTGAAAACACGTGCATTTATTGTCACAGAAAGAAGTTAAATATAGCCATGCATGAAGCCTAAGCTTAATGAAAGGAAATTGGAATGGAAGATGGTTATTTGCAGTACATGCCGGCTTCATTTATAGAATTTTGTAAGAATCCTTTTTAATCACGACTAAATACAAGAAATAGCTAATTTACACACACTTAAAAAGTAAAGTCACAGATTTTTTTTTTTTCAGACGAAGAGTTCAGAATCAACTAAGTAATTTGTTTATCATTATTGTGGACTCAGATTTATCTGCGCAGAAAAACGTATTTATTCTTATAATACTGCAGTTGCAGTTTTTATTTCAAGAGACTGTTATATATTAACAGTGAATTTTAAATTATTAGTGATAACAGAACCTGTTCACCACGAATCGATCAACTCTGTATACAGCTGACACTAGCCGATGTCCCATCATTTAATTTATGCTTTAACAAGACAATACGTTGATTATTATTAATGAAATCCACCTGTTCCAAATTCCCACTAATACGAACCGTGTTCGCTCCTAATTATTTCGGAATAGTGGGACTCTACTCTATTCAAAGCTTATTTATTTATTAATATTTAGAAACAGAAATAAAATTGTGATGGTCTCACTCATGACGGTCAGCTAATGCTGCAGTCGTAGAAAAACCAGAGGGTATACACTAAAGTCATAAAAATCGTGCATATCACGGAGAAAATTGTTTTGTTGAAACTACTAAATTTTCGTTGATATAGCCCCATCCAAATATTTTGGTTGGAAAGACCAAATTGTTGTTAAACTAACCAAATAATTTGATCAATTCAACAAAATCTTGGTTAAAATTTGGTCATTCCAACCAAAATTTTTAGTTGGGGCTACATCAATCAAAATTTAGTAGTTTCAACAAAACAGTTTTCTCCGCCTAGAGAATTCACTATGACTAATCTTTAATTTAGAAACAAAGGTTACACGAAACTTCTTAAGAAAAACCAGCATTTATATGGTGTATATCACCGTATACCCTCCGCTATATCTCTGCTGTACGCTGAATGTTCTTGAAACGATCATGAAATTACTTTAAAAATTCTGTTTCGTTAGACATTGTTTTATCTGCACTGTTAAAAAAATTTCTATGAAATTACCGAGAATCTACGGGCAATCTACTATTTTAAGTCATGTAAAATTATAGAGATTAGTAAAAGAGAGATTTTGTTCAATAACAGAGACGTTACTCGGTAAATTTACAATAGACTCTGTAAATTAACATCTTTAAAAATACGCAGCACTCTATAAATTTATTTTTGATAATAATTTAATTTAGTTTTAAAAATCAGTAAATCCCTCAATCTTCAGTAAGCCTGAAAGAATTTGAATGTTTTGAGTAATTTTGAACTGCTGCATCACTAATTTTTCACACAATTTGTTTCTAGCCGTTCTGGAGTTTGAACACGATACCTCTTGAAAATGGAAAAGCACCCTGTTGACAGAGCTATAAGAGCTTTTGTCATTTTGTCAAAAGTATGTCTTTTATGATTCATCAAATAAAAAATGATAAATATTGCCACTAATACAGAAGGGATGACTTTTCCCTTTCTAAATTATTCTGACTTATAATAATAATAATAATAATAATAATAATAATAATAATAATAATAATAATAATAATAATAATAATAATAATAATAATAATAAAATTGTAATTTCATAAATTACAATGACTATTTAGAAAATAATATTTTCAAAGACTATAACTTTAGGCTTATAAATTATTTCTATATTTAAAAAAACAAAAATAACATCATTTTTATGATGATCAAAACGTAGCTTAGGTAATAACAGAGTTATATTGTGAAACCTCCAAATAAGAGACACCTATGAGACCGCAACTTTTGTCACTTAAATAGAGGTGTCCCTTATTCGGAGTTTCTTATATAGTGAAACCTCTAAATAAGGGACATCTATGGGACCGCAACATTTGTCCCTTAAATAGAGGTGTCCCTTATTCACAATGTTCCTTATTTAGAGGTTTCACTGTATTAATATGCCTGGACGTTTATAGTCACGTTAATATTCCTGGACCAATCATAAACAAATATTAAATGGAATTTCAGTTTAATAATTTTCAGTACTGTAAATTTTTTAGTTTCTAAGTGTCGTATATTTTCAAATTTTACACCATCGTATGCAGAAAAAAATTTACTTTAAAATGCAACTTGTTTGAAACCTGTATCTAAGTTTGTTATTGAGTTATTAATTTTTTTGTAGTTTTTAACACTTTTTGTCATCGTGGCAACAGAAAGTATTCCATTTCTAGACATTAAGCATGGACCAATCAAAAAACGAATGAAATAAAAAACAGAAATATTCCATTCTAGACATTAAACATAGACCAATCAGAAAACGAATAGAATGAAATAAGTTGCGAAATTCAACCAATAAAAACATTCAGATATACTTCAGATTTCCGAAAAAAACTATTTTCCAAACAGTAGTTAAAAAAAAAAAAAAAAAAAGGATAAAAATATCTTTAAATAAAGATGAAATCCCTACAGGGTCATTCCATGCCAATTCAACCAATTTTTTCCCCATTTGTAACCCGACCGACAGGGATTTGGATGAAACTTTGTGAGCACACTAATTCTATCATGAAATGATTCCATCAGAAAATTTTCCTTCCCAGACCTCATAGTTTGTGAAATATGGGGGCTCCAATTCTTGGGGTTTTCTCAAATCGCACATTTCTGAGTCTGTATTTTGAGATTGCAGTTCCATCTTCTAAAAATTGTTTCTCTGGATCTAAAACATGAATCATCCTAAAAATATCACTGTAAGAATATAAAAAGATGCAGATTTTAATAAAAAATATTTTAAAAATTTACTTGTAATATTTAGAATAAAAAAAGTCAGCCAAAGTTGAGAGTTGTGGTTATTTTTCCAAATTTTTGTGACTTCACTAAAAAGGCTGTACACCAAAAGGCAAATTAAATTTCCATTCTTTTTGCTTTAAATAAAAGTTTATATTTTGGGCTTTCTATCTATGAAATAAAAATGATGTCTTTCGCATGGCTTATGCAAAAATTTTGGGTACTTTCCAGTTAGCCAGATGCATGTGTTATTTTTACATATGTACATATATATAGATCTATACAAATTCAGACGTATTATACAGGTACATATGTAAGTATATATACAGTATATTGATATATATATATGTATAACACTGGTGCCCTTCTAACTGAAAAGTACCAAATTTTGCCTTGTTTTGAAAATCTGCACCAATAAAGGGGGAAAAAATCTAAATAAATTCAGCTCTGGTACTTAAATAATTACTGGAGTTTCTATGAGTTATTGAATTTAATGTTATTTGATACAAAAACAAATTGAAAATTTCATTTGCCTTTTTGTGTAGAGACTTTTTCATAAAGTCACAAAACTTCGGAAAAATAATCATAACTTTCAACTTTGATTTACTTTTTCGGCCGCATATAAATCTCTATTAACTGCCCTAATTGCTTTTTACACTTGCTTTTTACGCCGCTTAAATGGATCTCCACATTTATATTGATAAAATTCATATTTCATTAAGAGCCAAACTCTGTGATGCTCACATATATTAATCAAATGGTTTTCACTTAATTTTTGTTTTATAAATGCAATAGTCCTAAGTAATAAAAGTTATTTTTCTGAATCACAGATATTATCAATGTAGTCTACTTCTCTGTTATTTGTATAGCTAGTTTTGTGACATTCTAAACCAGTTAATATTACAATACTGCAAGCCAGAAGACTAGTAGAAGGTTTAATATCAGGCTCCATATTAAAACAATAAACCAAAAAAAATATTTATACATATCACAAACTATAAAATATATAAAAATCAGAATATATTTTTAGTAGCACAGTAAAAGTTAGATCATTCTTCTATGATAAAAAACAACAGAATGACAATAATTTCATTAAATTGATTTCAAAATATCTGCTTTCACTAACGAACATTACCCTGCCTTTATCAGAAGGTGTTTATACAAGGCAGGTGCAATTAAATCTTTCAGACTATAGAAACAAATTTAAGTTCTGTTAAACATGTGTATTTAAACTTGCCAATATAAATATTAAAACTGATTAAAATTACCCAAGGAAAGGAAATACAAGGTTTAGAACATTTTTTAAACACAAATAATTAATATATAAGCATTCAAAAGAAAGAATAGAAATGTGAGGAGAAAAAATTATTTATTTTATACTGTACAAAAAAAGTTTGTTTTGAGTTTAATTGTTGAAAATAAAAGTAAGAGATTCTTTAGATTAGCAAAAAATGACCATTATTAAATAACGAAATGAAATATATGGACCATTCCCTAAATTTAATGTGGAAACATATTACAGTCAGATTTTTTTTTTTAATCAGAAAAAATAAAGCCTAAACTTTACTTTGCAAATAAAAAAACGTGTATCAAATAACATTCAATTCAATAACTCATAGAAATTCCAGTAATTATTTAAGTACCACAGCTAAACTTAGTCTGATTTTTTTTTCCTCTTAATTGGTGCAGATTCTCAAAACAAGGCCAAATTTGGTACTTTTCGGTTAGACGGGCACCAGTGTTATACATATATATATCAATATACTGTATATATACATACATATGTACATGCATAATACATCTGTATTTATATAGATCTATACATATATACATATGTAAAAATAAAACACGCATCCGGCTAATTGGAAAGTACCCAAAATTTTTGCATAAGCCATGTGAAAGACATCATTTTTATTTCATAGATAGAAAGACCAAAGTGTAAACTTTTATTTAAAACAAAAAGAAATTGGAAATTTCATTTGCCTTGTTGTGTACAGCCTTTTTCGTGAAGTCACAAAAATTTTTAAAAATAACCACAACTCTCAACTTTGGCTGACTTTTTTTATACTAAATATTACAAGTAATTTTTAAAAATATTTTTTATTAAAATCTGCATCTTTTTATATTCTTACAGTGATGTTTTTAGGATGATTCATGTTTTAGATCCAGAGAAACAGTTTTTTGAAGATGGAACTGCAATCTCAAAATAGAGACTCAGAAATATGCGATTTGAGAAAACCCCAAGAATTGGACCGCCCATATCTCACAAACTATGGGGTCTACGAAAGAAAAATTTCTGTTGGAATCATTTCATGATAGAATTAGTTTCATGAAAATTCCTGTGGGTTGGGTTACAATGTCTGGTTGAATTGACATGGAATTAGGCATAACATAAGGGAAATGTCTGTAAAACGATGACCGAGAAAAATCGATCGAATGCATTTAACTGAGAACTAGTGTAAATTTACAGAGAGTCGCGCTTTTTTTCCTGTGTTTTTACATAAATTTTTCACTGTATGTTTATAACCAGACAATATGCATCTGAAAATTCTTTGGAGAAATAAATAATAATTTACAAAGTAATTTTATTTTAAATTAAACTTTCAGAATTCTTCAATGCGTTGAATGGATACAGTGATGTTATTCAAAATAGAAAAAAGCATGGGAATATTTAATCAATGAAGTTTAATTTTCTTTTTAATGAAATTTATAAGTTTCTAAAAATTTTTATTGAAAATATATAAAATATATATTTGTATTATGTAATGACTTACCCCTCCTGGCATCCATGGATCTAAGTTACCATTGCTAAATATAATATTTGAAGATAACCCAATATCTGTAAAAGATTTTCAACTTTAAATAATTTTAAAAACATATAAGTGTAGTGTAAATACTTCATTGGATAAAACTGCATAAGTAATGGTACAGGACTATTTATTATGCATAAACAAATTCATGTGTACAAACAGATAATGGTCATAATAACATTAAAAGTATTATTTAACAATATTATATCATTTATTATACTATTAACAATCAGTACACTCTTTTACTTACCCATCATACGAAATGTTATGGTAAGTCATATAATCGTTTTTGAAATCGAAAAAAAGAATGGGGAAGGGGCGGATTTACACGTTTCAAATAGTGGAGATTCCGAGAAGCATATTTTGAGAAAAAATATTCCTCACCCATCTGTCTGTGTGTCTGTATGACTGTAAATGCTCTATCTCCTAAACAAATAACGATAGAGACTTGAAATTTGGCGTGTATTCAATATATAATAATGGGAAGAAGTCTATTGAATATCAGTAACCTCGATTATCCGGAAGTATATATTTTTTAATCTAACACACAATTGAGTATGTTATGAAAAAGAATTTAAAAAAATGAATATTTTTTTAAGCATTTTTTTCACTCAAACAAAAAATACATTATTTTTAGTGACAGCGATTATTTGTAAATACTAAAAAGTGAACTACGGCAGTAAATTTATCATCTATTGTATCTTTATGTATTAATAATAAGAATAATTTGTTTTTAGTCACTTTACAAATTGAATTCAGAAAACTTGAATTTTAATTTGAAAATCTAACTTTGCAGTCTAATTTTAAAGTGAAAGAAAGTGATCGATAAATTTTAAGAACGCCGTGTTTATTTGGCGAAAGTTCAAGTTCTATTATAACTTTTCTTTGTGAATAAGTTTATTTTCTATTTTCAGGGGAAACTCAAATTTGTCAAATTCTTTCTTTTTTTCCATATTTGAAGTATATAAATCAGCAGCGCATAGCAATTTCATAAAATGTTAAATAGTTTAACATAATTAAAACGCATTTCAAATAATGTTTCCTCTTAAAACTTTATGTAATAGAATAATTTTGTGTGGCCCTGTAAATTAATAAGAAATATTCTTTGCACCGATTACACAGAATGTATATTTTAGTATATATTTCATAGATGCATATAAATTTTACTGTGTTCGAAAGAATGTAATATCATTAAAACGCACTTAAAACAATTTTTCCCTGTTGACTGTAATGTAACGGAATACTTTTGATTGTCCTTGTAATTGAACTATATATCCGATTTTCCTAAAATTTGAAATGACTCGAAAAGATTATGTATTAATTATATATTTTGAATTTCAAACGATATGTGACTGAAACAATATTGGATTTTACAAATTATTTGCGAAGACTGCCCTTGGAACGAAATAATGCATCTACTAAGTTTTTCAGAAAATAAACTCGCACTCATTTTTCTCAAAACCATGTATTTTCAAAAAGGCGGTGCAGCATATCGCTCGAAACGATTAACCGATTATAAAGAGAAATTAGACGTATTTGAATAATAGTCTTTCAAGAACCATGAAACTGTGCCATCCATAACAAATATACAGAAACTTGTCAAAAGATCAACCTCGTGCAACCACGCATAAATTTACTTAATGTTAAAAATTAATTATTTATTATTTTTTTAAAGACATTGGAATAAAAACATGCGAAAATTACAAGTCAAACGTAACAAATAAGGTGCGTTCGTAATATAAGGAAGTTTTAAAAATATTAAGATCTTGGTGTAATAGTGTACACTACTTCGGATACAGTAGAGTATCCAAAATATTTTGTGTATCCCTGTATATAGTATCAGCTTTTTATTATAACTTGCGTATAAGGAAATAACTTGCAATAAACCTCAGCAACGTATATCAATTTCATAAAATTTAAATTATTTAATATTATTAAAACGCTTACGAACAATGTTTTCCCCTATACCATTATGTGTAATATTATTATGGAATATCATTATAATGCTTATTGTGTAGCCCTTAAATTAATAACAAATATTCTTTGCATCACAGATTTTACAGAATGTATATTTTAGTATATACTTCATAGATGCATACCAATTTTATTATGTTCGAAAAAATAGCACCATTAAAATGCACTAGAAACTATTATTTACCATTGGCCATAATGTAACGGAATACTTTTGATTGTCCCTGTAATTAAACTATAAATCCGATTTCGATGAAATTTGAAATGACATGACAAAATTATGCAACAATTAAATATTTTAAATTTCAAATGACTCGGTTTGGTAGTTTTTGCTCTGTTATATGCGGACAGACGGATGGACTAAACGACGACTACACTGTAAGAAAAGAAAAATCTCTGAAATTGACAGAAAAAAGCTGTCAGTTTGGGCGCTAGTTTAAAACTGTTTACACTACTGGCCATTGAAATTGCTACACCATGAAGGCGACATGCTACAGACGTGAGATTTAAACGACAGGAAGAAAATGCTGTGATATGCGAATGATTAGCTTTTCAAGCGCATTCTGACAAAGCAGGTGCCGGTAGCGACACCTACAATGTGTTTAAATGAGGAAATTGTTCAGCCGGTTTCTCACACCGAAACTGCATTTGATCATTGTTGCCTAGTGAAAAATTTTTGTTATGCATCGTGTAAAAAGGAGAAATGCGTATCAGCATGTTTCTGAGCTTAATAAAGGTCGAATTGTAGCCCACCGAGATTGCGGTTTATTGTATCGCAGTATTGCTGCTCGCGTTGGTTGCAGGGCCTGATTACTAACGGGGCACTCTCCCACCAGGAAAAAGAAATAAAGAATTTTTCCTTATTCATGACAGTAATCTTGTATGAAAAGGGCGTTTAAAGAAGACGAAAATTTCTATAAATTTTTTCTGGTGAGAGAGTGCCCCGTTAGTAATCAGGCTCTGGTTGGTTGAGATACAAAGACTATTCGCAGATTATGGAAAAGATGAATTGAGGACGGTAATACGGAACGGCGTACGGAAGCTCAACGGCCCCCTATCACTAGCAGCCGAGAAGACAGCCATGTTATTCGTATGGCCGTAATGGATCGTGCAACTACGTCACGAGCCCCGAGTCAAGAAATGGGGTCATTTGCAAGACGAAAAGTGTCTATACAAACAGTTCGACGACTTTGCAGTAACATGGAATCTCATCTCGGAGACCATGGCTGCGACTTCCCTTGACACTGCATCATCGACAGAAGCGCCTTCAATGGTGTGATCAAGGACGAATCTGGGTGCACGAATGGCGAGGAGTTTTTTTTTTTCAGATGAATCCAGGTTCTGTTTACAACATCATGATAGTCGCATTCGTGTTTAGCGGCATCGTGGTGAACGAACATCGGCAGCGTGCATTCGTCATCGTCATACTGGCCATCACCAGGCGGGATGGTATGGGGTGTAATTGGATATAAGTCTCAGTGATCTCCCGTTCGCATTGACGGCACTTTGAACAATGCACGTTACATTTCTCATATTTTACGACCCGTGGCTCTGGCCTTTATTCGAGACCTGCGAAACCCAACGTTTCAGCAGGATAATGCCCGACCGCATGTTTCCGAAATAGTACGGACCTTCCTTGATACGGAAAAAGTTTGTCTGTTGCCCTAGCCAGCACGTTTCCCAGATCTTTCACCAACAGAAAACGTCTGGTCGATGGTCGCTGAGCGACTGGCTCATAACCATACGCCAGTCACTACGGTTGATGAACTGTGGCATCGTGTTGAAGCTGCATGGGCATCTGTACCTGTAAATGCCATCCAATCTCTGTTTGATGCAATGCCCAGGCGTATAAGTGCTTTTATTACTGACCGAGGTGGTTGATCTGGTTAGTGATTTCTCTAGGATCTATGAACCCAAATTTCTTGAAAATTTAATCACTTGTTATTTCTATGATAATATATTTGTCCAAAAAATCTGATTTTGTTATATGCATTTCTTCCTGGTGTAGCAATTTTAATGGCCAGTAGTGTAATTTAGAGAAA
This sequence comes from Maratus speculifer, assembly GCA_964019185.1. Classification (NCBI taxonomy): domain Eukaryota; kingdom Metazoa; phylum Arthropoda; class Arachnida; order Araneae; family Salticidae; genus Maratus; species Maratus speculifer. The sequence continues at coordinate 145,430,429 of OZ025292.1, read as the reverse complement.
ATGTCGGTAATTTTCAATTAAAACAGTTTTTTCTGTAAAAAAAATATAGATTTTTTCTGTAGAAATAACAAATTCCATTTTATTTTACAGTAAAAAGCTACTTTTTTAAACAATTCTTTCCTGTAAAAAATATAATTTTTTTCTGTAAAAATTACAGATTTTTTTTTACATTGTATAGGTGCTACGCATTTACATAATTACGAACGCACCTAAAAAAGGAAAAGGAAGATTACCCCCCGAAATTTGTAAGCAGATTTTTAAGCAAGTACCATTTTGTTTTCTGAAGATAAATATCAATGGAAATAATCTCATAATCCCATAAATTGAGTTGGATTTGATCATCCGTGTCGTTTTTGTGTTTCATATTATTTTACAAAGCATAATTCTACATCGAGCAAAATCGCGTTGTTTTAAATAAAACGCGTTTTAAAATAAAAATACAACCCTCACTTTTTTTTTAATTCTTACAAAAAAAATATTGCCAAATGGAGAAAATATACCAGGGGTGGAGGGACTCGTATTTGTTTTATTAACCACTTCCCTGGTTTGCCGGTACATCATACGGGCAACGTGTTTTAACCAGTCATGATTTGTCAGCACCCCGTACGGGTATCCATATTCCACTCGTAATTTATTATTCCCACCAGTAAATTTTTATTGTAAATTGTGCATTTCTTAAACCGAGCATTTTTTTTTATTATTATTATTCAATCAGGCAAAAAATTCTGTTTTGAAAAACCGGTGAGAAGATTAAAAATTCTGTAAAAGGCTTAAAAAAAATAGATATATTTAAAAGTTTTTTTCTAAAATATTGATCAATTAAGTGGTTAATCATTATTGAAAAATAATTTTTTTAATTTGTCCTTAAATAGATTTTCTAAACTTTTTGCTTATTGCCCGCCATAGAAAGCAGCAATAGTTTTTCCAGTAATCTCTCTTAGTGATGGGCGATTCTCGAAAATTTAACAGTCAATAAAAATCGTAATCGTAAAAAAACACAATTGATAATGTCATCGATTGATTTCGAGAATCTACAATCGAGATGTTTTACAATCGATTATTAAAATCTTTGTAATTACATAATTTAAAAAAGATAATTTAGTAAATACATGGTAACTGAAAACAGATGGATTTAAATAACAACAAACAAACCGAAAGGAGACCTTAATGGAACCCCAATAGTAGAAAAGCCATGCAACGGCGTTCACTGGATGCAAAAAGTTGAAAAGTCGCGAATAGATATGAAAAGGTAAGTGAAGTTTTAATATCAAAAACGAAAATTTTTCGATAATTAGTAGGAAAATGGCCAAAGGAAAAATGATCAAAAGCATCCTTTGTGGCAAGAACATGAACTAAAATATAGTAAATGCGATCAAAATATTTTATTGATTTTTGTACATCATTTGAGATAAGTTCTACAATTTCCCCGTAATTAGAAGACTTTCTACTGGAATATATTAAACGAATCCTTAAGGAGCAACGTGGTGGAGGAGCAATAAATGTGCATAATAAGAATAAATGATGATAAGGCTTTCCAACAATATATCACATGACGGGTGTCGGTTAAATTTAGAAAAGAGCCTCCCCCGTGGGGGCAAAGTGGAGGGAGGAGCACGGGAGGTATAAAAAATAAAATAGTAGTCACAGAGTTTTCCAATGATATATCAAGAAAGAAATGTCAGCAAAAGATAGAAATGTGCCCCCCTTAGAATCCCAACTATTGCTCCTTCCCCTCTTGCGAACTGCACCCTGCCCTCCCTCTTTCTGAATTTTTCATGTATTATAAAGTATATATCGTAAGTCTCCGTAAAAAAATCCGATCTAAAACGCAATGATTTCAAAGTTGTTCGAAAAGTGCCTCTATAAGCGAGCCAAACAGGGGAAAGAAGAAGAAACATTCATAATATGATAGAGTGGTCCGAAAATTTTCCAACGATATAGCATATTACGGGTCCATAAAAAGTTTGAAATTTACATTTGACTGCTGCACTACTTTTTTCCTCTGAATACACCCGGAAATCGCACAGCCTCTCTTAGGTATAAACATTTTAGTTTATACCTAAAAATTATATTTACCAGAAAGCTCTATCAAAAAGCCACATCTAAAATGAAATTTATTCTCGAAATAGCTACGATACACTCCCACCCCAATCGCTGCCCCTCTCCCCCTGCTGAAATTCAACTTCCAGGAGGAGAAATGTTCATAATATGAAATAATGGTCCAAAAACATTCCGATGATCTATCTCATGACGGGTCCAAAAAAAGTTTGAAATTTACTTCTCACCCCCAGGTTTACTTTTTCTTCCCCAAAAAATACACCTTTAAATCACGCAGCTCCCACTTTAAATTTTTTATAAATAATAAATAGTTTTTGCCAGAAGGTTATATCTAAAAACCATTTCTAAAATTATATTTATTCTCGAAATAGCTACGATTAAAAAAATTCACCCCCTCATCACTCCCCTCCCCCCTCCTGAAATTTAACTCTAGGAGGAAAAAAGTTCATATGTTGGAGTGTTCCGAAATCTTTATTATGATATATCACATGACGGGTCCAAAAAAGTTTGAAATTTATTCCTCACTCGTGGCCGTGAGTTTATTTTTTCTTCCCAGAATATACCTGGAAATCTCGCAGACCTCACCTTAAACTTTTTTATTTTATAAATAATATTTACTGAAGCGCTCCATCAGAAAACCACATCTTAAATGACACTTATTATGGAAATAGCTACAACTTGAAAAATTCGCCTCCTCCAGGAATTCAACTCCAGAAAGAGAAAAGTTCATAACATGAAAAAGTGGTTCAAAAACATTCCGATGATCTACCAAATGACGGATCCAAAAAAAAGTTTGAAATTTACTCCTGCCTTGTGGGCTTATTTTTTCACCTTATTTTTTCACCAGAATACACCCGGAAATCGCGCAGACCCAATTTAAAATGTTTATAATAACTTCTATTGTTTAATAAATAATATATACCGGAGCGTTCCATTCGAAAACCACATCTAAAATGATATTTATTGTCTAATTCACCCCCTTCTCTTTCCTCCTCTCCCCCTCCCTCGAGAAATTCAACTCCAGAGGAGAAAAATTCATTGCATGAAAAAGAGGTCCGAAAACTTTCTGATAATATACGACATGACAGGTCCAAAAAAAGTTTGAAATTTACTCCTCATCCGTGGGTTCACTTTTTCTGTCTGGAATACACCCGGAAATCACACAGACCCGACTTTAAAATTTTTATATTTAATAAATAATACCGAAGGCTCCATCAAAAAAACTCATTTAAAATGACATTTACTATGGAAATAACTGCGATTTAAAAAATTCACCATGTCATCGCTCCACACCCTTTTAAAATTCACCTCCAAGAAGAGACAGATTCATAATATGAAAAATGATATGATAATTATAGTTAAAAAATCCAGCATTTCAAGATACTAGCGGCTTCGCGATGAATTTTTACCTCGATAACTTCTGGCATCTCGAGAGATTTGTGGTTTCGCGATGAATTTGTACCTCGATAACTTCCAGCATCCCGAGAGATTTGTGGTTTTGTGATGAATTTGTACCTCGATAACTGAAGAACATCGAGCGACCTGTGGTTCGCTGATGAATACCTTTTTCGATGACGCAGCTTCACGATGGTTTCTCGTTCTCGCCTGAGAAGACATATGATATTTTTTATCGATAAGAGTTTATCGAGTAAGCTTTGTTGAAAGTTTATCGAGGAACGAGGTACAGAAAGAAGCATCAGAATATGACATTAAGTCCTAATTTTCAGTTTCTCGTGTTTTAGCTCTACCAAGCTGTCACATACCTGGAACCCTCCAATAAATATTATTTATTTAAAAACTTTTGAAAGACGGGGTCTAGAGAGGGTACGAACACATTTTTAAAAAACGTAGCTAATTCTATTTTACATATCATTTTAGATGTGGTTTATTGAACAAGCCATTCGGTAAATATGATTTATCAAATATTAAAAAATTTAAAGAGTGCGCTGCATATGAATTTGGGGGTGAAAGGCTGGACACACGGGACGGGGTTGGGGGAGGCATAATTTTCAAACTTTTGAAGTGGAAACTTCTTTAGGCGTGTTGTGTATTTTTGAGATACGATAAAATCCTTGAACTCTCGACACTGTTACCGACACCTCTGCATATAAGTATGTACATCTATTGCATATGGCGCGGTATGAGATAGGTCGGGAAATTATAACAACTTTTTGTGAAGTTATTTTAGTCTAGACACATTGTTTTAAAGTGCTGTATTTGAGGGCCTTTTCCAGGGGGAGGGGTTTGCACCACCGCCAATATACAGCTTAAAATTTCGCTCATTTAATTCTCTACCACTTTTAACTTAAAAATTTAAGCTACATGACACCCCGGGGGCTGTGGACCCTCTTGTCGTTTACTCACTTAATTTTGCTCATTTCTTCACTTCATTTCAATGTTTAAAAGGTTATAACTTTGTTTCTATGGGAGCTATAACGGGGAGAAATATTCTAGTATAGCTAACTTTTCTTCGCCGTTCTGTCTGCTGTTTCAGTTTTCCTGTTTCTCCCATAGGACCGTTTTTTTTGGGGGGGGGGGGGGGGCAGGGGGAGCCATTTCTCATTTCTTGATGTAATATATCTATTGAAAGCTTATGTTTCATACATTTCAAATCTAGCATAAAAAATTTTCTCTCGTCATTTTTTATCACGTTACGGACCCATAATGAGTTAAAATTCAAATTTCTCAAACTTCGAGGTTTTAGCTAAATCGGCATCTGAAAAAAATCAAAATCGTGCCCATGTGGTGTGTGTATGACATCTGTTTCATATAAATATTGTTCAATCTTTATTCGTTACAAACATACAAAAATACAAATAAAGTCGAGTCTCTATATAACGAAATCCACCGTTCCAGTAAAAAATTCGTTATATAGAGAAATTCGATGTATAGAGAATGATGTTAAAAATCGTATTTAATGTATGAAATTTGAACAAATATTATTTTTGATCTTTTGAATTAAGAATTTGAAATATTTAAAAGTAAATATTAACCTAACATTTTATTTCTTAATTATTTAAGTTGCTTCAAAAAAGAGAACAGACATTTATTTGAAAGCTTAATGAAAAAAAAAAAAAAAAAAAAAGAAGAAGAAGGAAGACGCATTAATTTCAGACGAAGAAATCTGTAATCTTTTGTTGTTTTGATTTTAAAATTGTTACGCTTTCAAAAGAAAAAAAAAGGCTCAAATTTTAGCAAGGAATGAAAAATTGTAGTTAACATTTTCCTCCATTTGAAAGCCTCTCTGATGTGCCTCTCATTGATTCATCTCTTACGTGTGTATCAATCCAATTGACTCTGTTTTGAGAAGGATGTGGAAAGGTGTGTGGGAGGTGGGATGAATTCGTTGGATTTAAAGAACAAGGGGAGAAGTAATATAAAAAAAACGATAAATCAAAAATAAGTGATAGAAAATTGATTCCATATGATTTCGAAGCTTTTTAAAACTGAATAAATTAAGACCAATTTATGAAAAAATTCGTTATATGAAGATAGATATTTCGCTATATAGAGATTGTTTTTAATGTAATCATGCGAAAAGGGGACCGTTCCTACTAAAAATTCGTTATACAGAGAAATTCGATGTATGGAGTTTCGTTATAGTGAGACTCGACTGTATTTACAAAATTAGTACAAATATGTAGGGGAGATCGGGGCATATTGGCCATAGGGGTAGGTTGGCCAATTTGACTTAATTCTCAGACCAGTCACCAGATGTCACCACAAGTCCACAACCATGTTAGAAAACCTGTTCCCCTATACTTCCAGGAATTTTAGTTCTCTTAACAAAAGCAAACTAAGAACAATGTTGATTTTTCACTTTCGTCGATCTCGAAGCAAATTTTCGTTAGTGTGCAAAAAGTGTTAATACTCTCAAGAGATACTTCACAAGAACAAAAATTAATAATATTTTGAAAGTTCAATTTATAACGATTCTTTTGATGTAACAATAAATATTTAATGTTGTTAAGATATGTGTAGAATAGCGAAAGTATTTCAAACATTTCGAGGGGGCAAGTTGGCCCACTTACGTTGCGGCACGTTGGCCCGGTTTTTCCCGGCACATTGTGGCCATAAGCTACAGCCATTAGACTATACAGTTTGTTTCCCATTCAAATGTTTCCCACGTTAATTCAGCCTGTGATGGTTGGGTGAAAACTAATAGACGGCCAATGACCATCTACGATATTCCGGGAATTGTGAAAACTGTCCTTCCCAATGCAATAAATCGAGTTAATATATCATCAGGTTTTCAAATAACTGGAATATGCCCTTTCAATAGGAATGTTTTTACTCTGATTTTATGCCTTCGTATGTCAGTGATAGACCAGAGCCTTCAAGTATGCACGACAAAGCAATTAGTGGAGCTTCTAATGAAACCGAGGTAATTATGGGTAGGCCTATTTCTATAGATGTGTCTATCGCATCTTTTCCTGCTCCATACAAGACAACTCCAATACCTGAGAACATTAGAACATTCGAAAAGGAAGAAAAATACTTCGAAAAGAATGAAGAGAACTTCTGCAGTTATCACAGACACCACTGTCAAATTAGTCCTTGAACAACAACAAAAGGGAACAGAAGATAGAAATAGTGCCAAAATTAAAAATATTAAAAGAAGAAATCAGACCAAAAAACGCAAAGGGAAGCAATCTATGAAAAAGATTTTGTTTACTTCTGATCCCTCACAGCCAGGATGTAGTGGTCTGAACCGTCAAAAAAGTAAGAAGAAATCTAATAAAGAAAGTGACGATGAGGAAGACGAGGACAATATATGCCTACGCTATCAAAGTTTGCCTGGGGAAGAATGGATCCAGTGCGTGAGTTGCAAACGTTGGACTGAAATGTATTCAAAAAGAGGTTAATAGATTATATTTTGAATGCATTCACTGCAATGATCCCTCTGATTTGTAAACTTAATTTGCAAATAATTTTTTTTTTATATACATGCATTAAAGTTCCTATTCACCATTATGAATTTTATTTAACTTCTAAATAAACATAAAAAAAAGCATTGCAGGCCAACGTGCCCCACTCAATGGGCCAATCTACCCCGTGCACGGGGTAGGTTGGCCCACATGACATCACATCATAACTAAATTCATAAAGTTCTTAAAATTTCATATTAATCAAAAGCATTTTCCTCACTAGTTAAATGTACTAGGTATTGTAAAAAAATACTACATTTGAAAATAAACAAAATTTAGGTATTGAAAAAATAAAATAAAAAAAACTGGGCCAACGTGCCCCGGTCTCCCCTACATGTCAGCTGTCTCTTTTTTTTTCTTATGTTGTTCATGAGATTTGTACCAACTGTTACGATGCGGGAATGCAGTGCATGCGCGCATGCACTTCATTTAAAAGTATTTCCTGCCCAGTAAAATATTTTTTGGCTATTCAAAAAATATGTCCTAACGATACAAAAAATACACATGCAATTCTTCAAGTTTTCACTTCTGTCGGCACTCCCGGAGTGCCACTATTTTTCCCGTTATGTGGTACATCATGAAAATCTCGAATTAATCTTTAATATTATTATTATTTCTCCCCTCCCCCTTCCGAATTTGGTTCCCACGGCGGGAAGCAGTTTTCGAACCTTTTTTGCATTTTCATCATTTTAGAAAAAAAAAATACGAAGCTCTCCAGTAAATAATATTTATAATGTACGAAACTAAGAAGAGAAGGAAGTGGAAGTCTGGCCTGTGACCATTTATTGATCTTACATTCCTCCCACGTACTCCCCCTTACTTTGCCCCCTTAGGTGGCTGTTTTCAAAATTTAACCGACCTCCTCATGTGATATACAGTTGGAAAGGCCCTTGATCACTTACTCATGTTATGCACCTTCCACGACCCTTCAACACACTTTGTCCCTACGGGAGACACTTTTATAAATGTAAACGAGATCCCTCGAGACACATTGTTGGAAAAGCCTGCGATCACTTATAAATGTTATGTATCTCCGGTATCCCCCCCAACTTTGCCCCTACGGAGGACACTTTTCTAAATTTCACCTAGACCCTCCCCCCATGTTACATGCTTTTGCTAAGGACTGTGGCTGCTTACTTTCTCATGTTATGCACCTCCTGTGGTCCTCCCCCCCCCCGCTTTGCTGCCACGAGGAGCATTCTTATAAATTTAAGTCAAGACTCCTCATGTGACATATGATTGGAAATGCCTGTGATTACTTTCTTTTGTTATTCACCTCCCGCGGTCCTCCCTTTACTTTGCCTCTTCCGGGGAGCATTTTCTTATAAATTTGCCCGAGACTCGTCATGTGACATATTGTTGGAAAAGCCTGTAACCATTTATTCATATTATGCAGCTCCTATGTTCCCTCACCTTTATCCCCAATCTCCCTTCCTGTCCTCTCTTTTTGTCCCTCACTGGGAAGGCATTTTTATAAATTTAGATTGCGATGCCTCATGTGACATATGGTTGGATAGTCCAATGACCACTTGTTAATGTTATGCCCCTTCGGTGTAACCTCCCCCTACTTTACCCTCACGGGGGGGGGGCACTTTCTTAAACTTAACATAGAGTCCTCATTTCACATATTGTTGGAAAGGCATGTGACCACTTCATGTTATGCACCTCCCTCGCCCCTCCCCCTTTTTGCGCTCTAAGGGAGAAAATTTTTTAAAAGTCAGACTGATATCCTTCAGATGACACATGATTGGAAAAGCTTATGATCGCTTATTGAAGTTATGCACATTAGGGTGCAGCGAATTTTAAAAAATCAGAAACGGGTAGGTGCCAAAAGTTGCCTTTATACTAGTACATCAACTATGTGAAATTTTATCGCTGAAAAATATGGCTTGAGTCTGCGCTTTTGCTCCAAAAATCGAAATTTTGGGTAAAATTTGTCATTTTTTCAAAAAAATTAAAAATTTCCTACAGAGCCGGTTGTTATTTAAAAGTGTTACTTAACCTTTATATTTATCTGCTTAACATATTTAAACTATAAAACAATATCTTTATTCCGTATAGCTGGAGCAAAATAGACAACTTTTGGTAAGAAAACGGCATTACCACTCTATTGGGACATACAAAGAATTGTTGTTTTTATTACATCTCTTCTTTTCAAAACTATCTTGGACATACGTCGTGGAGGTGGCTATATTTCAAATACCACCCGTCCCAACTATTCGATCATCTTAGTACAGTGTTTTATTTATGTTTTGATTTGTGATTTTCTTTATCAAAATTTGGCATGTTTTCGATGCATCCACCTAGTTTATCTGTTCTTTCTATCCACATGCTGTTGTGACTATCTTAATGTATATATTTTACAGCTTATACAAAAAAAATGACTAGCAGAGTAATGTACGGGAATATTATTAAAGGGATCTATTCGCCCATCTATTATCTTTATCAAACTTACATCCAGTTGATGAAAGTGATTGGAAGTTCTGTTAACACAACATTTTTTCAGTCAATTATATTTTTTTACATAACGATCTGCTTAAAGATGATTTCAGGTATTTCAACTATAAGTATGTCATCATTTATTCTGCTTTTGCATTTTTTATATTTTGAGAACCGAGCTGTATAATGTGATTTCTGGTGATCGTCGCGTCAGAGAGAATTGCAATGGGAATTTGTCCTGCACGTGCAGAGCAACCGTTATTGTAAATAACTTTTTTTTGCATTAGTTTTATGCCGTTTTCTAAGTGTTTTCGTAGCCAGGTAATTTCCTATTAACTTTTAGATCCCCATTTTATAAATAAACAATATTTGATGGTGAAATGTCCTGGGCATAAACTTATAATGCATAGTACTTTTTGAGGGAATGTACGGACTCTAATCGACTATAAGTACTCATTTAAATTTAGGAGAATTCTATTTGTCGCTGTGAACCATTTTGCATTGGGCAAGGTTAGAATTGTGTATAATAATGGATCATATGCTACGTCAACTCCAGTGAATTACCCCTGCTTCAATTATTGGAGAAGTCGATGTAAAACGTTATAATACACATGGATTCACGGGATCAATAAGATAATCTTTGTCTACGTACTATTTACTTCCTATTGCATTTTTTTATAAAATAGATAATAATTTTGAAAAAAAAATTTCTCAAATTAAGTAAAATATACTAAGAATAGACTAAAAATTTCTGTCGGATATTGGAAAGCTAAGTCAAAAGGAAAGCTATTTCTTAGAAGAAATGGGGAATAGGAATTTAGAAAACATCTCGCACAAAAAAAAAAAAAAAAAAAAAAAAAAAAAAAGCTCATAAAGCGAATAAAATTTTTCGCTTTGTATAAGCACAGATTGGCAATCAGAGTCTATAGATTCACAAAATATATAATCAAACTTTATACCGCGGGATATTCTATACCAAATGTAATGGTCTAAAAACTTATTAGAAATTACTCGACTACGAAACAACACAGGAAACGACATAAAACAAATACTAAAACTTCTTTCGAAATATTGTTTTACACGCAGATTTTGTTTGCAATCCTCTGTGCGATCATAATATTAAACTGCTAGCTTCTCAAAATATATTCAGTGTAATAAGTACAGTAAATGATGACACACTAGAAATTGAATTCATACAGTCAATTTTTAGGCATATCATTATATATATAATGCAATTGATTGAAAAAATGTTGTGGTAACTGAACTCCCAATCATAATGTATTAATTGTATGAAAATTTAATGAAGATAATAGACTGCTGAATAGGTTCAATTAACAACATACCTAATACATTACTGAGTTTCTCTTCTGTTATACAAGGTATAAAAATATACGTGCAGGAGGTCACACCAGTAGCACCCAACGTCAGTGAAAACAAAGAAGAGGTAAACTACTTTGATACATCGAAAACTTATGCCCTTCTTCGGGGAAAAAAAAAAAAAAAAAAAAAAAATTCAATACATAAATAAAACACTGGACCTAGATTGTTGGGTGGCTGAGACGGGTGGGATATGAAATGCAGCCACATCTACGAGTTATATACAGAATAGTTTTGAAAGCAGATAGGTAAGAAATGTATTCAAAACAACATTTTGTTGTATGCTCCAATAGAGAGGTAACGCTGGTTTTTACCAAAAGTTGTCAGATTTGCTCCGATTATACAGACTACAGATATTGTTTTATAGTTTAACTATGTTAAGCACATAAATATAAAGGTTGAAGTAACACTTTTAAATAATAACCAGCTCTGTAGGAAATTTTTAATTTTTTTGAAAAAATGTCAAAAAATGACAAATTTTACCCAAAATTTCGATTTTTGGACCAAAAGCGCAGACTCAAGCCATTTTTTTTCCAGCGATATAATTTCAGGCAGTTGATGTACTAGTATAAAGGCAACTTTTAGCACCTACCCGTTTTTGATTTTAAAAAAATATTTTTTTTCGCTCCACATTCAGCGAACTTCGTCCCACTTTGTCCTATCGGGGGCCCTTTCCTAAATTTTGCCAATACCTCTCGTGTGGTATATCTTTGGAAAGCCCTAAGCCCGCTTATTCATATTATACAATCCTTATATCCCTTTCCCCACCTTTGCTCCCCCCCACCCCCCAAGGTTCCGGTCAGAGGTTCGTTCAATTCGAGAGTTTTTTTTTCTTCTTTTTTTTCTGTTTACAAGATTTTGCTGTGTGTGCACACCACGTTTGCTATATGATGCCGTACAATGGGGATCCAGTTCGAGATTTCATATTGCAAGTTTGCGTATAAAGAAGAAGGAGAAGGGCCCACTAGCGAGCGAATCGGCCGTGTCTTTATTAACACTAACTCATCCCAGTTCAGCTGCAGATGATTCTTGATAAATTCGAATCGAGTATGCAGCGCCGCCGTGCGAAAGGGTGCAATCTCTCCGGTCATGGAAATTTAAGGGGAGCCAAATTTATACTACTAGTATTATTTTTTGACCTGTCACAAGCAAAAGTTGGGGGGCGGGGCGTTAAACTGAAACTTTGCACTGGACGCAGTTTTCTCTTCGCGAGCCCCTGCGGGTATAAAAGCAATTGCCAAACGAAGTCATCGAGAAAAATTTTACCCAATCGAAAGTTATCGAGAAGTGCATACAATCGAGAAAATCGATAAAAATATCTCGTTATTGCCGATCACTAATCTCCCTTACTAATAATGTTAAATCTGTGGGTATGGGTTTCTTTATATGTTAAATATCTCATCAGGAAATTGTTATTTTAACTTTTTACTGCGTGCTCTCCTCAAAGGATATCCCTTACTTTTTCATTTATCAAGATATTTCTAAAATATATACTAGATTTTAGCCACTGTTGTTCAGCTCCTCTAAAATGAATTATAAAATTAAGTCTATATTTTAGAATTATTGTGTCTATCAAAAAAAAAAAAAAAGCAAGTGAGGTACGTTTATACTATAACGAAGTTTTTAAAATGTACAGTACTTCGGAGACTACACAGTATCCAAAATATTTTGTGCGTCTCTGTAAATACTATATGCTTTGTATTATACAGTAATTAACTTGTAGTAAAACTCAATAATGTATAGCAATTTCATAAACTGTTAAATAGTTTAACATACTTAAAACGCACTTCAAATAATGTTTTTCCCTATAAATTTATGTAATAGAATATTTTTGTGTGGCCCTGTAAATTAATATGAAATATTCTTTGCACCGATTGTATAGAATGTATATTTTAGTATATAATTCATAGATGCATATAAATTTTTCTGTGTTCGAAAGAGTGTAACATCATTAAAATGCACTTAAAACAATTTTTTCGTATTGATCGTAATGTAACGGAATACGGAATACTTTTGTTTGTCCCTGTAATTAAACTATACACCTGATTTTCCTAAAATTTTAAAATGACACGCCAAAATTATGTAATAATTATATCTATATTATAAAGGCCAAACGTATCTGTGCGTAACGCATACGTCATTTTTCGAATGGCAACACTTTCTGATGAAATTTCGCTTTTGCAATTTTCATTACTGCAAATTTTTTAACTCCTAGACATCGCACATTTTCAATCTTTACACCGTTGTGTAGGGGGAAATATGTACTTTTAAATGCAATTTGTTTGAAAACTATATCTTAATTTGCTTTTGAGATATTAATTTTTTGTAGTTTTTAATTTAATTTTTCTGGAGGTGGCAACTTGAGTACTCCATTTCTGTGAAAAGTAAAGGAAAAATAGCCATAAAGTAAAAATAAGAAATAGAGAGGACTTATGATGGCTGCGAGTGATGCAAAAAATGCAACCCTGAAATCTGCCTACATTAAGCCCAAACACAGTCGCGTCTTTTCGCAAAAGAAAAGGAAACTTTTAGTACTATAGTTTTTAGTTCATAATAAAATAAAATGCTACTTTAGAATGTTTAAATTTAAGCAGATCATTTTTATTTAGAGAAAAAAAATGCACGGCTGATGTGAAAGAATTTGGTACTTATTCAATGTGATTCTTTTTTTTTTTTTTTTTTTTTTTCCCTCTGGGTTGAATTTTTTTCGCCGAGTTAGACAAGCAAACAAAGATGATCTTGGCAATTATTTATTTCTTTTTTCTTTTTTGGAATAATTATATTTTTTATGTTATTTATTTTTTACTTTATTTTTAGCACCATTTTAATTTTCCAAATATATATTTTAAAAAAGAAAAAAGTATATTTTTCACATAGAAAATTGATCTGAAATAGAAATAGAACGATGTAAATGACGAAATGAGATTTCATAATTCGCCAATGTCCAATGTTTAAAATGTAACTGAAAATTTGGTTTGGCATGATATATAAGAATCAAGGTTCGCGTGTTTCACGGAAAATACGGCATCTTCTTTGCACGTTGAAATGACGGAGTGCAATGTTTATTTTTTAATTTGTGTTGTGTATTTTAATTTTATAAAAAGAATTTTAAATTTGTCATAGAGTTAACTTTGAAGCAAATTTTTTTGAAAAAATATACGTGCAGTCATTTCTTTACTTTTAGCATTTTAGTATGCGCGTAAGATTTTTCATATGCGCAAAATCTATATTGTAACGAACAAATGTGTCCGTGCGTAGCACTAACGTTATTTTGCGAATGACAACATTTCAGAATAAAATGACTTTTTGTAATTTTTGTTACTGCAATTTTTTAATCTTCTAAACGTCGCACATTTTCCATTTTTATTTTGACATATAGGAAATGAAATCTACTTTTAAATACAATTTGATTGAAAACTGTATCTCATTTGACTCATTTATTACAAGCTTATATTTTTCAAACATTAAAAAAAATCTTAATTACGTATCTCCATTAAGAAATAAAATGATACACAATTTACTCATAAATCTATAAATATTGTTCCTGATAATTTTCCATAACAAAATTAAAGTTGCATGAGTAATAAAATAAGAGAATGGTTAAAAACGCAGATTAAATTATTAAAAAATACAAATTCAACATGTAATCAAACAACTTAACTTTTTACACTGACAAATAAGAAAAAAAAATACTTTGATTTTGTTTGAAAACTGTATTTCAATTTACTGATTGGCTGTGATTTAAAAAAATCAGGTGCGGGTTATTTTTAAATTTATCTCTACCGAGTGAAACTCGATTACGATAGATTAATCTATTTGTCCTTAGTAAAATATAAAGAGTTCGGGATTTGTTTGCGGCTAATATACTATAGGAAAATTAAAATTTCCTTTATAAATAATAAAATAAAATAAAATAGAATAAATACAAATTTAACAGACATGTAATTGAATTACGCGCCCAAAGCACTGAAATGACCAGAAACAAAATTGCTGCCGTAAGTAAAGAAATCTTTGGCTAATAACTTTTGACAATGCGTCTAATACGGAAATGTGACTTTTGATAAACTTCATAACTTTATTTGATTCCTTAATTAATATTTTTCATTTAACCCTTTAAGCAGCCTAACCATGTTTTTCCGCTATGTAATATTTGGTACTACTAGGTTATCCCGGCGACCAAAAAATTATCGCCAAACTATAAGATTAAATACCAATAATGGATGATCGTGAATGTCACATTCAATGACATTAAATACAATTCACGTGTTTAAAATGCCATTAAGCGATTTTTATTTCGACTTTTTATTAATATTTTTATCAATATTCTATTAATTATTTGTTTTTTTCTTTATTTAAAATAAAAATTACGTCAAAATGTATAATTTGGCTATTAGTTTGGCAATTTGTATTATTTGGCGAAATTGGTCGACGGGATAACAGAGTAGTACCTAATATTTTAATTCAAAGATTGATTTAATATAATATTGAGATTAATGTTAGTTTTTTGAGTTGTATAAGATTAAAAAAAAAAATACGTAAAGTTATCAAATACAAATCTTCATAGCAATACTTTTCACAGTTATTGTTTTATGAATGAAACATGAATGAAAATATCCGCAAGACACTTAACCCTTTGAGGGGAAAAGCACTACAATTATTAAAATATTGAAATGATTGATTGACGCCAGAATTTAAAAACAAATTTGTTTCAAAATATTTAAAAGCGTTTCTTCACCTATTTGACAAAAATAAAATTGCTATTTCAAAATACTGGTGTCAATGTGGCGTTTTGCAATTAAAATAAAATAGGATATATTTTGTCCCACTCCCTTCAAGGGGTTAAAGGGTTAAAAATACTTTTTAGGAGTTAGTTAGTAATCTAAAACGCATATTACATGTAGAAAATTCATTAGAGTTTTCAATTTTTTTTTTTTTTATGTTTTTATCTTTGCTATGCAATCCGGGAAGCCCGGGTTCGATCTACTAGTATTTTAAATTTCAAATGATTCGGTTGGGTAGTTTAGAAGTTGGGTAGTTGGGTAGAATGGACGAACGGACTGAACGACTACGAATAGGTGCTACGAATTTACATAATTACGAACGCACCTAAATAAGGATACGTCTTTTGCGAAAATTACATAGAAAAACATTTGAAAATTTTCTAATGCGATATTTGAAAAATACAAATGCATTCTATGCCTATAAATTTAACAGCAGAGAAGGGAATTAGAGGTTGACAAAAATCCTTAATAATATATTTTTAAAATACGTATAATTCATGTATGACAGTATAATTAAATTCTAAAGAAACCAGGGTTGTAGCTAGAAGGGAACATAAGAGGGGGGGGGGGGAGGAGGCTCAAAAGAATCTTGGGGACTCAAAATTTTTTTTTACTCTCTCTCTGACACAGAAAGATAAATTAGTGTATATTCACATTGTAGGTACTATGTTTCTTATTAAAGTGTTGTAATAACTTCATTTTACACTAAGAAAAGAGTAGGATGATAAAAATTTTGAGTGTTATAACTGGTGCAAAATTAAATATCAGGATAGCTTTATATGTACAAATAGGATCAAGGGGTGTTGAAACTGAAACTCTTATTTGAGATAAAATTTAGTGATTTTGCAAAACTGCGAAAGGATCTCAAAAATAATTAGATTTTTGAACAGAATTTCATTTGAATTTTCGGAACAGAAATTCATTCAGTGATCTTGGAATGTTTTTCAAGGGAGGGGGGGTGGGCTCAAAATATTTATGGGGAGCTGAGCTGCGGCCCTGAAAAAAACCAAATCAATACTGAAATAAACAGTAGCGTAGCTATGTTTTTTGGCGCCCGGGGCCAGCAAGAAATTTTGCGCCCCCACCCCAATATAGATATATAACAATTTCTCTCAATTTGGCCTCCCTAGGTATCGGCGCCCGGGGCGGACGCCCCCCTTGCCCCCCTTAGCTACGACACTGGAAATAAATTTCGAAATTTGAAAAATGAAACCCACGCTTATAACTTATTTTGTTTCTCTTTCTGCTCCTAGATGACAGCACTAAAAGTGCACATTTAGTTATCACTCTTAGTTGTAAGCCTATTGTCCTTATACATAATTCTTAGAGATCCAGTGGCATAGCTAAAGGGGGCGTCCGCCCCGGGCGCCAAATTGAGAGAAATTGTTATATATCTATATTGGGGTGGGGGCGCAAAATTTCTTGCTGACCCCGGGCGCCAAAAAACATAGCTACGCTACTGTAGAGATCAACCGATAATTTGGTTTCGGTTTCGGCCCGAAATTTGATTTTTGACGAAAATGCGGTTTAAACGTCACCGGAGTATTTTTGTGTTATTTTTGTATTTTTGTGATTTCATAAATTGCTGAACTCAAGCTTTACTTTTACGTAATAATAAAAAATTAAATTTAAAATGTGTTCCTTTTAAGCCTTTTTTGCTCTAATTTAGGTCTATTTATATAGATACTAGCAGGGGAGACCGAGCTTAGCTCGGTCAAAATTAACTTTGTGTTCAACTCGATATAGTATTTTCACTGTGTCATTCACTCGGTATTATTACTGTAAAACATGTTGTTTATTTAGAAAAACAATCAATTAGAAAACTATGTTTTTATGCGCATGTTTATAAATTTTACTTTATTTTAAAACTAGCTGTTCTGCCCGGCGTTGCCCGGGTTCATCAAAAAATAGCATGAATTGCGAAAAAACTTTAAAAATCATAGTAAAAACCTCGAAAAATAAAAAAAATGCTGCACGAATTTCGTCTAAACTTCGTTGAAAAGAGATGGGCTAGAAAATTGAAGTTGGATTATTTTTACTAATGTGGAAAAATCTTACAAATCGCCAAAAACATTAAAAATCTCATAAAAATATAAAGCAAAATTCAAAAATTGTGTTTCGAAAATCGAATAAACTTTGAAGAAAAGAGATCAGAATTTAATAAATTCGGCCAAAAATTCAACCTCTAAAAAATCGAAGCGGGTCGCGAAGAAACGTAAACATCGCTTTAAAAATGGCAAAATTTTCAAAAATCACGGAACTCAAAATTTACTCTACTTGGAGAAATGTTTTGAACCTAATTAATTTGATGATGTAAAAAGCATTGAAATAAGAAAAAAACTGCTAAAAAATTACAATAAAAATCTTTAATCGCACAGGAGAAAATTTATCATATTAGCAAAGAAATTAAAAACCGAATTCCTTTTCCATATCTGAAAAAAATCGCCGTAGACTCAAAAAAAAAAAAAAAAAAAAAAAAAAAAAAAAGCATACTGCATTAAAGATTACTGTAGATCAAAATAAGAGAGCAAAACAATTACCGTAAAGGATAAAAGTTTGAAACCAAACTCTTACTAGGACTTCCCTCAGAGGGATTAGTCTGAGCGATATTGCTGAGAATACACATTTAATAACTTGCGATAAGTAAAGAAAATGCGATGTTACTTTTAATTGGTCATTCATTGTGATAAAATATAAGGATGAAAATAAGCATATCGAATCGTAGAACTACAAAATCTTGTTGCATATACTATTTTTATAAAAGAAAAGCAAACCATGCATGGATATAAAATTGGAAATATGCAAAATGTTAAAAGTAATACAGAAAATAAAACACCAAATTTTTCTATATTGGAAATATAGCTCTTTGAAATGATGTCATGAGCATAAACAGAAGCTTCGCACCGATTTGAGAAACTATAAGTAACATAAACTATTATGCTTGAAGAGAAATGGAGTGTATTTTATATGGTGTGAAATCCGTCCGAATAGTTTATAATGTTGAATATCTGTTTTCCACGGATGCAATGAGGTTGTCGATAAGAGTTAAGGAATCCTTTTTTAAAAATTTGTCCTAAACGAGCACTTACATCTTATAAGTTACTGTGATGCCAAAGTTATAGTTTCTGACCCCGACAGTATCCTAGAAATTGCAATATTCTCAATAAATTGGGTTTAAAACTTTTTCTAGAAAAAAAATGTTTACTATGTGAAATTAAATTGTCGAATGTTTTAGAAATCGTTCATAACGAGAATATTATATCTTAAAAGTTGCCACCAAAAAAAAAAAAAAAAAAAAAAAAAAAATTAAATTTTTAGTCATATCAACATCAAAGAATTCTCAATTTTAGAACTTTTTTTTCTCGTGCATTGATGGTGATTATTGTTCCTACGCAAAATATAGTATATTTTGCAGCAAAGATGGTTACCAACATTTTTTGCCCACATTATTTTTTAAATCGGCTAGGTACTCCCAATGCTAACGAAAAACACACAAACGGTAATGCTTTATAGCATAGAAATACAGAATCAAAAGCTATTTATCTCCTATTATATACACATGACATAAATTATCTAATTAGTGCTAGCAGATGAATTTTTAAATATACATAGATCAATATAATGCTTCATTTTTCTTTTATTAGTATTTCTTAGTATTCATTTTTCATTTATTTGTATTATTCAGTAAAAAACTCACTTTCTTAAGCCCGAATTACGTCAAACTTTTTATAAAAGCGCCTAAGTCCATATAACAGCGAAATATTGTGAAGAGTATTAAATACAAGGTAGTAAGACACTTAGCCAAACGCAGGTAATAAATCGCCAAATATTGTCCTTTTCGCCCTCTCTCAAAATGCATTTTTTTTTTCGTATATTTAAAAAACACGATTTTGAGTCATCTTATTTAAAATTCAAATAAATAAATGAGAGGAAGCAATAATAGAACAAGTCAAAACATTTTATTTCAGCATCAAGGAATTGTATCGTAGTTACACATGTGGAAAAAAGCTGCTTTCGGCCAAAAAACGTTGTCTTCACTAAATTTGAATCCGATTAAAAAAAAGTACCGTGATTAATTAAAATGTTATAGGCAGAGCTGCCAAGTCTCCGGCATTTTCGGTACCGGTATTTTAATACAGAAAATGTTTTATTAAATTGGAACATTCTGCGGATTTAAAAAATAACTTTTCCTATAAGAAAATTCCGCTATGCAATAAGCGAGGGTTTGGCATCTCTATATAGGAATATTTCGTAATCTACTTTTTAATCTTAAAAAAAGCAACGACCATTTTTCGGGTACAAAAAGTATTGCTAATTGTTCCATTTTGCATACAAGGTACTGATTGTAATATTGATACATCTATGGTGATAAATTTCCAATAATTTTTCAAATCCCATTTATTTCATTAAAAATATAAATCTTTTATTCATTTAGTTTAAAATAAATGGTTTTTAACTAATTTCATAATACTTTTGAAATATCACTCTCATTGAAACATTCATATTTAATCCATAACGTACATAATATATGACTCTGTTATTACATAAGTCACCTTTTTATTATCATAAAAATTATGTTTTTACTGATTTTTATTAACTCAATAGGAAAATTTTTGTGTTTTGAGCAATAGATGTCCGCATTTCCTATTATTTATTTATTTTAACAAAATTCTTTGTAAAGTTAAAATTATTTTCAACGTTAGAACACCAGAATATTCAAACTCCAAGCATACCGGTTTCGGTAGCATATAGCATACCTTCCTCAGTGCTAAAGATAGTGGACATTGGACATTGGATAGTGAATTCTCTCAGAGTTCCTACGACACAGACGTCTTTACCTCTTGTAGAAAAATTGAGAAAACAGAAGTTAAAAGTTTCGAGTATGCCGTTCAAAACATAACCGAACGAGAGAAAAGAAAAAGGGTGGGGGAAATATAATCCCCAGATGTGCAGGAGTCACCCTGCGGTCGAAAAAGTGAAGGGATGATCTCCCGCGCTTACGCAGGAAAGTCACCTGTCAAGAGTGATTGAAAGAGATGGGCGTTAAACCCCAAACCACAGAGGGTTCGGGAAATAACAGAATAAAGAAAAGTCAACAGCTGATACCAACAGCTGACTCAGTTGAAAGGGAAAAAAGAGAAAGTAAAGAATGAAGTTGCCTCACGATAAGAAAGTTTGCCGGGAAAGGTTCAGTAACAGATTGCTGTTTAATTTGCAAAACAAAGGCCATAATCAGGCAGCCATACATTAAAATAAAAGATATTAATAAAATAAAGAAATATTAAAAATTATTTAATAGGTAAGTGAAAAATATTAAGTTAAAGGATGGAACCAAAATATTTAAAATTAGATTAATTTACTATAAAAATAAGGAGACTATGATTTAAGATTAAAAACCTGAAATTTTAAAAGTTAACAGTATGAGACCCAAAGAATAAAGTAATTTAAAGTTAGTAAAAAACAGTTAAATGAAGATAGTGCTTCAAAGACCCTATCAATGCAAACGGAGTGAAAAGCTAAGGGGGGGGGGGGGGGTCATCCATGGAGGCCCTCAGTCAAAACGGTAGTGGCTTTAGGTCTGCGATGAAATTGTCTAACGTCGTAATCGGGTAAGTTAAAAAGTTCAGCGTTAGGAATGGAATAAATGTTATTGTAAAAGTTAATGGCAAATTTTTTAATGACGTTTCTAATAGGTTCGATATTAAGTTCTTGATGGATAACAGAGTTTCTTTTATACCAGGGAGCACGGGTCATAATTCGTAAAGTTTTATTTTGGGCAGTTTGGATTTTTTGGAGGTTTGTTTTCGCAGATGTACCCCAGACCTGAGCAGAATTGAGAAGTATAGGCCTGAGCACTGTTTTATATAACAGGATTTTGTTACCTATACTCATGTCATTAGAATACAGGAGATGTGCAAGGTCGTGTCTGGCTTTATAGAATTTATGGACGGTATTTTCAATGTGCTTTCGCCAAGTTAGATTGCTGTCAAGAATTACACCCAAGTATTTCACTTCTCTGCAAAAGTGTATTTGCTCACCGTTTAAAGTTAGGGGTGGGGGAGGAAATTTCTTTCTGGAGAAATAGACAGCAGTGGATTTGTTAGGATTAATTTTAATTCTCCAGCGAGTGAAATATTGTTCGAGTAGATTAATGTGTTCTTGTAGGTGAGCATGTAAATAGCGAATGTTTTTGTGTTTGCTGAGGACTGTTGTGTCATCTGCGTAGAGTGCCAGGAGTGTACGAAGTGATTTAGGGATGTCATTAATGTAAGCTTTGTAAAGGTAGGCAGCAATTTTGCTTCCTTGAGGAACTCCTGCCTCTACCGGTCTACTTGTGGATAAGGTGTTAGCATATTTAACTGAAAAAGTCCTCAGCTGTAAATAAGAGATAATTAGCTGTATGTAAGCAGTTGGCACTTTGAGTTTTATGAGTTTATATATGAGCCCTGAGTGCCAGACTGTGTCGAAGGCTTTGGATATATCAACAAAAAGCGCTCCGGTTTGCTCCTGATTGTCAAAGCCATCCATGATGTATTCAACAACCCTGAGCAGTTGGTGTGTGGTGCAATGTTTGGGTCTGAAACCGAACTGTTCTGGAATGTCAGGTAAAAATTTTGAAAGTCTATTTAAAAATATGTGTTCAACAAGTTTGCTGAGTGCAGGAAGAAGACTGATTGGGCGATAATTCTTGGGTATACCAGGGTCCTCTCCGGGTTTTTTAATCGGTACAATAACAGCATGTCTCCAAATTTTAGGAAAATATCTAAATTTAAAAATAGAGTTAATGAGATTGGCTAGATGATCCGCGTATGTAATGGGGAGATTTTTGAGGGCCGAATTATTAATGCCATCATGTCCAGGGGCTTTTCTATTAGGGAGAGCTTTTATTACTCGTATGATCTCGTCGGGAGTGGTGGGGTCGATTTGTCTAGTAGCACTTCTGGAGTTAAAGTTACGGAGGGTATGGTCGACTTCGTCGATGGTTTCGGGGTCGAAAACATCCGGGTGGGGGGCAAACTGCCCCTGATATTGGTCTGCAAGAGCTTCGACCTTATCTTTATCTGTCAGAGCTTGTCCGTTGTTGGTAGTTAAAGGCGGGATAGGGGTGAAAGGTTTTCTCACTCTCCTAAGATAATTCCAGATGGAATTATCAGAGGGAGCGAGAGATTCGATGTAATTCCGCCATTTATTGTTCTTATAATTTTTGATCTCTAATTTTATTTCAGCATTAAGCCTGTTCATTTCTGCTCTGACAGATGGGTCACCAGAAGACTGCCACTGTCTTCTGATGCGATTTCTATTATTAATTTTAAATCTGATTTTAAAGGGAAGTTCCTGAAAATTTTGCTTTTTGGGGTGAAATTTTGAATTTTCAAGAGAGTTTTTTATTAAATTTGTTAAGTTTGTGGCAGCTTCGTCTATGTCGTCTTTACTGTTGATAATGCCAAATGGAGGGGGGGAGTCCTCGATAATTTTAGTATAAGTCGACCATTCAATGACGGGTTTGGTTAATAATTCGGGTAATTTGGGATTACAGTCAAAATTAAATTGAATGGGGAGATGGTCAGAAGACATTACAGAATGCGGAGTGATAGTATAAGGGTAAGGAATATTATTAAGAAGTGCTAAATCGATCGTAGTGCCACCGGACGGACCGTATCGAGTAGGGGTGGAAGGGGCAGCAATTTCAATACCTTTATTAAGGCAGTACTGATGCAGGGTATTCCCTAAGGCATCAGGTGGAGTGTTAGCATTCCAACTGGTATGATGTGCATTGAAGTCACCTGCAATGATCACTTTGTCATCTAGCCTAAAAATGGCATCGAGATCATCTTGGAGAGCTGCCGAGGGGGGGGTGGGAGCCTGGGAGGGGGGCGTAGAAACCCGGAGATAAATTGAAGAGATGGTGAAAGAATTTTGCTGGTCTAAATAGATTTTAATGTTAGTGTTTTCAAGTTTGTTAAGGGTTAAAGAAGGCAAAATGGAGTGTGGGACCCTGTTATTAATGAAAATAGCCGTCCCGCCGAAAGGCGAAATGTTGTTGTCATGAATTCTAGGTGTGTGGTAGGTTTTAAAATTTTGAATATTGAGGTTTTTGGAGTTTTTGCTTTTTACTTCCTGTATTAAAATAACATCAACCGGATTTTGGATAACAAAATCACGGAGCTCGTCAATCTTAGGTCTGAGTCCATTAGCATTCCAGGTAAGAATTTTGAAAAGGCCCATTAAGGTTTAGGATTAGTAGCATTTTCGGAGTTTTCTCCTGTCATATGTGAGGCAAAAATAGCTGCAAGTTGAGAGTTTGGTAAATTATTTATTTTATTTAATAGTTCATAGATTTTTTCTAATTTTTGTATAATTACATCTAAGCTTTCTACAGAGGGTATAGGGGGTCTTCCGTTAGTGTTTTGGTTGCTATTTATGGTTAAAGGTGGGAAATTTTGCAAGTTAGGGAGAGGGGGGGACTCAACGACGGGTTCATTTGGAGTATGGGATGCTCCACTGGTAATATTAGAAAAGGATTTAGAGGGTTTTACGACGTTAGATTTGAAAGTTTGTTGGCTATTTCGGAATGTAATAATTCTATTGTTTTTAAGGTTACGCGGGTTATATTTACAACCGCCATAGTTGGCGGTGTGTGGTTCTCCACAATTAGCACATTTAATTTTAGTATTTTCAGGGGGGCATTCCCGTGTTCTGTGTGATTCTGCACACTTCATACAAACAGGATTAAAGAGACAGACATCACTGGAATGGTTAAATCGCTGGCAATTCCAGCACTGCTTAGGGCCGTTTGACCGATAAGCCTCCACTTTGATGTAATAGCCTAAAAATAAGTCTATGTCATAAATTTCACGGAAATTTTCCGTGGGAAAGATATCTACCAGATAGAGTGGTAGTGGAATTTTAGTTTTGTAGTCCCTTAATTGGGAAACGCGGTTTATGTTAAATGATTTTTGAATTAGCTCATTTTTGACTATATCAATAGGGGTTTCAGGAGGGATGCCGCGAAGAAGCACTTTCCTCGGTCTCTCATTTTTCGGTGCCATCCTAAAATGTTCGATAGAGTTTTCGGCAAGATAATTTTGAATTACTCTATAATCAGCAACAGTTTCGGGAAAGATTTTTATAGTATCACCTTTGAGGATTTTTTTAGTGCTTTTCTTTAAGAGATTAGCTTCAATGTGCTGGATTATTTCATTATATGCATCAGTCTTTTTTATTGTTATGGGTTCAACTTTGTTTTTATTTTTAGGGGGGGTGACTTTAGAATAATTTTCATTAGTAATATTACTTCCAGATGTATTATCAGAATCCATTATATCATCGTTTAATTCGTTAAGATCAGCTAAATGTTTGAATTTATTATCAGTATTTAGTATGAAGTCCCTTCCCTTATTGAATTTATCTAAGCGAGCATTTTTCTTTGCTTCGATAAAATCGCATTCTTTCCTCTTAAGAGGGTTGTTATGCTTAAGAAACTCGTTTCCCGGCAAAGAGGGGGAGGAAATCGTAACTTCCTTCTGCGTCGCAAGAGCAGAGAGAGAAATCCACATACCGTGAAGGGTGGCTTGACTGGTTTCCCGCTCCACTGCCTCGGTCAGTGACTTCCACCGGAAGTACTCAGATCTGGCATCGGCTATCAGTTTATCACAGCTGTTGTCGCCGGCGAAGGTAGTTTTGGATTCGATAGCACTGCATAACTGCATGAAGGTGTTTAGTTGCAAAAGATTTGCAAAATCCGCATCAGCGGAAGACATGGTTAAAAACCAAAAGGGGAAAGACAAAATACGCGTCCGTCTAGAACGGACGCTAGCAGTCTTTGATCATGATCCCTTGACTAAAGATAGTGGAGATTTGCACATATATATATAGGGAGGATGGGGATTCAAGTGATAAGTTTCTTGACCAATAGGAAAACAGAGGATCCTAGGCAACAGCCAATAGGAAAACAGAGGATCCTAGGTAACAGCCAATAGGAAAACAGGGAACAGCTAATGGGAAAAATGGGTGTAAAATAGAAAGATATTGCGAGAAATGCATTAAAAGATTAAGAAAAATTAGTTTTAATGTAATATTTCCAACAGTCTGATAATGGTGGAATAGCAAAATCACAATTAACAAGATTAGCAAGATTTTTATGGATATGGAAAGCTTCAAGGAAGTTAAGTTCTTGTATAGAAGTAGGTTTAGTTAGTATCTTAACCGAATTGAAGTCAAAAGCATGACTCGTCTCCCAGCAATGTTTTGCGATTGAGGATTTCTTGATTTCTTGTTTTTCAATATATTGCTTATGTTCTTTAATACGAAATTTTAGACTGCGTTTGGTTTGACCAATGTAAGAAAGACCATATTGACAATTAATATTGTAAATGCCCCATGAATTTGATAATTCAACAGGATCTTTAAGGTTGGAAAGGGTGAGTTTATTAGTAGGAGTAAAAATTATTTTGAAGTCGAACCGACTAAGAATTTTAGCAATGGAAAAACTTGATTTTGGAAAGAAAGGTAAGACAATGCTAATATTGGAACGAGTAGAAGACCGAGATGAGTTTGAGGAGTGAGAGTTTTGCAATTTAGAAAGGGCAGTATCAATAATAGAAGGGTTGTAACCTCTATCAAATGCAATTGCTTTAATATATTGAATTTCATTATTGAAAGACTGAGAATCAGAGCAAACATGAAGAGCACGATTAATGAATGTGTAAAAGGCAGCCATTTTTTGACTTGGAGGATGACATGAACGAGCATGGGGGGGGGGTAGAGAAACGGCGAAGCTTTTTCGATAGACAGATGTAGAGAAGCCAGTTTCACTGCGAATGACAAGGGTGTCCAGGAAAGGGAGTGAACCATTATTTTCTGTTTCATACGTAAATTGGATATTGTTATCAATAGAGTTCATGATGCTAAGAATGTCCTCAATATTGTGAAGAGAAGTGTCAAGTAAGGTGAATGTGTCATCAACGTACCGAATCCAGAAAGGGAAAGAGAATTTTTCAAAAAGAGAGCATTCAAAATAGTGCATGTAGAAATCTGCAAGGATGGGAGACAGGGGCGAGCCCATAGCTAAACCATCAGTTTGTCTGTAAAAACTGCCTTGAAATGAAAAGGTGGTTTGAGAAAGACAAGTACGTGTAAGGGAAATAAGTTCTTGAATTTCGAAGCTTGAAAAATAAAATTCACGGAGTCTTTGTTCAAGACAAGAGAGGGCGCCATTTATCGGAACATTTGTGAAAAGGGATTTAACGTCAAAAGAAACCATAGTGAAATTAGTCGGAGACAAATTTTGTATCATTTTGGCAAAGGTGATCGAATTCTTCACAGTGTATAAATTTGCTGATAGGAGGGGAGAAAATATTGTTGTTAAATATTTTGCTAAATTGTAAGAGGCTGTGCCAATATTTGAAACAATCGGACGAAAAGGGATATTGTTAATTGTGATTTTGCTATTCCACCATTAACAGACTGTTGGAAATATTACATTAAAACTAATTTTTCTTAATCTTTTAATGCATTTCTCGCAATATCTTTCTATTTTACACCCATTTTTCCCATTAGCTGTTCCCTGTTTTCCTATTGGCTGTTACCTAGGATCCTCTGTTTTCCTATTGACTGTTGCCTAGGATCCTCTGTTTTCCTATTGGTCAAGAAACTTATCACTTGAATCCCCATCCTCCCTATATATATATGTGCAAATCTCCACTATCTTTAGCACTGAGGAAGGTATGCTATATGCTACCGAAACCGGTATGCTTGGAGTTTGAATATTCTGGTGTTCTAACGTTGAAAATAATTTTAACTTTATCATATTGCACCAGGCAACAACCTATTATTAAAATTCTTTGTATTTAGAAGAATTTTTATTTAAATAGGAAATCCAGATGTCGCTGTTAATAAAGAAGAAAGTTACAAAAAAGGGTACAAAACGAGTATACACATACTATCAAATATGGAAAAACGACGAATTCCAAAAAGATGTCGTATGAAATATCATCTTTTAAAGCAAAAAAACGAGGTCTGATTATCGAGCCTACTGATTACAAAATGTGCATTACATTAAAAAAAAAAAAATGCTGCAAATATTGATTATTTTTTCTTTTGTGCAGTTTTGGCTTCGAAAGGTGCGCTATGTTGCAAAAAGATATAAGCGCCTATGAAAACACACCTGGTAAACTTTCATGCTCAGTTTTACAAATAAATATGGCACATATATGCCCTATATACACCGAGGTACCTAATTGGTGCCAAAATGGCGTTTAGTTGCCTAACATGCTGGTTATCATATAAATGTTATAATAAATTGTTTGTTCTAAAAATATTATCATTTATTGATTGTTATAGCTTTTTTAATAACAGGAAATGTTTCATTTATTCCTTTTTTTTTTTTTCATTTTGAAATAAATAAATAACGTGTTGTTATAGCATGCTATATGCATCTGGTAATCAAAACGATGTTTTCGCCTAATTGGCATAAAAAATCTCGCCAAACCCGGTGCTTATATCTCTAGTATATTATCTCAAGTATTTTATTTATGTATACTATAATTGTTTTTACATACCACTTACTTCTTCTGGTATATAGAAATAGGTAAGTGGCTCCTTTATGCAGTATAAATTGTATAAAACTTTAAAAAATAGCCCCGTTGCCCCTTTTTGGATCGAATTAAAAAAAATCAATGTCTAATTCCAGTATTGCTCCCAGGTATGCATACATACTCCATATTTCAAAGTTGTATGCCAACAGGAAACGGATGAAAAATGGGGGAAAATGTCACATATGCACCAGGGTACATAATTGGCGTCAAAATGGCATTATTTTACCTGAGATGGTAACCCGGCTTTATTTATTTATTATTTGTTTATTTACTCATAAAATGTTTATTTACTCATAAAATGTTTATTTACTCATAAAATGTTTATTTACTTTCACTTCATTCTTTTAATTATATAAAACATTTCTTTTTATAGTTATTAATTATTAACCATTTGAAAAATGGTTGTTGTTTTCGGGAGAATGGACCCGATGATGTTACCACTTTTGAATGATGTTACCACTTTTGAATTTAAATTAAATTCTTTATTTTTAGAAGAATTTTTATTTGAATTTAAATTAAGTTCTTTACTTTTAGAAGAATTTTTATTTGAATAGTAAATTAAAATGGTTAAAATCATTGTAATAAAGGAGAAAACTAACAAATTTAAAAATGGGTAGACGGAAATTAACAGATACGGAAAAAGCCGAAGCCAAAGAAATGAATGAACGTGAATATCGCATTCAATGATATTAAACACAGTCAACATGTATAAGTTGCTTATTAGTTTGGCGATTCGTATCATTTGGCGAAATTGGTCGACGGGATAACTGAGTAATACTGTATTTGGTTTGGCGCAAAAACGTCTTTCAATGCAGAAAATGATAAAATCAAAAGATTATTGAGCCGCTGAAAACCAATTACGTGTTGAAAGGCGATCACGAAAAAGGAAGCAATTTAATGCCGAACCGATTAATTGTAAAACATCATGTCGCCAGGGCGACCAATCCACTAGCCATGGCGTTTTACTATCGGTCGGTTCTAACCAGGAAAATTTGAGTGCCAATAGTGATTCTAACAAGCCGGAAAATGTTATAGCTATTACTCTTGATTTTCCACCACCTAAAAAGAAAACTAAAAAGCAATCGGCTTGGGAAAAACTGGGAAAAAACTTTTTTGATTCGATGTCTGATGGACCCATTCACAGATGCATGTGCTGCGATCGATTTTGGTTTAAAACCTCCATCACCAAAATTCTGCTCTGTAAAATCAAACAATATATGCCAAAGTCTTACAAGTATAACAGTATATGCCAAAGCTGTATTTTAATAATGATTACTTTTGCACCAACAATGTTAAATAGTTTGAAATGTTTCTTTCGTCGCCAACTTTTATGCTTGGAGACAATAGAGTGATATAACTTAAACGAACCGTACCTTCAAATTGCAGCATGTATAAAGTCATTTATAGCAGTGGCACGGATAATACACAATAAAACAACTGGTATTTAGCTTAAAATGATAGATGAATGTATCGAGTGAAACATTTTTCAAATGGTTGGGGTAATTTCTTAAATTACAATTATTTTTTATTATTATTATTTTATTTACTGTAAGTTTTTTTTGAAAATAGAAAATAATTTAAAAATGTGTATGTAAGCGTTATTTGAAAAGGGAGTTTTCGCCAAATGGGCTTTGAAAAAAATTGCGCCAAATCTGATGCGCTTGTGGTATCCGTGCCGAAAAATTAGTGACCAGAATTGACTTCCATACACAAACAAAATATAAGTTAAAAGAAAACATGCAATGAAAATAAATATAAAGAGAAAATGATGTCATAAAAGAAACTTTTTATTTAAAAACGTAATTGTTTCTAATTTTCACACGCGAAATATGTAAAACATTCTTTTAGCGATCAAAAAGTGCTGTTAAAAGATTATCACAAAATCTCAAAATCAAAGTTTTTATGACATTTTTTAATATAAAAAAATAACAGTTTTATTTTCCTGCATGATTAAATTTTAAAATGTTTTATTGCATTCAATATTTCTGAGTGCGAAAATGATTACTATTTACTCCATGTACTGATTCTGTTATCTATGAAAATGTCCAGCCGGTGAAAATCACGCTCACCAAATTTCTGTGACGTATGCACATAAATTGTGCTTTTTTATCAGTTTTTTTAATATAACTTTTAAACTATTTGGAATTAATTTTTAAAAGTAGGTGCATTCACCAGATTACCTTCATAGGTACCTATTGCTACAAACAGAATCAAAATCCGACAAGTACTTTTTGAGATTTGCTTGACGAAAGAATTTTTTTGAATTTTAATATCGTTACGTATCTCTGAGTATAAAGACTTCGCTTCGCTCAGACAATTAGTCTAGAAATTTAAAATCGAATTCCTTTGAAAAATGTTAAAATTAAAAAAAGACTGAGAAAGCCCAAAAATTGCATTGAAAATTGTAATGAAAGTCGTAAAACATTTAAAAATCCCTAGGGTAAAAATTCACTGTTATAATATAAAATATTGTAATCAAGAAATTAACCATATTAACCAAAAAGTTTGAAATCGAAATCGATTTCCGAATGTAAAAAAATCGCCACGGAACTTGAATAATGGCTAAAAATGACATTGAAAATTGCATTAAAAATAGCTAAATATTTGGAAGTCAATGCTTAAAAAAATAATATTAAAGCAGGGCGAAGGGGGGGGGGGGGGTTATGATCGAAATCATTCATAAATTACAAAATGTAGGCATGAAACGCCAAAATCATATTAAGAGATAAAACATTGCATTCGAAACATAATTACATTAAACAAAATGTTTGACATAAAAATTGTTTTCTGAATGGCAGAAAATCGCCAAGGAACTTAAAAAAATAGCTAAAAATCGTATCGAAAACTATATTAAAAATCGCTGAATATTTAAAAGTCATGGCTGTAAAAATTTAATATTCAGTCGAAAATATTGTAATCGGAAATCGTTCATGAATAAGGAAAAGTCAACACGGAACACCTAAAATCCCCCAAACTAACTAAAAATTACATTGAATATCGCATTAGAAATTGGCAAACTTCATAAAAGCGTGGAAAACAAATTATACTATTTATGCTAAAAGTTAGAAACCGAAATTCTTTTACCGATGTCAACAACTGTCACAGAACTTGAAAAATCACTATAAAACAGATTAAAAATCAGTAAAATTAAAAAATCCGGACAAAATTTGCCATAGTAAGATAAACATTTATATTAAATTCCTGCGGACATAATTTACCATAATGGGACAAAACATTGAAATCTGAACTCTTCCATTAGTTAAAAAATACCGACACAAAACTTACTAAACATTTTATGAATATACACAAAATATCTGAATCATTGATGTCAAAATTTACTACATTAAGCTACAAATTATTTAAAAATTTCTTTTCCAATTGTGAAAAAATCGCCGTGGACTCGAAAACATCTAAAAATTGTATTCAAAAAATCATTACAAATCGTTTCAAATTTAAAAATAGCGGGGGGACAACATTTACATTAATAGAGTAAAATAGTGTAATCTGAATTATTTCTTAAATACGAGTGAAAAAATCGGCGCAAAGCGTGAGAAATAATGAAAACATTGCAAAAAATTGCATTAAAAAATCACTAAATTTCAAAATTCGTAAATGAAGTGTAAATGTTTGAAATTAATTTCCTTTTCGAAATTTCAAAAAATAGCCGTGAGATTAAAAAAACCAATACAAAATCATTGAAAAATTCATTAAAAATCGCTAAATGTAAATACATCCCGTGAATAAAAAAATATTCTAGTCATGTAAAACGTAGCAACCATTCTTTTTTACATGAATTACAAAAAAATCGACGCAGAACACAAAATATATCAAAAATCACATTGAAAATCGACAAAATTAAAAAAAGGTAAATGGTGAAATTTACTATATTAGGCTAAAAGTTTGAAACCAAAATAATTTTTTTATTGTTAAAACACCACTGTGGTGGGGATCGAAAAAATTAGTAGTAAATCGCATTAAAAAGTTCATTAAAAACGCATTGAAAAATGCACTAAATATCGCTAGTTATTTTTTAAATCGCAGTAATCAGAATTTTATCAAACGGATAAAACATTGTAATCGGAAATCTGAACTATTTGATTATCCGGTTGACCAAGAAACTATCTGGGTTAAACCATAAGATTAAACTACAATAATGGCGGATCGTAAATTACATTTTCACTAGACATTAAACATGTTACATATGTTTGTTACGTCATCAAGTGGTTTTTACTTCTTATTTTTATATGTATTTGTATTAATGTTTTTCTAAATTATCCCTTCTTTCATTATTTAACATAAAAATTACATTTATTTGCATAATTTGGCTTGTTTCACGATTGAAATAATTTGGCAAAATTGGTCGACAGGATAATCACGTAGTAAAAGGAAATCCTTTATAGATAATAAAAAATCGACACGAAACACAACAATTCTTGAAAAATCGCGTTAAAAATCTCTAAAATTATATTAGATTAAAAGTTTGAAATCAATTTTTACTTCCAAATATCAAAAAACCACCATAAAACTCGAAAAATTTCTAAAAATTGCATTGAAAAGTGCATTAAAAATCAATATTAAAAAATCACAGGGGTCAAAATTTACTCTAATAGGGTAAAACGTTGTAATTGGAAATATCTCATGAATTACAAAAATCTGACATCAAACGCAAAAAATCTCGAAAAATCGCATTAAAATTAGCTGAAATTCATAAATCTTAACAGCTTAAATTTAATACATTAGCCTGAAAGTTTTAAGCAAAATTCCTTTTACTAATGTCGAATAATAGCGGCAAAATTTACATTAAATAATTCATTAAAAATCCAAACATCGTTGCACGAAATCCAAATAAATTATATTGAAAAGAGAACAAAATTCACTAATTTAGGTCGAAAGAATGAAACCGCTTTCCTTTTCGCTAATGTCGAAAAATCGCCTCGAAACCCACTAAAATTCGCATATGAATTAAATTTAAAAAACTGAAAATCGGCCTTCAAGGTGTAAAATTTCATACATAACTTCGTGCAGCGGTCTCTCTAGAGCATCGCCAGTACTTTAAAAATTTTAACATGCGTTATAAACTACCTTAAAGTGTAAAACAGATCTCCTTATTACATTTCCTAATTTTGTTCGCGCCCCTCTTTTCACGCACCCTGAAATGTGTCACACCATTCTTTGTTTACATTTTTTATCATGTATTGTAAACCATTTTAAAATTTAAAATAAATCACATTGTTATATTTCCAAATTTTAACAAAATCGCGTTCTGTTAGTTCCATTTTTCACCACCAGCTAGCGCACTCTAGTCTTCAAAAAATTTATCAAAACGATACTTTGTTAAACAACCTATCAGGTGATACATTACTCGAGGGGGTAGCGGTCTTAAGCAAGAATTTAATATATTTTATGAAATTGCTATTCGAAAATAGTGGTAACTAATTTTTTGACATTTTAGGTAAATTTCGCAAAAAAAATTACTACTTATTGCATTCTCAACAGCTCAAGATTATGATAGAACAACTATGAAAAAAATAGATGCTAAACGCAAAAAATCTTGAAAAAGCGTTAAAATTCACATTGAAAATCGCATTAAAAATCATTTAGGGCTAAAAGTTTGAAAAGGTTTTCTTTTTATCAATCTCAAAAAAAAAAAAAATTGAAAATTAGAAAAAAACACTAAGAAACGCATTAAAAGTTCGTTAAAAAATCAAAAATCGCTGTACAAATTCCGAATAAACTTTGCTGAAAAGAGAAAAAAATTGCTATATTGGGTTAAAAGAATGAAACCGTATTTCTTTCACTAATGAGATAAAACTGAAAAAAAAAAAAAAAAAAAGAAAAGAAAACGCTAAAAATTGCCTAAAAAAATTATCAAAAAAATCTAATCAAAAAGTTGAAAATCGGGCTTCGAGGTGCAAAACTACATGTATAAAAATACCTTCCCTCCACATTTTGTAACTCTACGTACAGCAGACTCTTCAGAACAGCGTTGACACACACACAAACTTGTCTCTTTATTATTATAGATTTTAAAAATTAGCGTTATTTTAGTTCCATTTTCCACCACCAGGTAGAGCACTCTATTCTTCAAAAACTTTATCAAAACCATACTCTGTTAAATAACCTATCAGGTGATATATAACTCGAGGGGGTAGCGGTCTTAAGCAAGAATTTAAGATAGTTTATGAAATTGCTATTCGAAAATAGTGGTATCTAAATTTTTGACATTTTAGATAGCTTTCACAAAAAAATACTACTTATTGCATTCTCAACAGCTCAAGTTTTTGATAGAACAACTATGAAAAAAATTAGATGCTAAACGCAAAAGTCTTTAAAAAACGTTAAAAATCGCATTGAAAATCGCATTAAAAATCGTTAAAATCTAAAAATCGTAACAAACACAAAATTTAGGGCATTAGGCTAAAAATTTAAAACGATTTTCGTTTTATTTATCTCAAAAAATAGCCGCAAAATGAGAAAAAAACACTAAAAATCGCATTAAAAATTCGTTAAAAATTTAAAAATCGCTGTACAAATTCCGAATAAACTTTGTTGAAAAGAGAAAAAAAAATTGCTATTTTGGGTTAAAAGAATGAAACCGTATTCCTTTCACTAATGGGATAAAACCGCAAAAATAACGCTAAAAATCGCCTAAAAAAATTATTAAAAAAATCTAAATAAAAAATCGAAAATCGGGCTTCGAGGTGCAAAACTACATGTAAAAAAGTACCTTCCCTCCAAATTTTGTAACTCTACGTGCAGCAGTCTCTTCAGAACAGCGCTGACAGACAAACATCCTTCTCTCTTTATTATTATAGATTTACAACGAAAGGACATCGATCTAAATCACTTTTTTAGCTCGACTCTGATTGGTTTAACCATGCATCTCGAATCGTCGTAAGAATGTATAAAAAAATTCTTTACATTCTGAAAGACAATATTTTCTGCTAGATATAGCCAAATTTGGAGGCATTCTTTCATTTGGCTCCAAATACGTGTTTTGGTTTTCGTAATTTTTATAGTCGATTTTTTAGCCATATGTCGCCGATATTTTCTCAAATATCACCAAGTTATTGGCTTTTGCCATATTCTCGTGACCCTGACCGGTATTACCCAAAATGAGCCACTAATCAAATTTGATCAAGCATGTGACATAGCTCAATCGTCTTCAGGTAATCAAAAATAGTAGAATATAAAATTGAATCAAAATCGTTTAAGCCATTTTTTAGGTAAAATTAGCTTGGCAGCATTCAGCAATGAACAGAAATGACCCACTAATGTAATTTTGTTTAACATGCGCCCAATAGTCTTCTCGTGACAAAAAACGTTTTGTTTCAAAATTTAGGTAAAATTGATTGAGTCGTTGTTATATATAATTAGAATGACCCTAGCTCATTAAGACCCAAAATGACCCACTAGTCGAATTTTCGCGAGCATGTGTCCATCCAAATGGTTTTCTCTTGCTCAAAAACGATATAATACAAAGTATAGTCAAAATGGTGAGTATCATTTTCTATATAAAATTAGCATGACCCATCATGACCAACAAATGACACTTATAATCGAAATCTCTCGAACGTGTGGCCTAGCTCATTAGTTTTAGCATGCCGAAAAACATTAGATACAAAATTTAGATAAAATCGATTGAGCCGTTTTTTAGATATAGTTAGTTTGACCCTGACCCCTTATGATCCAAAATGACCCATTGATCGAATTTTCTCAAAAATCTGTCATAACCCAAAGATTTTCTTGTGCCCGAAAACGATAAAATACAAAATTTAGTCAAAATTGCGCGAAACGTTGTCTAGATAAAATTAGAATGACCCAAAAGTGGCCCACTAATCGAAATTTCTCGAACATGTGACCTACTCCAATGATTTTATCATACCAAAAATATGTTGTATACAAAATTTCGTTAAAATCGACCCACCCATTCTTTAGATATAGCTTGACCTCGACCCATTAAGACCCACAAATGACCCTTATAATCGAAAGCTCTCGAATATGTGACTTAGTCCATTAGTTTTCTCGTTTCTAAAAATTGTTACATACAGAATTTCGTTAAAATTGATCCTGCCGTTCTTTAATTATATATAGCTTGACCCAGACCCTTTATGATCCAAAATGACCCATTAATCGAAATTTTTCGAACATGTAACCTAGTACAATGATTTTATCGTGCCAAAAAAATGTTGCATACAAAATTTCATAAAAATCGATCCACCTGTTCTTTAGATATAGCTTGACCATGACCCATTATGACTCATCATGACCCACAAATGACCCTCATAGTCGAAATTTCTCAAACATGTGATTTAGCCCATTAGTTTTCTCATGTCAAAAAACTGTTACATACAAAATTTCGTTATAATCCATCATGCCGTTCTTTAAATATAAATAGCTTGACCCAGACTCTTAATGACCCAAAATGACCCATTAATCGAAATTTTTCGAACATGTAACCTAGTCCAATGATTTTATCGTGCCAAAAAAAATGTTGCATACAAAATTTCGTTAAAATCGATCCACCTGTTATTTAGATATAGCTTGACCATGACCCATTATGACCCATCATGACCCACAAATGACCCTCATAGTCGAAATCTCTCAAACATGTGATTTAGCCCATTAGTTTTCTCATGTCAAAAAACTGTTACATACAAAAATTCGTTATAATCCATCACGCCGTTCTTTAAATATAAATAGCTTGACCCAGACTCTTAATGACCCAATATGACCCATTAAAATTTTTTCTCGAACATGTAACCTAGCCCAATGTTTTTCTCGTGCCCGAAAACCATAGAATGCATTTTTTAGTCAAAATTGCGTGAGAAAATCTCTAGATAAAAATAGCATGACCCACAATGACCCCAAAAATGACCCACTAACCGAATTTTCTCGAACATGTTGCCTAACCCAATGGTCTTCTTGTAATCTAAAACGATACAATATAAAATTTGGTCAAAATCGTTAGAGCCGTTTTTTAGATAAAAATAGCTTGACCCATAATGACCCAAAAATGACCCACTAATCGAAATTTTTCGAACATGTGACCCAGCCCAGTAGTTTTATTGTGCCAAAAAACGATTGGATAGAAAATGTCCTTAAAATCGATCCAGCCGTTCTCTACATATAAATAGCTTGATCTTGACCCATTATGACCCAAAATGACCCAATAATCGAATTTTCTCGAACATGTGACCTAGCCCAATAATCTTCTCGTGCCCGAAAATGGTAAAATCCAAATTTTTGCGAAAATCGTTAGAGTCGTTTTTGAGATAAAATTTACCCACACACACACACACAATTTTTGCTCGCATTATAGTATAAGACTAGCGGGGAACACCGAGCCATGCTCGGTTAAAGTAAACACTGTACTAAATTTTTAATAAAATGAAATTCTCGCCATATTATTGCTATAAATAATTTATTTTATAATATTCTTATTTACAGAAACTATAAATATCAATACTATTTCTAAATTTTACATTAAATATTTATAACGAAAGAACATCCTTCCATACTACATTTTTAGTTCTTTGATGTCTTTCTTTTGGAATCAGAACTTTTAGACTTGAACGCCTTTTTACACGTGAGAATGCAACATATAGCATTCCGTGCATAAAGACGGAGACGCTTAAATCCATGCCCACGAAATCAAATGTTTGCCCTTGAGCTTTGTGAACAGTGATGGCAAACGCCGGCCTCACGGGAAATTGATGGCGCTGCATAGTACATCCGAGATGGCTCTTGCTTGAATCCAGTGTTATTCTTGAAATGTGAACTACGCGGCCGAAATTCTCCCCAGTAATTATTTTAGCCTTGATAATGTTATTACAAAGCTCTGTCACAATCAGACGTGTACCGTTGCACAGCCCTTCTGATACATCGAGGTTCCGCAGTAAGATTATTATTGTATTAATTTTCAGCTTCAGTATATGCGGCGGAAGATCCGCATTGTCTACGGTATTAAGAAATTCCGGGGTGAACTGTAGTGCTCCTTCAAGTTGATCTTTTATTGAATCAAAGCTATAGTAAAGTATAGATTCTCCCGGAAGCTTTTCAATAATCTCCGAATTTATTCTATTGACGTCCGCATTCAGAGGCGCGAGGATGACTTTGTCTTTCATTGTTTCGTACTTTTGAGCAGCTATGCAATCCCCAAATACCTCTTGTATTAGGTTTCCTTTTGAAGGCAAATCTTCGGGAAGTTCAATTTCGTCCATTGAATTTGTAGGAATGTCTCCGTTCCCTAGCTTCAAGAGATATTCCGCGAATTCTTGCTCTTCTGAGTCTACACGCATGTTCTTCGTAAGTGAAAATATTTTGAAATGCCGTCAAGCATCGCTTTTTGTGATGCACAGGTCCAAAAGCTCACTCTTGTTTGCTCGGGGCTGGGAACTGTCGGAAATCTCCGCCGAGGACCATAATCTTTCCGCCGAAAGGTAAATTCTTGTTTCCGATGGCACGTAACAGCTGATCCATATTATTCAATCCATATTTAGGAAGCATGGGTGCTTCGTCCATTAGAAAAGCATCAACCTTTGCGAGCTCGGTGGCTTTTACTGTTCCAGGTTTGATATTTGAAACTGCATCCGGAGACAGAGGAACTGGAAGACCAAATGTTCTATGCGAAGTGCGGCCATCCGGAAGCAGAATCGAAGCTATCCCGGTGAAAGCCATACATTTTACGTTATGACGTCGACCTCGAAGTATGTGATACAGTGTCTTGTAGACAAATGTCTTGCCGGTGCCACCAGGTCCATCAATAAAAAAACATCTCGTATCAGGGTTTAAATCTTCAGTTGCCCGAAGGATGGTGTCCACGATTTCTATTTGTTTTCCTTGAAGAAGACAGTACATATTTTGTCCAACAGCAGTCGACTCATCTGCGGTGAAATTTTCCTGAATTATTTCGCTGTGGTATCCGTCGATGTCATTCATTCCGAATTTCTTCACCCAATAACGAAAGTTCCTGCCCTCTGTTGCTTCTGTATTTAATTTATGGGCGATTATTCTATATGCTCGATTAATAGCATTTTCAACAGAACCACCTGTTTTTCTCGCTTCTTGGATGAAATCTAGGGCCAAATCTTCTTGAAACATTTCCCAAAGCCGTTTTGGGTTTTCCGGAGATCCCAGTATGAGAATTTGGGTGAAAAGTGTTCTCATCGCCCTCGGCGTTCTGGAAATCGCTGATTCGCGTAATCCTTCCACCCACTGTTGGTCATCATAAGTCAACCCTCGAGCTAGGCAAGCTTGCTTGTAGGTTGAGTAAGGGATGCCTTCTACTTTCAGAAGGTCATCAAAAGACGTTGCATTTTTGACATGATAAAGAAGTAATCTCAAATGATACAATTCTGGCTGGGCAACGAAATTAACGTTGTGAATGCGGCCGATTACACGCAGTTGCCTAACCCGCGGCAGCCACTCACTGGATTTTCCTACCCACTTAAAGTGTTCTGGCATTTGCCAATAATAGTGGTAAAGAATTTCATCTTTAGAAGAATCTAAGTGGCCGCTATTTTCTTTTTGCTTCAAGAGTAGGTTGTGTCGAAAATAAGCTTCTAGCGTCGAACCCTTTTGACCGATATCTGCGAGATCTTCATGCGTTCGGTCAATGCTTCCGACTCTGTACTGTCCTGGCAAATGAATGTCGAGACGCTGAACAACGTGGCTTTTCTTTTGAAGTTCGTTTCCGAAAAGTCTCCAGCAAGCTTCCGGAGGGGTGATACATCTTCCCTCGACGTATGCGTCTGCTTCGTTGTAAATTAGTTTTCTCTGATTTTCTACAATTTTGATTGACGCACAATCATGTCCCTTGTAAATATATTTGTATAAGTATTTGACGGCATGAATGCTTCCGACATACTCGACGTTGATGTGACAGTTGTATTTCTTCAACAAATAAGCATTATATGGAACAATGTGTCTGTTGTCTCTTGTCACTCGTTTACCGTTGACCGCCTTGCGAAAGATTGCGATTTCGTCACAGAAATCTGGATTAAGCTCGTCTAGTCTTGGATCATATCGCCGTCTGTACTTTGGATTTTCATCGTCTGCTATAGACGTGTCCTCTTGGAAATCCTTCGGAAAATTGAAACGGCATTTGATTTTCCCGTTCTTGTTAACCATGCAGGGTGATTCGGGATTCTGCTCTCCGCACGGATTATGAATCATCCATTTGATGACTAATTCTCGCAGTTCCGGGTCTTCAGTGTCTTCTGGAATTTCTGCCGAAATAAAATCGTCCAATTCTTCTGTGTTTCGAATTTTGTCTTCTGGTGACATAATTAAAAGCAGATGCATGTGTGGAAGGCCACGCTTTTGGAACTCGATGGCGTATACATAAGCAGCTATCTTCCCAAATATCTGCTTACTTTCAAACTCTTTTATGAGTTCTTCAAATTTAAGTTTGGCCGCTCTAGCGACGAGGTCCGGACGGTCTTGAGGCTGCTGTTGTCGAACAGTGCCATCAGCAAGGACGATTTTGCATGCTTCTCTCATTTCTTTGCATTCCGGATTAAAAGTCGCAGCGACGAAGAAATGCGGTGGACCTTTTCTTCGAACAATTGCCATTGCATCTTCAAAACACTCTGTAAAATATCGTGTTGATCCAGGAAACGAAGAAGGTAGAATTATCTTCTCGCCAATTGAGGCGCTCTTTTTTTCGGAAAGTTCTTTTATGAAGCTGGTAACTCGGTAACTGCGGTATAAGACTCAGCTAATATTTTCTTTTGGTTGGCCTTTATCCATTGAATGCGGTCGCGTTCCACTCGAATGTAAGTATCGACGAGATATTGTTGAAAGAGTCGACCACCGAAATGTAAGGCATTGAACATGATTGCACGCAGATCGATATCAGTTGTAGTATTTTCATGAGGTAGGTGTCTAATTAGCTTAGGTCTAAAAGCGATCCGGTACTGAGCCATTTCCAGTTTCGTAAGATGCTGACGGCTCGTATACGGTTTCCGCAGTGGCAATTTCAGGGACCATCCAGGTGTGCCTTTTGGGTAAAAAAGAGGATAATTGAAAGGCTCCACACGTTCGTCGGTATTTTTCAGTGTGATGATCTCTTTACCACGCTGACGTACCACCATTTCATTTTCAGGGAAGCTTTGGTCGGCATTGAGTGTGATTACGGCGCAGACATCGTTAATTACAGGAATGTTAAATCTCTTGTAATCAAAGCCTTCGCGCATTGTAAATAGCAGACCGACATGCGGAGGCGCGATTCCTTTTGTAGATGCGTGCTGATTGACTTCTTCCTCCACTTCTCGCATCATCATGAAACCTTGTGCGAAACGATTTTCTGTGCGTATGATTCTCTCTAGCAATTCAATTCAGGTTCTGCTGATACCATGGTTTAGAGAATGTTTAATTCTTTCTGTTACAGCATCAGTGGGGTCCAAAAAGTACATTTGGCCATACTGTGGTCGTTCGAATTCACCATCATCATTCTGAGTTGGATGTACAGCCATGTTCATTTTATGATATACTTGGCCAGCAGCTACAAAAGTATAAATTCCATGATTGTTTATAGTTCTGTCATCATCCATGTTAAAAGAAGCAAATGCAAAGCATGCATTTAAATTCCGTATTCTTTTGTGAAATTCATCTGAGAGGATATGAACTCGCAAAAAGAGACGTACCAGTTCATTTGGAAATCCTGGTTGATCTAGTTGAATGTGGCCATGTAAGCAACACTCACTAAATGAATCTCGCCCAATTCGGTTGGAAACTCGTTCTTCAGGAAAATGAAGGGCTTCACAATGACTACATGAGACATCAAAATTTCCCAAGCTTTGGTACGATACATCTCTATCAACTGCGCACTTGTACGTCGGTAAGCGATTCTGATCTAATGCTTTCTTTCGTCTAGCATTACGACGTCGTTGCTCTTCAAGACGTTTGTCACGTCTCTCGATAGATTCTGATGCTCTTCGATGGGATTCACGCTGTTTCTTATCCTCCAGCCTCTGTGATCTGTGTTCTTCTGTTTCATTTGCACGACGTCGGACTTCTCGATTCCGTTTATCCTCAAGCCTCTGGGATCTGTGTTCTTCTGTTTCATTTGCACGACGTCGGACTTCTCGATTCCGTTTATCCTCAAGCCTCTGGGATCTGTGTTCTTCTGTTTCATTTGCACGACGTCGGACTTCCCAATTTCGTTTGTCCTCCAGACGCTTGGCGTGAACTTCTGACGATTCGATAGCTCTTCTTTTTTTGACTAAACAGCGTATTTGTTCTAGTTTTTCTTCCGTGTGATAATTATTCATATTTGTAACAGCTTCAGCTATCTTTTCTATGCTTCTTAATTTGGTTTCTCGCATT
Organism: Maratus speculifer; assembly: GCA_964019185.1. Classification (NCBI taxonomy): domain Eukaryota; kingdom Metazoa; phylum Arthropoda; class Arachnida; order Araneae; family Salticidae; genus Maratus; species Maratus speculifer. Next base: position 145,387,919 of record OZ025292.1, on the reverse strand, counting down.
GGCTTTAAGGATGCTGGATATTCATCAAAATCATCTTCATGTTTTAGAGTAGATACTTCCTTTCTTCTTTGCTGTTGGAAGTTAAAATTTTTCCGTTTCATGAGACGTCCAGCAGACATAATTATTGTAGTTCAAGTCCAGAGCAACCTTTAAAAAGAAATGGGAAATGATTCTGGTAGTTGAGAATATAGACTCCACCGTAGTAATCGGCTTAAACTTCAATCGTTTCGAAGATTTTTAAAGTCTTTTGCAGATCTCAAGATTGACTTTCCAAGTTCACAGGCTTCAACCTAAGAGCATCGTTATATAGCTTAGGATTAATTGCGAGAAAGTTTTGTGTACTCTGATTGGTTGAATTCTGTTTTCGAGAACATTCTATGGACTCTGATTGGTTAAATCACTTATCTAGACTCCAACTGGAAATTTCTAGACAATTCTTTCAGATTCTGAAAGCCAAATTTTTTGCCAAAAATCGCCAAATGTCGCCAAATTTGGCGATATTTTTTGCATTTGGCGCCAAAAAATGTATTTTTGCATTTTTAATCTTGAGAGTGAAATTTCAAGCTCAAATTTCATAAATTTAACCATTATTTCGCTCAATATTGCGAACTGTTGAAAAATGTTGCTATATATTGGTACAATGATATTTAAGAGAAAATTCTATTAACTCAGATTAGTTGAATAGTGTATCTCAGCTCTTATTGGGAATTTTTAGAAAATTCTTTCAAATCTTAAAAGCCAAATTTTCCGCAAATTTCTCCAAATATAGTCAAATTTCAATTTACGCCAATAACAACAAAACCATGTTTTGACATTGGTAATCTTGAAATTCAATTTTTCGACACAAATTTCGCAAATTCCACCATTATTTCGCTAAATATTGCCAACTATTATGAAATGCTGCTACGTAGCCCGATTGGTCGAATTTTGTTTTCGAGAGCATTCTATGTTCTTTGATTGATTGAATAATATTTCTTGGCTCCCATTAGGATTATCTAGAAAATTCTTTCAGAATTTGAAAACCAATATTTTTCACTAATTTGGTATCGACCATTAATCGAATGTTCTCGAACATGGGACCCAGCCCAATGATCTTCAAGAACCCGAAAAGGACAGAAAACAAAATTTAGCCAAAATTGTTCGAGTCACTTTTAAATTGTGACCTAACCCAATGATTTTCTCATGTCCGAAAACTATAGAATACAAAATTTAGTCAAAATTGAGCAAGTCATTTTCTAGATACAATTAGCGTGACCCACAATGACCCATAGATGATCCACTAAACGAATTGTCTCGAACACTTAATCTAATGGTTTTCTTGTAATCTAAAACTGTGGAATACAAAATTTGGTCGACAAAATTTGGAAATTTTAGTTTGTGGTAATCGTTAGACCCTTTTTATAGATAAAATTGGTTTGACCCATAATGACCCAATAAAGAAACACTTATCTGAATTTTTCAAACGTGTGACTCAGCCCAATAGTTTTATCGTGCCAAAAAAAAAAAAAAAATGCTGTATGCAAAATTTCGTTAAAATCTATCCTTCCGTTTTTTAAGTATAAATAGCTTGACTCAGACCCTTTATGACCCAAAATGACCCAGTAATCGAAATTTCTCGAACATGAGACCTAGCCCAATAGTTTTCTCGTGCCAAAAAATGTTGTATCCAAAATTTCGTTAAAATCGATCCACCTGTTCTTTAGTTATAGCTTGACTATGACCCATTATGACCCATCATGACCCACAAATGACTCTTATAATCGAAATCTCTCGATCGTGTGAGCCCATTAGCTTTCTCGTGTCAAAAAACTATTACAGGCAAAATTTTGATGAAATTGATTCTGCGGTTCTTTAAATATAAATAGCTTGACCCAGACTCTTAATGACCCAATATGACCCATTAAAATTTTTTCTCGAGCATGTAACCTAGCCCAATGTTTTTCTCGTGCCCGAAAACCATAGAATGCATTTTTTAGTCAAAATTGCGTGAGAAAATCTCTAGATAAAAATAGCATGACCCACAATCACCCGAAAAATGACCCACTAACCGAATTTTCTCGAACATGTTACCTAACCCAATGGTCTTCTGCTAATCCAAAACGATAAAATGTAAAATTTGGTCGAAATCGTTAGAGCCGTTTTTTAGATAAAAATGGCTTGACCCATAATGACCCAAAAATGACCCAATAATCGAAATTTTTCGAACATGTGACCCAGCCCAATAGTTTTCTCGTGCCAAAAAACGATTGGTTACAAAATTTCCTTAAAATCGATCCAGCCGTTCTATAGATATAAATAGCTTGATCTTGACCCATTATGACCCAAAATGACCCAATAATCGAATTTTCTCGAACATGTGACCTAGCCCAATGGTCTTCTCGTGCCCGAAAATGGTAAAATCCAAATTTTTGCGAAAATCGTTAGAGCCGTTTTTGAGATAAAATTTACCCCCCCACACACACACAATTTTTGCTCGCATTATAGTATAAGATATAGCTTTTCAAAGGTGTACCGAGGTTTGCCTTTTTGAAATTTAGGCATATTAGTAACACTTTTCAATGCAATTATTTTTTAATAAATGTTCCGCTTATAGTTGCTATTGTTATACATAAATTGCTTTAATAATCTACTACACTCTAAAAAAAAAGGGTCGATCTACTAAAAAAATCTTAGTGATCCATGTAATTACTAAAAATTTTTTAGTAATCTTACTCGGTTACAAGAAAATCTTTAAGAATTATTAGAAAAAAGCTAGCAACGAAGAGTTAATAGTTTTATATTTTTAATAGCTATTACTAAAACTCACTTGGTGTGTCCGTGATAGCCTAGTGGTCATAGCGCCGAACTCCAGGCTGAAAGGTCCCAGGTTCGATGCTGGACACCACCAAATACGTACCGAATGTATGCAGTGTAAGTACTCGTTAAATAAAGGGATTATGAAAATCCTGTTGGAGCAGGTAGCAATGTTTGGTGCTGCCATCTATTGCGAAAACCTATTATCCGAAAATCTTTCGCTTCAGAAGTCTGTCTTTTTAGCCACTGGATGCAGCTCGAAGGAAGCCCCTGCCCTTCGGGCACACGTACTGGTTATTAAAAATAATTTTGGAGCTATAACTAAAATTTGCTTTGTGGCTCACACTAAAAAGTTTTAAGTTAGTTATACAAAAAATTCTTTTGTTCAGTTTACAAAAGAAATGTTTGCAAAAAAAGTTTGTAATGGTTACTAAGAAAATCTGTGGAATGCAAAATTACTAAAAAAATTTTAGTAAACTCTTGAATTTTTTTTTTACAGTGTAGAAACACTAGCATCTGTAAACTATAACTCAACCTAACAAACTCGATTTTGTTAAATACTAAATGCAAATAATTTATGTGCTAATACATTGCTTTATATAAATAATAATGCGTATAGTAAATTAAATCACAATTCAACATTATTTGTAAGTGAAAGAATTCTAAGAATAATTACTTTTATCTTATAAACAGTAAAAAATTAAGCAAATTTTGTATTTTATATTTATTTTTTTAAGTAAATGCATACTTTTATCTGTGTATAACATTAATTAAGTGTATTTATTAATAGTAAGTCAACAGAAGTAATTTTAATTTCAAAATACAGAAAAAATAATTCCGGCTAGGATTTTTTTTTCAAATACTACACTGCATTTGTTTCTAAAAACAGTAAGTGCAGTGGCGTAGCTAGAATGGGGTCGGATGGAACACGGAACACGGATGGAATGGAACACGGGTCGGATGTAAATGATGTCATCCTCCATCCCCCGCTCCATCCATCATATTTTTTCAATCACAATTCTACGTTATTATCAAAAATGGCTATACCATTCCTTATTTACTTTTTATCCTCCTACTTCTATCTTTCTTTCTAACCGACGACCAGGCCCCTACCTGCCGATTTATCTCAGCTTAACGGGTTAGATATCTGGTATCGGGGTGGGTGACCGCCTAATCGCCATGTAGCGGCAATAAACCTTATAACTTCGCTTCACACGTCATCATATCTGCAGTACTTGCTTCTCATTTGAGCATTCTTTGTTTTGTCGGTTGCTTAGCGTTACATCCTATTGTTTGTACTGCAAATGGCTACTCAAGTTGGTCTCGAAATTTAGAACCTTGATCAGATGACGAGACCTTCACCTGTCAAGGCACCTCCAGAGGTATAATTCACAGGTAACTTGGAGGACTTTGCACCCACGACGGATTTTACATGCACCAGGCACCATTAGCGCGTACATATCTATATTATAAAGGCCAAACGTATCTGTGCGTAACGCATACGTCATTTTGCGAATGGCAACACTTTCTGATGAAATTTCACTTTTGCAATTTTCATTACTGCAATTTTTTAACTCCTAGACATTGCACATTTTCAATTTTTCCACCGTTGTGTAGGGAAAAACATGTGCTTTTAAATGCAATTTGTTTGAAAACCGTATCTTAATTTGTTTTTGAGATATTAATTTTTTTGTAGTTTTTAATTTAATTTTTCTGGAGGTGGCAATTTGAGAACTCCATTTTTGTGCAAAGCATTACCAACTAGATATAACGGCCTAAGCATTTCAGTAAAAACCGCCGAAAAATTGAAGCTGCATTCAGCTTCAAACCCTGAACCATTTCATTGGATCACGTGGCACAAACCCTGCCCAAATTAGCATTGTATGAGCTGATTTCTGTTCTGAGCACATGGTCATTGTTTTGGTTCAGAGTTTGCACGATTGGTCAGAGTAACTTGGACAAAGTATCAGAGGCCTCTGTCGGGAGACTTCATACATTAATCTCAAATAAATGGGCCTTATAGATATAGTTGGCCATGGTGCAAAGTAAAGGAAAAATAGTCATAAATTAAGAAGAAGAAATAGAAAGGACTTATGTGTGGTGGCTGGGAGTAGTGCAAAAAATGTAACCCTGAGAATTCTGCTACATTAAGCCCAAACACAACCACGTGTTTTCGCAAAAAAGAAGAAAACTTTCAATGACAAGTCTGTGGAAACTTTTAGTACTATAGCTTTTGTTTATAATAAAATAAAATGCTACTTTAGAATGCGTAAATTTAAGCAGATCATTTTTATTTAGAGAAGTGGATAATTATAATAATGGATGATTGTGAATGTCATATTCAATGATATTAAACACGATAAACATGCTTAAAATGTCATCAATACCACTTTTTATTTGTATTTTTATTCATGTTTTACTAATTTATTTGTTTTCCCGTTATTTAAAATATAAATTATGTCAACATACATAACTTGGCTATTAGTTTGGCAATTTTTTAATTTGGCGAAAATGTTCGACGGAATAATCAAGTAGTACCGATTTTTCATATGCGCAAAATCTATATTGTAACGAATAAATGTGTCCGTGTGTAGCACCCAAGTTATTTTATAAATGACAACATTTCAGGATAAAATGACTTTTGCAATTTTTGTTACTGCAATTTTTTAACCTTCTAAAGGTCGCACATTTTTAATTTTTATTTCTTCATATAGGAAAAGAAATATACTTTCAAATGCAATTTGATTAAAGTCTGTATCTTATTTGACTCATTTATTACGAACTTATATATTTCAAGCATTTTTTTTTTTTTTTTTTTTTTTTTTTTTTTTTTTTTAATCTCTATTACGTAGAAATAATGATACACAATTTACTCATAAATCTATAAATATTGTTCCTGATAATTTCCCATTATAAAATTAAAATTGCATGAGTAATAAAATAAAAGAATGGTTTAAAACGCAGATTAAATTACTAAAAATTACAAGTTCAACATGTAATCAAACAACTTAAAATTTTACACTGCCAAATAAGAAAAAAACAAAACCTTGAAAATGCTTTGAATTTGTTTGAAAACTGTATTTCAATTTACTGACTGGCTGTGGTTTAAAAAAAAAATGAGGTGCGAGTTATCATAACAAACGCGGTAGCGTTTGGTATAATATGTTTAAGAAATAGAAAGTGCAAACAACTTTCTAAAATTTCTGGCGAACCAGTTGAGATACGGCAGTGAATTTTTTTTTAAAGATAGAACTCGACGAGACGAATAAAATGATAGCATTCAAAAAATTACTGCAGCTTACAATAATTTTTTATTGAATTTTAAATGAAAAAATTAAGGCAAAAAATTCAACTAAGTTTAGCTAACGTTTCCGTGGATGGATTAACTTCGTTTTTGGTTTATTTTAATCCTCACGGTAAAACTTAAAACAGTTTTTTTTTTCATCTTTGTATGTTTGACGGTCGCTGAGAAAATCGAATTTTTGTCTGAAATTTCCAGCTGAACATAGTCTTTTTCTTATATTTGTTTCTTCTTGTAATTGTTGCACTTAAGTTTAAATGAACATAAAAATTGCTATGTATATAACATAAATAAATAGATTAGATAAATCACGTGAAAAAAATATTTATTTGTTGTTATTTTCGTGTATCATATTCACTATCTATTTTGACGAGCGAAGTGAAATATTTTTTTTTATTTATTAGCCTCCGATGCTATTTCTTTCAGACAAGCTAAAAAATGTCGTGTCATCAGCCTTGAATTTTCTACTCAATCGATTTTGATAATTATTTTTTTAAATGAAAGCTATTTATTTGTAGTTGTGCCCATTTTAGTTATTTTTTAATTTATTTCCATTTTTATATTTTATTTTTAATTTTAAAAGCTTTTTCACGACATTTCTTCAAAACAGTGGCAACAGGTTAAACTTTTCTCTCGATAATAAAAATTTATTTTCCAAAATGATTGCGTATAATTATGCACTAATTGGGGTAAAAAAATATATTTACTGAGAAATAATATTAATAATGTAAATAAAATAACAGAAAATAATTTATCATAAAAATTAATGTCTAAAGCAAAATAAGAAAAATTTCAAATGAGGAAAATAAAGTCATTCAGCAACCAGATAAATGGGAATTACAATATTATTACGGATGCCCTTTTCATATTACTAATAACAGTAGCTTTTAAAAAACATTTGAAGAGAAAATGACGTCACTATGTTATCCCGTCGACCAGTTCCGTCAAATTATACAAATCGCCAAACTAATAGCCAAATTATACATCTTGATATAATTTTTATTTTAAATAACGAAAAAACAAATAATTAGTAGTGTTCCATGTAGGCAGACGATACCGTGCTACCTAAATTAAAATGTCAGTGTTGAGAAACTGAAGAGAAGTGAAATGTTTTTTCTGTTTTTATTCTAAAGTTGTTTTTGAGATAAGTGCAGACGATAACGCAGCAGTGAGCTGCGAGTGAGTGTTATTTCTTTAATAAAGAGTTTTTTAATATAACCAGTGCCTATGAAGAATTGTGTTGTGTGTGCATTTAATAAATAAAATGGACCGCCGAGCCGTAAGGTGAAAATAATTATTTATGAGAGTGAAAAATCATGGAATTTGAACGATGTGCTGATGTGATATTAAGAGTTCTATTATAGATCTGTCAACGTTTAACATGAGAATCTTCGAATAATATCGAGCTCAACAAGTGAAATATTGTGTTGAAGATGATAAATTTAAGAATTATAATGAGTCTTCCTCGGAATTTCGCAGCGATTTGAGTGAGGTAAGAGCAATTTTTTAGTTTATTTTGATTTAATTATGTCTGTTATTGATAATCTAAATAAACACGAGCTTAAGCTTGTAGTTGAGGAATTGGGTTTAACTGCTCTTGAAAGTAGTAAAATTATTGATTTAAGAAATATTATAGAGAATAGTGAATATTACTCAAATGAGCAGTTATTAAAAAGCATCGTTAATTCGGTTGTTGAGGAGTATAAATCACGAACAGAAACTGAGAAAACAAAATTAGAATTAGAAAAAATTAAATTAGCGCAGTTAGAAAAAGAGTTAGAATTAGCAAATCTTCGTAAAGAACCATCCCAAAATTCGGAATTTGAAAAAATTAAACTAGCTCAGTTAGAGAAAGAATTAGAAATAGCCAAATTGCGTAAAGAATCTCGGGAAAATTTGCCGTCCGTAACAGAAAAATCGGAAACGGAAATAGGGAACAATAACTTGGAAAGTTTTATTAAAAGTATTAAAACTTTAACTATTCCTTTACCAACGAGAGCTGAGTCATTTAATCTTTTTTTTCAATCTCTTGAGAAAGCGTTTCGAACTAAAAATGTACCTGAAGAGTTTAAGGCCGAAATTCTGTTAAATATTCTCGGCGAAAAAGCGAGCAATTTAATGATCTATTTATCAGAGGAAGAGTTGATTAGTTATGATAAATTGAAAAATATAGTGTTAAGGGAATTTCAACCTACGGCACAAGAATGTTTAAACAATTTCAAGAGTGCGCAAAAATTACCGTCGGAAAGTTACGTTCAATTTGCAGCTAGGCTGAGTTCAATTTTTCAGTATTACTGTAATTTGCGTGAGGTAAATGATTTTAAATCATTATGCGATCTGATTGTTTCAGATAAAATTTTCAGTTCTTTAGATCGCGAATTAATGAATCATATCGCAATTAAACAATCAGAGTCATATTTTAAACCACAGCAACTAGGAAGAGAATGCGATATTTTTTTGTCGATTAAAAATAAATCTAAAGGTGAATCAAATGTGTATTCGAGAAACACGATAAATGAAAATAAACGTATAGCGACAAATAAATTTCAAAATCGGCCTCAAAAGAGCACTTCAAATATATTTTTTTCGGAAACAAAAAATGTAAAATGTGTCTTGTGTAAATCTAATGAGTATCACGGTTTACATTCTTGTCCGCAATTCAAAAAACTGTCCATTAAAGATAGAGTAGAAGTTGTGAAATTAAATAAAGCATGTTTCAAATGTTTAAATTATAATTGCTGCGTACAGAAATGTAAGTCTAAAAATTGTGCTAGATGTAACCTACCGCATTCTGAGCTAATACATTTTTCTAGAGAAGAAAAGGAATTAAATAATAAAAATAAAAATGTTGGTCATGTGTTTCAATCGGCTGCAGGAATAAAAAATTCACAACCCGAGGAAATCCTTTCCTACCCTCCGAGTCAGACTGTCGCCTCTAGTTTTGTGAAAAATAAAACAAAATCCGTTTTATTAAGTACGGCGCGTATCCTCATTAAAGATAAGTTCTCGGAATGGCAGGAAGTTAGATGCTTGCTAGATGTCGGTTCACAAGCATGTTTGATTACTTCGCAGTGTGCTAATCGATTGCAGCTTAGAATTAATAAAACGAATACTTTAATTTCATGTTTGGATGACACTTCTATGACAATAAAAGGCTGCGTAAATACAAAAATCGCGAATAGAGATAAAAGTTTTGAAAGAGAATTGACTATGCTAGTAGTAAGGAAAATTACAGATTTAATTCCGCAACAAGTGGTTAACATAAATGTTGAAGTACCAGATTTAACTATATTAGCAGATTATAGATTTAATTTCCCTGATAAAATTGATATGTTGTTGGGTGCAGAAATATTTTATGAGTTATTAAGACCGGGACAAATATATTCTGAGAGTTCAAATTTACTTTTGCAAAATACCGTATTTGGGTATGTGGCTAGTGGATGCATAGAGCAGGAAAGTGATGTAAAAGTTCATTGTGGGCTGATTCGGGAGGAAGATTTAAACCAAACATTAAAAAAGTTTTGGGAAGTTGAAAACGTCGAAGTAGAGTTATCAAAAAGTAAGGAATTTGAGATATGTGAGCAGCATTTTGCGCGTACGCATTGGAGAAATGAGGAAGGGAGATACGTGGTGAAAATGCCTTTAAAGGAAAATCCTTCGTGTTTAGGCCAATCAAGGGAGCTTGCTCTTAAAAAACTCAAATCGCTGTGGACTCGCTTATCAAAAGATAAGAAATACTTCAAATTGTATAAAGATTTTTTAAATGAATATGAAATGTTGGGGCATATGAAACAGGTTAAAGAAGTGAAAGAACCTGACGTCGTGTATTATGCTCCACATCATGGCATTTTTAGACCAGAAAAGTCCACCACAAAACTGAGAGTTGTATTTAACTGTTCTGCCACAACAACAAATGGCACATCACTTAATTCATTGCAATATAATGGCGGTGTTATTCAGAATGATTTATTCACAATTATGGTTAATTTTCGAGAGCATATTTATGCACTGACTGCGGATATTCAAATGATGTATCGAATGATCAATATTGATCCTAGTCAGCACGCATTGCAGAGAATTTTGTGGAACGATAATTTCGAAGAAGAGCCTAAAATTTTTGAACTACAGACCGTTACATACGGTACGGTTAGTGCGCCTTATTTAGCAATGAAAACTCTCAACCAGCTATCGATTGATGAAGGAGATAATTATCCGATGGCAGCATCGGTTCTTCGAGAAAATATTTACATGGATGATATTTTGTGCGGTGCACCTACGCTTGAAGAAGCCAAAGAGTTGCAGCGGCAGCTCATAGCAATTATGCATAAAGCAGGTATGAGACTCCATAAGTGGTGTACAAGTGATAAAAATCCTTCACTGACATATAAAGAAGGGTATAATTTTAATAATGAAGTTGAAGCAGAACATTTCCGTAAATTATTTATTGGTGGACTCAATTATAAAACTACAGAAGTGTCACTCAAATCTCATTTTGAACAATGGGATGAAATTGTTGATTGTGTTGTGAGGAGGGAACGCAATAAACGCAGATCACATGGATTTGACTTTGTGACATTTAGACGTGCTCATATGGTTGATGATGCTCAAGTTGTTAGACCTCATAAAGTTGATGGCCGTGAAGTGGAGCCTAAGAGAGCTGTTCCTCGTGATGATTCAGATAAACCTGAAGCACAGTTGACTGTTAAAAAACTGTTAAAAGAATCTTCATTTCTTCAGAATAGTGATTATCCTCAACGTACAATAACCATACCAGGAACAAATGATGAGTTCAATAAAGAGCTCAAAATTAATGTTAAAACCGTTAATGAATTTAATGTTGTAAATTATAATATTACCGATAATTGTTTTGTAAATAACTTGATTAATCTTAGTAATAATTATTTAACGATTGTGTGTATTCTTAGTTGTATTTTCAGATTTGTGATGAATGCAGGTATGCCTCTTTATAAGTGTAATGGACCCTTGAGTACTTCAGAATTTGAATTCGCAGAAAAATATTTAATTAAATTAGTGCAAAATGAAGCCTTCAGTACCGACATACATAGTCTTCAGACTAAAGGATCGGTAAGTCCGAGTATCAAGTTAAAAGGCCTCAACCCTTACTTAGATGAATGTGGAATTTTAAGGGTTGGTGGCAGGTTAAATAATAGTAATTTAAATTTTTCAAAAAAGCACCCAGCTATTTTACCAAAGAGTAATAAATTTACTGTAATTGTTATAAATTATTATCATAAGAAATATTTGCATGTTGGTGCGTCAACTTTACTATCCTTAGTAAGAAATAAATTTTGGCCAATAAATGGTCGTGCAATGTGTCGAAAGGTGGTTCATCAGTGCATTCCATGTTTTAAAGCTAAACCAGTTATTGCAAATTAATTGATGGGCGATTTGCCCAGGGATAGAGTCCAATTAGACTATTGCTTTAATATTTCGGGTGTTGATCTGTGTGGGCCATTTATGATCAAAATTGGTTATGCACGTAGGACCATCTTACAAAAAATTTATGTCTGTATTTTTGTTTGTTTTGTATTTAAGGCTATACACATAGAAATTGTTTCAGATTTAACTTCCGAATCATTTATTGCGGCACTGAAAAGATTCATAGCACGCAGAGGTAAATGTGCCAAATTGTATTCTGATAATGCAAAAAATTTTATTGGGGCAGATAAAACACTTAGGGTCTTTTATGAATTAGTAAGAAAACCTGATGAGAAATTAGCAGCATATTTGTCTAGTGAAGGCATTGAGTGGAAATTTATTCCCCCCAGATCACCCAATTTCGGGGGTCTTTGGGAGGCCGCAATAAAATCCTTTAAATTTCATTTTAAGAGAATTGTGGGAGGTGCTAATCTCACTTATGAGGAATTTCTTACAGTAGTGATACAAATAGAGGGAATATTAAATTCGAGGCCTTTGAGTCCGTTATCAGATGACGCAGATGATTTTGGAGTCCTAACTCCAGCTCATTTTCTTATAAACAGACCATTAAATGTCATTATTGAGCCTGATTTAACCAATATAAAAGAAAATCGCCTCAAAAAATGGCAAAGAATAACTAAAATTGTACAACTTTTTTGGCGCAAATGGCATAATAATTATTTAAGTGAATTACAACATAGACCCCTCTGTTGTAAGATTGGGTAAGTGGAGATTTGAAAAGGATAATGTAAAAATAGGAGATCTAGTGTTGTTAGTAGAGGAAAATATATCCAGCAATAAGTGGCCTTTAGGCAGAATTATTGAAGTATATTATGGTAATGATAAGAAAATTCGCGTAGTTCAGGTAAAAACTCAGAATGGAATTTTTAAAAGATCGATTAGTAAAATATGTATTTTACCTATGCCTGAAACCCATAGTACTTAAAAAAAAAAAAGTGTATATATATATGTGTGTGTGTGAGAGTTATATTGTTTTTTTCTTTCAATTTTATATTTAAGTAACATATATAGTGAACTTTTGTATTTATTTGTGTAATTAGTGTACTTAGTAAAAAAAGAGTTATTATTGAATGTGAAACATGTCAATGGGGGCCGGTATGTTCCATGTAGGCAGACGATACCGTGCTACCTAAATTAAAATGTCAGTGTTGAGAAACTGAAGAGAAGTGAAATGTTTTTTCTGTTTTTATTCTAAAGTTGTTTTTGAGATAAGTGCAGACGATAACGCAGCAGTGAGCTGCGAGTGAGTGTTATTTCTTTAATAAAGAGTTTTTTAATATAACCAGTGCCTATGAAGAATTGTGTTGTGTGTGCATTTAATAAATAACAAGTAGAATATTAATAAAAACATTAATAAAAAGTCGAAATAAAAATCACTTAATGACATTTTAAACACATGAATCGTATTTAATGTCATTGAATGTGACATTCACGATCATCCATTATTGGCGTTTAATCTTATAGTTTGGCGACAATTTTTTGGTCGACGGGATAACCTTGTAATACCCGATATTACATTTCAATATTTCCTTTCATTGTGGACACTGAGATTGAGATTTCACTTTCAGATGACTTCAATTAGTGAAAATAATGTCACAGTAAAAATGAAATTAGGTTTTTTTTTTTTTTTTTTTTTTTTTTTTTTTTTTTTTTTTTTTAATAAAACTATTTTTCTGTGAGTGCATATAAAATAAAATTTCTGGATTTCACCAGCACTCAGATTACAATTTTAACTGAAGATGTGCGAATATTTGCATGCAAAATTGTAACTGGCAAACCTGATATTTAATTTGTAAATATATTTATTATATATTGATTCAATAATGTAATTACTATTGCTTTTTTTAAAAACCAAATCGATCGGGTCTTTTAAACATTTCATTCGTCGAATTCGACGGGATTCCACTCGTTTTATTGTTAAATTGCATTTCCTTTTTCTCAGAGTCCATAAAAAAGCGTTTAAACTAAAGAAAAAATCCGTTTTTGATGAATCTAGTCAATGAAGAAGTAGCATGTCAAATTGTATCTCTTTATTATTTCGCAATTCCGATGTCTCAGAGAGAAACTGCTATTCAATTGGGTATTTCACACCGTTCTGTTTGCTATTATATTGATAAATACAAGAAAAATGAAGTTAGTTCATTGCAATCTAAACGGGGTCGCCCTTCTAAAAAACCTCTATTGATTTTATTTATTTTTTCCTAATCGGAGGCGAAACTGAATTCTGCAACGGCAGAATCTACATTCAACTTGTTAAATTCTTATTTATTTAAGATACAAGCCGCCTCTGGCAAAAAGTTTAATTCTCTTAAATTTATGCTAGCCATTTTAATATGATACTTTTATTCATAATTTTATTTACTTGCTTATCTGAAGGTCCATATGATGAAATCAACAAATTCAGACGATCAGGGCAAGATTTTGCGGAAAAGTTCATTATCCTGTTCTGGTTGGTGTGTTTGGCGAATAAATCAAAAATGGCACCGAAAGACCGAATAGCAAACTTTTTTTAACCGCTAAAGCGGTGTAACCGTGCTTTTCCATCACGTAATATTTTATTTCAAAGACTGATTTAACACGAGATTGACATTAATATTATTATTTTTTTTTATTGTACAAGACAAAAAGATATGTAAAGTTATTAAGTACAAACGTTCATACCAATACTTTTCACAGTTATTATTTTATGAATAATTAGACATGAATGAAAAAATCTACTGGACATTTAAAAGATAAGCGTAAAAATATGGTTTAAAATTTTTAGAAACATTTATTTGAGCCTTTGAGACGTAAGGTAAGGGCGTACCGGTAAGAAATCCGGCTTGGCGCAGCACAAGAGCGGTGAGTCGGGCGCTCCATGATGATTCGGACGTGAGAATGTGTCGGCTTTTTTTGAAGGTACGTTGAATGATTCTAGGTCAATTAAATTATTACTTATTTTATGAATGTCTGATTAATATACATCTGTTTGCAAAAGCTTGGTGCTATTTTGGCTTCAAAAAGGGAACGTATGTAAAATATATAAATAACTCTAAACTAAAAAATATAAATAAATATGTAATAAATATATAAAAACAAACCTGGTGAACTTTAATTTTTGTTTTCGTACGAATTATTTCTGCTTCTGTATTAAAATGCGGCTCAAATATCATATACGAATCACATTGGCGTTAATTTTTTCTAAAGCCAATTTGGCGAAAATCCCGTTTTGGAATACCAGTTACATATATATCTTTTAAAAGGTAATGCCAATAAATAAAAAAAGATTTGTTTAATAACTATAGAACAAAACAATATATATATTTAAAAAAAGAAAAATATATTTATTAATAAGTAAAGAACAACATCCGGGTTGCCATATCAAGCAAAATAACGACACTCTGGATTCAGTTAAATACTCCGATGCGCATATGACATTAGCGTCAGAAAAAAAATTCGCCAGCGTGGTGCGTAAATGACATCTGTGCCAAAATGCATACCTTATTTTATTTACATTACGTACGGTGCTACTTGATTATCATACAAAAAACTGGCGGAACCAGAGAGAAAAGTAGAGCTCGATCTGAAAAAATGTTACAGTAAAATTTGAGAAATATTTTCAATGTGCGTATAAAAGAAAGGGAATCAGATGATCTATAAAGCTCATGAAATAACCGAAATTTTGCTAGCTGAAAATGTGGACTGAGCTGTACTGGTGCCTTATATTCAGAATGATACTATTATCCACTCAAAATGATTACTGAGGAAAGTAGTCAATAGAGTATATTGTTATGTTGTCTCAAATCGGTTAAGCCCCACAATGCTAAACAAATATAAACCATGATTTGATAATTAAAGTATAACATTAATATAATCAAGTTGTTGAGGAATTGATGTAGATAAGTATGTTTGAACACAAATATTTAGTATATGATTGAATCGTATCTATTCAAGGTTTTGAGTTTACTTGGAGCTTTGATCTCCCAGTTATCAAAACAGCTGGTATGAAATTGTGTTCACACTTTGTACAGAACGAGCCGTTCTCATACTTCATTACATCAGCCTGTAACATATAGTTATGAACCCAAATTTTTAAACTGGTTATGGATGATTGAAATACGGAAAGAGTTAAAAATGCCTCTTTTTCCCTGATTGATTTTAAAGCACCAGTAAAAGTAAAGTTCAGTCCTCATTTTCAGCTAACAAAAATTTGGATTATTTCATAAGCTTTATAGATCATCTGATTCCCTTTCTTTTGGACGCACATTGAAAATATTTCCCAAATTTTACTGTAAGATTTTTTTAAATCGAGGTCTACTTTTCTCTCTGGTTCCACCAGTTTTTTGTATGATTTCATAGCTTTTTCAAATCCTTTCAGGAACTTTATCTATCACCTTCAACTACAAATCTAAACTGTGGTGTATTTAACTGTAACCGCAACTTAAGTAAAAATGTAAATAGAATGTTTTTATGTAAGCGGCAATTGTGTTCTATGCCGATTGTGTGTATCTGTGATCGTCTGCTGTAAATAATGTGTCCGTATTAAATAAGTTCTTTTAGTAAGATGAAAGTATTATTCTTCCAAAGTACATATCACTTGTTAATGATATTAAATCGATATTTAGTTCACATATTAAAATAATATGTGATATCTGGCGACGATGTATGGAATGAAAAAGTATCGGATCCATGTACATTAGATGCTGAAGACTGCCAAGGTAAAAAATTCTTTTTGTATTTATCTTTAAAGAAGATTAAAAATGGAGCAGTTGGTTCAAAGTTTAATAGAACAAAATAAAATTTTATTAGAGAAATTAACCACTTTTGCCGATCCGAAAACGCAAGAAGCTAAAGTTTCAGTTCAATTTGAAAAATTTGATGAGACAGATGAAGCTTTTGATTCTTTTTTAGAACGCTTCGAAGCTTTCATGGATATTCAAAATGTTCCGGATGGCAAACATGGGAAAGTTTTTATTTCTAGTTTGTCAGCAAAATTATATAATTTGTTGAAAAACCTGCTAGCTCCTGACAATCCTTCCGATAAAGATTACCTTATTCTAAAAAATACATTAAAAGCTCATCTCACTCCGACGCCGCTTATAATTCTTAGTAGGCATGTGTTTCTAAATCGTAAGCAACGGGAGGGGGAAAGTGTCAGTGCTTTTATGGCTGAACTTCGCTCCTTGGCAATTCCTTGTCAGTATAAACAGGAAATGTTGAACACGATGTTACGGGATGTTTTCGTAAGCGGGCTAAGGGATAGAGCAATATTAGATAGACTTTTTGAGGAAGATGATATAGATATTGAGAATACCTTGAAAATTGCTTTAGCTATGGAGAAAGCTATGAAAGGGGCAAATGAGATAATGGGTAAATCTTTAGAAATTAAAGAATTTAGCGTGAGGAAAAATAATGAGCAGTCAAAATTTGTTTCGCAAAAGAAAAACTTTGGAAGACAAAATCTTTCGGGAAAGAAAGTAAAAACGAGCTGTACACGGTGTACAGCAACGGATCACGATAAATATTCCTGCAGATTTAAATTAGCTAAGTGTCATTTTTGTCAAAAAATCGGGCACATTCGAAAAGCTTGTTTTGCAGCGAAAAAAGGGTTAAAAGGGAACACGGTAAAACAAAAGCAGGTAGATACCCTGTATTCTAGTGAAAATGTTATCCCAATGTATTCTTTTGATTTGAACTCGCTGAAAGAGGAGGAGCAAAGAAAACCTCCAATTATGTTAACAGTAAATATTGAAAATAAACCTGTGAGTATGGAACTTGATACTGGAGGGGCCGTCTCGGTAATGAGCATAAAAAAATTTCGTGAGATTTCGAAAAAAAGAATTCAACCCACAAAAGTAGTTTTTAAAACATACAAAGGTGAAATAATTGTACCTTTGGGTTTTGTTACTGTTGATGTTGAATACAAAAATCAAAAATTTAAATTAAATTTGTATATTGTTAAGGAAAATTTGGATACAATTTTTGGCCGCGAATGGCTATATAGTATAAATTTGGACTGGAATTCTATAAAAGCTGTAAGAACATCCTATGACTATAATTTGAGTAAATTGTTAGAAGAGTATAAAGAGCTTTTTGACGATAAGTTAGGGGAAATTAATAATTATGAAGTAAAGTTGGAACTTAAACCTGATGCAGTGCCAAAATTTTGTAGAGCTAGACCTGTACCCTTTTCTTTAAAAGATAGGATTGAACAAGAAATTGATAGGCTTGAAAAGGAAGGCATCATAGAGAGAGTAGAGACCTCTGATTGGGCAACACCAGTTGTCCCGGTTGTAAAAAGAGATGGGTCTATTCGCCTATGTGCAGATTATTCTGTTACCGTAAACCAAAATATTATGGTACAACAACATCCTTTACCAAAATTAGAGGAAATTTTTTCAAGCTTAAATGGGGGTAAACATTTTTCAAAAATCGATTTTAAACATGCATATTTACAAATGAAAGTACATCCAGATAGTCAAAAGATCTTAACGATAAATACACATAAGGGATTATATGTATGTAAAAGACTTATGTATGGTTTAAATTCTGCTCCAGCAATTTGGCAAAGATATATTGATGGTCTTTTCCAAGGGATGGAAGGAATCAAAGTTTTTATGGATGATGTTAGAGTGACTGGATCAGATGATAAATCACATTTAGAGGCCTTAAGAAAATTTTTTCAGAAATGTAAAGATCATAGGCTAAAATTAAATTTAGATAAGAGTAAATTTTTTCAAAAAGAAATTCTATTTTTAGGGCACAAAATCGATGCAAACGGTATACATAAGACTGATGAGAAAATTTCTTCCATTTCGAAAGCTCCTAGACCTACTAACGTACAGGAAGTACAAAGTTTTTTAGGGCTTGTTAACTTTTATGGAAAATTTTGTCCTAATTTGGCTACAATAGCGAATCCTTTGTATAAACTAACACAGAAAGGTGTGAAATGGGTTTGGTCAAAGGATTGTCAGGAGGCTTTTGAAAAAATTAAAACTGAAATTTGTTCTCCGCGTGTCCTAATGCATTATGATCCATCACTGCCATTGATATTGGCAACTGACGCATCTCCTGTAGGAGTAGGGGCGGTTCTTTCCCACTCTTTACCTGACGGAACGGAAAGACCAATAGCTTTCGCCTCCAGAATCCTCACAAAAACTGAGCAAAAATACGCTCAGATTGATAAAGAAGCACTAGCAATTGTGTGGGGTGTCAAGAAATTTTATCTTTACCTTAAAGGGAGACGATTTACATTATTAACTGACCACCAACCTTTAGTAGCCATCTTCGGATGGAAGAAAGGTCTTCCAGTTCTGGCAGCTACAAGATTATTACATTATTCTTTAGTATTACAATCTTTCCAGTTTGACATTAAGTATCGTAATACAAAACAACATGGTAACGCTGACTTTCTGTCTAGGCTGCCGTACACCTCTGAACAGCTAGACGTTAAAGATGAAATTGATCTATTTCAGTTAGCACAAATCGAAACTCTTCCTGTCACAGCTAGAGACTTAGCAAAAGAAACTCTGTTAGATGCAGACCTCGCCCCATTGCTGAATATTTTACAGAATGGAGGAATTTTAAGAGGGAGAGAAGCAGAATATAGTCTACAAGATGGTTGCGTCATGTTAGGCCAGCGTGTGTGCGTTCCCAAAAAATATCAGGCTCAGGTGCTTGAAGAGTTACATCATGGTCATCTGGGTGCTGTTAAGATGAAAGCTATCGCTAGATCGTATGTTTATTGGAAGAACATCGATAAGGATATAGAAAATTGCTCAAAGAATTGTGTAGACTGTGCTCGGTACAAAACCGACCCACAGAGAGTAAAGGTGCATTGCTGGGAGTATCCTAGTGCACCGTGGCAACGTATTCACATAGATTTTGCTGGGCCTATCTTTGAATATATGTTCCTGATTATAGTAGATGCACATTCCAAATGGTTGGAAGCTTATCCAATGAAATCCACCACAGCAACCAAAACCATCGAATGCTTAAGAGATTGTTTCGCTCGATTTGGATTGCCACTCATGCTGGTAAGTGACAACGGTCCACAGTTTACATCATTTGAATTTGAGATGTTTATGCGTAATAACGGCATTAAACACAAGACCACTGCGCCATTTAAACCATCTAGCAATGGGCAGGCCGAAAGATACGTCTTTACAGTCAAACAATCTCTAAGAGCAATGCAAAATTATAGTGGCACAATACAACAAAAATTAAGTACGTTCCTTATGCAATACAGAAAAGCTCCGAACCTCACGACACTTCATAGTCCAGCCATGCTTATGTTGAAGAGAGAGATTCGGACGAGAATCGATCTGCTGCGTCCTGATCTTAAACGCAGAGTGGAAGAAAAAGTTCGTAAAGGAACTTATGAATTCTCGGATAGAGGATTCCAAATTGGCGACAATGTCGCTGTACGAAATTACCGGCAAGGCGACAAGAGATGGAGGTTTGGAAAAGTCGTTAGAAAAGATGGACAGCTACATTACACTGTCGATGTAAATGGCCAATTGTGGCGTAGACATGTCGATCAAATACGGGATGGAGGAGACATAGAGGAAAAAGAAAGCGAGCTCCGACGATCCTTTTCAAAACCTGCCATTCCTGTGCAAAATGCTGATGTTCCGACAACTAGTGCTGAGTTACCACAGTCACCTACTAGTGTGGAGGCGGAGACGACTGATGCAACGCCAGTCTTAGTTACTACATCAGAGCATGCGCCACTCAGTGTCCACGGTTCAACTCCAACACCACAACCAGTTCGCCGATCTACAAGAATTCGGAAACCTCCTCAGCGATTGGACTTGTAGTGATAGTTTAGGAAAGGAGGAGATGTGGTGTATTTAACTGTAACCGCAACTTAAGTAAAAATGTAAATAGAATGTTTTTATGTAAGCGGCAATTGTGTTCTATGCCGATTGTGTGTATCTGTGATCGTCTGCTGTAAATAATGTGTCCGTATTAAATAAGTTCTTTTAGTAAGATGAAAGTATTATTCTTCCAAAGTACATATCACTTGTTAATGATATTAAATCGATATTTAGTTCACATATTAAAATAATATGTGATATAAACTATTATTAGTATTAGTTTAAAATTATTAGTTGGCATATTAGTTTGGCGAAATACTTGAAATGACGCCAAGTTGGATTTAATTTTGGCGAAAAACTTGGCGACATTTGGCGACAGAACCGCTCCCTCCCAGATGGTAGTCCCACTGAAGTTTTTCGGTATCTACGTAGATTTTCTTATGACGATAGGTATCTACACAGATTTTCATAGCTTCATTTTCAAATAGTTATTTTTATAAATATAGAAGATTTTTTTTTTCCTAATTATCCCTTTTTAATTGAAATATCTATATTGTAGTAACTGTTTTACTTCGAAAACACTCAAATAAAGGTGCGATGTTGTTTTAACACATATTTAATTACAGTTTATATATATATATGTTTATGAAAAATATGCATTTTCTGTTTCGAATGACGTCAATTTCAAAGGTTCAAAACTATCAGGAGAATCAGAATTTGTATTGATCTATAAAAAAAAAACACATGTTATCGTTTCTTTTTTAAATTATTGAATTGTTTTTTAGTTGGTGGCAATTCGAAAGCTACAATTGAATTAACAATTAAAAAGGAGAGATTTTTATAATGCTAAATTATGAAAGGAATAGCGTTACATAAATTTTAAATGGGTGCCATTTCCTTAATTTTTGATATTTTTTTACCGGTCCTTCGAAAGGCACATCCCTAAATTAAAAGCTTTCGAACAAGCTATTACACGTCGCTGAATGTTTCCTGGTTCGGGTTATAATTGAGTTGTTTCTCTTTTTTTTTTTTTCTTTTTTTTCTTTTTTTTTTTTTTTTTTTTTTTTTGTTGTTGTTGTTTCACGAGCAAAAAGTGCCAAAACAGGGGTTCTCGATCTTCGAAACTAATCGGTGGATTTGGATGAATTTTTGTAAACTTTGAGATCCAGAGTAGGACACTTCCCTTTTTGAATTTCGTCGCGATCCGATGATTGGGTCCAAAGTTATTAAGAGCCAAACTTTGGACTTTAACATTAGAGATGCAGCTGAGCTCTACTATACAGCACTATCGTGCTGTATGATGATCAGGTCGACCAATTTCACCCATTTATAGAAATCGCCAAATTATTCGCCAAATTATTTAAAAGGAAAAATGTTGCCATTAAAAAAATTTAAGTTTAGAAAATTAATGAATTTAGGTTAAAAAAAAGTCATTAACGAAAAGGGTTAATTTAATGATGACGTTTACTTATGACGTCGAGACGTACCAAATATAAAATTTGATTTATTCAGGTGATTTTGGACAAAAGAATACTAATAAAAGTTTTCATATTTTAATACAGAATTTATCAAATCAAACCATAAAGAGATATTTGTAAGATATCGCATATGTGAATAACATTGAAGTATTTTAAATGTAATATTAGAATTTATTAAGGAGCATAAGAAATATGGTACTTACGTATTAACGCCACCGCAGCAGAAGTTGCGCTAATGTGCCAATAAAGAGCAATCTTGTTCGCACGCGCACAAAAAAATGGCGTCATAAATAGGCTAAAAAAGTACTAAAGTACTAAAAATGACGTCAAAATGAGCAAAAAAAGAAACACTAAAAAGGCACGAACAACAAGATATCGCGCTTTATTGGCGCATTAGCTTAACATCTACTGCGGTGGCATTAATACGTAAGTACCAAAAATATCAATGTTAGCGGAAATTTGTAAGGAGTTAAATGCTTTTTATTTAGCCAAATAATGTCGGCGGATATAACCATAAAATAACTTTAATAAAATATATTATATTTTTCTCAATACTAAGAGCTATTCGCTTATTGGCATAAAATTTATATTAAATAACAAAAGAACAAATAAATTAGCAAAACATTCATAAAAATATAAATAAATCATCGAATTTAAAATCATTTAACAAACAAGTGTAGCGGGTTTAATGTCAAGAAAGTGTAACATTTATGTTCATCCTTTATATTGGCATAGAATCTTACAGTTTGTCTATCGTTCTTTGGTCGACGGGATAATTAAGTAGTACCTTAAATACATTGTTATCGCATGAGAAAAAAATGCTTGTGTATATGAAATAGTAAATAGGTTGCCAGAATATACGTTGCCAAACTTCTTTTCCCGCCAAGAACTTTTCGTTATGTACAACTACAGAAAAAGTTCCTTTATTTATTTATAGTATTTTTAATAAAATGAAAGTAAAACGTGCAAGTTAAATACATCTCATATATGTATTTTTAATTTATGTGTTTTTTAATGAAAGTCATTATTTTAAATAAAGCTAGTGACAGCTTTATATTTAAAATGAAATTATGGTGAAGGAAACCTATTTGGCGATTGTTTCGGGAAGCTAAAATAAAAGTAGTAAAATAGCCGCCGGGCATATAAAAAATAAAGCAATCAGACCGGAGCTGTTGATGACAGTCACAAGACTTATACTGGTATTTATATAGGTACTATAGCAAAATTTGCAGCATATCTATGGTGTTAAACTAGGACTCTCGAGGTAAGGCATTTGGCTGCTCAGTAGCGGTTAGAGAGTTCAAATCCCGTTGGATGTAAATTCGTTTTGTTTAGAAATGCTTTTGTGTTTAATTATTAGTCTTTCGGGAATATTCTTATGTTAATTGTTATTCAATTTCTAGAATTTTTCTAGTTGTGAATGTTTCATTCCAGAAATTACCTTGAAAATATTTAATTGGTATAGCTTTTAATTCTTTTAATAAAGTTCTGTACTTTTTTCGTTCGAATCCATGGTTTATTTTTCATATCATGCATTTTATATGGCAATGCAATGACTTTTTTAATTATTTTGATACATCAAAATTTTATGCTGTTATCATTTTATAAATTTAGACAGCAGCAATTATTTTTCTTTTTAAGATATTAGAAAATCTTCAGTTTTTTATCAAAAAATTAAATGACTAGTATTAAAAAATGCTCTGACGAGCACCAAAAAAGGTTAATATGTTTTTAAGTATGTAAAAGGGTTTGACAAGTGCTTCTGTTAATTACTGAGCATGAGGAAGGACAAGGGATTCCTTCTTGGCTACAACTCACTTCAATGCCAACTTTGAAAAAATCATATTTGCGCTTTTTCCATATAAAAGAAATTTGCGGTTCTTTAGTAGAATTTTCCACCGTGCTTTAGATGTTAACCAGGGGTGTAATCGTAAAAATAACATAAGATATATGCTCTAAGCAAAGGGATATTCTAGAATGTGTATATTATAAGCTTTCTTGAAAAACAGAGGGTATATGCTGTTCTACTAAAAAGTCCAGAAGGTATACGGCGTATAGCCTCAACTACATCCCTGATGTTAACTGCACTGTTCACTCTGCACTATACTACAAATCAATTTTCTGTGCAATTATACACTTAGGGCATGTTTGGTGGCAGTGCATGAATGTGATACCTGCAGGAACTAGGTATCTGGCATTATGTCACCTTCCCTTACATTTATGTCTAATTAAGCTGCTTCTTTACTGGTTACGTCTTTACACTATACATTTTTATAGCAACTGCGACTGATTTGTTTTCACGGAAAAAGCGCAAATATGATTTTTTCAAAGTTGGCATTGAAGTGAGTTGTAGCCAAGAAGGGATCCCTTGTCCTTCCTCATGCTCAGTAATTAACAGAAGCACTTGTCAAACCCTTTTACATACTTAAAAACATATTAACCTTTTTTGGTGCTCGTCAGAGCATTTTTTAATACTAGTTTTTAAATATATCTCTACCGAGTGAAACTCGATTACGATAGATTAATCT
Organism: Maratus speculifer; assembly: GCA_964019185.1. NCBI lineage: Eukaryota > Metazoa > Arthropoda > Arachnida > Araneae > Salticidae > Maratus > Maratus speculifer. Next base: position 145,363,561 of record OZ025292.1, on the reverse strand, counting down.
ATTTGTCCTTAGAAAAATCTAAAGAATTCGGGAATTGTTTTCGGCTAATATACTATACCAAAATTAAAATTTCCTTTATAAATAATAATAAAAAAAATACAAATTTAACAGACATGTAATTAAATTACGTGCTCAAAGCGCTGAAATGACCAGAAACAAAATTGTTGCCGTTACGAAATCTTTGGCTAATAACTTCTAGCATGCGTCTAACACGAAAATGTGACTTTTGATAAACTTCATAGCTTTATCTGATTCCATAATTAATAGTTTTCATTTAACCCTTTAACCTAACCACATTAGCCTAATCATGTTTTTCCGCTATGTAATATTTTAATTCAAAGATTGATTTAATGTAATATTGAGATTAATGTAATTTTTTTTTAATTTTATAAGATAAAAAAATATGTAAAGTGTCAAATACAAATCTTCATACCAATACTTTTCACAGTATTATTTTATGAACGAAACATAAATGAAAAAATCCGCAAGATATTTAACCCTTTGAGGGAAAAAGCACTTCTATTCTTAAAATGCTGAAATGATTGATTGACACCTGAATTTAAAAATAAATTTGTTTCAAAATAATTAAAGGCATTTCATCACATATTTGAGAAAAATAAAATTGCTATTTCAAATTTCTGGCGTCAATGTGTCGTTTCGAAATTAAAATTAAGTGAGATAAATTTTACTTCACCCCCTTCAAGGGGTTAGTTAGCAACCTAAAACGTATGTTACATGTAGAAAAATTATTAAAGTTTTGAATTAAGAAAATGGTTTTTATCTTTACTATGTAACCCGGGAAGCTCGGGTTCGATCTACTAGTGTACGGTAATGGCGCTATCCTCTTACTTCAAAAAACCACAGGAGTGATTCATCTCTCAACCCATAATCCGCATAAGTCAATGTGGTGTCTATATGCAGAAGATAAGTCTTTCTTTTAAACTTTGCTTTCGCTACTCATTCGTTAGATAGGTTGATTTTTGTTCTCTGGTGCATATCTTATTTAAAAAAATTTCACATTCTCAAAGAAAAGAAACTCTATTGCGTCGTGCCCTAGAATTTCCATTTTATTTCACTATTCTTTTCTAAAACATTATAAGATTATGCATGTATATATTTCAAAAAGAGATTAGGTGTCACCTGTTAGAGGGTGACACCGCCCATTCCGCCCCCCCACTTGCTACACCACTAAGTAAGTGAACTTTCATACAAAATCAATATCAATTATTAATTCCATTTTACAATCTTTGCATAGTATTTAGTTTGATTTAACGATCTTTTAAAATGTATATTGAAATATTCTGCACTATATGGCCAAAGGTGACCGGCCACCTCGATTTTAGACGTTTTGTTAAATATCTAAATAATATACGAGAAATTATTCTGAAACTCCAAGTGTGTAAACACAATATTTTTTCGAACAGTTTTTCCCGAAATCTCATAAAGGGCCGTCAACAAATTAAACAAGTTGGAAATTGCACGTGAACGTAGCAAATGAGGTGCGTTCGTACGATAACGAAGTTTTAAAAATAAAAATCTTGCTGATATAGTAGAGCGTACTTCGGATACAGTATAGTAACCGAAATCTTTGTGTTTCTGTAAATATGCAGAAAGTAATTTTTATTACAACTCAGAAACGTATATCTTATTCATAAAATGTGAAATAGTTGAATATAATTAAAACACGCCCCAAACAATGTTTCCCCGTATAGTATTATGTAGTGGAATACTTTTGTGTGGCACTGTAATTTAATAATAAAAATTCTTTGCATCACAGATTGTACAGAATGCATATTTTAGTATATATATTTCATAGATTCATGCCAATTCTATCATGTTCGAATGAGTGTAACATCATAAAAATGCATTTGAATCTTTTTTCCCATTGACCGTAATGTAATGGAATACCTTTGATTGTCCCTGTAAATGATCAGTGCATCGGACTTTCATAACATTTGAAATGACTCGATAAAATTACGTAATAATTATATGTTTTAAATTTCAAACGATTAAAATGCATTTGAAACTTTTTTCCCCATTGACCGTAATGTAACGGAATCCTTTTGATTGTCCCTGTAATTGATCTATACATCCGATTTTCATAACATTTGAAATGACTCGACAAAATTACGCAATAATTATATGTTTTAAATTTCAAACGATTAAAATGCATTTGAAACTTTTTCCCCATTGACCGTAATGTAACGGAATCCTTTTGATTGTCCCTGTAATTGATCTATCCATCCGATTTTCATAAAATTTGAAATGACTCGACAAAATTATGTTATAATTATGTATTTTAAATTTCAAACGATTCGGTTGGGTAGTTTTTGCGTTGTTATATGCGGGCGGACAGACAGACGGACAGACAGACAGACAGACGGACGGACTGAGCGACAACATTAGGTGCTACGTATTTACATAATTACGAACGCACCTAAAAAGAACGAAGATCGTTTGGAAAATCCTATCAAAACTAATATATCAAAAACCTTCAAACTACAGATTAAGATTAAGTAAGCTTATTGTAATAAACTATGTTCATTTTTATGGAGCTAGCATGTACACTAGTAGACAAATTAAAGTTTTTACAAAAACAGTCCCAAACTTTGCAAGTCTTTATACTTATAATTTGCATATTTTTTAATATAAAAATGGCCTTTTCAGAAACTACGACAAACAACAATGTGCATGTCGATAATATCCTGCAATCAGAATTAAACAATAATAAATATTGTATGAAAAATGAGCATGTTTTCTAAATAATATTTCACTGCACATGCGTCAAGGCAATCAAAATATGATTTGTACAATGTATTTGCTAAATATGTAGGGCAACTCTCAAAAACATGACTTGATAATTCTGAATATTATCATCAATAGAGTAAGCTCAAAATCTGTTGTTTCCAAAATGAAGCAAAAGAAATGGGTTGTATCCATTGATTAGTGTCAATATCGCATACACAATATTGCACATACTACTTACTATATTTGAATACATCTCCTCATTTATTTGGTTCATTTTGGAAACAATGGATTTTGAGCTTATTCTATCGACGGTAAATTTTAGAATTTCCAAGCCAAGTTTCTGAGATTTTTACAAAAGTTCCTCTATGAATTTAACAAACACAATATGCAATTAAATTTTGATTACATTCACGCATGTGCAGTGAAAAATTATTTAGTAATTTTTTTTTTCAAACAATTTTTATTATTTTTTAAAATTCTGATTACAGTGTATTCTGTATGGTATTGTTTGTCATATTTTCATAAAAGAATATTTTTTTTTATATTAAGAACTCTGCAAATTATAAGCAAAAAATTTAGCAAAATTTGGGGCTGTTTTTGTAAAAACCTTACTTTCTCTACAAGTATCCATGCTATTAACATAAAAATAAACAAAGTTTATTACAATAAGCCACTTAATCATAAAATACAGTTTGAATGCATTTGTTCCATTAGTTTTGACAAGGTTACTCAAAAGATCTTCGTTCTTTTTCAATTTGTTGACAGTAACTTTTGGAGTTTCTTGAAAAAAATCTTCGTGGTAATGTATGACCTGTACTATTATGTTTAAACACCTGGAGTTTCAGGATAATTCCTCCTGTATTTTTGATGATATTTAACAAAATGTCTAAAATTGCAAGTGGCTGATCACCTTTCCCCATAATGTGTATATTCAATTCTTTTTTTATTTGAAAGTAAAATATGTGAAAAGGCAAAATTCCCAAATAAGATCGGTCAGTATATGACCTAGTCTTGGTCGTATTAAGAGCCCACAATAGTCACAGAAAAAGTACGCAAAAAGACCCGGATGATTATGTAAAGTCTATGGGAGCGTTCTTTTCTAATATCTCGCTCAAATTTTAATATTTTTACATGATTTTTTTTTTCTTTTGCATAGGCTAGCTTAGGACGATCTACAACCGGGCTAGTTTTTCGATTTTGCTCATATACAGCTCATATTCAAAATATTAGAATAATTGAGAAAAAGTAATAAGAAAAAATTATTTGTCATTTATTTATTTTTTATACTAAGTAAATGCAATTAAATTTCTTATAAATTAAATCTGGAATGTTTAGATAAGATTTTAACATTTATAAAATATAAAATACAGCACAATAAATTAGGTATACAGCTTCCTTAAACACACCAGAATATTAGAATAAAATTTAGATTGGTTCAAAATATTAGAATATTTTATTTTACGCAACAATATTACCTTATGAATATGAAGTAAATGGTAGTTAATATTTTGTAGCATCCCCTTTAGCTTTCATAACAGCGTACAATCGATCTTGCATACTATATACAAGGTGTTTACAAACATTTCTATCAATATTAGCCCAAATAGACTTTATACGTGCCACTAACTCAGTTTTACTTGAAGGAGGATTTTCTTGAAGTTTTTTCTTCATTATACACCATAAGTTTTCGATGGGATTAAGATCTGGTGAATTTGGTGGCCAAGGAAGTACCTTAATGTTGCGTTGGCGGAACCAATTCTTAGTTGACACCGAGGTATGCGGGGACGCTAAATCTTGTTGAAGGATGAAATCATCTTCAAATAAATCTTCTGATGATGGAATCATGTAATATTTTAAAATTTCTTGATATATCAGAGAGTTAACCTTTTCGTAGACGATGCATAACTTTCCAGGTCCTTCTGCACTCATACAACCCCAAACCATGACACTAGCAGCAAATTTTACGGAACGTTTAAGGCATTCTTTATCAAATGCTTCTTGCTTCATTCTCCAAACTCGAATACCTTGATTACCATATGAAACACAAAACACACTTTCATCACTAAATAATATATTTTTCCAATCTTCATTGCTCCATAAACGTCTTGATTTACACCAATTCAATCTTATACGCTTTTGTCTTGCAGTCATGAGAGGTTTTGTTTTCGGTACACGAGATTCAAATTTAAATTTATGGAGACGTCTTAATGTTGTCGATGTAGAAACTTTAACTCCTTCTTCTTTCCATTTTCGGTGCAAGAATCGCACACTTTTAAAACGGTTTTTCTTAACTATACGCTTCAGTTTCCTGTCATCTCTAGCAGATGTTTTTGGTTTTCGGCCACCATTTCGGCGATTATTTTGAAATTTTCCAATTTTTGAATATTGTGTTAGTATTTTACTAACGCTCGATTGCGAACAATGTAAATAAATCGCTATAAAACATTGATTTTTACCGTGCCGATACAAATCAACCATACGAAGTTTAGTAGATCCAGGAATATCACTCACACGGCCCATTTTAAGACGAAAAAGAAACAAACTGCAAAAAAGAATACTGATTTTAAATAAAATAGTCTGAATTTAATCAATGATGCCACCAGTTAAGAATCGGTAATAATTAAAGGAGAATTAATGTGAAATATTCTAATATTTTGAACCACTTGAATAAATATTCTAATATTTTGACTTTTCAAAATAATTTTTTTTTGCAATTAATCTTTTCAAAAATGATATTAAATTTAAGATAACAAGTTAGTTTAATCAACAATAAGTTCTTAATAAAAATATCGTTTGCATATTTTCATTAAAAGACATTGAATTACCAAACGATATTTTCAATTTCTAAAAAAAAAAGGTAATTATTCTAATATTTTGAATATGAGCTGTATTTTTTATATTATGATAGTTTCAATTTCAGAACCGGTTTTGAAAGTTAAAATATTTTTTAAAAAAAATCTGAAACCAAAACTGAAAAAAAAAGTAAAAACTAGCCCGGTTGTAGATCGTCCTAAGCTAGCCTATGCAAAAAAAATCATGTAAAAATATTAAAATTTGAGCGAGATATTAGAAAAGAACGCTCCCATAGACTTTACATAATCATCCGGGTCTTTTTGCGTACTTTTTCTGTGACTATTGTGGGCTCTTAAGGTACACTTTCATCGTATATTTACATTACCAAAACTAATTTAACATTTTCGTTGTAAATATTTGTAAAAAACTATGGAATCTATAAATATAGTGGTAAAGAGAGATTAACCGAGTGAACGATAAACGGAATCAGGAGTACTGGCTGTTCGAAACGTCAAATCCGAACAGAAAAGCAGCAACAGGTAATTCGATAACAAAGAGACAGCTTTATTTTGGTGTAATATCTATAAAATATATGTTAACTAAAATAGAATTACAAGGAGAACGCCTTTTTTAATTTAATGCTCGTAAAATGTCTGTTAATTAAAGTTAAATCATGTATTTAGAAAATTATGGATTAATTTAAAATATTGGTTTAAAGTGTTTTTGTATTGAACTAACGAAGCCACAATTAAACAGTGAAAAAAAAAATGAATTATTTAATATTCTAAAGAAATACATAAATTTTACATCCAACAACATTCAAAATTTTAGTCTATATAACGCAGTTTACTGTGATCTGAAACATTAAAGTGGCTTCATTTGGTATAGGTAATTTGTATAAGAAATAAAACAAAATCAGAAATGAATTTTAATGAATCCATTTCAAATTATGAATCTTTTGGAAATATTTACTTCACCTTTTCCCCAATAAACTGTCTCGAGCCAGTCTCGTCTGGGCGTGACATTCCATTTCTGCTTGCAGTGTTCATCTCGCATGGCTGCTGTAAACGGCAACACAGGAAACATATCTGTTTCACCATTAGAACCGCCTTCCAGATTGTTCTGGGTGCATGCCTAGATGTTAGTGTTAAATTTTTGAAGGTAAAAGTTTAAAAGCATATAAAATATTTGCAATAAATCACACTCAGAAGGTAACCAATTTTAACCTCCTCAGTCTTGGAACAAATATTACCTGAAGCCACAAACACCTGTTTAAAATTACTATAAAACATCTCTAAAGATGTATTAGCCTGTTTATCATTGCTTATGAAATGCACACATTCATTAAAAATATCTAGAAGTAATTTCAACAATTCTAGAAGTATTTAGATTCATTTAAAAGGTGATCTTTAGTGTTTTCTACAGGCGACATTAGGACTGAGGAGGTTAATTAAGCTCGCACTTAGGGGTGTATTCGAAAAAACGTTTTTCCACCTTCAACAGCTCGAAATTTTCTGATACAATTTCAGACACATCTTTTAAAATAGAACCATGAAACTTGCTAAGGGGATTTTTACGTATAAGGTGCCGTGTGATGTCACTTTGCGCTCAATTCATTAGAATTTGGTTTATAAACAATAATCTTCTCAGTATGACCCTTTTTTTGTTCCCAGAAATCCCGCTTCGGAAAAATCGGTTCAAAATGTCGTTTTTTATTGCTTTTTTTTTTTTTTTTTTTTTTTTTTTTTTTTTGCAATATTTTCTGCATTTATCAAAAATCGACAATCACGGCACCTTATGTACTTTCTAAATAAGACAATTTGCGAGTTTGATACATATGAGAGCAAAAATGAATTTAAAAATAAATCGGAAAATTAGCAGTTTGAATCGAAATACACCCTTAGGACGTGACACATCGAGACGTGTAACATTTAATAGCTTTATACGCCAACGTTAGAGAATCGTTAAAATTTGCTTGCAAACATCGTACTTATTGATTTTAGAGAAGCATAACCAAGGCCCGATTAACCTCTGAAGATATATGGGAAGCACAATGTCATTTTGGGGGCCCCTTTTAATCGGGAAGAGTTTTCTAAATCACACATATCCGGAAACTTACTAGTGCTAGAAATACTATTTTAAAGTGTGGCTCAGTGAAGTTCACTTATATTTCACTAAATAATTTCTTTAAATTCTTCTTGGATATCATCAAGAAAATGTGCAAAAATTATTTAATAATAAAAATGTTAGTTTGATAAAAAGGTTTAACTCAACATATATGCACAATATAAAATATCAATATTCTGAAATACTCCTCTCAATTTTTGTAACAGTTTAAATTATTAATATTTTATGTTATGTATACAAGCCAAATTCAATATTATTCAAATTCAATATCTCAAATAGACAATCATCTAACATTAAAATTACATATCAATAAATTCAATATAAAATTTGGGACCCACCATTTGCTCCGTTTAGAGTCCCTTCAGATATATCTTAAGGAAAGCACATGCTTCTCGTGCCTATTCAATAATCAGGGCCTGGGCATAACTTTCTGAAAATGCAATTTTTTATATCACTTATTGGACTATTATAAGATTTTTTTTTTCATTTTAAGTATTTTAAAATGCAAATTAGAGTTGGTTAATAATAAGATAAAGCTATCGAAAAAGGTTAAAAAAATTCTTCGAGAACCTACAAATTTTCTTTTTATTAGAGAATAAAACATTATAATTGCATTTTTAGCGACCCAAAATTAACTTTAGGAAGTCACTATAGAATTTTTGCTGATAACCCTGGTTGAATGTCATAGTTCTTTGCTGTGTGTGAGTAGTGGTTTAGATTCGTAGCACACTATTTGGCAATGTAACTCTTTTTGGCGTAGAACTAAAATATAAAAATTCATTATTTAAAAATTAAATGTATGCAAAACACGATTTTTACGGGTGAATTTTATCGCTTCATCAAAAACTTGCTCCCCCCCCCCCCACCTGGTTACCCTACAAGATATATACATATACAAGATATCCTTCAGCAAAAGTAATAGGTTTCAACAAAAGCAAATGAATTCTTCAAGCTAAATTAATTTACAAGCAACTTTCTTAGGAGCGAACTGCTTCTTTGGTTGTACTGGTTACAAGAGCTCTAGCCTGTAGAAGAAAGAATTTGCTCTTTAAAACGCATTGCCTACTTCTTTTTCTAATCTGTATCGTAACAAAAAATTCTACGTCTTTTTCTCTTTAACCGATAACAAGAGAGGGGCGGTTTCATAAACAGCACTATATCTGCAAAGTCTAATGACAATTTTTGCTAGAATAGACACTTAAGATGTGTTCGATTTCTTTTCTGTGCTCGATCCGGATGATTTGAAATCTGAGGCCAAAAAATTTTCTCTCATTCCCATTACCAAAGTACGCAGCAGGAAAACTGCATAAATATTAATCCTAAATTCTCACTCACACCGACGCTTCGGGACTTCCATGCCATGAAAATCTATTTAAAAAGCATTTCTGAGGCAATCTCACAAAATTTTAACTTTAAGGAATAAAAATTTGGTGGAATTAAACTCAAAAATTTGGTGGAATTAAACTCAATAAAATAATATTTTAAACTTATAGACGAATGCGATAATGATTCAAAATAAAGAATAAATGGTCAGCAACCGATTTCAACCGGTTCTGAAAGTTAATATATATATATATATATATATATATATATATATATATATATATATATATATATATATATATATATATATATATATATATATATATATATATTTAAATCCGAAACTAAAATCGAAAAGCAAAAACTAACCCAGTTGTAGATCGTCCTCAAGTATCCTATCCAAAAGAAAAAAAACATGTAAAAATATTAAAATTTAAGCGAGATATTTGAAAATATCACCCCCATTGATTTAACATTATCATACGAGTCCTTTTCAGAGAGTCGAGTGGCCTCTTAATATTTTACCCCTCCAACTTTTTATTTTCTTCTAAATTTTTACATTTAATGAATTTGTATAATAAACATAGAAAATTCAAATGAGCAATAATAACAATGTAGTATTTTTAATAGAAAATTTTGGTATAACATTGTCTTAAAGGGATGTAAAGAAAGTGGCGGTAAGGAAAATCACAACCGATTTTTAAACAAATCAGTTAAAACTAAGTGATAGCCACAACATTCTTGATTTTTACAGCAATTATTTACATTGGATTAAATTAAAACAAAAATTAACTTCGAAAAGTGCAGAAATAAATCTTGTTGACAACCATCAGACAACCAATAAAGCCACAATGATTGAAAATGATATCTAAATACTGATTCAAATTATGCAGTAAATTTCCTGTCAAACAATTTTAGCCATTATTTCTCTAGCACACTTCTGCATGAGAGAAAAAAAAAAGTTGAAAAAATTCTGTGGCTGCATTTAAATTGATTTCTGTAAAATCTTAGCAAGAAGGACAGTAAGGTATCTAAAATTCAAGGACAGAGTTTAAAAAATAATAATAACCGTCAAAACGTGTGCAAATTAATTTTTTTCTACATATTTATATAAAACAATAATCCCAGTTTTGGAAAAAAAAATATTATACCGAATTACTTTTACAGAAGCTTTTATGAAACAGACTGCTCCAAACTTAAAAATGAGCATCGGCGACACGGAAAGGTAAGGCATTTCGTGAAACATTTTTGGATCACCAACATCGTGCAAAATCTTTTTATCTCGTTAATATCGTTATACAGTCATGTAATGGAATATTTTCCAATATAAGAAATAAACAATCCCCGAAAATATGTACTAAAATAAAAATCATTATTCAGGGACTTAAAAATCAAAATTATGTGCTAATGCCTCTTATATTCAACCACCATCAATACTTTGCAACTATCACAGTTGTTCTTATTACTTTCTTCTATCTTTACAAGAAGAAAATATTGGAATGGTGAAATTTTTTTATTGTGATTTTTGACAGATTTACACGTTTTAGGAGTCAGAGCTTACAAAAAAACACGTTTTTACAAAATGTCTGTCTGTCTGTATGTGACATAAATTTTATGGGAGCTCTATCTCAAGAACTAATTCACGGAATTTGATAAAAAATTATAAACAGATAGTCCCTGATATAAGTTGATGCTGGTCTTTAGTGTAAATCGCTCAAGAAGTTGCTCTTTTTTTCAATATGGCGTCTATAATCTACGACAAATTTAATAGTATTATCGAAAAACGGAATCCTTGGGCCCTTGTGAATCCAAAATTGTATATATCACCAAGTCCCCAGAGATGAAACCAAAAGCCCTAATTTTGGCTTCTGGCTCAACGACTATTAAAAGCCAAAATTACAACCACAATAGCGTCTGTGGATGCCGACATGCTTGCCGCTACCTGGCGTGAAATTGACTATCGACTTGATATTTTCCGTGCGACGAAGGGGGTACAAGTGGAAGTTCATTGACAAGGGTCATGAAACTTTTTGAGTCTATGTAATCATGTATGTTATTAATTTTAATCTGTCTTTATTATTTTATGAGTTATTAAACATCAAAATGGGTCCGGGACTTTATAAACACCCTGTATATCTATACAATACCAGTCTATACAATTCCATTGTGATAATTAAATAACTTATAAGTAAGGGAAAAAATAATATAATAATCCGTAACTTAAAACGGGAGTCAAAATGACTCCGCATTGTTCTTTGGTTCAAATATTTTTGTACTTGAATAAAATTATCTCCTCAGTACCGTCAAGTATTTCTTTTATTATACATCAATTTCAAAATATATTGCGTTTCCAAAAAAAATGCCAATGCTATTTACGTAAGACTGAAAAAAAAAAAAGAAAAAGAAAGAAAGAAAAAAGAAAAATAACATTGGAATCTTTTTGGTTATATATCTCTGCCCGAAAAGGAAATTCATATCTTCAGTTACGGGTTAAGGATAAGCTTTTATTGAATATGCTTTAAAACGAGAAATTATTTCCTTTTTACTAATAACAAAACAAAACAAAATGTAAAAGGACAATTGATTAAAATAAATATTTTTTTTCAAAAGAAATAAATGAAATTACGAATTCCTTTTTATTAGTTCGTTTTATAAAAAAAAAATTAAATAAATATGCAATTTTAAATCCAGCTTCCTAGCAAGTAAAATTTGGCGCAGCATGTCCCTGAAGGGATTTTACGCCATTAAACCCTATACAACCAACCTAGCAAGTAAAAAATTTATCATTGTCTGCTTGAGGATCAAAACCATACCGATTCACCCCTGCATGAAATAAAAGACGGTGCATTTCAGCCTATCTCTTGTTTTCTTTTTTCAATTCATAAGTAAATAAAATTTTGACTTTAAAGCCGATCTTGATGACTGGTATAAAAATCAAGCCTGTACCTTTTTAGCTCACAGGCTATCATAGCCTGAGAACTTATGTGCCCGCCCGTTCTGTATGTATGTACGTACGTTTGTACGTAACGCGATAACTTATTATAAAAATATCCCATCCACTTGAAATTTTGTATATAGATATATCCTGATAAGGCGCTTCCCTGATTAGTTTTTGGAGTTCATTCGATATGTATAAGATGGGTAACGGGGGGGCTCATGCCCCTCCCCTTAATTGATATGAATGGGTTTTCATGCAGAAATATTAGTTTTTGTTCAAAATTTACACATAGGATCATTCTGATGAAGCGCTTCCGTGATTGGTATTAGGTGTTCATTGGATAAATATAAACAGGGGAGATGGGGGTTCTAATGCCCCTCCCCCTTAATTTATATAAATGGGTTTTTCACGCAGAATTGTCAGATTTCGTTCGAATCTCTGAATAGTTTTGGACGTTTAATGGTTAAGTATATAAAAGAGAGGGATAACTCCCCTTAAATAATATAAATGGGTTTTTATTAAGAATTTTCCGATTTGCTCTAAATTTTGGATATGGTTTTTTTTATTTGATAAAGCATCTTCCTGGTTAGTTTAAAAGGTTCAATGATTAAATAAAAAAAGTCGAAAAGGGGGCTGTTGTCCCTCCTTTGATTTTTTTTTTTTTCGATCAGAATTAACCTTTGAAAATAAAAGGCTGTAATGTGCAATTAGTGGGTATAGCCTATGACCTCAATGCCATTAGTTTAACTGGGCAATATTCTTTTTATTTCAGTCTCAGGTTGAGTCCATCACTCCTCTAGTAGATACCATGTTTTAAAAATATTTCCTATTCAAAAGACTTTAGTGAAAATTACTTTTTTGCCGTTGTTGTTGTTTCTCTGGGGAAATGAATGCTTGAAGTACAGGTCTATACAATGCCATTGTGATAGTTAAAAAAATTATAAGTAAAATAATAATAATAATAATAATAATAATAATAATAATAATAATAATAATAAAATAACCCATAACTGGAAACAGGAGTCAAAATGACTCCGCGTTGTTCTTTAGCTCCGATTTTTTTTTTTTTTTTTTTTTTTTTTTTTTTTTTTTTGAATAAAATAATCTTTTTAGTATAGTCAAGTAGTTATAGCACAAGAGCCGACCGCCCAAAACCCTATGTCATTGAGCACAAGAAAATATCTTTTATTTTATGGAAGAGTAGTAATAGGAATCTAATGATCTATGTCTACCGGAAGTGAAGTGGTGCATAAACCAAAAATTGATACCACTAATTGTTGACTGGTAGGTTTAACATTGTTTATTCCTGCACACAGTTTTTCCATGTTTTCATACTTTTGATTGTAGGACAAACACAATGCGAAATCTACGAGTCAACCACTAGTGATATCAATTTTTGGCTTATGCACCACTTCACTTCCGGCAGACATGGATCATTAGATTCCTCTATTACTACTCTTCCATAAAATAAAGAATTTTTTCTTGTGCTCGATGACAGGGTTTGTGGGGTCGGTTCTTGGACTATTATTTTATTTATGAAGCAATCAATGACATTTATGTGATCATACGAGTGTACGTAATGTTTGGCATTTGCATACCCTTATTTAGAGCTTCTTATCCTTGGATAAATAATTTTGTCTCTTAAAATCTAGCGGAAACTAATTTCTTTTTCTTTTTTTTTTCTTTTTTTTTTTTTTAAGAAATATTGTTTAGAATATTTGTTTGGAATGTTTCACTTTACCAAAAATTACAGCACAAGAAATTCGTTAAAAATGAATTGCAAGACTTGAGCCGTAAAGACATACAAATAAAATTAAATTAAAGCTTGTAATAAGGATGTTTTATTAAATCCATAATTAAATACGTTCCCTGAGACCGGTCATCCATGTTGCTTTTTATTTTCACCACTCCAATTATAACTAGACTATTTGGACCAACCCATAGATATTTTTAATTTGTATTATCTGCAATACATCTGATAATTTTATTCAAATTAATATTTAGCCCAAGAGCCGACAGCACAGAATCCTATGTTATGTCAATGTCTATGTCCACAAGGAAAAAAAACCTTTATTTTGTAGAAGAGTAGTAATAGGGGAATCTAATCATCCATGTTTGCCGGAAGCGAAGTGGTGCATAAGCCAAAAATGAATACCACTAATGGTTGACTCGTACGTTTAGCATCGTGTTTTGTTTTCCATGTTTTCATACTTTTGATTGCACGATAAACACAATGCTAAACCTACGAATCAACCACTAGTTGTATCATTTTTTGATTTATGAACCACTTCACTTCCGGCAAACATGGATCATTAGATTCCTTTATTACTACTCTTCCATAAAAAAAGGATTTTTTCTTGTACTCGATGACATAGGATTTTGTGCAGTCGGCTCTTGGACTAATTTGGCTTGTTGTGTCAATACTGTATGTTTTCTATAGTCAGACAGACTCAACTGCACCTAATAATCCCAGGCTGCACTGATAACACCCGGCGCACATCCCTGAGAAACTCCGCAATAGATGAAATCTCTTTCAACATCATAGCATTTGACGGTACCAGTTGCATTGTAGAAAAGATCTATCGCTGAACGAATACCTTCCACGGGAGAACTTTCCTCCATTAATCTTTCACACATCACCTGAAAAAAAAAAAAAAAAAAAAAAAAAAAAGATGTAAACCTTGAAAATGAATACATATAAAGGATTTTCAGAAAGATTATGAAGAAACTTGCAGAAGTTATGCAGCATACTACTGCAGAGGGTTAAAATATATCAAAAATATCCGATGTTTTGATACACATCCGATATTTTGTATATAGAGAGTCCACTCTTAACGCCTATGTCTAAAAAGGGTCTGATCTTTTGACAATGCCGTTTTGACTTGGACCTTAGTGGATTATTAATTGTTGTCCTCTGCCTTCATTCCTGAGAAATTCCTTAAGAGTGTTCTCAACTGATCCGCTCAACAAGCGAAAAACGTTTTGGCACATTTACAAATTCATTTTTTAACAGAAAGTTATAAAATTTTAATGCTTGACTATGAAAGCGATTTCGAATTGAACTTATTTTTCCATTTTATGATAATTAAATTACTTATCGAGTTATAAGCTATTTCGATGACGCAATCACCCGTTTTTCTCCTCCTTTTCGACCGGTTTTTCTGCTTTCGTCGGGAAATAGGCTCAAAAGTGTCAACTTTGAAGGCTTGTTATGAAAAATCTATTGTGTTTTTTAAAAAATAAAAGAATGAGTGCAATTAGAGAGTTTCTGAATAACAACACCTGCTATTTTCATGCATTTCCGAACAAAAATAAATTAATGCATGTGTCACAAAGTTGCCCTTTTTGATTTAAGAACACTCTTAAGTATTCCAATAACTGATAAAAGAGATTACTCATTTCCGACCGAAATAGAGTATGATCTACGGTCCTGCGGAAATAGTCTCTCTTGAAAACGTATTCGTGCTGAAAAAAATGAAGCGTAGTATCATGCTTTTATGTTAACGATATTGTCTAACAATCTTTTAGCACATGGATAATATCAAAAGGGACTTCACTCTTCGGTGAAGGGCTATAAAAAACATAATATAATCTTGAAATGAATGTGTCAACAGATGTGACAATTGTTAAAACATAGTCCAAGGTTTGCGCTTATATGTTTAAAATTGTATTTTCTTTCGTTGCATTTCGCATTTTTTAAATTAGCCAATTGGAATTTAAGTTCTGACCTTCGCGTACCAATCTTATTATACCATTCATCCCTAAAAATGTATAAGGTAGTCTATCTCGATACTTTTTTAGTTCAGTATGCTAATAATTGCTATTCTATACGATATTTTAAAATATTTTTGTTTATCGAATGTTGCAGTACTGAATGAAATATAAGATAATACAGTGAAACTTCCAAATAAGGGACACACTTGGGATCGGAACTTTTGTCCCTTAAATAGAGGTGTCCCTTATTCAGAGTTTTGGCTGTTATTTTTAATTAATCGTTCAGAAGGATATAAAAATAAAAAATAATTAAAGGTGAAGTTTAAATGTACCTGAAATGTATAAGTTTTGGTAATCTTTCAGAAATAGAGAATAATTAAGTTAAAATTTTCGAATGACTAATAAACCATTAAATTATTTCCAGAATTATTGATTTTTATTTTATATGCAAACTCTTTACATACAAAAACTATTAGAACATTTAAAAGAATTTTACTTGAAATAATCAATCAAAAGTAGTTGTTTTGTAAATTTCAATTTTTCTCTAGTAACCTTTCAAGTGTTCCTTTACCATACTTATAAATTTTAGTTCTTCATTATCAGCAGTATTTACAAAATAAAGAATACTGCCCAGTTAAACTGATGGCTTTGAGCTCACAGGCTACAAATACTAGTTGTACATTAAAGCCTTATATTTTCAAGGGTTAATTCCGTTCGAAAAAAATTAAGAAGGGGAAACAGCTCTTCCCTTTCCTCTTTTTTTATACTTAATCATTGAACCTCCTATACTATCAAAGACATGCTTTATCATATAAAAAATCTATATCCGAAATTCAGAGCAAATGAGATAATTCTTAATAAAAACCCATTTAACATTTATATAATTTAAAAGGAGTTATCCCCCTCTTTTATACTTAACCATTAAATTTCCAAAACTATTCAGAGATTTGAACGAAATCTGAAAATTCTGCTTGAAAAACCCATTTATATAAATTAAGGGGGGGGGCATTAGAACCCCTGTTCCCCCTATTTATACTTATTCAATGAACACTCAATAACAGTCACGGAATCGCCTCATCAGAATGATCCTAATCTAAATTTTGAACGAAAACTTAATTCTGCCTGAAAATCCCATTTATTTCAACTAAAGGGAAGGGCATGAGCCCCCCGTTCCCCCTCTTATACATATCGAATAAACTCCAAAAACTAATCAGGAAAGCGCCTTGTCAGGATATACCTACATACAAAATTTCAAATGGATCGGATATTTTTATCATGAGTTATCGCGTTACGCACGAACGTATATATAGAAGGGACGGGCACATAAGCTCTCAGGCTATGATAGCCTGTGAGCTAAAAAAGTACTCAACTGCTTTGCGTATTTTAAGGCAAAGTAACTCTCAACTGCTGTGCTCAACAAGCAGAAAAATTTTTGACACATTTACAAAATCATTTTTTAAAGGAAAGGTATAAAACTGAAGGGAATGGAACTGTGTTTTTATTTTATTTTTTGGTAAATAAAATACCCATTGAGTCATAAGTGATTTTGATCAAGTACTTTTTTCCCTTTTTGAGTAGTTATTCTTCTTTCGCATGGAAATTCAGTTCAAAATGCTTACTTTGGCAATATTTTCTGTAAGATCTATCGCGTTTGCTTCCCCCCTCTCCCCCCCCCCAAAAAAAAAGAGAACAGAAAAAACAATTTGATTACATAGTTTCTGAACAACACCTGCTAATTTCAAATATTTACGAATACAAATAAATTTAAACTTATGTCAAAAAAGTTGCCGTTTTGGATTTGAGAACAGCCTTAAAACATCTGTAAAGTTTTTTATTTCATAATTTTCTTTTGTTTTCCAATTTCAGAATCATCCTCAAAATTTTCAGCATTACTTTCAATGGGGATAAATGTACTGATGTCAAATCAGAGTGGATGAATAAATGCTCATCAATTATGTTACATGCCTCTGTATCCACATGACTGTGTCTAAATAGTTCTTTCACAGAAATCTATATTTTCATTTTCATCATAGACTACTTCATTATCTGAAATGCAAAAACCAGTCCCTTTGATCTCATTTTCGACTGTCCCTTATTCAGAGGTAAATACATTACACGTCCTATACCAAGGGACTGGGACCGAAAGTTTTATTCCGTAAATAGAGGTGTCCCTTATTCGGAGTGTCCCTTATTTGGAGGTTTCACTGTATTATGTTTAGAAAAACTCTATAGCAGGGCTATCCAACCACGGCGCCCTTTGAACATTTTCTTGGCGCCCTTTTGAAGATTTATTGCTACAAGACTTTTTAGAAGTAAAATTGAATTATAAAGAATAATTTCTGTAAAATCATTAATATTTGCATCAGAGATATTTTCAAAACCTGTGAAAACATATTAAACACCAGAAACATACTTTGAAAATTTAATAATGCATATTTTACGATTTTTATTTATTTTTTAATTTGTAATTTGAATGGTTAAACTTGTTAACAATGGAAATAGCTCATTATAATAATCAATGAGTAACAAACAGAAAAATAATAACTTTACCAAATTCACCGTCCCTTAAAAATACATGTACATGAAAGCTCATTTTTTCTTTATGTTTGCTATCTTTGGTTATTTTATACGAGGAATAAAAGCGCTTAATTTTTCATTCTTGACTTTTGAAATTTTAGAAATTTGTTTTCAATTTGCTTAGAAAAATCAATAAGAATGAGTACAGTGCAAAGCAATGAGTAGAGTAGTGCAGAATAATTTCCATCTATGAAACACTTTCAGACTTTCTCTCTCTCTGAAATCACCCATATAAATTGGTAATCATCATCATGCCTTTTTTTTTTTACAAAACTAGATCTTGAAAATAAGTCAAAGCACATTTTCACATCCTAAAAGAAACTCATCGATAGCTCTAATTTCCATGTTTATATTTTTATTTGTTATTGTTGTTATAGTAGGCGCGATTAAAGTTTTTAGCAAAAATGCTTGTAGGGCTCTACAATCATTTTTGAATTAGGGCTATCATAGAAAAATGTATAATTTGAAATTTAATAAATGTAACTGCAGAATTGTATGGTATGGGCCTTTTGTCTTCCGCTCTAAAATTCATTTGCAATATGTTAAAACGAGCGTGTGTGCTAATACTACTGTACGATACTATTGCAGGGCAGTTTTCAAAATGTGGGCGCATTATACACATCATAACTTTAAGCGTTTCAATAAACAAATTTAATCATCATTGACATTAATATTTTTTTCACTGAGTTTTTCCTTCGGTCCAGAGACAAAAATTGATATAGTTAATTGTAAAAGTTTTGTATAAATATCTTAAAATTTTATTATTTTGGGTTAAAGTGGCCAATTTCGGACATTCATAACGTTAACTGTTCCAATGTACTAAGGAAAAAAATTAACTTGTTTCCAGGAGATTCTAATGATGAACAACGAATGTATAAAGGAAATGGGTGATTGTTTAATAATTTTCTTAACAGATGGCAATATTGATTTATTGTTTTTTGGAGTTAGAAGGACTTTTCTAGAAAGAATATTTTTGCATTTTCAAATGTCCAAATTAGTGATGGGCGATTTCGATTTTTTAAATCGATTTAATCGATACTACGGCCAACTCGATTTAATCGATACTTTAAAATTTTTAATCGATTTCTCTGAAGGTAATATAATTTTCATTTTCCTTCAAAAGTCGAAGATAAAATAGACGGATGTGCCAATTCCAAAATTTCAGTGTATTAGTTTCTAAGATAGAGGAATTAAAGAAACCTCAGACCCCCCCCCCCCTTCTACAAAATAGCGTTTTTTGTTGAGTGATGTACACCAAAAATTGATCAGGATCAATTTTTATTAAATACCAGCTGAATCTGAATCTTGATGAAAATCCATGAAAGCGCGAGATACAGCTATTGCGAAATCATAAAAAATGCAGCATATCAGCGCCACCTGTAGGGCAATTTACACCAAGAACTAAATAACACTAATCTATGTCAGAGATTTACTGAATTTGAATTTTGATGAAAATTCGTTCTTGAGATAGCGCTATTGCGTTAATCATGAATAATGCAGTATAGCAGCGCCATCTCTCAAGCGATTTCCACCAAAATGTAATTAGCATCAAATAATATCAAGGACTAATTGAATCTAAATTTTTTATGAAAGTCCGTGCATTAGTTCTTGAGATAAAGCTAAAATGGAAACAGGCGCGTGCGAAAAGAGAACTGCGCCTGGTTCAAAGTTCCAATTTAGCCCCCCCCCCCCCTATTAACTTTTTCTTGTGATAAGCTAGAAGTGATGTTACTAGTAAAAATTTGGCGCCCCCTAAATTTCCGTGCTCGGAACGACCGCTTCTTTTTGCCCCGCCCCCCCCCCCCTTTCACATGGCGCTGAGTGGAAATTGTGAAAAATTCAGTATAGCAGCGCCATCTGAGAAGCTATATACATCAAAATGCAAAAAACATCAATTCATGTCAAGGACTAACTGCATCTAAAATGTGATAAAAATCCGTTCATTCGTTATTCAGATATAGCTGTTGCGCAAATCTCAAAAAATGCAGCATAGCAGCGCCACCTGTTAGGCTATATGCACCAAAAATTAATTAGATTCAGTTTATATCAAGGTCAAACTAAATCTAAATTTTTGTGGAACTCTGTAAATTTTTTCTTGAGATAGAACGGTCAGAAATTTTTGTCGTATACAGACTCACAGCAGGCCCGTAACCAGACGGGGGGCAGGTGGGGCTGAGCCCCCCCTAGCGTCCTCTAGAGCCCCCCCTAACAATTTCTTTACTTTTTTTTTTTTTTTTTTTTTTTTACAAAATCCATATTTTAACTTTTCTAAAAAAAAAAAAAAAAAAAAAAAAAAATTTTAGATCTTTTAACTGCCTCGAATAAAATGGGAATAAGCCAAGAATTTTGTATTTGGTACCTTATTAGATTAGTTGTTTTCTGTTATCTTGCTAGCGTTTTCTAATGCATTTCTCCAAACACATTTTAAAGGAACATTTCTTTCTCCTGAAAAAAATTAAGTCCAGATG
This sequence comes from Maratus speculifer, assembly GCA_964019185.1. Taxonomy (NCBI): domain Eukaryota; kingdom Metazoa; phylum Arthropoda; class Arachnida; order Araneae; family Salticidae; genus Maratus; species Maratus speculifer. The sequence goes on along the minus strand of OZ025292.1, from coordinate 145,342,873 downwards.
CACTAATTGGTCACCACATGTGTTAGTACATCGTTATATTTTCAAAGCAACGATCTTACGCAGAATGAATGGAAATAGACAGATGGTGTTCAAGTTGACCGATAATTAGTCAAGCGATGTTCAAAATCTTGACTAAGACATAGTCATTAAAAACCCATGTTTCTAAATTTTAATGGTTTGCTTGATGACAATACTTGCTAGCGGTATTGTCATGTTTCTAAATTTTAATGGTTTGCTTGTTGACAATACGTACTTATCAGTAGATTTAGTTAACGATGAAATATCACTTGGAAACTAGAACGGTTGAAAATTAAAAAGATAAAAAATTTCAATTTATACACATGGAATAAAAAAAGCCAGTAATTGTTTCATTGTATGGGTTACAAGGGTGTACATTAGAAAAAAGTTTATTTTATTTTATTTTTAGTTATTTTTTTTATTTTATTTTTGTTTGTGTGTTAAATGAAAATATTTTTTTTTTTTTCAATTTGTCATATAACAATAAAAAAATTAAGCAAAAAAAAAAAAAAAAAAAAAAAAAAAACATGATTAAGGTTAAGTTTATTATAAGATTACGGCAAAAATATTTGCAATTATTTGATGTATGATATATTAATAAATAATTATAGTATTAGAAAAAAAATATTAATAAAATTTAATAAATTACGATTTGCCGTTAGTTAAAGACATTAAAAGTAGGAAATTAAAATAAGAATAAACTAAGTTTCATTAAGTATGTAATTTCTACCATAACATATGCAAAAAAACATGTTAATTTTTAACTAAAAAATAAACTTTTTTTTGTCAAAAAGAAAACAGATTTCAAAAACTATTGAAAAGTATTTTTTTCAGAATAATTAATAAGGTATTAAATTAAGAGCATTGTATTTACCATGTGTATTATTAATATTTATGTACATTAATTTGATTTTTTGGAGTCGGCGCCAATCTAACCAAGATAAAAATAATTGTCCTTTAAAAATTATAACAAAATTCAGCAAAAACATTGCGAAAATAAATTTAATTTTAAATCAATCAACTCTAACTTAGAATCCCATATTTTAAAATCTGTGTGTTTGGTTGCCCCCCCCCCCCCCAATAATGGCCAGTACAAACGCATTATTTTATACTAATCATAGTTATAGTTGCTAATCTTACTTGAAAATATACATTTAAACACGTGAGATAAAATGTTACAAAAATGGTAAGATTAAAAATTTTAAACTAAATATTAAATCAGAAAAAAATTTCATAGATAATTGGATATGTATTTATTGGACACTTATATTGAACTTGGCTGGACACCAAAAAGTCAAATTAATATACACAAAAATAAATATAATAATACGCATGGTAAATACGCATTCTCTTAATTTAATTTCTTATTAAATATATTGTGTAAAAATAATATTTTAAACCTTGCAGTAGTTTTTCAAAAAGGTTTTATTTTTGATTAAAAAAAAATTATTTTCCGATGATCATGAAGTATTTTGCATTTATTAATTTCCTTATAGAAAAATTCCGTTATAGAGAGGTTTTACACTCTCTACACTCTAGACTAGAGGTCTGCACGGGCCCGGCCGGCGGAATCTATCCGAATTTTCTAACGGGCCGGGCCGGCAAAAAAATTGAACGGGCCATACGGGCCGGGCCGATAAAAAAATTTAGTGGGCCTGACGGCCCGTTATAATGATTTAGGCACAAACGATAAAATAACAGCTGTTGTTAATGAATATGGCTTTAATGAAAATAAGTAATGTGCATCACGAACCAACACTAGTTTGACAACATCAATGCAGAAATGTAACACGGGCTTAATATTTTTAGCAGACTCGTGCCGGGCCGAAAACAGACTTTCATTGTTCTTCTACATACAGACGAGCCGGGCCGAAACTAGACTTAATTGATCTCAAGATGTGTAAGTTAGACAACATGATTTGTAAAATTATTAATAGCGATAAAGAATTTATGTTAACATAATCTTTGTATATGTTACTTCTTGGTGATACTTAAATACAGTTTTCTACAATGCTAAAGTTTCATAAATTTTCTGACTAATTTTTAACTGTAAAAGCATAATATTGACAAGCCTGATTTTTGAAGGGATTTGGAATCAAACAGCGTTTTTATTTTTTGTAAAAAGGATACTTGTATAACCTTGTTGAAATATAAGTTATTTTGTCAAATGTTTGTAAATTTTTCTTCCAACCAATGTTGTCGCTTCCGGAAAGTCTATTCAAAACGCTAACTTTGACAGTATTTTTTTTAGCTTTCTTGTATCAAAAAATGGATAAATCCATTCGATTACAGTTTCTGAATAAAAACATCTGCTAATCTAATGCATTTTCTAAAAAAAAAAAAAAAAAAAAAAAAAATGAATTCAGAAAGCAGTTCTTTTGAATTAGAGAATGAATTTGGATTTGGAATGTTTAATAAAATAATATAGAAATATTTCCATAAATCTATTTTTACTATACAGCTTCAAAAGTTACGATGTTTTAAACATTCTTTTTTTTTCTTTTATTCGAAACATATTAATTTTTTAATGAATCTTTGTTTGAATATTGAAAGTCTAAGAATCTAAGTAATCATAAATGTTGAAAATGTATATTTCCTGTAAAATATATTGTAAAATCCTCCCGGTGACATATATGCAGTATTCTTTAAAAGAATCTTAATTATACGATAAAAATCTAATTTTTGTAGAAATAATAGAAATATTGACGGGCCGGGTCGGGCTGGGCTGGGCCTGTTTTCACTCATTTTTGTACGGGCCGGGCCTAAAAATGTAAAGTATGAACGGGCCGGGCCGAATTTTTGAGGTTTACAACGGGCCCGGGCCTGGAAATTCCGGCCCGTGCAGACCTCTACTCTAGACACTATAGGCAGGTCCATTTTATCAGTTTTTGCTATATTTAGTTTGCTTAAGATATGGATTGTTAAAAAATGTTAGCCCTCCAGAAAATTTTCAGAGCCCCCCCTGGCATGTCTCGCTGGTTACGGCCCTGACTCACAGAGTGACAGACACACACACAGACAGATATTTCTTAAAAACCATGAAATCGTGTTAAAGACCTTCTAAAATATATAAATCCATCAAAAACGGGAAGTCAAATTTTTCACGAATCTAATACTCTCTTCTTGTAAAGTTACAAAAGAAAGTAAAAATGTAAAATCGATTCTGCCCGTAAGATCGGTCTTTAGATTCGATGTCGATCTTTAGATTCGATTTCGATCTTTAGATTCGATGTCGATCTTTAGATTCGATTTCGATCTTTAGATTCGATGTCGATCTTTAGATTCGATTTCGATCTTTAGATTCGATTTCGATTTTTTTTTTTTTTTTTTTTTTTTCCTAAGCTAAATCAGTATTGAATGCAGGTATTTTTCTGCGACTCCGGAGGGCGAAATTTTTAAATGGAGGGCAAAATCACAGTCAAGTGTGATCCAGGACCTCATTGGTCGTGTGGTATAGGTGAAAATCACGAACGTGTTTCTCCATTTGAAAAAGAGTGAGGGGTAAAGTAATTTTGAAGCAATTGTTACCGTCTGTTCTTATTTACGATAAACCAACGAAATTAACTCATTTAAGATATTTTGATGACATTATATAAAATGAGAGTGAAAAATTGATTATAAATGAAAACAGATAAGATTTACATCAAAATTGACGCTACGATTTTTTTTTTTTTTTTTTTTCAGAAAAAGGAGTAAGGCGACATTTCGCCTACCGTTAAGAGATTGTTCTCTGAAAAGGACGCGACTCAAATGACCAATAAGGTGTTTAGATTTCACCGGACTGTGATTTTGGCCCTCCATTTTAAAATTTCGCCCCCGGAGGAAGGCATCATGTTTTACAGCTCTGTAAGAGAGGGGGAATCGCAATTTGTGCATTAAAAAGCATAAAATCTCATAACTTCTGAGGGGGGGGGGTGGTAATCCCCCACGGGCCACCTCATTAATTCAACACTAGGTTAAATCGTTATATTTTTGTTTAGAAGCCCAGTTATTTGAAGTGTTAGTTTATTATGTTTTATTTTTCACGCTCGTCTCTTCTAATCCCCCCCCCCCCTCCGCGTCAGAATTAACTTACAGGGTCGTTCGAAATATGCATACAGTTTTAAAGATGTCCAATTCTCGGTCTATTTTATTTTAGATCCACATTTTAAATCCTTGACAAAAGATAAATAAAGGGTCGCCCTTCCGCCCGTTTGGGGTTTATCTGCGCCCCGCCGGGGGGGGGCATATTTTTTTGTTTCTTCAAAAGGAACAAAAAAAATTTGAGGGGGGGGGTTGCACCCTCCCCTAATATACACCTTAAAATTTCGCTCATTTAATTTTCTACCATTTTTAACTTAAAAGTTTAAGCTACATGGAACCCCCAGAGCTGTGGACCCCTCCCCCCCTGTCGATCACTCATCTAATTTCGCTTATTTCTTTACTTCATTTCAATCTTTAAAAGGCTATAACTTTGCTTCTATGGGGTCGCCCTTCCGCCCGTTTGGGGTTTATCTGCGCCCCGCCGGGGGGCATATTTTTTTGTTTCTTCAAAAAGAACAAAAAAAAATTATAGGGGGGGAGGGTCTTGCACCCTCCCCCAATATACACCTTAAAATTTCGCTCATTTAATTTTCTACCATTGTTAACGTAAAAGTTTAAGCTACATGGCACCCCCAGAGCTGTGGACCCCTCCCCCCCCCCTGTCGATCACTCCCCTAATTTTGCTTATTTCTTCACTTCATTCCAATCTGTAAAAGGCTATAACTTTGCTTCTATAGGGGTTACAGTGATGAGAAAAATTCTAGTATAGCTAATCATTTCTCGCCGTTCATTTTGCTATTCCAGTTTCCCGGCTTTCCCTATAGGACCTTTTTTTTTGGGGGGGGGGGGGCAGAGGGGTTTTTTCTCATTTCTTGATACAATATGTCTATTGAAAGCTTATGCTTCCTACATTACAAATCTAGCATAAAAAATTTTCTCCCATCATTTTAGGTCACGTTACGGACCCATAATGTATTAAAATTTTAATTTTTCAAACTTCTTCAAAGATAAAAAAAAAAAAAAAAAAAAAAAAAAATTGATATATATCAACGAAATTGGGGTTCGAACCCGCAATCGTTTGATTGCACACGTAATCCCTAAGCTTATTGGCCACCGAGTACTCAGCAGTGCTATTATTTATTTAGATTGTCATATTTAAATTCGTAATATCTTTTGAATGGAATGTCCGATTTGAATAATTCAAAAAGTAATCTACAGATATTGTAACAGGCATTAATACAAAATGATTTATTTGGATAAGGATTAAGGTATCGATAGTATGGTCTAATTTTGGTTGGTGTATTTATCGCGTTTTAAAATGTAAGAAAGTAGTTATAGTGAGTTAACTACAATAGCTGGACATATGGTATCGCGCGTTTTTTTTTATATAGATATTAATATGTTCTTTAATATTATAGAACCTTTTTTTATACATTTAAAAGTATTTCCTGGCGATTCAAAATTATATATCCTAACGATTCAAAAAATACACACGTAATTGTTCAAGGTTTCACTTCTATCGCCCCCCTCCCCTTCCTCACCAATCTTAACTTACAGGTTCGTTCAAATTATGACTGCGGTTTTAAAAAAGTCTAATTCTCGTTCTATTTTGTTATAAATCCATATTTTGAAACCTCACAAAAGATACATTTGGGCCGGGGTCGCCCTTCTGTCCGTCTGGTATTTACCTTGCCCCCCTGGGTGGGGGGCATATTTTTTGTTTCTTCCACACCATCTCATGTAACATATCGTTATAAAGCTTTTATCTCCTCGTCTTTTTTCTGTTACTACCCCTCCCTCCACCTAGTTACATGCTCTTGGCACTTTTTATAGTTTCAAAGAGTGCATGTTTCCCGCAAGCCACCCCGTGAATTCAACACTAAATTAAACACTATATTTTTGTTTAGAAGCTCAGTTATTTGGGTTATTAGTTAATTATGTTTTTTTTTCAAGTTCGTCCGTTCTAATCCCTCGCCCCCCCCCCCCCCCCTTCCTCGCCAGTCTTTACTAAATGGGCCGTTCAAAGTATGCATGCAATTTTTAAAATGTCCGATTCTCGTTCTATTTTATTGTAAATCCTCATTTTGAAACTTCGACAAAAGATACATTTGGGCTATGGTCGCCTTTCCGTCAAGAGTGGGGTTTACCTGCCCCCTTGGGAATGGGGCATATTTTTTGTTCTTCCAAACTATCTCGTGTAACATTTGGTTGGTATTAGAAAAAAAAGTTTTTTTTTGTCTATACTCCTTGTTCCCCATCCTAGTTACACGCTCTTGGCACTCTTTATACTCGGTTTAATGCCAAGTTACTCAGTGTTGTTATTAGTTGAGTTATGTCTCTCAAATTTGTCGAAGTTTTTGTGTAAGTGACAACCATAAGTGACAATCATTTTAAAATTTAAAACTCTTATTATGCGACTCTAAAATCTGCAATAGCTTAATTCTATGCCCCCCTAAATGGGGATGGGGGGTGGGAGGCGGTAATTACGGTCCTGCTGATTGTCTAAGTTTTGGAATTAGTAATTTGGATCTTCTCTGTGTGAACCTGAATATCGAAATATCGATTCTAGTATCGATTCTAGAACTGAGAAATCGATTCTTTTTATGATCGATGTTGTTTTATACGATATCGATTTTAATCGATTCTCAAAATTTCCAGAATCGCCCATCACTAGTCCAAATGTAACGATCTAAACAAAGCTGCTATTTTCACGCAAAGCACATTAAGTAAGTACTTTAAACTCTTTAAACCTTCTCTGTTTGATTTAAAAGTATCTGTGTGTGTTTTTGTAACTTTTTTTTGCAATAAATGCACTTGTATTAAATAAGAAACTGGAATGTCCAAATTGCGTAACGATCTAAACGCCGATTTTTTTTCCATAAATTTATTTTTAAAGATGATCTGATGTCCTGAAACGTATAATAAGATATTTATTATAATGTTTTATCGTAAATAATTATGTGTTTTGTGTAAATAAAGCGTATTTAATACCTGTACAGTAAAACCTCTAAATAACGGACACCTCGGGGACGCAAAAATTGTCCGCTATTCGGAGGTGTCCGCTATTGGAAAAACATCAAAGATTCAAGATTTACTAAGAAATGCTTAATGTTTCATTAATTGACTTTTATATGTCCTAAAACCTCTATTATATAATTAATTAGAAATTTTAAAAAAAATTTATGCGTTAAAACTAAAATAAAATTGTGCACACCTTTATCCACTGTTAATTACATTTTCATGAAAAAAAATATATGTTACAAAAGTTTACTTTTGCTTGTGATTACATATAATTTGTTTTTCAATGTGACGTTTTTTGGACATTATAGAGTTCCGGGCGGAGAGGGGAGGGGGATTGCACTTTTGGACCATTAACCCCCTCGCGAAGGGAGCCTTTTACGAAATTATTAATGTTTTGCCACCGGTTTTTAAATGCAGAAATTTGCACCTCATTAAATCGAGAAAATGTTCCAATTAAATAAGGCAAATTTTAAAGTACAATTTTACTGGCGAGGATAAACAAGAATTCTTAAGCCTTTTTTCGGCACATATGTGTATCACTCGTCCTCAAGGGGTTAAAAAAATCTTATCCGGGGGAACATTTCAATGCTCTGGGAGATGTCTCTCCCGGGCAACCTCTTGAATTCCTTTCTGAACATGAATGGGGGGGGGGGGGGAATTTGTCCCAGCTCATGATCTACATTTATGTATGATCACAAAATTTATGATACAATGTCCTTGTAAATTAAGAAGCCTTTTTACTTTTTTTTTTTTAATTTTTTTTGTCTCGTTAAAAAATACTTTTTCATTCTTTATCGCCAAAAATAGTGTCTGCTATTCGGAATGTCCGTTATTCAGAGGCTAAACATACAAAAATTCAGGTTTTGGGAATGGGGATTGGAAAACTGTCCGTTAAATAGAGGTATCCGCTATTCGGGAGTGTCCGTTATGGAGGTTTTACTGTGATAATTTTACTTAGAAGCACGCTCAACTTTCACGTCTAGATTGATTAATTAAATGCTTTAATAATTAATTTTCCAGAATAATTGCTGTCTTTTAATGTTTGTGTATAAGTTTATAGACTTATATACTGTATTGTAAAAAAAAAAAAAAAAAAAAAAAAAAAAAAAAAAAAAAAAAAACAAGATGAATGTAGATTCTACCATTGCAGAATTCAGTTTCGCCTCCGATTAGAAAAAAAATCGATAGTAGTTTTTTAGAAGGCGACCCCGTTTAGATTACAATGAACTAACTTCATTTTTCTTGTGTTTATCAATATAATAGCAAACAGAACGGCGTGAAATACCCAATTGAATAGCAATTTCTCTCTGAGACATTGGAATTGCGGGATAATAAAGAGATACAATTTGACGTGCTACTTCTTCATTGACCATATTCATCAAAAACGGATTTTTTTCTTTAGTTTAAACGCTTTTTTATAGACTCTGAGTAAAAGGAAATGCAATTTAACAATAAAACGAATGGAATTCCGTCGAATTCGACGAATGAAATTTTTAAAAGACCCGATCGATTTGGTTTTAAAAAAAGCAAAAGTAATTACATTATTGAATCAATATATAATAAATATATTTACAAAGTAAATGTCAAATTTGCCAGTTACAATTTTGCATTCAAATTATTCGCACATCTACAGTTAAAATTGTAATATGAGTGCCGGCGAAATCCAGAAATTTTATTTTATATGCACTCACAGAAAAATAGCTTTATTTAAAAAAAAGAAAAAAAAGAAATATCGGGTACTACTAGGTTATCCCATCGACCAAAAAATTATCGCAAAACTATAAGATTAAATGCCAATAATGGATGATCGTGAATGTCACATTCTATGACATTAAATACGATTCATGTGTTTAAAATGTAATTCAGTGATTTTTATTTCGACTTTTTATTAATATTTTTATTAATATTCTACTAATTATTTATTTTTTCGTTATTTAAAATAAAAATTATGTCAATATGTATAATTTGGCTATTAATGTGGCGATTTGTATAATTTGGCGAAATTGGTCGACGGGATAACAGAATAGTACCTAATATCGTTATGAGTAAAAATACGATGTTTTAAATAGTGACGTCATTTTCTCTTCAAATGTTCTTTAAAAGTTACTGTTTATAAAAAAAGGCATCCATAATAATATTGTAATTCCCTTTTATCTGGTTGCTGAATGACATAATTTTCCTCATTTGAAATTTCTCTTATTTTGATTTAGACATTAATTTTTATCATAAATTATTTTCTGTCATTTTATTTACATTATTAATATTATTTCTCAGTAAATATATATATTTTTAACTCAATTAGTGCATAATTATACGCAATCATTTTAGAAAATAAATTTTTATTATCGAGAGAAAAGCTAAACTGTGTTGCCACCATTTTGAAGAAATGTCATGAAAAAGCTTTTAAAATTAAAAATAAAATATAAAAATGGAAATAAATTAAAAAATAATTAAATAGGGCACAACTACAAATAAATAGCTTTCATTTAAAAAAATAATTATCAAAATCGGTTGACTAGAAAATTCAGGGCTGATGACACGACATTTTTAGCTTGTCTGAAAGAAATAGCATCGGATGCTAATTAAAAAAAAAAAAAAAAAAAAAAAAAATTGGCTTTAAATTTGAAAATTTCAAAAATCTCTAATAGTTAACGTTTAATGTTCCCACGTTTTGAGAATTTCCCTGCAGCATGTTTTCAGTTGTGCGAATAATGACGCCCTTTACTGAATGCCACGAGTTGAGGTGCGCCCCTGTTTACTAAAAGGTTGGAAGGCCTGCTCTATAGTTTAAATCAGTAAATTACCTTCACAGGAAAAGCTGGATATGTATCGGTAGGGAATGGATAATTCTTCTGAGCTGCATCCACAAGTCCGTTACGTGTCCATCTTAAAAATCGATCATAATCAATGTCCATTTTCATCCTGTTGCATAAGCGAAATTCCTTTGAGACGCGTTTGAGACCTGAAAAAAGTTGTAGATCGATACATAAGCTTGATTCGAAACTCATGTAAGCTTTCATCATTACGTTCTGCTTTATCGAAATAATTTACCATTATTTACAGGTTTCTTTTAGGGCAAAAGGGAAGGAATGCTTTACATTAATCCACTCATATCACGAAATCCCATGTTAATAAATCTAGGACGGAATTTAATTAGAAAATTTCTCGTAACTTAACTATCAATATTCTGTTATTATCGTCAGAAAATAAAGGTTCAGTGTCGGTGTAAAGTATTTTTTTCAACATCTCCTTAATTTTTAGATATTTTTAAGACGATGAGAAAATTTCAGAATTTTTATCAAATAAAAAATTTAAAGTTTATCGACTTTTTCAAAACTTAAAAACTGAAGGTGAGATTTTAAAAACAGCAATAAGTTGTCATCAGACGTCAAAATACTCATAATAAAAAAACGTATCTCGACAAAAGAGCACAAAAACTGGCGATAAGTTATAGTTAAAATAATAAACTTTGTAAAAAAAAATCACTATAAAATATAAATCAATACACAGAATACGTTTCGAGCTGAAAATAGATGCGAGTTAAAAATAATATATTGTTTGTATTTTGATAGTTATATTAAGTAGTGAGTGATCAGCTAAATAGATTTCTCCGTAGTTTAACACGATATTTCACAGTCGAGGAGGATCAGTTAAGTAAATGTATCTTTAGAGCATTCCGGAGACGAGAAATTGTCTCCAAAAAGAGAAAGCTTCATTACTGCGTCATCAACTTCCCAAATTTGGCCTAACGTGTTTTTTGATCGTTGTATTTGGATCAAGTTTTTGCCTTCCAAGAGCAACGATTTGATTCAAAAGACAACAATCATTTTTGAGTGGATTTATATATTTTGAAATTTCTATTTTACTTGATTTTATGCATGTGTTAAAGAAGACTTAATTACTAAGAATCTTTTCTGAAAATCTTTAGAAAATCAAAGAAATAATACCTTTCTTTTTCTTATTCTCAATCGAGTCCCCGATATCAGGAAAATCCGGCCAGATGCTTCCAGAGTTTTTTCCCGCTTGCTGAACATTATTTGAAACTTCTTGAGCTAAATACAAGTATTATTCAAATATTATTTGCAGAAGGAAATAAGTTTGGAAATTTTTAGTCATTTGACATCAACTAAAAAATATTTGAAGGCACAATAAGAAATTATAGAAAAGAAAAGGTTTTCAAATTTACATATCACGGTGACTAAAATTAATGAAAACTTTTCAATTTCTGCTATGATCTAATTGAAGAATAAATATTGTATTTTCGAAACAACTATTATTTTAAAAATAAGTTAAATAAAAGATGTCCCTTTATACTGTTGGCCAATAGAGAACCGTATAGCAAACATGCTGGCAGTAAAACCACTGTGACGCCAGTAGAAGTCACAGTGGTTACTCACATCTGTGATCAAAATACTACCATTCAGTGACGTTCACAATCCCAATGTGACTAAAATGTGAGCTACTTTAAAAACCTTTTTTAAAAAGAGAACTCGGAAACCATTTCGAAGCACATTATTCATTGTAAAAAATAACTTTATGATAAAATTTTAAATTTTCGCGATCTATGTCACGTCATAAATTTATCACACTAACATTCAATATTTCAGTCATACTTTAACTATAATGTTATTTTTAAATATTTTTTAAATGAAGAAAAATAATTTAAATACTGTTGCCGTAATGCGTTTGAAGGTCTAGACCTAATTAATTTTTGTGGACCCCTTGCAAATTAATCTATATTTATTTATTTATCAAACTACAGATCTTTATCTACTCTATCTTTCTGCATATAAAAGACTAGTGCTCGTGGAGAAAAAAATTATTACTTCTATTTTCCCGATGGCGACGATTGTTTTGTTTAGGAAATCAAACTCCTAATTGTTAACCGGCTTCATTATTTGTTATGGGGTGAAATATTTTGCCTATTTCCAACGCTCCCACTTGATCCGCTATTTAAACAGAACTTTCATTTAAAGAAAAATTTTATTTAAAAATTTCGTAGAAACATACAAGCCAGGGCGTTTTTGTTGGAATTGTTACAGAAACCTACCACGAATTTGTTTTTAAAAAATATGACTGGTTTTCAAAAAAAAAAAACAAGTTGGAAATTGCACGTGAAGCGTAGCAAATTAGGTGCGTTCGGACGATAACGAAGTTTTAAAAATATTACGTTCATATATCAATCTCATAACATTGTAAATAGTGAACTACAATTAAAACGCTCATCAAACAATGTTCTCCCTATACCATTATGTAATGGAATACTTTTGTGTGGCCTTGTAAATCAATAACAAATGTTCTTTGCACCACAAATTATGTAAGATGTATATTATAATATGTACTTTATAGTTGCATATAAATTTTATTAAGTTCGCATGAGTGTAACACGATTAAAATGCATTTGAAACATTTTTCCCCATTGACCGTAATGTAATGGAATACTTTTGATTGTCCCTGTAATTGATCTATGCATCCGATTTTCATAAAATTTGTAATAACTCGAAAATATTATGCAATAATTATGTATTTTAAATTTCAAACGTATAGAATATATTTGAAACTTTTTCCCCATTGACCATAATGTAATTGAATACTTTTGATTGTCCCTGTAATTGATCTATGCACACGATAATCAAAAAATTTGAAATAACTCGACAGAATTATGTAATAATTGCGTATTTTAAATTTCAAACGATTAAAATGCATTTGAAACATTTTTTCCCATTGACTGTAATGTAATGGAATACTTTTGATTGTCCCTGTAATTGATCTATTCGTCCGAGTTTCATAAAATTTGAAATAACTCGAAAAAATTATGTAATAATTATGTATTTTAAATTTCAAACGTATAGAATATATTTGAAACTTTTTCCCCATTGACCATAATGTAATTGAATACTTTTGATTGCCCCTGTAATTGATCTATTCGTCCGAGTTTCATAAAATTTGAAATAACTCGAAAAAATTATGTAATAATTATGTATTTTAAATTTCAAATGTATAGAATATATTTGAAACTTTTTCCCCATTGACCATAATGTAATTGAATACTTTTGATTGCCCCTGTAATTGATCTATGCACACGATTATCAAAAAATTTGAAATAACACGACAGAATTATGTAATAATTGCGTATTTTAAATTTCAAACGATTAAAATGCATTTGAAACATTTTTTCCCATTGACTGTAATGTAATGGAATACTTTTGATTGTCCCTGTAATTGATCTATGCACACGATAATCAAAAAATTTGAAATAACTCGACAGAATTATGTAATAATTGCGTATTTTAAATTTCAAACGATTAAAATGCATTTGAAACATTTTTTCCCATTGACTGTAATGTAATGGAATACTTTTGATTGTCCCTGTAATTGATCTATTCGTCCGAGTTTCATAAAATTTGAAATAACTCGAAAAAATTATGTAATAATTATGTATTTTAAATTTCAAACGTATAGAATATATTTGAAACTTTTTCCCCATTGACCATAATGTAATTGAATACTTTTGATTGCCCCTGTAATTGATCTATTCGTCCGAGTTTCATAAAATTTGAAATAACTCGAAAAAATTATGTAATAATTATGTATTTTAAATTTCAAATGTATAGAATATATTTGAAACTTTTTCCCCATTGACCATAATGTAATTGAATACTTTTGATTGCCCCTGTAATTGATCTATGCACACGATTATCAAAAAATTTGAAATAACACGACAGAATTATGTAATAATTGCGTATTTTAAATTTCAAACGATTAAAATGCATTTGAAACTTTTTTCCCCATTGACCGTAATGTAATGGAATACTTTTGATCGTCCCTGTAATTGATCTATCCATCCGATTCTCATAAAATTTGAAATGACTCGACAAAAATATCTAATATTTATGTATTTTAAATTTCAAACGATTCGGTTGGGTAGTTTTTGCGTTGTTATATGCGGACAGACGGACGGACGGACAGACGGACGGACAGACGGACGGACTGAACGACAACTATAGGTGCTACGTATTATATAATTACGAACGCACCTAAAAAAAGTAGTAAAGGTCCTACTATTTCTCGCAGAAAATTAATTACACATGATTACAATATTTTGATCTGTTGTGCTGTGAAATACATTGCATATTTCTTAGAAAAACTGATAAGGAAAGAGCCAACCCTGATAATCACAGATTTTGATTATTTTATATATACATTGTAGGGTAGTGGCCCCTTAGTCTGAGGTTCAACGGATTCTGTATAACGCTCTTTAATTCTCGAGAAACAGGGGATTTAATATGATAACACAATTTAAATATCTACTTGGTCACAAGACTGTGGTCTTAGCTCGGTCGGTAAGGCTCCGTGTTCGAAGGACTCGGGTTCGGTACCAGAACTGGCTGCACATTTTCACATTTGTTTGTTTTAAAAATATATTTGTAATTATAATTCAAAAATTTTAAAATAGTACACTAATTATAATGATAACATATTTAAATTTTTATTTAGCATTTTTGATTTTCAAACCATTATTAAACAATTTTCATAATTTAAAAATACTTCTTTTTTTTTAATTATTATTGATCAGTAAAATTTCGAAAATCTTTACAAAATCATACCACATGGGGCTCAGGGCTTGATCGACACGGAAAAACATGTAAACACAGTTCTCGCTTCGAGTCCATATAAAAACAGAAGTATTCAAAGTAAATAATTTAAACTTTCTGATATTTTAAAGATATGTTTGTAGTCTTATAAAATTATAAAATTAAGTACTTCAATGTAATATAATAAGAAAGAAAGCAAAATTTATATAATACAATTTTAGAAAAAAAAATTATGTGTTATATCACCATCCGCAAGTTAGCTTAACGTTGAATTGACAAAAGAACCTAGTTTTTGCTTTAAAATGATCAAGAAACTTCACTCTATTGAATGAATTAAGTATATAACTATCACTCAGAAAAAACATTATTAAAAAATCTCTCAAATTTGAAAATTTAAAACCCCCATAAAAAATACAATTTTTTTTCATTAAAAATACTCAAACTATTAAAATATCTAAAATATATCAATTCATTCTATTGATAATGATGTTATATGCATGAGAAAAAAAATTTAAGCCATTCCATCAAATAGGTTTTTTTTTTATCTTACGGATAGTCGTCAAAAATCAAGTTTTGAGAAAACGCGACTTACAGTTGAAATTATATGGGTGCGGCTTTGAAAGTGTTGATACATAAATGTTTGTAACTCCATTAAAAATGCAATACAATTTATGCAGTTTTTTGCACTGAGTTCAGAATTAATTGAATAATCAAAATAGATCATAAAAAAATCTGTTTTTTTTTTTTAAGTTTTCAAGCCCTGAGCCCCCTTAATCGCAATAAAAATGGACGATATTTCAGATGCTGCTTTATTTGTTTTTCAAAAAGGCATCATTTTTATATAAAATTTTACAATACTTTAAGGCTTTTGTGACATCCCATTTCTGAACTTCATCGAATCCGACACTTCAGATTGATCTTGTGAACTACAGCTTGCTTCTTCCATTTTTATACGATTACAAACTTTTACAGAACAATACACATTTGATTGATAAAAATTTCAAACAGACTGCACCAAACTTAAAAAGAAATAACAAAAGTCTGTTGTGACTATTTTAGTTATAATAATGTATAATTTTTACTAATAAAATAAAAATTAAAGCAGAAAGAAGATAAATCGGAAAACAAAATAACTCAAAGTGTAAGTAACAAATTGAAAAAATTTTAATATGAAAAAAAAACTATGTTGTAATTAAATTCTTATGCTATTTTTTATATAATTATAGTTCTTATTTTAAAAACAGAGTTGATTTAACCTTTTTTTTGACTGCCCTTATTAAGGTAATACATAAATAATGTTTCTTTAAAATCACGAATTGACACAATTGTTCAATATCGCTGCATCATTAAATAATGTATGAAATACTATATTTTAAAAGTCATTAACAGTTTTATGATGTTTTGTACAACGATATACTTACAAATAAAAAAGTAGATTTTCACCTATTTATTTTTTATTTGTATCTAAATCGCTTAAAAAGGTTTTTAAAAATTATAATTGATATACAATTTTTAATTTGCAATGAGAATATTAAACTATAAATACAAGTATATATATAAAACAAAAAATCAAACTCCGCCACCACCGGAACCCGAGTCCCCAGAATAATGACGAACGCAGTATTTATTCTACAAAATAAGTATTTAAGTTGTGTGGTAATATTAGACCCATCTGTTTCTTGAAAACTAAAGAGCGATGTATAAAATCCATTGAACCTGATTCTAAGGGCCACTACCCTACAAAATGTATAATAATAATCAAAATTTGTTAGTACTAGGTGTAGCGAAGATTATCGCTACATATCTTTTCCCTTTCATAAATGCAGTAATCATTTCCCCTTAATAAATTTTTAAATTTTTTTTAACTTCCCTTTTCACTAATGAACCCATTTGTTTAAATTAATTCTACATTTTATAGTTAATTTTAGCTTTCATACTCCCACTAATAGAAGTTAAAACTTATTAACTTTTGGAACTCTCTGTAGAAAACAATAATAGAATTTCCTTTCTCACGAATCTCTGGTGTGTCTTCGAAAAACATCTGTGCGACAGATACCGCACTTATTAACAAAATAAAGAACATTCTGGGCTTGGTTCATCATAATCTTTTATCCGTTACATTTTGCTAACATCTGCCTTCCACACCCTGTTTTCATTCTCACAATTAATGCTTAAAGCTAGAAATACTTTTATCTCTGTTTATCCTGACTGTGCCTTGTTAACTATTCAATTGCACATCTGGATAATATAGTTTTGGTCTGCAAAAGGCAAATGTATGTAACGGCCTGCTTATCTCATCTACTTCCCAGGCTTAAAATATTTCTATAACCCTAACAGATATTCCCAGATGTAAAAATAATACTTGGGTTCCTAAACCGCAAAATTTAGCCGATCCTGAAGGTGTGGTCTACCAAAGTAATATCGCCAAAATCTTTGTATGGAAAACTTCTTACGCCTTTTGGCGATAAGCGATATGACGTTGTGTCGTCACTTCACAGATTGCCACCAGATTGTTAAGATGTAGCTCGGTAGAGCTCTGAGAATTTCCTACCCCTATGGGGGGACTTCCCTGCCTCAACTCTCTCATTAATAAATGTTGTGCTTAATTTTCTAAGTTGCAAATTCGGAGTTTTTTTTGTGTGTCCCCTTTTTCTTTGGTAAATCACCTGGGCCGATGATGATAACACCCTCACACTAGGGTTGGCCCTCTCCTTGTGAGCTGCTTATGATTATAAAATTTTATAAAATAAAATGCTAAGGTACGTGGCGGTGAAAAAGAGTTAATTCTCTTTTTTGTCGATGACAAGAAGTTTGTTTCAAAAAATAAAACTTGTTAAATATAATTTTAACCAGTTCCATTATTTGTTATTTCTCACAAAAAATAGTTACTTATAATTACAATATTTTATCACGGTGATTTTTTTTATGGTGTTACACTGATTTTGTTGTTGTAAATGCGCGACGTATCGTAATGCGACATTTCATTTATTGGTCGGAAAAGGGGACACATTGAAGTATAAAAATCACTAAGATTTCTTTGATGAATTCTCTGTTAAATTAATATAAATATCGAAATATCTCCTTTTTAACCCACCAGCCTTTTAAACTTTTTGAAAAACTGTGTTTTCAAATAGTACTTATGAGTTTTATGTAATTTAATATTATGAAACATTGCTTGCGTAACTGTAAAAGGTAAAAAAAACTTAACGAATGTTTCAATCTTTTTGGGAATTCTGTAGGGGAGAGTGGGGATACTTGAGCATAGGGGATACTTGAGCCACCCCTATTTATCTCTACAGTTAATTAATTTTTCTTTCTAAAACTGACAATAATGTAGCATATTTATAGTTCTAAGCATGTAAAAAAGAAATCACATACCTCGGTATCATTTTGAAAGTATAGTGATTAATAATTGTTTTTTCCCTATCTGAAGTAAATATTTAGGTGCATATATATATATATATATATATATATTAGGGTGGTTCACGAACCTATGGAAAAAAATAAACTTTCTCATACAGACCAGGACACCCTCTCATTTTTTTACAGCTGCCCATATTATTATTCTGGCAAAGTTTTAATCTCCTACTGCAAATAAAAGATGGTGCTCAATGAACTGTCAACTTTTGACTTTTGGCAATATTTAATCATTTGTAATTGAATTTATTAAAAGTTGAAATAAAAGCCAATTTTTTAAAATATCTTTTATTTATGTATTTACATGATTAGTAAAGCCTGTCAAAATAGTTCATATTGCTAGTTTTTTTATATTTACATTTTTGAAACAATATTAACAATTGATTTGTTTTGTTGTTGTTGTCTTGGTCGTGAAAGTCGTATTTTCTTCAATATCTTGCAAAAGACACTGCCTATCCTCATCATTTGTTAAAAATTTTTTGAATCCTTGAATCAGCTGTACACCTCCCTCAGCAGTATCAATCACCACCCTTAGTTCTTTTACATAGTTTCTGCAATTTTTGTAATTGATAATATCCTTCTTTTTTTCAGATGAAAGTTGTAGAAAATTGTCACTACTTTTTAAATGAGAAAAGAGTTCAACAACATTATTTTTTGTTGCTAAATCTTCAAGGCTTGAATCTTATTTCAATCACTTCGACTGTCTTCTTACATTTCATGAACATTTATGGTTATTCATTCCTGTAATAATTTTTGCCTTTTTCTTTTTTTGGTACTGTGTCTGAAAATAAGGTAAGACTAACCAATTCTGAAATGTACCACATTTGACTTTATAAGACTTTCCTTTTCTTTGCTCTTACTCCAATTTGAGAATCATTAATCGCATATTTTCTAAGACCTTTTTATAATTTCAAGACAACTGCAAGAGCTTCATATGCAAGTGGAGCTTTTATCCAATCTTTGCTGAAGAGAGCATTGAATTGCACAAATCGTTCGAGCTGCATCCTACTCTCTTAGACGGAAAACTTCTGGTTGATTCCAGAAGAGAAATATATTGAAAGTGAAAGGAGTTGCCATCCATCGAGCATGATGAATAGCACCTGATGCACTCCAGTGGATTTCCTAAAGTATCAGGTATCAACTCAGTCATCTCTTAATACCTAATCATCTCTGATGACCATAGAATAGATTTATCTACAGGTAAAAGAAAGGCAATAGTTGAATCTTTAAAATCTTTAGTGGATTCTTTCAATTCTATCCCTGAAAATTTGTTTGTTCAATTCCTTGCCAAACATTTTGTTGAAGAGTGGGATTTCTGGAGAACTGGACAGTCCAAGGCACAAGCTAAAAACCTTTGCCAAGATTAAGTTCATGACATGGTGCCTGTAGCTAGCCGCAGTAATTCACGACCAATTTGTTTTACTGAAACGAATGCATGTTCCTTTTACATAGCCAGTGTTTACACTCACAGTATCAAACATTCATTTTGAATGTTTATTCCCTCTTGTGTAATAGGTTAAAAATAGAATTCACTATATTTTCTGCTGTTAAACCACACTACTAAATTTGCGCACATAATGGAGTGATTCAATAAAAGCTCCTAAAACTGATCAACATTTCTTAATCCAAAGCATTCAGATAAAATTTTGCCATTTCAGTAGAGCATAATCTAGTTTGAAATCATGAATTGCTGCCTGAACATATTCTTTTATAGCCTTTTTTTTTTCTTGACAAGTTTTTATCTTGATCATTGAATAGAACTTCTTGAAAAAAGAAGAAGAGTACAAGGATTATGCCCCAGAGCTGATATAATTGGAACAATTAAAAGCAGAGCTTCACAATCAGATGTCTTTTTACAATCTAAAGCACTAGTAACATGAGATGTATACAGTTGTGTTTTAGACAAATCTTGTTTCGTTTTAGGATTGTGAATAAGTTTTTTCTTTATATTGGGGTAAAAAATATCATAAACATCTAATTGAGAAGTGGACTCTGAGTTTTCCGAATCAGTCACGGAATAAACAGCTGCGGATGAAGTGTCCACACTAGTGACTTTTTCTTTTTTATCATTCTTCCTGTTTTTTTCCTTTTTAAGAATTCTCTTGTTTTTTTTTTTTTTTTTTTTTTTTTATAATTTCTCTACTTTCATTAGCCAAACACATTTTGTGTCTATCTGTTTGATCTATAAAAATATCACATTCTTCTTTTATTTTTATTAGAAACAGCTTGTAGCTTATAGAACTTTGCAATATCCCTTGCTTAGAAATAGGCGGCTTCTTATGTCAGAAATGTTGCCAGATGCATTAAATAGCAGTTACCAAATATTAAAATTAAACTTTATATTATCTACTAGGAATTATCAAAACTTAAGAAAGTCAGTTTTTGTATCAAAATTATGAGTTTTAAACATATATTCCCATGTTATTCTAAAACTATAAAATTGCGTAAAATTACCAAAAAGTATCAAAATGAAGGGTCGTTGAGCACCATCTTCCTATAAGTGTAAACAGCTATAATTTTAGGAGTGAGATACTATGAGTAAATGTAAAAAAAGTAGAGGGTGTCTTGGTATTTATCTCGAAAAAAGTTTTTTTGAACCACCCTAATATATATATATATGTATTGTAAGCAAAGTTTTGTTTAAAGTTGCAACAATATAGATAAATTTAATAAGTATAATTTCAATTATATTTTGAATCTAAAATAGTTCAAATAGCTGCATGCTTTACTTAGTAAAACTCTGCTAAACAAAAATAGTGGTAATGGAATAGTGGTAATAGTGGTATCCCCATTCTCACTTGAGCCAGTGAGAATGGGGATACTTGAGTTATGACTCAACCATCCCCACTAGGAAATTAGACATGAGTGAAACAAACAAAAAATAAAATTACGTCCTTATATATTTACTAATAATTTTTTTTCTGGAAAGAAGGGAAAATATTTTTTTTTCTTAAAAAAATAATGACTTAGAAATAAAAATGTTTAAAGATGTATATTTTTTAATGAAAATATCCATTTTATTTTTCATTTTGACTAACAAAATAGCCTGTCTCGATAAATGTAAACACAGTTTACAATTTAACCTTTATTACATTAAAATAACTTTTTTAAACTGTTTCACAGACCATAATCTCTAATACTTTAATTAGTTCGGTTCAACATATTAAAATATTTATTTTTTAATATAATATATTAAGATTAATATTTCACATTGAAATTGTAACCTCTGTTATTGTAACTTTTTTTTATGAAAGAAATGACTTCTATTGTCCCCAACAGAGGACACTACTAAGTTACCATGTAAGTAAAAGTAAAAAGATGTGTGGTGTTACAACCATTCTGAATTTGTTCTTCATACATGTTGCCAATGAGCTGAAACTGTGAAATCAAAACAGTGTTTGAAAGAGTGGAATGATACATATGGCTCAGATTCCGAAAGCTACTCAATTAAAAACATAAGTTCGGCAACATCATTAGATGAAAATTCTGTCAATGATGGTGATGTTATGAACAGAAAACCTTCTATTTATGATTGGTTGGTAGTAAAATATGCCGAAAAGAAAACTGTAAAAAGATTTGTTGTACAAGTGCTTAATATTGCAGAAGATGAATTGAAAAATAAATTTGCTCGAAGAATTGCAGATTCCAACTTTAAATAGCCCCCAACTGAGGATGTTGCTACCATCAATATAACTCAAGTTGAAATAATCCTTCGATCACCAGTTTTATGACAAAAAATGATCGTATTACAAGCTTTGTTTTCTCAATTGGTTTTGGAGGACTTTGTGCATCATAATTTAACATTCTATAAAATATTTGTGCAAAAATAAGGCGAAAAAAAATATTTTTGTAGGTATTTTTCTGTACTGGCTCAAGTATCCCTTCACCATGTCTGAAATAGCCCCCTCATGGGGATATTTGAGCCACGATACAAAACAAAAAGTAAAAATTTATTAGACATAGAAATATAGTTCAAAATTAATTGAAAGTGGTTTTCATTTGAACAAAAAATATCAAATTTTCATTTTCAATATTTTATTTTATTCTAAGAAATTATAAAAAAAAAATTTAATTAAAATTTAAAAAGTGGCTCAAGTATCCCCATCTTCTCCTATATATACAAACTAATTTTGAGGCTTTGGTTAAGAAACGGTGTTAGTTACACGCAGGGTACTCATTGGATTTTGACCAACATTAGCTATTTTGCGAATAAGAAATGAAAAACAGTAGCCAAATGAAAAACATGTTAGCAAAATAGATTAGGCAGGAAACACTGAAAAATCTACCTTTAAACCCTTAACATATCTTTTTTTTTTCTTCTTCTTCTTCTTTTTAATGTGTTCCGAAATGATATAATTTTTTTGTAATAACTTAGAAAATTGAAAATCTACTATACGCTGCACAAACTATTAAAAATAAATACATTCTAAATGTCTTCCAAATGTATAAACATTTCAAACATTCTTTTAGGAGTAACTTACTATGAGTTTTCGATTATAACCGATAGAAGAAATTAATGATCGGCCAATGATATTTTGCATACAACTAATAAACAGTACAGTAAATGACAAATTCCACACCATATTTCAACTAAACTTTTCTCGATTTGACGATTGATAAGATTAATTTAGTCTGTGATTTTACCAGTGATAAATACTTATTGTATAATCTTTTCTATCTTTTTGGCTGTTGCTAAACTGAATTGGTGTTGAGTCAGTATCTCTATAAATAATGGTGTAGATGGCACGATGCAGTTGCAGATAAAAAGCGACATCAATCATACAGTAATGTGGATAAGAATCTCAACTTTAACCATCACACACGAAAAAGAACGCAATTTGGCGAATCTGGTCGTTCCTTTAATCGCGAAATGAAGCATTTTGTACCTATTTGGTGAAATGGCGAGCGGCAGTGAGAACCCTGCTAACACGTTGATTACGGTGTTTACAAGTAGTTATGACAACCTCTCCATATTTTGTAAAAATGTTGAAATTATTGAATGACACCAGAAATTACGAACAAATTTATTTAATAAAATAATAAAAGCTTTGCTCCATGTAATATTTTAAGAGCAAAATTTTATTACAAAATTGCGATGTAACTGTGGGATTTAGAGATTAAAATTAAGACACAACACTAGTCACTGAAAAAGACCCGGATGATAATGTTAAGTCTATGGGGGTGTTCTTTTTAAATATCTCGCTTACATTTTAATATTTTTACGTGATTTTTTTTTATAGGTTAGTTGAGGACGATTTACAACAGGGCTAGTTTTTACTTTTTCAATTTTGGTCATATATTTTTTATATTATGATAGTTTCGATTTCGGAACTGGTTCTAACCGGTTTCGAAAGTTAAAGTAATTTAAAAAAAAAGTCTGAAACCAAAATTGAAAAAGTAAAAACTAGCTCTGTAGTAAATCGTCCTCAACTAATCTACGCGAAATAATAACGTAAAAATATTAAAATGTAAGCGAGATATTTAAAAAGAACACCCCCATAGACTTAACATTATCATCCGGGTCTTATTCAATGATTAGTGTTGTGTCTTAAGTACTGTAAATAATATTTCGCAACATCCATGTGTTGAACATTACCTAAATTTCCATTGGAAACCCATTTGTTCATCTCCTGATAACCAGCTCTAACACGAGCTTCACAATCTACCGACTGCCCGCGGAATGTCTATTTTAAAAAAAAGATAAATATTTAATAATAACAATAAAAAATACTCATAAAGCACAGGTTTTGAAATATGTTCATGAGTCACAAGAATCTATTGTTGCGATGTTTTTATTTATAATTCTCTGTATGGCGAAAATATATTTTTCAATACATTTTCCCTGGGTCAAGGAATGCTCTCTATTAAGCAAATATTCGTTAAACATGCCACAACACTTCTGAACTCTCATCCCAAAATGCGTATAAAACACGTAATATAATAAACAAAACACAAAGAATATAGGACTGACTCAAATTTTAGTCCATAAGATTGCAAGCAAATATCTTGCAGCGTTGCAGCTGTCTGTAAATTTGCAAGGAATCTAAATTATCGCCAATGTCTCTCAAATCACCAGCAACAGCTTGGCACTAACTCACTAATTGTTCCGCAATCTTTGCTGCGGCAGTAGAATTTTGCGACATTGCATAAGCATTGAGGCACTGATAATTATCTTATCGAGTTCATGGCTGAAATTCTAGAATTATTAGAATTCTATTCGCCTATTAAAACACAATTGGTCTGCCAAGTCATATCTTGGTGGAAAACACCTGAAAACCCAATTTTAACGGTTGACATGTAGGTTTACCATTGTGTTTCCCTGCTCTCAGTCCTCCATCTTTTCCTACCTTTGGGTGCAGGATAACACAATAGTAAACCTATGAGTCAACCGCTAAAAAAAGGTTTTTAAATGTTTCTACCAAAATATGACTTGGGAGACCGATTGTGTTTTAACAGGCGAAACGAGTTTTAACTAAATCTAGAATTTCAGCCGTGAACTCGATGAGGTGATTGTCTGAGCTGCCGCTTCCCGGTCTAAAACATAGATGCTGGATTTCGAATTTTTTTTTCTAATATATGTTTGGCGAAAAATTTAGCCACTGTTACAGACCTTTACAATGCACTATAGATGAAACACATGATCAGAAATGCTTGTAAAATTATGTTAACAGAAAACAGTAGTGCTTATGCCGGGGAACGTTTTGACTTTTGTGAATCCCTGTAAAGACTACACATACTATTTTGATAAGGAACATGCTGCAACGTTTTCAATAGCATATATCAGCTTCCTAAGCCTTATTGTAACACGATCCACCTTAACATTGATTTTTTTTTATAGAACCCAAATAATATACAGGGTGTCCACTCTCAACGGTGGCCAATGGCTAATTTTTAAACTGTTAGTTATAGACATATAGTTCCAGTTGCAAAAATGCTTTAAAAAAGGTAAAGAATTGTTTTTTAAGCGATTTAGATTTAAAAAAAATTTTTACTAAAAAATTATGAAAATTAAATTTGTATACGGTCTCCCGGTCCTATAAGTGATATTTAGTAATATTTTACCATCACTCTCACAAGCAATACAAAAAAGGTCCCATTCATCTAACACTAAAATTGACCGAGTTATGAACTTTAAATTTCATGACTTAAACCACTTTTTTGTAACTGAAAACGGATGAGTTGCACTAAGCTTTAAGGGAACGTACGCTAAGTGCTTAAAGTATTATAAAGGTCATCCCTTCCCAACTTGTCTAATAGCTAATTCCTAAATCATATGTCACAGACATACAGTTCCAATTACAAAAATGTTTTAAATGAGATAAAGAAATATTTTTAAAGCGATTTAACTGAAGTTGCATTCACCATATAAGTTTTTCAGTAGCGGTAATTTTAAATAATTAATTTCTAGATTGGTTAAAATAATCGAAGACGTGAGTTTCAAATTCTCTTTATCGAGAAAATCAAATTTTAGGAAATCGCGAAAAACCTTTAAATGCGTCCATCGGTTTCCATAAATAAATTTGGATAGTGTAGAGTTATATTAGTGCAGATTGGAATACACTAATAGAGAAAACAAAAGCGATAAGGCAAGTCTTTATGAACATCATCAATTGTATTTTTACATATGTTATATTTTGTAAGGAAATGAAGCTGTTTCTTTTCATGATTTTATTTTAAAAAGGTGTTTTATTTTGATAAGCTTTTATTTTACTTATAAATTTCTTATGTAAGTTTACCTAGCTCAAAATTTATATTCAAATTTTAACTCACTTCCAAATATCTGATTGGGGTCCAATTTGTCTTATTTATATCGAATGACAATGTAATAGTAATGCAATTTTAGGAGAGTATCATTTATTTATTTTATAGGAGTGCACCAAATTCTTTTAGATTAAGTAATCTTGTCGGACGTTCCTCTCAGTCCACACAACTTTAAAGAATGTCCGCGGTAGATATAGCTGCCACCACCGATATTACTAGGTGATATCGGTCACCCACTGTGAGGTTTGTGTAAATGAAGACTTACGCTGGTAACTGAATTATCAGTTTATTAAGAATATATGTACACACAAAATACGCTATTTACAAATATATACAACTACAACTCGGATATAGGTGATCCGGTTCAACATTAAATTAGATACCGTAAAGATTGGTTGTGTACTATTCCAATTACACTTTCCACCTCACACTCAATACACGTTAAATTCACTTTTTTGGAGCTCAACCTTGAGTCTCCCAACACAAGTATACTAGGCCTGCACTTCTTAGCCCAGAGCACTAAACACTAGGACGTCAGTGTCCTTCGCTCACCAGAAAACGCACTGCTTATGCTCTTCCACACAGAGCAACCTCTAGGTCCGAAACCTAGGTGAGGACTGACTTCCCTGAGACAAACTTGCCCTCTCCAAATCACTGCTTTCCCCAACATAAACCCCTTTGGAGCTTCCTCATTGGACACATACTCTATTCTTTTCTTGCTTAGTGACATGCTGCTAATCTGCTCATCATCCGCATACTTTACTGACAGATGGACATGCCTCTGAGCAATCTCCTTTCTCTAACACACCACCTGCAAAGGATTATCTGGCAATTCCCCTTCCACAAAGAAGGAATGTCACCTTGGAAATTCTGTACACAACCATACAATACTAAATATTCAAATAGAGAAATAGTAGAAATTACATTCTTTAGCACAGGTGCTATCAGATCCTGACAAATCTAATAGAATTTTAAATGCGTATCATTTTGTAACGAATTGTGATTGTTGCTTTTCATAATTTAATTTAAGAAAATTTCTGTTATTTTTTTTAATTACATTTTTAGTACAAGTTGTATATTATGCTTTAATATGTAAACATCAACATAAATTTAAAAATAATATTGTAAAAAATATTTTACTCTCAATATTAATTGTCTGAGCGTAGTGAAGTCTTATACTCAGAGTACGTAACGATATTAAAAGTAAAAAAAATTTTTCGTCAAGCAAAACTCAAAAACTACTTGTCGGATTTCGATTCTGTTTGTACCAGAAGGTGCCTATGATGGTAATCTGGTGAATTCACCTACCATTAAAAATTAATTCCAAAGAGTTTAAAAGTTATATTAAAAAAACTGATAAAAAAGTACAATTTATTTGCATACGACACAGAAATTTAGTGAGCGTGATTTTCACTGGCTGGATATTTTCGTAGATAACCGAATCATTACATGGAGTAAATAGTAATCATTTATGCACTCAGAAATATTGAATGCAATAAAACATTTTAAAATTTAATCATGCAGGAAAATAAAACTGTTATTTTTTTATATTAAAACTAGGGGGGCCTCGCCCCCCTGCTCGCTATGCTCGCCAACCCCCCGCGTAATCGCTTCGCGATTCCAAATTATTGTCTACCCCTGCCAATAACCCATGGTATGAATAAGCAGTTGCAGACCTTTCAAATGATGTGTCACACAATTGGTGTTGTAAAGAAATTACAAAATGCGCCCCCTCTGAGGGCAGAGGGGGGGGGGTTACACACAAGGTATCCATAATATGAATAAGCAGTTGCAGACCTCTCAAATGATGTGTCACACAATTGGTGTTGTAAAGAAATTAAAAATGTGCCCCCCTGGAGGGCAGAGTGGGGGATGACGCACAACACATCCATAATATGAATAAGCAGTTGCAGACCTTTCAAATCTTGTGTAACACAACTGGTGTTGTAAAGAAAATAAAAATGTGTCTCCCCTGGGGAGCAGAATGGGGGATAACACACAAGACATCCATTATATGAATAAGCAGTTGCAAACCTCTCAAATGATGTATCAAACGACTGGTATTGTAAAGAAATTAAAAATTTGGCGAAATATTACAGTTATCGCCAAGTTGGCGTCACTTTTGATAACTAATTTTGGTCGCCAAATTTTGCGATATATCGCCAAGTTGGCGACAAACTTGGAGATTGTTGGCGATGGTAACCTTTCCTCTATTTATGGTAACCCATATGGCGATGCATAGACGGAGCCCTTTCCTGATTGGTCTATTCGACTCATGGAAAGAGTGGACAACCCGGATTCGTTAGTTCCGGAAATCTTCCACATCAGCATCATTCCAGGAGTCATTCTTTTAAGGCTAGTTTTTTTTTACTATAGAAGGAAAATGTCATAAAAACTTTGATTTTGAGATTTTGTGATAATCTCTTAATAGCATTTTTTGATTGCTAAAAAAATGTTTTATTTATTTCGCGTGTGAAAATTAGAAACAATTACGTTTTTAAATAAAAAGTTTCTTTTATGACATCATTTTCTCTTTATATTCATTTTTATTGCATGTTTTATTTTAACTTATATTTTGTTTGCGTGGAAGTCAATTCTGGTCACTAATTTTTCGGCACGGATACCACAAGCGCATCAGATTTGGCGCAATTTTTTTCAAAGCCCATTTGGCGAAAACTCCGTTTTCAAATAACGCTTACATACACATTTTTGAATTATTTTCTATTTTCAAAAAGAACTTACAGTAAATAAAATAATAATAATAATAATTAATAATTATAAAAAGAAATATTTTATATAATTAAGAAATGAAAGTAAATAAACATTTTATGAGTAAATAAACAAATAATAAATAAATAAAGCCGGGTTACCATCTCAGGTAAAATAATGCCATTTTGACGATTAATTGTGTACCCTGGTGCATATGTGACATCTTTTCCCATTTTTCATCCATTTCCTGTTGGCATACAACTTTGAAATTTGGAATATGTATGCAATACTGGAATTAGACATTGATTTTTTTAAAATTTGATCCAAAAAGGGGCAACGGGGCTATTTTTTAAAGATTTATACAATTTATACTGCATAAAGGAGCCACTTACCTATTTTAATATACAAGAAGAAGTAAGTCGTATGTAAAAACAATTATAGTATACATAAATAAAATACTTTAGATAATATACTAGAGATATAAGCACCGGGTTTGGCGAGATTTTTTATGCCAATTAGGCGAAAACATCGTTTTGATTCCCAGATACATATAGCATGCTATAATAACACGTTATTTATTTATTTCAAAATGAAAAAAAAAGGAATAAACGAAACATTTTCTATTATTAGAAAAAAAAAAAGAAATAACAATCAATAAAAGATAATATTTTTAGAACAAATAATTTATTATAACATTTATATGATAACCAGCATGTTAGGCAACTGAACGCCATTTTGGCACCAATTAGGTACCTCGGTGTGTATAGGGCATATATGTGCCATATTTATTTGTAAAACTGAGCATGAACGTTTACCAAGTGTGTTTTCATAGTCGCTTATATCTTTTTGCAACATAGCGCACCTTTCGAAGCCCAAACTGCAGAAAAAAAAAAAATCAATATTTGCAGATTTTTTTTTTTTTTTTTTTTTTTTTTTTTTATGTAATGCGCATTTTGTAATCAGTAGGCTCGATAATCAGACCTCGTTTTTTTGCTTTAAAAGATGATATTTCATACGACGTCTTTTTTGGATTCGTCGTTTTTCCATATTTGATAGTATGCATCTACTCGTTTTGTAACTTTTTTGTAACTTTCTTCTTTATTAAAAGCAACATTTGGATTTCCTATTTAAATAAAAATTCTTCTAAATACAAAGAATTTTGTTAAAATAAATAAATAAATGAAATGCGGACATCTATTGCTCAAAGCACAAAACTTTTCCTATTGAGTTAATAAAAATCAGTAAAAACATAATTTTTATGATAATAAAAAAGGTGACTTACATAATAACAGAGTCATATATTATGTACGTTATGGATTAAGTATGAATATTTCTCCACCATTTATAAATAATAATAATAATAAAATAAAATGCGGACAGACCAAAGTCTATATTTGACTGAAAAGAACAACCATTTTCTAAATGCTTTAAAAAAATGGCCAATGAAAAGTGATATTCCAAAAGTGTTATGAAATTAGTTAAAAACCATTTATTTTAAACTCAATTAATAAAAGATATATATTTTTAATGAAATAAATGGGATTTGAAAAATTATTGGAAATTTATCACCATAGATGTATCAATATTACAATCAGTACCTTGTATGCAAAATGGAACAATT
Source organism: Maratus speculifer (assembly GCA_964019185.1). NCBI lineage: Eukaryota > Metazoa > Arthropoda > Arachnida > Araneae > Salticidae > Maratus > Maratus speculifer. The sequence continues at coordinate 145,312,708 of OZ025292.1, read as the reverse complement.
AGCAATACTTTTTGTACCCGAAAAATGGTCGTTGCTTTTTTTAAGGTTAAAAAGTAGATTACGAAATATTCCTATACAGAGATGCCAAGCCCCCGCTTATTGCATAGCAGAATTTTCTTATAGGAAAAATTATTTTTTAAATCCGCAAAATGTTCCAATTTAATAAAACATTTTCTGTATTAAAATACCGGTATCCAAAATGCCGGAGACTTGGCAGGTCTGCCTATAACATTTTAATTATTAAGGTATTTTTTTCTAATCGTATTCAAATTTTGTGAAGCCAACGTTTTTTGGCCAAAAGCAGCTTTTTTTCCACATGTGTAACTACGATACAATTCCTTGATGCTGAAATAAAATGTTTTGACTTGTTCTATTATTGCTTCCTCTCATTTATTTATTTGAATTTTAAATAAGATGACTCAAAATCGTGTTTTTTAAATATACGAAAAAAAAATGCATTTTGAGAGAGGGCGAAAAGGACAATATTTGGCGATTTATTACCTGCGTTTGGCTGTGTCTTACTACCTTGTATTTAATACTCTTCACAATACTTCGCTGTTATATGGACTTAGGCGCTTTTATAAAAAAATTGACGTAATTTGGGCTTAAGAAAGTGAGTTTTTTACTGAATAATACAAATAAATGAAAAATGAATACTAAGAAATACTAATAAAAGAAAAATGAAGTATTATATTGATCTATGTATATTTAAAAATGCATCTGCTAGCACTAATTAGATAATTTATGTGTATATAATAGGAGATAAATAGCTTTTGATTCTGTATTTCTATGCTATAAGGCATTAACGTTTGTGTGTTTTTCGTTATCATTGGGAGTACCTAGCCGATTTAAAAAATAATGTGGGCAAAAAATGTCGGTAACCATCTTTGCTGCAAAATATACTATATTTTGCGTAGGAATAATAATCACCATCAATGCACGAGCAAAAACAGTTCTAAAATTGAGAATTCTTTGAAGTTAATATGACTAAAAATTTTAATTTTTTTTTTTTTTTTTTTGGCACTTTTTAAGATATAATATTCTCGTTATGAACGATTTCTAAAACATTCGACAATTTAATTTCACAAATTAAACTTTTTTTTTTCTAGAAAAAGTTTTAAACCCAATTTATTGAGAATATTGTAATTTCTAGGATACTGTTGGGGTCAGAAACTATAACTTTGGTATCACAGTAACTTATAAGATGTAAGTGCTCGTTTAGGACAATTTTCTTAAAAAGGATTCCTTAACTCTTATCGACAACCTCATTGCATCCGTGGAAAACAGATATTCAACATTATAAACTATTCGGACGGATTTCACACCATATAAAATACACTCCATTCTCTTCAAACATAATAGTTTATGTTATTTATAGTTTCTCAAATCGGTGCGAAGCTTCTGTTTATGCTCATGACATCATTTCAAAGAGTTATATTTCCAATATAGGAAAATTTGGTGTTTTATTTTCTGTATTACTTTTAACATTTTGCATATTTCCAATTTTATATCCATGCATGGTTTGCTTTTCTTTTATAAAAATACGTAGTATACGCAACTTTATATATAAGATTTTGTAATTCTATGATTCAATATGCTTATTTTCATCATATTTTATCACAATGAATGATCAATTAAAGGTAACATCTCATTTTCTTTACTTATCGCAAGTTATTAAATGTGTATTCTCAGCAATATCGCTCAGACTAATCCCTCTGAGGGAAGTCCTAGTGTTAAATTTTACATCTGACATTTATTTCCATTAAATTTGTGACTGACCCCTATTTTGCAGCAAAAAAGATGCTTCAACTTTAATCAGCTATTACTCGGTCAGTCATAATCGCAGAGGAATGAGACTTTTTTTGCCTGACTTGTTAGAGTAGTGGTAAAAATTTAGTAAATATCACTTATAGGACCTGGGTACCGTATAAAAATTTAATTTCCGTAATTTTTTACTAAAATACTTTTCTGGCCTAAATCACTTAAAAAGGAAGTCTATGTCTTTTTTAAAGCATTTTCGAAACTGGAACTATATGTCTATAACTAACAGTTTAGAAATTAGCCATTGGCCACCGTTGAGAGTGGATACCCTGTATAAGTATATAATGTGCTTTTAATATAATATAATTAATCTATTCATTGCCAGTATCATTTCCGTAATTTTACGACAGTAATTTTTTCAAATGAAAATTATTTCCCGAATGAGTTAAAAAGTATTGAGGATAAGTATTGCCGCATAAAAATGCGAAAAAAAATTGTAAGTATAAAAATATTTAAAAAAAATAACAAAGGCTTAGCAAAAATGACAAATTAACTAAACTTTTTAAAAAATATTTTTGACCAGAACATCTTTAATTCCCATTCCCAACGTTTTGACATATGATTATCGGAGAAAACAATTCCGTAAAAATACGCAAATTGTAGTGTCAGTGGACGTTTGTTTATAGAGTATTCTATAGTAAAGATAATTTTTGGTAGAAACCATACCCACAAGAACAGTTACAGATGACATTAATGTAAAAGTAGAATAATTAACCCCTTACTGCATGGATTTTTTTATTTTTATGAAATAAAATTATTTGGAATCTACATATCAATACCATAATCGGGAAAAATAGTAAAAAAAAAAGAATTCGAATTTCCATCTGAAATTTGATATTTTTTGTGTGCCATTATGCACAATTAAAGTTTTTAAAAGCATTTTTACAGCTTAGCTAATAAACCGTTTAATGCATAATTCTATCGATCTTTGTTTTTGAGAAATTTAATTTTGAAATCAGGGTCTTATTCGTTAGGCACCGTATAAACAATTTGGCGCTTCAAGCGCTGGAATACGACATCTGATGGAGAAAAATCCCTGTCGGCTGGACCTATAGGCGGAGGTAGATTTCGAAAAGTGCTCATTTCAACAATATATATATATATATATATATATATATATATATATATATATATATATATATATATATATATATATATATATATATATTACAAATTTAAATTTTTTTTTCGCCAAAACTAACCTTTATACTATCTTAATTTTCTTATAATAATATTCCGTACTTACTTCAAATTATTAAATTAAAATCTTATTTCTAGATCTAATCTGTTAATCTGTGTGCAGACGATATAAATTCTTAATTTGCCTTAAAAAACATTATTCCAGTATGCGTAAATTTAAAAAGATGGCTCTAAATTAAAAATATTCTTAATTAAAACTTTATTTCTTAATATTCCAAATAAAACTGATTTCTTCTATGTTTTTATCAACCCTTTAAGAAATTCTTATTAAATTTATTCCAAAACCATACCTTTCAAAAAATATCATTATTTTATTTTATCTATTTATTTATTTTTCCGCCGTCAACGATAATGTGCATATTAATAAATTCATTTCTTTTCTTTTTCTCTTAAAATTAATCATGTATAAAAATCGTCTGCCTAAGATATTTAAAATTCGGAGTCAATTATAAATTGGTTAAATAATATTTTTTTAAAAATAAATTTATCGTCTGTTTAAAATAGCCTCGTAACTGGACAAGAATTCTGTTTACATAAAAGAATGATGGTTTGAGGTTACCGAATGTTCCAGAACTTTCTTTTCAGTTTAAAAGGGGGAAGTCTCGAGATGAAAGGAAGATTCTGAAGATTTCTTGGGTTGCTTCTTCGATGAGGACAGCTCGCTGAAATAATGATGGAATTTTTGCAACAAGGAGCTTTTCCTTCCTCATTATCACGAATTTAATAAATGAATTTACAGCAGCCCATGACTAATTATTGGATCTTCTACATTTATTTATTATTTTTGTTTTTTCCCTCGCTTGCCATGACTGCGTGTTTCTGTTTAACCAGTGGAAATAGTTCGAGTTCTCCTGAAATCGTCACAACTAATCGAAAAGTCGCACAGGATAGGTAATGCCTGTGCTAGTGCCTGTTTCGGATTTTGAAATGAATCTACTGAAGAAGTAAAATGCTATGTAAATGAATCTAATGAATCTACTGAAACGAAGTGATGACAAAAATATGAATCGCCGAAAATTTTTCCCGCCATGATTGAAAGTGTTATTAAGCAAGAATTGCCATTACCTTTTGATTCCTCGAGTGAATGTAACAGAGGAGATTTTAATGTTAAACAGCTTTCTGTCCGAGTGGTTTGAAAGATTTCTTCTAAATATCTCGTGAATTCCTGAGGCCTGATATTCCACCTTTTTGCTGTTTATGTGTAACTGATGACTCAAGATAATCATGGTCATAATGACAAATTTTTGAAAATTAATAACTTCAAAGTGGTGAGTATGCGAAAGGTATTTGATGAGGAATTTAATAAAGAATGGATTTTATTGAAGATTTTTCGGGAACTGTAAGTTTATTTTATTAAATGTTTTGATTATTATTTCTATTCTATTTATGATTGATGGAAAGTATTTATTATTTATTTATTTATTTATTTATTTATTATTTTATTGATGAGAGTAATTTGAAGTTAATTTATTAATTTACTAATTTATTTATTTATTTGATTATTTATCTGTGAATCTTACTTACTTACCAATTTATGAGCATTATTATTATCATTATTATGTGTTGGAGATTGAAATATTTTATTCTTAAGGATTTAATTGAGGAGTATGATGTTCTTAAGATATTTACTGTTACTTATTAAGACTATTATGACATTTTTATGCACGATTAAAGGCAATTTTGTAATAATAAAGAATTATATAAAAAACTTAGTAGCTCAAGTTTACTTTTAAAAAGTACATTTTCTATTTTATTGATATTTGTTTGTTATCAAGAACCATTCTCAGAATGCAGTATTTTCATGATAATGTTCCTACAACTAGACATTTGAGCTGAAAATTAAGTTAACATTTATGTTTTTCATTTTATTTGTTAGAATTTCTGGTTACAGTGAGCTTTGGTTCCCGGATTCTTATAATTTATTTAAATTCAGTAAGACTATGGAACTGTGCAAGGCTGTTGCTAGAATTTTGACTGATAAATATGATTAATTTTTTGAAAATTTTGTGATTTTAAGTAAGGAATTACCTATAATTAAAATTTTTGAATATGTTTATGATCTATAAAATAATAGAATTAAAAGTTGATCCCAATTTAAGGTATATCTGTGATATTTACAATTTCTGTTTTATTAGATAAAATTTCTGGTTAAAGTTAGCAGCTAAATATAGTAATTTTGAAAAAATATGTAATTGATAGAAATTATTAACTTTGAAATTTATTGCGAATGATTTTACGATCAGGATTTAATAAAGAAAATAGAAGTGCTTCATTTATTCTAATGAGTAAGAATCAAAAAATTATGGAAGATCCTAAGTTCGTACCGTTTGACCCGAGTTCTGGAATGAACATTTTGTCGTGGTTAACTTATTTTGATACAACATGTGAAAAGGAAAAGAAAAATCTAGAATGGAAATATAATTCTATTGCGCAATATCTGAAAGGGGAAGCGCAAAAAATTTATATCAATGACTGTTTAAATTGTACGGATTATGAACAAATTAAGAAAATTTTGATAGAAAGATTCATTCAATTAGACATCCCGAGTTTTTCTGATTTTTCAAACCTGAAATTAGATAATTTAGACAATTTAGAAACTTATTTTCGTAAGAAAGTGGAAATTGGTAGGAAATTACATCTTAGTGAAAATATACTATTACAAGGTTTAACTGATGGTTTAAAACCAGAATTCAAAAACAGTATTATTATAAATCCTCCTAGTAGTACCACAGAATGGTACCGGGTTGTCAAACAATTCGTGGAAGTTTCCACCCCACTAGTTTCAAACCAAGTAATAAATCAACCATCAGCTAGACAAAATTTTCAACCTTTTCAACCAACTAGGCCCTGGATTCAGCCAGTTAGGCCCAATAATACACCTAGGAATTGGATTCCCCAAAGGCAATCTCAGTTTCAAAGACCTAGAGTTTGTCAAAATAATTATATTCAAAATCCATACCCTTCAAGACCTTGTAGGATATGCACAAATAGGGGTGTCAGTAATGCTTTTCATTGGGAAAGAGAATGTATTTTTAGGAGTGAGTTGCACTCCTCTGATACTCTTCCAAGTAGCTCACAAAATAATTCTCATAATATTTGACTATTATTTGTGTATGGATATACAAATAATTATAATTTACCATGTGTTGTAGATACTGGCTCAACTATTGCAATATTGCCACTTAAATTTGTTAAAAAACTTAATGCTAAAATTGAGACTATACCCTCAGTTACCATTGGTCAGGCAAAAGGATTCTTACATATAAATAAAAAATGTAGTGTTCTTCTAAAAGTGGGTAAAATTAAAAAATATGCTAACTTTTTAGTATGCAATACAAATTTGGATTACGCTATTTTGGGTTTAAAAGAATGTTCTAAATTTAAATTAACCATAGATTGTAAAAATTGTATTGTAAGGCAGGGAAGGAAAATTATAACTAACAGTATATCCATACATAATGAGAGATCCCTTCATTTCAATACAGTAAATATGGACCAAGTACAACAAAACAGGGATCAATCTAATGAATTTGTAACCTCTGAATATAAAAAAGATATGAAATTAAATACTGGTAATACTGTAGCAATAGATAATTATGATAATGAAACACTGAATGTAAATAATCATGATATAGAGTTACAATCTACTTGTGGAAATATTATGAAAAATGAAGACTGTGTTGAATATGATCACGCAATTAATGTGCATCCTGATTATAGAGGTTCCATGACTCTTCAAAATTTTCGCGATAATTCGGATTCAGATTTAACTGGGGAAATAAATTTAATTCAAGATGTAAATTTAAGGGAATTAGTTCATATTTATAGTGATATTTTTGCAAAGCATGAATATGATGTGGGTAGGATTAATATTGAACCACAACGCGTTATACTAAACTCAGACCTACCTATATCTTTGAGGCCCTACCGAACATCTCCTCTAGAAGAAATAGAAATAAAAAACCAAATTCAATCATTGTTAGCAGCCGGACTGATAAAGGAAAGTAATAGCCCCTATTCTGCCCCTGTTACACTAGTTATGAAAAGAGAGGAAGGTAAAAAAACGCGATTATGTATAGACTATAGAAAATTAAACGCAATAATTAAAAATGATGCAGAACCCTTGCCCCGTATCGATGGAATTTTAGATAAATTGAGTAGTGCTCAGTATTTTTCAACTTTGGATTTAGCCTCTGGCTACTGGCACATACCAATACATCCATCCGATACAGAAAAATTAGCATTTGCAACCAATTTTGGACTTTTTGAGTGGCTCGTGCTCCCTTTTGGCATAAAAACGGGCCCTCCCATATTCAACAGAACCATTCGAAGAATCCTTAATAAATATAAAATCGACTTTGCGTGCCACTATTTTGATGATATTATAATTTTCTCTTCCTCTTTAGAAGAACATTTAAACCATTTAGCTCAAATTTTTAACATTTGCAAACAAGAAAACATTAAACTTAAACTTTCTAAATGTAAATTAGGCCAAAATAAAATCAATTTCTTAGGTTATGAAATTACTAATGGAACAATAACACCAGCAAATGCCAATATTGAAACCATCAAAAATTTAAAACCTCCTTCCAATGTGAAAGAGTTACAACGATTTCTAGGTTCCATTAATGTTTACCATAAATTCATAAATAAATATGCTGAAATTAGGTATCCTCTAAATCGATTACTTAAAAAAGACACAATATGGGAATGGAACTCTGAGTGCCAGGAGTGTTTTGAAAAATTAAAAAATTCTTTAATTGCTAAACCCATCCTCAAAATTTATGATCCTAAATTACCTTTACATATGTTTGTAGATGCCTCTCAGATAGCAGTAGGTGCCGTTCTAAAACAACCTGATAAAGATAATTTCTTACATCCTATTGCTTATCATTCTAGAATTTTGAAGAGTTATGAGCAAAATTATTTCATAACTGAATTAGAATGTTTAGCTATTATAGATACTCTTGACAAATTCTATCATTACTTTCATGGTGTCAAATTTACAATTCATACGGACCACGCATCTCTAGTATGGTTAAAGAGTGTTAAAAACTTAAGAGGTAGGCTTTTTAGATGGTCACTCAAACTTAGTATGTTTGATTATGAGATAAAATATGAAAAGGGTTCAACAAATGTCGAAGCAGACATGTTGTCACGAAATCCTGTTTGTCATTTTAATCAACATATTAGTTTATTGCTAGATAGGAAAGAAATTAGAGATGCAAGACAAAGACAATGTTTGTGACAAAAAATATAAAAAAGAGAATGGAATCATTATAGTTCAGAAAAAGGGATTCAAAAAAATTGTGGTACCAATGTCATTAAGAAGAAAATTACTCCATATTGCTCATGATAATTTTGGACATTTAGGGATTCAAAAAATGCTTAATTTAATATCTCCCAACTATTATTGGCCTAATATGACAATAGACATTACAGAATTTGTTAAACATTGCGACACCTGTCAGAAAAATAAAAAACCAAAACAGAAAAGATTCGGCTTATTACAAGCTATGCCAGCAACAGATCAACCTTTTGAATGTCTTTCTATTGATACTGTTGGTGGATTTAACTATTACAACTCAACAAAAAAATTCTTACACATAATAATAGATCATGCAACTAGATTTGTTTGGGCTTTTCCCTCCAAAAATGTTACCACTGAAACATACACTAACTGTTTAAAACAAATTTTCAATATCAAAGCACCTCAAAAAATACTTAGTGACAGGCATAAATCTTTCAGATCTCCAAGGTTTAAGAAATTCCTTAGAAATCATCATGTTCAACAGCGTTTTACATCTGCACATCATCCTCAGACCAATGGAAAAGTAGAGCGAGTTAATCAGACTATAGTTACCAGGCTTAAATGTAAAGTTAATTCCACTTCTTCTAAAATACCTTGGACTAGATTATTAAACCAAGTCATCGAAGAATACAACAATACGCCCCATTCTATCACCAAATTTCCACCTGCCTATTTATTTTATGGTCAATTGCCTTATGAATCTCCTTTAAAACAAAACTATTACCCATCAGTAGACAAAGCCCTCAAAATTGCGAAAGCGCGAACTCATGAATTTCACCTTAAAAGTAAAAGACTCTATGATCGAAATTTTGTTGAATGCCCATTAAAAATACAAGACTCTGTAATTTATGAAGAATTTAAATACCCTAACACTCGAAAATTAGAACCTACTTTCTCTGGACCATATAAAATTATAAATAAACTTTCTGATGTAACTTATGAAATAGATAAATTTAATTATGAGACAGGACAGAATTCCGTTATTGTGCATGTTTCTAAATTAAGACCCTATTTTTCACCCGAAGATTTTAAACTGTTTCATGAGCAATCCAAAAAACAAGCAAAACCTCAGATACAATCACTAGATCAAACTAAAGTCAAGACAATAGATTAAATTTACCATAAACAACCATAAAAAAACCATAATTTTCAACATCAGCGGGTATGTTCTTGGAGCGCTACAAGAATATTACTTGTTTTTGGGAGTTTTTGGGATTAAATTGGGCTCCTTATGCAGGCATAAGGTGAACACTTTGATTGTAAAAGCTTTCAAATTGATGTTGATAAATTAATTTTAAGGGTGTTTAAGTCTAACTATATTTACTCATTTATTTGACATTAGTATTACTCTATTTATTCAGCAGATATTATATGATAATAGTTATAAAATCTAATGATTCTACTCAAACCTATAACATAATATGTGATTTTCAGTGATTGTGAAAACTACAGATTAAAAGTTTTTCAAAAAAGCACACTTTTTTTTATTTCCATTTCTCAATTAAGAATGACACCTTTTATTCCTATTGTATTTTATTATTAAAGTTTATAAACCATGTGTGGATAAAACATTATTCTACATTTGGCATTGAAAACTTATAACCAAATTTGACAATTTTGTAAAAGAGTATCAGAGAGGAATTATTGTAAGGAAATACTGGTTGAGAGTCCATTTTCTAAGTAGTTAGATTTAATTTTATTTGGATTTTGGAATTATTATGATTTTTTTTATTTATACTTTCGGCTAGCAAAAAATACTTTCTTATGCTATTAGAAGATAAGAAAATTATTTAGTTGCTATGTAATTATTTTTATCCTCAACCAATATTTTCCCTATCAATAATAAACAAATAGTGATATTTTCTTTTGATTATACTCTTGTTTTACTATTATTATTATTATTATGATTTCTATGATGAAGTTTAGTATTAATTATACTCTTATTGAAAAATATTAGGATATGGAGTCTTATTATACTATTACTTATTATTGTTGACATTGTTATTATTTAAATTTTTCTATATTATTTATTATTGATATTGAGAGTGATGCTATTTATTATTGAAAAATTGATATATTATTGAAAGATGTTGGATCCAACATAACATAAAAAACAAAGCTTAAACTAGATTTGGAGATATTTAATTAAAGAGACTGTATTCACTGGACATTGAAAAAGACTCTTTTATATATTCTTGAAAGACTTTTTTCATTTAAAGGACTTATTTAAAATAAACTATGCATTAAGTCATTGTAGTTATTTAAACTTCCATGAGAACGAACTTTTATTGTTTTTATTATATTTTTATCTCTTGCTTATTAATATTCATAACTTATTTACTGTTATTATATGTATTATCTCCTATGCACTTACAAATGGTAAGTGATGTTGTAACATTATTGTATTTCTTTCAGGGAAATGCTCCTACCTAAATTTAATTCAGAATTATTTTCTCTTAACTATTTTATTTTAATCGCTAATATTTTTTATATTGCGTTAATTTTCTTTTCTTCCATCTCTTGGCTTCCTGAGTTTGACAGTTTTATTCCAAAATTTAACTTTTCTAAATTATTATATTTCTGTTGTCTGAACTTGTAGTTGTATTTAACTATCAATTTCATACAAAGTCTTGGGGAGGGGGGATAATATTACAAATTTAAATTTTTTTTTCGCCAAAACTAACCTTTATACTATCTTAATTTTCTTATAATAATATTCCGTACTTACTTCAAATTATTAAATTAAAATCTTATTTCTAGATCTAATCTGTTAATCTGTGTGCAGACGATATAAATTCTTAATTTGCCTTAAAAAACATTATTCCAGTATGCGTAAATTTAAAAAGATGGCTCTAAATTAAAAATATTCTTAATTAAAACTTTATTTCTTAATATTCCAAATAAAACTGATTTCTTCTATGTTTTTATCAACCCTTTAAGAAATTCTTATTAAATTTATTCCAAAACCATACCTTTCAAAAAATATCATTATTTTATTTTATCTATTTATTTATTTTTCCGCCGTCAACGATAATGTGCATATTAATAAATTCATTTCTTTTCTTTTTCTCTTAAAATTAATCATGTATAAAAATCGTCTGCCTAAGATATTTAAAATTCGGAGTCAATTATAAATTGGTTAAATAATATTTTTTTTTAAATAAATTTATCGTCTGTTTAAAATAGCCTCGTAACTGGACAAGAATTCTGTTTACATAAAAGAATGATGGTTTGAGGTTACCGAATGTTCCAGAACTTTCTTTTCAGTTTAAAAGGGGGAAGTCTCGAGATGAAAGGAAGATTCTGAAGATTTCTTGGGTTGCTTCTTCGATGAGGACAGCTCGCTGAAATAATGATGGAATTTTTGCAACAAGGAGCTTTTCCTTCCTCATTATCACGAATTTAATAAATGAATTTACAGCAGCCCATGACTAATTATTGGATCTTCTACATTTATTTATTATTTTTGTTTTTTCCCTCGCTTGCCATGACTGCGTGTTTCTGTTTAACCAGTGGAAATAGTTCGAGTTCTCCTGAAATCGTCACATATATATATGATTAGAGATAAACCCAGTTTAATAACTTCATTTGGCCGTTTATGAAAAATATTTAATTTCATTTTTCTGCAAAAACTGGTTTTATAAGAATCATCTTACGAAAAATTCAGCTCAAATGCCCATTATGACAACATATTTTGAAATAGATTCTAAATTTATTAAAAAATCGACCAAAACAGTACATTATACAGTTTCTAAATAACAAAAAACTGTCAGTTGAAAACATTTGAGAAAAAAATTGAATTTAAAAATGAGTCATAAAATAACCGATTTGTTGTTTGAATACGTCCTTAATTCTTTAATCATGATTGCTTCGGAAAATTTTGTGCGAAATACTCATTTTGACAGCATTTTTAAAAATATATTCTATTTTTATCAAAAAACTGGCCAAAGCGTCACAGTATATGGTTCCTAAATAAGAGGATCTGTAAATTAGATGCAGTTGAGAGCGAAAATGGATTTTAAAACGAGTCATAAAAAACGCAATTTGCTATGTGAAAACTTCCTTAAATTTTCAAATCTCGAAGACTTCGGGAAATTCTGTTCAAAATACCCTTTTTGGTAGCCTTTTTCAAAATATATTCTGTCTTTATCAAAAAACCGATCAATGCATCATATTATATAGTTCCTAAATAAGAGGATCTGTAAATTGGATGCATTTGAGAGCAAAAATGGATTTAAAAACGAGTCAGAAAAAAACGCAATTTCTTATTTGAACACTTCCTTAAATTTTCAGTCACGATGATTTCTGAAAATTCTGTTCAAAATACCCTTTTTGGTAGACTTTTTTGAAATATATTCCGTCTTTATCAAAAAACTGACCAGTGCATCACATTACATAGTTCCTAAATAAGAGGATCTGTAAATTGGATGCGTTTGAGAACAAAAATGGATTTGAAAACGAGTCAGAAACAAACGCAATTTCTTATTTGAATACTACCTTCAATTTTCAGTCCCGATGACTCTCGGAAATTCTGTTCAAAATACCCTTTTTGGTAGCCTTTCTTGAAATATATTCTGTCTTTATCAGAAAATTATTGTCCAATGCGTCACTTTATACAGTTTCTAAATAAGAGGATCTACCATTTGGATGCGTTTAAAATCAAAAATGAATTTAAAAATGAGTCAGAATATAAGCCGTTTGGATTTGAGGTTTTTTCTCCAACTCCTATTTTTGTTTAATTTCTTTTTGCTATACGAATTGGTCCTATGAAAAACTTGTCAATATAAAAGTTGTAGATATTTTTGAGAAGATGTAAAATAAATTTAATCAGATTTGATATCTTAAAAATTGACGGAGTTATGGATTTTTCTCTTTTTTCAGCGCCCTTTTTCTTTTCGTTTTTAATTTTTTTCATCGGTAAAAGTTGGTCCTATCAAAAACTTGTAAATACAAAAGTTTTAGATAATTTTAAGAACATTTATAAAAAATTTAGTTGGACTTGATATCTTGAAAATTGACGAAGTTATGATTTTTTTTCTCTCAAAATACCCGTTTTTTTCGCCCCTTGAGCCCACTTCTAAATTTATCAAAAATCTGTTATGTATATACTTTTGGCCCATTTTTAAGAAGTAATATAAACTTTAAACCGATTCGATATCTACTTTAATTAAGAAGTTATGGCGTTTTTTCGGTTTTCACAAAAACGCCCCCTATTCCGACCCCCTTGGTCCGATGTTGCCCATTAACGAACTCAGCCAAGATTTTATCCCCATTGATTTTATGTACCAGCTTGGTGGAAATTGGTGAAGAATTACACTACCCAACATCAAAACTGTTTCGGGCTCAAAAATAGTTATTTCTTAAGTATTTTGTCTCGCTAAACACGAAAATCAACATAAAAAATTGAGATTAGCTCTTATTTTCAAGATAGGGACCAACTTGAAAAATCTCACTATGGCTGTTTTGTGGGAAATCGAATGTTCGGAAGTTGGCACTCCTAATAGCTGTAATTTCCCTCAACTGCATTCTCTGTGTAGAATCCAACCAGAAGTCAAGATTACAGAATACAGGGCTCATCACAAGAATCTTCTTCATTTCTTTGAAAAGAAAAGTTAATTCTTCATATCTTTGAGAACATGTTGTTGCTTGTACTGATAATGGTTTGAATGGTTTGAATGGTTTTAATGGTTTGATGAATTCACTAAGCATAACTGTGATCCACGGAAGTGGAGATTATTTATAGATTCCTCTAAACTTAGTTTGAAAACAGTCTTTCTACACAACTGCAATATTATTCTTTCCATTCCCATTGAACATTCTGATCACATGCAGGAAACTTACGAGAATGTGAAATTACTTCACGAGTTAATCAAATACGAGGATCATAAATGGCAGGTTTGTGGGGACTTGAAAGTAATTGCTTTACTCCTGGGAATGCAATTAGGCTACACCAAGTACTGCTGTTTTCTGTGTTTGTGGAACAGTCGAGATATAAACTCTCACTACATAAAAGACTAATGGCCTTCAAGAAATCTAAATTCCGAGGATAGAAATGTCCAAACATTCTGCTTTCACCCCTGCACACTAAATTGGAATTAATGAACTTTGTGAAAGCCATGAACAAAGATGGAAAGGCTTTCCAGTACCTTAAAACAAAATTTCCAAGACTGAGTGAATCAAAGGTTAAAGAGAGAATTTTTGTGGGCCCTAAAATACACACAATAATGAAGGACCCTGCTTTTGATAAAGTTTTGGAAGGGAAAGAGAAAGCAGCTTGGGAAGCTTGCTGGGAAGGTGTGGTACGTGGATTTCTAGGCAACAAAAAAGCCGAGAACTACCAACAGTTGGTGAAAGAACTACTACAAAAGTACCATGACCTTGGATGCAAAATGTCTCTGTAACATCACTTCCTCCACTCCCATCTTGATTTTTTCCCTGAAACCTAAGAGCTGTAAGTGGTGAGCAGGGTGAAAGGTTGCACAAAGATATCTCAGTAATGGAACGTAGTCGTTGGGATGAGTCAATGCTGGCCGACAACTGTTGGACTGTTGCAAGAGATGCTCCGGCGTTGACATACAAGAGGCAATTCAAAAGGAAACGTTTCCAAGAATAGGCTAAAAACAACCATCGCTTTCTGAAAAATGAACATTGTTTAGTGAAACATACCTATTATATTGTATTTATTACATAAGAATTTTTTTCTTTTTCAATTTGCTTTTAAATCGATGTGTGGGATGTTGTGTGTCTTTCTCAAGTGGGCTGTATTGTATCTTGAAAACAAGAGCTAATAAATTTTTTTTATTTACTTATTCATTTTTTTCAACCCCAAATTAGTAGGAATTGACTATCTAGAACCAGGACACTGTCAAAAATATTTTTTTTTGTTGGCTAGTGTTATAGAAGTTATCGTGTCCATAAAAAAGTGAGATATATAGATAGATAGATATATAAACTGGTGCGATTGCAATAGGTAGTATTTCTTACGAAATCTACCTAAAAGATGGAACTACTAACTTCAGAATAGTACCCTGTAAGTGCATTGCATTGCATGCATTTTAAATTTGTTCAGAATAATTACACTAGTTTACAAATTTCAACTTTTTTTATATACCCCGAAAGAAATGTATATGTTACAGGCCAAACCCGATTTTAGGCCAAACTAGATTGGCCTAGTCCAAACTAGTCTATCCTAATGCCCATCGGATAGACTAGTTTTTCCTAGGCCAAACTAGTCTATCCTAATGCTCATAGGATAAACTAGTTTTTCCTAGGCCAAACTAGTCTATCCGAACGCCCATCGGATAAACTAGTTTTTCCTAGGCCAAACTAGTCTATCCGAACTCCCATCGGATAAACTAGATTTTCCTAGGCCAAACTAGTTTGGCCGAACGGTCATTAGGATGAACTAGTTTAGCCTGCTATTCATTGGTTTGAACCAGTGGCGGATCCAAGGGGGGGGTCATGGGGGTCATGACCCCCCCTGGAGCTCTTCAAAGAGGGATGTACAGTGCAAGTAAAAAGTGCTAAAACAGGAATGCACAATTTTTTGGGTGTGATCGACGAAATTTGAAAATTTTCCACGAATGGTCTGCGAAATTTGCTATTTTTCTTCACTTGATTAGAAAAATTCACGATTTTTTCGCACTCGATCGGTGAAATTCGCGATTTTTGCGAAGCCGATCCACGAAATTCACAATTTTTCCATGCCTAATCGACGAAATTCACGGTTTTTTGGGTGTGATCGACGAAATTTGAAATTTTTCCACGAATGGTCAGCGAAATTTGCGATTTTTCTTCTCTTGATTGACAAAATTCACGATTTTTCCGTGCCCAATCCACGAAACTAGCACATTTTTCCGTTCTTGTTCGATGAAATTTCTTCAACCGCTCAAAGATTTTTTTAATTTTTCCGCGCATCATCGACAAAATTAGCGATTTTTTCTTCTCGAATCGACAAAATTCGCGAGTTTTTTGTACTCGATCGCCCGATTCCGTGCTTTTTACGAAGCCGATCGACCATATTCGCGATAATTTCTTTCCCGATCGATGGAATTGTCAATTTTTGTTCGCCATAGCAACGTAATTCTCGATTTTTTTCATTCCCGATCGACTGTATTGGCGCTTTTTATGAAACTGATCGATCATATTTGCGATTTTTTCGTTCCCGATCGACAAAATTCGCAATTTTTCCGTGCCCTACCAAAAGCGATTTTGTTGTTCCTGATCGAATAAATTCGGGCTTTTTACGAAAGTGATCGACCATATTCGGGATTTTTCCATGCCCAATCGACGAGATTCGCACCTTTATCCGTTCTTGGTCCCTGAAATACCGCACCGAACAATAAAATTCGCGATTCTTAACTGACTGATGAAATCTGCATTTTTTCCCCGCCGTAAATTGATGAAATCTGTAATTTTTTTCTCGCGATAAACTGATAAAACTCGCTATAGTTCTGCAGCCGCTCAAAAAAAATTTCGATTTTTCCGCGCATCATCGACAAAATCTTCGATTTTTCCTTGCCCTATCAACGAAATTAGCGATTTTTTCGTACCGATTCGACAAAATTCGCGAGTTTTTCGTACCCAATCGCCCGTATCGCTCTTTTTACGAAGACAATCGACTACATTCGCGATAATTTCTTTCCCGATTCACGAAATTGGCAATTTTTGCATTCCATATCAAGCGCGTATTCGTAAAAAGCGCGTATTTACGCGCTTTTTACGAAGCCGATCGACAAAATTGGGATTTTTTTTCGTGCCTTATTAAAGAAATTTGAGACTTTTTTCGTTCCAGATCGACAAAACTCGCGATTTTCCAATGTACAGTTGACGATATTCGATTTCTCCGCGCTCGGTCAACGAAATTCGCGTTTTTATCGCGCTGTAAACAGACAAAACAGGCGACTTTTGTGCAACCTATGAACAAAATTTGCAATTTTTCCAAGTATTATAAAAAAATTTAGACTTTTTTTCCTTGCCCGATAAACGAAATCTGAGATTTTTCGCGTCCGATCGACAAAATTCGTGATTTTTCCGTGCATAATCGACAAAATTCGCGATTTTTTTCATGACCGATCGGCGAAATTTGCTATTTTTTATCGTAATTCCGTTTTCACAAGATTTACTGTATTTTAAAATTGCTTCATTAAATCATCTGTCAAAAGTTGTGACCCCCCCCCTGGAGGTTGGGCTGGATCCGCCCTTGATTTGAACTAGTTTATCCTAGGCCGAACTAGATTGTACTAGGCCAATTCAATTTGGCGTGATTTTATTGAATCTAAAGATCGCCACGGCGCCAACTTTCTAGTTTTGATCTAATTTATCCTAGGCCGATGCAATTTGACTCGCTTTTAGCTCACATACTATCAAAGCCTGAGAGCTAATGTGCTCGTAGATTCTGTGTGTGTGTATGTAACCATGTACGTGTGTATGTATGTACGTACGTTTGTACATACTTATGTATGTACGTATGAACATACTTATGTACGTACGTACGTACGTAATATATAGCGACTAATATAACGGACTAATGTGGAATTAATATAACACAAGCACCCAAGTGGTGGAATTTGGAATTTGGATGCGATTTAGTTCAAATCAGCCGGCTTCGCCCGCTATCGGGCCCCTTGTTTTATATAAAATCTCGAAATCTTCAACGGGCGTATGTTGAAGCGAATGAACCTCGAAGAGAAAAAAACATGATGATAAATATTTAAGAAAAAAGATTCCGCATCGAAATACCACTATTTCCTAATAGTAATTTTTGTAAAAATGTTATATTCTTGTTGGAACATTTTGAAACTTACAGTTTATGAAACTTACAGTTTTGAAACTGACAATTTATGGCATTTGATATAAATTTATAAAAAAAGTCACATTTCGGCGTGAAAGAGGGTGTGTATGCGAACAAAATCGCGAAATATAATGGAAATTCTAGCTTTTAAAGCACCGCGACCTCAAGTAACATATCTACTATTAGGTTGTTTAACGGAGTTTCATTCAGATACAGTTTTGTTAATAATAGAGTGCACTCCTTGGTGTTGAAATGAGAAACTAATATAACGTGGCTTAGTTAAAACTTGCTGGCTTCGCCCGCTATCTGACTGGCCTAGGCAGCGGGGTTATGGTTGGAAATTCGTTCGCTTCGAGGCTCTTTCGAAAAGGAGGATTACATTCGGCGGTGCATACTCAGCACGCTTGCTACGATTTGAATATCATTCGCTTCGAAGTTCTTTCGAAAAGAAAGAGGGCATTCGGCAGTATACGCTGTCGCCAGCTGTAGGGATGCGGCTGAAGAACTAATGCACGAAATTTAATAAAAATTTACATTCAGGTAGTCTCTGATCTAAATTGATGCTGATTAGTTTTTGGTGTAAATCGCTCATCAAGTGGAGCTGCTGTTTTGCATTTTTTATGATTTACGCATTAGCTTTATCTTAACTAATACACGAATTTCCATCAGACATCAGATTCAGTTCGTCCATGAGATGAGTTGGTGTTGTTTCTATTTTGAAGTAAATCACTCAACATGGCTATGCTATGCTGCATTTTTTTAAATTTTTAGAATAGCTGTATCTCAAGAACTAATGAACGGAATTTAATATAAATTTATATTCAGATATTCCCTGATATAAATTGATTCTGATTACATTTTCATGTAAATCGTTCAAAAATCACTATTCGTCAATAGTGGCATTAAACGCGGAACATATTTTTATAAATTTATATCATGTGTCATAAACTATCTTAAAGTTTCAACTAGATCAACCTAGAATTTCCGTTATATTTCCTGATTTCCTTCGCCCCCCCCCCCTCTTTCCCTTTCGTAATGGGACTTTTTTTACAATTTTTATCATGTGTTATAAACTATCACAAAGTTTCAAACAGTTCCAACAAGAATTTAACATTTTTACAAAAATTACTAATAGAAAATAGTGGTATTTGACGCGCCATCTTTTTTCTTAAATATTTAACATCATGTTTTATTATGTTTCTAAAAGTTTCAAATAATGGTAATATTTAATTATCAGCTAAAACCTTAAAAAGTGCTGAGATTTCAAAAAAAAAAAAAAAAAAAAATCTAGCGTCCTCTTACTCTACCCCCCCCCATCCTAAATTTCAAGTGTCATACTTTATTTAAGCTTTTTCTTATTTTTAAAAGGATTCGGATATTTAGTTTCTTAATATGAACAATTTCGCCTGAAGTGATGTGATGTGTGCAAAAACCAATATCTGTTACGAATTAAAAATTTTTTCATAAAACCGAAAGTCTCTATCCGATTGAAAAAAAAAATCCGTTCTACGTTTATATCTCAGAACCCCCCAAATTAATCAGGTAAACGCCTTATCAGAAGGAACATACATCCAAAATTTGAAACATCGGTAAATTCACTGTGAAAAACCTATTTACATAAATTAAGAGTGTTACCTCCCATTGCTCCTTTCTTTATACGTAAACAATGAACACCCACAACTGATCATGGATGTACCTTATCAAAATGATATTATACCTAAAATTTTAATAAAATCTGATCATTTTGCATGGAAAACTTACTTAACTACACTGTTAAAAATCTTGCAGCATTTTGTACAATCTTTTCACCGTTTTCTGAAAAAACAGTAACATAACCGTAATTTAACTCTATTCTGACCATAAAATTGGTAATAATAAGTTCAGAATAACGTAAAAAGACGGTTGTTTTACTTTTTTTGTAGAAAACGGTCAAATGCCTGGATAAAATGCTGCAGATTTTTAACAGTGTAAATTAAGGAGGTGTGTGTGTGTGGGGGGGGGGGGGGTGCGGATTAGCCTTTTGTTCTCCTCCCCTTATTCTTATTCAATGAACCCCTGAAACTAATCAGGAAAGTTCATTATCAGGATAAATCTATGTCCAAAATTTGAAGCAAATTGGATATTTCTATCAGGAGTTATCGCATTACGTACACACGTACGTACATACGTACGTACATACGGCCATACGTACGTAAATTGTTTCATACACATACACAGAATCTGCGAGCACATTAGCTCTCAGGCTTTGATAGTCTGTGAGCTAAAATCGCGTCAAACTGCATCGGCCTAGGATAAAATACATCAAAATTAGAAAGTTGGCGCCGTGGCGGTCTTTAGATTAAAAAATATCACGCCAAATTGAATTGGCCTAGGACAATCTAGTTCGGCCTAGGATAAACTAGTTCAAACCAATGAATAGCAGGCTAAACTAGTTTATCCTAATGATCGTTCGACCAAACTAGTTTGGCCTAGGAAAATCTAGTTTATCCGATGGGCGTTCGGATAGACTAGTTTGGCCTAGGAAAAACTAGTTTATCCGATGGGCGTTAGGATAGACTAGTTTGGCCTAGGCTAATCTAGTTTGGCCTAAAATCGGGTTTGGCCTGTAACATATATAAATGTATCAGTCTACCTTCCTTAAACCTAAAAGTGTCAGCAGAAATATTCTAACACGTCACAATTTTTTTTTCTGCAGTCTGTTTTTTTTTTTTTTTTTTTTTTTTTTATTATTACCCAACGGGGTTTAATGTTGATTCGTTTGCTTCAAACAAGGAATATTTTGTTATTTTTTTTAATTAAAATGTTGAGTAGAAAGTGTAAACAATGTTCTGATCGGTTTTGTTATGTTTGTAGACAATTTATATTTTCAAAAAAAAAAAAAAAAAAAAAGACTTATTGTAGATTCGTTAAAAAGTGCATATCTTCATTATTTTGGATTTCCTGTTGCAAACCAAGATAAAAAGTGGGTGCCTCATGTGTTTCGCAAAAGCTGTAGAATTATTTTACTCCAGTGGTCATCAGGAGAAAATATACACCATCTATTTGGTTCACCAATGCTAAGGAGAGAACCTAGTAATCATGAAAATGATTGTTACTTTTGTGTTACCAAGACAGTGGGATATAATACAAAAAATAAGGCGAGTATTATATATGCCGAACTTATTTCTATTACTAAGCCCATTTTACACTCGAAAGATCTACCACGTCCAGTTTGTCCCGATAATTCGAGTGTAAATATACTAGGAGATGACAATGAAAGTGGTGTTAAATTCAAATTGATTTCTAGTGTTTCTGACGAGTTCTCTCTTTGAGAAAAGACTCCACATTTAATTAACCAAGCTGAATTAAATGATCGTATAAGAGATTTACAATTATCAAAATCTAAATCAGAGCTTCTTGGTTCACGCCTACAACAATGATACTACAATAACAAGGACACCAAACACAAACGTTATGTTGTCTAGAAACAGAAGCAAAGTTTACTCAGAATTTTTCAAAAAAGAAGGTGAATATTTTTATTGTACTGATATCCCGGGACTTTTTGAAGCAATGAATCGAAACTATGATAAAACAGAGTGGCGCTTATTCGTAGACTCTCCAAAATATAGTCTAAAAGCTGTTTTATTACATAATGGAAATAAGAAGCTGTCTATACCAATAGGACACGCAGTGAATTGTAAAGAGAGCTATGAAACGATGCATACTTTAATTAATTTAATAAAGTATAAAGAACACAATGGAAAGTGTGTGGCTACCTCAAAGTCATCGGTTTGTTTTGGGGATTGCAGGGTGGATACACAAAAAAAATCTTGTTTCCTTTGTTTGTTGAATAGCCGAACAAAACAACATCATTATGTAAGATAAGAATGGCCAATTCGGAGCAAGTATATTCCGGGAAAAATGAATATCAAACACGAGCTATTGGTAGATCCAAATAACATTAATCTACCCCCTTTACACATCAAATTAGGATTCATGAAAAACTTTGTGAAATTGCTTGACAAAAACAGTGATGCTTTCCGGTATTTACTAAAAATCTTTCCAAGAATTACAGAGGCAAAACTAAAAGAAGGGATATTTGTTGGCCCACAGATCTTTAAAATTATGAAAGATTCTCAGTTTAAAAGCCTTTTATCTGCTAATGAAAAATCTGCTTAGAAGTCATTCAAAATAGTTGTGGAAGAATTTTTGGGAAATAAAAAAAGTGTTACAAAGAAATAGTTGCCGATTTATTGAAAAATTTTCAACTGATGGGAATAAACGTGTCATAAAAGATTCATTTCCTGCATTCGTATCTGATTTTTTTCCTTGAAAACTTAGAAAGTATGAGTGACGAACAAGGGAACGTTTTCACCAAGATTTAAAAGTTTTTGAAGAACGACATCAAGTATTTTGGGATGAAAACATGCTAGGGGATTACTGTTGGTCCATTATAAGAGAAACTGATCCAAATAACTATAAAAAGAAGGCAAAAATTAGACATTTATTTTTTTTATATTAATACCAAAATTATATAATCCAGTTACGTAAATAAATATTTCTTAAACCAGACGTGACAAAATTTTATTATTTTTTTTTCTGGATAACTTTATCTAAATAAACAATAAATTAACAACTTTCAGATAGGGTATAAAAACTGTGTAAGCTAGTGTTATTCTTTTGGACAATTTCAGATTTCCTGTGACATTTGTGTTCTTTTTTATATGACGAAGTAAAAATTATAACAAATTTGAATATCTAAAAGTTTTAAATGCATTTACAATAAAGAATTGTTTCAACGGGACTTTGACATTAGTTAAAGGGATATTAAAGGGACAATTATACTGTAGCGAAGACTGCGAGTAGGGCCTTTATAGGCCATTTTAATTCCCAATAGTTAAATTATTTTCCCCTGAAATTTGTGTCATTAATGTGTTGTAAATTCTTTGTTTGAAATATTTCTGATCTTACCTCTGTGGCTGCTTGAAAATATAAATCGCTTTTCGTTATTCCTTCCAGCTGAAAAATGGGTCCGCTAGATGCCACGGCACCTTGGATTACATTTGGATATTTAAAGCGCATGAAAGCGGCTAACATAGCTCCGTAACTGTGAAAAAATAAATACGGCATGTTTATTAACCATGAAAGATAATTAATTTCAAACGAAGTTAATTGCAAATAGAAATAATAATGCGTTTGTTTACTGTTTCTAAACAAAATAAGTATACTTTTAAACAACATTCAATGATTTTCAATTGCATAACAATAAAATTTAATTCTCTTTTTTGGCTAACTTTCGGAAACAGCTTTTCACAGCCTTTATCACAGAATTATCAAATTTGTAAAGATCTGGTAAACACTTGTTTATCTTGTCCATGCGCAAATCATACATACAAGGCCTACAATACCTATTTACTAGTAAATCTGCAGATCAAGAGCCTCAACGTCAGCTTTTCACATCTTTTTTTTTTAAAACACACTTAGCGTAATATTCAACTTCCTGGTAACTGTAATTTAAAATTTTCGAATTACGTAATTATTTATAAGAATAAAATAAGAATAAGAAATTTGAAGCCATCAAAAGCCGTTAAATTAAAGATTTAGTTATGTTAGGATATTCTGAAAAATTCATGATCTATTATTTTTGTTTTTTTATTATACCACAGTAGATTTTACAAAGTACTATTTTCATTTTTATTTTAATTCTGACGTCATATTTATTTTTTCTTAGATTAATTTTTCGAATGGAAATTGCTCAATTGAAACTTATTGCCGTTGAAAAATTATTCCAGATTTTTTTTTGGCAATAATAAAGGAAATTTGTTAAATTTTATCTAAAAAATCGCTTTTGATTCTGTATGAAAAAGAAGGAAATTTTGAATTATTAAGGAAAATATTTGAATAAAATTAATAAAACATAGACTATATTCTTTTTTGGGCTATGTTATATTTATACGCAAACATACAAAGACATTAATTAATTCATCAGTTTTGACGTTGATTTATTTAAATTTTCGTATACGCTTTCAAATTATAGCATTAAAATGTAATAAGGATTGGGATGAATGGTTGCTTAGCAACCATTAAGAGAAAATAAAGAAAATTAAATAAATACATTTTAAATAAGTAAATCTCTAAAACAAATTAGTTTATATTATTGGAACACATTTATAAAAAATCTCCAAAATTTACAGTAATAACTTTAAAAATCTGACAAATGCATACACGAAATTTCAAAACAATACGAATAATTTAACTGGTAAATTCCAGTATCCATTTATCCTTGAATTCCATTAATGAAATGTGTCATTTTCTCTCAAGGAAAAAAAATTGAAAATCATTGGATTTGCCATAGAAAAGCATTATTGCGCAAAATAAAATATTCTATATTTACCGAACGAATGAATAAAATCTAACAAAAAACTATACAGCTTAATCCCAGTACCTCACTAACATACCCACTTAATTTCAAGCCAATCGGATGATTTTTGCGTTAGTTATCACGGAACAGACAGACTGACAGACTGCCTGAAAGACAGACAGAAACCAAAAAATTTCGTGTCTCCAAAGTAAGCCTTCACTGACGTTTCGGCAAATATGCATACTGATCTGTTCACTTTTCCAAAAACGCTGAAAAATGTAGTTTAAAGATGTAGTTTAGTACTAGCCCTGCACAAATTAGCAATGAAAAAGCTGATTCTTACTCTGTCCACGTGGTCAGAATTGTGGTACAAGGTTTCCACGATTAGTCAAAAATTACTTGGACAAGGTTTCATCGTGCTCTGGTGATTGAATTCATAAATTAAAGGAAATTGCCTTATAGTACACTCATATCCAAAATTTAGATCACAAATGTAAAACTTGTGAAAACTGAAGAAGTATACACTGTATTGCCACGAAATTTGGCACGGAGATATATTACAATGGGAGAAAAAATATAGCAGAGTTATATTATACAAAAATATTTAATAGTGAATAAAGATACATGGTATATCAAAAAGTGCTAAATCATGAATCAGAAATAAAGCATTTATCTTGGGAAAAAGTCAGTATGATACGGAGTGTAAGCACCGTGCACTGCTATACGAGCCTTACAGAGAGCTCTCATACTGTTTATAAGAGATCAATAAATATTTTTGACAACAAAGTTTCTCTTACAGTTGTTATTACGAAAACGCTGTTTTTAATTCCTGGTGGATTCTGGGAAGGGGATATGCTGAGCAATGTCTCTTCCTAGACAATCCCAAACATGTTCAATATGATTGAGGCCCGAAGACTTCGAAGGCCAGTTGATACGGCGAATAGCCTCTTCTTCGAAAATACCATCAACATTGTGAGCTTTGTGCGACTTTATATTATCGCTCATAAATATGAATTTCGGGCTGCAGCACCTAGGAACAACCTCACATAGGCTTCAAATACCTCATCCCTATAGCGATGTGCATTGACAGTAAGGAAGACGTGCAGCTGGTATACTACCCAACATTATGCCGTCCCAGACAAAGATTCTTTTCCCACCAAATCTGTCGATTTCTTTTACATAAAAGGGGTGATAACGAGATCCACGTTCTCTCCAAATGAAGATTCGACGAGAATCACACTGCGAGAATGGGAGTGTGTTTTTTTTTTGTTTTCGTTTTTTTGTTTTTTTTTTTGTTTTTTTTTTTTTCAATCGATTCATAATTGTAAAGAACACGCCCCCATTCTTGTATCAAAGACTCATATTCTCGGATCCACAACAACTGATAGTCTAAGATCCGGCTGCAGAATCAGTGTACTCATCGAGTGTTTGCTGAAAACCAAATTTGTACACATATTTATGATTAGGAGAATTTATATCTACCAGGTTGCCTATCAAAATGTGGCCGCAAGTATTTTTAATTAAATTATTAATAATTCATAATCCGTAAGAAATTTCACTGACTTGTTTTTTCAATAAAATGTCATCTACTTTACGGCAACATCTATAAAGACTCTGAAAAATCATGGTTGCCGTTGCGCACCTGGCCGCACATCTTCGCAACCAGGTATACACAGGTATGATTTTGTTACATTTATACACCCACAACGTACATTCATAATTTATGTATCAAATTAAAGCTAATTTTTTTCTGTTTATTATTATATACGGTTGCATAATTAAATCTGGCCGCAAATAAGGGTTGCTGGCTGTTAAATTGTTGACCGTTTTCTATAAAAGCGGTGGAGTGACGCTGCAGAATCGTTTGTTTCATACACTGTTAAAAATCTGTTGCATTTTGTTGCAACGCACTCCATCGCTTGTATATAATATCTCTATTCCAACCAATGAGAAAGCTCCATTTCACGGCCAAGTAACCGTTTTCTATACAAGCAAGGGAGTGCGTTGCAACAAAATGCAGCAGATTTTTAACAGTGTATTTTTCAATTTGGAACAATTTTAATCAATTTAAATTGTGTTTTAAATGATAAAATATATTAGTTTCATTTTGTTAAAAGTACATATAAACGTATATGACAAAATTACACTTAAAGTAAAGTAAAAATTCAAAACTAAAATTACTTAAACTAAACTTATTTAAATAAATTGAACATAGAAAGTTTTTTCTTTAAAAAGTATTCGAAGTAGAGTTGCAAAAAGTCGGTTTATTCCCGGGTTTATTTCTAACAGACTAGGTTTATTCCCGGATTTATTCCCAAAAAACCGAATTATTCCTAAAAATCCCGGGTTTTTCCCAGGTTTATTCCTAAAATCCCGGTTTATTCCCGGGTTTAAACCGGCATTTTTCTAACCTTTGCAACGCTAATTCGAAGCGTAAAAGCATATTTTCAAAATTTCGTTTTTTCGCCAACCGGAGATAAATCGCCAAATAAACGAATATTTTATTATTTTTTTTACGGACGTTATAAGGAGGTTCCGCCGAAATTTTTTTTATAAACGTATATAACTATATGAGAAGAACATTCTGTATTTTTTTCAGATTTTTCTGACTAGGGAAGTGCACGAAGTGTGAGTCACCGATTTTGACAAAAGTGGTATCGTTGGAAAGATCTCATCGAGAGTAGCAAAAAACTCAATGGAACTACCCGTCGCAAATGAGTCGTTATCGAGATATCCGACAATATATGTGACGCAACTAGCGCATACTTAATGGGGGACCGTAAAAAATTTTAGTCTCGATTTTAACTAAAGTGGTATCGTTGAAAAGGTATCATCGTGAGGATTAAAAAACTCAATAGAATCACCCGTCGGAAATGAATTGTTTCGAGATATCCGACAATTTGTGTCACTCTTTTAATACACACTTCTAGGAAACTGCATTAAGTAACAGAAATTGTCGGATATCACGAAAATCGCTCATTTCGGATGGTTTGTTCCTTTGAGTTTTTTACTTCTCACAATGATATCTTTGCAAAGACACCATTTTCATTATAATCGAGAAAACATTTTTTTGCGGTCCCCCATTAAGTGTACACTAGTTAAGTGACATAAATTGACGGATATCTCGATAACGGCTTATTTGCGACGTGTAGTTCCATTGCGTTTTTTACTGCTCTCGATGAGATCTTTCCAACGATATTACTTTTGTCAAAATAGGTGACTTATATTTTTTGCTCTTCCCTAGTTAATGCAGTTTCCTAGAAGTGTGTATTAAAAATGTGACACATATTGTCGGATATCTCGAAAACAATTCATTTCCGACGGATGATTCCATTGAGTTTTTTAATCCTCACGAAGATATCTTTTCAACGATACCACTTTAGTTAAAATCGAGACTAAAATATTTTACGGTGCCCCATTAAGTATGCGCTAGTTGCGTCACATATATTGTCGGATATCTCGATAACGACTCATTTGCGACGGGTAGTTCCATTGAGTTTTTTGCTCCTCTCGATGAGAGCTTTCCAACGATACCACGTTTGTCAAAATCAGTGACTCACACTTCGTGCACTTCCCTAGTGAGTATGCCCGTATGGAGACCTTCCTTGTTAGAATAAAAGTCGCAACTGTTCCGTTGAGAACACTAGCATCTGACGCATGCGCAATGCCTTTAAACCGTCCGACAGCTGGCAATTGCTATCCTCGTCTGACTAGTGGTGTTACGCGCTAGCTCTCTTTCACTCTACTTTTAATATTTACTATATTTAACAACCGGCAACCCTTATTTGCGGCTAGATTTAATTAGGCAACCGTATATAATAATAAACAGAAAAAAATTAGCTTTAATTTGATACATAAATTATGAATGTACGTTGTGGGTGTATAAATGTAACAAAATCATACATGTGTATACCTGGCTGCGAAGAGGTGCGGCCAGGTGCGCAACGGCAACCATGATTTTTCAGAGTCTTTATAGATGTTGCCGTAAAGTAGACGACATTTTATTGAAAAAACAAGTCAGTGAAATTTCTTACGGATTATGAATTATTAATAATTTAATTAAAAATACTTGCGGCCACATTTTCATAGGCAACCTGGTAGATATAAATTCTCCTAATCATAAATATGTGTAAAAATTTGGTTTTCAGCAAACACTCGATGAGTACACTGATTCTGCAGCCGGATCTCGTACTATGAGCTCTCTTGTTGGATGCAATAAAAGGTACACACACGATTACACGCCCGACATTATTGATAAGGTCCTTGAAGCTTATGTAAAATTGTTATTAGGTGCTGTAGAGCCGAATGCATGTTAACGGACGATAATGTAAAACCACACGAATTTCAAATCATTGAGGATTTTCTTGAAGAAGAGAATATTCGTCGTATGATCTGATCCGCGAGCAGGGACGTAGCTTTAGGGGGGGGAGGGGGGAGCCTCCCCTCCCAATACGTTCATGTAGTAGGGCGCCAAAGAAGGTTTAAGGGCGCCGTTAGGCACCCGGAAAAAAGGCTATGTTAGTAATAACAAGTAATTATAAAATAACACAATTTTAAATATAAAATTACAAAGTAAGTTATTATTCACTTACAAAACCTGAAAAATGCACTTAATTTTAGACTTGTTACTACCTCTATTCCCCCACTCCTATCCCGAAGAAAATTTATGCATCCGAAATAAAAAATTTCGAAAACAGACTTGTAATGAATTCCAGGATAGATGTACAATTATTTCCTTCTTATAGAGTTGTTGATGACCCTTAGAAATAGATAGAAAGGGGAAAAAAGTGTGTAAACGACTGTAGTGCGTTTGAATGGTTCTATAATATGTTTTAATGGTAGGGCGCCACAGAAAATTTGGAGGCGCAGTTAGGTACCTAAAAAAGAGGGTTTCAAAAAGGGTGCCATGGAAGGTTTAAAGGCACCGTTAGGCACCTAAAATTTTTATTATTAAGGGTGTATTCGAAAAAACGCTTTTTCATCTTCAACAGCTCGAAATTTTCTGATGCAATTTCATACGCATTTTTAAAAGTAGAATCATGAAACTTGCTGAGGGGATTCTTGAAGAGGCGTATAAGGTGCCGCGTGATGTCTTTTTACGCTCAATTCATTAGAAATTGATTTATAAACATTTATCTTCTCAGCATGACCCTTTTTTTCGTTCACAGATCTCCCGCTTCTGAAAAATCTATTCAAAATGCCGTTTTTGATCGCTTTTTTGCAATATTTTTTACATTAACGAAGAATTGAAAATCACGGCACCTTCTGAACTTTCTAGATAAGAGAATCTGCTAGTTTGATGCGTTTGAGAGCAAAAGTGAATTTAAAAATAAATCGGAAAATAATTAGTTTGAATCAAAATATACCCTTAATGTGGCATTCTTAGATTATTTTTTTACACACACACAAAAAAGAAAAAATAATTAAATAACAGTAACGTGATTTGGAATTAATATTATTGTAAATTTATACGAAAATAAATTATGGTTTCAAAAGAAAAAAAAAAGAAGAAAAAAAAAAAGGAGATCCATTACATTTGAGACATTTCTAGATTACTACCAGGTGATATCCCCAGTGCGAAAACAAGAACACATTCCGGAAATGGACATTGTTCGATCACTACATGCAATTTGATCTTTCGGAGAAAAGCTCTCCCCTCCAATCCAAGTTTGGTGGTCCTCAACTAGGTCATCTGACCTTAACTATTTTAACTCCCCAGCCCCCACTTATGTCCTTCCTTGTGTTAGGTTAGATAACTTCCGGGCGTCACCTACATCTTGGTTGTCCAGTATCTAGTGTTGTCAGATTGTACTGAAGCTAATAACGCAACTTTTCAAAACTAGCGATTTTTTTCGTTCAATTTTTAAAATAAAAATTAAAAGCTGTCTTTCGTAGTCGTCCAGAGAGAAGAAATTCAGTCATGAGTGATGACCGAAATAAAACATAAAAACAAAAAATCAGGATCTTACTACGGAGAACAAAACA
Organism: Maratus speculifer; assembly: GCA_964019185.1. NCBI lineage: Eukaryota > Metazoa > Arthropoda > Arachnida > Araneae > Salticidae > Maratus > Maratus speculifer. Next base: position 145,282,258 of record OZ025292.1, on the reverse strand, counting down.
GAAAAAGAAGTTACGAAGCGGAGAAATGATGCTAATTTATGAAAAAGTGGTTGAAAAATGATGATGCAGTCGAAGGTAAAAAATGTACATATTTTCCTTTATTTAAGCATAGTCTTAAAGTATAATGTTTATATTTCTCACGCAATTGTGAGTTCATTTATTATCATTGCTATTATTAGTGGAAAAAAATCGAATAGCATTCTCAATTTTCGGGTAAATTTAAGTTTTAATGATTTTTATTACTTATTTCCTAAACAGATAGCTATTTTTTGATTAATGGTGATTTCTGAAACTTTTACATAATTAATAATCGACCTAGTTTTAACCCAGGACTGGGCCGGAATGAAGCTTTCCCCAAAATTAAAAATATACATATATGAATAAGGGTGTACTCGAAAACATGCTTTTCCACCTTCAACACCTCTAAATTTTCTGATAGAATTTCAGACTCATTTTTAAAAATAGAAACATGAAACTTGCTGGAGTGATTTTCGAAGAGATGTACAAGGTGCCGTATGATCTTATTTTTCGCTTCATTTATTAGAATTTGATTGATAAACAATCATTGCTTCAGCATGGTCCTTTTTTTTTCGTCTCCAGCTCTTCCGCTTCGGAAAATTCGGTTCACAACGCCCACTTTGACAGCATTTTTCACACTATTATCTGCCTTTATCAAAATATCGAGCTTTACGGCACCTTGTATAGTTTCTGAATAAGATAATCTGTCAGTCTGACACATTTGAGAGCAAAAATGAATTCAAAATTAAATGCGAAAATAAGCAGTTTGGATCGGAATACATCCTTACTTACAAATGTTTTTCGAAAAAGCAATCAAACATAGTAAGATGCAATCGAATGAAACCAAAAAAATATTCAATTTTACATGCTTTTTTTTTTTTTTTTTTTTTTTTTTAATTAAGGTTTTTGGTATCCACATAATGCATTTTCACTGATTTTATTGTGTAAAACACTGTATTTAAAATTGTAACATTATAATTAAAAATGCATTGTTACTGATCAAGTGGTACTGATTTCATTCTTGCAAGGATTACTGATCAAGTGGTAAAAAAAATGTTTTTCAAAAATGTTTTCAACTGAGCAATAGATTTTTTTTACTCTATTTTTTTTTTTATAATATGATTTCAAAATATAATTTTGTTATGTTTTATCAATTGTACATATACATTTCAAGTTATTGTCACTCTTCTGATGGGTCTTTTTTCTGCCTTGCGGTGGACATTACCGCTTAAATTTGATTTATCTGAAAAATAACAGTTTTCAATTAACTCTATTATAAACATCACGATGTACCGACGTGCAAAGTGAACTCTTCTATCTGGAATTCCAAAATATATGTGTATGTCTTTATTTTAAATCGAGATTAAAATGTTATGCATCTGAGTTTTTTACGTCACTAATTGCTATTGTGATAAATTACTTTTGACGAAATTTAATGATATCCAGTATTCAGCATACTATTGCTAAATTGAACATGTTGCTTAAAGGGTTACATAAGTTTTTTATTCTAGTGATTGGATAAAGGGATTTGGAAATAATTGATTTTTGCTTTTAAAGTATAGCTATTGTCAAAACAGAAAATTAAATTTACATTGAACGACTGTCTTTTAATTCTAAAAAGGGACAGGACAAAAAAGTATTCGTTAATGTACTGTATAATTAATAAAATAACCGATTTAAAAAATGCACATTAGAAAAAAATAACTACTTTAACGTTCTGTGTTATAATTGCAGTACGATACAGATTATTTTTTACTTATATGTATTTACTGGGGAACTAAGGTATTAAAAGGGAAAATATGTTATTCCATTTTACAGAAACTGGAATATTCTGTATATTTGGTATATAGACCACCGTTACTTCCTTGAAAAGGGGTCGAATGTTCATCGAGAGCTTTAGCATTCCTTTTTTACATTAGTGGGAGGGATAGTAATGGGCGCGATCTCTGAGGATCTCTCAAGAAAAAAATTGAAGGCTAAATTCAATTATATTGACCAGAAAGTTTCGGGCGGGAGCTGCGGCTTTGAAACCACCATAACTCTATTGTAATTAACTTTGCGTTCTGTATTTTTATTTTTCTTCCAAATACAATTGTTAGTATCATGTCAGGAAAATGAATTTAAGGATCCAGGATTCGGATTCTCTTCAAACATTCTACATTGCCTTTTTAGACCTTGAAAAAAAGAGAGCTGGGAGAGATATTTTATCAGCACATGCACGCTTAAAATGGAAATTTAACCATGGCTGCATCACTTATATCACCTAAATAGATGCCATTGGAATGACTAAATAACATAAATAACATAAAAAGTAGCATAACTAACCCCCCTCTCCTAAAAAATGTGGAAATAATTCAAGGGCGCTAAATTTTGGTCCTCCCCCCCCCCCCCCCAATAAAAATTTCAAGCTACGCCCCTGTCCGCGAGGTCTTCGGGCCTCAATCATACTGAACATCATTGAGTTGAGATGGTCTAGGAAGAGACATTATTCAGCATAACCCTCCATCACAGGATCCGCTAGGAGTTAAAAGACATGCTTTTGGAAGAATGGGCTTTTCGGCTAAAAACATTTATTGACATCCTCATAAACAGTATAATGCTGCGAACACATTCAAATACTTTTTGCGGCTAGCAGGCGGCGCGTTTGATGTTAATGACTTTTGTGGTTCAACTTCAATTTAAGTGTAGGACAGGAATCTTTCCCTTAAGTAGTGTTAAGATAGTTATCTCTCCGACCATTGTATCTCCCACCGTTTTCTATTGTCAGTAAACCGAAGATGGGGAGTGAAGCATGTCACATCGAAGATTGCAGGTTTTTATCGTTCGAATAATGTTCAAATTGTCGGATAAAGTTTGTATTGAAATGTCAGTTCAAATATTAAATTCTAAAAACGCAGTAAATCTTACTCAAATGAATTAAATGAATTTCAGATTTAAAAAAAAAGATACTTACTTTTAATTAACAAAAGGAAAATTAATTATTACTCTCATTCTGAGAGTTCAATTTTTACCGACACAAACATGCTACTACAGAAGAATAAAAAATCGTCTGTCAAATAAAAACAAAAAAGGTTCGTTGCCAACAGCAACCAAGTGACAAAAATTGGTTCGCAAACCAAGGAGGCATTCATAACAGGGAGAAAAGAAGGGAATTCCAAGAATTCAGTTGAACCTCGCAGTGGTCAGGTCTGTTTTGGCCTTAAGAGCTCGTTGTGAATCTTATATTGCAGTAGGGTAGATGTGCCAGTAATGCGCCACCTTAAGGAATTTCTCTAAAAAATAATTTTTTATTAATAGTTATAATTATTGTATTCCAATTTTTTTCATATTAGATTAATCTTTCAACAATATTTAACTAATCCCACAGTTACATTTCCCAATAGAAATAAAAATTTCATTTTAAATAATAGAAATATGTCTAAACACCCAAATGCCCAGTAATGGGCCACCTATGTTCCAGTAATGGACCGCCTATGTTCCAGTAATGGGCCACCCTACAAAAAATAACAGATAATTATTTTTAGGTGCGTTCGTAATTATGTAAATAGGTAGCACCTATAATTGTCGTTCAGTCCGTCTGTCTGTCCATCTATCTGTCCGTTTGTCTGACAGTCTGTCTATCTGTCCGTTTGTCTGTCCGTCTGTCTGTCCGCATATAACAACGGAAAACTATCCAACCGAATCGTTTGAAATTTAAAATACATAATTATTACATAATTTTGTAGAGTCATTTCAAATTATATGAAAATCGGATGGATAGATCAATTACAGGGACATTCAAAAGGATTCCGTTACATTACGGTCAATAGGGGGAAAAGTTTTAAATGCATTTTAATCGTTTGAAATTTAAAACATATAATTATTGCGTAATTTTGTCGAGTCATTTCAAATGTTATGAAAATCGGATGCATAGATCAATTACAGGGACAATCAAAAGGATTCCGTTATATTACGGTCAATGGGGAAGAAGTTTCAAATGCATTTTAATGATGTTACACTCATTCGAACATAATAGAATTGGCATGAATCTATGAAATATATACTAAAATATGCATTCTGTACAATCTGTGACGCAAAGAATTTTTATTATTAAGTTACAGGGCTACACAAAAGTATTCCACTATATAATGCTATACGGGGAAACATGGTTTGGTACGTGTTTTAATTATATTCAACTATTTCACATTTTATGAATAAGATATACGTTGCTGAGGTGTAATAAGAATTACTATTCCTGTATATTTACAGAATTTCAACCAATATACTGTATCCGAAGTACTATTTACTATAAAAGCAAGATCTGAATATTTTAAAAATTTCGTTATCGTACGAACGCACCTCATTTGCTACATTCACGTGCAATTTCCAACTTGTTCTTTTTATGTCTACGTAAGTCGCATCTTCTTCTTCCTCAGAATCCACATTATCCTCTTGTATACAAAATTCGGCCTTTTTTGAAGCAATTGTAAATTGTTTTTACTTACCCATCATACGTAGTATAGGGTAAGTCTTGCAATCGTTTTGAAAATCGAAAAATTTTTTTTGACGGATTTACACGTTTTAGATAGTGGAGATTCCGAAAAACATATTTTTAGAAAAAAAATTTTGCCGTCTGTCTGTCTGTCTGTCTGTCTGTAAACGCTCTATCTCCCGAACAAATTGAGATAGAGACTTGAAATTTTGTATGTAGTTAGTATGTAAGAATGGGACGAACCCTATTTAATATCAGCAACCTCGATTATCCGGAACTATTTTTTTCGGACTCTCGAAAAATTCGTTCTGATGAAAGGTATATAAAAATTTTCGAATTTTTTTGTTCTAAGGAATGGACGTAAAAGGCAATAAAATAACACACATTTTGCATATAGAACGAAATCGATCGGATTATTAGTTGCCGAGATATTTGTAATCTTGTTTTCCACATTCTTTGATTTTTCATGACCCTGTATTTCATTCAAATTTCAATTCAGAAGTATATTTTAATTGGAAATGAGGCGCTTAATCCGACGCAGTTAATTGTTAGTTAATATTAGTATTATTTTTGGAGTTATAAGGATGTTTCTTTTACGCAGTTCGGTACTACATGAGTAGTTTGGCGTTTTATATAATTTGTCGAAATTGGTACATCAGCAGTTCTTTAATATAGCATTACTATGTATATTAACAATATTTAAATTTTGTTTATGAATTGCAATGCATTGTATAAATAGATTCACATGTTTTATTTTCATATACATATCCATGATGGGTAAGTATTACGGTGGCCCCCAACGACTAGTTTCTTCAATTAACTATTCAACTATTCAATTAACACTGTTTTGAGAAGGATGTTGAAAGGTGTGTGAAAGGAGGGGGTTGATGAATTTGTTGGACTTAAGGAAGAAGAAAATTCAAGCAGAGGAGTAATATAAAAAAAAACTCAGCACTGAACGATAAATTAGGAATAAGAGATGGAAATTTGATTTCATGTGATTTCGAAGTTTTTTTTAACAACTGAATAAAGAACATTTTATGAAACTATTCGTTATATGGAGAGAGATATTTCGCTATATAGAGACTGTTTTTAATGTAATCATGGGAAAAGGGGAACATTCCTACTAAAAATTCGTTATATAGAGAAATTCGATGTATGGAGTTTCGTTATAGAGAGACTTGACTGTATTTATAAAGAAATTGTCTTTATTAAATTCTAGTAAGTAAAATTTAAGTATTAAATTTGTTTATTTAGTTTTCAGTTAAATCAAAATATTTTGTCACTACTGAAATTACACTTTTAGTATTGGTCACTTGGGTGGCCCATTACTGGCAAATCACGAAATAAGCAATCCAGTAATGGACCACCCCTCCTAAAATCTTAAAAATAAATAAAATTTTCTAAATGGCCATTGGTATATTAAATTCAATGTTTTATATTGCTAACCAAACAAAAACATTCAATTTTTACGGAAAAATAAAAAAGATATAAAACTAAGTAAGTAAAGTCTGCTCTTAGCTTGTTCATTAAGATTTTCAGTGAAAAACAGAAAAACTGTGAAACTTTATTTTCTGCTTCCTAATTGTTTTGACGAAAAGTGTAAAAAATTAATCCAGCTTATAAAGCATGCAAGGTAGAGTTCAGAAAAAAATAATAAAAGCTTAACTATTATTTATTATTTTTTTATAAACCAAAAAGTGCGAGGTGGCCCATTACTGGAAGGTGGCCCACTACTGGCACATCTACCCTATATGGCGATCATCCTCCAAACTAAACAGACTTTTGCAGAGAGAAATGCTTTTTCTCTGATTCATGATTTAACATTCTTTGATATACCTTGTATCTTAATTTACACTTAAAATCTTTTCTATATTGATGTTGTTGTATTCTTTCTCCAATTGTAATATATCTCTGTGCTAAATTTCGTGGCAACAGAGTGAATCTTTCATTAGTTTACACAGATTTTATGTTTGTGACCATAATTTAGGGCATGAGTATACATCTCGTATCTGTTGGTCGCACATACATTTATTTACTTACTTAATTTACATACATTAGATAATAACGCGAGTTTCGAAAATCGCTTTATCCAGAAAAGAATACTTAGATAGACCAAGTTTTATTCCAAATTCTCTAGTAATGAGCCGAAATTTGAAAGTAAAACAAAATTTTACAAAGCCAGAAATGCACAAAAAAACTAGTTTTGTTGCAAATTGAATTTTTTTTTTTTAATTTAGATTTATTAACAGAATAAATAGATAGAGAAAACACGATGTTTATTCATTTATTTATTTATTGCATGGTGAGCTTTGAAACTCACGTTATCCCAGGGACTTGCACACAGAGACGTATATACTATACCTAGTTGCAGACATCCTATTAACATAATGTATATATGAGCTCACAAACATATACACAAGCACTTACACATATGTGCATGCATATTAGGGTGGATCGAAAAGTATAGGAAAAAACATTTTTTTAGAAATCACTATCGGCGCGGCGCCTTTTATGCATACTAGTTTACAGGGTTTTTTTTTTATTAAAATCCATTCATATCTTCCGGTGCCCCAAACGCCTCAAAAGTAATTAAAAATTGAATTTTTTTATGATTTTATTTATTTATTTATTTTATTTTTTTGTTGTTGTTGTTGTTTATTTATTTTTTCTTAATTACTTTTGGCGCGGGGTGCAAAAGCTATCTTTTATCTATCTTAGCTTACATATTTTTTTAAAATAAAATTCATTCGTATCTTCCGGTGCCCCAAGCGCCCCAAAAATAGTTTGAAATTGAAATTTTCTTGAAAAAAATATTTTTTGTTTTGTTTTATTTTATTTTATTTTATTTTACTTTTTGAAATTCATTTGGCACTGGGTTGGAAAGTTGTTATTGCAATACTACAAAACTCTGCAGTTCCCATATATTTTTTTAATCAAAATCCATTCACATCTTTGATGTACCAATTATAATTAAAAACTGAAAATTTTACAAAAATGTATCAAGAATTATAATTTACGAAAAATACTTACAAATTTTGAAAAGAGTTTAACTAATAACGTATAAGGTTATAAACAACATTAATTTTACAATAATAAGCCACATATAAATTTAAAAATCAAAGCCTTAAATCATAAAAATTACAAAAATCGAACTTACGTAGAGAAAAGTTTTACATCCTTCAATTTGGAAATTTACACATTTTTAAAGTTTGCAATCTTTTTTGGTATCAAAGCGTTTTTTATGGCTTCTTGATTTTATTCTATTCAATATAAAACCGTGTCTCTTTTCTTGCCCAGATACAGTTTCTGATGCCTCAGACACCAGTCGAACGCATATTTCAACCTCTTGGGTATGGCATGGATATTTTGACCATTTATTTGTTTTTACAACTTTTATCATATACTCAATTTCTTTGCAAGGCATATTCATCAAAAGAGGTGGTACAAAACGTCCAACTGGTTGCCAGTCAATAAGATCAAAATAATCCTTCGCTTTGAAGTTTATTTGGGGTACTTTGAAAATTCTCGCTTCTGGTGATTTTCTCTTTTTATTTCTAGCACAAATTAGCTTTCGCATTGCTAAAGATCTGATATGCTTTCTGTTATCTGTGAGCATTGACAATAGCAAATTTTCAGGGTGGAAAAAAAACTGTTTCGTTGAATAACAGCATCTACGATCTTTCTTAAATTGGGTTCCAAATATCTAGAATATGTGATAAGTTTCCAAATATGACGCGCTCCTTCAGTTATGGATGGCTTTGTTTTGACATGAAACCATACAGGTGCATATACAGTTGGCAAAAAAAGTATTTGTACACTCTAAAATTTTTAATTTTTAACTAAATAAAAACAGATATTTTGTCAAAAATAGTTTTAACACAATCTGTTTACCGCGCGTTTTAAATTACACAACAGAAAATTTCGATAAAGATGTAAAATAATTTTCTAATAGGAAAAGTTTAAAAATTTCTTGCAAAAAAAGTATTTGTACATTTCTCCATCCTGATATGTACTGTGTTTTATAGTTTTTATGGTTCAAAGGACTACTTATACAGAAGTTGTTAATATTTTTTAACTTCATATTATATTTGTCTGACATTTAATTTAATTTGCTCTTGAAGTAACTGAGAATAGAACCTAAAACTAGAGACGTACCTCTAGATATATGAAATCCTATTACTGAGCATAATAAAAATTGAAACTCGCAACAAGAATTTGTAAAAGCTATTAAATTACCATCTATAACTATTGGATGCATAGTGAGAAACTATGAATGAATTAGATGCATCGAAATTCAATGAAAACCAGAACTTCTCAGCAAACTAACAATGAAGGAAAAAGGGAGTGTTGTTAAAAAAGCTTTAAAAAATCCTATGCGTTCGGTTCAAAAATTTGCTGGAGACCTTGCAACATCTTCTCGCATCAGAGTAATGCCTCAAACAATAAGAAATATTCTTCTCAATGCAGACTTAAAAGGAAGAACTTCAAAGAAAAATCCATTCATCAGCGAAACAAATAGGTGAAAACGCATAGTATTCGCTTTCGTATACAGAAGTAAATCATTGGACTTTTGGAAAACAGTAATTTTTTCTGATGAGGGAAAATTCGGAATTTTCTTACCACCAAGCATTCGAAAAAAACGGCGTAAAAATAAAACTGTTCTAGATCCAAAACGTATACTTCAAAGTATCAAGCATGGTGGGGGGAATATTAAGGTTTTGGAGTGTATAGCTTCTAATGGAGCAGGACATTTAAAATTTATTGACAATGGAAGGACAGGTTTAACATACATTTATGTGTCGCGGCATAATTTATTAAACCGTGCTAAGAAATTAGGCGTAGAGGAAGCTTTTCATTTTCTGCAGGATAACGACCAAAGCATACTGCTGTGATCACCAGCACATGGTTACTGCAATACTCGAAGACGACTGATAACTCCTCTAAAATCTCAAAACTTGAATCCAATAGAAAATTTGTAAATGCTATTGGATACAAAAATCCGAAAAAAAAATTATGTATCAGTAAAAAACAGTTTTAAAGAAGCTCTTATTGTGTCATGGAATAACATTAATCAGACCGCTACAAAAAAGTTGGTGGAATCTATGTCACACCATCTAGAAGTAGTCATAAACGCTAAATGAATTCACACAAAATATTAATTTGTATCATTTTACTAAATTTTCATTAATTATATTACATTAATATAGTGTACAAATACTTTTTTTGCATCATATTTTTGTATATTTGTTTATTATAATGTAAAAAATCGATTCGTTTAATTTTGTTTTTGCTTCTATAATATTATAATGCTTTAAATTAATGTATTACAGTATTTTTTGCTTAAATCTTTTGTTTAATTTCATTATAATTTAAAAAAATGAAGTGTACAAATACTTTTTTTGCCAACTGTATCTTCATAACATATGTTGTAAGAGTAATGAGATTATCAGAAGGATTTTCTGTAGCCACTTATAACCTTAAAATTCTACACGCAGTTGTTAGCCATCTTGAGTGATAAACTGGACCAGGTTTCATTAATGCCAGATCAGAACCACATTCACCACGTGATATTGCTATATGCGAATATCATACACTGTAAAAAAAAATTAGTAAACCTACAAAACTAGTTTTTGTAAAGCTTCAGAAATCTGCAAGTTTACTAAAATTTTATCTGTAACCGGCGTATTTTATTTACCAGCGCATAGTACAAATACATGAAATATCTTAGTTTCACCTGTCAGCCAATCAGAATGGGCTTCAGTAGTGACGTGATCATTGTTTACGCGACCACAGGAGCGTAAAAGACTTCCATCTTGAATCCCTTATTGAGAAGGATTTCTAGTTAGGAAGTAAGTAAATATTTATTCTTAATGTGTTAAATTTTGTTTTAACCTCTTCAGTCCTGATTTCGTCCCCTGGAGACACTAATGAACACTCTTTAAATTAATTAAAATGCTTCTAGAATTGTTAAGATTAATTTTAAACTTCTTTTAATGAATGCGTGTACATTATAAGCATCGATTTATTGACTGATATATCTTTGGCGATTTTTATAAAAAAATTAAAATGGTTTTTGTGGTCCTTCGTAATATTAGTCTCAGGGCTGAGGAGGATATTTCCGTTCTACTTGATTCATAATAACTAAAAATAGAAAACTCGGATAAGATTGTTTGATTTTTTGTTATAAGGTAGCATGATCTAGCAAGTAAACCTTTCTATTATTTTCTGTTAATTACATATATATCATTGTCAGATAACTTTTTTATAAGTGAGCGTTTATTACAAGTGCGAAATTTCTAATGTTTAATGTAACAAATCAAACATCCTTCTCTTTTTCTGAAATTTTCCTTATCCTTTTTGCCTCCTTCTCCAAAATACAAGAGATAAAAGTGTTTAAAATTTATTTTCTACTCTATTTGTACTTTGTAGTGAATAATCAATCCTAAATTTCATTAGCAATTGATTACATCACTTTCATTTCATTAAAAAGTTCATCTGAATTTCATCCTCAAAATTTTGTTTATGAGTTTTCTCCATCCCATACGGTAACAGAACTTAAAGTTTAAAAACTCTGTAAAACTTTTTAATTTAAAATAAATAAAATCTGCTCTATGTGTTATTTTATTTTCACAATAAATTGCCAAATAAGATTTTTCTCACCACTTGAAATTTCCATTTCCCCATTCCTCCCTCGCCCCTTCATATAAATATTGCTGATCATTGCTGAGAACTCTTCTATCTATGTTGTCTTCCAAATAATAAAGTATAAAAAGTTTATTTTATACATTTAATAAAATACGATAAACGATTTCTTATCCTCTCGATCTACGTTTTACGTTAGCTAAATTATTCTTTGCCTGTTAATTTTACTTGTATTTTTTAGCTCAAAATTTGCATGAAACTTGATTTTCGGCAAATAATTAAAAGTTTTGGAGCATTGGAAGAAATTTATCAAAATCGAAAATTATTTGGATGTATGCTAATCAGTGTTGGGTATGAACGCGCTCACTGAACGAAAATTCACGAGTTTCGCGCACTATTTGTGAACTTTGAACTGAACTTCGCTCACTATTTTATAAACGAGCGTGAACTGAACGGAAACTCAAAAAATAGACGAGTTTGAACGAAATTTACGTTCAAATTTACGTTCAATTTTTTCATAATTTATTTAAAATTTTTCCAGACCTTAGTACATTTTTTCCCTCTTTCAAATGCCATTTAGAGGCCTACACGAGCCTCAGGACGGGTTAAGTCTGGATATCACTTCTCTGGGTAGTATCCTAGTCTTACTTCTTCTGCAGACTCGAGTCGCGCCGAACCGGACCTGGGCTGTATACAATTTCGCCGAAAATAGATATATACAGTAAACTGTCTGTACAAGGTGGACTGTGTAAGGAGGAAATAAGTCTAAATCAGAAAGATTTTCAAGTTCCTGCGAATCCGCAGACTGAGTAGAATTTGTCTAAGACGAAATATTGTCTTTTACGGAAAATTTTCAAGATACCGATCGATTCCACTATAGCCATAGTTTAGTCTAATTTTAAATTACCATGATTCAGCAATTAAACTTTTCTTTAAAGAATAGTTCATATACAATGCTAGGGGATGGGGGAAACAGTATTATAAAAGGTGCTACAAAAATCTGTATATGACGAAATCCTGTCTTAAACGAAACAATTTCTAGATCGGTGCAAAATGGATAGAATAATGCGTATAAAAAAATCGTAACACATTTGTAAAAGACGGCGAATTTCTTAATAAAGAATCTGTCTACAATGAATTTTTCTAAGTTTTTTTTTTTTTTAAGATTCACCAGTATAGAAATTTTTATATTTTTAAGCCTCGAATCCGTGGAAATGTGTTAATGTTATTAATATTTCAAATATTTAGATACACTTAAGGACTCATTTTAAAATCAATTTAGTTTACAATGGGATATACAGAAATAAATATGGAAAGACCAATACTTTTTAGCTCACAGGCTATCATAGCCTGAGAGCTTATGTGCCCGCCCGTTCTGTATGTATGTGCGTATGTGCGTAACGCGATAACTCATGATAAAAATATAGGATCCACTTGAAATTTTGTATATAGGTATATCCTGACAAGGCGCTTCCCTGATTAGTTTTTGGAGTTCATTCGATATGTATAAGAGGGGGAACGGGGGGCTCATGCCCCCCCGTTAGTTGATATAAATGGGATTTTCATGCAGAATTAAGTTTTCAAAATTTAGATTAGGATCATTCTGATGAGGCGATTCCGTGACTGTTATTAGGTGTTCATTGAATAAGTATAAATAGGGGGAACAGGGGTTCTAATCCCCCCCCTCGTTAGTTGATATAAATGGGATTTTCATGCAGAATTAAGTTTTGGTTCAAAATTTAGATTAGGATCATTCTGATGAGGCGATTCCGTGACTGTTATTAGGTGTTCATTAAATAAGTATAAATAGGGGGAACAGGGGTTCTAATGCCCCCCCCCCGTTAGTTGATATAAATGGGATTTTCATGCAGAATTAAGTTTTCGTTCAAAATTTAGATTAGGATCATTCTGATGAGGCGATTCCGTGACTGTTATTAGGTGTTCATTAAATAAGTATAAATAGGGGGAACAGGGGTTCTAATGCCCCCCCCCCGTTAGTTGATATAAATGGGATTTTCATGCAGAATTAAGTTTTCGTTCAAAATTTAGATTAGGATCATTCTGATGAGGCGATTCCGTGACTGTTATTAGGTGTTCATTGAATAAGTATAAATAGGGGGAACAGGGGTTCTAATGCCCCCCCCCCGTTAGTTGATATAAATGGGATTTTCATGCAGAATTAAGTTTTCGTTCAAAATTTAGATTAGGATCATTCTGATGAGGCGATTCCGTGACTGCTATTAAGTGTTCATTGAATAAGTATAAATAGGGGCAACAGGGGTTCTAATGCCCCCCCCCCCTCTTAATGCCCTCTTAATTTATATAAATAGGTTTTTCAAGCAGAATTTTCAGATTTCGTTCAAATCTCTGAATAGTTTTGGAAGTTTAATGGTTAAGTATAAAAGAAGGGGATAACTCCTTTTAAATTATATAAATGCTAAATGGGTTTTTATTAAGAATTATCTAATTTGCTCTGAATTTTGGATATAGATTTTTTATATGATAAAGCATGTCTTTGATAGTATAGGAGATTCAATGATTAAGTATAAAAAAAAGAGGAAAGGGGAGAGCTGTTTCCCCTTCTTAATTTTTTTTTCGAACGGAATTAACCCTTGAAAATATAAGGCTTTAATGTACAATTAGTATTTGTAGCCTGTGAGCTCAATGCCATCAGTTTAACTGGGCAGTATTCTTTTTATTAATAAATGTGCCTATTTACGGAGTCCATGACCCCTTTTTTAAATGAAAAACATAAGCATGAAAGGGAAACTGTAATAAGTACTTTTTAGAGTTTCGTATTTAAAAAATTAAACGGAACCATTATAAGATCTCCCTCTTGTGTCTCTTTTTTGTCTATCGTAATTGCTATAAGGTAAGTTAGCCCCTCCTCTTCTGTAAAATTAATTAAGTTCCAAACTAGCAAAAAGGAGCAATTACTAAAGCACAATACTCAGACTAGCATTGTCTCGAAGGGTATGCACACAGACATCCAGAGAGTGCAATCGCGTTATTTGTGCCATTTTCAATATTGTACCGATCAAAATTATAAGTTATGCATCGAATTGAATCAAATTTTTGTGTAAGTGTATGACTATGGATAATTGGTACTCCCTGAATTTTAAAAGAATCCTTCTGAAGGGGGCGCTGCAATCGCGATTTTTGTACTATTTTCAATATTGTACCGACCAAAAATATATGAAGTTATACATCGAATTGAACCAAATTTTTTGTGTAAGTGTATGACTATGACTAATTGGTCTTCCCTGAATTTTAAAAAAATCCGCCGGAAGGGGGCACTGCAATAGCGAATTTTATGCCATTTTCAATATTGCACCACCTAAAAGTTTACGTTCTAGTAGTTAGTTCTAGAACTGAACTAAATTTTTGTATATGATTATTTTTGGTGAGGCAAGTAGGTCCTCCCATAATTATAAAAAAAATCTGACTATTATTCAATTGTCCATCGGCTCGTGCAGAGACGGAAATTCGTTTTTACTCCGATTAATTGACTGAAGTAGAAATTTAAGATAAAAATCAAAGTTGGTATGATATTGAATTGTTATTGTAAAATTATTAAAGCATTAAAATGAGTAACTTTTTTTTTAAATATTAAAATGTATGTATGAGATGGAAGAAAGTTTTGGGAATGGCACATCCAACTAGTTTCCATTCAAACGGCGTTTAGAGGTCTACATGGACTCGGGGCGGGTCGAGTCTGATCATTAGTTTTTTGGGTCGTGCCCAGGTCTTCCTTTATCTGAAAGCTCGGTCCAGACTGGACCGGGCTTATTTCTGGAACTGTACTTTATTCTTAAGCGAAGTGTGCCCAAATCGAAATTTTTTCACATTGTCTCACAACCTTGCTTGCACGAAAATCATTGACCCGTCCCTGTCTGATTTAACTATAAAGATTTGTTTAGGGAACAACCTCTTTGAGTCTACAATTTTTGACGAAAATGCATATATTTTTAAATTACCATTATTCTACAGTTAAAAATTTCTTTAAAGAATAATACATGTTGTATTTCTATGGTGTGTGTGTGTGTTCGGGGGAGGAATATACTTGAAAACCGGTTATAAGAATCTGGGTAAAGGAAAAAAAGTGACCGGAAAAAAAGTTATCGGAAAAAAGTGACATAAACTACAAAAGCGGAAAAAAAGTGACACGGAAAAAAGTTACCGGAAAAAAGGTGACACGGAAAAAAAGTTATTGCAAAAAAGGTGAAGAGGAATTGATTTTAGGGATTTATTATAGATTTTGGGGATTCATTGGTTAAGTATGAAAGGGGGATCGGGGGGAGGCTCATAATTTAGGTAAATGAGTTTTTCATGTTGAATTAACTGTTTTGGTTCAATTTTTGGATATACGTTCATACTGAAAAAACGTTTGCCTGATTAGTTTTGGGAAAGGACGATTACCCCTCCCCCTCCCCCCCTCCGCCCTAAATTACATAAATGGGTTTTTATGCAGAATTATCCAATATGTATCAAATTTTGGATAGAGATTCTTTCTGATAAGGTTTATATATAACATATAATGCCTGAAGAGATTTGGGAGTTTAATGATTAAGCGTAGGGGAATGGGGGAATAACCTCTCTTAAATTGAATTAATAGCTTTTACGCAGAATTATCCGATTTGCTTGGAATTTTGGATATAAGTTCATTATGATAAGACGTATCTCTGATTAATTATGAGTTCTTTTGCTTATTAATAAAGAGGGGATGGTCAATTATCTCACCCTAAATTAGATAAATTGTTTGTTATGCAGAATTATCTGAGGTAAGTCAAATTTTAAATGTAGGTTCTTTCTGATAAGGTGAATCCCTGAATAGTTTTAAGGGTTTAATGGCTAAGTATAGAAAAGTAATAGAATATAACCTCCCTTAAATTAAATAAATTTTTTTTTACGCAGAATTATCAGATTTGCTTCAAATTTTGGATAATAGGTTCATTATGATAAGGCGTATTCCTGATTAGTTATGGGGGTTATTTTGCTAATTAAAGGGGGGGAAGAGGGGGCTGTGCATGTACCACGCTGTGCACGTGCGGCTCGAAACATACATTTCCGCACAAATGTAGTCTGATGAAGCAGAAAGTTTGAACATCCCTGCTTCAGAGCCAAGGTTTAAGAGAAATCTGTTATTCTTAAACTTTTTAAATGGAAAATTGGAAAATTTATTTTTATCAAAATTTTAAATTATTAAATATATTTTAGATATATTGTTTCTGTTAAAAAAGAACCTGATTTACGCGCTTTAAGGAATAAGTGAGGAATTTCTTAAAATAAATTATTTTGAGTTCGTCTAAATGCTTAGAAACGATCTTTTTGGGTTTATTACAAAAAGTTTAATATCATCTAAATAATTTTAATTGCTTAGGTGCTTTTTATCAGAAACTGAGAAAACAAGAAACTTTGCCATTTTTTCGATAAAGACAGGGCCTGATTATGATTTTTGGGGCCCTGGGCAAAGATAAATCAGGGGGGGGCCCTTTCAAGTCATTGCAACATTATTTAAATAGAACTCATGGTCGTTTATATGTGTATCTGTAAGACATAAACATATTTTTCGGACCTTAGATATAAACAGAAGGAAATTCTTAACTCTGTCAATTCTAAATTAAATACTATAATTAATAAAATTACCCCCTTTTTTTACCTTAGTGCAGAACAAAACCCTTTTTTATGACTTTATCAAGTTGTTTTATTGTTTTAAGATGAATTTAATAACTTCAACATATGGAAGAGTTGGAATAGGAAAAAGAAAGTAAATGTTTTATAATTTAATGCATGGATTTGGGGGCCCCTTAAGATCCGGGACCCATGGTCAAAGTCCCGATTTGCCCATGTGGTAAAAAGGGCCTGGATAAAGATGAAGGTTCATTTTTTTAAAATGCTGTCAAAGATGGCGTTTTATAACGACTTTCCTGACGCGACGGCAAACAGTCGGTCAAAGGGCGTCAGGAAACAGCAGTTCGTTATTACTTAAAATGTAATATATTTATGGAAAATTAAAATATATTATTGTAATGTCTAAAAAATGTCTTCTAAAATAATGCCTGCAAATTTCGTGTTTTTACGTTTTAAAAGACATGGATATGTCAAAAAATTTCTCGTTGGCAAGAAAGGAAAGCTAAAGATAGGGATTGTGAAGGTTTTTTTTTTTCTTTCTTTTTTTACCGTATGTGTATATTTATTAGCGTGAGCATTTTAACTTATACTGTATTTTTTCACTTTCATCTTCTGTGACAAATGAATGATTTTTTAAAAACATATAAAGTTTTAAAATATTTGGCTATAACAAAAGTTAGATCTAACATTGTCTTACATAATTTACTGCTGTCTGTTTCAAATATCTTTGAGAAGCAATTAAAAAGGAAAAAAAATATATATATAATACAAAAAAAGTCTATTAAAAACACTGATTTAATAAATTGAAAAGAAAAATACTACACATTAAATTTATTATTTTTGTTACAATCTTTTTCTTATTTTAGCAAGCATCTAAGTATTCTACGAATGTTTTTTAAAAACGGAAGGGAAATTACAATACGCAATGGGGACCTTCCCACCTTCCCCCTTCGACCACTTTCACTTATGTATTTTCGGACCGTCTTATAAATTGTTTTGTACAAAGAGGGTATCCTATTTACTTATCAGCGATCTTTCTCGTATTCACTATCAGGGTGGCCAAATTGGGGAGCCCTAGGCAAAATGACTATGTGTTGTTAGTGGCGGTCAGTTCTATGGATTTGAGTGTGGGAAACAATTTCTTATGTTCATCTGTAATCTGTAACCAAGTGCAATGTTTTGAAGAAAATAAGAAGGGTTTTTTTTCCCTTTCTTTCTTTCAATCTTAGCAGTATGATTTTCCTGTATATGGGGAGATGGGAGGTTTTTTTCAGCACTTATTATATTTTACCAGAGAAAAGTTGTAAAAGCTTTCTATATTTATGCACATTTCTATCTTTAATCAAATAATATCAATGAGAATATGAATATGAAATATTATATATTATAAAATTTTAGAACATGATTTCCAAATTATTTCATTTTTAAGATTGATTAACAATATTTAAAAATATCATACATGAAGCACTTTTTTATATCGTTTTACATACTTAATGTAACTGAATATGATTAAATTATAATATTTGAAGGATTTTTAAAAAGAAATTATTGTTATTTTGGAACTTGATTAATTTAATCTGAATATAACTTTAAACACAAATTTTACTATTTCCTAAATAGGATGTAATGAATACTAATTTGGCTGATAATTGAATATTCTGTCAAATTTCAAACCGAATATCAAAATTTTATTTTAAATTTATTGTCAATTAAATAACATAAATAAAAATAAACACACATTATTATTATTTTTTTAATTTTTAAGCATAATTTTAATTGTAAGTACTGGTAATTCATACATAT
Source organism: Maratus speculifer (assembly GCA_964019185.1). Lineage (NCBI taxonomy): Eukaryota > Metazoa > Arthropoda > Arachnida > Araneae > Salticidae > Maratus > Maratus speculifer. Next base: position 145,263,690 of record OZ025292.1, on the reverse strand, counting down.
TTTTTATAAACAAGAAATCATTATACAGTGAAACCTCCAAATAAGGGACACTCCGAATTCCCTTGGTATAGGACGTGTAATGTATTTACCTCTGAATAAGGGACACTCGATTTAAGGGACACTTGAAAATGAGATTAAAGAACCTGGTTCTTGCATTTCAGATAGTGAAGCAGTTTGTGATGAATATGAAAATGCAGATTTTTGTGAACTTATCAAACAGATAGACAATCATGTTGATACAGAGACATACGACGGAATTAATGACTATTTATTTACCCACAATTCTCATTCGATAGCAGTGCGTTTATCCCCATTGAAAGTAATTCTGAAAACTGTGACGATAATTCTGAAAGTGGTGGTATAAAAGAAAATTGTGAAATAAAGAACTTTACAGATGCTTTAAGGCTATTCTCAAATCCAAAATGGCAACTTTTAAAACATAAGTTTTAATTTATTTTTATTCAAAAATGCCTGAAACTATAAGACATTGTTGTTCAAAAAATATACAATCGACCAGTTTTTCCTATTTCTTTGCAAATGCAATAAATCTTTCAGAAAATTTTGTTAAGTGAGCATTTTGAACCAAATTCCCATGCGGAAGAAGATTAACTATTCAAGAAAGGGTAAAAAACGCCTTTGTGACGTGATCAAAATCGCCTCTAACTCAATAGATAATTTGTTTATCAAAAAAATTGAAAACACAGCTGAATTCCTTCTCACTTCCATAGTCAAGTGTTCCAATTTTATACTTTTCCGTTAAAAAATAAATTTGTAAATGTGTCAAAACATTTTCCACTTGCTGAGTAGCGCAGTTGAGAGATTTGTTGCCTTAAAATACGCAAAACAGTTGAATACTTTTTTTTTTTTTTTTTTTTTTTTTTTTTGTAAATATTGCTAGTAATGAAAAACTAAATTTATAAATATGTTAAATGTGAAAGGTTTGTACTTAAAAATTGAAATTTGCAAAACAATCCCTTTTGATTGATAACTTCAAGTGAAATTCTTTTAAATGTTTGCATACTTTTTGCATAGACACGGTTTGTATAAAAATACAAATCAATCATTCTACAAATCATTTAACAATTTAGTAATCAATTGATAATTTTAATTAATTCTGTTTTCTTCCTTTTGTCTGATTAATGTACTTTATACACTTCGGTTACATTTGAATTTCACCTTTATTGCTTTGTAAATTTTATATATTTCTGAACGATTACTTAAAAATAATGTAAAAAATTCCGAATAAGGGACACCTCTATTTAAGGGACAAAAATTCCAGTCCTATAGGTGTCCTTTATTTGGAGGTTTCACTGTATTTATTCAACCTGCCTTTCAAAATCTTTTTTTTCTTTTTAGCACTTTCCAACAAAGTTGAAAAGTGGTTATGCATTCGGTTTGCCTGGCTGCCTGTCCGTCTGGCCGCGCTTTAACTCTCGTAAATATACTCGGACTGTCATGAAATTTTTGGACGTTAATGACGTTTACCCGAGTACAAACCCTATTGAAAATGAAGGTTCTGCAATGATAAGTTTATTTGCAGGGACAGTCAAACGTTTTCCATTACATTACGGCCTATGGGGAAAAATTGTTTCAAATGAATTTTATAGATGTTATACCCTGTTAAGCATCTTCAAATTTATATGCATCACCAAAGTGCACTAAAATATACAGCGAAAAGAATAGTTATTATTCATTTACAGGGCCATACAAAAGAATTCCAATACAAAATAATAAAGGGGGGGGGGGGAATTGTTTGCGACATATTTTAATTATGGTAAACGATTTCATATATAATCAAAGCCGAGGATTAATATGAGTTACTTCATGCATAATACTTGTGCATAGTACTTACAAGGACACACAAAAGATTAGAAATAGCATATTCTATCCGGAGAAGGATGATGGAAGATGGCTGTTAGATGGATGAAATGCATTTTTAATTATGATATACGCTTTTAAATTTCACTATATATGTATGCATATTATATGGTTTATATAAATGCTAATTGTTACACCATTTAGATATACAGGGTTACACTAAAAATCTCGGAAAGGTTACTGAGTATGAGCGTAATTTACTTAAAGGTGGTTTTTAAATATGGTATGTCTTTTTACGATGAACTGCATTTAGTTTAGAAAGAAATATTCGTAGAATATAGGTAAAATGATATACAGAGTTATGCAAAGAACTGGATATATGGTCGCCTTTGGATAATAATTTCTAGAAATTTGAATGAAGTAGTTTAAAGAGAATTTATTTTTAAACTAAACTTTAGCAAAATACTTTCGTGTATTAAAGGTACTGTGTATTTTACAGGGCTAAACAAAAGTATTCAAGTATGTTTCCATCTATTAGTATAAATTGCTGAAAGGAAAATTTCAACCAGTTAGGCCTTTTCTTGCTAAACTAAATTTTACCATTATATAGTCTGTATATTAATCGACAGATCAAATACAAGGCTTTTCAAAAGTATTAGAAAACATATTTGGATAAAAACAGTAATGCGTTATTTCCCTCGATAACGAAGTTCTGTTAAAGATTTCAAAAAGTGTTGGAAAATGCTTCATAATCTATGCTTAACGCATGATTTTTCTTACTTGTTTAAATTTAATTTAGGAAATTTGGTTTCTCTCTATTCTAAAAAAAGAAAAAAGATAACAAACGCTGTCACTGCCACTGACAATGATCTTTTTGTGACCTGAGGTTTTTCTTCATTAATATTATTAGAGTTATTGCATGAAAAAATATGCAAATTGGTGGAATTATAGAGAAGTGTTTGATAAACACGCTGATGCATACAGTTTTTAAATCGTTTATAGGAGCAAAAACTACACATAGGAATTTAAACATTTTTAGATTATTTTATACATTAGAAGTTCCCGGTGAGGAAACTGCATTTATTATTTTTTTTTTTTTTTATTTGACTAATTTTTTATGAATTTATTTCCTTTTTAAATTCAAATTTTCAACATTTCGAGAATTTTTTTTTTTTTTACATATTTTAGAAAAAGGTATTATTTTTAATTGTTGCTATCTAAAAAAAAAAAAAAAAAAAAAAAAAAACAGCGCAAGAAATATTTTTTTCAAATTAAAAATTTATTTTTACACTTAAATATTTTAAATAGAAAAAAACTTTCAGATTAATATTAAATCTAGTAAAAAATATTACTACGTATTAAAAACGGGAAAATATTGAAAATTACGGCAAAAAAAAAACTATATTTACATGTGAATTTTAAAAAAGAAAGGAAACTGTAAAATAATGAATTCATTTATATGCGTTAAAAGTCGTAAATGGAGAAAATTACGCTAAATTTTAAATATCCAGAGAGTTAAAATTAAAAGATTGTGTTTACACGTACACGAGAGATTTATTTCATATCATGGAGGAAAGAGATGGAGGAGTATGGAGTAAAAAGGCTTAGCAATATGATGCGCATTATCCCTCAAATATAAATGTCTACATTCGGTCCAAACACAATATCACATTGAGCAAGGATCGAATTCTTTGACATATAAGCCATGCATTTTTTTTCTTTAAATGAAAATGATCTGCTTATATTTAAACATTCTAAAGTAACATTTCATTATATTATGAATTAAAAATTGCATTACTAATAGTTTTCTTCATTTTTTTGCAAAATCACGCGGTTTTGTTTGGGCTTTATGTAGCGGATTTTAGAGTTATAATTTTAGAATCACCCTCCAGCCATCATATTTCATCTCTATTCTTTATTTTTACTCAGAGATTTCATATTTTGATGTAATTTTTTTTTTATTATTGTTGTCAATTCTAAGAAAGCGCAAATAATATTTCTTTTCTAATGATAAAAATATATTTGCGTGACTATTATGAAAAGGAAGAAAAGTTTCGTGAAAATTACGTCAGATTTCAAATATTACATTTAAAATTACATATTTAAAACTATTTTCTTATAGCATTGTTAAGAAAATACCCTGAAGCAAAGATTCTGTTGACTTAGTTCTTTTTATATTAAATGATTTTTCAGTGTTAAAGTAGTTTTATTTAATCAAACGCGAAAACAGCCATTAACAGCAGCTGATTTGGCCTTAAAACCCGCCGTAATCGAGAAAAGAATTAAAACCCGTTTACAGGCCATCATTAGAGCTTTTTTTTAATTATAATTCAATACACCGTAAACATTTTAAAATCGGTTAAGTTAACCGATTTTTAGAATCGGAGCAGGGGCTGACGAGCGTAGCTCGTAGTGGGCAGAACCCCCCCCCCCCCCTAGTATTTTTTCTTTAAATAATTGTAATTTAAAACAAGTTGGAAATTGCACGTGAACGTAGCAAAAGAGATGCGTTCGTACGATAACCAAGTTTTAAAAACATTCAGATCTTGCTGATATAGTAGAGCGTACTCCGGATACAGTATAGTAGTCGAAACTTTACGTTTCTGTAAATATGCAAGAAGTAATTTTTATTACACCTCAGCAACGTATATCTTATTCATAAAATGTGAAATAGTTGAATATAATTAAAACACGTACCAAACCATGTTTCCCCGTATAGCATTATATAGTGGAATACTTTTGTGTGGCCCTGTAATTTAATAATAAAAATTCTTTGCATCACAGATTGTACAGAATGCATATTTTAGTATATATTTCATAGATTCATACCAATTCTATTATGTTCGAATGAGTGTAACATCATTAAAATGCATTTGAAACTTTTTCTACATTGACCGTAATGTAACGGAATCCTTTTGATTGTCCCTGTAATTGATCTATGCATCCGATTTTCATAACATTTGAAATGACTCGACAAAATTACGCAATAATTATATGTTTTAAATTTCAAACGATTAAAATGCATTTAAAACTTTTTTCCCTATTGACCGTAATGTAACGGAATCGTTTTGAATGTCCCTGTAATTGATCTATCCATCCGATTTTCATAAAATTTGAAATGACTCGACAAAATTATGTTATAATTATGTATTTTAAATTTCAAACGATTCGGTTGGGTAGTTTTTGCATTGTTATATGCGGACAGACAGACAGACGGACAGACAGACGGACGGACAGACGGACGGACTGAGCGACAACAATAGGTGCTACGTATTTACATAAATACGAACGCACCTAAAAATCCTAATACATTTGAATGAGACGACCGACATCTCTGCTAAAAAAAGAATTTTATAACGATTTTTTTTTCATTGGTATGTGATTCCATCTTAAAAGATTTTTCTGTGTAGAATTTTTCAGATTTTTAAGTCTCCAAGCCATATAAATAGATAAATCATATTAATAAAAATTCAGATATTCATATACAAATAGAAATTTAGCAAAAAATCAATATAATTTTCAATAAAATACATAGGAAGAAATGTAGAAGAACCAAGATTTTGGAAAGGATGTGCTTACACCCTGTAGTCTATAGGACATTTTCTTTTATATAGATTATAAAAATGAAAATAAAAGACTTTAATAACAATTTTATATTTGTCAGAACTTCTTCCAGAAGACAAAATTTTAAACATATCGACGAAAAAATAAATATCTATACAGGCTGCTGATGCATTTATGCATAATTTATAGAAACTATCATTAAGAAATTCTGAATGCTTCTCAGAAAGTTTGAATAGTTTTTTTAATTGCCATAAGTATATCGTGAATAAAATGAACGACAATCAGTAATTAAAATTTTATGGTTTGAACTCAAAATTTCTGAATAAAAAAGTCCACTAGATTTAGCAACGCTGTTTGTGGTTCTGTGTAAAGTTAAGAAGACTCTACCGCTTCAAAGGACTTATCTTTAGAGGTTGACTTCAGTTTCGGGTTCGGATCATTTTCAAACTGGGTATTGGCTCTCGCAAATCAGGTTTTCACAAATCCCATTTTCCAAAAGAATGTCTAAAATAAAAAGTCTAAAAATCTATATGCAATAAAACCTTCATAGCGAACACACACTGCAAGCATACATTTTTATTTAGTAAACTCTTTTCAATTTTTAACACAAATGTATTGAACACTTTTAACATTGAATACTGAACATCTTAAAATCTATACATATGCAGTAAGTCTACGTGTACATAAATACACAAGCATATGTGTGTTTTGTGTGTGTCAAAAACGAAATGTAGATAATATTTTCTATTTTAGTATAGAAGAAAAAAACGATTCTTAACTGTATCGTTAAAGAAGAATAATCTATAACTTCAATTTTTATATACATTTTATTTCTTAAGCAGAAAATTGAATACAGACTCATTCATATTGAAATATATATGTATTTTTGTGTCGGATCAGTTGCGGATGTGTGGTTGTGGGTCGTTGAAAATGTTTTTGTCGGATTGCCAGTCGAAGAAATTTTTTTGGTGGATTCGAATCGGGTTGATGGTTGACTTGACTTGAAATGTAATTTTCTGGTTTGCGTCAGTTCAAAAATGTACTTGGCCTCCCCAAGTGTTGTTTAAAATGAACTTTAAACGACTAAACGTAAAAAGAAAAACATAATTAAAAATTGCCTTCCATAGATTGTTCAAGACGTAAATTTCTCCTTTTTGGTGTTTAATATTTTTGCGCCACTTACGACGAGTATTTTTTTTTTTTTTTTCAGATGATCAGAAATAAAGCCTTATGCGGACTGATTGCTGCTCGTCCCGAATCCGAAAATTATATTTGGAATCATACCCGCAACCCGACTGAAACCAGACAAACAGAATAAGTTTGATCAGCAATTCGATTCGAACGAAAAAAAAAAGCAATCTGACAATCGATTGCAATCTGACCCGAACCCGAAATGAAAGGAAAGTAAATTATGCTTTAATGCAATTGTTAAAAGTAGTCAACAATTATATAAAAAAAAATTGGGCTTGGCCAAATTTAACTGATTTTTTACTGAACAAGCCAGACTTGTTCCAGCTGAATAATTTTCGTATGAGCTGTGTTAGAACAGGGACTAGAAGTCTTTAAGTGCCTTAATTTCCAGGCCCGGACCCGACCCGGCGCGAAGGAAAATTATTTGGCCCAACCCGGCGCGGTGTAAAATTCGAAAGTTCGGTCCAAGTATCCAATAGAAGAATCTCTTATATCTCAACAAGTATATACAAGTATCTTATTTACCAAAAACAGTAAACCCTATTCGATTCCAAATCCTTTCAATAGTCAGGATTGTCAATTTTATACCTTTAAAGTAAAAAATTAATCAGAAAATGTTTCAAACTTTCGCTTTGTTGAAAAGTGAATTTAACAACTACCAAGAAGTATATTTACAAAGATTGCGTTAACATAAGTTATTTATCACTATCTTAATACTTTTACAATTTATATTGTTTGCACTACGCATCTTAACAACAAATTAAGCCTAGTTATATGGCCATGCTCGATTAAATGTCGAAAAACAATGCAATCATGATCTCGGCCCTGCACGTGATGTCTGCCAAAAAATACTATGCCTGGGTTAGACACAAAGTAACTGTGCGATCTCTACACTGTATAAATCACATTTTTGTATTGATGTTGTCAAACTAGTTTCGCCTCGCGACGCATATTTATACTTATTCTCGCTAAAGTCATATTAATTGAAAATAGCTCATATTTTATCGTTCTTGCTTAAATTTTTAAACGAACAGGTACCCAGCAATTTTTTTATTGACCCGGCGCCGTGCAGACCTCTAACTGGGACTGAAAATTTCTGTCTGTTCATACCTTAAGAAGGATGCAGTCCAACTCCAACCGGAGCCGGAAGATGAATCCAGTCGCGCTCATCTCGATTCGAAACTGTAGAAAAAAGTCTCAAACCTACCTCGAACAGAGGTCGGGAAGGAAAATTGGGCCGGGCCCATGAAAATCTTTGCATTGAACGACCAAAAGATTAGTTCCCAAAATTTTGCAAATTTAGACTATAAAATTCTATTATATATGAAAAACAAATTCTTAAAAATAAAAATAAAAAAGTGAACTTTTTAATGAACTTCGTTCACTTTTACAACTGAGTTTGATTTGAACGAGTTCGTTTGAAAATTTTTGAGTTTGAACGCGAACTTAATTCACTTTTGAGAAATTGAGTTTGAGTTTTAGTTCGTTTTTTTCGTGAGCGTGCCCAACACTGATGCTAATATACTATAAAATGCATCTTTTTTATCCCGCTGATAAAATAATTTAAAAGAAATTAAAAAAACAAAAATTATAAATTTTTATAAACATTTCAATTTTTTTACTATTTTGGGGGCGCTTGGGAGCACTGGAAGATATGGATGGATTTATATATATAGAAAAAGATTGAACTAATATATATATAAAGCAACTTTCGCAACCCGCGCCAAAAATAAATTAAAAAATATTAAAAAGCAAAAAAAATTTTAAAATTTATAAAAATTTCAATTTTTAATTATATTTGAGGCATTTGGGGCACCAGAAGATATGAATGGATTTCAATAAAAAAACATAAGTGAATTAGTATGCATAAAAGGCAATTTTTGCACCCCGCGCCGATCCGATTATCCGAATTTCGATTTTTTTATCCACCTTAATGCATATGCCATTTTTTCAATAGGTCATTCTTCACAGCCTTTCATTCAGTTTAAAAAGTATAAGTGGAAAAAAATGAATTTATACTTGCCTTGCTCCGAATCCTATCACTGGGCAGTTTTGTGCGTTAAATTTTTTCTTGAAATCTTCGATAAAGAAAGCGTAATCTGCCAAAGTTTGCTCGATATTCAACCAGCCAATGTTTGAGGGTTCAAAACTGTCCTCACCAAAGGGAAGGGAATTTCCACGATAACACTGTAGGAAGGACATAAAAAATATTTTTTATAGCAATCAAGGTGCGCGCATTCCTTAGAATTTCCAAAGACAATGGCACCGCAATTTTATATTAGAAACCTTTGTCGAATATTTTGTATTCTGTTTGAAAAACGTTCCGCGATTAAATGATGTTAAAATTGCATTCGAAAAATGTAATAGAAGTGCATGCACCCTGTAGAAATTTCGACGATGTTTTCACAGATAAATTCAATTAATTCTCCAAATAATAAAAAAAAACGTACAAGTTAAAAAGTCTTGCGGATAGATAATTTTAAAAACAATAGAGCAATCTCCGATAAACATACTTTCATTGCCAATTTTTCTGATGAAAAAAAACCCTTTTCAAATTGAGAATAAATAAAAGCGTTTTATATTGCTTTGGACATACCTATCACCATCATCATCATCATCTATAAATCATCATCCTCTATATATCAACAGTTTTTCATTTAGCATTTTCCAGCTTCCGAGAAATATTGTAGTAATTATCTGAGCGAAGCGAAGTCTTTATACTCAGAGATACGTAACGATATTAAAAGTCAAAAAAATTCTTTCGTCAAGCAAATCTCAAAAAGGACTTGTCGGATTTTGATTCTGTTTGTACCAATAGATACCTATGAAAGTAATCTGGTGAATGCACTGCATAAGAAAAATTAGTTCTAAATAGTTTAAAAGTTACATTAAAAAAACTGATAAAAAAGCACAATTTATTTGCATACGTCACGGAAACTTGGTGTGCGTCAATTTCCGCCGACTAGATATTTTTGTAGACAACCGAATCAGAGTGCATGGAGTGAATAGTTGTCTTGACAAAGCGGAGCGTAATACACATAGTACGTAACGATATTAAAAGTCAAGCATAACTCTTTCGTTAAGCAAATCTGGAAAAATACATATCGGATTGCGATTCTGGTTGTACCAAACGGTATCTATGAGAGTAATTTACTGAATGCACCTACTTTCAAAAATTAGTTCCAAATAGTTTTAAAACTATTTTTAAAAAACTGATAAAAAGCCCAATTCATTTGCTTACGTCACAGAAATATTGTGTGCGTCACTTTTTACCGGTTGTATATTTTCTTTAGATTCCCAAATTTAAGCACATGGAGCAAGGAAAATACGCAAACAATTTTTAAGTACAATTAATTATTCGCGTTTGAAATGAAATAGACGCCCTCTCGCGGACAAAGTCTGAAAAACGAAATAGAACTGATACCGTGAGCATGAAATCAGTGTTTAAAAGGCCGATAAATAAATAAACAGTTCTATAACGCGTGCAACGTTGGGTTCTTTGTATTAAAATTATCTAAAATCAAAATTTTATACACAAAGTTTAGATCTATAATATAAAAAAATACATTTGACTTACTCATGGCAAAATAGCATGACAGCAACACAATGCTTTCATGCTTCAGCTTCTCTAAAGCAATTACTAGATTTTCCAGCATCTACAAATTCTAAAATTGTCGATATTTGTAATTTATCTCCCATAATTAAATAAAAAAGATAAAAAACTGCACTTTAAATAGCTCTTTAAACTGGTTCTATGCTACAGTGCTACAGCATGGAACGTAAACAAACAAACGTAAACAAACGATTATCAGGTCTATTACAACGCCATCTTTCGGTCATTACAAACGCGAATATTTAAACTTAAGATACAAACTGAAAAATAATTTTGTTCTTGTTGTTAATTTAAAAGAAAAAAGTCTTAATTCTTAGTAACTTAGTATTAGTACTTGAGATTTTGCGATAATTTTTATAATAGCACTTAATAGCCGCCATTAGCATCTTTTATATTTCTCACCTTCGCAGATGCAAATTGGAAACAATTATGTCGTGTTTAAATAAAATATGTGCTGAAATAAAATATTGGTACTTCTTCGTTACCTCGTGATCAATTTCGCCAAATTGTACATATTCACATATTTTTTATTTTAAATAACGAAAGAAGAAATAAATTAGTGAAACATTGATAAAAATACAAATAAAAAGCGGCATAAAAAATCATTTGATGACGTTTTAAACATTTGTTTACATTGTTTAATGAGACATTCACGATCATTCATGATTGGCATTTTATCTTATTGTTTGGCGATAATTTTTTGGTCTACAGGATAATCAAGTAATATCAAAAAAGGAACTATAGTTGAAGCGAAGAATAAACAGTTATAAGTAATAAACTTAATAAAAAATATTAATATCACAATAAATCGTAAATCGTAAAACACTTATAGCAATATTCAAAAACAGTGTTTTCATCAATTTGACGGGAAAAAAATCGCGCTAACATGTAGCTTATATTTTTACTCATAAATATGACATCTGTGCCATATTTACGAGTAAAAATAAGCATAAACGATCATCAGGTTTGAAATATCAATTTCTGAAGCCCAAACTGGACCATAATTTATAAAAATGTCAAGGTAAAGATATTATTTGAAAAGTATCATGAAATTAGAGCAGAGATATCATATACGCATCGGGTTTGGCGCAAATTTCGCGAAAATCATTTTTGGATGAATTTCGATTATTTTAAAAAGCAAGTAACAATTAAAAAAAGCACGATTAAATTTAGGTTATATCCTTCTATAGTAAAAAAAAACTAGCCTTAAAAGGAATGACTCCTGGAATGATGCTGATGTGGAAGATTTCCGGAACTAACGAATCCGGGTTGTCCACTCCTTCCATGAGTCGAATAGACCAATCAGGAAAGGGCTCCGTCTATGCATCGCCGTATGGGTTACCATAAAGAGAGGAAAGGTTACCATCGCCAAAAAATCGCCAAGTTTGTCGCCAACTTGGCGATATATTGCCAAATTTGGCGACCAAAATTAGTTGTAAAAGTGACGCCAACTTGGCGATAACTGTAATATTTCGCCAAATTTTTAATTTCTTTAGAACACCAGTCGTTTGATGCATCATTTGAGAGGTTTGCAACTGCTTATTCATATAATGGATGTCTTGTGTGTTATCCCACATTCTGCTCCCCAGGGGGGACACATTTTTAATTTCTTTAGAAGAGTAGTCGTGTTACACAAGATTTGAAAGGTCTGCAACTGCTTATTCATATTATGGATGTCTTGTGTGTCACCCCCACACTCTGCTCTGCCCAGGGGGGGGGTCACATTTTTAATTTCTTTACAACACCAGTTGTGTGACACATCATTTGAAAGGTCTGCAACTGCTTATTCATATTATGGATGTGTTGTGTGTCATCCCCCACTCTGCCCCCCAGGGGGGCACATTTTTAATTTCTTTACAACACCAATTGTGTGACACATCATTTGAGAGGTCTGCAACTGCTTATTCATATTATGGATATCTTGTGTGTAACCCCCCCCCTGTCCTCAGAGGGGGCGCATTTTATAATTTCTTTACAACACCAATTGTGTGACACATCATTTGAAAAGTCTGCAACTGTTTATTCATTTTATGGATTCTTGTGTGTCACCCCCACTCTGCCCCCCAGGGGGTACATTTTTAATTTCTTTACAACACCAGTCGTGTGACACATCATTTGAAAGGTCTGCAACTGCTTATTCATACCGTGGGGTATTGGCGAGCGCAGCAAGCAGGGGGTAACCAATAATTTGGAATCGCGAAGCGATTACGCGGGGGGTTGGCGAGCATAGCGAGCAGGGGGGCGGGGCCCCCCTAGTAAATATAGAAAAAATAAGCAATTTATTAATAAACAAACAACAATAGCCAGATCACCATGCAATGTAAATAATGATATTTTAGCGCTAATTATATGGAAAAGTTCCATTTCCTGTTCTAAATTATTTGGCGAGCTTTTTTTTTTTTTTTTTTTTTTTTTTTTTGTAATACTTGGTTATTTCGTAGACCAATTGCGCCAAACTACACAAATCCCCAAACTGTTTGTGAAATTACATAAATTGACCTAATTTGTATTTTAAATAACAGAAGAATAAATACATTTTTAAAATGCAATAAGAAATACACTTTAAAAGTTGAATTAAAAATCACTTTATGACGTAACAAGCGCGCGTATCATAATTAATGACAAGTGAAAGTAACATTTACTATCATTCAGTATTGACATGTAACCTTGTAGTTTGGCGATAGTTTTTGATCGACAAGGTAACCAAGAAGTGCCTTTTTTTGCCATTAAATATATCGATGTGGTTGTAATCTTCAGATTGTGAGGTTGCTTTTTTTCTGACCTTTCCAACAAAGCTGAAAAATATTTATGCATTCGGTTTGTCTATTCGTCTGTCCACACTCAAACATCCGTAAATATACACCGATTTATATGCAATTGGAAACCTTATTTAGGGTCTCCTAGGCATGTTTGATATTGTATATGAAGTATGTGGGATTAATAGTTTATTTACAGGGGCACCCAAAGATTTTCATAACAGTATGGTCTATTGGAAGAAATTCTTTGCAGAATATTTTAATGAAATTACACTATTGCAAATTTACGAAACTTATATAAACCACTGAATTTCATTACGATTAAGTTATAACAGAATATTTATAGCAGTTTTAATCCAATTACAAGGACACACAAAAGAAATCGGTTATGATACTGTTTTTGAGCAATAATTTCTGGAAATGCGTTTTCAATTTCGACGTGCGCTTTTAAATTTAACTGTTTTTTTAGGTGTGACCCTAATTAATATAAAATATTTAGTGACTATAGTCGCCGTCTGATCCGCTCGTCTGTATCTCCACATATAACAGCACAAAAACCATCCTACGGAATCGTTTGAAATTTTAAATATCTATTTGTTGCCGAATTTTGTTGAGTCGTTGCAAATTTTAATAAAATCGGATAAATTCAAATACAGGGACAATCAAAATTATTCCGTTACATTACGGCAGATGGGATGAAATAGTTTCAAGCTCTTTTTAATGATGTTAAACCCATCGAAACATAATGAAATCGATATGCATTTATGAAGAGCACTAGAATACATATTTTGTAGAACATGCCCCGCAAAAAATATTTATTATTCATTTACACGTCACCACAAAAGAATTCCATTATAAAATAGTATGAGGGGTGGGAAATTAACTTTTCAGCTTTACTAATCTAGGAATTTTATCATAGAATCATTTTCTCAATTTAGCCCTAGCAGGCCTTTTAAATAATAACCCTTTTCCGGTAAAACGGCGTAATCGAGTTCACAATGGCGTATTTGAGCCAGCATGTTACGCTAAAAAAAATATGTTCAGATTTGTAAATCACTTGTGATGAAACTTTGACAGCTCAAAGCTTATGCAGACGAGGTATTCAGATCTCGTTCATATCTTATGCTATTGGCATTGCCAACAGTGGAATAATCGTAAAAAAATGGAGAATATACGCTCTAAGCAGAGAGTATATGCTCAAGTTATAGAATATATCCTAGAATGTATGTACTGGGGCTTTTTGAGAAAGAGGGCGGGGGAGATAAGATGATTCTTAAAAAATCCAGAAAGCATGTTGCGTATACCTCTGTAAACTCTCTACTACATTCATGATTGCCGATTCGTTTTATTTTATGTATGCTAAAGCGAAATACAGCTCAATTCCGTGGGAATGGGTTTAAAACGAAAACAAATCAGCGTATGTAGTGGCCAGCATGCACGACCCATTTAAATCAGATTGAGCATATCTGGAACACATTCGAAACAACAGATTGTATTCCTTTGTTGGCGTTTTAGGGATTTTTATGTATCTTTTTTAAGTGAGAATACCCCAATTTTTTATCGAAAACCTCATCGCATACATTGGAAACAGACGTAGATATTATATTATTATATATGTTAATTATTTTGTTCTATCCATTTAAGGGCACTACACACCATATAAAAAAATCCCTCATTCTACTCAACCATCATGATTTGCACCAATTTTAGGTACTAAAATTGATGTGTATATTCTTTACATCATTTCAAAGAGTTTAAATTCAGATACAAGATATTTTAGCGCTTTGTTAGCTGTATTCTTCAAATTTTATACTTATGCGTGACTGTTTTGTACAGTTTGATTTCCCATTTTTTAACCGTGTATAGGAATTTGTATGTAATATTTTGCAAATGTACCATTCACCTTGCTCTTTTTTATTTCAATTTGTGACAATGTATAATCAATTAAAGATAGAATCTCTTTTTACTTTTAGCATATTATTTTAAAAACTCTGTTCTAAGCAATATCGCTCAGACTAATCCCTCAGAGGGAAGTCCTAGTATAACTTTTTCCACTAATATTACATGTTACGTTTCTAACCTAGATGTCCATATTTAGAGATACGATGGGCTCGAGGTGAAATTTTTATTTCACCTTGTGAAATTATTATTTATTCATGAAAGATGAAATAAAAATATAGATTTACTATAACATACATGTCTTTTCATGGATTTTATTTGTAGAAGGGCATAAATCTACGAAGATATTTAGTTTTGCGTTGCATTTTATATAAAACTAGCAGGCTAAGCCCGCTGCGCTGGTCTATTTTTCAAAACAAAACATGAATCAAACAAAATATTGAATATGATTGCGTTTTTTAAAGCAACTTCACCTCGAATGCTCTTTCACATTTCTGAAAATCATACAAAACGCCAATGTATTTAAAGATAGAAAACCAACGATTATAAATGCACGAAAAATGCATTAAAAGTTAGCAAACAGCTGTTTCGAATCTACTGTCGAGATTCTTCATGAGTGCAAAACTCAGTAAGCTAGAAAAAACAGAACTGAGCCAAAAATAAAAATAACAATGGAATCAAGGCCCGTTGACGCCAAAATATATTAAAATAATAATAAAATATTATTTTGTTGTATCAGCTTATGCATTTGATAAAATTCGGGCTTTTAAGAAAAAAATATCTCAGTTGACCATTTATTGTAGAGTTTGATAGATAAATGAAACAAGTATGAAAAGAGCAGTTTAAATATTGTCTATTCGCCATACATCTAAAATATCGAGCATTATGATCGCAGAGATTGACCATTGAATTTAAACAATTTTCAAGTGATTCATTTTCATTTGATAGTTTTTGAACTCTAAACCTCTCAACTTGAGGATATGGGTATCTGTGGAAACCTTAATACATCCTCTATCAATATTATTGTATATTTCGCAACGTACATCTGCTCTTGATAAATCTATTACAGTGTTCCGTTTTTGGAATGCAGCAGAATAAATAAAGTTAAATAAAGTTTTCCTTAGAAAAATAAAGTGAATGTTTTTTGAATGTGTGAAATTCATTTTTTGATACAGATGTCATATACGCATCACGTTGGCGTGATTGAAACAAAATGAACATTTTATGCCTCAAATGGTAATCCAGCTTTGTTTTTAATTTATTAATGAAGTATTTATTTACTTTCATTTGCATTTTAAAATGATACAAAATGTTATGCTCTATACATAGAAAAGTAAAATAGAAAATAGAAATGTATCTGTCATTTGAAAACGAAGTTTCCATTAAAGTGGCGCCAGAAATGTATCACCCCAACGTGGTGCATATATGACATTTGTGCCTCTTTCTTACAACATGGGTGTGTGCATTTGCACCTAAATTTAGTTATTTAGCTCTATTTTTGTAATAACTGGAGTTTGTACAATGTACGGTACTACTTGATTATTTTGAAGAGAAAAAAATTAATAGCAGATTATAGGAATAAATGTCAATAATCGATGATCGTAAGTATGATAGCAATTGATATTACACGTGATGCACGTATTTTTTTACGGCATAAGTGCTTTTTAATTCGACTTTTAATTTGTATTTTTTATTTATGTTTTACTGTTCTTTCGTTATTTAAAATGAATTTATGTAAATTTAAAGAGTTTGGCGAAACTGGCCGACGTGTTAATCAAGTAGCACTCAATTTACATTTGAAAATACCATATTTCACAAAAAACTCCATCACAAACCCGGATTTGCAAGATTTACTTCCAATACCAATGCGGCAAAATCCTCGTTTTAGAATAGCGAAGAAATGTGCATTTTTAAAAATTATTTTCGTTATTTTAAAACGAAAATATTAATAAATAAAAAAAAAGTTACTATAGCACAAAACAATTTATAGAATTTCTAAAAAGAAATTGAAAGTAAATAAACAATTTATTAATACAGAAACAACTATTACTATGTTACCATATCAGGCAAAATAACACCGTTTTGGCGATAGTCAGATACCTCAGTGTGTATATAATATCTGTGCCAAACATGTTTGGAAAAAACAATAATCGTTATTTATACAGCATGTTTAAATGCTGTAGCATAGTGAAAAAAATGTATACATGACATATACGCACCACATTGGCGCGTTTTTTTTTTTTTTTTTTTTTTTTTTTTTTTTTTTAACCATTTGAAAAATGGTTGTTGTTTTCGGGAGAATGGACCCGATGATGTTACCACTTTTGAATGATGTTACCACTTTTGAATGATGTGGTCACTTTTGAATTTAAATTAATTTCTTTACTTTTAGAAGAGTTTTTATTTGAATTTAAATTAAATTCTTTACTTTTAGAAGAATTTTTATTTGAATAGTAAATTAAAATGGTTAAAATCATTGTAATAAAGGAGAAAACTAACAAATTTAAAAATGGGTAGACGGAAATTAACAGATGCGGAAAAAGCCGAAGCCAAAGAAATGAATGAACGTGAATATCGCATTCAATGATATTAAACACAATACGCGTACTTAAACAATCATAAAGTGATTTTTATTTCTTCTTTTGCTATTTAAAATAAAAATTTAGTCAACATGTATAAGTTGCTTATTAGTTTGGCGATTCGTATCATTTGGCGAAATTGGTCGACGGGATAACTGAGTAATACTGTATTTGGTTTGGCGCAAAAACGTCTTTCAATGCAGAAAATGATAAAATCAAAAGATTATTGAGCCGCTGAAAACCAATTACGTGTTGAAAGGCGATCACGAAAAAGGAAGCAATTTAATGCCGAACCGATTAATTGTAAAACATCATGTCGCCAGGGCGACCAATCCACTAGCCATGGCGTTTTACTATCGGTCGGTTCTAACCAGGAAAATTTGAGTGCCAATAGTGATTCTAACAAGCCGGAAAATGTTATAGCTATTACTCTTGATTTTCCACCACCTAAAAAGAAAACTAAAAAGCAATCGGCTTGGGAAAAACTGGGAAAAAACTTTTTTGATTCGATGTCTGATGGACCCATTCACAGATGCATGTGCTGCGATCGATTTTGGTTTAAAACCTCCATCACCAAAATTCTGCTCTGTAAAATCAAACAATATATGCCAAAGTCTTACAAGTATAACAGTATATGCCAAAGCTGTATTTTAATAATGATTACTTTTGCACCAACAATGTTAAATAGTTTGAAATGTTTCTTTCGTCGCCAACTTTTATGCTTGGCGACAATAGAGTGATATAACTTAAACGAACCGTACCTTCAAATTGCAGCATGTATAAAGTCATTTATAGCAGTGGCACGGATAATACACAATAAAACAACTGGTATTTAGCTTAAAATGATAGATGAATGTATCGAGTGAAACATTTTTCAAATGGTTGGGGTAATTTCTTAAATTACAATTTTTTTTTTTTTATTAACCATTTGAAAAATGGTTGTTGTTTTCGGGAGAATGGACCCGATGATGTTACCACTTTTGAATGATGTTACCACTTTTGAATGATGTTACCACTTTTGAATTTAAATTAAATTCTTTATTTTTAGAAGAATTTTTATTTGAATTTAAATTAAATTCTTTACTTTTAGAAGAATTTTTATTTGAATAGTAAATTAAAATGGTTAAAATCATTGTAATAAAGGAGAAAACTAACAAATTTAAAAATGGGTAGACGGAAATTAACAGATACGGAAAAAGCCGAAGCCAAAGAAATGAATGAACGTGAATATCGCATTCAATGATATTAAACACAATACGCGTACTTAAACAATCATAAAGTGATTTTTATTTCTTCTTTTGCTATTTAAAATAAAAATTTAGTCAACATGTATAAGTTGCTTATTAGTTTGGCGATTCGTATCATTTGGCGAAATTGGTCGACGGGATAACTGAGTAATACTGTATTTGGTTTGGCGCAAAAACGTCTTTCAATGCAGAAAATGATAAAATCAAAAGATTATTGAGCCGCTGAAAACCAATTACGTGTTGAAAGGCGATCACGAAAAAGGAAGCAATTTAATGCCGAACCGATTAATTGTAAAACATCATGTCGCCAGGGCGACCAATCCACTAGCCATGGCGTTTTACTATCGGTCGGTTCTAACCAGGAAAATTTGAGTGCCAATAGTGATTCTAACAAGCCGGAAAATGTTATAGCTATTACTCTTGATTTTCCACCACCTAAAAAGAAAACTAAAAAGCAATCGGCTTGGGAAAAACTGGGAAAAAACTTTTTTGATTCGATGTCTGATGGACCCATTCACAGATGCATGTGCTGCGATCGATTTTGGTTTAAAACCTCCATCACCAAAATTCTGCTCTGTAAAATCAAACAATATATGCCAAAGTCTTACAAGTATAACAGTATATGCCAAAGCTGTATTTTAATAATGATTACTTTTGCACCAACAATGTTAAATAGTTTGAAATGTTTCTTTCGTCGCCAACTTTTATGCTTGGCGACAATAGAGTGATATAACTTAAACGAACCGTACCTTCAAATTGCAGCATGTATAAAGTCATTTATAGCAGTGGCACGGATAATACACAATAAAACAACTGGTATTTAGCTTAAAATGATAGATGAATGTATCGAGTGAAACATTTTTCAAATGGTTGGGGTAATTTCTTAAATTACAATTTTTTAATCTTTTTAATTTTTTTTTTTTTTTTTTTTTTTTTTTTTCTTCTGATGCCGATTCGGAGAAAATTTTGTTTTCAAATACCAGTTACATATATAGTTTAAAATTATTTTCTGTTATTTTAAATAGAAAATAAAAATAAATTTTAAAAAGTTTAGTTAATAATTATAAAACAAAACTATTTATATCCTTAAAAAAAATCTCTATAAATAAAAGGAATTCTGAGGATAATTAATTAATTGAGGCACAGGGGAAAGCAAATCTTGGCAATGCGCCAACTCGGTCCAGAGGAAGCAAATCTTGGCAATGCGCCAACTCGGTCCAGAGGAAGCAAATCTTGGCAATGCGCCAACTCGGTCCAGAGGTATAAAAGCAAGATAGAAAAAAACGCGCAGGTCTGTGCATTCAAGTACAACCACCCATATGTATATGCTGAAAGTTTGTTCTGACGCTCACCCGACGCACGTGGAGTGCCGATGGTCCGGGGAGAGTCACCGGGGGATCCGTCGCCAGCTGAGAGAGAAGCGTAGAGTCACCGGGGGATCCGTCGCCAGCTGAGAGAGAAGCGTACCATACACATAAATTATTAAATAAACTTTCAAATTAAGCCCGGCGAAGCGGGCTGCGTATGCTAGTAAATAAATAAAAATTTATTAATAAATAAACAACAGCCAGGTTACCAAGTGAGGCATAAAATCGCCTTTTATTGCAGTCGCGCAAATGTGGCGCATGTATGACAAATGTGCCTAGATTAAAATAGTTTATATAACTGGAAAAAAAAAGAAAAAAATTGTAAATAGACAATTTATTAATAATAAATAGAAAATAACATCCGGGATGCCATATCAAGCAAAATAATGACACTTTGGCGTCAGTTAATTACCCAGATGTATATATGGTATTGGCGTAAGAGACAAATCGCACCAATGTAGTGCGTATGAAATATCTGTGCCAAAAAAATTTTAAAAGTTGCAGTTAAATTATTTTACAATATTTATGTATGTGGAAAGACATTTACCCTAAAATGTAAACATTATTCATTTTTGTGGTATTAACTGCTATATATGTATTTAAGTTAAATGTAAAATTTTTCCCTAAAAATGCTCTCACTCATTAAAAGAGAGAGAGAGAGAGAGAGAAAATAGTTTTTGCAAACAACGCTTTTTTTTTTTTTTTTTTTTTTTTTTTTTTTTTTAGGTTTAGAATCACATTGATTGGCGACAAAAGTAGATTGAAACACCCAAATGAACAAACATACAAATAATAATTGGAGACTTTTAAAAAATATTAATTCTGCGAGTTTTTTCTGTAAAACACATAACGGGAAAATTAGATTTAAAAATATTTAAAAAAAAAAAAGAAAGGAAAAAAAATACTTATGTTTTACCTGATGAAATTTTTGAGATGTTTTCTTTTAATCTGGCTCGAAAGAAATAAATAGCCAAATATTGTGTTACTTCAAAACTTTCTTTCACATTGAGTTACTTTTTAAATATTATAAATATTTTTTTTTTTCGTTAAAGATAAATATTTTCCTTTCATAATATTATTTTGCACTAAACGGATTTTTTCTTTTTATCATTATTTATTTTAAAATCAATGAATTAACAGGTTTTTTTATCGAAATGTTTATATTATTTTCCATTAGAGAAAGCATTTAATTTCTTTTTTGAAATATAATTATCGCCAAAAAATTAGTTGTTGCAACCCTTCCGTCAAAAATAACCGAAAAATACGAAATATAGTACAGAGTCAGTGTTATCCCTGTATATTTGTATCATAAACCTCCGCAAAAATATTTCCTATCGAATGATATAATCTACAAAAAAATCCATCGGGTAGTTTTTGAAAACACTCGTTTGGAAGTTTCAGAATTTCTGCTTTATAATATACATGATATGATATATACAGTGAAACCTCCAAATAAGGGACACCTATGGGACCGAAACTTTTGTCCCTTAAATAGAGGTGTCCCTTATTCAGAGTTTTTATTTTTTTTTTTTAATTAATCACTCTGAAGGATATGAAAATAATAAAATATTAAAGGTGAAGTTTAAATGTAGTTAACGTGTATAAATTACATTAATCAGACACAAAATGTATAGAAAATTAATTAAAGTTTTTAATTGATTACCAAATCATTAAATGATTTGTAGAATTATTAATTTGAATTTTTTATGCAAACTGTATACATGCAAAAAGTGTAAAAACATTTAAAAGAATCATACTTGAAGTAATCAATCAAAAGTGATTGTTTTGCATATTTCAGTTTTTCACTATAAATTTTTCAAGTGTTCATTTATCATACTTATAGATTTTAATTCTTCATTATCAACAGTATTAAAAAAAAAAAAAAAAAAAAAAAAAAAAAAAACCTACTCAATTGTTTTGCGTATTTTAACGCAACAAATCTCTCAACTACTCAGTTCAGTAAGCGGAAACGTTTTGACACATTTGCAAATTCATTTTTTAATAGAAAGGTATACAATTAGAACTTCTGATTACGGAAGCTATTTGGAATGAAAAAGTGTTTTCACGTTTTTAATAAATTACCTATTGAGTTAAAAGTGATTTTGATCACGTGACATACATTTTTCATCCCTTCTTGAGTACTTCTTATTTTGTGTATAAATCCGGTTCAAAACACCTATGTTGACAATATTGTCTGAAAGATCTGTTGCATTTGAAAAAGAAAAAAAAACAGAAAAAATAGAGTGTCCCTTATTCAGGGGTAAATACATTACGTCCTATACAAAGGGACTGGGACCGGAAGATTTTTCCCTTAAATAGAGATGTCCCTTATTTGGAGGTTTCACTGTATATATATATTTATTATTATTATTATTATTATTATTATTATTGATTTTTTTTTTGTTTGTTTGTTTGTTACTAGGAGAATTCTAACGAGCTATGTTTGCCAATCTTCCTTCAGACCTGCAAGTTCTAAAAGTTTCTAAGTTTAAAAAAAAAAGTTGTTGAAAAAAAAAGTTGTTAAAAAAAAGTTGTTGAAAAGTTTCCAAGTCTCTAAGTTTTTTATTGAAATACATTTGAACGGTACTTTTGTTGTTAGAAAAGAAAAGTTATTTGTGCTGTCTTAGAATTCACAAGAATAGTTGTAAAGATTATCTCAAAATATGAAATAAATATCTCGGCGCAAATGTATTTTAAAATTTAAACTGTTTAGCAATATTATTGTTTGGTCATTTCAAATATGATGTAATTTCTCCTATTTACTGTTTGTAACACATATTAATGAATTTATCATTTTAAGGTTTTACTCTTTGTAATAATTCACATGAAAATATTTTTATCGCTCGAAAGAAAATATTTTCATTTTCGCTTACTTAGGATTGGCAGCAATTGTTTAAAATACCTAGAAATGTGATATGTCTCTAGGAAATATCTGATGCAAATACATATATTTATACAGTTGTATCATTTTAAACTTGACGTAATGTTCACCGAATATTTCTTTCTCTTTTTAATATTTACATGAAAATACTTTTGTTTTTAGAAAAGAAGTATTTCTTGTCGGAGAATTCAGGACAATAATTGAAAAGATTATCTTAAAATATGAAAACAATTTCTGGTGCAAATACATTTTATTTATTTTAAACTGTTTTTCCAACTGTTCATTATTTGGCCATTTTAATTGTTACATAATTTTATGCATTTACGACTTTAACGCATAATAATGAGTTTATTGTTTAAGAATTTTCTGTTTTTTAAGTCAAGCGTAAATATAGTTTTTATGACGTAATTTTCAACATTTTCTTGTTTTTAACATGCAATTATTTATTAAAATAGCAAATATGCAATTATTTAGTTCTAATATAATTTTTTTTTACTGTTTGTATTAGCCACATTTTTTTTTTTTTTTTTTTTTTTTTTTTTTTTTTGAAGGAAAGATTTTTTGCGCTGTTATTAAAATTGGAAACAATTTAAAATAATTCCCTTTTCTAAAATCCAAAAGATATCTCTCAAAATGCTGAAAATTTCAATTTAAAATGGAAATAAATTTCAATAAAATGTGTCAAATAATAAAAAAAGAAAAAGAAAAACACCCCACTCTGCACGCCGAGAGCATCTAATGCATAAAATGATCTAAAAATGTTTAAATTCCTATGTATAGTTTTTGCTCCTATAAAACTTTTGTAATAGAACGATTTTTAACAACTTTAACATTGACTATCTCTTAAAATAATTATTCGATTTAAAAACTGTCCGAATCAACTTGCTTATTAAGCTTTTCTTCTAATACTACTATTTTTCATATTTCTGTATGAAAAAGTTTTCATAGTAATAAGGAAAAATAATCCCTTGTCAAAAAAAAAAAAAAAAAAAAAAAAAAAAATCATTGTCAGCGACGCACGGTAGTGTATTTTTCAAATTTAGCCGGACAAAAGTCGATTTTTCAAAACGCTGTCAAGGAGAGAAAAATTTAACTAGCTGTGAAGATAAATAAATAAATAGATGGGGTTTCCTGATACGCTTATAAATTGTTGTGTTGTGCGAGCAAATAAGTACCAGGAAAGATAAAATTTACTCGCAGCAATACATTTTTAATTGTACTTTAAAGTTCTATTTTGCGCCTGTTTATTTTAGTGGGATGGTTGAATTATTTACTTATATCATTTATCATTTAATCATTATCATTTAATGATATCATTTACTTATATCATATAATTTTCTGAATTGTGAAAACCCATGTATATATGTTTATATTTCACATTATTTACATTCTGTTTTTTATTATTATTAGACATGATAAAACGACATGAAATGTGTCGTGTATTTTGGAAATTTATGTTGTTCATTTCAATACATAATAAAACATTTGCTATACATCAAAATCGATCCGGATGATTTTTTTACTTTAAATGACAGTTTAAGATACATAGTTAATAATTTTGAAAAGTATAGTTGGTAGTAACTACGATTTTAAAAGTATTCTTTTCAAACACACAATTTTATGTTTCTGTAAATAATAACATTTTCAATTCACTTTCAATTTGAAATGCATTCTTGAATAGATAAATTAAAATTGTTATTAGAATTCGTTGTTTGTTGACATAAAATACTTCCGTTTTACATATCAAACTAATTTTTTGCACCTTTTTTTCGATGTCTAGAGGGGGTTCCGCCCTCTGCTTTTTACGCTCACCAACTCCCCTGCGTAATTGTTTCGCGATTTCGTTCGGTATCGCAAAGCTATCCCTATTTTATAGCTAATCTCAGCCAAAAAATTTTCGTGATTCAATTCCGTATCGCTTCGCGATTTCTTATTTTCTGTGCACCCAATTTTTAGATTTTACTTGATAAAAATCTCCATTGCTCCCCCAAATTTTGACATCTGCTATTTTCAAGAATTTTATTATGTGTTATAAACTATTTTAAAGTTTTAAACTGATCCCCTTGTTATAGTTCCCGATTTTGTTAGCACCCCTCCCTTTTCCCGAAAAAGTTACGCGGCATTTTTTATATGTATTACAAACTATTTTAAAGTTCAAGATAGGTCGCCTCGAAAGATTTCAAATTTATATGAAATCGTGTTCTGTTAGTTCCACATTCCATTACCAGAGAGCGCTCTATATTCTAAACAAAACTTTATCTGAACGAAACTCCGTTAAACAACATATTACTCAAGATTATTCGAGAAGATGACGATCGTATGCAACAATTTAAGATATTTTATGAAATTACTATTCAAAAATAGCGGTAACTAACCTTGACATTTTGGGTAGATTTCGTAAGAAATAGTTTATATTACATTCTTCCATTTGTTCGAATTTCTGAAAAGTTTTTGCAGATCTACACCGATTATAACCCCTAGACCTCAACACTACTATCAGTAAAAAACTTTAAACATTTGTCTATCTATCTATACTTTTTTATGAGCACGATAAATTTCACAATTCTGCACAAATCGCTTCCAAACTGATACATAAAATCAAGGGGCAGAAAATCTCGGTCAGGCTCCTTAACAGGCAAAATCGGACTAAAGAGGCGGAAATAAGGAACTGTTTTGCGAAAATCGGAAAATCCCCATAACTTCTTAATTATACCAGATATCTAAAGAGTTTAAAGTTTTTATTACTTATAAAAAAAGGACCATAAATTTACGGATGATAGATTTTCGATTAAACTAAAAATGGACTTAAGATAATATATATATATATATATATATATGTATATATAATTTTTAGGGAGAAAAAAAAGCTTAATTACGTCAACTCTCAAATCAAAATCCAATTAAATTTATTATAAATCTTCTTAATATTATCTACAACTTTTATACTGACAAGTGTTTGGAGGGACCAACTCTTACTTCCAAAAAAAATTAAAAACGAAAACAAAACCATTAGACATACAATGTGAGTCTATGAAGTTTGACGAAATATTGGAAATAACGCCAAGTTAGCGTCACTTTTGCTCGGTAACTTTGACCGTCAAGTAGGCGACAAACTTGGTGATATTTGGTAAAAGAACCGGGTGTCACCTGATGGTGGGCAACCCCTGCGGTTTTCATACGAATTGTGTATTTCCAATTGAGCAAAAAAATGTCCCGTCCGGAAAACGAACCCAAATCGTTGACTTACAGGGCCATTGCTCTATCGTTTTCAAGCTAACTGGGCCGAGAATCGGCGAGCAAATTTCGCTCAAATAACCCCTGCAGTTTCTGGTATCTACACAGATTTTCATTGGTCCATTTCCAAATCGTTACTTTATTTTATATATAAGGATTGTTTACATACTTACATGCTCAACGAATAAAACAAGTGCTTTATGGGTCGGAGCGATCTCCATGACAAAATCATCATTCCACTTCTTGTCAATAGGAACCTCGTTCCCGAGATAGAAGAAGATAGGACCTCGTCCTTTTTCCCACCAAGTGTCTGAAAATAATTTTAAATACAAAACTTATGCAATATAATTAACTTTAATTACTTACATTGTTTTTCTTAATTGTATTCGGAATATTAGCTGATTGTTTAAAATGATCGATGACAGCATCTCCATTTCCAATGTGTAAACTTTTCATTGCTTAAACTCAAAGATGTTTTTACGATGGGTTGCATTAAGACCTAAGCCATGAAATGAGGTGAAATCGTCTCGATACATCAGAGTACTTCGAGACGTTATGGGGTCAAGGATTTGATCTCCCCAGAATTCCATATTGTGAAATGATCACCAGCGAAAAGGAGAAGGGGGAGCCATTGTCCCTTCTTGTATCTTGAAATTTAACAACCTTTGGTTATTTTAAAATCTAAAAAGTATTGAAAGTTATTCTTTTCAAATGACTTAAAATAATACAAACATTACTTTGATAATTTTAATTTCTTCAAAAAAATAGTTAATTAATTAATTAAAAGGAAAAATCTGTCACTTAAATTGACCAAAGCAATAGAAATTTTTTAGGCGTGGTTAAATAACCTTAAAATCAACCTTACAGAGAGCTTGTATATGCAATAAAATTAGGAGATGAGCTTCGCACAACACACGCGCATTGCCGATAAAAATGTAAAGCACGCATACCTCGTATTCATTATTCTACAGATATCTTCACAATGACTGTACGATTGATGCTAAAAGCACTAGACAGCTCAGGGAAAATCTCTTGTGCTCGTTGCGTTGTTCTTTATAAATTCTTTAATTCGTTCTGTTTCTGTGAAAATGTTCGCTGTACCTTTTCTCAATTTTTGCATCTTGTAAGTTTTTGCTATGCGGAATGAAGTTTTTTGCACAAAGTTCCACAAATTGTTTACCAGAATGCAGTAATTGGGAAAAGAGACTGCAAATACCTTCGGAGAAACCGAACGTAAACGCAAGAGAGATTTTTAATGTTTTGTCCACTATTTTCAGTGCCGATGATACAGTCATTGCGAGAATATCTGTAGAAAAATGAATACGAGGCATGCGTGCTTCACATTTTTATCGTTAATGTGCGTGTGTCATGCGCAAGCTCATCTCCTGACTTTACTACCTTATACAGCACCCTGTGTCAGTTTGATTTTAAAGTTTCTTTTCTTTTAACTACATATAAAAAATTCTCATAGCTTTAGCAGCATATTGATGAAATTTCAGGTCTTTTGGACCGGTGTTTCTTTTGTTACAGGGTTTTATTTTCACGACTTAAAAAAAACAGCCTGTATTTTTAAAATTTATATTTTATTAATTTGAAACTCATCTCGAAAATGAAATAGACAATTATGAAGTAAAGCATTTCACAGCGAGTAAACATTAGCAAAAACTTTAAGTGCGTTTATTTTTCAGAAAAACTTCAGATTTCTTTTGTGTATCCATGTATATGAGCAACAAATGCTATGACTACCCTATTATATAGTAACTATGTAGTGAAATTTGATGATTTCTATAAATTTCCATACATTTTAAATAACGTAATGTCATTAAAATACACAACAAACGATTTTTCCTAGTTGACATGATTTAATGGACACCCCTCTTTTGAGAGCCCCTATAAATGTAATGTATTACTAATGCCGTACACTTTATATTTAATACCGAACATGCTATCGTAAGCATCATTGACATATATTAATTGCATGAAAATCCAAGTATATTTACGCGAGTTAGAGTGCAGACAGACAATCAAATAGAAGGGCAGACAAACAGACAAACTGAATTCAGAAACATTTTTCAAAAAATAGCACAAGTGACTGCCTTTCCTAAACTTATTAAATATAAATTACAACACTTAAATTTACTGAAAAATGTTAAAATATTTAATGTTTTTGTTCTAAACATGCAAAATGGTATAAAAAATTTTCAACTTCGATATTACATTGTTAAATTTTAAATTGTTTGTTTCTTTTAAGAATAACAAAAAGTATAAGATGTTCCTTCTTTTTGCAGACCAATAATTAGTTTAACAAGTCGGAAATCATACGTCAAACGTAGCAAATGAGGTGCGTTCGTGCAATAACGAAGTTTTAAAAATATTCAGGTCTTGGTGTAATATAGTATACAGTACTTCGGATACTGTATAGTATCCGAAATCTTTTGTGTATTCATGTAAATACTATCTGTTTTCTAGTATACGTGAAGAAACTTATAGTAAAGCTCAGCAACGTATATCAGTTTCATAAAATGTGATATAGTTTAATATTATTAAAACGCGCTCCAAACAATGTTTCCCCTTATGCTATTATGTAATGGAATACTTTTGTGTGGCTCTGTAAATTAATAACAGATATTTTTTGCACCACAGATTGCATAGAATGTATATTTTAGTACATACTTTAGAGATGCATATCAATTTTATTATGTTAAAATGAGTGAGACATCATAAACATATACAAGAAACTATTTTTCCCATTGGCCGTAATGTAATGGAATGTTTCTGATTGTCCCTGTAACTAAACTATGAATTCAATTTTTATAAAATTTGAAATGACTCGAAAAATTTATACAATAATCATATATTCACGATTCGGTTGGGTAGTTTTTGCATTGTTATATGCGGATGGACAGACGGACGGACTTAAAATAACGACTATAGATGCTAGGTATTTACATAATTACGACCGCACCTAAAAGCCGTTTTTTCGTTTTTAGTGCCAAAAGTCTCTGACAATGCATAGAAATCAAAGCACCATATAACTAGATGAGGTTTGATCGTATATTAATGGGATTTTAACTGTTATGGAAAACATTTTTTCTAGATATAAATTAAATGACTGAATAAAATTTTTAAATTAACTATTTTGATATAAATAGGTTCCTATAGAATGAAGAATAAATAACATTTGAAAAATTTTTGTTATTGGAACTACACCTCTGAAACTAACAACTTAAGATTTAGTTATTGGTCAAATGAAAGAAGAGACACACTGTATATAAGTACCATTAGATGAAAAGCACAAACACCGCATAGTGAACGTACATATACAGGGTGTATCTAAACTACTGCGCAAAACTTTAAGGGGTGATAGTACACATCAAGACAAACAATATTAAATGGGAAACTGAGGGTCCCAAACGTCTTCGGAAAAAGTTAGGCGCCATTAAAGTTTAGGGTCCAAAATTTCAAATAACAATAAAAAACGGAAAAATTGGTCGATTGATTTGCGGTTTTCACTAAAATTTTTCTTTAGGTCAGCATTTTCTTGAAAATAAATTTTAAAGATAAATTTCAAAAAATACCGATAGAGGGCGCTTTAGACTTTGGAGTAACTAACAATTATTTTTTGCCGTTATTTTTCGCATCTCATTAAATGTTTTTGGAAGCTTAGATATAAACTTAAATTTTGAGATCGAAATATGAATAGTTGGGGCGTGGTTAAGTAGCGCAAACTGAACTGTGTTTAGAGGTTCAAATTTCAAATGATTATAAAAAATGGAAAAATTAGTCGATTCTTTTGTGGTTTTTTCTGAAACTACTCTTTAAATCAGTATTTTATTCAAAATAAATTTTAAGGATGAATTTAAAAAAATGCCGGTAGAGGGCGCTTTAGACTTTGGAGTAGCAAACAAATATTTTTTACGGTTATTTTTTGCATCTCATTAATTTTTTTAGAAGCTTAGACATAAAATTAAATTTTGAGATCAAAATCTGAATCGTTGGGAGTGGTTATGTAGCGCAAACTGAACTGCGTTCAAGGGGGGGGGGGGGGGGAGTTCAAATTTCAAATGATTATAAAAAACGGAAAAATTGGTCGATTTGTTTGCGGCTTTCTCTAAAGCCATGCTTTATGTCAGTATTTCCTTTAAAATAAATTTTAAAGAAAAATTTCGAAAATTTCCGTTAGAGGGAGCATATAACTTTAGAGTAACCAACAACAATTTTTAACTGTTATTTTTTGTATTTAATTAAATGCTTGCAAAAGCCAAGATTTAAATTTTAAGATCAAATTCTGAATCGTTGGGAGGGGTTAAGAAGCGCAAACTGAATTGTGTTCAGGAGTTAAAATGTTACCCTGCCCACCCTACGAACACAGTTCAATTTTTCGCTACTTAATTACTCACAACGATTCAGATTTTAAGCTCAAAATTTAAGTCTAAGCTTTTAAAACATTTATTTAGATTAAAAAAAATAACGGTTAAAAATAGTTGTTGGTTACTCTAAAGTTTAAGGCGCCCTCTAACGGAATTTTTGAAATTTATCTTTAAAATTTATTTTCAAGTAAATACTGACATGAAGAATGGTTTTAGAGAAAACCGCAAACGAATCGACAAATTTTTCCGTTTTTTATAATCATTTGAAATTTGAACCTCCCCACCCCCATTGAACACAGTTTAGTTTGCGCTACTTAACCACTCTCAACGATTCAGATTTTCAGCTCAAAATTTAAGTTTATGTCTAAGCTTCTAAAGCAATTTATTGAGATGCAAAAAATAACCGTAAAAAATAGGTGTTTGCTACTCCAAAGTCTAAAGCGCCCTCTGTCGGCATTCTTAAAAATTCATCTTTAAAATTTATTTTGAATAAAATACTGATTTAAAGAGTAGGTTTAGAAAAAAACCGCAGAAGAATCGACTAATTTTTCTATTTTTTAGAATCTTTTGAAATTTCAACCACTAAACACAGTTCAGTTTGCGCTACTTAACCACACCCAACTATTCATATTTCGATCTCAAAATTTAAGTTTATATCTAAGATTCCGAAAAAATTTAATGAGATACCAAAAATAACGGCAAAAAATAGTTGTTCGTTATTCCAAAGTCTAAAACGCCCTCTATCGGCATTTTTTGAAATTTATCTTTATAATTTATTTTCAAGAAAATGCTGACATAAAGAATAATTTTAGTGAAAACCGCAAATCAATCGACAAATTTTTCCGTTTTTTATGTTTATTTGAAATTTTGGACCCTAAACTTTAATGGCGCCTATCTCCTTCGGAAGACGTTTGGGACCCTCAGTTTCCCATATAATATTGTTTGGCTTGATGTGTACTATCACCCCTTAAAGTTTTGCCCAGTAGTTTAGATACACCCTGTATATTTATTACCATTATAAAGGTAGCGTTGCTTGTAAGTTTGACTTCCTAAAGATCTCATGTTGAAGTGATCGATTATTTGATCGTAGTAAGCTTCCTTGTAATCTGTTCCAAAACAAGTCATCAGCAGTGCAATGAAAATGGTCCACCAGAAAATTACTTTCATGTTTTGACCAACTGTTATGCCTTTGTGTTGTTTGTTAAAAACCTTATGACATTCGAAAACTGAAACTTTCCACTCGATAAGTCAACTGCTCTGAAATAATAATAATAATAATCAAAGATAAAAACATAAAATAACAAAAGAAAACTAGTTGGATGTGTCAATCCCAAAACTTTCTTCTATCTCATATGTACATTTTAATATTTTTAAAAAAATGTGGTGACCCCAAAGTTACCCACTATCGAATTTCCTCGAACATTTGACCTACCCTAATGATATTATGGTATCCGAAAAGCCTAAAACGCATTTAATTTAATTAATATTCTGAGAAAATGAGCTTAGTAGTGCCTCATGTTGAGTAATTTATACTAAAACCTAATAAGCATCTATTTATGTCAGGACCTAACAGAATCTGAAATTTGATGGAATTTCGTCCATTAGTTCTTGAGATATAGTTATAACAAAAAATTTGCAAAACGTAGCACAGCAACACCATATCCTGAAAAATTTATGCCAAAACGTAAAAAAGCGTCTAATTATGTTATGGTGTAAAATAATCTGAAGTTTGATGAAATTCTGTGCATTAGCTCTTGAGATATAGCTAGTTTTTTTTTTAAAAAAGTGTAAAATATAGCACAGCAGCACCATCAGTTGAACGATTTATAACAAAACGTAATCATCGTGTAATTATGTTATATGTCATTTTGTAACGAAATCTGAAGTTTGATGAAATTCTGTGCTTTGGTTGTTGAGATATAGCTATCGGAAAAATCGTGCCAAATGCTGCATAGCTGCACCACCTGTTGCCAGGTTAATACCAAAATGTAATCAGCGTCTAATTATGTTATATATTCTAGTGTAACAGAATCTAAAATTTGATATAGTTCTCTGCATCAGTTCTTGAGATATAGCTATCGCAAAAATCGTGCAAAATGTAGCATAGCAGCTCCACCTATAGGGCAGTTCATACCAAAACTTTATCAGCGGCTATGTATCTCAAGGTATCGTAGAATCTGAAGTTTGGTGAAATTCTGTGCATTAATTCATGAGATATAGCAATCTTGAAAATCATGAAAAACGTAGTATAGCAGCGCCACCTGCAAGTCAATTTACACCAAAACTTAATCAGCGTCTATGTATATCAAGGGGTCACAGAATCTGAAGTTTGGTGAAATTCTGTGCATTAGTTCTTGAGATATAGCAATCTTGAAAATCATGAAAAACGTAGTATAGCAGCGCCACCTGCAGGCCAATTTTCACCAAAAACCAATAGGCACTAATTCATATCAAGGTCTAACTGAATATAAAATTTTATTAAATTTCGAGCATTAGTTCTTGAGATAGAGCGCCCACAATTTTTTTGTCACATACAGACAGACAGATACACAGACAGACAGACAGACGGACAGACGGACAGACTCACAGACAGACATTTTCTAAAAATAGTCAAAACGTGTTCAGGACCTTCTAAAACATATAAATCCGTCGAAAACCGGAAGTCGAAAATTTTCATGAATCCAATACTTTCTTCTTGTAAAGATAGAAGAAAGTAAAAAAAAGAAAGAAAAAAGAAAAGTCACATGTCAAATGAGATTCAAAAATAAAATTTTGGGTTACTTCTTTAGCTGTTTTCTGATAAATGCATCTTATCTTAAAATATGAGATCTATTTGCTTAAAGATATATTTCCGTGTTATTGTTCCATGATATATTTCAAGAAGATTTTCTTTAAAAGAAAAAAAAAAAAAAAACAGAAACGAAAACATTTCTGTACCAAGCATAGATTATGAAAAACTTTCCTATACATTCAGATTAATGTAACAAAACTGCATATTTTAATAAGTTATAAATATTATATTTAATTTAATAATACGGAAACGTATCTTTATTATACAGGAAGTAACTTATAGTAAACCTAAGCAACGTATATCGATTTTATTATATGTGAAATAGTTTAATATAATTAAAATATGCCACAAATATTGTTCCCCTTCCCCTTATGTCATTATGTAACTGAATTCTTTTGTGGAGCTCTATAAATAAATAATAAATATTCTTTGTGCAGCATTTTCTACAAAATGTAATATTTTAGTGTCTTTCATAAATACATATAGATTTCAATATGTTCCGACGAATGTAACATCATAAAAAAGCACTTGAAACTAACTTTCCCATCGGCTGTAATGTTACGGAATACTTTTGACTGCCTCTTATTTGAACTACGTATCCGATTTTACTAAAACTTGTAATAACTTAACAAATTTCTGCAAATAATATGTATTTAAAATTTCAAACGATCCGGTTGGGTAGAATTTACGCTCTTATTATGCGGACAGGCTAACGGATCAGACGACGGCTATAAGTGTATTAACATAATTACGAAGGCACATAAAAAACAATTGAAATTTGAAAGCGCATGCCGAAATCGAAAACGCATTTCTAGCAATTATTATTTAAAAACAGTATTGTAACCAATTTCTTTTGTCTACTTTGTCAATAACATGCTATAAATGTCCTGTTCTAACGTAATAGTAGTGCAATTCAGTGATTTATATCAGATTCAATGTATTTGCAATAGTGCCACACCAGTGGCGTAGCAAGCGGGGGGGCGGAGGGGGCGGTCCGCCCCGGGTGTCACCTTCTAAGGGGTGACACCCAATCTCTTTTTGCAAATCCATACATATAAAATCTTATAAGATTTTGGAAAAGAATTCTGAAATAAAATGAAAATTTTAGCGCACGACGCAACGCAGTTAATTTTTTTTTCTTTGAGAATGTGAAATCTTTCTAAATAAGGTATGCACCAAAGAATAAAAACCAACCTATCCAACGAATGGGTAGCGAAAGCAAACTTTAAAAGGAAGACTTATCTTCTACATATAGACACCGCGTTGACTTATGTAGATTACGGGTTAAGTGAGGAGTCACTCCTTTGGGGTTTTTATACAAGAGAACAAAAAGGAAATAAGGAATGATATGGTCATTTGTTGTAATGACGTAGAATTGTGATTGAAAAAAATATGACGGATGGAGCGGTGTGTGTGTGTGTGTGGGGGGGGGGTGACACCCTGGTAAGTGGGGGTGAGATCATTTACATCCGCCCCGGGTGTCACCCATTCTAACTACGCCACTGTGCCACACCATTAAAATACTCTGCAAACGATTTTTCCCCATAAACGACAATGTAATTAAATTTATTCTTGGTGCCTCTGTAAATGAACTGTTAATCCCACATACTTCATATACAATACCACACGTGTTTAGGGGACCCTAATTAAGATTTACATATTGCATGAAATTTAGAATATATTTACGGGAGGTACAGCTTGAACAGACGTCCAGAAGGACAGACAAACCGAATGCATAAGCACTTTTCAACTTTGTTGGAAAGTGCTGAAGAAACACGTTCTTTACATGATATTGCATTCCAGTGCATAAAAACCATAGATTGAAGATTAAAAATTAGTCGGAAACTGCCCGTCAAACATGGAAATGAGGTAGTATATTTATGGGATTTAGAGTGTTAACAAACGGACAGACAAACCGAATGTATAAACATTTTTCTACTTTTCTGGAAAGTGTTAAAATCGCTCAAAATATTATGCAAACTGTTAGTACAATGTAGATCTACAAAATTAAATTTTTTGTTTTCTGCGCCGCGCCGGTTTCGACATTTCTGTTATTTTCTCAAAAATACTTAATTTTTACTCTCTTTCACGCAAATTTTAACCACATACTAAAGCAACACAAGAAAAAGCATAGTAGAATCAAAAAAAATTTCTTTAAAAACCCCTTACAAATAAGCCTCATCTTATAGTTTATTAATTTGTTATGTTTGACATAATTGCTACACAGAAGAAAAATCATATTTGTTATTTTCCTTCATCTCGAACGCTGACACATCTCCCTCCCTTTTAATTTTTTAGCACTTTCCAACAAAGTTGAAAAGTGACGGCCACTTTTCAGACAAATTTTCAGGCCACTTTATAGACAAACCGAATGCATTCGGTTTGTCTGGCCGTTTGTCCACGCTCTAACTCCAGTAAATATACTCAGATTTTCATGCAATTTATATAGCTTATTTAGGGTCACCAAAGCATATCTGGTATTGCATATGAAGTACGTACGCTTAATGGTTTATGTACAGGGACACTCAAAATAATTCGATTACATTATGGTATATGGAGAAAAATCAATTGGAGGCTATTTTATTGACATTACGCTATTTCAAATGCAATGAAACTGATATAAATCATTGAATTTCACTACGATCACATTAAAACAGAGCATTCATAGCATTTTTAAAAATGATTTTCCGGGACATGCAAAAGAAATCGGTTACAGTACTGCCTTTGCGTAATATGTTTACGCAAGAGTACTGGAGAGTATGATTTAAAATTCACTATGCGCTTTTAAATTTAATTAGATTTTTTTTTTTTTTTTTTTGCATATTACTCGTTATATATAAAGTCTATACCTCATATACAAGGCTGCACAAAAGTATTCGCACACCATTCTCCTTATTAGAAGTAATTGCTAAAGGGGAATTTTTAACTGAAATATATATATTGCTTAAATGAACTAAATTTTGGATTGCATTTTGTTAATAAATACAAATTTCTATATCATATACTAGGCTGCTAAAAAATTCGGATAATTTTCCGATTGTAGATGGAAACAGCTGAAATTCGGTTTCAAAATGCGTTACACATTTCCATATGGTGAAATGAGACGTAATATTTTAATTTTTTTTTTTCATGCAGTTTTGTTATATTATTCTGAATGCGCTGGAAAATGCTTCATAATCTATGCTTGATGCATGATTTTTACTTTCTTCTTTATTCTCAGAATACATTGAGTATAGAAAGTATTGTAAATCATAATTTGCATGCATGAATGTGAGTGATAGCATGAACATTTTGGCTTTATTAATGCGTAAACTATTTTGCGACCGATTCCTACATCAGAATTTTTATTTACAACTTATTTATTTAATTTATTTGTCGACTCGGAAGCTACTCAATCCGTTCACAATGTTAAACACTGTCTGCTTTATATATTTAGTCTATTTTAAAGAAATTTCTGGCTTAAATAAATATTTTGAATATCGTACGCCCTGTAGCAGAAACAGTGCAGCATGGCAGCCGTCGCTGTAGAATTTGTTAAGCTTTGCAGATTAATCCACGATCTTAAAAATGAATTCCGGATTTAAAAGAAAGCTCAAATTTATTTTATATCTATTTGAGTCCCTGGGGATTTTGTAAAACCACTGTCGAAAAATCCCAAGCAGCGCAATTGCACTTCTTTTATTTTATGCCGGAAAGAATGAAGCAGCGCGATAGTCTTCTTTTATTTTATCCCTCTAAATCTCTAGCGGCACGATACCGCTTTTTCTATTTTATGTCAATAAGTCGCAATCGGCAGACCATCAGTGGTCCAAACGGTCAAAATGTGCTGGGTTTTCTTGACATAAAAACTGAACAGCGCGATCGAGCTGCTTCGGATTCAAATGGTTAAGCTCTAGATTTATGGTATTTGTTGTATCCTTTTATTATATCATCTTATACTATAATGCGAGCAAAAATTGTGTGTGTAAATTTTATCTCAAAAACGGCTCTAACGATTTTCGCAAAAATTTGGATTTTACCATTTTCCGGCACGAGAAGACCATTGGGCTAGGTCACATGTTCGAGAAAATTCGATTATTGGGTCATTTTGGGTCATAATCGGTCAGGATCAAGCTATTTATATCTAGAGAACGGCTGGATCGATTTTAAGGAAATTTTGTATCCAATCATTTTTTGGCACGAAAAAACTATTGGGCTGGGTCACATGTTCGAAAAATTTCGATTAGTGGGTCATTTTTGGGTTATTATCGGTCAAGTCAATTTTATCTAAAAAACGGCTCAAACGATTTTGACCAAATTTTATATTTTATCGTTTTGGACTACAAGAAGACCCTTGGTCTAGGTAAAATGTTCGAAAAAATTCGATTAGTGGGTCATTTTTGGGGTCATTGTGGGTCATGCTATTTTTATCTAGAGATTTTCTCACGCAATTTTGAATAAAAATTGCATTCTATGGTTTTCGGGCACGAGAAAAACATTGGGCTAGTACACATGTTCGAGAAAATTCGATTAATGGGTCATTTTGAGTCATAAAGGGTCAGGGTCAAGATATTTATATTTAAACAACGGTGTGATCGATTTTAACGAAATTTTGAATGTAACAAGTTTTTGACTTAAGAAAAATATTGTGCTAAGTCACATGTTTGAGAGATTTCGATTTTAAGAATCATTTGTGGGTTATGATGGGTCATAATGAGTCATGTCAAGCTATATCTAAAGAATAGGTGAATCTATTTTAACGAAATTTTGTATGCAACATTTTTTGACACGAAAAAATCATTTGGCTAGCTCACATATTGGAGAAATTTCGATGAATGGGTCATTTTGTGTCATAAAGAGTCTGGGTCAAGCTATTTATATTTAAAGAACGGCAGGATCGATTTTAACGAAACTTTGTATGTAACAATTTTTATCGTATCGTATGTCGCCGAGGCAATTAGAGATTATGCGGGAAGAAATTCGGAGGCTTTTAGATTTGGACGTGATTGAAGTTGGTCAGTCAGATTATGCTTCGCCTATGATTTTGGTTGAAAGTGCAAGTAAAGACCCCGTCCTTGTGTAGATTATCGTAAGTTAAACGCAAAAACAAGAGCTGAATATTTCCCTTTGCTAAATATTGAAGAGGTCGTTGAGAAAGTGAGTCGCCCTTCATTACTGTTATGGATCTAAGAAAAGGTTATTTTGAAATTCCGCTCACGAAAAAAGCGCAGAGATATGCTGCCTTTGTAATGCCTTTTGGGACATTTATCCCTAAAGTTATGATGTTTGGTCTTTTAAATTCAGCTTATTATTTTTGTAAATTAATTGACATAGTTTTATTTGAGTTAGAAGTATTTGCAGTTCCGTATATCGATGATATAGCGATATTTTCTTCAACCTGGGAACAACATTTAAAGGATGTCGATGTGGTGCTTAAACGTTTAACGCAGGCGAATTTGACAGTGAAGCCATCAAAATGTAAATTTGCGCAAGATCACGTGAAATTCTTGGGACATGAAGTAGGGTCAAGAAAGATATCTCCTAGTGAAGCTAAATTGCAGGCAATAAAAGATTTTCCTATTCCGACGACTAAGACACAGCTTAGAGCGTATCTGAGAATGGTAGGATATTACGCGAGATATATAAAGAACTATGCTACAATAGCAGTTCCGTTAATAGATGCATTAAAAGGTAAAATAAAGAAAGATAAAACAGTTTGGGATGAGAATTGTAATACAGCATTTGAAGAATTAAAGATAAAATTAATGCAAAGTCCAGTATTATATGCACCTGATTTTAAGCAAAAATTTATCGTGCAAACGAATGCAAGTTTGCATGGTGCATGGATTGTTTTATCTTAAATTATTGGGGGTGAAGAGCATCCAATTTTATATCTTAGCAAGAAAATTTCACGTGCTAAGCAAAATTATAGCACGATAAAAAGATAATTAGCTGCTATAGTATATGGTTTAAGAAAGTTAAATTATTACTTAGATGGGCAAAAATTTGAGATACAAACGGACCATTATCCATTAGTATGTTTGAAGAAAATGGTCGGAACCAACTCTCGCTTGACATGTTGGGCTCTGTTTTTGCAGCAATTAAACTTTGATGTTACTCATAAACCGAGAAAACTGAACGAAAATGCAAACAGTCTAAGTAGAAAAATGTATTTTTTCTTTTTGACATTCTGTTGGCAAAATTCATTTTTTATTAATACAAAAAATAGTAATTTTTGTGTTTTATGTGTTTTTTTTTTTTTTTTTTTTTTTTTTTTTACTAGCAAAATTGTGTTATTGCATTAATTAAATTTTAAATTGGTATCATATATGGGAACATATAGCATATCTATGATTTAAATGGGATATTTTGGTATTTAAAGCATGTTTTGCATTTTTTTCATTGGACATAAATGAATAGTGTTGAGAATTGCAAAAATGTCATACTCTTGAGATGTCCTTTGAAACTGAAGGCGTGTAAGCTTGGGTTTAAATAGGATCTTCCTAATATAATTATTTTTCTATTGTATTGTAATATTCATAATAATTGCATGTTTGACCTCCCTGGAAATGAAGTAATAGGGCTTATTCTCTGAATATGATACCTGAACATTTCCTGTGGCAATCTCTTTTGGGGGAAGGTGTATGATATCTTAGATATACTAACTGAAGAAACAAAGTATTTTTCAATCTACGTGAATGC
Organism: Maratus speculifer; assembly: GCA_964019185.1. Lineage (NCBI taxonomy): Eukaryota > Metazoa > Arthropoda > Arachnida > Araneae > Salticidae > Maratus > Maratus speculifer. The sequence goes on along the minus strand of OZ025292.1, from coordinate 145,223,699 downwards.
TTATCTAAATCTAGAAATCATTGTTTGAATTGTGCTTGAGTATTTGGTCAATAATCCGTTTACCTTGAAAAAATGTAAAATGGATTAAGATAACTAGAATAAAAAGGATAGATATCTATAATCCTTTGTACAATGAGAAGAGAAAGTAGAATGGTAAGGCAGTGAGGCTATTCTATTATGGAACATGACAGTTACTTAAAGACTAGAAAGAGATAAGATTTTGGAAAATGCAAGGGGTTGAACATGTGTGCAGAGAAAGAAAGTGATGACATTCTCTGTGTAGTTTTCGGAGGAGAAGGTTAGTTATTCTCTCAGAGATAGTGAGAAGTGAAGTAGTGATTCTCTGAGTGTTTTTGGAGAGACTATGATCGAATTGTAACATCGTGTACGAATGAAATCTACCTCACTTATGATTGTGAAGTTGACTGTATATTTATTTGTAAATAGCAGTTCTAATAAAGAACTTAGGAATGGTATTTAGTATAATGAATTGTTTCTTTATATGTATGCTAAATAGGGTGGAAACACCGGCCACGACACCACAATGTACACCAAAAATCAATCAGGATCAATTTTTTCTCAGGTACTAGTTGAATCTGAAGTTTGATGAAAATCGATGCATTAGCTCGAGATACATTTATTGCGAAATCATGAAAAATGCAGCATTGCAACGTCATCTGTAGGGCAATTTACACTAAGCAGTAAACAACACTAATTTATATCAGGGAATAACATAATCTGAATTTTGAGAAAATTTCATGCATTAGTTCTTGAGATAGAGTTATCCGTTTTTGCAATAATCACAAATATTGCACCGTGGCAGCGTCACCTGTTGAGCGATTTGCACTAAAAAGCAATCAGCACCATGTTCTATCAAATACTAACTAAATATAAAGTTTTATAAAAGTCTGTGCACTAGTTCTTGAGGTATAGCTATTGTGGAAATTGTAAATAAACATAACAGCGCCACCTGTAGAGCGATACACTCCAAAAACTAATCAGATTTAGTTTATATCAAGGTCTCACAGAATCTAAAGTTTTGTAAAATTTTTGTGCCTTGGTTCTTGAGATGAGTGCCTATAAAATTTTTGTCACATACAGGCAGACATTTTGTAAAAACATGTTTTTCCGGTTCTCTGACCCTAAAACCTGCAAATCCGTCGAAAACCGGATTTCGAAATTTTTCACGAATCCAATACTTTCTTCGTGTAAGTTAGGAGAAAGGAAAATTTGATCTTGTTGAAACGACAAAATATGCCATACCTCACAAGTAGTAAAAAATGTTTCTGCTTGTGGGTTATATAGAGTAATTTGAGTTTTTTTTCCGTACATATTGCGCACTATAATACCCTAAACGGAAAGTATGAAACCTTAGATTCAGAGTGTTTGCCAGACAACAGAGTGTGAGACTCTTATTATTTTCAAAACGTATCTTTGTGATTTTTGCAAAATGCAATGAAAAATACGATTGAAAATACAATTGTTGTAAAATACTGTTAAGATACTTAATTTCCTTATCCTTGTTCAACGAATGTGGATATTTGTTGAAACAAAAGGTAGATATGGACCACAAAGGAATATATACACATGCATATTTTGCCATTCTTCTAAGAAAGAAACTTGCAACTTACCTTATGAGGAAAAAGTGGCTCAGATTGGTAGACAATATTTGACTTGATCACGAGGGGAAAATTTACGAATTTCCTATTTCAACGGCTATGCCAATCTGAGAAAATGCAGCCCGTACCATCAAAATCAAACTTCTTTTCGTCCATGAAACTAATTTGAAAATAATTCGTTTGATGCTTTGGATTTCTCTTTTACAACTAGATGCGGGCATTTTTATGGGCAGGTGATAAACGCGGACACAGACGCATTTTCACACATTTAAGGAATCCCGACTTTTACTGTTTTTCTTATTGTCTATACCGATGCTGGTATCATAAGCTAGCTTCCAATGATCTTTGCTGTGATTTTTACTTACCCATCATACGTAGTATAGGGTAAATCTGGCAATCGTTTTGAAAATCGAATTTTTTTTTAGTTACCCATCATACGTAGTATAGGGTAAGTCTTGCAATCGTTTTGAAAAGCGAAAATTTTTATTTGTCGGATTTGCACGTGTTAGACACTGGAAATTCCGAAAAACATATTTTAGGGGGGGGAAAAATGTCCGTCTGTGTGTGTCTGTAAACGCTCTTTCTCCCGATCAATTTGAGATAGAGACTTGAAATTTTGTGTATACTTAATATGTAAGTATGGAACGAAGCCTATAATATCAGTAACCTCGATTATCCGGAACTAATTTTTTCAAAAAATCCTTCTGATAAAACGTAAATAAAATTTTTCGAATTTTTTTAATTTTAAGAGTGAACGTAAAAGGCAATAAAATAACACAAATTTTGCATAAAGTACAAAGTCGATCGGATTATTAGTTGCCGAGATATTTGAAATTCTGTTTTCCACATTCTTCGATACTTCATGACCCTGTATTTCATTCAAATTTCAATTAAAAGTTATACTTCAATAGCAAATGAGACACTTAATCCGACGTAATAAACTGTTAGTTAATATGATTCTTATTTTTTGGAGTTATAAGAATGTTTCTTTCACGCAATTCGGTACGAGTTGAGTAGTTTGGGTTTTATACAGAGTGTATCTAAACTACTGGACAAAACTTTAATAGGTGATAGAACACATCAAGACAAATAATATTAAATGAAAAACTAAGGGTCACAAACGTCTTCCGAAGGAGATAGGCGTCATCAAAATTTATGGTCCAAATTTTGAAATGATTATAAAAAACGGAAAAATTGGTCGATTCGTTTGCGATTTTCACGAAAATTATTCTTTATGTCAGTTTTGTCTTGAAAATAAATTATAAAGATAAATTTCAAAAAATGCCGATAGAGGGCTCTATAGAGTTTGGAGTAACGAACAACTATTTTTTTACCGTTATTTATTGCATCTCATTTAATTTTTTTAGAAATTTAGATATAAACTTAAATTTTGAGTTCAAAATCTGTGGTTAAGTAGCGCAATAAACGGAACTATGTTCAAAAGGAGTGGGTAGGTTCAAATTTCAAATGATTATAAAAAACAGAAAAATTAGTCAATTGATTTGCGGTTTTCACTAAAACTATTCTTTATGTCAGTATTGTCTTGAAAATAAATTATAAACATAAATTTCAAAAAATGTCGATAGAGGGCGCTTTAGACTTTGGAGTAACGTACAACTATTTTTTACCGTTATTTTTTGCATCTCATTAAATTTTTTTTAAGCTTAGACATAAACTTAAATTTTATGCTGAAAATCTGAATCGTTGAGAGTGGTTAAGTAGCGCTAACTGAATTGTGTTCAATGGGGGGTGGGAAGGTTCAAATTTCAAATGATTATACAAAACGGAAAAATTGGTGGATTCGTTTGCGGTTTTCTCTAAAACCATTCTTTATGTCAGTATTTCCTTGAAAATAAATTTTAAAGATAAATTTCAAAAAATTCCGTTAGAGGGCGCCTCAAACTTTAGAATAACCAACAACAATTTTTAACTGTAATTTTTTGTATCTGATTAAATGCTTGCAAAAGCTTAGACTTAAATTTTGAGCTCAAATTCTGAATCGTTGGGAGGGGTTAAGAAGCGCAAACTTAAGTGTGTTCAGGAGTTGAAATGTTACCCTGCCCACCCTACGAACACAGTTCAATTTTTCGCTACTTAATTACTCACAACGATTCAGATTTTGAGCTCAAAACTTAAGTCCAAGCTTTTAAAACGCTTATTTAGATAAAAAAGAAAAAAAATAATGGTTAAAAATAGTTGTTGGTTACTCTAAAGTTTAAGGCGCCCTCTAACGGAATTTTTTAAAATTTATGTTTAAAATTTATTTTCAAGGAAATATTGACATAAAGAATTGTTTTCGCGAAAACCGCAAACGGATCCACCAATTTTTCCGCTTTTTATAATCATTTCAAATTTGAACCTCCCCACCCCCGTTGAACACAGTTCAGTTTGCGCTACTTAACCACTCTCAACAATTTAGATTTTCAGGTCAAAATTTAAGTTTATGTCTAAGCTTCTAAAAAAATTTAATAAGATGCAAAGAACAACGGTAAAAAATAATTATACGTTACTCCAAAATCTAAAGCGCCCTCTATCGACATTTTTTTTTTAATTTATGTTTATATTTTATTTTCAAGACAATACTGACATAAAGAACAGTTTTAGTGAAAACCGCAAATCAATTGACTAACTTTTCCGTTTTTTATAATCATTTGGAATTTGAATCTCCCCACCCCCATTGAACACAGTTCAGTTTACGCTACTTAGCCACTCCCAACGATTCAGATTTTGAGCTCAAAATTTAAGTTTATGTCTAAACTTCTAAAAAAATTGAATGAGATGCAAAAAATAATGGTAAAAAACAGTTGTTCGTTATTCCAAATCTAATACGCCCTCTATCGGCATTTTTTGAAATTTATCTTTATAATTTATTTTCAAGACAATACTGATATAAAGAATAGCTTTCGTGAAAACCGCAAACGGATCGACCAATTTTTCGTTTTTTCATGATCATTTCAGATTTTGGAGCCTAAACTTTGATGGCACCTATCTCCTTCGGAAAACGTTTGGAGCCCTTAGTTTTCCATTTAATATTATTTGTCTTGATGTGTACTATCGCCCTTTAAAGTTTTGCACAGTAGTTTAGATACACTCTGTATAATTTGTCGGAATGCGTTCATCAGTAATTCATTAATAGAGCATTACTGTGTATATTAAAAATATTTAAACATACGTTTAAATTTGGCTTTGGAATTGCAATGCATTTTATAAGTAGTTTACACGTGTTTTATTTTCATATATTATATTGTGCATATCCATGATGGGTAATTATTACGGTGTCCCACAACGACTAGTTTAACTAGGACTTCCCTCAGAGGGATTAGTCTGAGCGATATTGCTTAGAACAGAGTTTTTTAAATAATATGCTAAAAATAAAAAGAGATTCTATCTTTAATTGATTATATATTGTCACAAATTGAAATGATAAAAAAGAGCAACGTGAATGGTACATTTGCAAAATATTACATACAAATTCCTATACACGGTTAAAAAATGGGAAATCAAAATATACAAAACAGTCACGCATAAGCATAAAATTTGAAGAATACAGCTAACAAAGCGCTAAAATATCTTGTATCGGAATTTAAACTCTTTGAAATGACGTAAAGAATATACACATCAATTTTAGTACCTAAAATTGGAGCAAATTATGATGGTTGAGTAGAACGAGGGATTTTTTTATATGGTGTGTAGTGCCCTTAAATAGATAGTACAAAATAATTAATAGATATAATAATATAATATCTACATCTGTTTTCAATGTATGCGATGAGGTTTTCGATAAAAAATTGGGGTATTCTCACTTAAAAAAAGATACATAAAAATCCCGAAAACGCCAACAAAGGAATACAATCTGTCGTTTCGAGTGTGTTCCAGATATGCTGAATCTGATTTAAATAGGTCGTGCATGCTGGCCACTACATACGCTGATTTGTTTTCGTTTAAAACCCATTTCAATGAAATTGAGCTGTATTTCGCTTTAGCATACATAAAATAAAATGAATCGGCAATCATGAATGTAGCAGAGAATTTACAGAGGTATACGCCGCATACTTTCCGGATTTTTTAAGAATCACCTTATCTCCCTCGCCCTCTTTCTCAAAAAGCCGCAATACATACATTCTAGGATATATTCCATAATTTGAGCATATACTTTCTGCTTAGAGCGTATATTCTCTATTTTTTACGATTATTCCACTGTTGGCAATACCAATAGCATAAGATATGAACGAGATCTGAATATCTCGTCTGCATAAGCTGTGAGAAGTCAAAGTGTCAGCACAAGTGATTTACAAATCTGAACATATTTTTTTCAGCCTAACATGCTGGCTCAAATACGCCAATGTGAACTCGATTACGCCGTTTTACCGGAAAAAGGTTATTATTTAAAAGGCCTGCTAGTGGCAATTGAGAAAATGATTCTATGATAAAATTCCTAGATTAGTAAAGCTGAAAAGTTAATGTCCCACCCCTCATAATATTTTATAATGGAATTCTTTTGTGGTGACGTGTAAATGAATAATAAATACTTTTTGCGTGGATGTTCTACAAAATATGTATTCTAGTGCTCTTCATAAATGCATATCAATTTCATTATGTTTCGATAAATTTAACATCATTAAAAGGAGCTTGGAACTATTTCATCCCATTGGCCGTAGTGTAACGGAATGCTTTTGATTGTCCCTGTATTCGAATTTATCCGATTTTATTAAAATTTGCAACGACTCAACAAAATTCGGCAACAAATAGATATTTAAAATTTCAAAAGATACCGTAGGATAGTTTTTTTTTTTGCTGTTATATGTGGAGATACAGACGAACGGATCAGACGGCGACTATAGTTACTAAATATTTTATATTAATTAGGGACACACCTAAAAAAACAGTTAAATTTAAAAGCGCACGCCGAAATTGAAAACGCATTTCCAGAAATTATTGCTCAAAAACAGTATTGTAAACGATTTCTTTTGTGTGTCCTTGTAATGGATTAAAAATGCTATGAATATCCTAACTTAATCGTAATGAAATTCAGTGGTTTATATAAGTTTCGTAAATTTGCAATATCGTAATTTCATTAAAATACCCTGCAAAGGATTTCCTTCAATAGACCATACTGTAATGAAAATCTTTTGGGTGCCCCTGTAAATAAACTATTAATCCCTCATACTTCATATACAATATCAAACATGCCTAGGAGACCCTAAATAAGGTTTCCAATTGCATATAAATCGGTGTACATTTACGGATGTTTGAGTGTGGACAGACGAATAGACAAACCGAATGCATAAATATTTTTCAGCTTTGTTGGAAAGGTCAGAAAAAAAGCAACCTCACAATCTGAAGATCACAACCACATCGATTTATTTAATGGCAAAAAAGGCACTTCTTGGTTATCCTGTTGATCAAAAAACTATCGCCAAACTATAAGGTTACATGCCAATACTGGATGATTGTAAATGTTACTTTCACTTGTCATTAATTACGATACGCGTGCTTGTTACGTCATAAAGTGATTTTTAATGCAACTTTTAATATGTATTTCTTATTGCATATTAAAAATGTGTTTATTCTTCTGTTATTTAAAATACAAATTAGGTCAATTTATGTAATTTGACAAACAGTTTGGTGATTTGTGTAGTTTGGTGCTCGTCTACGAAATAACCAAGTATTACAAAAAAAAAAAAAAAAAAAAAAAAAAAAAGGTCGCCAAAAAATTTAGAACAGGATATGGAACTTTTCCATATAATTAGCGCCAAAATATCATTATTTACATTGCATGGTGATCTGGCTATTGTTGTTTGTTTATTAATAAATTGCTTATTTTTTTCTATATTTATATAACCTAAATTTAATCGTGCTTTTTTTAATTGTTACTTACTTTTTAAAATAATCGAAATTCATTCAAAAATGATTTTCGCGAAATTTGCGCCAAACCCGATACGTATATGATATCTCTGCTCTAATTTCATGATACTTTTCAAATAATATCTTTACCTTGACTTTTTTTATAAATCATGGTCCAGTTTGGGCTTCAGAAATTGAGATTTCAAACCTGATGATCGTTTATGCTTATTTTTACTCGTAAATATGGCACAGATATCATATTTATGAGTAAAAATATAAGCTACATATTAGCGCGATTTTTCCCCTGCCAAATTGATGAAAACGTTGTTTTTGAATACTGCTATAAGTGTTTTACGATTTACGATTTATTGTGATATTCATATTTTTTATTACATTTTTTATTATGTTTATTATTTATAACTGTTTATTCTTCGCTTCAACTATAGTTCCTTTTTCGATATTACTTGATTATCCAGTATACCAAAAAATTATCGCCAAACAATAAGATAAAATGCTAATCATCAATGATCGTGAATGTCTCATTAAACAATGTAAACATGTGTTTAAAACGTCATCAAATGATTTTTTATACCGCTTTTTATTTGTATTTTTATCAATGTTTCACTAATTTATTTCTTCTTTCGTTATTTAAAATAAAAAATATGTGAATATGTACAATTTGGTGAAATTGATCACGAGATAATGAAGAAGCACCATTTTATTTCAGCACATATTTTATTTAAACACGACATAATTGTTTCCAATTTGCACGTGCGAAGGTGCGAAATATAAAAGATGCTAATGGCGGATATTAAGTGCTATTATAAAAATTATCGCAAAATCTCAAATACTAAGTTACTAAGAATTAAGACTTTTTTCTTTTAAATTAACAATAAGGACAAAAATATTTTTCAGTTTGTTTCTTAAGTTTAAATATAATTAATTGTGCTTAAAAATTGTTTGCGTATTTTCCTTGCTCCATGTGCTTAAATTTGGGAATCTAACGAAAATACACAACCGGTAAAAAGTGACGCACACAATATTTCTGTGACGTATGCAAATGAATTGGGCTTTTTATCAGTTTTTTAAAAATAGTTTAAAAACTATTTAGAACTAATTTTTGAAAGTAGGTGCATTCAGTAGGTTACTCTCATAGGTACCGTTTGGTACAATCAGAATCGCAATCCGATATGTATTTTTCCAGATTTGCTTAGCGAAAGAGTTATGCTTGACTTTTAATATCGTTACGTACTATGTGTATTAGTCTTAGCTTCGTCAAGACAACTATTTACTCCATGCACTCTGATTCGGTTGTCTACGAAAATATCCAGCCGGTGAAAAATGACGCACAATTTTCTGTGACGTATGCAAATAAATTGTGCTTTTTTATCAGTTTTTTAAATAAAACTTTTAAACTATTTGGAACTAATTTTTCGTAGATAGTGCATTCACCAGATTACCTTCATAGGTACCTACTGGTACAAACAGAACCGAAATCTGACAAGTACTTTTTGAGATTTCCTTGACGAAAGAATTTTTTTTTTACTTTTAATATCGTTACGTACTCTGAGTATAAGACTTCGCTTCGCTCAGACAATTATTCTATAGTCATTAGGAAATAAGCTTCGTAAAAATACCTGCCTTCTTCTTTTTAGCACTTTCCAACACAGTTGAAGAGTGCTTATGCTTATGTATTCGGTGTCTCTAGCCATCTGTCCTTCTGTCCGACTGTCCACACTCTAAATCTCATAAGCATACTCGTATTTTAATGCAATTAATAAAGCTTACATAGGGTCATCAAAGCATGTTTGGTATTGAATATAAAGTATGTATGATTAATGGTTCATTTACAGTGACACTCAAAAGAATTCGAGTACATTATAGTATATGTCGGGAAATCGTTTGGAGAATATTTTAATAACTAGTATATAATCCCCGTCAAAAATGACGGAATTTTGACCTGCGTTTCATTTTCATAGGATTTCATACATACAAACAGAATGAAGATTTTATTATTGAAGAGTTTGTACTGTACAAAAGCATATTTTAAAATAAAAATAGTTTTTTACAAATACAACTGACGGGTTTTTTCTGTTTTTTAACTTGATATTTAATTTCTAAAATAGTTCAACAATTAGGCAAAACAAACAGCAGTATTATTTATCATAGCAACAATAATAATTAGCAAAGCAAAACATAATTTCTGAAGGTTTAATAAAACATTAAAAAAAATAGCAATTTTCAGTCTTACTAATGTAGTTTTGATAACACCTCATGCATCCATTACACTTTGAAAAAATAACTTCACTTATAATAGAAAACAAATTTTAAAAATTAAGCGGATAAATGTTAACATCTTAAAAAATTAATAAAACTAAATTCGAATTCTAGCAAAGAAAAAAAAAAAAAAAAAAAAAAAAAAACTAATAAAAATATTTCTTCTATTTATACCCGTTAAACGATATTTTAAAATTGTATAATGGAAACATTTTTAAAATGATCTCTAATTACATCATTACTTCCGACAATTTTTATTCATCTATTTCATGATTAGTTTCAATCGAAAACTTTTTTATTTATATTGATGCCGGTAGATGGCACCATAACAGGAGTTCAAGTCATACCGATTCTAGTTGATAAAAAAAATCGTTGATTTAAAAATCATTCTTTTTTTTTAACTAAAATGAAAAATGTATTTCAAAATATTAAAAGGCGATTTAATACAATTTTAAAAAGTAACGATTTTCAACAGTTTAAAAGATGAATCGGAAATTTTTTTTATGAATTACTCAGATTCGTTTATTTGTATACTTGGAGTTTGTGGTTAGTGGCTAGAGTCCTACATCGGGTCGGGTTACCCGCTTTAAACCGAATCCGACCCGGGATGAGTTGACTTCGCTTTTATTGCCGGATCGGCTTGACTTTTATTATTTCGGGTTCGGATCGGTTTCGATTTGACTCGTTTACTCTTGCGGATCAGGTTCGGGTTGACCCAATTTTTTTTAAAGCCCAAAATAGTTTTTTGTTTTAAAAGTATACATAACCGCGGAAACAAATCAAAGTTTCATGAAAGAAAAATGCGCCAGTTAGTAATAAATTTTTTTATTCAAGAGAATGTGAAAAAATAATTTTCAGTTTTATTGATGCAGTTATGATAATATCTTATATGTCCATTACAACATGGGGGGAAAAAAGCTTATTTTATTTATAATAGAAAAAAAAATGAAAAAAATTAAGGGGATAAATGCTAACATCTTAAAAAATTAATAAAACTAAATTTAAAATTCTAATCCGTAACCTCTGAGTAGCACAATAGTTTAAAACCACGTTTGTGACTCCTCCGTTTCCCAGGTTCAATTTTCCGGAGGGGCGAATGCTTAATCTTTTATAATATTCTCAAAAATACTTCTAAAATAGTTCATAGATGGCAGCACTAAAGTAGAGTGACGAGGATGAGAACAGCGCTGCGAGGCGATAAAATACAATGCTCTTAGACGATAAAAACTTTATCAGTTTACACTTTTGCTGTTATCTTTATGTATCATAACTGGGTATAATATACATGTTTTATATGAAAATAAGCTGAACAAACATTATTTCAAGTGGAAGAAATTGTCATTTAGCTGTGAAATTTTAGCATCTGTTTTCATTTAAGGCTAACATGGCGTTTAGCTATGGTCGATTCGCAGATCAGAATGGTGCATACCGGAATCGATCCCTACAATTTTCTGCACTCTCATTTTGTTATAAGTAAATATTATGCTATTTCAAATGTGTCAAAACTGATATAAATCACTGAAATTCATTATGATCACGTTAAAACTGAGCATTCATAGCATTTTTTATTAATTTATAGGGACACGCAAAAGAAATCGGTTTTGCGTGAGAGTACATTTTAAAATTCGCTTTTCAAACGTACTCTTTTTTATGTACTTTAAAATTTAATTACTTTATTATTATTATTATTATTATTATTATTATTATTATTATTATTATTACTTATATAGAAATTCCATACCTTTAGGGTTGCGCAAAAATATATGCATACCATCCTTCCTATTAGAGGAAACTTCTGAAAAAGAATTTTCAAATGAAATATATGTATCTTTTAAATGAATAAAATTTTGGAATGCATGTTGTTAATAGTTACAGATCTCTATATCATATATAGGGCTGCTAAAAAATTCGGATAATTTTCTGATTGTAGTTGGGAACAGCTAAAAATTCGGTTTTGACATGCGTTATAAGTTACTATATGGTGAAAAAAGACGTAATATTATAATTTTTGAAATGGTGCAGTTTTGTTATATTATTTTAAATGTATTGGAAAATGCTTCATTATCCATGTTTAACGCATAGTTTTTTTTTTCGCTATTTTTTTTTGGGGGGGGGGGGGGATTTGCACATTATACATGGAATGACTTGAATACGGTTTAACTGTTTTTGGAAAAGAAAAGCTCTGGTTTGCTAGGACGTACTTCCCAATTTCAAATCACATGATATTTGTCAACACAAGCGGCTAAGAAAACTGTCGCATGAAAAAGAAAAAGAGCTCCCTCGGTCAATTGGGGTGGAGGGGCTCGGTATTGGATTATGTGATATTTGAAGTCATAAACTCCATCCCTAGGCTAACGAGAAAGACAGGCTACCGCGGTCTATTCCACGTATCTTTTTTTACAGACCGCTGGAGTCAAGTGATCCTCGAATACACCAATGCGGGTGCACAAATAGAGCATTACGTCGTTCTAGCGGTCTCTAAAAAGAGACACTTGGGATGCACCGCGGTAGGCTGTCTTTTACGTTAGCCTCACTCCATCCAAAGAAGGAAGAAATAAACAAGAGCTTTCTCAGTCGATGTTGAAATCGACCGTTGCTCGGCCCGAGATACGTCTGAGTCGATTTTTATACCTATCTTCGGAATGGAGTTCGGTTCAAAATGAAAATTTTATTTCTCATCAAAATGGAAAATGCTGTAGACCGGAAGACGGCTGCACAGACAAGCAACTCATCGAGTTCACGGATGAAAATCTAGGATTAGTTAAGTCTCGATTCGCATATTAAAACGCAATCGGTCTTCCAAGTTAGATCTTGGTGGAAAACACCTAAAAGCCCGTTTTTAAAGGTTGACTCGTAGGTTTACCATTGTTCTTTCCCACACCCAAAAGTATGAAAAAATGGAGGTTTGGGAGCAGGAAACCATAATAATAAACCTATGAGTCAGTTACTAATAGGGATGGGACGAATATTCGGCCACTATTCGGTATTCGGCCTATTCGGCCCTTTTGCCGAATATTCGGTTGGCCGAATATTGAAGGCTTGTTGACCGAATACTTCGGCCAAATACCTGTAGCCGAATATTTAGAGACATCTTGCCGAATATTGCTAAAATCTCGCCGAATAGTGAAAGATATCTTGCCAAATAAATTTTGGATTTAAAGAATTTCATTCTTGCATTTTTTTTTCTCTAATCCAAATTGGCTACTTCATTTATGAAGTCATTCTCACTCTTACTTATAAAATATAGAGTTAAGATACTAAAAAATATACAGCCTTTCTGTATTTTCTATAAAAGTTAGTGATATTCTAGAAAATGCTGCCCAAGCTGGAGATTTAATTGTACAAGAAATGTCATCATTAGAGAATGATATATTACAATTCAAGATATAAAAACACTGCCTTATTCTAAAATGCTCGCATATTTATTAATGTCTGCAAATTCCATGCACATATAAAAAAGACTCTTATGAAATTCATAACTTATTTTCTATAAAGTAAGAAATGAAAAAATTTATTCACTAGGTGTGTTAACGAAGATTCATTTTCAAAATTAAATATAATATATAACCATTCCAAATGCAGCGGTACATCTGAAAGCAGAACTGGTGTCAAACTCGATACACATTAGATGACACAACTTGCTTTATGATGATTTTATAAATATTTTAATATAAATTCTAAATACTCAACAAAATAATTTTTTCATTCTATAGTTTTCACTTTTAAATAATTATTTGCATAATTACTCACTTAACTATGTAACGTTATTATGTATATATTTTTAATTTAATCTTCCTTCCTTCATGTTATTATCAATTTTCTGTTTACCCTTTTAATGCTTATTGAATAAGTGGAATATTGAAGTTGAATATTGTATGTGCCGATTCAAATGTCAAAGATTTTGTTAATATATGCATTCTACTTTAAGCATAACCTTTTGCTTTAATGTAATTTGTAATTTAAAGCTTGGCATCTGATTTCAGAAGTCTCATTCTTACAAATTTGCTTATCACTAGAGACACAAACTCTAAATGATCAAATTTACTTCATTAAAGATTATTTCAGAAAATATGTCCATGTGAGTTCTGAGATAGAGAGAGATTAAGAATATTATTGATTTTGGATGTAAGAAGTATCAATTGATAATAAAAGTGAAGTACATTTTTCATATTTTAATGGAAATATTTTCCCATCTTGACTTACTGAAAATCAATTCGATGTACATTAGAATAAAGGATATAATGCAATTTCAAATTTTTTTCTTGTTAAAATAAGTTTTTCAAATTTAAAAATACATTTAAAAACACATTTAAGAGTAATAATTATTAATGAGCTCCTATTTTTTAAATTATATATAATCAAAATTTATTTTCTTTATTGGAAAAAAAATTTTACTATTCGGCCGGCCGAATATTCGGTATTCGGCCTAAAATTTGGCCGAATATTCGGTATTCGGCTATTCGGCCAAATCACTATTCGTCCCATCCCTAGTTACTAAAATAGGGTTTTTAGGTGTTTCCCACCAAGATATGGCTTAGAAAACCGACTTCGTTTTAATATGAGAATCGAGATTTAATTAATCCTGGAGTTCCATCCGTGAACTCGATTAAGCGATTGTCTGTGCTGCTGCCTCCCTGTTTATTAATAAAACTTGCTCTTTAAGAAACATGAGTGTAGTCTAGGTTTATCATAGTGTATTAAAATCGTTTGAAAGCCTTTATAAGGCGGTGGAAAGTATACATCTCGTTTAATTTAAACTACAAAATGCCACAATGGCACCAGAATATTTAAAGAAAATTTTGCATCTCTAAAGTAGGTGAAGAAAAAAAAAATATTTATTTCGAAATAAATTTGTTCATAAAACTTACTGCCATTCAATCTTTTCAGAATTTTAGCAACCGAAGCAATTTGCCCTAGAAAGGGTTAAGGTATCTGCCTATGTTGGAAATGAAAGCTTTCGTAAGTACAACTTTTTATGATTCTAAATTTTATTTTGTTGTTGTTTGTTTCTATCATATTTTAGAACAAAAGTTACAATCAATTCTTAGAAAAAATACACTAATTTAACATATAAATGCATTTTCTTGAAAACGGATTTTTACCGGAAATTGACTTTCAAAAATAAAAACTAACAATATTATTATCATTCGACCATACAACTACTTTGAGAGCTTTCTCTTTTTACTGTTGTCTAGTACATCTGCTAAAAGAATTTTTATTGTATGGATATTTTCAAAATATATATACCCCCTTTTTTTAGTAGAAACATGGTAAAACTGCTGAAAATCTTATAACTAACATTTCAATCATCTCTAAAATTTTTATTTACTGAGATATCATAACTTGTAGTTGGTGGTCTAGACAAAAACTTATAGATTATTTTAGTAGTATTTTTTGTTTTTTCTGATAAGTTTAGTTGTTTTTCATGTAGTATTTTTGAAGTTTTTGAAAAATCTCTTTAAATTTCCATACACATTTAACTTTTTTAAAAAATTAATAGGGAAAAATATACATAATTTTAAAAGTAAATTAATAATTGTTATTAAATTAAATCAAAATATGTTAATACAATGTTTCTTTGCAAAATGTTTTTTTAAGTGCTTTGACTTAGACAGATACTTTTAAAAATAAGTTAAAAAGAAAATGAATTGTTACTGATGGGATAAAAAGAGAAATATTCTAACTTGTTTTGAAATCTTTGCACGGGCAGTGTTAGTGACTACAGTCGAACCCCGATTTAACGGATCATTCAGGACTAGCAACTTTGTTCGTTAAATGGATATTATTAGTTAAATCCAGATTTTTCAAAGGATTATTTTTATGTGATACAACAAATTAAAAAAATGGCTATAAATAAAGCTATATAACAGTGATCACATACTTGAATGATGCTGTCCAATGTTTCCTGTTTTAAGGAAATTCAGTATATAAAATTTGATTCTTTTAATATGCATTGTAATTAAGGGATTAGGTACCCTTTAAAGAATCCAAAAATCGATTTTTTTAAAAACAGCTTTTAATTAAATATGACTTTTTAGCAAAATTTAAAAACAAACCGTATTCAAAAACAAACGCATTCAAAAATTAACATTAGAATAAGAGTTATGTCTTTAAAACTTTGTGCTTTTCTTATATGATCAATGGGTGATTTAAACTTTAACGTCACTTTTCTCAAAACAGCGATTTTGATCATTGCGCGCGTGATTTCTGAAAAATGGTTGATCAGAATTTCACAAAATTTTCACTGAATGTATTAAACGTACAGGCACAAAATGACCTATTGTCATGTTCTTCAAATTAGAAGTTTAGAATTCATGACTACTTCTGTGTAAAAAAAAATCTCGATATTTCGAATTTCTTTGAAAAATATTTTTTTTTCTCTGGATCAATAAATTTTATTTTTTTCATCGTAGATCATTTTTAAAACACATTATATCTCTACTCATAAAAAAAAAATCTTGGTTTGTTTTAGCCATTCAAATTTTTTAAATCGTGCGCGCAAGGCATGTAAGAATTATTCTTTCGTAAAAATTGTATTATCTTTAAAAATAGCTTAAAAACCATTGCACATGTGAATACTTTTTTAACAACTTAAACTAATAAAATAAATCCTTTTCAATATGCATTTTCAATTTAATAATTAAAAGTCAATTAGATATAGAGTGACTGCAATTCATACATAGGTCACTTTTTCACGTATTTTGTTAGATCAAAGGGTACCTGACCTCTTAAGAAAAAATATCATTTATTCAAATTTTACATAAAAATTGTACGATATCTTTTATAGATGTTTGTTTTCTTTGTTTTGATTTTATATTCCCAACTTGTTTATCAATTCTTTTATGAAGCTCTGAAATTAGTATCATATCAGTATCCTCATCAGTATCAGTGTCATCAGTAACATAAGCCATGCATGAAACATAATTACAAAGTATCCAAATTGCAAAATTTGGAATTTTTGATATTCCAAATATTTAGTTCCAAAAATCGTTAAAATATGGCACTGCACGCCGAAAAATGCGTTCTCAGCAAACAAACTAAAACAAAGAAAAATATCAAATCAAGCATTCTTTGCAATCGGAACACAATCTTTGCAGCTTACCTAATAAACAAACCGTTTACTGCATAAGTCTATCTATCTTTGTTTTTGAGAAATTTAATTTTGAAATCAGGGTCTTATACGCTGGATACGCTCCCTGTACGTATATCTATCTCTGCTTATATGTTACACAAATTTTGTAAAAATTATAATCCAAAAACTAAAGCCCGAAATTTCATGAAACTTCATTTTTAGTTAGACTTTGACATAAATTGGCTCTTATTAAACTTAAACTTTGGTATTGACGTTCAACAGGTAGAACTCCTAATACCGGTGTTTTTCACGATTTTCGTAAGATCCATTTTCGCTTATTTTAATATAAAATGCACCAAATTTTACATTTAAGTGTATTACGTGTGTACATAAAAGTTCAGAAACGGCCTTTCGTGTGAACCTTCCGAACAGCGCCCCGTTTATTGTCATGTAATTTTTATGGATATAAAAAAAGTGATGGTGATATCAGAAATAATGTATACAATGATACTTAGTCTAAAAATATAAGAAAAAACTGGTATGCAATGTCAGATGTAGACGAAAAATGCTATCCAATGATACGTCTTTCATCGTTATACGCTGCATAACATTTAGTTGAGGAAAATGGGGACATTGACAACAAAAAATAACATATGAGATGATTTACAAGATTATAAATTTGTCGAAAATATATGTCATTGCTTATGCTTCAGCTTCCTTCAAAATATTATTGTTTTTTAATTATTAATTATTTGAAAAATAGTTGTTGTCCTCTGTAAAGAATTTGGAAATATGAAGTATATCTGAGTATTTTTATAGGTTAAATTCCGCAACTTATTTTATTTTATTCGTTTTCTGATTGGTCCATGTATAATGTCCAAAAATGGAATACTTCTGTATATTTTATTCGTTTTCTGATTGGTCCATGTTTAATGCCCAAAAATGGAATACATTTGTTGACACGATGACAAAAAATGTATTAAAAAACTACAAAAAAAAATCAATCACTTAAAAACAATTTGAGATACAGCTTTCAAACAAATTGCATTTAAAAGTGCTTTTTTTTTTTTTTTTTTTTTCTAAACGTCGGTGTAAACATTAAAAATGTGTGATGTTTAGAAGTTTAAAAATTTACAGTACCGAAAATTTTGTAAAACTAAAATTTCATTTAAAAATTGTATGTGATTGGTACAGGAGTGATACTGGTGCCACCCGAGATACAGGAATATTCGTTTTTAAACCATGGCGTACGTAAAATAGGACTCTATTATTACGTAAATCACGTTTTGATCATCATAAAAATGATGTTTATTATTATTATTAGTATTAGTATTTTAAATATAGAATTTATTTAAGTCTAAAATTTTAGTCTTTCAAAATTTAATTTTCCAAATAATCTTTGTAATTTCTTAAATAAGATTTTTTTGTGAATTTTTTTGCTTTTATTTTAATTGTTTATTAGCTATGGAAAACAGTAAGAGAAAAAAATTGGACGGGCGATTTCTCAAGCAACAAATATACTCATTTATTTGCACTAAAATGTCTCAACATTTTAACACTGTACAATATTCCCCCAAACTCATGAAAATAATTTATCTGTGTAAATAGAATACACAGTTTTGAGTGTGAACGTCTAAGCGTAAGTTGTACTCGTCTGTTAATGCACTGTAATTAAATGTCACTTATGTATCTAATCTACAAGCTCATATCATCTTTTGTGCAATGTGATAATTAATTAATTAATTTCAAACATAAAAATTTTATATTTTATTTATCATCTTTTAAAACAAAAGTATGTATTACATAAGTCTATTTTCATAAAATTCAAAATTAACAAATAAACTGTCGATTGTTTTTTAATAATTCAGCTAATTAGATTTTTTGTTCAGTTTATCCCTTTCTCTTCGTGGTACTGTCTGATCCATTTTTCAATGTTTCTTATTTCAAAATTTCTCGCATCGATCACCGATTCCGGATCTTCTGGCCTATAGGACCTGGAAAAATAAACAGATGTTACTAGAGATGTATATTTTCCAAGTAGGTGAAAAAAGTCCGGACTAGGATTCGATTCAGGGATGTATTGCTGAAGCTTCCAGTACTCTTCCAATTGACCCGTTCCGGACGAATACTGGAGGACTATTTCATCCAATTAACCTTAACGATCACATAATCTGGTCGGATACTATGGGTCAGCTCAACAGAAAAAATCGAAGGTCAATGCATGGAACTGCAGAAAACGCTGCATACAAAATTATATTAGATTAATTTTATATAAACCAGATTGTGTGATCGTTAAGGTTAATTGAGTGAAATAGTCTTCCAGTATCCGTCCGGGATTGCTCAGTTGGAAGAGCATTGGACGTTTCTGCCAATACATCCCTGATTCGAATCCTGGAGTGTACTTTTTTCACCCACTTGGAAAATTTACATCTGTTACTAGCGGCCCGACAGACGTTGTCCCGGCACAGACTCCAAAAAATCAAATAAATGTACATAAATATAATAATACGCATGATAAATACTACGCTCTTAATTTAATTTCTTATTACAATTATGTAAGGAAATTATTTTTTACTTTGCAGTAGTTTTTGAAGTCAGTTCAATTTTTGATAGAAAAACTTATTTTTCTCTTTTTAGTTAAAAGTTAACGATTTTCTGAAGTCGGTTAATTAAAATTATAATACAGGGGAAAATATTGTATCTCATACACGTATGTGAGGAGCTGGGCTCGAACACACTATCTCTTTCTCCGAGAACCAATGCTTAAATCTGGCGCCTTAGACCACTCAACCATTCTGTCCGCACTCTAACCAGCGAACTTATTCAACACTTTTAATTAGCGAAAAAACACTAACTTTATTAGTTTTTGCCTAATTACTAAAAAGTACTGAATCTAAACCATTCTAGAATTCACTGGAATACACACAAAAAATATCATTAAAATCAATCCTGTTTTTTAGGAGGAATTCAGTGACATACACACGCACAGAAGAGTTATTTATATAAAGATTTGCGTCCAATACTTAATTTTAATTTTGAAATTGGTTTGGCTGACACTGACTCCAAAAAATCAAATAAATGTGCATAAATATAATAATACGCATGATAAATACTACGCTCTTAATTTAATTTCTTATTACAATTATGTAAGGAAATTATTTTTCACCTTGCAGTAGTTTTTGAAGTCAGTTCAATTTTTGATAGAAAAGCTTATTTTTCTCTTTTTAGTTAAAAGTTAAACATTTTCTGAAGTCGGTTAATTAAAATTATAATACAGAAAAAATTATTGCAAATCACACACATATGTCAGGATTGGTATTCGAACACACGATCTCTTTCTTTGAGAACCAGAGCTTAAATCTGGCACTTAGACCGCTCGGTCATTCCGTCCACACTCTATTGAGCAAACTTATTTATTATTTTAAATTAGCGAAAAATCACTAACTATTAGTTTTTGCCTAATTACTAAAAAAGTACTGGATCAATTTCGATGAAATGTGAATCTAAACCATTCTCGAATCCACTGGAACACACAAAAAATTTCCTTAAAATCGGTCCAGTCGTTTAGGAGGAGTTCAGTAACAAACAGCACGCGCACAGAAGATTTATATATATATAGATAGTTAATTTACTATTAAAAATAAATATGTGAATTCACGGTAAAACTATTGGCAGCAAAGTTGCTAGACATTTACCATTCCATCAGAAGATTTTCCGTTTTGGGAAAACTCCGTTTGAAGAAGCGATAACTTTCCGTTATAAAATTAACGAACTAATCAATTGTCAAAGAGTTCGTATTTTCCGAGTGATTTTGAACTGCAATATAATTTAATTTTTGCACAATACAGTTCAAGCCGTCCTGAGGGTTCAAACCGAGGCCTTTTGACAGCGGAATAACTTCTTACTGACTGAACCATAGCTGTTGATTTTGTTCCGAACAAAGTACGTCTTTTATGAGTCAGGGGAAAAATCTGTTGCGCTTTTCAAAGATTTCCTTTTAATGCATTCCTAAGAATATCCGAAAAAAGTTTATTTTATTTTATTTTAAATCGATGCATAATACTTATTATTTTTTTAATCAATTTTAATTTTTTAACTAGTTTAAATTAAAAAAAAATCGCTGTTCTTTTTTTTTTTTTTTTTTTTTTTTTTTTTTTTTGAATGATTGATTGATTGAATGAAGAAAATATAATTAATTCATTTTTTATAAAAATAATGTTTTAGAGAACTCTTTGAAATTATCACTCACTTTTTTAATGGTCTAATTAATTAAAAGAATATTTTAAATAAGAAATAAGAGAAAAATATACAGAAAAAATATAATTTAAAAGTGATTTTTTTATGTTTTTATTAATTTATTCATTTAATGTAATATATTTTTATAAAATAAATATATTTTTTATTATTCATTTACCAATGAAATAATAATTTTGATAAGAGCATTGTAATAATCATAACACTTTGAAGTAACACTACGCAAATTATTTTTAACATTACGAAGCTTCTAGCCTCTGGTGAAGAAAACAATTGCAAAATGATTGTCGATGAAACTTCCCACGAACTCTGAAAAGATGATTTTCTCTTTTCTAAATTAATCTAAGTTAAGAAAGAAAATAAATTTTAAAATAAATTTTCTTCTTTATTACTTTTAATAAAATTGAAAAAATGTGTATTTTGAATTACAAATTTTAACAAAGATAAAAATATCTTTAAATAAACACATGAAAATCAATACTGGGAATTTTATACAAGATAAGAGAAATCTCTGCAAAATGGTGACCGAAAAACGTAATCGAATGTTTTTAACCAAGAACTAATGTAAATTTATAGAGAGTTTCGCTTTTTTTTTCCCTCTATGTTTTAACAGGAAATTTTATCATTGTATGAAGTTGCTAGAAAATTGGTAAGAAATGTCATAATTTTTAATCTCGATGTCAAAACACAATACAGTTGCAATTCAGCAGAACAATAAAAATCTCACGAAAGAGCCAGGATTCTTTCGTTGAGTTTTTCCATTTCTTCTGCAGGTTACTTGGATCGCCGGTTAATAGAATCAGTACTAATTGAAATATTCACAGTATAATACTTAAACTCAAAGAGTATCCGTGTGGCAGGAAATTATCCTTTTTTTTAGCATAATTCGTCTCAGAAAAGTGATTTAGTTCAAATAACCAATTTGTACTTAACTAATCCACAAATATGCACTTTCACAATTTTAAGTAGAATTTTAACCATTTAACTGAAATACTTTATTAAATGAAATCTGATTCAAAAAAGCGGCGGATTCCAAAATGCGCCCAAACTTTTAAATATTAAGTTTGGTTTTGATTCATACAAATGTCAATTATAGCGATCTTTCTTAGCTCGGGGAAAGTTTTAATCCCAAAACCACCCCCTTGGCTGCGCCACTGTTTGTCGTGAAAAGGGACTTTTTCTGTGAAATTTAGGGAAAATAGTTCCGTGGATTTCAGAGTTTTTTTTTTTTTTTTTTTTTTTTTTTTTAACAGTGTAATTTCATCAGGAATTTGTTTTTCGGAAAAAAAAAAATAAATAAAAATAAAAAAGGATGCATACCACAGATCCAAATGATGTGCTCCTCCTTTTATGATAATGGCCAATATGGAGTCAGATATGTTCTTCAAAACCTGAAAAAAAAGTTATTTTTATTTAAAATTATTTATTTATATTTTAAAATTGTTAACCAAAAGACAGAAAGAGTAAAAAAAGTATATTAATATTGTTATGTATACATTTTACACAAATACCATGTTATATAATAGCTAGATTCTGTAAAAATATATGTAAAAGAGAAAATGATTTCTAAAATACAATTTTTTATAAGCACGCAATGTTTTAAAATCCCGCTAAATTGCATGAATAAAATTCATACTTTTTTCACAAAAATTGATATTAGAATACAATAGTTTAGCTGGGGCATCGAACTTTAGGAGAAAAAACACTTTTTTATGCTTGGTTAGAAAGCGCAGGCAAGTGAATTTATTAAAAAATATATACTTTTTCACTTGTTTCCTTTTTAAGATAGTGCAAGTGCAACAGGGGGGAAAGGTGAAACGCGATGTGAAATATCTTTTGGGGATTTCTAAAGTGATTTCTCAACGTATAGTCGTAAATTAATTAATTTTAAATCATTAATTGATAAATACGCATTGTTTAAGTATTAGATTCTTAATGATTTATTTATAATTAATTTTCTACTTTTTAGCTTTAGAAGACTTTACTATTTGCACTTTCACAGCCATTCGGTATATTTTGATGTCTATGCTAAAAGCCTTCCATGCAATCATAAAAGGATTTCAGTTTCACGAAAATGTTACAGATGAATTATTCGGATACTAATATATGTGCGAAAACTTTTATGAACAGTGTATTGTTTGTAAGAAATCTGAAAAAAAGTAATATTACTGACTTTCTTAAACTTAAGAATTTGAAATACCGGAGGAAAAAAAAGGGGAAAACATACGCTATGCTTCAGTTTTTGTTTACTTCTGCCGTGTCCACTGTGTTTTTTGCTAGATATTATTCTAATTAATTTTTTCTTTTATATCTACATTACATGGAACAAAAGTTACTGCCCGAATTAAAATATATATTTCCAATATTTCCATTTTATGTGTATTTTATTAGAAAAATTTTATGAATTTGAATTGTATTATGTTTAACGAAATTTCTTGATAACGAAGTGTTTAAGTGGAACAATGAAATTTCGTTAAATGCAACTTCCACTGCATATGAGTTGTAAATTTCTAAGTAGGTGAAAAATGTCCTGGCCAAGGATTCGAACCAGAGATATCTTGGCTGAAGCCTATGTTCTGCCATCTGAGCTATCCCAGACGAGTCTGGAGTCCTTAATTCACCCAGCTAACTTTAATGACACAGCACAGGCCTGATATCTCAATCAGCTTAACAGAATAAATCTAAGGTTATGGAACACCAATTAACGCAGGATTTGTAATTATATAAGATGCATCTAATAGGGGCCCGTTGACAATTTTTAGTAAGTTAATATAGTTTTTATAGACATATCATTCTTTAATCCTTTGTGACTCAACAGCTCCGATTTGAAAAATAATGACTCAGGTGTTAGAATACATAATTTTAAGCATGTTAAAAATAATTTAAAAATTTAGAGCGTAAAACTAAAATAATTATTGATTAAAAAGTACTTTTTTCGCATCTACAATAAACAGAAATGCACAATCTTCTCATAAAAATTATCCATTTCCTAATGTAAAATTTTAAAGTATGCAAAATTACCTTTACAAAAATACACTTTCGGACTTCTCCAGCTTTTTTAATTTGACAAAATTTACTAAGTTAATTTTTGTAATATCGACTTGAAGCTTCAAATTTTTGGTGTGAAAAATTAATTCTATATCATCGACTGTTGAGAATTCCTGTGATCAGTTTGTATTAATTGTTGCGTACACTGTAAAAAAAATCTGTAACCTTAGTAATCTAAATTAACCGAAATCTCTTATGCTTACTAAAATTTTATGTGTACACTGTACAAGAAAATGATGTCAATCTACAAAACTTGTAAGCAAAACTAAAACCATCTGTAACTTTACAAAAGAATTTACTAAAATTTTGGTAACTTTACTAACATTTTATCTATAATGCTCGTTATCGTCACTTAAAAAGTTCTTGGAATACGATTTCCCAAAGAAATTCTTAGTAACCTTAAAATTTGTTTGATTCAAAGTGCAAATCTGTATCTGTTACATGAATTTTTATTGTTGCCGTTACATAAAAAGTTCTTGGAATACAATTCTACTAGAAAAATTTTTGTAACTTTCCCAATTTTTTTTTACAGTGTATGGAAATAGGAACAGCAAATAAAATCGTGTTTTAAAACTTACTGTGTAATAGAGATGGGCATTATTTAACATGACAGGATAAATATTCGTAATATTAACCAAAAACTTATTATTCAATAACAGATTACCAAAAAGTCCCTGTTAATTTTGGAACGCCTCGTATGATAAGCATTTTAAAAAGAAGAAACAAATAGTAAGGCTGAAAATAATTTTAGGAATACATATTTATAAATTAATAAAAGTTTAGTTATATAAAAAAATTCCAACTTATAAATCTATTTGAATTCTGAGGCAAAGAATTTCTATTACTGCAGAAAACAAAAATCCCCAACGGCATTATAACGCTTTTGAGACAGAGAGAGAAAAAAAAAATCGACGCAAAAAAAAAAAAAAAAAAAAAAAAAAAAAAAAAAAACCTATGAAACTTTTTTTTTTGACGCGTCACTGTCGATCTACAATTCTAAGACATTAAAAATCCTTTTGGTCTAATCAAGGAAGTCAATCATAGGAACCATTTTCCTTTTGCATTGTCCAAGACATTAAAAATCTTTTTGGTCTAATCAAGAAAGCCAATCATAGGAAACCTTGTCCTTTTGCTATCTCAAAAGTTCACGTGATAAAATCTCTCAAAAGCTATTCGTTGTTGATTATTCTATGAATATTTAAAAACATCTGGCTTCGATTCTTCACAGAATATATTTTATCGTTTGAATTTTTTATAAAGCTCACAGTTACAAAGATTAAAGCAATAGAATCAGTTTTTAGAATAACGAAAACAACATTTATTGAAAAAAAAACAGCTGGAATAATGAAAACTGGTTAGAATACTGAAAATGAAATGGGGGAAAAATGTGTTTTTATTCTAGAGTACGTGAAGTTAGTGACGCTTGCAGATTATGAAAAAGCAAGGAGGTAATGTCGGCCATCTTTGGTCATATTTTTAATGGGAAGGAATCTCTGTTTGAAAAATGGAATTAAAGAGATTTACGGATTTAATTGTTGATAGAAAGCTGTTTTATCGCTCGGGCACGGGACATAATCTTTCGTTGAACAAATCGCATTGTTAAAACGGTGTTGTTTTTATGGAGGATATTTCTGATCGTTTAGAAAAAATTAATTTCTAAACCGTCAGTTTTGGAGTCATTGTAACAATTGCAAAAATGCTTTAAACTTTCTTCTGCATCATATAAATATAACTTTACATTAAAATAATTATTTTTTAAATTGTTAAGAAACAACATATTTTATACAGTGTTCAGTAAGTTTCCTATAACTTTTATTTAGAAAAAGTTTTTATGTGTTTTAACAAGTAAATCAGAAATAAAGAAAAAGAAAAAAAAAAAAGTTCTACGGGCAAAATTTACTGAGTTATGATACGTATAAATTTTTAACGAGGAAAAACGCATTTTTAGTGCAAGAAAACGATAATAATACGTGAAATGTAAAGTATCACAACTAATTAAGTTTTTGTTTTGCAAAAATTAAAGTTTTAACTCTATGTTGATTTTAAAGGCGCAGGTTTATCTGAACTAAAACAGTGTCTATACTTATGTATCAAAATTATTCAAGATACCTTAATTAACGGCCCTCTAATTAAAATGTCTGTTGACAGCATAGTCTCATCGATTAGTTATACGTTACAAAAATAACAGGTTGTTGAAACCTATTACCTGTGAATGCGTGGAACGATGTAACCTGTTAACCAAAAATAACTGTATTTCCCATCTCTACTTTGTAAGTACTATTGCCTTTTGAGTATGTTGTAGATTTGCAACACGGTAATACAAAGAGTTAATATTGACGAGCAATGCAATGTATGTTATACATTTATGTTCAAAAATTAAGGATAACAATCCGAACGCAAAGCTTTCGAAAATTTTAAGTAATGTCGAATATCTACTGAAATTCCGGACGAATTGTCTTTGAATGTCTAGGATATTTGACTTCATATTTTTCAGTGAAGATTTAGTCGCAAGGACAAAACTAGAAGGTATAACTGTAACAAGTTTAACTGTGTATGCTGATTACTTAAAAAAAAATAATGCATCGAAAGTTGAGATAAAACGTAAGCAACAAAAAAAAGGTAATATAAAATGTATTTTTTTAGAAGTAGTAATGCCAGTAAAATATATAAATAGTCATTAGTGGTAGTCCATCCAGCTGCTTTTAGAAAGCAACTCACTGTATCGCTAGAATCCTTGATTTCATTGATATTTGATTGAACTTTTATATAAGTTGCCCTAAATGGCCGACTACTAAATTATGAAATAAAAAAATTGGAATCCCCCACACAAGCGCTATTGTAAGTTATTTAATGCTAATGTCTATGTTCCATCATTTATTCAATATATTCATGTTTTAATTACATTATACTGTTGCTATTGTCCTTCGTCTGGTTTTCGGAAAATGGTGTTAATTTTAGTTGAAAAATCTATGCTATATGTACAAAAAAAATTGAATTTTTCACAGAAACATTAACAGTTTTATAATTATTTGTGCTATGTGTACACAAATGCACAAAAATGGTGAAGTGGACTCGCATAGTCATTCAATGCAGTGACAGACCACTTCGATTATTTTTTTTCATAAGGGGATCTCAAATATTTTCTTGTTATTAATTGTATTATTAGCCTCCCTCCCCCGAAACTAAATCTTCACTGAAAAATATAAAGTCAAACATGCCTTCATAATTGGTGATAATTTCAGTAGTATTCGACAAAGCGTATAAAATCGAAAATGTCCGATCACCCAGCCTTGATTTTTGGACATGAGTTTAATTTAAATGAACTCAAAAAAGTTAAAATGAATAGAATGACATAGGATTCTCATTCACTTACCCCTCCTGGCGTCCATGGATCCAAATCGCCGTTGCTGAATATAATATTGGAAGACAACGAAATATCTGTAACAAAAAAATCCAATTAAAATTAAGAAAGATAAATTTCACAATTAAATTTCGCAATAAAATGTTCTGTACATTTATGAAACAGTATATAATTTTTATTTATTACCATAGCGTTAGATTTTTTAGAGTTTAAATTGTACGGACATATTATTGTTTTAAAATCATCCAAAATTTTATAAAATCATACAATTTAAAGAAAATTATACAATCAAACTATCATGAGAAAATTCCTTTATTAAAAATTTTATTATCATTAAGGAACATTTACATTGCAGTTTAACTTCTTATAAGCATTTTATTATTCACGAAATTTTACTGAATTAACTGAATTTTTTTTTTATTGCTACTACTAATACTTCTGCAAAGGTGAAAGGTTAAAAATTTAATTATAAACGAAATTTATTATGCGAGTTTGTTTATATGCAAATCGCTAGCTTTCGGCACTGTTTCACTGATATACAAAACTAATATGAGCTATACTGCTCTTAGCGTATTCTAATATTGTGGTGACATTGTATTCAATCGAAGTACTTCCAATGGAATACAAAAAACTTGTTAAATATTGGCATCACCAGGAGAGTCAGTGAAAGTAATACACATTCTTATTACTTTTAAACTCCGTTGGTTCGGTTACTTATTCATAAACGACCTGAATCTGAATCGATTAAAGTCAACCCCCTTGTAATTTGAGTAAAATCGAACTTACGACTGTAAATACGAGATCAGTATTTACAGTCGTAAGTTCGATTTTACTCAAATTACAACGGGTTGACTTTAATCGATTCAGATTCAGGTCGTTTATGAATTAACCTTTTATCTACTGACGGTACTTATAAGTACCATTAAAATTACTTATTATAAAATTCTTTTACACGTCAATTAGTTGTAATACTGTTTAGAAAGAGTTGCAGATACATTACTTTATTTTGTTTCAAAAGCATTATTATTAAAGCATTATTACGCCAAATCACTCACGAGAAAATAAACCAATTGGCTGTGAACCAGCAACAACGGAATTATTGAATACTAAAACGTAGAAATTATAAATAAAAAATAAATAGTGTAACATATATTTTTTTATCCTCGAATAGTTTACTATTAATGAAATTATGATTGTAGAAGAATAAAACAATTGAGAAATCCTGAACAGATGATTTAAATAATGCACTTTTTTTTTCCCTTTTGCCACACCTTTAAAAAATTGCGTAAAAGTTATTTATATACATATTTAAGACTTTACCTTTCTGCGCTTTCTGTCAATTTTAACTCTTTATGTACCGACGATGCTTATAAGTATCATTAAAATTACTTATTATAAAATTCTTTTACTACGTCAATTAGTTGTAATTCTATTAAAAATGAGTTGCAGATACATTACTTTATTTTGCTCCAAAAGCATTATTGGTTACACAAAACAAAAATATTTTTTAAAGGATGATTTCTTTTGCCTTTGTATATTTTCAGCTTTCTTGGTGCTGAGGGAGGGAGATAGGGATTTTGCATTTCGGAAATATTTCTATATTTATATTGTAAGAACATCATATTTGTACATTTTATAATTCTACAAAAATACTAAGAAAACAATTTAAAATAAAAGATTTGAGTGGGGTTATAAATATTGCACAAAATCCCTGTAAATTCAAATTCAAATCCTTTAAATCCAAAATAATGCTTTTAAATCCTTCAAAAATTTATTAAATTATTATGTAAATCTTTTAATTTAGTTTAAGCAATTTACGTAAAATGTATTAGAATGTAAAATTTTCGCGAATTCATAATTTCAGTTGATAAAGGGTTAAGATTTGATTATTGTAGTTTATATGCAGATTGAACCAATTTTTCCAAAAAAGGACTTCTTTTCTGGAACTACTTTTTTGGACTATGTCTTTGTAGTAAGAGGGAGGAGAGATTTTCTTTTGAGCTGGTTGTACAGAGCTAAGAAGCAATGGATTAGAAGCGCTCAGGGGCATCATTTAAAAAGTTTATTGAGAGGGAGAGGAGCTTTCTTTCGATCTTGTTGTACACAGCTCAGAAACAGTTCATATGGTTTTATTTTCACACGGATTTTATAAATTAGCCACAGTACTCATTAATGAAATATGATTTTCTCTTTGAAAAGATTGTATTAACAAAACATTGTTGTCAACCAGCGCAACATACTTAGGGCCACTTTTTTCCTGGTTCCACTCACATTTCCATTGCTAAAAAGTATTACGTGGCATTTTTCAAAATCAAAATCGAGTTCAAACAATTATTATGAAATAATGAAGCAAAATGAATGGTTTGAAAGAGGAAATTTTTATTTTCTGTTTTTTAACGATTTTTGAAGTTTTGGAACAAAGTATAGCCCTTGCTGGGAGCTTGTTTGGTCCATTCACATAGTTTCGTATAAAATGAATACATTTCATACACTGTTAAAAAAAAAAAATCTGTGAATTCACTGTAAAACTATTGGCAGCAAAGTAGCCAGACATTTAACGTTCCGTTAGTAGATTTTCCGTCTTGGGAAATAAAAGAGAGGAAAACTCCGTTTGAAGAAGCGGTAACTTTCAGTTACAAGGTTTGATTTTTAATGACAATAATTTAATTTAATTTAAAAAATTAATGAGTCGATCAATCGTGTAAGAATTGTAACTTTTCGAGCGATTTTGAGCTGCTATATTATTTAATTTAACGCAAATTATTTTATTTTATTTTATTTATTTAACTTTTTTTTCTGCATAATTTACTTCAAGTCATCCTGAGAATCGAGCCCGAGACCTTTTGATTGCGGAATAGGTCCTTATTGAAAGAGCTAAAGCTGCTGATGCCAGTTTGTACAAAATATGTCTTTTATCAGTTAGTGGGAAAATCTGTTGTGCTTTTCAAAGATTTCCTTTCAAATATATTAGAATATTCTCAAACGGTTTATTTTATTTTGTTTTAGACAGATGAATAATACTTATTATTTTTTTAAACCAACTTTAATTTTTAACTAGTTTAAATTTTTTAAAAAAATCACTGTTTTTTTTTTTATATATATATAAATGAAAAAAAATATTCATTTTTTACAAAAATAATGTTATAGACAATTTTTTGAAATTGTCGCACACTATTTATTTATTTTTTATTGTTATTTTATTTATTTATTTATTTATTTATTGGGCTAATTATTTAAAAGATTTTTATAATAAAAAATTTGAAATAATAGAAAATTAAACAAAAAAATGCAATTTAAAAGGGACTTTTTTAAAGTTTTCATTATTTCATGGCGCCAGTGGGTTTCGAATCCACAATCTACACTCGCTGGCAATAAACGGCGTAGTGCCTACACCACTCTCGACCACGGAGATCCAGAGACAACAGAGCATCTCCGTTTTTTATTTCTATTTCCATCCGTTTCGTTATTTTTAGGAAATATAGTGGAGTTTTCTGATTTTTAACGGAAAATCTCCTTTTGCTGTGAAAAGGGACTTTTTTTGTGAAATTTAGTTAAATTATATTCGTAAATTTCATATATTTTTTTTTTTTTTTTTTTTTTTTTTTTTTAACAGTATATGTTGGGCTACTGAAATCTCCTTTCTATAGGATCTGTTAGTGAATTAATTCTACAAACTAATTAAACTTTTTTTTTCTTATATTTAAACACAATAAATCAATTGCAAATACTGAAGACATGAGAAATAGTTTTCGTAATGCTATCTTCAACAACTGGAACAAAAAAACAATTAATGTAACATTTGGCTACAGTAACATTAAAAAAAAAATTACTTAAAATATTTTTTTAAGAGATATGAATGTATAAAAGGCATTTCTAAGTAATTGGAACTATTTTCTGACAATAACGGCCTGGAACAAAGTAGCCCCGAAATACTGATTTTCATATTAGCTGTATGAAAACGTAAACATTTCTTGTGAAAATAAAAAATTAAAGGAAAAACTATGATCATACATAAATTAGGTGTTACTAAAAGTAATATTTTGCCACTTACCTTTTTTGTAACTCTTATCAAGATTATTTCACTATATAAAGTTTGGGTAGTTAAAATTTGTACACGAAAACAGTTGTTTACACACACATCCAGAGTTGCCTCTAAAAGAAATTAAATTATCCCCATAAACTATCCAAATACCGTAGTAGAGTGTAAAATGTATTTCAAGGGCAAAAACTCCAAATTATCTTGTATTGTTTGTTTAATACAAAGACTAAAAACTTATTTTATTGATTAACAAAATAACCCTGCAAGAATCAAACTAGCCCTGGTTAATAATAACAAAAAGTGTTGATAATTATTAATTTCTCAACTTAAAGTCTTTATCCAATTCTCATACATTTTTTCTTCTTTTATTTTTAGACTGTAATGACTGATAAATTTTCTGGAATATTAAATTCTTTGGGGCGTGAGTTGAAGATACAGTAGAACCCCGCTAATTTGGACCCCATTAATCCGGATCTTCGCATAATCCGGATCGGTTTGGTCGATTTTTTTTCCAAGTTTGAGAAGTGATCGGCAAATTTCCATAGCATAAATTTATTTCAGCCCCATATTCTGAATAAAAAAGTATTTTCTGAAGTCTTTTCGGAAGAATACCTCAAGCTTTCTTATTTAAACTCTTAAATGTTATCTATGAAAGGTACAACTATGCATCATTTAAGCTTTGGCAATTCCAATTTTCACAGTTTTCTATTTAATCCATTTAGAAATGTCATCAAAAGCTCACTGCCTAGTAACGTTTCACTCAGAGCATTTCAAAAGAGCAAAGTAAAATAGTTCTTATAGACACACTGACTAATAAAGATCGCTTTCCGATCTTTCTCAGCCAGTCCATAGGTCTCTTGGGATTCTTTCCTTGTCTTCGTGCCAAAATTCCTCTGCAAATCATTTGCGGAATATCGAAATAGAAGGAGAAATAAACGAGAATAAAAGAGAAATTACACTTAAAGATTTTGTCAGCTTGTTTTAAAGAATTGATGGTTGCTCAGAGGTTGATATCAGCGAAATTAACAATTGCTTGGAAGCAGAAAATAATGAAGAGTATGCCTGGCTTACAGATGACTTAATAATCGCTTTGTGCACAACTGAAGAAAATGAAGATGATGCAGATGAAAACGGTTATCAATGATGATCAACTAGAAGTTATAAATTATAATGAAGCAATTTCCCATTTTGAACATTTAATGATTCATTTTGAACGTCATGTGGAGACTACATCCAACGAACTACTTATGCTTAAGGGAATGTGTGAGCCAAGTGCGGCTAATCTGGCACAACAGAATATGACAAATTTTTAATTACAAAGTAAACATTTTTACTGTCTGTAAATAGTGAATATGTTCAGTATAAAGGTGATTTTCTGTAAGTATGTTTTATTTTATTTCATTTGTTCACATTCTCTGGATAATCCGGGTTTTCGACAATCCGGATTGGGCCTAGTCCCAATTAATCCGAATTATCGGGGTTCTACTGTACTGCATTCTAGCCATTTGCAACTGGTACCATTGATCTTACGTTTTAAAAGTAGTAAATTATTAAAAACATTCAAGCAACTAAAACTGTTTATGCATATCATCCCAAATTTTATACAGATTCTTTTATACCTAGGACCTTTAAATTACCAATGTTTGAAAGATATACAAGTGTACTATTTTGCTAATTTTTTTCTTGTAAGAAATATTTGCAATGACATCTGTTGAACAAGCCACTTTTTCAGCTTTATATTTATTATAGCCATTTAATTATAGAATTTTAAATTCAGTGGGTTCTTTGCGAAATAATTTTTACGTGATCTTGTGCAGTTACCTTCACCCCAGTAGAGCACATCAAGCCAGTTTCTTCTTGGCGTGACGTTCCATCTCTCTCTGCAGTGTTCATCTCTCATTGTAGAATTGAACGGTAGCACTGGAAACATGTCCGTAACGCCATTAGAGTCGCCCTCCAAATTAACCTCTGTGCAAGCCTAAAGAATAAAAATAATTAATTAAAAAATGGATGTTCTAATACAGAATTACACCAAAAGTATGTTTCAAACTAAACAAGTTGCAAATTTTGTTGCCATTACAAAAATGATATTGAGTTTATTTTCAAATCTTTCATTTACTCGCTCGACAACAACTTATTTCGGGATATGGTTATTGCAAAGTCATGACAAGACCACTGCCAAATAAGCCGTGGCCTTGGAATCACTGGTGAGGGGAGGGGAGGAGAGGATAAATTTAATGTAATGATTTTTTTAAAATCGTAAAATTGTAGTTTCCTGCAATTATTTTCTCAAAAACTAAAAATGATTTTATTTAACTCCGCAGTTGTATGGTAACCAAATGATAATTCCTCAAACATTCCCAGGATAAATAAAAAAGAAAAAAAAATCTAGCTACTATCTTGGTACGACTGAGCCTCTAAAAGGTACTAGGCCTTACATTAGGCCCACTACAACTTTAATCGGGCATTGATTGTCCATCATTATTCATTACACTGATAAAGATTCTGTTGTTGCTGTTGCTGCTGTTCTCATTTGAATTCTAGACTCCATAGTCGTCATCTGTCTTGTCTGTCTATCCGCATATAACAAATCAAAAACTTCTCACCCAAATGGTTTGAAATTTAATACACATAATCTTTACAGTATTTTGTCGAATCATTTCAAACTTTATGAAAATATGATGCATAGTTTAATTACAGGGACAGTCAAAAGTATCCCATTACATTACGATCAATGGGAAAATATAGTTTCAAGTGCATTTTAATGATGTTATACTCTTTCGAACATAATGAAATTCAAATGCATTTATGAAGTGGTTTAAAATATACAATCTGTAGAATATTCAAGGCAAAGAATATTTATATCCATCTACAGGGCCACAAAATTTGTAATATAATGATTTAGTGGGAAACGTTATTTGCAGCATATTTTAATTATAATAAATGAGTTCAAGGAAACCGCCAAACTATACTCGTATTCGTTCGAAGTCTGTGAAAATGGTCCTCAGGGGATCATTTGGTGATAATTTTCAAACTATAATGAAATGTTACGTTTACCTGATAGCTTTTTAGAAGTTCATTATGACGTCCGATTTTCTTTTGTGAACACTTTGCAAGAATATACTATTTTTCCCAAATGCATACTTATCAGAGAGTGAAACCAGCTGCAGAAAAAAGTTCTAAAATCTACTAAATTAAAAAGAAAAAAAAACTGAGAGAGGTTTAAAAGTTTCGAGAAGTCAAGTTCTCAACAGATCCAAGAGGATAGAGCTCCACAGCGTTAAAATCATCTTCGAAAACAAAAATACACAAAACGTTACAATGATTCATATCCTGAATTGAATTGGGAAACTGTATCTAGCTAACAGTTCTTTATAATCTTGAAACTCATCGGAAATAATGATTGGGAGGTGGAGCTTCAAACTGAAACTTCGCCCCGTGATCAATTTTCTCTTCGCACGCCGTTGACTTTAGATTTAAGCGAAATTAAAATGTCTCAAAATTTTAAATCTGCCAAAATGATGTTATTTCGTTTTTTATTCATGGGCCATTTTCATCATTGGCTTACATTTCATATTAAGGACTTGACAAGTAACGGTCTTGACATTTTAAATAAAACTATTAAAATGAACTAGCTTGTATGTTTTCTAACTAAGATAATAATTTACATGCCTTCTAAAACTATTTAGTTAACTTACTTAGCAGCTTACATTTCATGGTAACGGACTTGACATTTCGAATAAAAATATTGGAAATGAATTAGCTTGTATAATTTCTAACTTTGATAATAATACACTTACCTTCTGAAACTATTTAGTAAACAATATTTAATTTCAAAAGTGCAAAAATAATTATTTTAATATTAAAATTTACGGTAACAGACTTGACAGTGAAAAAAAAAATACCAACTTTGATGAAAGCTTATTCTTGCCACTATTACATTGCATCACAATTGAAGAGTGAAAAATGGCAAGTAGTAGTTGCGTGAAAAGTTTAATTATATTGCCGAATATTTGCTGTAACTTTAGGCAGAATTAGAAACCTATTTTGACTAAAATAAACCCAAGGTAACGGACTTGACGCAAAGTGAGGGACAAAAAATTTCTGCGAATTTCTTAAAGAAAATATCTCGTGTAAACATTTTTTTTTTCATTATTATAGAACACTAACAGTTCCTATTTAAAATAATTAAACCTCTTTATTTAAAAAAGTTAAATTAGGTTTAAAAAATAACAGTTAATTACATAAAACTTGGAATGGAACAGGCATTTTTGCTAAGAATCACAATTTTAAAGATTTATATCTCCAAAATTTGTATTGATTAAAAAAAAATTTCATGTTAGAAATGTTCAATATAATCTTCTTTAGCTAAATGCACAGCTGAAATCAAAGTTTAAATATTAATTTATGTCTGAATTTTCTTCTGTTTACTCTTGGACAGCATATGTAAGCGAATTTCGAAAATGACCCTCATAGATCCATTCTTGAAAATATAAAGTTTCATTTTGTGAGACAAATATCTTTTCAGCTTGAATGTTCCAAATGAAATTACCTGATAATCCCACGCCGTGCTGACCGGCCCAGTGGTACAGCCAGTAGGATCTGCGCAATAAATATATTCTTCGTATATATCAAAACATTCGGAATTTCCGGAGGCGTTATAGTACAAATCACATGCTGATCGCAAATCCGATGATGGGTCACTGTTCTCTGCAATTCGTTTGCAAATTTCCTAAAAAAGCGTACATTCCATTAATGTAAAATTTCACAATGAAGAAGGGAATCTATAATTTAAAACCTCTGAGTGAGGCTCAGGCAAAGAGTGTGTAAATCATAATAATAATAATAATAATAATAATAAATAATAATAATAATAATAATAATAATAATAATAATAATAATCTTATACTATAATGCGAGCAAAAATTGTGTGTGTCTGTGTGTGTAAATTTTATCTCAAAAACGGCTCTAACGATTTTCGCAAAAATTTGGATTTTATCATTTTCGGGCACGAGAAGACCATTGGGCTAGGTCATATGTTCGAGAAAATTCTATTATTGGGTCATTTTAGGTCATAATGGGTCAGGATCAAGCTATTTATATCTAGAAAACGGCTGGATCGATTTTAAGGAAATTTTGTATCCAATCGTTTTTTGGCACGAGAAAACTATGGGACTGGGTCACATGTTCGAAAAATTTCGATTAGTGGGTCATTTTTGGTCATTATGGGTCAAGCCATTTTTATCTAAAAAACGGCTCTAACGATTTTGGCCAAATTTTATAGTTTATCGTTTTTGATTACAAGAAGACCATTGGGTCAGGTAACATGTTCGAGAAAATTCGGTTAGTGGGTCATTTTGGGGGTCATTGTGGGTCATGCTATTTTTATCTAGAGATTTTCTCACGCAATTTTGAATAAAAATTGCATTCTATGGTTTTCGAGCACGAGAAAAACATTGCGCTAGGTTACATGTTGGAGAAAAAACTTTAATGGATCATATTGGGTCATTAAGGGTCTGGGTCAAGCTATTTATATTTAAAGAAAGGCAGAATCAATTTCATCGAAATTTTGTCTGTAACAGTTTTTAGGTGCGTTCGTAATTATGTAAATACGTAGCACCTATTGTTGTCGCTCAGTCCGTCCGTCTGTCTGTCTGTCTGTCTGTCCGTCTGTCTGTCTGTCTGTCTGTCCGTCCGCATATAACAACGCAAAAACTACCCAACCGAATCGTTTGAAATTTAAAATACATAATTATAACATAATTTTGTCGAGTCATTTCAAATTGTATGAAAATCGGATGGATAGATCAATTACAGGGACAATCAAAAGGATTCCGTTACATTACGGTCTATGGGGAAAGAAGTTTCAAATGCATTTTAATCGTTTGAAATTTAAAACATATAATTATTGCGTAATTTTGTTGAGTCATTTCAAATGTTATGAAAATCGGATGCATAGATCAATTACAGGGACAATCAAAAGTATTCCGTTACATTAAGGTCAATGGGGAAAATTTTTTCAAATACATTTTAATCTATTGAAATTTAAAACATATAATTATTACGTAATTTTATCGAGTCATTTCAAATGTTATGAAAGTCCAATGCACTGATCATTTACAGGGACAAGCAAAGGTATTCCATTACATTACGGTCAATGGGAAAAAAGATTCAAATGCATTTTAATCGTTTGAAATTTAAAACATATAATTATTGCGTAATTTTGTTGAGTCATTTCAAATGTTATGAAAATCGGATGCATAGATCAATTACAGGGACAATCAAAAGGATTCCGTTACATTACGGTCAATGGGGAAAATTTTTTCAAATACATTTTAATCGTTTGAAATTTAAAACATATAATTATTACGTAATTTTTTCGAGTCATTTCAAATGTTATGAAAGTCCAATGCACTGATCATTTACAGGGACAAGCAAAGGTATTCCATTACATTACGGTCAATGGGAAAAAAGATTCAAATGCATTTTTATGATATTACACTCATTCGAACATAATAGAATTGGCATGAATCTATGAAGTATATACTAAAATATGCTTTCTGTACAATCTGTGATGCAAAGATTTTTTATTATTAAATTACAGTGCCTTACAAAAGTATTCCACTACATAATGCTATACGGGGAAACATTGTTTGGGGCGTGTTTTAATTATATTCAACTATTTCACATTTTATGAATAAAATATACGTTTCTGAGGTGTAATAAAAATTACTTTCTGAATATTTACAGAAACACAAAGATTTCGACTACTATACTGTATCCGAAGTACGCTCTACTATATCAGCAAGATCTGAATATTTTTAAAACTTCGTTATCGTACGAACGCACCTCATTTGCTACGTTCACGTGCAATTTCCAACTCGTTTGACACGAGAAAGCTATTGGGCTAAATCACACGATCGAGAGATTTCGAATATAAGAGTCATTTGTGAGTCATGATGGGTCATAGTCAAGCTATATCTAAAGAACAGGTGGATCGATTTTAAAGAAATTTTGTATACAACATTTTTTTGGCACGAGAAAACTATTGGGCTAGGTTTCATGCTCGAGAAATTTCGATTACTGGGTCATAAAGGGTCATAAAGGGTCTGGGTCAAGCTATTTATTGTTAAAGAACAGTAGAATTGATTTTAACAAAATTTTGTAACAGTTTTTAGACACGAGAAAACTAAAGGGCTAAGTCACATATTTAAGAGATTTCGATTATAAGGGTAATTTATGAGTCATAATGGGTCTTGGTCAAGTTATATCTAAAGAACGAGTGGATGGTTTTAACGAAATTTTGTATTCAGCGTATTTTTGGCACGAGAAAATCATTGGGTTTAGTCACATGTTCGAGAAATTGCGATTAGTGGGTCACTTCTGGGTCATTCTAATTTTATCTAGACAATGTCTTGTGCAATTTTGGCTAAATTTTGTACAATATCGTTTTCGGGCACAAGAAAAGCATTGGATTAGATCAGATGTTTGAGAAAATTAGATTAGTGGGTCATTTGGGGTCATAATATGTCAGGGTCAAATTAATTATATTTAAAAAACGACTGAATCGATTTTATTTATTTTGTATTTAACGTTTTTTGGCACGCAAAAACTAATGAGCTAGATCAATTGTTCGAGAGATTTCGATTATAAGGGTCGTTTGTGGGTCATGATGGGTTGTGCTAATTTTATGTAGATAATGGCTCTCACCATTTTGAAAACACTTTGTATTATATCGTTGTCGGGCAAGAGAAAACCATTGGAATAGGACATATACTCGTGAAAATTCAATTAGTGAGTAATTTTGGGTCACAATGGGTTAGGGTCATTTTAATTATATATAATGACTCAAACAATTTAACCTAAATTTTGTAATGAAAAGTCTTTTGTCACGATAAAACTATTGGGCTGAGTCGCATGCTAAACAAAATTATATTAGTGGGTC
This sequence comes from Maratus speculifer, assembly GCA_964019185.1. Taxonomy (NCBI): domain Eukaryota; kingdom Metazoa; phylum Arthropoda; class Arachnida; order Araneae; family Salticidae; genus Maratus; species Maratus speculifer. The sequence continues at coordinate 145,184,240 of OZ025292.1, read as the reverse complement.
ATTTCGCTTCATTGCTGAATGCTGTCAAGCTAATTTCACCTAAAAAATGGCTTAAACGATTTTGATTCAATATTATATTCTACTGTTTTTGATTATCTGAAGACCATTGAGCTAAGTCACATGTTTGATTAAATTTTATTAGTGTGTCATTTTGGGTAATACGAGTCAGAGTCACGAGAATAACAATAAATTGGTAATATTTGACAAAATATTGGCGATATTTGGCCGAAAAATCGATTATTAAAATTACAAAAGCCGAAACACGTATTTGGCGCCAAATAAAAGAATGTCTCCTAATTTGGCTGTTTTTGGCAAAAACATTGTCCTTCAGACAGTGAAGAAATTTTTTATACATTCTTAATAGGATTCGAGATGCATGGTGAAAACCAATCAGAGTCGAGCTAAAAAAGTGATTTGGATCGATGTCCTTTCGTTGTAAATTTTAAAATAAAGCAAAATTTATGAACATGCGCATACAAACATAGTTTTCTTATTGATTGTTTTTATAAATAATACTATTATAAATAACATGTTTTACGGTAATAATACAGAGTGAAAGATACAGTGAAAATACTATATCGAGTTCAACACAAAGTTTATTTTGACCGAGCTAAGCTCGGTCATCCCTGCTAGTAATAATAATAATAATAGATTCAGAAAAAACAACTATGGCGAATATAAATGCTCAATAGAATGGTAATAATATTCACATTTAATATTTTAAGAAACTAATGTGGATTGCAGATATAATTACAGTAAAACCTCTAAATAACGGACACCTCAGGAACGCAGAAATCGTCCGCTATTCGGAGGTGTCCGCTATTGGGAAAACCTCAGAGATTCAAAAATCGCTATGAAATGCTTAATGTTTTCTTAATTTACTTTTATATGTCCTAAAACCCCTACTATATAACTAATCAGAAAGTAAAATTACTTTTTAAGCAATAAAATTGAAATAAAATTGTGCTCACTTTTATTCACTGTTTATTATATTCTCGTGAAAAAAAGCTATTACAAAAGTTAACTTTTGTTTCATTACATGTAATTTGTATTTCTATGTGACGTTAATGGGCATGTAGAGTTCCGGGCGGGGGTAGCAATTTTTGACCTCCAAAAGATAAAATCTCAAAATATTCTTGGGTGACATTTCAATGCTCTGGGAAATATTCCTCCCGGACAATTACCTGAATTTAGTACTGAACAAGGGGGGGAGGAGGAATTTTCCCAAGCTCTTTATCTGCATTTATTTATGACCACAAAATTTGTGACACATTGTCCTGATAAATTAAGAAGCCTTTTGACTTTTCCTTTTTTTTCTCTTTAAAAAATACTTTTTCATCCTTTATCGCCGGATAAAGTGTCCGCTATTCGGAATGTCCGTTATTCAGAGGTTAAACATACAAAATTTTAGGTTTTGGGAGTGGGGATTGGAAAACTGTCCGTTAAATAGAGGTGTCCGCTATTCGGGAGTGTCCGTTATTGAGGTTTTACTGTATTTATACAATGCATTGCAATTCATAAACAAAATTTAAATATTGTTAATATACATAGTAATGCTATATTAAAGAACTGCTGATGCACCAAATTCGACAAATTATATAAAACGCCAAACTACTCAAGTAGTACCGAACTGCGTAAAAGAAACATCCTTATAACTCCAAAAATAATAATTCCATTAACTAACAATTAATTGCGTCGGATTAAGCGTCTCATTTCCAATTAAAATATACTTCTGAATTGAAATTTGAATGAAATACAGGGTCATGAAAAATAGAAGAATGTGGAAAACAAGATTACAAATATCTCGGCAACTAATAATCCGATCAACTTCGTTCTATATGCAAAATGTGTGTTATTTTATTGCCTTTTACGTCCATTCCTTAGAACAAAAAAATTCGAAAATTTTTATATACCTTTCATGAGAACGAATTTTTCGAGAGTCCAAAAAAAAATAGTTCCGGATAATCGAGGTTGCTGATATTAAATAGGGTTCGTCCCATTCTTACATACTAACTACATACAAAATTTCAAGTCTCTATCTCAATTTGTTCGGGAGATAGAGCGTTTACAGACAGACAGACAGACAGACAGACGGCAAAAAAAAATTTCTAAAAATGTGTTTTTCGGAATCTCCACTATCTAAAACGTGTAATTCCGTCAAAAAAAAATTTTCGATTTCCAAAACGATTGCAAGACTTACCCTATACTACGTATGATGGGTAAGTAAAAAGACAAAATGAATAATTACATCCTCTTAATTCATATAAATATATAAGGTAAATGTAATCAGTGCCAGAGTGTTGATTTCCTCAACAGTGTCCGAAAAGCTTTGTGGCACTTTTTAAAAAGAAAAAGATGGAAAACATCTCACTTCTTGTAAAACTAATTTCCACCCATACATTTTCTAATTTAGTTTTGAGTAAAATTTAGAATAAAAGTTTAATGCAATCGAACTAATAGCCATGAAGGAAATACACTTTTTAACAAATCGTCACCTGAGAATAATAAAGTTCTATCTGTGTTTTTGAAAAAAATGACTTGTCGATATGATAGGTTCTATTTGTAATCTATGAAGGCGTTTTTGGATCAAAATGATGTTATATATAATTTACATATGACCTTACAATCATAATATGACATTATTTTAATCCAGAAATGCCTTCATCTAATACAAATAGAGCCTTTCTATATTGGTAAGTCAATTTTTTCAAAAACACAGATGGAACATTATTATTCTCAGGTGACGAAATGTAAAGGCATTAAACTACAAATTAAAAATTAATTGATTTATTTTTTTTTTTTTTACACACTTTATATAAAATTTACAATTGCAGTTGAATTTCCTTAAATACTTTATTTACACAAACTCTTTGCTAAATTAGATCAAGCGAGAGCCTACCTTTAAAATGTCTAAATTCTGTTTAGTAGACAAAAATACTGCGTTTGAGCTTTTAGCAATGCAATAAAGCCCTAGAAAGGCCTAAAAACCTATAAAGATTTATGATTTAATTTTTTTTTGTATTTTTTTAAAAAAGTCCATGAAAAACAGAATATATTTAAAATATGGAGGTACGTCTTGGTTTTACGATCCACAGAGCCTATTTGAATTAAACACTTGGCACACTATATGAGTTGGGCCTGGTAATAATGATACAGTAAAACCTCCATAACGGACACTCCCGAATAGCGGACACCTCTATTTAACGGACAGTTTTCCAATCCCCACTCCCAAAACCTAAAATTTTGTATGTTTAACCTCTGAATAACGGACATTCCGAATAGCGGACACTTTATCCGGCGATAAAGGATGAAAAAGTATTTTTTAAAGAGAAAAAAAAGGAAAAAAAAAAGTCAAAAGGCTTCTTAATTTATCAGGACAATGTGTCACAAATTTTGTGATCACAAATAAATGCAGATAAAGAGCTTGGGAAAATTCCTCCCCCCCCCCCTTGTTCAGTACTAAATTCAGGTAATTGTCCGGGAGGAATATTTCCCAGAGCATTGAAATGTCATCCAAGAATATTTTGAGATTTTATCTTTTGGAGGTCAAAAATTGCTACCCCCGCCCGGAACTCTACATGCCCATTAACGTCACATAGAAAAACAAATTACATGTAATGAAACAAAAGTTAACTTTTGTAATAGCTTTTTTTCACGAGAATATAATAAACAGTGAATAAAAGTGAGCACAATTTTATTTCAATTTTATTGCTTAAAAAGTAATTTTACTTTCTGATTAGTTATATAGTAGGGGTTTTAGGACATATAAAAGTAAATTAAGAAAACATTAAGCATTTCATAGCGATTTTTGAATCTCTGAGGTTTTCCCAATAGCGGACACCTCCGAATAGCGGAAGATTTCTGCGTTCCCGAGGTGTCCGTTATTTAGAGGTTTTACTGTACTAATTATAATTTTACTAATTTAATTATAAAAATACTTTATACTTCTTACTATACCATAATTATATGTTTCATTGTTTTGTAACAACATTGTTTTGAAATTGTTTTGTAAATCTACAGTTCTTCGTATCCATTTGATACCTTCATGCAACGGAAAAAAATATATGTATACGATTTTTTTAATAAAAAAAATGAATCAAATTTCATTTGAAATGTATTTCAAATATGTGATGCATATTATGATTATATATGCATACCCATATGAAAATGAATAGGATTGTCAAACGTATGAGTATCCCATGTTTTAGAATTAGATATTTTTATAATAATTTGGTGATTTTATAATAATAACTTCGTATTTTCATAAAAATAGATAACAGACTAAGAAAGAAAAAAAAATTCCCTGTGGGTTTGGCCTATAGGCGGAGGGAGATTTCGAAGTGTGCTCATTTAAATAACAAAAAATAAGAAAAGATTACAGATAAACCCAGTTTAACAATTACATTAGGCCGCTTTCGAAAATTTTTTAATTTAATTTTTCTGTAAGAACTGATTTTATCAAAATCATCTAAAGCATAATTAGCAATTCTTTAATCGTGATCGCTTCGGGAAATTTTGTGCTAAGTGCCCACTTTGACAGCTTTTCTTGAAATATATTCAGACTTTATCAAAAAACTGACCAATTTGGCATATTAGACAGTTTCTAAATAAGAGAACTTGTTAATTGGATGCGTTTGAGAGAAAAACTGAATTTTAAAATGAGCCAGAAAAAGCACAATTTGTTATTTTGAATACCTTAATTTTTCCATCACTATCGCTTCGAGAAATTCTGTTCAAAATACCCTTTTTTGGCAGACCTTTTTTGAAATATATTCTGCCTTTATCAAAAAACTGGCCGATACGTCACATTATATAGTTTTTAAATATGATGATTTGTCATTTGGATGCGAAAATCAAAAATGAATTTAAAAATGTGCCAGAATATAAGCAGTTTGGATTTGAGGTTTTTTTCTCCAACTCCAATTTTTGTTTAATTTATTTTTGCTATAAGAATTGGTCCGATGAAAAACTTGCCAGTGTAAAAGTTGTAGATATTATTGAAAAGATGTAAATTAAATTTAATTAGATTTGATAGTTTAAGGATTGACGAAGTTATGGATTTTTGTCTTTTTTTACCCCCCTTTTTATTTTCGTTTTTAATTTTTTTTTTTTTTTTTTTTTTTTTTATCGGTAAGAAATAGTCCTATCAAAAACTTGTAAATACAAAAGTTTAGATCATTTTGAGAAAATTTCTAAAATATTTAGTTGGATTTGATATCTTGAGAATTGGCGAAGTTAGGAATTTTTTTCTCCCAAAAAAAACCTTTTTTTTTTTTTTTTTTTTTTCGCCCCTTTGAGCCCATTTTTAACTTTATCAAAAATCTGTCAAGCATAAACTTTTGGTCCTTTTTTTTAGAAGTAATATAAACTTTAAACTGATACGATATCTATTTTTACTAAGAAGTTATGGCGTTTATTCGGTTTTTCACAAAAGCCCTCACTATTTTCACCTCCTTGGTCTGATTTTACTCATTAACGAACTTAGCCGAGATTTTATGTATCAGTTTAGTGGAGATTGGATCAGAATTATAGAAGTTATCGTGTCCAGAAAAAGTGATATATATATATATATGTATATATGAAATAATAAGCAGATTATCGTGGAATAACACCTGATGATCTGACGAAAAGAAACTGTCGTCGATTAGGATCATGATTTAGGATCATGATTCGATTAGGATTTTGGTCATAGGAGAATTTCTTCTTGATTAGCGGCCGGAGTTAAAGGCAGTGGAGATGACATGTATGGGAATTTCTCCAGAAATAATGCAAAAGATCAATTTTTAGTCCTTTATTCTTTTTGAGCACTTTCAGTGGCTATTCCACACATCTTCAATCTCCACAAATTTATAATAGATAAAAAAAATATTCTTAATTCCATCATGTTCATTAAAGAAAATGCACTAAGTCAAATAAGCCATTTGTTGTAAACCCGTATCACCACAAAAAGAATAAGAAAAACACAAAGTGGACTTTGAAAAGAGACTGCTGGAAATGCATTGCACTCCACAAATATTCCAAATTATTCTGAGAAGAGACGTGAGTCTTAGTACTTGGAAGGTCAAAAGCATTCTACTCGCTCCGAAAAGCCAAAATGACTCTCTCAAAAATTCTAAGCTAACCTTGCCCCTCCCCTTTTGACGTAAGGCTTTTAAAAATCCACTAGAATCGTAACTATTAAACAAATAGCGTAAATTTTAGAGTAATATGCCCCAATTGAAAGCGGATGATTTTCACTAGCAGACGATTAATTAATAAAATAAACAAAATTAAAATTTCGATAAATGCTTTTTAATTCTAAATAGGAAAATGGATTTGTGTAATTAATAAGATATTGACATTCAAGATACATTCTAGCTCTTTTTAAGAAAATAACCAATAGATTATGCTAAGTTAAACAAAATAAAATAAAATAAAAAGAACTTTAGCCGTTAAAAATATTAATACATTACTGAAACTGAGAATAAAAGTATGTTCCTATAAAACTTTAAAACAAACTCAAGGCGGGAAAATGGCAATTTTTTTTTTTTTATTACACACACACACACACATATATAGAGAGAGAGATAGATAGATAGATAGATAGATAAAATTTTTTACTGGTGGTAATTTTGGGGTCTAAAGGTCATGATCGGCGTAGATCTGCAAAAAAAAATTCAAAAATTTCAACATAGGAGCGACCGCAATAGATAGTATTTCATACGAAATCTACCAAAAAGATAACATGCTATTTTGGACCAAAGACCATATTAGAAATATAAAAAAGACAATTTTGATTGGATCGAAATGATATCGTCCCTCCCTCTCCCCTAAAATTATAACAGTCCCTAAAAAGCAAAAACTTTCAAAATTTACTTTGACGGGGAAGGCAGGAAAGTTGCCCCTCGAAAATGGATAATCGATCATAGCTGTCACCACAAATGCATTCCTAATCCACCTCAAGAAATGCTCGTAGTCGGATGAGGACTTGAGCGGTTCGCACAATCGAAAAGTCTCTGAGATTTGTTCAAATCCTGTAAGGGGGAAAAAAATTATAAAGTTTTGAATCAAAAGACTTGTCAAAATTTACCATCCAGTACATTAAATTACAAACAGTATATATATTTGGTCTAATCATATGATTTGTAATATTTTTGATGTGGTAAACGACATCTAAACAATATATATTGTGTCCCAAAGCATAAAATACTATATTCTTAATAAAAATAAGAATGGGAGATTTTTTGTTGTGTGTGTGTGTGTGTCTAACTACAAACACTACATGAATCACAAGTTAGGATTAATCCATTAGAAAATATAACAAATACTGAATCTATTTAGAAAACAGAAAATAGGGTGTGCCATAATTGTAGACAATATTTGTTTTTATGGTATTATTTAAGATTGAGGAACTCAGTTACAAATGTTAATATTTAAGAATGTTTCAATTAACTTTAATTACCTCAAACACATGGTCTTCTATTGAAAGTGCAAAGTTTTGCACTACCTCTGGGGATAGTTTATATTGTGAATGCTCTATATCATAGAGCCTTAGTCGAAAAATATTGGCGTCGAATTTCATATGTTTTTTATGCTGTAATTTCCCACAAATTTTCCATGGGACTTAAGCCCAAAATAAGTGATGGAAAATCCATGACATTGATATTATTTATATCTTTGTTGAGTTAAACATATGAATAGACGAAAGGAGTTTTTTAATCTGTTTAACACTAGGCTGGTTCATTTTTCGTGATCGTCGCACATTTCGTAATCGGTGGGTACGATAATCAAACCTCTTTTTTTTTTTTTTTTTTTTTTTTTTTTTTTCATTTGATGTGTTCATTTTTATAGTAGACTGTTTTCTAATGTGTTAGTAGATATATATTTATTTCGCTGTTTAGTTTCAATATTTCATTCTTTGTTTTGTATACGACCCCTAAAAGTCAGCTAAAAGTTTTAGATGAAATAACCATCTCTTTGTTGATACTCCAATTTGGCGATACCGGCTAAAGGTGGTTTCGTCGTAAAAAAGAAGATTGTTCTTTGATTTCGATCTCCAATTATTTTAATTCATTTTTTAACTGATTCCTCAATGAAAGACAAAATCATGCCCAAAAATCTCAAACTTTGAAATTTAATAACTTTGTCAATTTCTGTAGTACAGAAGTCAAACTTTTTGTGTTACATCTGTTGTTATGTGCGTAAACTTTTACAAACCATAACTATAGGGATTGGGGGACCGTATAAAAAGTTATATTTTGTAATAATTTGTAAAATTGATTTTTTATATTTTTTTATTGGAACTATATGTATACGACCAACGGTTGAGGAATTAAAAATCGGCGATAGATAACATATTGCACCCTGTATATATAGAAATTAATCGTACTTAATGTGTCTATTTGGTATTACCCTTGAAAACGAGCCAAATATCACATTTCCAATACTTCGTAATTGTTTCAATATTGCCAACCTCTCTTGATTTGTTTTAGTTTATTATTTTATGGGTTATTCTAGATCCATTATAGATGTTAAATAATAGTATTGTATAATGGTTCTCTCTTTCTATATATATACATATTTATGTGGGCCATTTTCAATTTCGCTTACATATGCTGTCCCAGAGTAAAAAGAAGAAAATTCAAACATAAATTAATATTTAAAATTTGATTTAAGCTATGCATTAGCTAAATAAGATTATATTAAACATTTCTAACATAAAAAAAAAAAAAAAAAAAAAAAAAAAAAAAAAAAGATAAAAATTTTTGAGATATAAATTTTTAAAATTCTGATTCTAAGCAAAAATGCTTGTCCCATTCCAAATTTTATGTTTTTAACCATGTTTCTTTTTAATTTGAGCTAACTTTTTAAAATAAAAAGGTTTAATAATTTTAAATAGGAACTGTTAGTGTTTTATATTAATGAAAAAAATTATTACAAAAAATATTTTCTTTAAGAAATTACCAGAAATCTTTTATCTCTCACTTTTTGTCATGTCTCTTATACCTTGTGATTATTTTAGTCAAAATAGGTTTCTAATTCTGACTAAAGTTAGCAGCAAATATTCGGCGATATAGTTAAACTATTCATGCAATTACTATTTGCCATTTTTTTACTCTTCAATTGTGAAGCAATGTAATAGTGGCAAGAATAAGCTTTTATCAAGGTTGGTATTTTTTTTTTTTTTCATTGTCAAGTCTGTTACCGTAAATTTTAATATTAAAATAATGATTTTTGCACTTTTATAATTAAATATTGTTTGCTAAATAGTTTCAGAAGGTATGTATATTATTATCTAAGTTAGAAATTATACAAGCTAGTTCCGTTCTAATAGTTTTACTTGAAATGTCAAGTCCATTACTTGTCAAGTTCTTTACAATGAAATGTAAGCGATAAAATGTAAGCTGCTAAGTAAGTTTACTAAATAGTTTTAGAAGGTATGTAAATTATTATCTAAGTTAGAAAAATTATATAAGCTAGTTTATTTTAATATTTTTTTTTCCTTTTTTAGTTTTATTTGAAATGTAAAATCCGTTACCATGTAATATAAGCGAATGGTGAAAATGGCCCATATATGTAATGGTATTTTGACTATCATAAGCTAAATCTTGAAAAATAATCTTTAACAAAATTAGTAAATTCACATCACAAATATAAAATTTATCCAAAAATTGGGCATTATATTCAGAGCCATTACCTCAGTGGTGAGCTTCAACTACTTTCTTCTCATCCATAAATAATACTTTATTTAAATATAGAATGTCTGTCATAAGCAGGACAAAAATTTTCCATTCGGAAAAAGTGACATAAGTTTGTCCTTGCGGTAATCAGGCTTTAGTTGTGTTGACTCTCTTACCTGAACTCGAGGAAGCCAATCGAGCAAGCTGTTGGAATCCGGCTCGTACCTGAGATTCACAATTACTTGAAACATCCCGAAAACTCTGCAAGAATTTAAAAAAAAAATGCACTGCAAAAAGTAATCAACAGTAAAGACATTTTAAATGGTTTCTCGAAAAAGTTTCTAATTTTACGTCTTAAATTAAAAAAAAAAAAAAAAAAAAAAAAAAAAAAAAAAAAAAAAAAAAAAAGAATGCTAACAGACTTATATGTATAAAGCAGCGGTTCCCAAACCATGGGTCGCGACCCACTGGTGGGCATGGCGGTTATTTTAGTAGGTTGCAGAAACAATCGAGATTTATCACAAAAATATATTTTGTATTTCATCTATTTAAAAAATGTTAACAATTTCAATAGTAAATAATATTTTAATAAAAATTCCTTAATTTACATATGAAGAAATATATGAGCAGATTATCCTGAAAAACCTAAATGAGCTCTTTGAATTCTTTGGAGGTGTTGAACACAACATACTCGTGTGAATATGCTTTTTGTACTTGGATGTTTTTGAAAAACAAGTATAGAAAAAACTGTGTGTTGAATGTGAATTGAGGTTGAAATTGACAAGTTTTAATCCTGATATAGGGTAGATGTGCCAGTAATGGAACACCTTAAGGAATTTCTCTAAAAAATAATTTTTTATTAATAGTTATAATTATTGTATTCCAATTTTTTTCATATTATATTAATCTTTCAACAATATTTAACTAATCACATAGTTATATTTCCCAATAGAAATAAAAATTTAATTTTAAATAATAGAAATATGTATAAACACCCAAAAGCCCAGTAATGGACCACCTATGTTCCAGTAATGGACCTCCTATGTTCCAGTAATGGGCCACCCTACAAAAAATTACAGATAATTGTTTTTAGGTGCGTTCGTAATTATGTAAATACGTGGCATCTATTGTTGTCGTTCAGTCCTTCCGTCTGTCTGTCCGTCTGTCTGTCTGTCAATCTGTCCGTCTGTCTGTCCGCATATAACAACACAAAAACTATCCAACCGAATCGTTTGTAATTTGAAATACATAATTATTACATAATTTTGTCAAGTTCTTTCAAATTTTATGAAAATCGGATGAATAGATCAATTACAGGGAAAATCAAAAGGATTCCGTTATATTACGGTTAATGGGAAAAAAAGTTTAAAATGCATTTTAATCGTTTGAAATTTAAAACATATAATTATTACATAATTTTGTCGAGTCATTTCAGATCTTATGATAATCAGATACCTAAATCAATTACAGGGACTATCAAAAGTATTCCGTTGCATTACAGTCAATGGGGAAAAAAGTTGCAAATGCATTTTAATGGTGTTACACTCATTCGAACATAATAAAATTGACATGAACCTATGACGTATATATGTACTAAAATATAACTTCTGTACAATCTGAGATACAAAGAATATTTATTATTAAATTACAGGGCCACACAAAAGTATTCCACTACATAATGCTATACAGGGAAACATTGATTGGGACATGTTTTAATTATATTAAACTGTGCCACATTTTATGAATATGATATACGTTGCTGAGGTGTAATGAAAATTATTTCCTGTATGTTTATAGGAACACAAAGAGTTCAACCACTGTACTGTATCCGAAGTATTGTCTGCTATATCAGGAAGATCTGTATATTTTTAAAACTTCGTTATCGTACGAACGCACCTCATTTGCTACGCTTCACCTGCAATTTCCAACTTGTTTCAATTGTATTTTGCTCCAGAACTTAATGAAAGCATACTAATAAAACAAAATATTAAAACTTAAGTTAGAAATTCATTACATTAAAGGATTTATAATGAAAAAACATAAAACAAAATATTTAAGTTATGGATTTATTATAATCAAGGATTTATAATGTGGATATAAAACAAAATATTAATGATATTATTAACTGTTTATTATTAACTAACATTAAAGGATTTATATTGTAAAGATATAAAACAAAATATTTAAATTTAAAGGATTTATAAGATAAAGACAATGTTTTACTGAAATCAAGTTTAGATAAAATAAGGCATTAAAAAAAGTCTCCAATCTTCATTCATATCATTATCTAAATGATGTGTTATGCAGCTATGGAATATAAATAACAGATCTTCAATTTTATCATCCCTTTCCGATAGTCCAAACTATTCAATATGGAATTTTAGAATGCATTTAAAATGATAAATGTTCTTGCACTATCCAACCATTTTCAGATAATCATATAGCCCATCAATTTGGCACAGATTGATTCCACAATTCCCTTCAGAGATGCTTATATGATTATATTATCACAAATGGAACAATCTCATTATTTGCTGAAAAACACCCCATAACAGTGATTTGTTCTTTTTCGTTATTTGGTACTACATAATGCACATCTTTAACTGATTTTGGTCCAAAAATTTTCCTTGTTTTAACCTTATTGAAATTTCTCTCTGTATGCTTTAGAATTCGGAAGAAAATATTAATAATATCTTCTACCAAATATGATTTTACATTTCTGAACCAACTTAAAACAACTTCTCTTGTAATGGCTCATCTAGATTTTGTCAAATGTTCTGCTTGTTTTTTGTACCAATTTTGAATGACTTTTTAAAAACAACTACTTATAAAGAAACTGCTTTTATTAAATTCTAATAGGTAAAATTTAAGTATTAAATTTGATTATTTAGCTTTTCAGTTAAATCAAAAAATTTTATCTCTACTGAAATTACACTTTTTGTATTGGTCACTTGGGTGGTCCATTACTGGAAAACCACGAAATAAGCAATCCAGTAATGGACCACCCCTCCTAAAATCTTAAAAATAAATAAAATTTTGTAAATGGCCATTGGTATATTAAATTCAATGTTTTATATTGCTAACCAAACAAAAACATTCAATTTTTACGGAAAAATAAAAACGATATAAACTAAGTAAGTAAAGTCTGCTCTTAGCATGTTCATTAAGATTTTCAGTGAAAAACAGAAAAACTGTGAAACTTTACTTTCTGCTTCCTAATTGTTTTGACGAAAAGTGTAAAAAATTAATCCAGCTTATAAAGCATGCAAAATGGAGGTCAGAAAAAAATAATAAAAGCTTAACTATTATTTATTATTTTTTTATAAACCAAAAAGTGCGAGGTGGCCCATTACTGGAAGGTGGTCCATTACTGGCCCATCTACCCTATGTGCTTTAATCGGTAAACATTAGTGCCAGAAAACGCACTGATTATAAAGTTATTTTTTTAAAGTAATTAAACGTCTTTGTAATTTATATGTTGTGTTAATTATTATTCCAGTTACACAAATTGGAATTACGAATTCTTTTACATGCTTATAGTGTATCCTTCGTACGGAAATTTGCCTTTTACGTAGGATGAGATAGCCGATAACTTATAGATCTCACATAGCAGTTTTCATTCTGATATACACCATTATATTTAGTGGGTCGCGAATTTTTTTTTTTTTTTTTTACTTAGAGGTTGGTCGCGTACGAATAAAGTTTGGGAACCACTGTTATAAGGTATTATCGTATAGAAAAGTCATCATTTTACACACCCAGATATTTCTTAAATTATGTGTGATATATATATCTATATAGATGAGGAATAAAAACTTTTTATGACGTCAGTCCAGTTATCTAACACCTTGTAAGCAATTGAGGAAAAAAATAACAGTTGGTGCTATTACCTTGGTGACTGCTTGGAAAAATAATTCGCCCGAAGTTTTACCCGCGGTTTGATACACCGGAGCACTGGCAGCAATAGAACCTTGAATAATGTTCGGAAACTTGAATCTCATATAAGCCGTGAGCATACCTCCATAACTAAAATATAAAGAACCACATATTTCAACTACGAGCGACGACAAGCCTTTGGTTTAGTTTTTTATTAAGTTATTCTTCATTAGCAAAGCTTCGCGCGCATGGAAATAGTACATACTTGTTGAATACATTAACAACATTGTTAAATTGCATGAAATTCGTGCGTTTATTAACATGAATCGAAAGTTATATATTGTTTATTACAATAAAAATATTACTAATTAAAACTGTTTATTTCTGAACAATTTTTAGTGATTTCATTCTTTTAGTTTCGATTTTTTCTAATTTTTTCTTAGTCTTAAAAGTAACCACCCTGTCAGATTTAAAATTTCTAACCATAACAATTTTAACCCTTTCCGGGCCGATGTACTTGTTTTCGTAAAATGTTGAAATAATTAAATGACACCAGTATTTACACCAAATTTTATTTGTAAACTAATAAAAGTTTATTTTTCCATATTTAATAAAGGTGAAATTTTTCTAGAATATTTCTGATGCCAGTGTGACAATTTGGAATTAAGATTAGGTGTTGTCATTTGTCAACACCGCCCTTCAAGGGGTTGAAGAAATCGAAATTTTAGAATGTCTTTCGAATTTAGCAACCCGATTGCGGGTTAATAACGGTTTCTCTTTGTGATACAGTAAAACCCCGACCTATCGTTTCCGCATCCATCGTTTTCCAGCATCGATCGTTTTTTTTTTTTTTTTTTTTTTTTTTTTTTTTTTTTTTTTTTTACTACGGTTATATTTAAATAATGTTAACGAAACCCTCAAGCATCGTTCTACAAAAAGTCGTTTTCCCGGATTCATCGTTGTAAAATTTTTCTTCTCGCCTAAATGAAATTGAAAGTCATGCGAATCCATATGACATACAAACTGAAATAACTTCTTTTATCCTAAAATAACTCATTTCCACTATTTGCGTTGATGATGGCAACAATAATGCAGATAAAGAGTGATTGCATATAGCAGAGGATGCGATTATTTCCATTGATCAAGATGTTGCGATACGTGGTGTCCTAAACATAGGAGAAATGTATGATAATGCACAAAATAAAAAGAATAATGGCGAAGAAGAAGAGGATAATGTTCATGCCGATGAAGCTGAGCCCCCAGAGCCAAGTCTGTATGAACTTTTGTTTATGAATATGAAATTCCAGAAAATAACCAGAAAAATGTTGTATATCTTGAAAATTTATTTTCCTATTTAAAAAAACGAAAGAAAGATTAAACAAAATTATTGATTTTTTAAAATAAATTTCAATTTTCTATAATTTTATTTTATTTTATTTTATTTTTTCAGTTCAGTATGCAATAAATTACTTTAAGTATACTGTATACATCGCATACATTACTAATGCATAAGCATTGTGTTTTTTCGTGTTTTGAAATTAATCAGCATTCATCGTTTTCCGGCATTCATCGTTTTTTTTTCCTGCACCCCTTGAAAAACGATGGATCGAGGTTCTACTGTATTAGTAAAAATTAAAAGTAAAATTAAAAAAATTATAAAAAAAAGCCTTTTTTTTTTTTTTTTTTTTTTTTTTTTTTTTTTTTTTTTTTTTTTACAAAAGTCAGTACTTGCCTTCCTCCGAATGCTATCACTGGGCAATTTTGTGCGTTGAATTGTTTCTTGAAAGCTTCCAGAAAAAAAGCGTAATCTGCCAAAGCTTGTTCGATGCTCAGCCAACCAATGTTTGAAGAATCGAAACTCGCACTGCCAAAAGGAAGAGATTTTCCATAATAACGCTATGGGGAAAAAAAATATTTATTTCTGCTTTATTTGAAGACTGTCATATGTTGTCTATTTTTTAAAAAAATATTATAATTTAATACAGGCAGAAACTCATTAAATCTGTTAGATATTCTTAATTCTGCCAAATTATCTCAAATGTGAATTTTAATTTAGAATGTTAATTTATTATTAGATTGAAAGCATTCATTATTAGTTCTTAGTAATAATAAAAAATTCCTAATGTGTAAAGTTTAGTAATTTGAAATACAAACATAATCTCGAAAAATGTTGATTTTCGAATAAACTTTTATGAAAAATCAGCGAAAAAAAAAACCTATTTATACAAAACTTATTGACGTTTTCTTGGCATAGACAGATTCGAAATGAACTTTTCTTTTCAGATGCAAATTTGATACATTTTACATTATAGTTGATGGCAATTGATGATTACTTTTTTTTTTTTTTTTTTTTTTTGAGTGTGTTTTTATGGGGGAGAAAGGATTTCGATAGAGATTAAACTGTTAATTGGATAATTTTCCAGGGAAGGCTTTAATGTATAACAAATCGTTCTACGTTGCATAGTTATAGAAATATGGGGGGGGGGGCGATTTCTATCATCAGGTGAATCCAAATATGAAATATTAGCAATTTTCAAAAGGTTTGTTGAATTGATCTCGATAGGACTTGCAACTGTTAGTTAAATAATTTTTCAAGAGCAATTATAATATGTAACACTATGTTTTATCGGAGAAGTTATATAATCATGTAAACCCAATTGTAAACTGTTAGCCTTTTAAAAATTCTTGTGTGTGGATTTTGATATTACTTGCATTATTATTTAGATAAGTTTTCAGGGGTAATTTTAACATATTACATAACGCCCAGTCGTTCTTTATTAAATCCTATTGTAAATTATCAGCTAAAAGAGGTGGTCCTTAACAGCCCTAATTTTATCAGACACATTAAAAAATGTAATTACGAAATGGTATTCGAATCGTTTTCACTAATGCGGAAAGACTTTCCTCTTAATGGTTCGAATTGTTTTAGGACACAAAACCAAATTCATGGATATATTTTGTTTTATTCATGATTCATTTGTAGGTATTAACCAGCCAGCATGGCGGGCAAAGCCTGTTAATAGAACAATAAAAACATAATATATTTATGACTATGTGCTTGTAGTTATTTTTTCCTTCTTTCACTGATATATGCATATAGATAGCTGTCACTATTAAAGATTTTTGCTACTACTATGTTTTAACAGTAAAAAATTCCTTACTTAATCTTAGAATTTCTGCTGGTAAATAAAGCAAATTTTTCTTTTGGTAAATAGTTGTAGCAAAAATCCACAACAGCTGGCAGCTATCTATATATATTAGTCTATTTCTATACATTCCACCTGCAAATGCTGAATTTGGGGTACGTACTGAAAAAGGCTTTTCTCTAGAGCATCCAAACCCACCCCTTTCCCGGAAGATGAGAGATTTTATATTTATTAATTGTATATAACTGTATGATTCCCCACAAATTTCACTGTATCCTCACTACAGTAATCCCTCCCTGAAAAAAAAAAAAAAAAAAAAAAAAAAATCCGATTTTAACACTCTCCCTTCTTTTGTATTATATATATATATATATATATATATATATATATATATATATATATAAATTACCATGAAAAGGCTATATTTTGTGTTCGTTCGCATTCTAAAATCCTGATTTAAATCGATAAATAAGAAAATAAAAATTAAAGTGCCTAGTTAAACGTATGGCATTGAGATCACACACTAATTGTATATTATATTCGTATTTCAAATAATACACTGCCTTTTAAACAATAAATTAAGAAAACTCAGCTCCTCTACGTTTCTCCCCCTTTATGCTTAAACAATGAACTTCCAAATCTGATCAGGGAAGTGCCGCATCAGATAAGTCTGTATACCAAATTTCAAACAAATCAGATAATTCTGCTTGAAAAACCCATTTCCTTAAATTAAGGGTGTATTTCGATTCAAACTGCTAATTTTCCGATTTATTTTTTAATTCATTTTTACTTTCATATGCATCAAACTCGCAAATTGTCTTATTTAGAATGTACATAAGGCGCCGTGATTGTCGATTCTTTGATAAATGCAGAAAATATTGCAATAAAAAAAAGCAATCAAAAACGACATTTTGAACCGATTTTTCCGAAGCAGGATATCTGGGAACGAAAAAAGGGGTCCTACTGAGAAGATAATTGTTTATAAATCAAATTCTAATGAATTAAGCTCAAAATGACATCACACGGCACCTTATAAGTCTCTTCAAAAATCTCCTCAGCAGGTTTCATGGTACTACTTTAAAAAATGTGTCTGAAATTGTATCAGAAAATTTCGAGCTGTTGAAGGTGGAAAAACGTTTTTTCGAATACACCCTTAAGGGCGGTATTAGCTCCCACATTTCCCCTTCTTATTCCAATAAACATCCAAATTTAATCAGGAACTCTCTTTATCATATTGAACATAGTTAAAAAGGGGGGGGGGGGGGATAATTCTGATTCAAAACCCATTTATCTAAATTAATGCATGAAACTTGATCACCTTTCCTTCAATTTATACCTAACCAATGAACCTCCCAATCTAATCAAGGAAGCATCTTATCGGATTAAACCGGTATATCACATTTGAAGCGAATCGAATAATTTTGCATGAAATATTCATTTATTTAAATTACGGGGGGAGGCTAGTGTCCCCTGTATATTTAACCAATAAACCTCAAAATCTAATCAAGGAAGCTTGTTAATAGAATAAACCAGTATGCCATATTTGTAGCAAATTGAATAATGCTGCTTGAAAAACTCATTTATATAAATTAAGGGGAATAGCCCCCTCTTTCCTCTTTTATATTTAACCAATGAATCTCCGAATTTAATTAGGAAAACTCCTTATCAGAATAAATCGATATACCAAATTTGAAGCAAATCGAATAATTCTGCAGAAAAAAACATTTATCTAAATTAAAGGGTATTAGCTCCTTTTCCGTCCTATATGCATAATCAATGAGCATCCAAACAAAATCAGAGCAGTTCCTTATCATAATAAACCGTTATATCAAATTTGAAGCAAATCGAATAGTTCTGCAGAAAAAACCCATTTATCTGAATTAAGGGGGTATTAGCCCCCCGTTCCACCATTTATACTTAATTAATGAATTCCCAAAACTAATCAGGAAAGAATCTTGTCAGAATAAATCTAGAAAACATTTCGAAGCATGTTTGTATCAAGAGTTATCGTGTTACGTACATACGTACAGTTATGGGGGAAAAAGTAAACAACCTCTACTAATTTCTCAACACATTATCATAGAAAAATGTTTTGGTACCGAACGAATAGAAATAAAGTCTATTTTCTAATGACGTACATAAAATTTGCTTAGGGGCCCATTTATATATTAAAACAAACTCAAACTTCATTTTTTTCAATAGCAATAACCAATTTTCATAAGATATTTCAAATCTTCGATATAAACTATGCCTATACATCAAATTTCAAGGCAAATAAATGATAAGTTTTTGAATTATAACTATTCAAAATTGTGCTTTTATTGTTAAATTGATTTTTCATATTTTTATTAATACCTCCTGAAATTATATTCTTAATGTGCTAATTTTTTATGTAGTAATAATCCTAAAATATACAAATATAAACAGTGGCGTAGCTAAGGGGGGGCAAGGGGGGCGTCCGCCCCGGGCGCCGAGGCCTAGGGGCGCCAAATTGAGAGAAATTGTTATATATCTATGTTGGGGTGGGGGCGCAAAATTTCTTGCTGGCCCCGGGCGCCAAAAAACATAGCTACGCCACTGAATATAAATACGTTGAATTTGAATTTTTTTTATAATTTTATGTTACAAATTATTAATTAAGAAATTAATATTCGAATAAATTATGAATGGCAACGTACAAGTTTTTGATGGATTTAGATCAAGTCCTGCCTTATTGAAATCAAAAGTTTCAAATTTTTCTTCTACGTGCTTTTCAAATTATGCTTTAAAAACGAAAAAATGATGGTTTAAGGGGTCATCTACAGTAAAAGTGACTAGATATTCTCTGGGTCAATAATTGAGTACCGAACTTCAATTTGGATACAGCCCGTAAAATATACTCGTCTTAAAATAATTAATTTCTCCAAAACTTGTATGAATTGCATGAAAATTTGCTTTTATGCTAATTAAACGTGTAGTGTTCATATATGGTGTCAGAATTAAACGTTGCTATTAAAAAAAAAATATATATATATATAGGGTTCATTTTATTATGTAGATGGCCTAGAGGTCTGCACGGGCCGGGATTTCCAGGCTCGGCTCGTAGGAAAATTATTTCGGCCCGGCCCGTTTAAATTTTTATGTTTTAGGTCCGGCCCGTACATAAATCAGTGAAAACAGGCTCGTCCCGGCTCGTTTTGGCCCGTTACAATTTCTACTATTTCTAAAAAATTCAGATTTTTATCATATATTTAAGATTACTTTAAAGAATACTGCATACATATCTATGGAATGGTTTTACAGTATATTTTACAGGAAATACACATTAACAACATTAATGATTACTTAGATTCTTAGGCTTTCAACATTCGAATAAAGATTCATTAAAAAATTAATATGGCTTTGAATAAAAGAAGAAGAAAAAAAAAAGCTAAAAACATCGTTACTTTTGAAGCTGTTTAATAAAAGAAGATTTATAAAAATATTTCTATATCATTTTATAATATCATTTCAAATCCAAATTCATTCTTAAATTCAAAGAAGCTCTTTTCTGATACATTTCTAAACTCATTTTTTTCTGAGAAACGCATAAGATTAGCAGGTATTTTTATTCAGAAACTATATAATCGAATGGCGTTATCCATTTTTTGATAGAAGCAATTTAAGAATACTGCAAGCAAATAAAATATTGTCATAATTAGCGTTTTGAATAGAATTTCCGGAAGTGATAGCATGGGAAGGGAGAAAAACCTGCAGTCATTTGAGAAACTATTTATATCACAACAAGGTTATGCACGTATTTTGTTTATCAGAAATGAAAAACGCTTTTCGATTCCAAATCCCTTCAATAGTTAGGCTTATCACTTTTATACTTTTACAATTTAAAATTAGTCAGAAAATGTGTCAAACTTTCGCATTATTGAGAAATTTATTTAAAAACCATCAAGAAGTATATATCCAAAGATTAAGCTAACTTAAGTTCTTTATGGCTGTTAATAATTTTACAAATCATGTTTTCTGCCCTACAGATCTTAAGAACAATTAAGTCTAGTTTCGGTCCGGCCAGTCTATATGTAGAAAAATAATGCAAGCTTGATCTCGTCCCGGCATGAGTCAGCTAAAAAAATTTTAAAACGGGTTACACACAATGTAACTCTCCGATGCCGATCTCTACACTGTACATTTTTGTATTGATGCTGTCAAACTAGTATGGCTCGTGACGCACATTTATACTTATTTTCGTTAAAACCATTTTCGTTGAAAATAGCTCATATTTTATCGTTCCTGCTTAAATCTTCAGAACGGGTCGGCAGGCCCGAAATTTTTTTTTTATCGGCCTGGCCCGTCTGGTCCGTTCAATTTTTTTGCCGGCCGGCCCGTTTAAAAGACTATTCTAAATCTGCCGGCCCGGCCCGTTAGGAAATTCGAAACGATTCCGCGGACCGAGTACGGGGCCGTGCAGACCTCTAAGATGGCCCCCTAAACATATTTTAGATACATCATTTAAAAGTACACTTTATTTCCTTCATCTGGTATCAGTAACTTTCTTTTACGATATGTTTTTGAAAATTTGGTAGGGAGATTACATTTTTATTTATTTATTTTTATATTATTTTTATTATTTTATCACGGCTGTAGATACATATTTGCATACAGAACTTGCAGGTAAAATACCTCTCAGAATTTGATACTCTGTGATCTAAAAAGCCACCAAAAAAAAGGAAAAAAAATTCATAGGATGATTATTGTCTGAGCGAAGCGAAGTCTTTATACTCAGAGATACGTAACGATATTAAAATTCAAAAAAATTCTTTCGTCAAGCAAATCTCAAAAAGTACTTGTCGGATTTTGATTCTGTTTGTACCAATAGGTACCTATGAAGGTAATCTGGTGAATGCACCTACTTTTAAAAATGAATTCCAAATACTTTAAAAGTTATATTAAAAAAACTGATAAAAAAGCACAATATATGTGCATACGTCACAGAAATTTGGTGAGCGTGATTTTCACCAGCTGGACATTTTCGTAGATAACTGAATCAGTACATGGAGTAAATAGTAATCATTTTCGCACTCAGAAATATTGAATGCAATAAAACATTTTAAAATTTAATCATGCAGGAAAATAAAACTGTTATTTTTTTATATTAAAAAATGTCATAAAAACTTTGATTTTGAGATTTTGTGATAATCTCTTAACAGCACTTTTTGATGGCTAAAAGAATGTTTTACATATTTCGCGTGTGAAAATTAGAAACAATTACGTTTTTAAATAAAAAGTTTCTTTTATGACATCATTTTCCCTTTATATTTATTTTCATTGCATGTTTTCTTTTAACTTATATTTTGTTTGTGTATGGAAGTCAATTCTGGTCACTAATTTTTCGGCACGGATACCACAAGCGCATCAGATTTGGCGCAATTTTTTTCAAAGCCCATTTGGCGAAAACTCCCTTTTCAAATAACGCTTACGTACACATTTTTAAATTATTTTCTATTTTCAAAAAGAACTTACAGTAAATAAAATAATAATAATAATTAATAACTATAAAAAGAAATATTTTATATAATTAACAGAAAGAAGTGAAAGTAAATAAACATTTTATGAGTAAATAAACAAATAATAAACAAATAAAACCGGGTTACCATCTCAGGTAAAATAATGCCATTTAGACGCCAATTATGTACCCTGGTGCATATGTGACATCTTTTCCCATTTTTCATCCATTTCCTGTTGGCATACAACTTTGAAATATGGAGTATGTATGCATACCTGGGAGCAATACTGGAATTAGACATTGATTTTTTTTTTAATTCGATCCAAAAAGGGGCAACGGGGCTATTTTTTAAAGTTTTACACAATTTATACTGCATAAAGGAGCCACTTACCTATTTCTATATACCAGAAGTAAGTGGCATGTAAAAACAATTATAGTATACATAAATAAAATACTTGAGATAATATACTAGAGATATAAGCACCGGGTTTGGCGAGATTTTTTATGCCAATTAGACGAAAACATCGTTTTGATTACCAGATGCATATAGCATGCTATAACAACACGTTATTTATTTATTTCAAAATGAAAAAAAAAGGGAATAAACGAAACATTTTCTGTTATAAAAAAGATATAACAATCAATAAATGATAATATTTTGAGAACAAACAATTTATTATAACATTTATATGATAACCAGCATGTTAGGCAACTAAACGCCATTTTGGCACCAATTAGGTACCTTGGTGTATATAGGGCATATATGTGCCATATTTATTTGTAAAACTGAGCATGAAAGTTTATCAGGTGTGTTTTCATAGGCGCTTAAATCTTTTTGCAACATAGCGCACCTTTCGAAGCCAAAACTGCACAAAAGAAAAAATAATCAATATTTGCAGCTTTTTTTTTTTTTTTTTTTTTTTTTTTTATGTAATGCACATTTTGTAGTCAGTAAGCTCGATAATCAGACCTCGTTTTTTTGCTTTAAAAGATGATATTTCATACGACGTCTTTTTTGGATTCGTCGTTTTTCCATATTTGATAGTATGCGTCTACTCGTTTTGTACCCTTTTTTGTAACTTTCTTCTTAATTAACAGTGACATCTGGATTTCCTATTTAAATAAAAATTCTTCTAAATACAAAGAATTTTGTTAAAATAAATAAATAAAGGAAATGCGGACATCTATTGCTCAAAACACAAAATTTTTCCTATTGAGTTAATAAAAATCAGTAAACACAAAAATTTTATGATAATAAAAAGGTGACTTATGTAATAACAGAATCATATATTATGTACGTTGTGGATTAAGTATGAATATTTCTCCACCATTTATAAATAATAATAATAATAAAATAAAATGTGGACAGACCAAAGTCTATATTTGACTGAAAACAACAACCACTTTCTAAATGCTTTAAAAAAATGGCCAATGAAAAGTGATATTTCAAAAGTATTATGAAATTAGTTAAAAATCATTTATTTTAAACTAAATGAATAAAAGATTTATATTTTTAATGGAATAAATGGGATTTGAAAAATTATTGGAAATTTATCACCATAGATGTATCAATATTACAATCAGTACCTTGTATGCAAAATGGAACAATTAGCAATACTTTTTGTTCCCGAAAAATGGTCGTTGCTTTTTTTAAGATTAAAAAGTAGATTACGAAATATTCCTATACAGAGATGCCAAACCCTCGCTTATTGCATAGCAGAATTTTCTTATAGGAAAAGTTATTTTTTAAATCCGCAGAATGTTCCAATTTAATAAAACATTTTCTGTATTAAAATACCGGTACCCAAAATGCCGGAGACTTGGCAGCTCTGCCTATAACATTTTAATTAATCACGGTACTTTTTTTAATCGGATTCAAATTTAGTGAAGACAGCGTTTTTTGGCCAAAAGCAGCTTTTTTCCACATGTGTAACTACGATACAATTCCTTGATGCTGACTTATGAATGTTTTGACTTATACTATTATTGCTTCCTCTCATTTATTTATTTGAATTTTAAATAAGATCTGAATTTTAAATAAGATGACTCAAAATCGTGTTTTTTAAATATACGATAAAAATGCATTTCGAGAGAGGGCGAAAAGGACAATATTTGGCGATTTATTACTTGCGTTTGGCTAAGTGTCTTACTACCTTGTTTTTAATACTCTTCACAATACTTCGCTGTTATATGGACTTAGGCGCTTTTATAAAAAGTTTGACGTAATTCGGTCTTAAGAAAGTGAGTTTTTTACTGAATAATACAAATAAATGAAAAATGAATACTAAGAAATACTAAGAAAAGAAAAATGAAGCATTATATTGATCTATGTATATTTAAAAATACATCTGCTAGCACTAATTAGACATTCGACAATTTAATTTCACAAATTATATTTTTTTTTAGAAAAAGTTTTAAACCCAATTTATTGAATATTGTAATTTCTAGGATACTGTTGGGGTCAGAAACTATAACTTTGGCATCACAGTAATTGATAAGATGTAAGTGCTCGTTTAGGACAAATTTTTAAAAACGGATTCCTTAACTCTTATCGACAACCTCATTGCATCCGTGGAAAACAGATATTCAACATTATAAACTATTCGAACGGATTTCACACCATATAAAATACACTCCATTCTCTTCAAACGTAATAGTTTATGTTATTTATAGTTTCTCAAATCGGTGCGAAGCTTCTGTTTATGCTCATGACATCATTTCAAAGAGCTATATTTCCAATATAGGAAAATTTGGTGTTTTATTTTCTGTATTACTTTTAAGATTTTGCATATTTCCAATTTTATATCCATGCATGGTTTGATTTTCTTTTATAAAAATAGTATATGCAACAAGATTTTGTAGTTCTACGATTCGATATGCTTATTTTCATCATTATATTTTATCACAATGAATGACCAATTAAAGGTAACATCTCATTTTCTTTACTTATCGCAAGTTATTAAATGTGTATTCTCAGTAATATCGCTCAGACTAATCCCTCTGAGGGAAGTCCTAGTAATTTTATGTTTAGACATAAAATTCATTCTCTCTACAATGTTAGAAACAGCGCTTTTCCGCTTTTCCATTTTTTTTCCGCTTCCTGCGAATACTCTTGTCTCAAGATGGTATCTGCTGTCGTTTATCATAATTAAACTAAACAATGCATATTTTTATTTTACATGTAGATCTCTAAGAAAATGTGCAAAAAAAGCGTAAAAGTAAAAATATATTGTTTAAATACACACTTTAAAAAAGTGGTGATAAATAATTATCTACGGTATCTCCACGCAAATTTTAAATTCATATTTTATAAATAACATGAAAGAAAAAATCCTGCTTCAAGCATAGATAATGAAGCACTTTCCAGCATATTCAGAATAATGTAACACAACAGCACCGTTTAAAAAAATTGAAATATTACGTCTTATTTTACCATATGGAAATGTATAACGCATTTCAAAACCGAATTGCAGCTGTTCTCATCAACAATCGGAAAACTATCCGAATTTTGTAGCAGCCCTGTATCTGATATAAAGATTTGAATCTATTAACAACATGCATTTCAAAATTTAGTTCATTTAAAAGAAACATATATTTCAGGTGAAAATTCCCCATCAGCATTTTCCTCTAATGAGGAGAATGGTATTCGAATCCTTTTGTACAGCCCTGTATATGAGATATAGAATTTATGTATAAAGAGTAATATTATATATAAACTATTTGAATTTAAAAACGCATACCGAATTTCAAAACGTACTCTCCAATAAATTACGCAAAGACAGTACTGTAACCGATTTCTTTTGTGTGTCCCTGTGAATTAATAAGAAATGCAATGAATGCTCTATTTTAACGTGATCGTAGGGAAATTCTGTGATTTCTATCAGTTTCTATACATTTGAAATAGCGTAATGTCATTAAAACACTCTCCAAACAATTTTCCTTATATACCATAATGTAATTGGATTCTTTTGAGTGTCCCTGTAAATGAGCTATTAGCACCACGTATTTCATATACAATACCAAATATGCCTAAGAGAATCATAAATAAGATTTACCGATTGCATGAAAATCCGAGCATATTTACGGGAGTTAGAGCGGGGACAGACGGACAGATGGACAAACGGATAAATGGACAGACAAACCGAATGCATAAGCACTTTTCAACTCTTTTAGAAAGTGCTAAAAAACAGGTTCTTTATATTGCATTCCAATGCATAAAAATCATATATTAAAGATTAAAAATCAATCGGAAATTGTATGTCAAACGTAGCAAATGGTGTGCATTGGAACTATAACTAATTTTATAAATATTCATATCTTGGTACAATAGTTGTTGCACTCCATCGCAAAAATGCATGATTACAAAATTACGATTACAGTGTACTTTAAATTCAGTAATACGGAAAAAATACGATTTTTTTATAAATAGGATGTAATCATCATTTAAACCTGGAATCATAACCTTTCATGAAATATCACTGAACTGTAAACTGTTATTGAATGTATTGAAGTGTTAAAAATCAGAAAAATGTATATCGTAAAACCGTATAATGTATACAGTAAAACCATCTAAAATGGAATTGCATAGAAAAAAAAAGAATGTGTTATAGACAAATTCCCTTCATAGCAAGTTTAAATGTGACAGATGTAAATTTTCCATTTTTCATTTTTGGGTGAAAAAAGTCCGGGCCAGGATTGGAACCAGGTGATGTATTGGCTGAAGCTGCCAATGCTCTTCCAACAGAGCCGTCCCGGATACGAACACTGAAGGAGCATTTCACCCAATTAACCTCAACGATCACGTTGAGGTCGTGATCGTCGTGAGGTCGTCACGGATGGCTCGTGTCCGGGATGGCTCAGTTGGAAGAGCATTGGCGGCTTCAGCCAATACATCCCTGGTTCAAATCCTGGCCCGGACTTTTTTCACCCAAAAATGAAAAATGGAAAATTTACATCTGTTATAATTAATTTGTGAGGGAGTGACCTTTTGTCATAAAGGCACTCTAGTGTTTCTGAGATCGTGACGTCAATAATTTAACATTTTGTAGGCGTAAAAGCGACATCTATCCTCTCTTTTACTTTAACTTTCTAGAGTGTGTGTGCTCTTTCGAATTCCGCAGTTAGCTCGCGGTTATTAGTAATATGTTAATGTGAAGTATCTCAGTTTGCAGCATATAAAAGCTTGGGGGTGGGTTTGGGTGTGTGTGTGTCTCTGGCATTAGCCAGCAGCCAGCGAGTGCGGACCTCTGCCATTAGACAACGAAGTGGATGATTGTTTAGCGAAGTGCTGACGAATAGAAAGTAGCAACGGCCTCCAGTAAAGTGGAAAGGAGTTTGGATAGTGGATTTAAGAGTCGGCCGTGGTAAGAAAGTTTAATAGTAGTTCCATTTTAATTATTGATGAAATAAAGACTTATCCACAGCCACGGGCTGTTTAACTAAACTTTGTTCAGCAGCTCAGCCAGGAGACAGTGTCAAGTGTTAGGCGGTGCCACGACTGAGCTAGGTTGGGGCCTGTGAGTATGGTTTTAGCTGTTCATAGTGTTCTCAGTGTGTAAAATTTTAGACTTGCTCCACTTCCCTTCGGCCATTATCACTTGAATAAACTTTGTTGTTTTAACCTAAACTACTGAGTATGTCTGCATATAACGTTACAAACGACACCCAGCGTGCGTGCGCCGTTACAAATAGCGCCCACTGTGGGTTTGCCGTTACAAATGGCGCCCAACGAAACATCGGACATTATGAGATTGTGCCACGTGTGTATTTCACCGGTGAGGGTGATATTAGTGAATTTTTAGTTAAATTAGATGATTATATTTTGTTCAATAATATACCTGAAAAAAGTAGATACGTAGTGCTTAAATGCTCGTTAAAGGGCGAAGCACTTTTGTGGTTGGAAAATATAGGAAAGTTTTTGATTAATGAAGAAGCGAAAAGATTTGAACAAACTGTGATCGAGTTAAAGAAGGCATTTCCTCCCGTTAAAGATAAAAGTATTTTGAGAAAAGAGTTCTATTGTAATAAGCAGAATATTTATGAGTCGGCGTCAAAATTTTATCTTCGTAAGCTTGAACTAAAAAATAAATTAGATTTAGATATCACATTTGAGGAATTGTTGGACATTGTTTTTCCTCTTTTTAATCCAAATATACAGGACTTTATTGAAGTTAGAGCACCGAAGAATTTTGCAGAAATGCATCAGATATTATCGAAGTACGAGACTCGGCATAGCTCGGATCAACGGGATTTGCGTAGCCCTCGGCAGAGACCTGTCACGGATAGTAATTTGAGAAATGAGGGGGAACGTAATTTTGTGAGAGGGGGGCAGCGATTTCCGAATAGTAATTTGCGGAATAGAAATGATGGATTTGGTCGTAATATGTCGAATACGAGTAATGGTAATAGGAATGGTGGTGGTGCTAATAATTTTAGAAGTGGTGAGAGAAATATGTATGGAAATAGACAGAATAGTGGTTATAATCGTAGTGGGGGAGTACGGGACAGGAATGTTTCTTCGCAAGTAAGGAGATTAACTTCGGATGAGAATGTTGAAAATAGGTCAATGCAAAGCAAATGTGTTCAGAGGTCGGAAAAGTCTTCTGTGAGTTTAAATAAAATTACTATTAATCCGGTTGAGTTACCTGAAGTGTTAATTGTGTTAGATGGTATTGTCGTTAAAAGTGTCTTCGATACAGGGGCAGATAAGTCGTTCATTTCTTTTGATTGTTATCGGAAATATTTTTCGTATAAGAAGTTGAAAAGGTCAAGTCTTGTGGTTCAGTCAGCACAGGGAGTAGCTTGCGATAATAAAGGTTCAGTAGAATTGGAAGTTGAAATTCGTTCGGTTAAGACATGTTGGGAGTTTTGTGTGTTAGATGGGTTAACAGTGCATTGTATAGTTGGTGTGGATTATATGAAGGATAGAGGAATTAGTTTGGATTTCTTTAAAAAGTCGTTAATCGTGAATAATGATGAGAATGTGAGTAAGAAAGAGCCTGTTTTAGTGTCAGTTAATTTGGAGGAGTCGGGGTTAAGTGAAATGGAGAGGGAGGAATTTAATAAGTTTTTGAATGAATTTGGAGAGGTTTTTTCTGATAAACCGGGTTTAACGCATGTTGCGTGGCATGAGATTGATACTGGTTTAAAAGCACTAGTTGCTAGTAAACCATTTCGTTATGATTTTATATCTAATATTTTTAAATCTTTTTGTGAAAAGTTGGAGACTGAGGTCGGTATGGAACTTCCTCAGTCTAATATGGCTGAACGTGTAAATCGTACATTAATTCAAATGATTTCTTCATATGTTGGTTCTCATCATGCAAATTGGGACCAGTTTCTTCAGCATTTTGCGTACGCACTTCGTACAGCAGTTCACGAGTCAACGGGGAAAGCGCCAGCTGAATTGTTTTTGGGTAGAAAAGTCATTACTCCATTCCAAAGGTTAGTTATGGTGTCGGATGCGGAAAGTCAGTACATGTGTCAGGATATTGAGAGGTTGGTTAAAGAAGCTCAGGTTCAAATGGGAAAAGCGCAAGAAAAGCAAGCTCAGTATTATAATATGCGTAGGAGGGAGTTAGAAGTGAAAGTTGGAGATTTTGTGTTAGTAGAAAAGCATTGGTTAAGTTCAAGTCGTCAAAAGAGAGTAGCTAAGTTTGGTCCGAAGTTTGTAGGTCCGTTCGAGGTTTTAGAAGTTCGAAATAATAATTTGGTTGTTGATGTCAATGGTGAAAGAATGACGGTTAATTTGGATCAGGTTAGAGTTTATAAGTTTAGAGAAAATGGTAGTGAAGGTTCTCATGTGTCGAGTGGTGTTTCGCGAAATTCCCGATCCAATGAATGTCCCGAGTCCAGCACTTCTTCATCTAATTCTTTTCATCAATATTCAAGAAGAAAATTTGGTCAAACAGCTCCAAAAACTGTTCTTGAAAGTAGAAAGCCTAGCAATCCGAGAGCAAAGTATGATAATAAAAATAAGAGAACTGTGTCAGATACATCGGACTCTGTGTGCCATAAAAGACAAAAAATTATAAACTGTCCAGTTCCTCCACCTATTAGACAGCAACCTCACAAACATACATTATCTAATAGTTCACCATCTTCAGTGATTAATCCCCGGAAAAGATTTCGTATGGACACTCGACAAACTGTTAAAAGGACTTTAAAGTCGGAATTTTTGCCCAATAAGAAGCAGCGTAGGTCTGGAAAGAAACGTGGTCTAGGATCTTCAGTAACTTCGGGTGCATCTAGAAAGGGGAGACAACGCTCAGATTACCGGCATCAACAGTGTGAATCTCGCCATGCAGTGACCCCAGCAAACCGGCCAGAGCAGAGTCGTCGAGCGGAACCTACAAGTATCCCGCGGCATCCATTCCGAACCAGGCTGCAGGCACGACAGTCAACTATGGCGTCACCGTACAGTGCTGATGACGAAAGATCCTTCGTACAAGGTTTCTGGGACAGAAGGAGAAAGCCATCCTGTAGTAAGAAGCCAGCCAGCAGCGAATCATCTCTATGATTGGGTGATAATGTTCTTTATTAAATTTCTATTAGAGTGCATATATGTGGTAGCAATATGAAGGAATAGAAAGCAGAAAGACTGTTTGGTACTTTTGGCCATTTTTGGAATTTTTTGACGGACTCACGATTGGTGCTTAATTGTGTTCAAAATTTGTTTGCAAAATTGTTAGTTTTATGTATGTTTGAGATTTTGGTCTTAACTGCTTTTAAAAATTCTGGATCTATTGTTAAATTGTTGTGTTATTTGTTAAAAATGTTACTATATTGTTATGTTGTTCATGTGTTATAAAATGTATGTTTAAATTTTCAGAAAATACAGATAGTAATTTGGGTTATTTTGTACACGCGCCGCGGTTCAGACGCGCACGTGTTTTGCGGTCAAGAAGTCCTTGACACGCGTTTCTATCTCTTATACTAACATTTAATGAATTAACTTTCTTCTTATCGTTCGTGTTTTATGAGTTGCGTTTTGTACTTTAGTTGGGAATGGTTTCCGCAAGTTGCGAATTTTTAAGCTGCGTTTGAATTTGAAATTGTATTGTATTAAAAATTGAATGTTAATGTGATTTTCTTGCAGGGAAGTATACCTGTGTTATGTATTGATTCTGCTATTTTTCTTTTAGTTAATACAGATGAAGAGCATGATGACGTCATTTTGTAAATTTTTGATATTTTTTGATTGTTGCATAAGCACAGCGATATGCCGCTGTACGTATGTGCCCCAATTATTGTTAAAGTGGAGTTAAGTTCTGAAGAATTTTGGGAGTTAGTTCATTGGCTAATGGGTTTGTAGGTATTACGTAGTAGCAGAGTTATTTTAGTATGAAGTAATTGTAATTCTAGATGAAGTCGGAATTTGGATGAGGAAAATTTTTGCGCATTGGGTTTTTTGGACTTGATGCGAATTCTAGTATATTAAAAGTTCTGGAGAAATTTTTGGTAAAGTTATAGTTGTATTGCAATATTGAGGAAAATTTCGGAAGTTTAGTATTTTGAGAAATTTTAGCACTCCCAGTGGAGTGGGCTGTTTTGAAAGAAGTAATTAGTTTTGAAAATTTTACGAGTTTTTGGGAGTTTTACGGAGGCTATTTGTAAGATAGAAGAATGATTGGATTGAATATGTGAATATTTGAGGCAAACTGAGTTTTTTTTTTTTTGGTTGTGATGGGTTAAAGTTAATATTTTAAAAGTTATGTTTCGGCGCTAAATTTCACCCATCACTGTGTTTTATTACGGCTCGAAATTTATAACAAGAAAAAGTTCTGGGCATGCATTTGGCCCAGCCCTTTTTCTCTGCGGAATCCGAGGGGGGGTTGTGAGGGAGTGACCTTTTGTCATAAAGGCACTCTAGTGTTTCTGAGATCGTGACGTCAATAATTTAACATTTTGTAGGCGTAAAAGCGACATCTATCCTCTCTTTTACTTTAACTTTCTAGAATGTGTGTGCTCTTTCGAATTCCGCAGTTAGCTCGCGGTTATTAGTAATATGTTAATGTGAAGTATCTCAGTTTGCAGCATATAAAAGCTTGGGGGTGGGTTTGGGTGGGTGTGTGTCTCTGGCATTAGCCAGCAGCCAGCGAGTGCGGACCTCTGCCATTAGACAACGAAGTGGATGATTGTTTAGCGAAGTGCTGACGAATAGAAAGTAGCAACGGCCTCCAGTAAAGTGGAAAGGAGTTTGGATAGTGGATTTAAGAGTCGGCCGTGGTAAGAAAGTTTAATAGTAGTTCCATTTTAATTATTGATGAAATAAAGACTTATCCACAGCCACGGGCTGTTTAACTAAACTTTGTTCAGCAGCTCAGCCAGGAGACAGTGTCAAGTGTTAGGCGGTGCCACGACTGAGCTAGGTTGGGGCCTGTGAGTATGATTTTAGCTGTTCATAGTGTTCTCAGTGTGTAAAATTTTAGACTTGCTCCACTTCCCTTCGGCCATTATCACTTGAATAAACTTTGTTGTTTTAACCTAAACTACTGAGTATGTCTGCATATAACGTTACAAACGACACCCAGCGTGCGTGCGCAGTTACAAATAGCGCCCACTGTGGGTTTGCCGTTACAAATTTACCGATTAAATAATCGTGTTTAAATTAATCTTAAGTTTATACGTGTTGCATATCTTTTCTTGCTTCTTAGTAGTATATTAATTTTGCATGATCAACAGGTTTTTTTACTTAAAACGAAGTTCATATGTAGGCTCTTTCTCAATAGTAGTAAGCGTAAAAATCTACAATTATTTAAAAAGAAAAAAAAATATATTTTTTAATTGTAAAATAAAGGCGATTAAAAAATGTATGCATTTTTTTTTTCAAAAATTTTTTGGATTAGGCCTTGTTTTACTGACCTTTAAACGCACCAGACCTCGCGGAGAAAATAATTTTCAAACGGGCTGTGTCAAAAATAGAAATGAAAATTTCAGACCGTGAAGACTACGAATGAAACAAGCGCCATCTCTGTACACACACAGAAAAAAAAGTTTACCCGACCCGCCCGAGAAGCGTGGAGACCCCAAACCCGGCCCGGCCAGAGTGTTTAAAACGAAAATAGGCACGAGCCCGACCCGCGGGCTGAGCCGGGCTCGGGTTTCGGTCCTCGGGCCGTCTCGTACAGATCTCCAATACTAATCACAATTTTATACTCCACTTGCAAATCGATATTGATAATATCTTCACTAAATATTGGGTATTTCGCTAAATATTGGCATGAAATAATACCCAATATTGGATATTTACATTTTGCCATTGTTGTACCAATATTATAGCAAGACTTATTTTGCTGGTAGGGGGGGGGGGGGTATTGTAATTTCATTGGAAGGACTTGGAAGTACAATGTAAAAGCCAATATTTGTGCCATTTTGTCATTTCATTAGAAAAAAATTTCCAATATGAAGACAACAATTGAAACAGTTATGTTTCATTAGAAATATTATCAACATGAAGCCATTGTTTGAGCGATATTTCGTCCGAAATTTTCTCAATGCGAAATCAATATTTGTGCAATGTTGGTATTTCATTGGAAATATGCTCAATGCAAATGTGCATATTTTGTGCAGTATTAACATTTCGTTGAAAAGATTTCCTGTGCAAAGCCAATATTTGTACAGTATGTGTGTTTCATTGGAAATATGTTCAACGCAAAGCTACTATTTGTACAATTTTTCATTTAATTGAAAATAGTACTGTCTGTAATATTGTCACTAATATGTGAAATCAATATTTTTGAATATTTGTGTTTCATTCAAAGTATTTTAATGTGAAGTCAATATTCGTACAATATTGGCGTTTCATCGGAAGTACTTCCTTTGAAAAATTAATATTTGTACTGTATTGGCGTTTCACTGGAAATATTTCCTGCGTAAAACTGATAATTGTTCAGTATTAGGATTGCATTGGAAAAATGTTCAACGCAAGCCTAACATTTTTGCAATTTTGACATTTGATTTAAAATATTACCAATGTGAAATCAATGTTTGTGCAATTATGTTATTTCGTTAAAATATTTCCAATGTAAATTCAATATTTGTAAAAAACTGGCGTTTTAATGGAAATATTTCCAACGTAAAAGCACATATTTGTTCAATAATGGCGTTTTAAAGTATAAAATTTAACTTATAACGTAACATTTATAAAGCCAATATTTAATCAATATTGGCATTACATTGGAAATATTCTTACAATTGTGATATTTTATTGGAAATATTTTCAATGCAGCACCAACACAGCACTATTACATTAATGTGGTACCTAGCAACAAAGATTGAACTCTGTACAGAAAAGTGTGCACAATCTTTAATGAGGCTCTTGAGAATAGACCTCAGCCCACGAACAATGGAAGTTTTGATGAACTGAGTGATTTTCTGTGAGAATGAAGACAAATGCGATCTGGAGTTTGTTTTGGTCAGAGGGACTAACGAGGTGTTCCTATATCTCAGGGCGGCAAGACGAGCCGAGACCAGCTAATGGAATGGGCAGAGAGCAATGTTCCATGAGAGCATGTGTGAGAGTTTACAATGTTCATTTTTCACGCATTTGTAAATCATGCATTTCACCCCTGTATAACAAAGAGAGATTAAAATCTGGTAGTTAATGACTTTCTCCTAGACACCGTTTTCTAGATTTTTTGCTTGTTTGTTTGTTTGTTTGTCTTTTTCCATCTACATTTATTTGAGAAAAGTGTTGCCAGATTGTCGAATGCCAATGTCCCCAAAATTTCTGAAATTTTCCCCAAATCAGGGCTTTTTTCAGAAAAATTCTCCAACGCAATTTCTACTCAAAAAGGCAAGTTCTCAATTTTCATTTTTCCGTTATAAAAATGTTTTAAAATTTTTAAACTCAATTTTTTCCCCAAATCAAGCAGTTTTTTGAAAAAATTCCCCATTTATGAAAAAAAAAAATAAACATTTAATCGCAACAGAATTTTAAATGTATATTCAAAGCTAAAAACAACAACAACATAAAGTTATAAAATTGTTTTTATTTTTGTTGTGTAAATCTATACTATTAATTGAAATGTATCTCGGTGCTTGTGTTTCTGTCCGCGATGACAGGAAAATCTGAATCACTTATCTGAAATTCAGATGAGGGATAGCCCTAT
This sequence comes from Maratus speculifer, assembly GCA_964019185.1. NCBI lineage: Eukaryota > Metazoa > Arthropoda > Arachnida > Araneae > Salticidae > Maratus > Maratus speculifer. Next base: position 145,148,971 of record OZ025292.1, on the reverse strand, counting down.
GCAGATCATGATGAATCTGTAGTACATACTCCTCTGACAATAAAGTTCGGTGAATGAATCCAGAACGACTGATCTGGCGACACTGGGGAAACAAAACGCTGCACCTGCATAGAGGCAAGTGTTGACCATCTTCCCCCACCGTTTTTCAGTTGAGCGTCATTTATGTTCTGTGTAAGACGTGCTTTACTAAATGCTTGTTCAGTGTGTTGGTTCTTAACTGAGAACAGGATAATGAACGAACAAAAGATCAGTTTAAAGTTTGATTTTATGCTTTGCAAGACATCTAAAGAAATTCATGAGGGGTTGGGCAAATTGAACATCCACAATATTCACCAAATCTCAATCCTCTAGACTTCTTCCTATTTTCATGACTCAAACTCTCTTTCAAAGAGATTTGACCATATTGTTGACAACCAACGAAACGCGACGAAACTTTTGAACTCCATCCCAAAAGAAGACTTATTGCGAATTTTCCAGGACATGTATAGCAGATCTCAGGGGTGCATAGTTATGGGAAATGATTCTTTCGAAGGATCATATGGTAACTTTCGCTTATATTTCATCTACATTAATGTTACAGAGCTATTCACCGAACTTTATTGTCAGAGGTAGTATAAACGGTGAGCACGATCACGAGAATGATTTATACATATATTTTTTCTGTATTTTATTTTCGTTTTCTATACCAAAATCTAATTTGAGACAGATCCATTATTGGAAAATGACTGAAAGTAAAGATTGAAATTGAGATAACAATTCCCCAAGTTTTTCCCCAACTATGTTCATAGTCCCCGAACATGTCCCCAAGATTTATTTGTCTCCAAAAAATTTCCCTGGAGGTTTGAAATTCCCCAAAATGGGGACAAAATCCCCAATCTGGCAACACTGTTTGAGAAACCTATCATCGAAATGTATTTCCCTACATTTATGGACAATATTCTGGCTTTCTGTTCAATGGTGCAAAAATTCTTCTGATAGGAAATAGAGGAACTATTTCCTTGAATGCAATTCTGCCCGAATATTGTTAGATTACTATATCAGGGTTGCATCTGAGCTGTCAATGTGAAAAAATTCCGAAATTCCTAATAAATTTACCAAGTCCACTAATACTTACGTGCTCGACGAATAGGATAAAAGCTCTGAAAGACGGAGCGATGTCCATTATAAAACCATTATGTTTCCAGCCACTGACTATGGAAGCTTCATTACCGGCGTAAAAAAATATCGGACCTCGGTTTCTCTCCCACCAAGTATCTATGATAAAAGTAGATTATAAGTATCATTAGAATATATATTGTATGTGTATAGTCATAATTAAATTGGCAGTACTCACAAAAAAGGTCTCCTTATTAGGCATACTCAGAATGTGTTGAAAAAAATGCTAGTGGTACTTATGTATGTAATAAAAGATGAGTTAAATTTAGCGGCGCAATTTCAGTTAAAAGTCTGTAAAAAAAAAAAAAAAAAAAAAAAAAAAAAATCGAATATTTGGCGCGAAAGTACCAGACGACACATGATTTAACGAGCAGGATTTTTTTCTCGCCAAAAGCAAACGATTTTAATGCATTTTAAAATTGCTTGTTAACTGTCGCTCAGAATCCTTCATTATTCCCATGAGTTATTTTTTATTGTAAAGTTTACCATTTTTAATCAGAGCATTTTCGAGATTCTATTATATAATTTTTTCTGTTTAGAAAAACTGCTTATAAAAGATTAACAAATAAGAAAAATCATGCGTTAAGCATAGATTATGAAGCACTTTCCAACACTTCATGAAATCTTTAACAAAACTTTGTTATTTAGGGAAATAATAGTGTATAGCCAAATATACCCGAATATGTATTCCAGTACTTTTGAACAGCCCTGTATTTCATATGTCAGTTGATATAATGGGACAATTTAGTTTAGCAAGAAAATACCCAGAAGCTTGAAATTTCTTTTTCAGCAATTCATACTATTAGATGGAAACATACTTGAGTACTTTTGTTCAGCCCTGTATTTTACATTGTACCTTTATTACACGTCAGCATTAGGCTAAAATTTATTGTAAACTAAAACACTTTTAAAACAACTGAAATCACATTCTCATAAATTATCATTCATAGGCGTCCATGTACCGAATTCTTTGCGTGGCCCTGTATATCCTATTATCTATATTCTGCAAACATTTCTCAGTAAATTGAACGCAGCTCAGCGTAAAAATTCATAGCTTATTTAAGAACCACGTTTAAGTAATTTACGTTCATATCCAGTAACATTGGCGAGCTCTTTTGGGTAGCCCTGTATATCAACTATAACATTTATACTCACCATATAGTGTGCATATATTTAGGGAAATCTAAACGCGCATATCATAATTAAAATGCATTACATTCCTCCTTCAGCCATTATCGGACGCATATACGGTACTTCGGAAAGAATATACTATTTGAAATCTTTTGTATGGCCCTGTAAATGCTATGTACTTCATATTATGCAAGACAATATCGTATAATTTATATTAAGCTTCAGTGACATATATCAATTTTAATATTACATGAAACAGTTTAATATATTTAAAATATATCACACACAATTCCCCATTTACCATTATCTAATGAAATACTTTTGTGCGGCTCTGTAAATGAATAATAGCTATATTTTCACTGCATACATTACAGAATGCATATTTTAGTGCACTTTGCGAATCCATATGAATATGAGTAGGTTAGACAGTGTAAACACCTTTAAAATTCATTTGAACGATTTTTCCCCATAGGCCGTAATGTAATCGAAAACTTTTGACTCTCCCTGTAAATAAACCAATCACGGTAGAAACTTCATTTTCAATAGGGTTCGTGCTAGGGTAAATATTAATAACGTATAAAAATTTCATAGCAATCCGAGTATATTTACGGGAGTTAGAGCGCGGACAGACGGCCAGACAAACCGAATGCATAAGCACTTTTCAACTTTGTTGGAAAGTGCTAAAAATGAAAAAACGGCTCTTGTCGCGAGGAAGTTAGAGTATTCGACAGAAAAGGGCATTTTTTGAAATTTTGTTTCATCGTTAACTGGTGATAAATCGCCAAATAAGCGAGAGTTTTATTATTTTTTACGAACGCTCTATCGAGGTTCTGCCGAAATTTTTTAATAAACATAACCATCCACATGAGAAGAATATTCTGTATTTTTTTCAGCTTTTTTGGGTATGCCTGTATGGAGACCTTCCTTGTCAGCATGTTAGCGGAAATGGAGCTAAATTTTACAAGTTGATTAACCCTTTATACCTCGGCAGTACATTAATACCTTAACATTCGCGGTTTTGATTATTCGCGTAATAAAACATGCGGAACATCGCGAATTTTGTTTTATAAAGAATATTTTTTTACAAAGTAAACTCACTTTGTTTTATCAGTTCTATGAACTACGTGACTTTGGATACTTAGATATTGTACTGTATGGCCTACTGGTTTTACTGCATGGCTTAAGCTGCGAGAACTTCAGTCCTTGAGTTGAGGGAAAATATAGATGAGTAATTTGAGCGAGGTATTTGAAAAGAATGCCCCCATAGACTTAGCATTATCATCCGGGTCTTTTTCTGTGACTAGTGTTGCACCTTAAAAAATCGTCAAATCGTATTCAGGGCATCTCAGAATTCATCAGCAAATCCATTGCAATTTGGAAGTCAAAAATTTTCACGAATCCAATATGTTCTTCTTGTTAATAAAAACTAATCGTTGGAGTCTATCGTAATACTTACCCATCATGGATACGTATAATATAAAATATGAAAATAAAATACGAGCAAACTATGTATAAAATGTATCGCAATTCCAAAACAAAATTTAAAAGTATATTTAAATATTTGTAATACAGTCACCGCCAAAAAAATCTTGACACTTGCGATTTTAGACGTTTTGTTAAATATCTAAAAATATACTTGAGGAATAACTCTGAAACTCCAGATGTATAAACAAAATAGTACTAGTCATATATTTTCACGAAGAGTTTTCCCCGAAATCCAACAGGGGACCGTCAACAAATTGAAAAAGAACAAAGATCTTTTGGATAACCCTGTCAAAACTAATGAAGCAAAAGGGTCCAAACTGCAGATTATAATTAAGTGGCTTATTTTAATAAATCGTGTTTATTTTTATGAATATAGCATGTAAACTCGTAGAGAAATTAAGGTTTTTATAAATATGGTCCCAAATTTTTCCAAGTTTTTTGCTTATAATTTGCTGAGTTCTTCATCAAACTCAATGTTCTTTTCAGAAAATATGACAATCAACATTGTACACAGCACAGTGTAATCAGAATTTTAAAAAAATAAAAATTCTATGATAAATGACCAGATTTACTAAATAATTTTTTACTGCGCATGCGTCAATGCTATTAAAATTTCATTTGTATATTATGTTAGTTAAATGTATAGAGCAACTTTTGTGAAAGTCTCAAAAACATAGCTTAAAAACTCTGAAAATTATTGTCAATAGAATATGATCAAAATCCGTTATTCCCAAAATAAAGCAAAAAGATAAGGAACTGTATCCAAATTTAGTAGTACGTGCAATAGCGTGTAGGTACTAATCAATGGAATATGGATACAGCCCCTCATATTTTTGCTTCATTTTGGGAAAATGGATTTTGACCATATTCTATTCACGATAATTTTCAGAGTTTTCAAGCTATGTTTTTGAGACTTTCACATAAGTTGCTCTATACATTTAACTAACATAATATGCAAATGAAATTTTAATAGCGTTGACGCATGCGCAGTAAAAAATTATTTAATAAACCTGCTCATTTATCATACAATTTTTACTATTTTTTAATTATAATTAAGGGTGTTATGTACAATGTTGATTGTCATATTTTTTGAAAAGAACATTGGGTTTGATGAAGAACTCTAGAAACTATAAGCAAAAAACTTGGAAAAATTTGGGACCGTTTTTATAAAAACCTTAATTTCTCTACGAGTTTACTTGCTATATTCATAAAAATAAACACGACTTATTAGAATAGGCCACTTAATTATAATTGGTAGTTTGAACTCTTTTGCTTCATTAGTTTTGACAGGGTTATCCAAAAGATCTTCGTTCTTTTTCAATTTGTTGACGGTCCCCTGTTGGATTTCGGAGAAAACTCTTCATGAAAATGTATTACTAGTACTATGTTGTTTATACATCAGGAGTTTCGAAGTTATTCCTCATCTATATTTTTAGATATTTAACAAAACGTCTAAAATCGCAAGTGTCAAGACTTTTGTTGCGGTGACTGTACATGGCAATACTCCATTACGGACTTGATTTTTCCGTCGACCCATTTCGCCAAATTGTATAAATCGGCAAACTATTTGTAAATTATACAAATTGGCATAACTTTTATTTTAATTAACGAAACAACTAATAAATCAGTAAAAGATTAATAACTAGTTGAATTTGCCAATCCCAAAACTTTCTTCTATCTCATACGTACATTTTAATATTAAAAAAAAAAATAGTTACTCATTTTAATGCTTTTATAGTTTTAATTCAATACCATACCAACTTTGATTTTCATCTTAAACTTCTGCTTCAGTCAGTTAATCAGAGTAAAAACGAATTTCCGTCTCTGCACGAGCCGATGGACAATAGAATGATAGGCAGATTTTTTTTTTTTTTTTTCAAATTCAAGAAGGACCTACTTGCATTACCAAAAAATAATCATATACAAAAAATTTAGTTCAGTTCTAGAACTAACTTCATACACTTTTAGGTGAAGCAATATTGAAAATGGCATAAATTTCGCTATTGCAGCGTCCCCTTCCGGTGATTTTTTTCAAATTCAGGGAAGCCAACTAGACATAGTCATGTATTTACACAAAAAATTTATTTAAATTCGATGCATAATTTCATATACTTTTGGTCTGTACAATATTGAAAATGGTCCAAAAATAGCGATTGCAGCGCCAAATGCAGGGAGGACCAACTACCCATTAGTCATACACTTACATAAAAAAATGGTTCAGTTCGATGCATAATTTCATATACTTTTGGTTGGTACAATGTTGAAAATGGCACAAAAACCGCGATTGCAGCGCCCCCTTCCGGCGGAATATTACAAAACTGAAGGAGGACGACCTGCTTGCCACAGCCAAAAACATTCACAAAAAATTTGGTTCAATTCTATGCATAACTTCATAGACTTTTTGATGGTAGAATGGCGACATACGGACACATACACAGACACACACACAGAGAGACACACGGACAGACAGACATTTTGTAAAAACATTTTTTTTTTTTTGAATCGCTGACCCCTGAAACGTATAAATCCGTCGAGAACCGGAAGTCGAAAAAATTTCGATTACAATAATTTCTTCCATTGAAGATAGAAGAAAAAAAATAGACAAAAAACTGACGCATTTTTTTGGTCAACAGGTTAAGTAATACAGAATTGCGTAAAGTAAACATCCTTATAGCTCCAAAAATAATAATCATATTAAATAACAATTTGTTGCATCGGATTAAGCGTCTCATTTCCAATTAAAATATGTATTTGAATTGAAATTTGAATGAAATACAGGGTCATAAAAAATCAAAGCGTGTGGAAAGTATGATTACATGTATTTCGATAACTAATTATCTGATTAACTTCATTCTTTATGCAAAATTTATGTTTATTTATTGACTTTTACATTCATCATTTAAAATGAAAAAAAAAATGAAATTTTTTATATACCTTTCATCAGAACGAATACCTCGAAAGTCCGAAAAAAATAGTTCCAGATAATCGAGGTTACTGATATTTAATAGACTTCTTTCCATTATTATAAACTAAGTACACACCAAATTTCAAGTCTCTATCTCAATTTGTTAGAGCGTTAAGATATAGCGCGTAAAGATAGAACGTTTACATACAGACGGACGGCATTTTTCTTTTTTTCTAAAAATATGTTTTTCAGAATCTCCAGTGCCTAAAACATGTAAATCTATCAAAAAAAAAAAAAAAAAAAATATATATATATACAGGGTGAGTCATAAATACCGAAACAATAGGCTATCTCCTTAAATATTGCCCCTAGACCCATACTTCCAATTGCAAAGTTTCACCAAAAAAGGTAAATTTTTTGATAAGATAAGTTGCAACTCCATGGGGGGTCTATTTTAAAAAATACAAAAATTAAATTTTTATACGGCCCCCAGAGGATAAAACTTCTAATTAGAAAAATTTTCCTTATCCATTCCTGAATTGAACAAAAAAAATTCCATCTTGATATCTCCAAAACTCAGAGAGTTATGACAATTTTAATAAATCATGAGGTTTCAAGGGATCAGACACAAATTGAAATGCGTGTAATTGAAGAAACAATGTTGCTGTATGTTGTCCAGGAAACATTTATTTTATTTATTTATTTATAGAGTTTGAATTTTGAATGTTTTGTGATGGTTAACCACATAATTTGTAAGCACTATCACATCATAAGCTTTCTTAATATATACATTTTTTTTAATTTAGAGTAAATTAAAATTGTCATAACTCAAAATATTATTTGTCGCGTTGAATTTTTTTCTTTTAATTAAATAAAAATGTTTAATTTTCAATTTGATTCAGCATTTTAAATAATATTTTTAAAAAATAAAAGTATTTAAAATAGCAAATCATATTTTTAAAAGTAAATTTTCTGAAGTGAAAACATCTTTCGGCATTTTTTTTTTTTTTAAATTGAGGTGTTAAAAAACTATTGAATTGTTACCGTAACCAACGGTTACTGACTTATGATGTAAGTTTAAAAATGAGAAATACTGAAATAAAAACATCTGATGAAGAAAAGTGCATTTAGTTTTAAACAAAGATTGGCTCCTAACGTTTAAATGCTTTTTTAAAAGTGTCTAGGTGATTAACGCCTTCTTGTGTAGTTTCGATTTCAGATTTTGTTTAAGTTTTGCCATTTTCGCCTTCTTTAATTACTATTTAAATGAGTCAGCTTATTTAAACTTAATTTTTTTATCACGCCGACTTCAGTTTTTTTCATTGTTTTATCCCTGTCAACTTCATATTTTTCTTGTTAAAATTGCCACTACACGATGCGTAAAAAATGCCTCTAATTACGGGCCTCCAAACTGGTAGACGGTAGGTACTTGGTTCGAACCCAATCGCAACCATCGGCCTAACCGTTCGAAGTTTTCCGTGGCTTTTTTCGAACCCTGTATTTCCTATTGCAGATAATTGGCCAGAATTAAAAAAAAAAAAAAAAAAAAAAAAACGTGTTAACCGCTGTAAGCGGACTCAAAAGCCGCTGCGCTTTTTTTTTTTTTTTTTTTTTTTTCATTTTTTAGAGTTTAACATACAGTTTTCAGTTCAAATACAAATACATTTTAAATTTTGTTTAACTTGCGAATCAGTTATCTTTTTAAAGCAAGAACAGATGTTTAATGAATCTTCGGCATATTTCATTTAAACGTTTTAAGTTGAAATTATTCAATTGAATTTCTTAAATGATGTTTGGTTCGAACGCATTAAACCTTGATCAATTAAATACACTTAGAATGAAATGTTAGTGGGAGCTTAGAAAAAAAAAATACGCAACAGAAACGTCATACTCTACGACTTTAACATTCGAATAAATATTTTTTTAATGCCGTTTGGAATAAATAAACTACTCGGATGTAGCAATCGGAGGACTCTAAAGATTCGAAATTCCGTGGATTAGTACAAGATATCACTGAAATCGTGTAAACCATAAAAAATTCATTATGAAAACACCATCCGAAAGATGATTGATACAAAAACGTAAACAAAACCAATTCATGTCAAGAAGTAACTGCATCTGACTTTTTATGGAAATTCCTGCATTAGTTCTTAAAGTAGAGCTATTGCAGAAATCGTAACAAATTCAGTGCTGCAGCGCCTCTCGTGGAGCCATATACAACAAAATATAAATAACATCAATACATGTCAAGGAATAACTGAATCTGAAGATTGATGATATTCCTTGCATTCTGGAGACACAGCGATCGCGGAAATAGCACAAAAGCCTTTACAGTAGGGTCACCTGTTAAGGGATTCACACCAAAAACTAATCCGCATCAATGTATATCAAGAACTACGTAAATATAATTTTTTATTAAATTTTGTGTATTAGTTCTTGAGATAGCGCGCTCACAAAATGTATATCATATACAGAGATACAAAAGCAGTGACTCACAGACAGACATTTTGTAAAAACATGTTTTTCGGTATCTCTGAGCCCTAAAACGTGTGAATCCGTCGAAAACCTGAATTCAAAATTTTCATGAATCCAATACTTTTCTGTTGTAAAGATAGAAAAAAGTAAAAATATGTTTAAAACCACATAAATTTTGAAGCTGAATAGTACAAACTAGATTTTTGAAAAAAAATCTAAGTAATTTATTAAAATATATTTCCATTAACATTAAAATATACAATAACATTAATATATGATCCAGTTAATAGAAGGGCCTATCTAGAAGGGCCTATCGCTATTTCTATTTTTACTAAACTTATTGCCGCAGGCAATAAGTTTTAAAGACACGGTTAATGAGAGTTTAATTAATATCACTTAATTTAATAACTTTTTTAATAAGTGTTTAATAAGACGGTCCGGCCAATGGGTCGTGCCAATTACGAGCCTGGCGCCAAGCTCGAGATATTGCAGACATCTAGCATGTGTCAAGGAAGTTTAAAGCAAAAAGCTATACGCTTTTATTTTATATTTAAAAGTTAAAGTATTGTCTTGGGTCTACATTTAACAATGCGTAAATTAATGGTCGATCCCTAAATTGTATTTCAAATGAACTGATATCGCTGCACTCAGATGTATGCTAAAGTGGTGTAAGTCACGAATTTTGAAAAATTTTGGATTTTAATATCATCCTGGGATTTGCAGATATCGAGATGAATTTTTTTTTTGTTCGATTCAGAAGAGGATAAGGAAAAATTTTCTAATTGGAAGTTTTATTCTCTGGGGGTCGTATAAAAATTTAATTTTCGTATTTTTTAAAATAGACCCCCCATGGAGTTGCAACTTATCTTATCAAAAAATTTACCTTTTTTGATGAAACTTTTCAATTGGAAGTATGGGTCTAGGGGCAATATTTAAGGAGATAGCCTATTGTTTCGATATTTATGACTCACCCTGTATATATATATATATATATATATATCCATTACAACATTTGCCTAACACTTCGTATGATGGGTGAGTAAAAGTATGTAAAAAACATGCGCACGCATTCTTTATGAAACCTTACGAGATTTATGCTATGAAATTTACGCAGGATTTTAGTATACTGTAATACATAAAATCAACTTACCATTGTACAGATAGCGTTGCTTATATGTTTGACTTCCTAATGATCTAAAATTAAAATGATCAATGTTTTGATCGAAATAAGCCTCTTTGTATTTCGTACATGAACCATACGATCCTAAAGCAGTAGCGACGATCAATACGAAAAGTATACTCATGGTTGGGCCAGCTATAATTGTTCAAAAATATTGTAAACAGTGAAATATATATATGAACTACATATGTCAAATTTATCTTTTGCTTAAAAATATAATCTAAACTGTATACACAGATAAAGTTCAATTCTAATCTTGATAATTTACTTTCCAGTTCTTTTCTCAAATTCTATTTATTTGTTTTAAAATATCTTTTATTGTGAATTGGGGACTATTTGCCTTGTAGGATATAGTCAGATTTGCTCATTGGATTTGGATGTTGATCACAAATTCTTTTAAAGATTTTTACTTTTCTCTATCTTTTCAAGAATTTTACAATATTGGATTCGTGAAAATGAGCGACATCCGGTTTTCAATGGATTCATTTTAGAAGATTCTGAAAGTAATTTGATGTTTTTTAGAAAATATCTGTAACTCTGTCACTCTGTGACACTGTAATGTGATAAAAATTTTGTGGGCGCTCTATCTCAAGAACTAATGAACGGGATTTCACAAAACTTTAGATTCTGTAAGACCTTGATAGAAACGGAAGATGATTAGTTTTTGGTGTACATCGCTCAAAAGATGGTGCTATTATGTTTCATTATTCACAATATCCACCATAGGGGCCATCCATAAATGATGTCACGCATTTTTTCCATATTTTTGACTCCCTTCCCCCCCTTTGTGACAAAATGTCGCTCCCCTCCCTCTTGTCACATGTCACGCTATATTACGTAAAAATGTACTTGCAGTTCAGAAACAAAGTTCTACGTTTTAGATAACATTTCAAATTTTAATTCTAAACTTTAATTATATGTTTTAATGACATTTGCGAGCTGAACAATTAAAATGATTCGTATTTTGTATAAAATAAGGTTTACAAATAATAATAATAATAATATAGAATAGCAATAAATTATTAATATGAAAGAGCAATTGAAAACAATAGTCTTTTGGATAGAAGAAATAGAACTTAACATATTTGGCTTTAAATATTATCTTTATGAACGCAAAATACTTTCATAACTTCATACTTCATAATTTAATCTACTGAATTTTAATGCTTTTATTTTAACCAAAATGTGTGATATCACATTTCTTCTTACCCCCTCCCACTTGTGACAAACTGCTTAACCTCCCCCCTCCCCCCTCTTCAAGTGTGACATCATTTATGGACGGTCCCATAGCTAAATTTTAAGAACTTTTGCTCGGACTTTTTAATAAAACTTTAGATTCAGTTAGTCCTTGATATATCTAGGTGGTGCTGAGAACTTTTGGTGAAAATCGTTCAAGAGGGGCGATGCCATGTTGAATTAGTCATAATTATCGCCATAGCTCTATCTCAAGAACTAATGCATGAATATTCATCAAACTTCAGATTCAGTTAGTCCCTAATATAGTAGAATAATGGGTACTACTTCGTTATCCCGTCGACTATTTTCGCCAAATTATAAAAATCGCCAAACTAATTGCCAAGTTATGCATGTTAACGTAATTTTTATTTTAAATAACGAAAGAATAAATAAATTAGTAAAATATGAATAAAAATACAAATATAAAGTGGAATTAAAACCATTTGATAACGTTTTAAACATATGTATCGTGTTTAATGTCATTGAATATGACATTCACAATCATCCATTATTGGCATTTAATCTTTTAATTTGGCGAGAGTTTTTTGGTCGACGCGATAACCAAGTAGTACCGAATAGTGTTATTTAGTTTTTGGTGTAAATCATTCTAATGCTGTCGTTACTATGCTTCATTTTTCACGATTTCGCAATACCTATACCTCAAGAACTAATGCATGGATTTTCATCAAACTTCAGATTCATTTAGCACCTGATAAAAATTGATCCTGATTCGTGTTTGGTGTACATCACTCAACAAGTGGTAATGTTATGCAAAAATTTTTGAGATTTCCGCAGTAACCCTACCTCCGAAACTAATGCCCTGATTTTCATCAAACTTCTGTTTCAGTTAAAAGTTGACATAAGTTGTTGCTGACTAGATTTTGGTGCAAATCACCCAACCGGTGGCGCTGCTGATGCTGCATTTTTCAGGAAGCGTTAACATGTATTAGATAGAAGAAAATTTTGGGATTGCCACATTGACTAGTTTTGTTTAAGTGAGAGATTTATTTATTCTTTTCAATCGACATTTTTCGAGAAAAATTTTAATGCTGTTGAAACTCATTAACACGAATACGCTTAAAGCGAATTACTTTTAACACTAACAGTTTCCAGTTGTCCCTCAAGTTGTATAGGCATTTACTAGTCTTTTTAACACGAACACGCTTAAATACGATACATCGCTTATCTCGAACTGAAAAAGATCGCTCGCTGAAATACTTCCTGATCATAGTATGAATTAAGCACGCTTTCTTAGCTTTTTCATGTATTTATACTGACTTCGAACTCCAAATACAGTGGAACCTACTAAAATGACCACCTGACTAAAGTGGCCATTTTTGGAAAATTTTATTTGTGCTCATATAAAATAATATGAGAATTGACCGGTCATGTAACCCCCTGTCTAATGTGTCTACCCGTGTAAAGTGACCAGTTAGCTTGTCATTATCAATGGTATTTGAACCTGTAAAATGTGACTATACATTTTTTCTGAATACTGAAAATTTTCAAACTAAAAGGCTAAACTCATTTTCTGAAACTTTATTTTGATCCGTTAAAAAAAGTACAGGAATTTATCTCCTATAGTTACTATTTACTTAATGTATAAAGTGACTATTTTGTCCTTTTTAGGGTTTCGTTTATCTGACGAAACCCTATTCGTCTCTGTCCTCTGTCTGTCTACCATAGAGACCGTACGCAAAAACTATACAAGTCAGAGCGTTCAAATTTTGTGTACTTACTGCTGAATACCTCTTGTAACACAACAAATCATAAAAGTTTGAAAAAGGTTATTATTTTAATTAAAATATTTATTTTAATATCATCCGTTCATTTTTTGTTGTTGTTTTCTCTTCTATAATTGTCGCCAAAGTTTAAATAGATATAAAAATTATTATTATTATTATTATGTTATTCTTTTTTCTTTAATTAAGCGTGTTTATTGCAACTTGAATTTTTTTTTTTTTTTTTTTTTTTTTTTTTTTTTTTTTACTGAGCACTAATATAAATATTATTTCTTAGCATTAAATATTTGTAAAAGTGAAAAATTCAAGGGAAGGAGAGAGTCGTACGAGGAGGGGCTATTTTCTAAATTTTGTTAAATTTGGGAAACCTAAAGAATCAATCGCTTTAAACTTTGACATATAGTTTATAACACATAATAAGAATAAAGATAAAGTTTTTTGAAAGAGATATAAAACGAAACCCTCTGTGCGGTCTGTGATCACACTTACCCACTTGTTTGTAATGATATTGGCATTTGTCTAAGGTGATTTTTACTGAAAAGTTTATTACTGCCAGTCATAGAAACGTTATCATACAATTACAATGAAAATAAAAATGCATATAAATTACAGTGTACCTTGCAGTAATGTGTTACTTAAATCAATCACAATGGAATTTCAACTGTATTAAAAAGAAATAATATGAGTTTTAAGTAAATTATCTTCTAGTATATTTTTAATTAGCGATTCAGTTATTATTGTTATTAATTAATCAGTTCTAAACTTAATATAGTGCATTTTTCCTCATTTATATTTTATTTTTTGAGATTACAATATTTTAATGTGCCATTTTGAAAGACACTCCATAAAGTGACTACCTCTTATTACACATTTTAGCCGGTCCGAAAGGTGGTCACTTTAGACAAGTTCCACTGTATTTTAACTCGCTCGGGTCTGATGTACTATTAATAGTATATGTCTTTTAATTAAATATGTCTTAAGGGTGTTCTTAAATCAAAAAGGGCAACTTTGTGACACATGCATTAATTTATTTTTGTTCGGAAATGCATGAAAATAGCAGGTGTTGTTATTCAGAAACTCTCTAATTGCACTCATTCTTTTATTTTTTAAAAAACACAATAGATTTTTCATAACAAGCCTTCAAAGTTGACACTTTTGAGCCTATTTCCCGACGAAAGCAGAAAAACCGGTCGAAAAGGAGGAGAAAAACGGGTGATTGCGTCATCGAAATAGCTTATAACTCGATAAGTAATTTAATTATCATAAAATGGAAAAATAAGTTCAATTCGAAATCGCTTTCATAGTCAAGCATTAAAATTTTATAACTTTCTGTTAAAAAATGAATTTGTAAATGTGCCAAAACGTTTTTCGCTTGTTGAGCGGATCAGTTGAGAACACTCTTAACAAATACTTTAGTATGTGTCTATGCATTTACCATATAACTTCATTAACATTTAGGCATTTAATAATAGTAGTAATAATAAATATCTGCTTATATCTCTTTGTACCGTTTTCGATTCTTTTATTTTAAACATATATTTTACTCTTTAAACTTAAAATAAAGGTTAGTTTCCTGAAAGAATCATGTGTAATAAAGCGCATAAAATATTAGAAATTTGCACTACCAAAGTTAAATCTTATTGTAATATAATATTTTCTAAACATCTCCAAAAACTCTGCCTTAGCCTATATATTGTCATATGAATGTGAATTGAATAGTGCGCCAAACATTAAAATTCGCTATGTTTCAGGCAGTGAAATATTCATTAAACACTAATTCATTTATTTGGATAGCTAGTGTTAATATTATGAATTTTTTCTAAACATGGAAAAATAAAAAATCGGATCCGAAAGAGTTAATGTTTTTGGTTTTGACAGCCGCAGATTGGCGATTGTAAAATTTTCAGGTGATACCTCATTCTACTTACTCAAAAGATAAAAATAAGAATTTAACCTCTTCGCGAAGGGGGCGTTTTACGAAATTTTTAATGTTTTGTCACCGGTTTTTAAAAACAGAAATTTGTGCCTTATTAAATCGAGATAATGCTCCGATTAAATAAGCCAAATTTTACAGTATAATTTTACCGGTGGGAACAAACAAGAATTCTTATCCTTTTTGCGGCATGTATACGTGTTGCTCGACCCCAAGGAGTTAAGTTTGGTGCGGAAAAAAAAAGTACCTAACATCCATTAAAGTAGTTTACGCAAAGCTCTTTACGTAACGCTAATTAAACTGATACATCGCTGTGACGACAATGACTTAGGTTCAAGTCGAGATGGATGTTCGAAGCGTTTGGGGTTTTCTTCAGATGTAAATATCGATCAGTCCTTCTCGAAAAGTCTTCCAGCGAACGATATCCCATCTAGGTCAATATTCTTGACAGATAGATCGTAGAAACAAAATCAACACGCAGAGAGTTTGAAGTTACGTGTGCATTTATGTATTTTTTCTTGTTACAAGGAATATGTAATATTTATAAGGAAGGGATAATGCGAACTATTTTTAACATGAAAAACTAGATGGATGTGCCAATCCCAAAACTTTCATCTATATCATACATACATTTTAATATTTAAAAAGTAGTTACACGTGTTAATATTTTAATATTATTAATTCAATATTACCAACTTTGATTTTCATTTTAAATTTCTGCTTCAGTCTATTAATCGGAGTGAAAACAAGTTAATATGGATCATGATATTTATTAAAATCAATCAATTATAGTTTTCCCTTATTGTTTTATGATTAGCTGTTTGCAAATAGCCGGTTTAGCAGGACGTACAGTGGTGGACATAGTTATAAGACACCTACCTAATTTGACATACAATGAAAGGAAAAGATTCAGAGTTTAAAAATGCTTTATCGAATACGACGAAAACATAAATTTATTTTGTTATCACACGTAATTGTTTTACAGAAATAATAGTTTAAAAGTAATTTAATAAAAAAGATTAAAAATACCATGGACAAAATTATAAGACACCCCAACATTTTAATTAAAACATTCATATATATATATATATATATATTTTTTTTTTATTTTTATTGAAAGCTTTTAAGGCCAAATCAGTCGCTGTCAGGAGATACAAAGTTTGTTTCACCTTTCTTTGATTAAAAACTTAGTTAAAACATTGAAAATAAGCCACTATAAAATGAATTAAGTAAACAGTAAACAGAGTCTTTGTCTCTCGGCATTTACTCTATATATCATATAGTTCTGGATTGTGAAATCTCATATACGTTTATATTTCACATAAATATATTTATATTCTTTTTTTTATTAGACGGGATAAAGCGACATAAAATATGTAGTTTATTTTGGAAATGTGTGTTGTTAATTTCAAAATAATAAAACATTTGTTATACAGGGTGAGTCATAAATATCGAAACAATAGGCTATCTCCTTAAATATTGCCCCTAGACCCATACTTCCAATTGGAAAGTTTCATAAAAAAAAGATGAATTTTTTTATAAGATAAGTTGCAACTAAATGGTGGGGGGGGGGGGGGGTCTATTTTTAAAAATTACGAAAATTAAATTTTTATACGGTCTCCAGAGGAAAAAATTTCCAATTAGAAAAATTTTCCTTATCCATTCCTAAAATAAACAAAAAAAAAAAATAATAATTCATCTCGATATTTTTAAAACTTAGAGAGTTATGGCAATTTTAATAAATCGAGAGATTTCAAGGGATCAGACACAAATTGAAATGTGTGTAATTGAAGAAACAATATTGCTGTAATGTGCCAAGGAAATTTTTATTTTATTTATTTACTAGCTGACCCGCCTGGCGTTGCCCGGGTCCGTTATAATAATGTTAAACGAACTTGAAATTTTTATGATTTTATCTTCAACTCAAAATATGTGTTAATACACTGTTAAGAATTTGACCCTTTTGCTGCATCGTCACTCCACCGCTTTTATAGAAAATGATTACTTCAGCCTATTTTGGAGCATTGTCATAGGTCAAAAGAGATATATTCTATAAAAGCGGGGGAGTGATGATACAGCAAAAGGGTCAAATTTTTTACAGTGTACATTATATTAAATACGTGCCCCCTGACTGTGTCAAAAATTGGTTTTTAAAAAAACTAATATTTAGCTGCAAAAATACCTAAAATGACTGCAATGGGAAACGCAGGAGGGAATATGTGTCCAACGATTTCGTGTTGATATTTATCCTTAAAATTACTGTTAAGTGACTTAACTAAATACTTTTTTCACATAGATATCCCAAGTGAAATATTTTGAATTTCAAACTAATTATATATCACTCTTAAATCTGACTATACCGCGAATGAAATCGATTCTCGATGATTCGCTAAAAGGTTAGTATATAATATTATAAATTCAGAGCCATTTTACAAAAATAGGTGTATATTTTTTATCAAACATGCGTAATGTTCATTCTATGAACAAAATCCTAACCGTAACCTAATTGTATCAGAATCATAACTTGTCTGTAACTTAGCTGTATCTTAACAGTAACCTAACTGCAAGTTAAATATAACATAAATGTAACTTGGCCGTCACCTAATCATAACCTACCCATAATCTAACCACAACCTAACCGCAACTTAACCTTAACCTAACTGTAACTTAACCTTGACCTAACTGTAACCTAACCGGAAAATAAAATAACAAAAGGGTCACCGGAACGTAATTGCAACCTAACTGTTATCTAACCGTAACCAAGTTCTAATTTAACATTTACTATAAACGAAATATTTTAACCATCTCGCGCTAAGTACTTAGTTTCACTTTCCACCGCTACGGAGCGCATTATGTTTTGTAGAACATCCGAATTTTAGGTTCGGATTGGATTCAAGTTCATGGAAATTATTTTGTCTTCTTCGGATACAGTTATGGTTGTTTGGAATATTTGTGTTCAGTTTAGATTCGGTTCAATTCAGATTTCGTGGGTTTTTTTTTCCCTTCAAATGGGATTTTTAAGTTCGGGTCGGGTTGTACTTATATGAAAATTATTTTACCTAGTTCCAATGAGGTTATACTTCACTGAAATATTTTTGTTAGGTTCAGATTAAGTTTGGTTCAAATTTAGGGATTTTTTTTCTTTTTTTTACAAATTTTTTGGTTTGGAATGGGGATTATGTCCATGGAAATTATATTGTCTTGTTCGTGTTTGGTTATAGTTATTTGGACTATTTTCGTCGGATTCAGATTTGGTTCGATTCAGATTTTAGGTATTTTTTTAAATTGATTTTTAAGGTTCTGGTTGGATTCATGTCCAGGGAAATTATTTTGTCTTGCTCGGATCGGGTTTTGGTTCTTTGGAATATTTTTTTCGAGTTCAGATGTCGTTCAATTCAGATTTCGGCTTTTTAATGGAATTTTTAGGTTCAGGTTGGGTTGCGCATCAACGGAAATTATTCTGCATTGTTCGAATAAGGATATGCTTCTCTGGAATGTTTTTGTCAGATTCAGATTTAGTTCATTTTTTAGGTTCGGATTGGGTTCATGTTCATGGAAATTTTTTTGTCTTGTTCAGGTCCGGGTATGGTTCTGTGGAATATTTTTGTCGATTCAAATTTCAGGTATTTTTTTCAAATGGAATTTTAGGTTCCGATCGGTTTCATGTCCACGAAAATTATTTTCTCTTATTCGAATCCGGTTATGGTTCTTTCGAATATTTTGATCGGATTCAGATGTAGTTTGCATAAAACTTCAGGCTTTTTTTTCAAATGGAATTTTTTAGGTTCGAGTCAGGTTTATGTTCATGGAAGTTTTTTTGTCTTGCTCTTATCAGGTTATAGTTCTTTGGAATATTTTTATCGATTTCAGGTTTCGTTCTGGTCATTTTTTGGGTTATTTCAGAGAAAAATTTTAGGTTCGGGTCGGGTTGCATATACACGAACATTATTTTTCTTTGATCGAATTGGGGTATGCTTCATTTGAATATTTTTGTGGGATTCAGATTTGATTCGGGTCAAATATCAAATCCATAATTTTTTTTTCAAATGGAATTTTTAGGTTCGGGTCGCGTTTATGCTCATGAAATTTTTGTCTTGCTTGGATCGGAGTATAGTCTGTTTTTTTTCTGGTTGGGATTGGGTTATGTGTTAATACGCCTAAACATTATGTTTTGCTACTATTCTTTTAGTGACTATTTTTTATATATAATTTATTTTGCTATTTGATAATTTATTACTGTGTATGAATCGTCTGCCTATTCGAACAATTGTACGTCAAAGAGCCATTTCATTTTTGTTTTAAAAACAAATTAAAGTCTTAATAAAATTTTAACTTAAATAAATGCATTCAAATTTAATCAATGATTTAAAAAAACTGCTAAAAAAGCCTCATATATACATATACATATATTAACTGCAACCTAGCCAACCACAAATACATTCTAATGTACGAAGTACCAACGATCTGACGTAATAGCTATGTCCAAAAATCCTAAGCTAAACTGACATTTTGCCAGTCTATGAATTTTAAAGGTCTTTGGGAAAAAAACAGTCACTTTTGAAATGTCAAAATCTCAAATTGGTTTCTTTTATAGAGTAAAAAGAAATTAATAGAGTGGAGGTATTATCTCTGGAGATGATGCTTAAGATGTAACCCTACATTAAGTCCAATTAAGTACCAACAAAAGCACCTGCTTTGACACGCCTATCAATTGGCGAAATTTTAAAATGAAGGGCCAAAATCACAGTCAAGTGAAATCCAGCCACCCCATTGGTCGTGTGGTAAGGGTGAAAATCACGAACTTGTTTCTCCATTTGAAAAAGGTGAGGGGGAAAGTATTTTTTAAGCGATTGTTACCGCCTGTTCTTATTTAAGATAAACCATCGAAATTAACTCAATTAAGATATTTTGATGCCATTTTATAAAATGAGAGTGAAAAATTTAGATTATAAATGAAAAGAGATAATGTTTTCAATATCTTATTTAATTTTAATTTGATATTTAATTATTGCTAATTTTCCAATTTCCTTCATTTTAAAAGCGAATATTTATTCTAATAAATAATAATAGAACGAAGACCATTTTAAAAATTTGCTATTTCCTCTTGAAATATGCTTCAACTGTAATTCATTTCTTTCAATTCGTCTTATAATACAAAATCTCTTCCACGTCCTTTTGTTTGCCACATTAAATTTGAGCGATAAATGGTTTCATATCGCAAACCTTTTTTGAGCTTACTTCACCTCCACTTATCTTATTCCTCCATGGGTTTCTTTAATTCTGTCTCAGCTTTCTTATTACTTCTGCGAAAATTTTTACACAACCAACCAACCGTAAACAAATGAAAGAGAAAAAAATTTGGAAAAAGATGATTTTTTATGAGAGTGACCTCTTGATTTTAATTAATTACTCAGTTAATAATTGGAATTTTGAAATTCTGAAGCTCAGGTGCATCAGGAGAGATATTGGGCTACTCTCAAAAAAATTTTGAGCTTTGTACGTGCTGTAGATTTTGCTAGCCATCGCAGACACACACACAGACAGAGCGTTTTGTTCTTTTATTAGTATAGATTTACAGAGTAGGAATTTTGAAAGTTTTGTGATGGTTAACCATATAATTTTTAAGCATTATAACATCAGACTTCTTAATAAAATATTTTTTTTTCAAAAATTTTAGACTAAATTAAAATTATTATAACTCAAAATATTATTTGTCGCGTTGAATTTTTTTCTTTTGATTAAATAAAAATGTCTAATTATCAATTTCGATTCAGCATTTTAAATAATATTTATAATTTTTTTTAAATAAAAGCTTTTATAATAGCAATATAAAAGAGATGCAATTTTTTTGTATACAAATCATATTTTTAAAAGTAAATTTTCTGAGGTTAAAACTTCTTTCGGTGCGCTGGGATTTTTTTTTTTTTTTTTTTTTTTTTTTTTGGGGGGGGGGGGTGTTAAAAAACTATTGAACTCGCTAAACTGTTACCATAACCGAAGGTTATTGACTTATGCCAGTTTAAAAATGAGAAATATTGAAATAAAAACATTTGATGCAGAAAAGTGCATTTAGTTTTAAACAAAGATGGACTCCTGATGGTTAAATGTTTTTTAACCGACTTCAAAGAGGAGGTTATGATTTCGACCTGTATGTATTTGTTGTTCACCCATAACTTTTGCAAATATGAACCGATTTTGATAATTCTTTTTTTGTTTGAAAGCGTATGAGGCCCATGTGGTCCCATTCGAATTTCATAAAAATCCGATAATTAGAACTTTTTTAAAAATAAAAACTTTAAATTTCAAACTCATTTTGAAGCAATCGACCAATTAGAAGTGTTCCTTTTGCATGCTTTCATATTACACTTACATAGACACACAATATTTTCACTGTTAAAAGTTTGAAGTTTTTGCTGCATCATCACTCCACCGCTTTTATGGAATATCTCCATTTTGACCAATGAGAATTCACCATAATACAATGAAGTAATCATTTTCTATAAAAGCGATGGATAGACGATAAAGTAAAAGTTTCAAATTTTTAACAGTGTTCAAAGTGCAAAATCCTAACTGGACGAGGGCCAGGATTCACATAAATTTTGCGCTGTTTGCGAAACGAGATTTATTAACAAGAAAATTTATTTAAAACATTGAAAAATTTGCTAAAATTCAGGCTTCTGATTCGTTAATCTGGTTTCGCTAACAGCGCGAATTCTACCTAGATTCCGGACAAGTTCTCTTATGCAAGAAACCGGAAATATAGCATCTAGGGGATATAGTGTGGAAATCGGCTATCTCAGGGCGTGTTCAGAGCAACTTACAAAAGTAACCAATGTTACCGATCGATTGTAGGGCAGTACAAAAGCAAACTGTGGCAGCAATGAAAACTATTCTGTTGAATTGTAGCTGACGTCACACTTTGCTTTGATTTTCATTTCGTATTTGTCTACAATCGGTAAGTGGTCGGTAAGTAACCGGTAAGTTGTGGTGAACACGCCCTCTTTAATACTTAAAGTAAGCGCTAAAATGTTCTGTTCGTTAAATGTGCAACAATGCTAATGAAATTTAAAGATAGAAACGACATCTGCAGGACATTTTCTAAAAATGCAAGAATTATTGCGAGTCTAGATAATGTATCACGAAAATGCCGCAGATGTCGCTGTGATCGACACTTTGGAATTCAGTAGTATCGTTGCACATTTAAAGTATACAAATTTTTAGCACTGATTGCATTGTAAAAAATTGAACCCTTTTGCTGCATCGTCACTCCATCGCTTTTATAGGAAACGATTACTTCGCTCTATTATGGAGCATTCTCATTGGTCAAAACAAAGAAATTCTATAAAAGAGATGGAGTAACTATGCAGCAAAAGGGTCAAATTTTTTACAGTGTCGATAGCAAATTTTCACTCCATGTAATCCAGACTCTCTCCTTCGAACAATGAAAAGTTCTTAAAAATAAAGGCTTATGATTGGTCAATCTTGTTTTGCTTAACAGCGAACAATCATTCTCGATCCTAACCACTGTTGCAGAGATGCTAGTTTTTTTTTCAAAGTACGAAATCTTAGCTGGAACAATTCTCGTATCCACCAAAGTGAAAGATCCACATCGATCCAGACATGAGAATTCGATATTGAAAAGCTGAAAATTCATCTCTAAAGAGCCTTACACGCTAAAGCAAGAGTGTCTGTAAATCAGGGTGCTTGTTATGCCGGATTCACAAAGTGATTAAAGTACATTGCTATGTGCTAGATTTACATTTGGACAAATATAAATGACGAAAAATTTTGATAAGCTTACCATTAAAGTTAAGCGAGTTAACTTCTTTCACCCATAAAACAAATTCGTTCAGGCGACTACCGCCAAGTTCTGGAATAAAAATTCTTAAATTTTCTGTACTTTGGAAAACCGCGTTTATCAAAGAACATTCTTAACTTCAAATATTACTACTTTCATATAGACGCATGTTGAATCATGGTGTGATTTTGATAATATCTTCCTTTTTATTTTTTAATCGACTTCAAGGAGGAGGTTATGATTTCGACCTGTATGTATTTGTTGTTCACGCATAACTTTCGTAAATATAAACCGATTTTGATAATTCTTTTTTTGTTTGAAAGCGTATGGGACTCATGTGGTCCCATTCAAATTTCATAAAAATCTGTTGATTAGAACTTTTTAAAAAATTAAAACATTAAAATTCAATATCTTTTAGAAGCAATCGACCAATTAGAAACGTTCATATTTCATGTTTTTAAGTTACACTTACATAGACACACGATCTTTTCAAAATGTGAAATCCTAACTGAACAAGGTTCACATTTATTAACAGTGTACACTGTAAAAAAATTGACCCTTTTGCTGCATAATCACTCCCCCGTTTTTAAAGAATATCTCTCTCTTGACCCATGAATATTCTGCACGATAGGCCGAAGTAATCGTTTTCTATAAAGGCGGTGGATTGACGATGCAGCAAAAGGGCCAAATTTTTTACAGTGTACACTGTAAAAATTTTGATCCTTTTGTTGTATCGTCACTCCCCCGCTTTTATAGAATATCTCTCCTTTGACGCATGAGAATGCTCCATGATACATTGTTAAAAATTTGACCCATTTGCTGCAGCGTCACACAACAACTTTTATTGAATATGTCTTTATGACCAATAAGAATGCTCCGTAACACAGTGAAGTAATCGTTTTCTATAAAAGCGGTGAACTGATGATGCAGCAAAAGGCTCAAAGTTTTTATAGTGTAATTGGGACCAAAGCGTTTGTAAAAAGAAATATTTCCGAATCAAATGCTGTCACTCTCTTATAGAGGCAGCCAGATGTAGGTAATGAGTTTCAGATTACTCATCGAATACGCCACCGCTCATTTCCGATTACAGTGTCACTGTAAAAAATGTGACCCTTTTGCTGCATCGTCACTGCCCTGCTTTTGTAGAATATCTCTCTTTTGACCCATGAGAATACTTCGTAATTGGGTGAAGTAATCGTTTTCTATAAAAGCAATAGAGTGATGATATAGCAAAAGTATCAAATTTTTTACAGTGTAGGTTCCCTCGATATGAATATGACACATGTAGCACAGTATATAATTGGTTGAAACGATTCTGGACAAAAACGAGTCACCAAGCATCTTGTTGAGCGGGCAATTTTCGTCAACCTTGTTAACTTCTCATACGAGTACAATCTAATTCTTCCAGGAAATCATCATCATCAAATTCCATAATGAAAAAATGCCTGGCAATGCAATGCACTGTTAAAAATTTGCAACTTTTGCTGCATCATCACTCCATCGCTTTTATAGAATATCTTTACTTTTATCAATGAGAATCCTTCATAATGCATTTAACTAATCTTTTTCTATATAAGTGGTGAAGTGATGATACACTGTTAAAAATCTGCTGCATTTTGTTGCAACGCACTCCGCCGCTTGTATATAATGTCTCTACTGCGACCTTTGAGAATGCTCCTTAATACAGTCAAGTAACCGTTTTCTATACAAGCGCTGGAGTGCGTAGCAAAAAAATGCAGCAGATTTTTAACAGTGTACACTGTTAAAAATCTGCTGCATTTTGCTGCAACGCCCTCCACCACTTGTATATAATATCTCTATTCCAACCAATGAGAAAGCGCCATTTCACGGCCAAGTAACCGTTTTCTATACAAGCAGGGAAGTGCGTTGCAGCAAAATGCAGCAGATTTTTAACAGTGTACAGCAAAAGTTTCAAATTTTTAACAGTGTAGTTGGGACAAAAGCGTCTGTAAAAGAAATATTTGGGAATGAAATGCTGTCACTCTCTTATAGAGGCAGCCAGGTATCGGTTATGAGTTTCAGATTCCTCGTCGAATTGCCACTGCTCATTTCTGATGCCATTACTACCTGTATAGGTATTAGAGTGTTGCTCTTTATCGATTGAAGCATAGTGCGATTTTTGCTAAAATCTTTCTTTTTCCTTTTTCTGAGTGAAGGGGGAGTACTTTTGACTGACTACACTAGAAAAGCATTTTACTATACATTAATATATGAAGTCATTTTGCTCATATATGGAAGCACTATGTCGCGCTCTTATGTATAAGGACACTTTACTTAATGGATTGTCACCTTTTGAAAGCCACTTTCGATGACCGTAGGATTCGATGCAGACTAAGATTTCATAAATGCGGTAGCTTTTCGAAGTGGCAGATCTTGTCTGAAGAAGTTACCATACAAAAAAAATCTTAAGATTCACAACGATACTAACCGATATTGTAAGTGGTTTCAGAAAAGTTGACAATCAAACAGTGACAAGTAAACTGAATACATCAGAACTTAGCAAAGTGCGTACATTAATATTGCATTGCAAAGAGCTATCGTGTGCCAGTACACATAATTATGTATTACGGTATGCATAACTAAAAAGTAGGAAATAAAATAAGCTTTTTAAGAAAAAAATATCAACCGACTTCAAAAAAGCGCTAAAAAGAATTAAATAATTCTTTAAAGTTCTCTAAGGCCAAAACGTTATCCAATAATAAGCACACATCGGATATTAGATACCGGCATAAAAAACGGTTAAATTTAATATGTATAATTTAATGTCCACCAAACATAGATTTTAGAGATAATATTATTTTACAAGAGATGAATTGACATATTTATGATTTATTTTATGAATATATACATATAAAAAGTAATGAATTACTTTTTGAAGTTGGTGCCAAACTCTATTTGATGTATATTAAGAATTGTAGCTAAATTATACCTAGTGCCATAATTAAAATGGGGATAATCATTATCGATTGTGATTGTTTGGCACCAACTTAAAAATGTAATTCATTACTTTTTATATGTATATATTCATAAAATAAATCATAAATATGTCAATTCATCTCTTGTAAAATAATATTATCTCTAAAATCTATGTTTGGTGGACATTAAATTATACATATTAAATTTAACCGTTTTTTATGCCGGTATCTAATATCCGATGTGTGCTTATTATTGGATAACGTTTTGGCCTTAGAGAACTTTAAAGAATTATTTAATTCTTTTTAGCGCTTTTTTGAAGTCGGTTGATATTTTTTTCTTAAAAAGCTTATTTTATTAAAAGTTTCTAGATGATTAACTCTGTCCTGTATAGTTTCGATTTCAGATTTGTTTAAGTTTTGCCATTCTCACCTTCTTCAATTGCTATTTAAATGCGTAAGTTGATTTAAACCTCATTTTTTTTGTCACGTAGATTTCAATTTTTTTTTCATTGTTTTGGCCTTGTAAACTTCATATTTTTCTTGTTAAAATTGCTATTGCACGATGCGTAAAAGGTGCCTCTAATTACGCGCGACACTAGGCGTATAATTCTGGAGATACAGCTATTGCGGAAATCGCATAAAAGCCTGTACAGGAGGGCCACCTGTTAAACGATTCCCACCAAAAACTAATCAGTACCAATTTATATCAAGGACTAAGTAAATGTAATATTTTATTAAATTCCGTGGATTAGTTCTTGAAATAGAGCGCTCACAAAATTTATGTCATATACAGAGGTACACTGTAAAAAATTTTGCCGTTAAAAAACGGAAATAGTACTGGTAATCTAGACGCCAGTACTACTTCCGTTTTTTAACGGAAAAAAATTTCCAGGAATAGTTCCGTTTTTTCACAAAATATTTCCGTTTTTTAATATTTCCTTATGTAAAAATTTTCGTTTGAAAAGTTAAAAGAATTTTTCAAGGACAAACTAACATCTTTGGGATTTTTATTCTTTACTTTACAAAGGCACGTTAATATCAGGGACACATTATATACATCTAATTTAAACAACAGAGAAGAAATGTTACTAACCTTCCATGGGGTTTGAACTTACGACCTTGTCTGTCGTAGCCGGTAGTGTAATACCATTACGCTTTGATTTCATACAGCACCATTTCAAATACCTTTACTTATTTCGGATGCATTTCATGAAGACAAGATTTTTGAACGGACAGTTCGAAATCAAGTTTTACAGATTTTCTTTCTATAATTTCTAATAGTTAGCTTTTTAATTTTAGCTTTATAAAAAAAAAAAAAAAAAAAAAAAAAAAAAAAAAAAAAAAAAGTTTAATCTTTAAAATATTACATGCATAAATGAGAGTATTAAAAAATTTTGTTTCCTTCTTTTTTGGAAGAGTTTTAAAGCTATTTTATTCATATTTATTTATTTATTTTATAAAAAGATACTAACACACTTAAATTAAAAAAAAAAAAAAAAAAAAAAAAAAACCATGTATTTTAAAAAAATATTTTGTAGGACGATCTATTGTAAACTCAATAAAGATAATTACTATGGGTTATGGGTTATTAAAATTAATTACATTTATTGATTTTTATAACTTAGATAATCGCCAAAATGATAATAATTTCGGTAATATATTTCGATATATTTTAAATTTTAAGAGCGAATTTCTTAATTTGAATATATTAAAATATGTATATATTAAAATTAAAAGTAGATTTTTTTTCCACTTAAAATATCTTTCGCACTTTTTATATCATGATATAAATAAATTAAACATATTTAAAAGTATGCTGAAAAAAAAAATTCTTTAGCTATCTCAAACTTAAAAAGAATTAATAAATCTTATTATTATTTTTTTTAATTTGTAAAAATATGCTATATTTTCAATATACTTTAAATTTTATGTGCGAACTTCTTAATTTGAATAGATTAAAAAAATATATACATTAAAATTAAAAGTAGATTTTTTTCCACTTTAAATAACATACGCACTTTTTATAATATAAATAAATTAAACAAAATCAAACTGAAAAAACAAAAAACTTTCCTTAACTATCTGAAACTTAAAATGAATTAATAATAATAATTATTATTATTATTATTTTAATATTGTAAAAATATGCCATCGTTTTATAATTAAAACAGAAAAAAATAAGAGAAATGTTTGCTATGTTTGTCATACAGATGGCGCCACGACACTTATCAGTTAAAAATACTGATAACTTGTGCTGTTTAAAACGGAAGATGTTCTGTTTGCAGTGAGATTTACGGAACAGTTACTGTATTTTTAATCTCAAAATAGCAAAAAACGGAAATACTGCTGTTTTCTTGGAGAAATCTAACTATTCCGTAAAATTTTAGGGAAAGTTTGTGTATATTAACGGATATTTTTTACAGTGTACAGGAGCAGTGACTCACAGACAGACATTTTGTAAAAACATGTTTTTCGGTATCTCTGAGCCCTAAAACGTGTGAATCCGTCGAAAACCGGAATTCAAAATTTTCATGAATCCAATACTTTCTTCTTATAAAGATAGAAGAAAATAAAAATAGGTTTAAAAGCATCATAAATTTTGAAGCTGAATAGTAAAAAGTAGATTTTTGAAAATATTTCGGTGTTATTTATTAAAATATATTTCCAATGATTCCATTAATAGAAGTATCATTATCGCTATTACTATTTTTACTAAATTTATTGCCTGCGACAATAAGTTTTTAAGTCACTTTTAATGAGAGTTTAATTCATATCACTTAATTTAATAATACTTTTAATAAGTGTTTAATAAAACGGTCCGGCCAATGGGTCGTGCCAGTTACGAGGCTGGCGCCAAGCTCGAGATATTGCAGACATCTAGCATATTTCAAAGAAGTTTAAAGCAAAAACCAATACGCTTTTATTTTATATCTAAAAGTTAAAATATTGTCTTTGATCGAGATTTAATAATGCGTAAATGTATGGTCGATCCCTAAATTGTATTTCAAATGAACTGATATCGTTGCTCTCAGGGGTATGCTTAAGTGGTGTAAGTCACGAATTTTGGAAAATTTTGGATTTTAATATCGTTCTGGGATTTGTAGATATCGAGATGATTTTTTTTTTTTTTTTTTTTTTTTTTTTTTTTTTTGTTCAAATTAGGAATGGATAAGGAAAATTTTTCTAATTGGAAGTTTTATCCTCTGGGGGCCGTATAAAAATTTAATTTTCGTAATTTTTAAAATAGACCCCCCATGGAGTTGCAACTTATCTTATAAAAAAAATTCACCATTTTTTATGAAACTTTCCAATTGGAAGTATGGGTCTAGGGGCAATATTTAAGGAGATAGCCTATTAATTCGATATTCATGACTCACCCTGTATATCAGAATCGATGATATGTTGATCGGTAAATGATAATGTTTTCGATTCACTTCCAATTTGAAATGTATTCTTGGATAGATAAATTACAATTATTGTTAGAATTCGTCGTTTGTTGACATAAAATACTTCCGATTTACGTATCTGACCAATGTTCATTTCCATCGTTTTTTATTTCAGTGTCTAGAGGGGTTCCGCAATCTCGAGGTGGTAGTAACATTGACATAAAATAAAACCTATATAACAGAGCAAAGGCTATCACCATCATTTTGACATCAATGTTTTTTAAATCGGTTCGTTAGCTCGCCCTTCAGTAACATAAAACTCGCCTTTTTAGAACGCTTTTTGCTCCTGTACCCCCTTTGGGGTAGTGACACCGACATAAGATATATCTTAAGTTGGAGGAAGGTATGTCACCATCATTTTGATATCATTATTTTTGAAATCGGTTCGTTAGTTTCCGATTTCCGAGATTGCTTAAAAATCGTTTTTTAGAACGTTTTTAGCACTTTTTCATGCACTTTCACCCCTTTTAAATTTCGTATTTTTAAAGAAATGTTCTTAGAGACCATATATATCTTATAAGTAATTAGCTTGCTAAATGTCATGTTTCTAGGCCCTTCACTAACACAAAAATCGGATTTTTAGAACGCTTTTTGCACGCACTCTTGCGTCTTGCACTCCCTTTGGGTTAGTGGCATTTACATAAGGTATACCTATGTTTGATTCGGGGCGAACACCATCATTTTGATACCATTACTTTTAAATCTTTTCAGTAGTTCGGGAAATTACACTCTACAAATAAAAAAACTTTAGCTCTTAATAATATAGGTGTAGATAAATTTAAAGCATATTATTGTCCATTAATTCTAGTTAATTCCTTCAACATTCTATTATTTTTATCTTATTTATTTATTTGTTTGAGAATTTCACATAAATATATTGTTTACATAAATGTATTGCATTTTGTAAATAATTTATAATGGTACTCAAAAAAAAGTAATTTATCATTATTAACTACTTAACTGATTCTTTTTTTTTTTTTTTTTTTTTTTTTTTTTTTTTTTTTTTACGTACAATAAATTGAAAATATTTAATATACACCACCCAGGTAGCACAGCGATATCGGCCCGAGACTGCCCAATAAGGAAAGGGCATGTTTACAAACAAACACTTCTGTCAACCAATCTACCGCTACATTTTTTGCCATAGCGATCATTGTAGAAATCATCTTGACGACGTAGCCCAATCATATCATACTTACTTTTACATTGGCAAACTTAGACCAATCAAATTCCCGGAGCTCGTCCGTACAGTGTCAGTCGTTAAAGAACGGACATGTTTTTCTCGCTTATCCACAGTAATTCGTCCACAGTGACGTCAGCTGCCCTTTCCTTATATCGACCGATCTTGACATCCATCGGCAAAGACCGTTCATGTTTACCAACATTGGCCAATGTCGATCGATGTTGGATCTGAAATATTAAAACTTCTGGAATCTTCAATATTTAAATTTTTAATTTACATATTGTACTTTTTTGGAAAGATGGAAGGTAGAAATCAATTTTCATAACATTTAAGTGCACTTACTTCAATCTTAAAATATTCGTAACATCTATTCTAAGTATTTCTGTCATTAAATAAAATGAACTTGTAGGGTAACATCCCCAGTAATTGGCACATTAAGGATTTGTCTTTAAACTTACTTCTATTTTCATTACCAAGAAATAAAACATTTACTTGCAAATATTTTTAAATCAAAGAATGCATATCTGTGCATCTATTTTGCCCACTAAAAGCAAAAAATAAAACTAACCCACTAAAACTAAAAATATTTGAAAATGTATTTTTATAAAAATATATTTATAAAAAGTTGCTGTAATCACCAGTAATTGGCACTTAGACTTTTACATAATTAAAGTAACCCTTTTCAACTAAACAAAACTGTTGTCAATTAAAATTTAAAATATACTATAAATCAGATAATAATAAATTGAAATGCACGCCTTTCTTAAGCCAGAGAAGAAGCATTAGCAACAAAAATGGCTAATTTGATACAAGCCATAATTGTTTCTCTTTCCTAGGTACTATTGTCATTTAGTAGCATAAATCAAAGTTATAATCTGTAAAGTAAGTGAGCATATAACTGGTATATGGTCTTGCATTTTTAAAAGACTGGATATAAATCTTATTTTAGGACATTTTTGTAGGATGTGCCAATCACTGGTACCTGCCAATTACTGGGGATGTTACACTATTTAAAAATTTTAAAGTTGTCAAAAAGCTTTAAGTGATGCATCAAGCAAACTGTTCTTGTCCGTACGACGTTCGGGCAAACCAGTTGAATGGTTATGCTCTATTTATGAGCTAATATTAGTTTTTGTTGAATTAAAATATCTCAATTCCTTGATTTTCTGCAAGCAAGCAAACCTATTGGTTTTCATTGGACGTCTATGGGAACTTAGCGAAATATTAGAAATATCGCCAAGTTGGCATCCCTTTTGACGACTAATTTTTGTCGCCAAATTTGGCAAGATATTGCCAAGTTATCGGTAAAACATGGCGACAGAACCGGGCTCCGTCCTTGCGGTATTTTCGCAATTTTCATTGATCCATTTCCAAATCGTTAGTTTTTTTTATATATATATGTAAGGATTCATGCAAAAATGTTTTTATAACTTGGACTTCCCTCAGAAGGATTAGTCTGAGCGATATTGCTGGAAAAAAGGGTTAAATAACTTGCAATAAGTAAAGAAAATGAGGTACTAACTTCAATTAGCCACATACTGCAATAAACTGAAATGATGAAAATATGCGAATTGAATCTTGGAATTACAAAATCTTATATGCAAATTCGTATACACGGTTTTAAAAAAAGGAAAAAGCAAACCATGCATGGATATAAAATTGGAAGTACGCAATACATTAAAAATAATAGAGAAAATAAAACACTTAATTATCTCAAGTTGAAATTTTAAATCTTTGAAATGATGTCAAAAGCATAAACAGAAGTTTCGCACCAATTTGTGTAACTCTAAATAACAACAAAAAAAATGTTATGTTTGAAGAGAATGGACTGTATTTTATATGGTGTGAGATCTCTACGAATAGTTTATATTGTTAAATGTCTATTTTCTACGGTTCGATAAGAACTAAGGAATTATTTTTTTTAGAATTCGTTCTAAACGAGTATTTACATCTTCTAAATTATTACGATACTTAAGTTATAGTTTCTAAACCAAACAATATCCCAGAAATTGCAATATTCCAACAAAATCGTGATTTTAAAACTTTCTAGAAAGTTTTATGTTTATTTGTCAAATTCAACTTTCAAAACGTTTAGAAATCGTTCATAACGAATATATTATATCTTAAAAGTAATCAGTACCAACGATAACACCTCAAAAACACACAAACGTTACTGTCTTATAAGATTAGCATGGAAGTGCAGAATCAAAATCCATTTATCTCTACATAATTATACATAACATATATACATAATTTATCTAATTAGTGATAGAAGATGTATTTTAAACTATATATAAACCATTATAATACTTGATTTCTATTTTCATAATCACTTACATCATTCAGCAAAAAACTCACTTTCTTAAACCCGAATTACGTCAAACTTTTCTTAAAAACGCCAAAGCCCACATAACAGCGAGCTACTGTAAAAAGTATTAAATGCATGATAATAAGGCATTTAGCGGGCACAGATGATAAATTGCCAAATATTGTTCTTTTCACCCTCATTCTAAATGCATTCTTTCCATATAAAATACATACGATTGCTGTAAATTAAGTAATGGCAACATAGGTATAAATCAATTTTTAATGAACTTACAAGTATAATTGCATTACATTCCTTCTATTTATTCACCAGCAAAGCTTATAACCTTTTGCCAAATGTCGGGAAACCGTTTTAGACCATAGGTAAGGTCTTGATTGTTGATGTGAGTGATCGAGCGCCCAACTGCGTGGAGTACAGACGAAACGTCATGACTCAGACCAACCTCTAAGGATAATTCTCGGATAATCAATCGGCGGTCTATGGTAAAGAGACCGCTCAGGATGTCAATCTGCTCTTGAGGAATGGAGGGCCGACCTATTGGTTGCAAATCCGCAGTCTCATTCAGATCTGAACGAAATGCTTGAACCTATCGTGCTACTGTCCTACATGGTAAAGCATTTGTGCCACAGGCTTCCACTAATCCTCGATAGCATTCTGTTGCATTTTTACCACGGATAACTTCGATTTTAAGCTACGACCGCTGATCACCTTTTGAAAATATGCTTTAGAGCGATGGAAACGAAACTTCTCCCTTTAACGCTACACAACAACTAACCTACTCTTCTAAGCAGATCGGCTGTTTTTTGACTCTACATATCGACAACAGCGCCACCTCACTGTTTCCATATCCTATTTGTCATGTATTCAGATATTTTGTTATGTCATGGCATCTTACACCTGCGCGCTGTAACTGTAACTTAATGTAAATATTAAGCAAAAATTTTGTATTTTGGGAATTTCGTTTTTTTTTTTTTTTTTTTTTTTTTTTAGTTAAATTTTTTTGGGTTCTTGTTTTTGTGGAATAAATCCGTTTTTGATTTTTTAAACGGCTGGATATGTTTTTCGTTCGCAGACTCCAGAATTATTTCAATGTTAGGATTTCTTAAATCTATTTTAGCCTTATTGGGAACTAAAACGGCCTATAGAGGCGCTGCTCGCAGCCTTCGATACAGGATAACTGTCCCTTTAATTTCCTTTCAACTATTTAAAGTCCCATCGAAACAATTCTTTATTATAAATGTATTTAAAAGTTTTAGATATTCAAATTCGTATAATATTTACTTCGTCATATAAGGCCGCCACATACCTGTGAGACATTGAGCGAAAAAACATGAGACATGCGACAATTTCACCCTGATAACAAAGAAAAAACCGGTTTGACTACGTCATGTTGCACGATTTTTGACGCATGTCTCCCTAGTGTGTGGCGGGCCTTAGACAGAAAAGAAATGTCACAGGAAATCTGAAATTGTGCAAAAGAATAATTATTCTGAACAAATTTAAAACGCATGTAATGCAGTGAGCGTACACGCGGTTATCCTGAATGGACAAGTTACATCGTTTCTCCACAGGGCCGTAGCTAAGGGGGTGCTATGGGCGGCTCAGCCCCCCCTAAAATAGTTTGAGCACCCCCTGGAAGCACCCCCAAAGTCATTAAATGAATGTCTGTTCCGAAAATTCATATCAAATTCTGTTCAAAAATCTAATTTAGTTTTGAAGCCCTTTCACAGTTTTGCAGAATTACTAAATTGTATCTAAAATAAGTGTTTTAATACTCCCTAATACTAATTGTATATGAAGCTAACATGATGTTTAATTTTACGCCAGTTATACACTCAAACTTTTCAACATCCAATTTTTTTCTTAAATTATTTTCTTCTTCATTTTGCATAGAATAAAGTTATTACAACAGTTTAATAAGAAACATAGCACCTACAATGTGAATATGCACTAATTTAACTTTCTGCGTCAGAGAAAAAGAAAAAGAAAATATGAGCCCCCCCCCTGCATTCTCTTGAGCCCCCTCTACTGTTATCTTCTAGCTACGGCCCTGTTTCTCCACCAGATGGCGTATTCGAGCGCTTGAATCGCCAATTCAATTGCTGCCTGCTGTTCCAGATACGCTGCTAGCGTAATAGAGCACGCGCATGTGACGTCACGCTTCAGCTGCTCGCTTGTTTGGGTGGCAAAAACGATTCCTTTCCCACTGTAATTACCACAGACTTCTCGTACAAATATCTTTACTTTCAGATATTAACAAATTTTATTAGAGTTATTAATGCACTTTTTTTGTAGTGTGCTGTGGCAAAACACACGAGGGGGCAGAATTATTATTTTTTGGGTGGGGCCGGGAGAAAGGAGATATTTATAGTTATTAGATATCAACGAATACGCTTTTCATTGAAATTTTGAACATTATATGGAGGATATGAGAAGAAAGGGAAATTTTTTGACGCATGTCTCCCTAGTGTGTGGCGGGCCTTAGACAGAAAACAAATGTCACAGGAAATCTGAAATTGTGCAAAAGAATAATTATTCTGAACAAATTTAAAACGCATGTAATGCAATGAGCTTACACGCAGTTATCCTGAATGGACAAGTTACATCGTTTCTCCACCAGAGGGCGTATTCGAGCGCTTGAATCGCCAATTCAATTGCTGCCTGCTGTTCCAGATACGCTGCTAGTGTAATAGAGCACGAGCATGTGACGTCACGCTTCAGCTGCTCGCTTGTTTGGGTGGCAAAAACGATTCCTTTCCCACTGTAATTACCACAGACTTCTCGTACAAATATCTTTACTTTCAGATATTAACAAATTTTATTAGAGTTATTAATGCACTTTTTTTGTAGTGTGCTGTGGCAAAACACACGAGGGGCAGAATTATTATTTTTTGGGTGGGGCCGGGAGAAAGGAGATATTTATAGTTATTAGATATCAACGAATACGCTTTTCATTGAAATTTTGAAAGGGAAACGGAAATTTCAGTAATGGGGATTATTTATATTACTAATTATTTCTCTATTGTCGTTATAGAACAACAAACAAAAAAATATTATTAGTAGTAGTATTAGTATTTTTTTTACATAGAAATAAAAATAACTTAAATATTTTAACTTTAAAACCTAAGAAATCACAATTTATGCTTCTCACTCTTTCTTACTAGCATACAAATATATTTGTATCAAAGGGGGGGGGGGGGCGTAAATGATTGTAGATTAACGATAATTAAGATTATTTTTCATGTATTAATGACACACAGGTCTGGTATTTATTTAACCCGCGAGTAGTCGCGACTTTTTTCACAACGTCATTAGTCGCGCTCGGTCTTTTCGCCGCTGGCCCCCATCATACCAAATATGTTCATTAAGAAATATTTTTCACTTAATATACGAAAATAACATTTCAATGAAGATATAAATTTGCAGTTTTCTTAAATTATGCATTTTATTCATGAGATCTGGAGTAATTGGAAAAAGTAAAAATGAACTGACATAAGTGACTGTTACATAGACTTTTTCGCCAATTTAAATTTTGTTTCCAAAAATGTACGTGAAAGACAAACAGAGGTGTCCTGTTACTTCACTAACGTGGTCGAGAAAGCTTCAAAGTCAGCTACATGGTAGATCTCCGTTCTATTTGTAATGTGACACAAGTTAGGAGAAAATAAGTTATACGGGCGGCGAAAAGACCAACACGCGACTACTGACGGGTTAAATAAATATTTTTAAAAATAAATAATTTTTTAAATCAATATTTTTAAATAACTATTTTTAAATATTTGACAATCAGCAAACTGGGCTGGGGGGGGGGAGGGCAAAGAGAAGACTGAATGAGAATTTCAGAAACAGAGTATAAGTTATATGATTAATTATTTTTGGGACTACGGAACAATAAATTGAAAGGATTTTTTATGTAAAATAAATATTAAAAAAAAACTCCTTTGTATTCCGGAAGGGGGGAGGGCTACATGGAGAAGCGTAAGTTCGGAATGTTAAGAAGGGATTTTAATCATTATTTATTTATTCTTATTAGTGAGCAACAAATATATCAGTTTTCTTTTCAAATGAAGAATTTCAAAGTTTTAAAATTCATTCTACTGGAGGGGGGGGGGGCAGAGGGAAGAAATCTTTTCGGAATAAAAGAGATAATAAAAAATCGATACATTTGTATTGATGTAGTTGATTATTTTTTGTCACTGGAGAGAGAAAAAAATAATAGAATTTTTTTTAATAGAAATTAAAAAAACTTATTTGGATGATGGGAATTGAGGGGGGGGGGGGCTAAGAATGGAAGCATACATATTTCGGATAAGCTGGAGATAATCTAAATTATTATTTATTTATTGTGATAAGTCAGAAATAAATGCGACAAATTTTATTTAAACAAAATAAAGAGTTTTAAAAATATGAAACTGTATATGATCAGAGGAGAGGGGGGGGGGGGAAAGGGCGGAAAGTGTAATTTTTGACGGAAGAAACCTAATTTGCTTTACTCATTATCGATTTATTATCAGTAGAAAGCCGTAAACGGAACAGAAATTTTAAACTATATAGATCAACAATAAATAAATGTCATTTTTTTTATATATCGGGGCGGGGGACAGAGGGTGAATGAAACATTAGAAAAAGGTTAAGCCTAGCCAGACAGGACTATATTTTTCCAAAAAATAATCATGATTGGACGAAAAAGTCATGATATCGGGAAGATTGCTATGGTTTTAAACGACGACAAACAAGGAACGGCGAAGTTTCTGCCACCCAAACAGCGAAAATGACAGTTTACTTGCAACCGTGCCCGTGCTCTAAGGAATTATCATTCGCATAAAGGCAGGCCCTTATTACCGGATGGGCAAATCTGGACTATGCCCATGGGCCCCAGACCTAAAGGGGCCCCCAAATCCATGCATTAATTTATAAAATATTTAATTTCTTTTTACAATTCCAATTTTTTTATAAGTTGATGTTATTAAATTCATCTTAAAGTACTATAATAAATTGCTTAAGTTATATAAAAGAGTTTTGTTCTATACAGAGGGGGGGGGGGAAATGTACGGAGCTAAGAATTCTATTTATATCCAAAAACCGAAAATATGTTTATGCATTACACATACACATATGAGTTGACCATCAGTTCTATTTGAATAATGTTGGAATGATTCGTAAGGGGCCCCCTAATTTATCTTTGCCCAGGGCCCCAATTAGTCATAATCGGGCCCTGCATAAAGGATAACGTAATACTATTTGCACATGGCCGTTAGGGTGGAGTGAAAAATCGAAAGCTGGAATTTGGATTTTGGATAGCAGCCAAAAGTTGCCTTTTAGTACCTGTAATACACCTGCAAAATTTCATGAATTTTGAAAAACTTCTTGAGTCCCCTACCAGGACATTTATATTTTCATTGATTTATACCATAGATTCTTATCATAAATTGTACATTAACATGATTTTTGGTAATCTTGTTTGATATTTTTATATTTAAAGTGTTTAGTGTAATTCCTTTCATCATTTCCAAACTTTAAGTCTTTATTTTTAAATATTTGAAACGGTTTATTGAGTTTTAAAAATTGTATGCTGTCATTTTTACAGTCAAAATGAGTACGTGTGTAAGCAAATCGAAGTTTGCCATTACTAGAAGTTGGAGATTCTACAAAACTAAATAAAGCTGTTTTGCCAACAATAGCAGAATGCTATAAAATATTATTATTATACAAAACAATAAATAAAACACAGTAGTAATAGTAAAGTTTCGCCAAAATTAGAGGTAAAAAAAAATCCTAATAGAAAACATCGAAGGCATCAATTATTGTAGTTTCCCAAAGACGTATTGATTAAATGATAGACAACAATTTTTCTGAATATCAGAATTTTATTCAATTACCCAAAATCAAAGGAAATTACAGAAAATTGGAGATATGTGGAAGAACTATAAGTGAAAAACATAATCTTTGATTTTAAGAGTCAAATGAATTTTATTTGGGACACGTTACACCATTTTTTGGACCAGGAAAGATCATTGCAGGAAGTATTAAAATTTTGCACTGAAAAACATTTAAACCTTGATAAATTTATGGCAATAAGTTATGACGGAACAACTGTAAACAGTAAGATAAAAATTCATGCTAATAGATTTTTGAAACTAAGATTTAGTCGTCCGTTGTAGTGGTTAAATTGCCACTAAGTCATTGAACTTGATAAACAAAATAAAGGCTCAGGAGCTTTTCCTGTTCTAATTGGAAAGTCGTTGGATCAATGTGAACAATAGACAGTTATAGAAATTAAAAAATATCTGCTCCTATCACAGAGAAATGAACTCTGGAGAGTTAAGTGTAGATTAAAATTTCTTTTATGATATGTGTCAAACATTTGCATCTGATAAATGATCCTCAAATCTGGTAAATCGTAATCCAGCAAGAATGTCGCACTCTAAATTATTGACAACTGCTAACTGATTACTTGGTTTGCAGATTGGAAGTCAGAATTCATGATTATGGCTGAATTTGCAATGAAAGTACATTCGTCTATGTTGTTTCACTTCAAGAAAGATTCTTAAAAATACAAAACTCAAATTTTTTTTTTTTTTTTTTTTTTTTTTTTTTTTTTTTTTAACAATTAAGTTGTTTCGTTATTTGAGGGAGTATTTAAAGAAAATTCTCAATCCCGTTATTCAACAAAACGTATACTTCTGTCATTGAGATGAAAATTTACAGGAACGATAATTGATTAAAAAAATTATGTTGTAGAATTTGAATTACGAAGAATATTGAAGATGAAGGACGAACGGAAGGATGCAGGATGAACGTTTATATGTTCTACAATAAGACAGTTTCATATTCCAATATGGAAATTCAGTGTTACAAACTATATAAACGTTATTAACTGGCAAGAATGTGAAATCACCCCGCATTCTTTAAAAGTGTACCAAGAAAAAACGGGAAATTCTCAGAAAAAAATCGAAAGTCCCATCTTCTCAATTGAAAAATTCCTCTGTTAGATTCAAGTATTCGAAAGATGCGTAAACTTAGTTGTTGAAGCGCCATTAGCGGCTGTAGTAGTAGCAGAAAGAACCGAATACATATGAGCAAAAATCAAATCACGAAATGTAATACCTAATTTTGATAACAAAAACCAATATAAATTAAAATGAAATGAAAGATCGTTTTACTATACATCATATATATTCTTTTCATTTCATTACTATTTATTCAGAAAACTGCATTTCCTTTATATTTTGAGAACTATCTTTCATATGCATTCGAAAAATAAAAGTGAAATACATGTCTAATTATTGTGTTTTCTCTTCTCTGCGACAAAACGATTCACATTTTAGGATTCGCGATTCAAAGAATTAAAACGAAACGATACTTAGATCGTTCACAAGTAATACTTTAAGAAGTCATTTTTGTGGGTTATTTTACTGAAATCAGAAATTTAGTTTAAAAAAAAGTTGATTAATTTACACTGCATTGTGAAATCTTGATTTTCCCATAAAAAAGACCTCAAACTTTAAGAACTGGTAGGCAGCTAAAATGATCTCCAAATGAAATAAAATTTTAACCATATATTCAGTGTGACTAGAAGCAGCATTTAAGACCTATCCAAAGAAAAAATTCCCCCCCAAAATTTTTTTGGGTCATTTACACTCCATAGTGAAATGTTGATTTTCACATATAAAGATCATAATCTTTAAGAGCTGGTAGGGGACTAAAGATGAATTCCAAACGAAATGAAATTTTAACCTTATATTCAGTGTGTCAAAAGGCAACTTTTTAGATCTATCCAAAGAAAAAATCCCGAAAAAAATTTTTTTTGGTCTTTTTCACTCCACCCTAATGGCCGTCCTTCTGCGAATTTCAAGGTTAAGTTGCCACTATTTAATTTAGAACCCTCGTACATTTAAAATACATATTAAATTTGCAAATTAAAAAAAAAA
The DNA here is from genome assembly GCA_964019185.1 of Maratus speculifer. NCBI lineage: Eukaryota > Metazoa > Arthropoda > Arachnida > Araneae > Salticidae > Maratus > Maratus speculifer. Next base: position 145,108,109 of record OZ025292.1, on the reverse strand, counting down.
AAAACACGATTTTTGCTCGTTTGATTTAAAATACAAATAAATAAATAAATAAGAAGAAGAGGTAATAGCATAAGTCAAAAAAATTTTTTCGACATCAACACTGTTGAATGGGAATTGCCAGTCTATGTCTTAAAATTCTTTGTTAAAATTAATATTTTCCTGTAGCGGAAAGTTATATCTTTTGTCCTTTAGAGAGCGCCGCATTCGAGCTTGCTACCAGCTTCATTTCACTTCATTTCTTATCAAGCTCTGGGGGATATAATAATAACTATTTATTTAATTTAGATGGCAACAATGAAAACTGCGTAACTGCAATTCAAACACAATAACTGGAATGATTGAAAATTTTTGAAGTTTTGTCCACTGTATTTCCATCTGAAACATATTCGTGCTGTTTAATTTTATAAATTTATGTTATTTTATACCTAAAAAATACTATGTGCGACACACCGGAAGGTAAAAATTCGGGTTCACCCGAAAATTTTCGAAACATTCGCTGCAATCTTGTCAATAAATTTATAGATGCTAGAGACTCAATAAAAGCTGAGAATCTTTGCGTATATGCTAGATTGCGGCCCTTATCACCAGAAGAAGAAGCTAAAGGATATAAGGTTAGCACACTTAGTAAAAATTTGAGTTATTGATCTTTATTAATGGATTCGTAAAAAGGAATATTGTTGACCGGTTAGTGAAGCTATATATATATAAAAAATAATAAGTTATTCAGTTTGCATGTTTAAGTATGTGTAAATGCATACTTTAAAGCAAGTGACGCGAGTGAAGTTTATTCTTAAGATTAAAATACAAATTTTTGTCTTGATTTTAACCAAGCATCACAGTAGGAACTTTATTTTAGATTGCTAATATTTTTGTGTTATTACGTTCCAATTTTGCTTAGATGCAGTATCTTCTCACGAGCCGCCATTTTCTTTCACTTTATTTCTCATACATTATTATTTTACCTAACTAAAACTACAAAATGCAACTGAAATGATTATTTAATGATTGAATCATACATTTAAAAAATGATATGAAATTAACTAAGACAATTTACTTTGGAAATTCAAAGATTGAAAGATAAAATTTTTAATTGTAAAAATCGTTTGATTTACTTATTTATTATGTAAAACATTCAAGTAAAGTGAAAATAAATGCATTAGTATGCATAAGCCTTAAATAAATTTATTTTATGTTCCCCAAAAAATAAATGCAAAACAATGATAATAATAGCAATTTGTGAGAAATAATAGCGAAACAAAATGGTGGCTCACGAGAAGATACTGCATCTGTTCCAAAATCTCCGTGGGCATAAGCTGGCCGCGAAAATCACACGCTTTTCGTCAAAAGATCGCGGGAAAAAAAATTTTTTTTGTCAAAGGATTGCGGGAAAAAACATGATTTTTGTGAAATGATCGCGGAAAAAGTGCTATTTCTGTCAAAGCATTACAAAAAGAGACGTGTTTGACATTAAAAGCTTGCCTGAAAAAAACACAATTCCTGTTGAAGGATCGCGAAAAACACTCTAATATCATCAAAGAATTGCGAAAAAAGGCACGATTTTCGTCAAAAGCTTGTGAAGGAAACGCGATTCCTGTTAAAAGATCGCGGAAAAGACGTCATCTCAGTCAAAAAATGCGAAATAGACGCAGTCTCTGTCAAAGGATTGCTAAAAAGATTAGTTTTCTGTCAAAAGGTTGCTGAAAAAACGCAATTCTTGTCAAAAAATCACGAAAATGACTATTTCTGTTGAAGAATCGCGAAAAAGACACTATTTCTGTCGAAGAATCGCAAAAAATTCTCTATTTCTGTTGAAGACTCACGAAAAAGAGGCTATTTCCAGTCGAAGAATACTAAATAGATGCAATTTTTGTCAAAGGATTGCAAAAAAGAGTGAATTTAATCGAAGGATCATGGAAAAAACGGGAATTTATTCAAAGTATCGAGAAAAACTCAATTTCCGTCAAATGATCACAAAAATTTCTATGATTTTCATCAAATGATTGCAGAAAAAACACGATTTTTGTCAAAGAATCACAAAAAAAATGAGAATTTTGTTAAAGGATCTCGAAAAAGTGCAATTTCTGTTAAATAATCGCAAAAAAGACTTTTCGGTCAAAGAATACAAAATAGGTACAATTTTTGTTAAAGGATTGCAATAAAGATGTGAATTTAATTGAAGGATCGTAGGAAAGACGTGAGTTTTGCCAAAAGATTGAGAAAAAAACATGATTTTCGTGAAATGATCGCAAAAAACCCACGATTTGCATAAAATGGTACCAGGGAAAATGAGATTTTTTGTCAAAAGATCGCAAAAAAAACGTGATTTCTGTCCAAGGATCATCAAAAAGACGCAATTTCTGTCAAAGGATCACGAATTTCGTCAAAAGATAGTTTTAAATACTTGGATTTCATCGAAAAATTGCAAATTTCGGCTGAAAATTGTAGAAAGATCAGATTTTGGCTGAAAACCGTAGAAAAATCGCAAATTTTGTCTAAAAACCGTACAAAAATCGCAAATTTCGGTTTAAAATCGTAGAAAAATCACAAATTTCGGCAAAATATCGTAGAAAAGTCACAAATTTTGTCGAAAGATCGGAGGAAAAAACTAATTTTGTCATATGGTCATGGAAAAAACACGAGTTATATGCGTATGTGCTCACGTAGCCAGGGAGGGGGCTAAGGGGGCTGAAGCCCCTCCCGAAAGTTTGGAAATACAAAATTATCTGTATGATAAAAGAATAAGTTTTGTTTGTTTTTATCTTCCATTACATTAAAATCAATTGCATTTTTAGCTGAAAAAATATCCATTTATGGAATTACAGTTACGGTAATCTTTCATTATATCGGTTATTTGAATATATTGTTTTTTTAAATTTATATGTACCACCAAAAATATAAATTATTTTTAAAACGTAATTTCTACTGTCTCTATGTGCAGTAAAATTCGATCAAGTGTAATTTCTTATCATTAATTTGACTAAGAAAAATTAAGTATAATACCCATATGGCATAAGAAAGGTCACGAAAAATTAGAAAGACTATTTTCTACATGTTTTAGTAATTGGAAAAACGCTAAATATTTTTCTTAAAACATATACAATAAGATTATCACAAACCATATGTTATTTTAAAAAACAAACTTTAGATTTCTTCAGCAAAATAGAAATAGAATTATTTCATTGTTGAGTTTTCAAAGAGCTCCAGGAAAAGAAGAAATTAGAGCAGCTCTTGGGCTGATACTTGAAACAATCTTATTTTGTGCAGATCAAAATAGCCACTGACCACGATGACGATCCTCTAACTTTAGAGACATTTGTATAAAAAAGACTGTTGCTAAGAGTTCTTTTAAGTTTTGAGCAAAGTCTGGAGCGAATGAATTGAAACGAGATATAAATATCCTTAGAAATGATATTTACTTCACCTCAGAAACTTAGAATGAAATCAATCAAATATTCTGGGATATAGTTTCCGAAGTATTTAATTATCAAAATAAATAACGCAATCTGTTTTAGCTTAATTGCTGATAACACTATGGACATTTCAAGCGCGGAACAGCTTGCCATTTCTGTTAGATATGTGAACTATTAAAAAATTCACAAAACTCAATAATTCGGAATTTCTTTTACGTGTTATTCCAATAAATGTCTTCTTTTCCAAAAATTCAAGAAAAGTAATTTTACTTCATTGTGATGAACTATGTCTTGGCATGTATAAATTATAGGTCAAAATTAACATTTTTACCCAGTGGCCACTGGCCAGTACACAGTTTTTTTTTCACTGGCCAGTTTTTTTAATCACTGGCCAATAAAAAATTCATAACATTTCATACAAAATTGTGGTTTTTTAACTATCAACATTGTAATTTATTAATATCTTTTACTTGCCATTCAATTAAATAAAAACTGGCATTACATCTAATAGAAAAATATAACAAATTACTGCAGTCAAAATAAAAGTCAAACATGTATTTGATGATATTTAGACGTACTTAATACAATGTATAAAAGAAACAAGGAAATTAAAAGTTATTTTTGACACTACTGTTTATCATTCACATTAGGTCTCCGTGACCTAACAGAGTCTTCCCACCAAAGTTTTATTGCTGCATCAGGATCATAATCATTTAATCGAATTTTAGATTATTTCACCATTAGACGATTATGCAGCGTGCAGTGATGCCGCTGGACTCCTGGGTCCCTTTTTTACAAAAGCAGGTCCCCACTAATAATAAGTAATATTTTTAGATGCAAAAATTGAACTTGTTCATTTGCAAAAGAAAAATTAAATGCAATAATTATTGTTTTAATAATAATGTACAAATGATTAAAGCCAATATTAATTTTTTTTATTTTTTTCTTTACTTTGAAATTTTCTTTACTTTCAAAAAAAATAAATGTGCAAGATACAACTTGAATTATAAAATAATGTTTATTTGATTGTAGAAGATAACAAGTATCACTATTGTTCGCATTTCTTTTAAAAAGGAGCAAAACTGATTTATTGAAAAAGACATTTTTCCTGAAAAAAAAAAAAAAATACTTTTGTTGAGTAAAGGGGTACTTTTTGTTTAATGAAGGGGTGTTTTCAGAAGTTACATTCACTCAGAAAGATTTGGAACAATCAAAAACAGATTGTGAAGCAGGAAAATCTGTTTTTAAAGCAGCAAAAAAATAATAATAAAAAAAATTGGAATCAGGAAATTTAACTTTTGGAACAGAAAAATTCTATCCTGGCATTAACTTTTTTTTGTGTGTGTATGTGTGTGCCCTTTTGACGAAAATTGCGTATTAAAGCTATTTTTTGACGAAATTTCTTTTTTTAAGCGATTTTTTTTGACGAAATTTGCTGTTTTTCGCGATTTTTTTTTTGGCAAAATTTGTCGCTTTCCGCGATCTTTTGACGAAAATTACCGTTTTATCATGATTTTTTGATGAAAATTGTCATTTTTTAGCGAATCTTTTGACGAAATTTGCCTTTTTTATCGATTTTTGGACGAAGTTTGTCGTTTTTTCGTGATTTTTTCAGGAAATCTGCCATTTTTCTGGGATTTTATAACAAAATTAACCATTTTCGCGAATTTTTTAACGAAATTTGCCGGAAATTATTTGTTATTTCGCGATTTTTTTAACGAAATTTGCCTTTTTTGCGATTCTTTGATGAAATATGCTAGTTTTTCCCGATCTTTTGACGAAATGTGTCGAGATTTCTTGATCTTTTGACAAAAGTTACCGCTTTATCACGATTTTTTTTATGAAAATTGCCGCTTTAGCGCAATTTTTGGACGAAATTTGTCGTTTTTTCGCGATATTTTGAGAAAATTGCCTTTTTATTGGGATTTTGTAACAAAATCAGCCTTTTTTTGCGAATCTTGACGAAATTTGACGGAAATTATTCATCATTTCACGATTTTTTTTAACGAAATATGCCTTTTTTGCGATTTTTTGACGAAATGTGCCAGTTTTTTTTAGATCTTTTGACAAAAGTTAACGTTTTATCACGAGTTTTTGATAAAAATTGCCGTTTTTTGCAATTTTTTGAGAAAAATCGGCTATTTTTCGGGATTTTGTTACAAATTTAGCCTTTTTTTCGCGAATTTCTTGACGGAATTAGCCGAAAATTATTCGTTATTTCACGATTTTTTAATAAAATTCGCCTTTTTTGCCATTTTTTACCAGGGTTCGCCGAAGTGGGCCCACTTGAAAAAACCCGTCAAAAACCCATTTGTGGGTTTTTTCAAATTTTCTTGTGTTTTCACAACTGTATCATTATTTAATCTAAGATATGAGAATGGAAAGATAAATGCCAATTTAAATATATTTCAAACTAACCATATTTAAATGAATTTCTAAGTATTGATAAAATGACCATAAAATAAATTAATTTGTAAATAAGGAAGATTTTCATGGCTATATATTTTAAAATGCATCCAAGTGCTTTAAATCTTAATGTATACCTAATGATGGCGCTTGAAATGTGATCCCCATTCTGATTGCTTGTATTGTTATAGCTTTTAAGCACATTTATTATCCTGCTACAATGTTCAATGAAAGTTTATACAGTAATTTTCAACACAAAAATGGTGACAGATTATACAAGGTTCCCAGCATCATGGAAAGTCAGGAAAATCTCAAAATATACAGGAAAAGTCAGGGAATTTACAAATAATTTCTAAAAAAGTCATGGAAAACATTTGAGTGAAAAAATGAAAAATGACACAAAATTCATTAAACAGTTGGGGAAAAATAAAAAAAGATTGAAGTATGATTGCAGAAAAAAATTGCTAATTTTGGCAAAAGATTGTGAAAATAAGTATCAAACTTTGCTGTATGCTCGTTTGATCAGAGAATTTTTCTAGATTTGGTTTGGGAAAGTCAGGGAATTTTTTTAGATTTGGTCATAGAAAGTCAAGGAATATGCCAGTCATGTTTTGCTGGGAATCCTGTTATAACAACCAACAACAACAAAAAAAGAGTGAAAAAGTTTTAGTACAGTACTTTAATAATTTCATTGTTAAAATTATTACTAATCATTTTTGTAAAAGCAAATTATAATGTTTATTATTGTCATAACCTTTTAACCTTTAACCTCATAAACTTTTTGTAATCAATTATTTTAAATTGTGTTTAGTACTTATAAGTACCTTGTTTACAAACATTCTGAACCATATTTCTTTAACATAAATACCTTGATAATATCCAAAAAACCCTAATAAAATCTAATCTAAAATGTATCCAGATACTTTAAAAGATTGCTTACAGACGGCATACAAAACTAAACTAGTAAAAGTGTATTGCCATTTACGATCTAACTTTATAGATATGACTGACATTGACTTTTAGATAATCCAATTTAATACTATTGCAATATAAATGTTGCTTAAATTGTAGTATATATATATATGCATATATGTGTGAATTCTATTTTTTTTCTTCACAAAAATAAAAATATTCACATAAATGTTACTGCTTTAAACTAATTTCTATTGAAGTAAATGAAAGAAATTGCATAAATTAGTCTAACTTGAGATTTATATAAAGAAATTCAGTTGCACTTGATTTAAAATATCATTCTTCCAGTAATCTAGTTCTATGAGATACAAAATAATCTTTTAAAATATATTTATATTTTCTTTTTACATATTTATTTTTATTGTTAATCCATACTTAATGCAAAATTATACCTTTGTTTCGCTGATAAATGAAAAATTTAGGTACTATGCATGTGAAAATTAGAAATGTGGAGAGTTCTCTAAAAAATTTTGATAAAACCCAAAAAAACCCGGTTTTTTTCAAAAAAGCCCGAAAAAACCCGGGTTTTAGACTACTGGGCCCAGTAAGTTGGGCTTTTTCAAAAAAACCCGGGTTTTTTCAAACCCTGTTTTTTACTGAAAATTGCGCATCCCGCTGGACGCGTAAGCTCCATTTTTTTGCGTCCCATCGCCGATTTTTTGCATATTTTATGCGCTATAGCGCGTCCACGGTATCCCTGAGCGTGTTTCACTGGCATTGATACATCGTTTAGCCATCGCATTTGGCGAGTGGTGTCTATTAAATTTGGCGAGTGACGACAATAAAGTTAATCGCCATGTTTTAAAAGTTACTCGACTATTGGCGAGTGCTAATTTTGTGCTATAGTATAAATGCGTCGCATAGGTGTAGGACAAGGTAGCCAATAAGTTTGGTCATATTAGCGGGATTCTAGAATTCTTCAGAGTATCTAAAAATTAGATACGTCCCCTGTGAAAGCCATTAGTTAAATCTTGCCTTGTCCAACTGCATGCTGATTCCTTTCATTCGAAAGCAGGGTTGGAAAAAAACATGTTTTTTATTAAAAAAAACAAAAAACATGTTTTTTTTGTTTAAAACATGTTTTAAACGTTTAAAACGTTTTTTTCTCACACAGCACAATTTTGATTAAAGTGAACAAAAATTATTAAATATAAAGAATGAAAATATTTTCAAACGGCAGTAAGGAAGAAAAAAAATTATATAACAAATACCAAACATTAATTAGCAATTTTATTTTTATTCTAAACTAAAACATTTAATTGTTCAGTTCTTTAAAAATGGTAACAAGTTTGTCAATAACCTTACAACAGCCTTATCAACACCCAAACGATTTCTGGTTTTGCTTTGCACAAAACCAAAAATAGAGAAAACTCTTTCTAATCCAGCAGTAGAACATACAGCTGTATGTAACTGTTTGATATTCATGCATTTTTATCAATGTGTTTTTCAAGGCTTAACCACCACAATAAATGTGTTATTTCCACTTTATTTGATTCTCCAATGGCAAATTTATGATTGGCAACTGCATCAAATATATAATCAGAGAATGGAGCTGACTTAGCTTTATAATTTATAATTATTGGAATTAGTTCAGGACATAATTTGGTAGCAAGGTTCATGCCTTTTTCAGTCTCATCAATTGCAAGTGATTCTCCTTTAAAGCGTAATGAAATATGTAAAAAATATGTAATAAATGTGTAAAAAAATATGAAGTACGTAAAAAATTAGTTAAGAAATAAATATTTTTTAAACATGTCCATTTTTTATTATTAAATTATTATTATTATTTTGAGAACATATTCAAACTGAAAATCAAAATAGATTGGTTGGTAGGTAGCATACTTTTATAACTCTGAGGACAGAAAAGCAAATTTAAACAATTAGAGTTTAAAAGAAACTGAAAGTAGATAAGTTTTCTTTTCATTTCAGTTTATTTTCATAAATGAATTATTGAAAAGGAAATACTATTAAAAGAAATTTAAATTAATGTTGAATTTTTTTATATATGAATATTTTAAACTAGGGATGCACAACCTGTGGCCCGCGGGCCGAAAGTGGCCCTCGATAGGTTGACGTGTGGCCCGCGAACTTCGTCAATTTACAACAAGAAAAAATTGCAATTTTTGTGCAAAAGTCGCAGAAAAATATCGTAAATTTCGACAATTTACCGCGGGAAATATAAAATTTCATCAGTCACTTAAGAATCGCAAATTTCATAGATCGAGTACGGAAAAATCGCGAAATTCATTGATCAAATGCGGAAAAACCGCACACTTCGTCCATCAGGTATGAAAAAATCGCGAATTTTGTGCATGAGGCTCGAAAAAAAAATAGCAAATTTAGCCGATCGGACACGGAAGAATCGCAAGTTTTGTCGATCAGGCACAGAAAAATAGCGAATTTTGTCAGTCGGACGTGAAAAATCGCACATTTCATTGATCGGAAAGGAAAAAATCGTCAGATTTGTTGATGATGCAGGAAAAAATTGCAGATTAAACTCATCCGTTATGGAAAAATCACATGTTTTCTCAGTTTATTGTGTGAAAAAATGCTAATTTCGTTGATTGAGCTCGAAAAAATCGCGAGTTTGCGATGATGCGCGGAAAAATTTTAAATTTCGTTGATCAGCTGCAAAGGAATCGTGAGTTTTGTAAGTTTATCAGGAGAAAAAAATCGTGCATTTAATCTTGGCGCGTAAACAAAATGCAGATTTCGTCAAAATTAGTTTAAAATCGAGAATTTCACTGATTGAGATCGGAAAAAATGCAGATTTCATCAGTTAAAGGCGAAAAAATCGCAATTTTCGTCGATCGGACATTGAAAAATCGCGCGTTTTATTGATCAGGTTCCGAAAAATTATAAATTTCGTTGGCCGGACATAGGAATATCGCGAATTTTATCGATCTTACGCGGAAGAAATGCAAATTTCGTCGATCAGGCGAAGAAAAATCGCGAATTTCATCGATTGGATCTGCAAAAATCGCAAATTTTGTCGATCAGGTTCGTAAAAATTGCAAATTCTGTCGATAAGATTTGTAAATAATGAGAAATTCGCGTATTTGGTATGGATAAATTGCAAATTTTATCACTCATGCGAGAAAAAATTACGAAATTCGTCGATCAGCTTCGTAAAAATCGCGAACTTCGGCGATTGGCTTTGTAAAATTCGCGAATTTTGCTGGTCAGGTTCGGAAATATCATGAATTATCTCGATCGGCTACGAAAAATGCGAATTTTGACGATCAGGCTCCAAAAAATCGCAAATTTTGTCGATCAGCTTTGTAAAGATCAACAATCGACAGTGAATTTCGTCAATCGACAGCGAAAAATCGTGAATTTGCAGATCGGCTTCATAAAACATTATTAATTTTCTTGATCAGGCCGGAAAATTTGTCAGTTTTCTCAATAGACTTGCTAAAAATCGCAAATTTCATTGATCATGCGAAGAAAAATCGAGAATTTCGCTGATCAGCTTTGTAAAAATCTCGAGTTTCGTCCACCGACTTCCTAAAAATCGATAATTTGGTCGAATTTTTCTGAAAAAATTGAAAATTTCTCTGATCAGCTGCGGAAAAATTGCGAATTTTACCCATCATGTGAAGAAAAATTCGCGAAATTCGTCGACCGGCTTCGGCGAAATTGCGTATTTTGCCGATTGGCTTCGTAAAAAGCGCGTATTTTGTCGTTCAGCCGCAGAAAAATCGCTAGTTTTATCGAGCAGGCGAAGAGATATCACGAATTTTACCGATCAACTTTCTAAAAATTGCAAATTTCGTCAATCGGCTTCGTAAAAATCCCGAATTTTGTCGATCGGTTTTGTAAAAATCACGAATTTCGTCGACAGGCTTTATGAAATTTGTGCATATTGTCGATTGATTTCGTAAAAATCGCGAATTTTCTCGATTGGTATCGTAAGAATCATAAATTGTATTGATCAGGTACGGAAAGATCGAATTTTTCTCGATCAGTTTCGTAAAAATGGCGAATTTTGTCGATCACTTTCGTAAAAAGCCCAAATTTGGTCGATCATGCATGGACAGCTGCAAATTTTGTTGATCGGGCGTTGAAAAATCGGGAATTTCAGTGATGAAGCACGGAAAAATCTTGTTGACCGGCTCCTTCCCTCTCCTTCGTTCATAAAGTTCACATTTTTTTTTTGCACTTTTAATGAAACAAAATTTTCTCTCCTGAATAAAGTCAAGGAATATTATTACATCTTGTGAATAACCCTTGCTATATCTGTTATGTATACAAACATAAAAACTGCTGATGTATCCTTACCAAGTAAATTGGATATTTTGACTGGTTAAGTGAGCCTAAAAGGGTATCCCCAACTTCCTTTGAAAACTTATTATTTTTTATCCAGTTATAAACCACAGATAACCTTCGAAAACGAATTCTCTCCATGTTATTGATGTGGCCCTCGACCTCCCAGACGTATTTGTAAGTGGCCCTCCTTTCGAAAAGGTTGTGCACTCCTATTTTAAACTGAAGTCATTATAATTTTAATAAAGAAAGATAAAAAAAAAATCTTTTTATATTACTAAACAAATATTTATAAAGTATTATAGCATTATCTATTGATGGGAGAAAGTATTATTTATAGTGTATTAAGAAGGCATTAAGCCCAGATTTTTTACCCAATATTATGTTCTCTGTTCACCAACTGCCGAATTTATTCACTAAAAAGGAGCAATAGATCTCTCAAAATATACAAATAAATACTTAAAAGGTGTTGTAAAAATAGATATTATTTAATTATTATTTACCTTAGATCTTTTGGATGCCCTCGCATCCATTTTCAAAAGAGTATAAAAGAAGATAATTCATTAGAAATGGAAAACGTAAAAACAAAACAAAAACAGTCTGCGTGTACAAACAAAGTCACGATGAATTTATCAAAATACCAAGGATATTGTACCAGAGTACCGAATATTAAGAAATGACATCATTACAAACAGTATCATTGATAAGCAAAATTTCGAGGGATTCATGGATAGTTGAAGAGTAATGGTTTTATGTTGAAAAGATCATTTTAGCTTTGTCGAAATTTATCAAAATATTTTCTTTTCGTTGCATTCTAGATAAAACTGTACTAGGCTTGTTTATTGTGTATCCGAAAAATGCTCTTTCAGTCTTACTTTTAATCTTCGAAAAATAATTTATATTACTTTGATATTATATAAAAAACATAATTGAGATATTTAAAAAAATAAATTATGTATTTCCAATTTTAGAGAAAAAAATTTACTTTAAATACTTAATTAAAATTAAATAACCAATTTATAATTTTAATAAAATTTGAATGTCTTTTAGTACATACAGCTAATTAGAAATTTTTAATACAATTTTATTTCTTAAATTTTAATTTGTGACATTATTAGCAATAATCATGTTTTAAACATTGTTTTAAATGTAATGTTTTAAACAGCTGTTTTAAACGAAATGTTTTAAACATAACAACCCTGTTCGAAAGTATCATGGACTTGTTAAAGCAGCGACAATAGCTTTCAAAAATCACTTGAAGGCAAATTTAGTGCTTCAAGAAGCAATTGCATCATATATACTAGAAAACAAAAGAAAATAAACTTCTCCGCATTTGTGATACAAATTTTATCGACAGGCATGAAAGCATATTGACTTTTGTTAGGCTACTTAAATATATTTGTATTAGCTCAGAAAATATTTCGAAAAACACATGGAAGATTTCTTCAACAGCTGGAGCTTTTTTGGCAGTCAGGGAGAAGAATAATTTTCTCATAAACTTAAGTGTTTGTCAGAAGGTTTTCTGTCTGACAATCATAGTGAGTTCTTTAAAAAAAATCTCGTGATATAATATTGGCTGTAACTCTTCCTAAAGATGCCTAATTGTTTTAAATAAGTCTGCAGAAAAATGAAATAGAAATCTTTTGTGAGATTTTATTGTACGTCAAAACTTCGGGAAGACATCTTCCAAACTGAAATAAAGATAAAAAGACTAACATTCAGGCAGGCAACAGGTACAAACCCTCAAATTACATCCACTGAGAATTATTACAATATCACGGTCTTATTTTCCCATGTAGAAAGTCTTATTCAGAATTTAAATTATTGATTCATTTCGAATGAAGACATAGAGAATCCCAGTTACATCTTCCAGGATGTGCTTCACTGGAAAAAGCAAGCAAATTTAGAGAATCCGATGCAATATTTTCAGGATAAAGTGTCATTGTAGCAAGTGAAAGCTGAATATGAATTAGGGTGCAAACAAATTTCTAATGTTGACACCAGGTAAAGGGCAAAATTAGCACTAGCCACCGGCCACAGGGCCAGTACATGAGAAAAAATGTCCAGTGAAAAAATGTCTATCAGTGGCCACAAGGTGGCCACTTTTTTACAAGGAGAGAATACAATTTATTTATATTTCATGAGAGATTCTACTTTTTTTAGGTTTCAATATATTTATATGAACATATTTGCTTGGGCTGTTCAGTTTTAGATAATTACTTATAGAAATTTTACTGCTTAATAATTTTAAATAAAAAAGTGGCCACTAGTTTAAACAAAGTGGCCACTTGAAAAACTAGTCTTACTGGCCAGTGGCCGGTAATGAAATTTCCCAATTTTGCCCTATAACACCAGGGTTGTTTGGTTTAAACCACGCTGGTTTAAACCGTGGTTTAAACCAAGTGGTTTTTTTAAAAAAAAACATGCTGGTTTTTTTAAACTTGGTTTTTTCCCCTTTCTCCTAATGTTTTCATTTATTTTATACATTATTAAAATGTGCAAAATCAAAGTTATGGTGTAGCTACAAACAAAGCTTAAGACAAATTAAATTTTTAAAGTGACAAACATCTTTAATCAATCTCATTTTTCTTACTAGCTATAAATTGACATGGCAAAATATTTTTCTACAGTGAACTGTGGAGGATAAAAAAAAGATAGTTTTAATTATTTTTTAAACCTTTTATTTTTTTTAAAATGTAAAAATGGCATATGCCAGCCAAAAATGCAATTTTACTGCTTAGATAGCTTGATTATGATTTACTAAGGATTGTATCATGTATCAAAGCATCAATAATGACATAATCATAAGTCATTCTTTCCATTGGTTACTCTTGTTCTGTATGCTAATGAATGATTGGCTATGAATTTTCTCTGTTCCATAGCTATTGGTTTTAGTAAGCTTTGGTTTTTCTTTGATTGGATTTGCAGTTTTTACATTTTTTTTTTTTTCTGTTTCTAGTTACTTTGTATTGTATTTTATTTTAAGAAAGCTACTTATATATATTGAAATAAAAGAATGTCTAAAACTAGAAGAAAGGAAAATATAATCTGGTTTTCATTTGAGGGAATAAGAAATACATCAAAAACATGTTTAAGAGCCAAATGTAAAAATTGCATGCAATGTAAATGCTGTCAAATTAGCTCTTCCTTATAATACTAGGTGTGATTCATTTTCAGATGCTTTAGATGTTTACCTTAAAAATTGCCCCACTTTACTTAAAATTTGTGTAGAAAATAGGAATGTATTGATAAAAATATTCAAAAGCTTGTATCTGTCTAATTTTTACTTTAAAAGAAATGTTGAAGATATGTTTAAACTGTTAAATTCTATTGCAGTTGCCCTGGATAATATCTAAAGTAATAAGCTCCATTACTAATGCAGTTTATAATTGGACAGGTCTTCAAAGAAAAAAAATGTAAAAAGAAAAATGTAAAGAGAAAAAAAATGTAAATAAAGAAGTCTCATAGTTTTTTAGTCCAGGTATAAAATAGCCCTAACACCCATGCCCTTTTAGGTGTACATGCTTGAACCACAATACAGTCAAAGTGAACTATGTGAACAAGAAAAAAAAGGATACATTAAATTTTACAAAACAAAAATATCCATGTAACTCGATGCTTGCAGAGATAATAAAATTAAAAAAAAAAAAAAGTAATTTTTCTAAGCCTATGTCTCAATTTGTGTAAGCATTACATTCGTTGATGTATCAAGTAAGTCAATACACATGTATTTTTTAGCATTAATAAAATGCATATTGATATTTTTTAAGTAAATATATGTTGTAAGAGATTAATAATCATTTGTTGATGTTAATACTGTAAATAATTTCTAAATTATGCACAAGAAAATGGTTTCTATTTCAGCTTATTTCTGTTAATTTAATAAAATATGTTCGTTTGCCCTTTACTATGTTCTTTATTATCAACCTGCATATAATTATTTCTTAAATTATTATCTAAAAGGTTTATATAAGTATACTAATAAATTAATAGTTTATTTTTTTTTCATACAATGAATATTTCCCTATAGAAACCTAAACTTATAAGATAATTTAATTATAAATTTTTATGCTTTAGTTATTTAATTATCAAAAAAAAAAAAAATAAATACTAATGTGAATGTTTAACATTAACTATTAATTACAAAAATCCTCATGACTTTCTAAAACTCGCATTATTTTTCTTGCAAATGCTATTTAAACAATGATTTGAAAAAAAACCCGGTTTTTTGGGTTTTTTTAAAAAAAACTGGTTTTTATACCAACCCTGGTTGACACCAACACAGAGATTTTAAAAGTTTTAGTACTGTAGTACTGTAGTATGACGTATTACGATAAAATCAAACACTTGCTGACAGTTTTGGTTGAAAGCCGAGTAACAACAGTCAGTGCTGGATGAAAGATATTTTTCTGCAAAGAAAATAATTAAATCTTTGACTCAAAGCGGTATGGTCGATGACAGACTAAGTAGTTTTTCCATGATTTCCATTCTTTGGAAAGTTACAAAAGATCTTGATATTTGATGATTTCAATCAGCATCATGGCTAAGAAGAAATTATGATGATTGCTTCTATTGCATGACGATTGCTTCTAGTAAACAGTATTGAATTTAGGGGGTGGCCCGGGAGGGGGACATTCTCCTCCCCTGGAGCAATGAGATAGCCCACCCCGGAAAATTTGCGATTTTGTGTTTTCAATGGTCAAAAAGTACTATTTCCCCTCGGAGCACTATAATGTCCCTCCCGGAGTCCCAAAAATCCCTCCCGAAGAAAAGTGCCTGAATTCAACACTGCTTGTAAATATTTTACCAAGAGTGTCATTTATAATTATTATAATCAGAGAATATGAAATACAAACATAATTTTTATGATTACATATGACTATATCAATTAATTTTTTTTTTCAAAAAAAAAAATAATGAGTGTAATTTATTTCATTTATGGATCAATAGTTTCAAGACCTCGGACTCCTAATGTCAGATTCTCGCACTTTAACATTAATCCTGTGTTTTAAATCAATACATGTTATTTGTTTGCATTTCAATATTTTACAGCGGTTTTTTTTATAGGATAGGAGAGAGGGGGGGTATGTTTGAACATTTTTTTAAAAGTCAGTACATTTCTTATTTGAATTATATTTTTTGCGTTTTAAGTACAGTCAAACCTCGTTAACATGAACACGTTTAACGTGAATTACTTTTAATATTAATTGTTTTCACAACCCACTAGAAAGACAAATATAAATATTTGATACTGATAACATGAATTATTGTTAACATGAACTAAATTTTGATTCTTCTTGAGGTTCATGTTAACGAGGTTTGACTGTATTACATAATAAAAACAGTGAATGTCTCCATCATATGAACCAGAAATTAAAAGTTTTCCATGTAAATTAAAAAAATTGTGAGGATTAAAAAAGCTGAAATATTTCTGTTCAAACCTGCCCCATGTAGGGGTACCTTTGAACAAGTAAGGGGCATCTTTGAACAAATGAATAAAATATGAAAATATTGAGTTTTCATAAAACGCTGCATATGTTTCAGGAATATATAAAGTAATAGGAATAAAATTTAATAACTATATTTTATTGAAACTCATAATTTTTCTATTATTTAACCAAACTCAAATCCATCAAAGTTGAAGTCAAAAATCATTGTTGAAACAACATAGAATGTCTCTCCAGTTATGTTTGGTTGAGAAAACTTTTTAAAAATATCCTTGTAATACACCAATATGATATCTAATACTTCTGGAAAATTTTTATGAAAAAACCTGACTTAAATTCCGTTTTATCTAGTACGAAAGTATTAGCAATTCCGTAGTTTGGGGAAAAGTAAATGAATGAGTATAGGCTTTATTAGACAAACCTCTAAACCATGAATCATTATTGTGTATCCGGACTTTGCAATTATCAAGTAAATGAATGCCATAATCAATTTAGGTTTGAAACTTCCAATCGCTGATATATCCAGAAATTGTAATATATGTGTGCAGTAAGGAAGGATTGTTAACAGTATAAGTTCACGTTCTTTGATATTCTTAATTAACCTCTTTTCACACAGAAAAAATTCCAAAAATAGTAATATTTAGGTTTACTTCATAGACACTTCATAGTTTTAGATGTTCAATGGTGCCCCATCACATGAAGTTCAAATTACAACTGTTTACTCAATTTGGCTGAAAATTTTGAATAAAACAAAGCTTATAAACTAAAGATTGCATCGTTATTTAGGTGTTGAACAATAAATCAAAATTTTAGGGACACAAAATTTTGAACAAAAATCTTACAACGTTATTTTTTTAAGTTTAGAGGGTGAAAAATACATATCTTGTTTAGACAGTATTGTGCATATAAAATGGATCAGCTTTGTATACTTATTGCACTGGAGCAGTAGTAATGTATTGCCATAGACATTTTTAGAAAATAATTTATTTGAAAGAAAATATTTAGAGAGTTCAAACATGCCCCCCCCCCCTATCCCCTACCTGAGGCTCATCTCAAACATTGTTTGTTTGTGGTTTTTAAGTTTCGCAAAAAATTTTTCCTAAAAACTCTCCGGCTTCCGAACCGGTTTGGAAACTGGAAGTGCTCTTAAAAGTTAAAAACTGTCACAGAAATTGAAAAAATTAAATATGAAATAACATTTGACATAATTAACAAGTATCCTATGTAGAAACACACATTAGGATAAGCCTAGATTATTTTTAAATTTTTTACTGAATATTATTCAAATTACTTTTGTAAGGATAGAAAAAATTCCAAAATTGAGCCCCTCCCGAAAGAAAATCCTGGCTACGGGCCTGCTCAGCGGGAAGAGGGGGGGGGGGGGTCAAAATATTTTCAGTCTTGGCAAAATTTCAAACTTGCACCCATATCTGTTCCTTTAGTGTTTAGATCATTCTTTTTCCCTGAAGATTCTCTTTATTGACATTCATTAAGTATTTTGACATTTTGTAGCTCTAGGAGTCATCTTATATTGAATATTCCATTTATATAGTGCTATGTCCATGCAAACCTGTCATGTCTGTCACACAGCTGAAAATCTTTGTGCTTGTTGGCCACTGTTATTTTTTAAAAGATTGCTTCGCTTTATTCAATTGATGAAATAAGTCATAATTTTCTGTTCTGATATTCTGGTAGCCAAAAATCATAGTATGTGACTGATATGAGACATGACAAGTTCACATGGAAATAGCTATAGGCCCTGTGGCAGAATGTGCAAGACACTGCGAAGGAAGGGTCTGCGCTGCAGACCCGGAAGTCAGTACCACTGGTTTTAATGACATTTAATTGACTTAAAGTTTAATAAGTAACACAATTCCTCAATAATAAAGATAACAATCAATAGGTGAAATAAAATTGTTTTAATTGAAATTGTAATAGATGAAGTTTTAAATTTAACCCAGTGGCAGAAAGTTTTGTAGTTGTCTGTGACAAGCTTTTAAATTTTCATAATTTATCTGCAAAATCTGCATGTAATTTTAATGAATAAGTAATACATTAAACTAGTTATTTATCCTTTTTTAAAACATGGTAAGCATGATGCATTCTCATTAATTTTGCTTTTAATCATCTACCATTTTGCAGGATTTCTAAAAAAACAGCTGATTTGTTCTTTCTTGAAGTGGGGAATGGTCTGCTTTTTTAAATATGCTTTCCAACTTTTTAGCTCACGAAATTTTCCATTTAATATTTTGGCCAGGGAAGCAACCTAAAAAACTTGTGCTCAATTTTTTTTTTTCCCTACCATTTCATAATCACATCTGTTTTTGGAGCAGAAAGAAAATAATTTTTGCCACATGAAAATGAGTTTTTGGTACAGAATAATTCCATTAATTCCATAAGTTTTTTTTTTTTTCATCCCTTAAAACAAAATTTGCATTTTTTGTATCTTTCGGCGGCTTAGATGCTGTATCTTCCTGTGAGCTGCCAGTTTGTTTCCCTCTTATTTCTCATACATTATTATTATTTATCCTTAAACTACAAAATGCAACTGAAATGATTATTTAATATTTGAATCATACATTTCAAAAATGATATTAAATTAAACAATACAATCTACTGTGGAAACTCAAAAATTAAAAGCAAATTTTTAATAATATAAAAATCATTTGTTTTACTTATTCTTTTATTTTGTAAAATATTCAGGTAAAGAGAAAATAAATTCTTTAGTATCAGGGTTGGCAAGTTTTTGACAATGTGACGGTTTTATCCAGATTTAACCATGGTTTTAACTGTCATGTCAAAAACCCCTTTTTGACATAGTTTTTGACAGTAAGTGTCAAAAACCTAAAATTGAGTCCAAAAACTGTTTAATATTATTTTTAGAACAATATTAAATTTACAATTTTTCATATTTTTAGTTTTAGACACTTAATAGAATAAATTTTTTGACAGTTTTAATACAAGTTGCTTAGAAAATAGAAATTAACTGTAAGCTATAAATATAGAATAAAGAATAATCAGAAGTATTATTAGTTGTTACATTAAAAATATAAACTAGTGAAACTACTAAATACTTTAATTTTTAAAAATGAAAGTACATGGTGAAAATACTTATAATTTAACATATAAAATTGCAATATAAATAATACACATTGTTATTTTTATCTTATTTTAATGTTAATCCCATTCTAAATTTTTTTTTCCACGAAGCATGCGTTTTGCACTAGTTTTGATGCCTTCTGTACTCCAAGTTTGTTTCGTAATTTGGAGTGGATAAATCCAAAATTTGAAAATATTCACTCAATTGAGGCATAGCTGCATGGACTAGAATGCAAACGTACCATGAGCTGTATGAAATCACTTGGTATATTGTTTTTCTTCAAGCCTTTCCACCATACTGCTGCTGGAACATCTTGAGCTGAGAAGAAACTTTTAGGGTATGGTGGAGATTCAGCTTCAAAAGCAATGATAAATCCGAGAAAATCTGAGTTTCTTTCAAGCAGCCATGTCTGAGCTGCTTCCCTCTGTTCATCGTTTAGCACCTTTGTATGCTGGATCAGGCCCATAACCAGATGGGAGCGAAGGGGGCTGAGCCCCCCCTAGCTTCCTCCAGAGCCCCCTCTAATGCTTTCAATATTTTTTACCTTTTTTTTTTTTTTTTTTTTTTACAAAATATATATTTTAACTTTCCTCAAGGGGAAAAAAAAAGAAAGAAAGGGAGAAAGAAACTGAACTTCACTTTTAGATTTTTAACTGCTTTGAATGCAATGAAATATGCCAAATATTACTTTCAGAACCCTATTAGATCAGTCATTTTACACTATAGGCTATAATCTAGTTTGCTGCAAAGAAATTTGTGAAACTGGAAACGCGTTCTAGATCAGAACATTTTTTTCTCCTCAAAAATTAAATCCAGATGCGCTAACTAGCTTACCACATGTTTCGTCGGTATGGAAACAGGCATTTTGGTCAAGCTGGTCGGCAATAGACCCCTTGCACGTGACGTCACATGCTTCATCTGGTGCCCAAACATAACGCAAATGTGGTGTTTTCACATTTATAAAATTAGTAATTTGCACTTCATTTTTTAAGTATTTAGAAAAATAATGCAAGAATAAGAAAAATCAAAATTAAACAGAAAAACCAAAAGCATAAACACTTTTCAACTTTGCTAGAAAAAATGAAGGTTCACATATGTTGACCCAGGGAGCAAAGATGAAACAATCAAATATTTGAAATGAATAAATTCTTTACATTTTAACTATTTTCTTTGATTATAGTTAATGCTTTAGAATACATGCTAATAAATAATAATGATAAAAAATTTGTCATTAAATTTTTTTCTATGAATGCTAATGTTAAGAAAAGGATAACAAATGTAAATAAATTTTATTTTTATGTAGGAATGTGTTGCTGCAATTGATGCGTGCACTGTACGAGTTGTGGTTCCAACTACTTCAGCCAAGTACAAAAGCTCTCGTCAAACTGAAGATATTATTGAAGATTATACATTCACAGCTGCCTTTGGACCTGAAACTGGTCAATTTGTGTTTTTTCAAGAGACTATGTTAAACCTGATGACAAATTTTGTTGAAGGCAGCAATAGTATGATTTTTAGTTACGGAATCACAGGATCTGGTAAAACCTATACATTACAAGGTAAGTTCTTGAAAAAAGAAATTTAAATTGTAATACTGTCACAGAAAAAAATAATAATAAATAAAATAGGGATGCACAACCTGTGGCCCGCGGGCCAAAAAGTGGCCCTCGATAGGTTAACGTGTGGCCCGCGAACTTCGTCAATTTACAACAAGAAAAAATTGCAATTTTTGTGCAAAAGTTGCAGAAAAATATCGTAAATTTCGACAGTTTACCGCAGGAAATATAAAATTTCGTCTGTCACTTAAGAATAGCAAATTTCGTAGATCGAGCACGGAAAAATCGCAAAATTCATTGATCAAATGTGGAAAAACCGCGCACTTCGTCCATCAGATATAAACGAGTCGCGAATTTTGTGCATGAGGCTCGAAAAAAAAATAGCAAATTTAGCTGATCGGACACGGAAGAATCGCGAGTTTTGTCGGTCAGACGTGAAAAATCACACATTTCATTGATCGGACAGGAAAAAATAGTCAGATTTGTTGATGATGCACGAAAAAATTGCAGATTAAACTCATCGGCTACGGAAAAACCACATGTTTTCTCAGTTTATTGCGTGAAAAAAAACGCTAATTTCGTTGATTGAGCTCGAAAAAATTGCAAGTTTGCGATGATGCACGTAAAAATTTTAAATTTCGTTGATCAGCTGCTAGGGAATCGTGAGATTTGTAAGTTTATCAGGAGAAAAAAATCATGCATTAAATCTTGGCTTATAAACAAAATGCAGATTTCGTCGAAATTAGTTTAAAATCGAGAATTTCACTGATTGAGCTCGGAAGATTGCATCAGTTCATCGAATTTTATCGATCTCACGCGGAAGAAATGCAAATTTCGTCGATCAGGCAAAAAAAAATCGCGAATTTCATCGATTGGATCCGCAAAAATCGTGAATTTTGTCGATCATGTTCATAAAAATTGCCAATTCTGTCGATAAGATTTGTAAATAACTAGAAATTCGCTTATTTGGTATGGATGAATTGCGAATTTTATCAATCATGCGAGGAAAAATTACGAAATTCATCGATCAGCTTCGTAAAAATGGCAAATTTCGGCGATCGACTTCGTAAAATTCGCAAATCTTGCTAGTCAGGCTTGGACATATCATGAATTTTCTCGATCGGCTATGAAAAACACGAATTTTGACGATCAGGCTCCAAAAAATCACAAATTTCGTCGAGTAGCTTTGTAAAGATCGAGAATTTCATCAATCGACTGCGAAAAATCGTGAATTTGCAGATTGGCTTCATAAAACATTACTAATTTTCTTGATCAGGCCGGAAAATTTGTCAGTTTTCTCAATAGGCTTGCTAAAAATTGCAAATTTCGTCAATCATGCAAAGAAAAATCGCGAATTTCGCCGATCAGCCGCAGAAAAATCGCTACTTTTATCGAGCAGGCGAAGAAATATCACAAATTTTGCTGATCAATTTTCTAAAAAATTGCAAATTTCGTCAATCAGCTTCGTAAAAATCCCGAATTTCGTCGATCGGCTTTGTAAAAATCACGAATTTTCTCGATTGGTATCGTAAGAATCATAAATTGTACTGATCAGGTATGGAAAGATAAAATTTTTTTCGATCAGTTTCGTAAAAATGGTGAATTTTGTCGATCACTTTCGTAAAAAGCCCAAATTTAGTCGATCATGCATGGATAGCTGCAAATTTTGTTGATCAGGTGTTGAAAAATCGAGAATTTCAGTGATGAAGCACGGAAAAATTTTGTTGATCAGCTCCTTCCCTCTCCTTCGTTCATAAAATTCACATTTTTTTTTTTTTTTTTTTTTTTTTTTTTTTTTTTTTTTTTTTTAGCACTTTTAATGAGACAAAATTTTCCCTCCTGAATAAAGTCAAGGAATATTATTACATCTTGTGAATAATCCTTGCTATATCTGTTATGTATACAAACATAAAAACTGCTGATATATCCTTACCAAGTGAATTCGATATTTTGACTGGTTAAGCGAGCCTAAAAGGGTATCCCCAACTTCCTTTGAAAACTTATTATTTTTTATCCAATTAATAAACTACAGATAATCTTCGAAAATGAATTCTCTACATGTTATTGATGTGGCCCTCGACTGCCCAGACGTATTTGTAAGTGGCCCTTCTTTCGAAAAGGTTGTGCACCCCTAAAATAAAGTGTTTGTTTCAATTCTTAAGAATAAAATATGACTGAATAAATGACATTGCTATTTTTTTAAATGTTGCTAGGGCTTAGACTGGCTAATTTGTCTGACTTCTGCTTACTCTTATTTTATTTATTATTTTTTACAGGAAAGTTATATATGTGAGAATTTCCCCCAGAGGGTTTCAGGAGGGCGCTCCGTCCCTCTGGCCACTTATTTTAAAAGATAGCGCCCCTCTCGTCGCTCATTCAACAACAACAACAAAAAAAAAATAGCGTGCTTGTCTTTCATTTGAACAGGGTTGTTTGATTTAAATCATGATTTAAATCTGTTTTTTTTTTTTTTTTTTTTTTTTTTTTTAACATTGATATTTATAAGCTAAATAAAAATCAAATTCCTCATTTATGTTACTAGAAATGTTATCATTCATGTCAGATCAAAAATTACCTTTTAATAATGTTAAATTAGACTTTTATAAGCTCAAAATATATATACTATTATTTTATTAAAGTAAATGCAAGTGTATTAAAAATATTATTAATTCAAAGTGCATTTCCAAAAAAATAAAATAAATGTTCTCTAATTTTTTTTTTTTTTTTTTTAAATGATTATTTCTGCAAGTTAGATGCTTCTGCTAAATTAAAATCTATTTAATATAATAGCATTTTCAGTGGAGAGTTGCTTCCTTTGGTTACATATAATTCACAAGTTTGTTTTATGTTTAGTTACTTCTACCTGTAAACTGCTCTGTGTCTGTATCCCACATATTGGTGATTGATATATTGATAAAATATTATAATCAGCACCTGCACTTATTATCAGGCATGAAAGAGTTCCACCTAAAGGAGGAATTCTACCTTTTTTAAAGTGATTTTGAACATTTTCTGGATTGATGCAAAAATGTAAAGAAAATTTTAGAGGGATAATAGGTGGTGGGGGTACCTGAAAAATTTAGTAATCTGACATTTTGTCAATACCCTTGGAGTTTGTTCTTGAATTGTTGGGCAAAAAAGACATAAAATGGAAGGTGAACTTATATCATATACAGAGGTGGGGAAATACATCATTTTGCTCGCCAGTGGCAAGTGGATTTTCTCACCCTTGTGACTTGTGAGTGCATTTTTAGTTTTTGAAAAACTGTAGGCAATAGGCACATTATCAGAAACACTCTTTTAATCTAGATACTTTAACTTTCCAAATTATTACACTGTAAATATGGTACTAAGTTCTATCTAATATTAATCTTACCTCTGTTATACATATTTCCTAATATTATAGAAAAAAGAATTATGAAAATGCATTGTAGTAATAGTAATTTTGTCTGTAATTGCGTGTGATTTTGTCATAACTATTTTCAACTGCGTGTTGTTGCATCTTGCGGGCTGGTGAAATAATTCCTTGGCTGGTAAGAATTTGGAAAAATTCCCCACCCCTGATTATATAGGCTTCTGAAAGTCACTTAAATGAATGTTTTTTTTTTTTTTTTTTTTTTTTTTCAAAGTGAAAGAAAGTTTCTTTTTAGAATAGAATATTTTGTACTATTTATACAACATTTTAGAGTGATTTTTTTTTTTTCAAGATGTATTTCTAAAGCAAAGATCAATCTAGCAGGAAGATTGTATATTTGAAGAAAAAAAGGGGGGGGGGGTTAACAGTTAAATCATCCAGAATATTATTTGTTTTAGAAAATTAATGATTGTACTTCACATAAGTTGATTAGATATATTTAGAGTTACACCTTTAGCATTATTAATACTTTTTAAATTATGAAAAAAATTGCAGTCATATGTGCAATTACATTTAATTTAATTGTATATGTAGCTGTTAAAATGACACTTAAATTATACGAGTTTGGCTCTACTATATAGATGAAGAAAAATTTCCACCTTTTTTTCTTATTTCCCACTTTTATGCCTATTTATATAATATTTTGACAGTTTACGTAACATGAAAATATCGAATTCAAATTTCTTCTTTCTTCTATAATTGAAAATACTTTATTCTTTTGACATTTCACTCTTTTCTCATTTCTTTCCCTATAACTTAGTACTTACTGTGATGGAAAATATAAGTACAGTAGACTTCTTCAAATCTGCACAGCTTGCGACCAGAGGTTTTGCGGATTTTAGAATTTTGCGGATTTCTGGTCATTGCTTTGTTTACATTTTTTAAAAAGTAATTTGAATGTAATTAATAATGAAATCAAATGTATAATGAATGCTTACAATATGCTAAAATATTAAAGTAAGTAATAAACTAAAATAATAAAAATTTAGATCAAATTAGAAAAGGTCAAATTAATAATCAATAATGTACAATTAAATATTCATTATAAAGATGAAATGTATTTTTCCTAAATTATTCAATGAAACTTGCCTCATAAAGGTACATTACTAATTCACATCGAAATCATAAAATAGTGAAGCTTTATTTCATGTTTATTCACACTTAATAACTAAAAAAGCTTGATTAATACATTGGTAAGATTGTGATTACCAATGCTATCAGCAATATCTTAATTTTTTCAGAAATAAATTATTCTTTCTTTATGAAGAAACATGAATTCAATAACCTTAACAAAAATTGCAAATTAAAAAATATATGGAATTAATATAAAACCAAAAAAATTAAATTTTGCATCTACATCTGAACTGAATGTTTCATTGTTTACATTCTTAAAATATGTGTGGATTTTAGAGAGTTGCAGATTTTAGGAGTGCGGATTTGAGGGAGTCTACTGTATTATTATTATATCTTATTCATGGGCCTGTCCAAAATTTATGATTCTTATTTTTGTGAAATTGTGAAAAGTTTTTAATCATATATATTATAAAGCAAAAATTCTGAAACTTCCAAACGAGTGTTTTCAAAAACTACCCGATGGATCTTTTTGCAGATTATATCGTTCGATAGGAAATATTTTTGCGGAGGTTTGATACAAATATACAGGGATAACTCTGATTTTTTGTACTAAATTTAGTATTTTTCGGTTATTTTTGACGGAAGGGTTACAACAACTAATACTAATTTTTTGGCGATAATTATATTTCAAAAAAGAAAGGAAATGCTTTCTCTAATGGAAAATAATATAAACATTTCGAAAAAAAAAACTCTGTTAATTCATTGATTTAAAATAAATAATGATAAAAAGAAAAAAAATCCGTTTAATGCAAAATAATATTATGAAAGGAAAATATTTATCTTTAACGAAAAAAAAAAAAAAAAAAAAAAAAAAAATATTTATAATAACTAAGTGTAAGTAACTCAATGTGAAAGAAAGTTTTGAAGTGACACAATATTTGGCTATTTATTTCTTTCGAGCCAGATTAAAAGAAAGCAACACATAAAAAATTTCATTAGGTAAAACATAAGTATTTTTTTCTTTCTTTTTTTAAAAATATTTTTAAATCTAATTTTCCAGTTATGTGTTTTACAGAAGAAACTCGGAGAATTAATTTTTTTAAAAAAGGCTCTAATTGTTATTTGTATGTTGTTTGTTCCAATCTACTTTTGTCGCCAATCAATGCGATTCTAAACCAAAAAAAAAAAAAGCACAAGACGGAGAAAAAACTATTCTCTCTCTCTTTTAATGAATGAGAGCATTTTACATTTAACTTAAATACATATATAGCAGTTAATACCACAAAATGAATAGTATTTAAATTTTAGGGTAAATGTTTTTCCACATACATAGATATTGTAAAATAATTTAACTGCGACTTTAAATTTTTTTTTGGCACAGATATCTCATACGCACTACGTTGGTGCGATTTGTCTCTTACGCCAATACCATATATACATCTGGGTAATTAATTAACTGACGCCAAAGTGTCATTATTTTGCTTGAAATGGCAACCCGGATGTTATTGTCTATTTATTAATAAATTGCCTATTTACAATTTTTTTTCTTTTTTTCCCCTAATTATATAAACTATTTTAATCTAGGCACATTTGTCATACATGCACCACATTTGCGCGACTGCAATAAAATGGCGATTTTATGCCTCACTTGGTAACCTGGCTGTTATTTATTTATTAATAAATTTTTATTTTATTTTATTTTATTTTTTAAAGGATATAAATAGTTTTGTTTTATAATTATTAACTAAACTTTTTAAAATTTATTGTTATTTTCTATTTAAAATAACAGAAAATAATTGTAAATTCTATATGTAACTGGTATTTGAAAAAAAAAAAAAAAAATAAAATAAATAAATAAAAAAAAAAAAAAAAAAAAAAATTCTCTGAATCGGCATCAGAAGGAAAAAAAAAACTCACCAATGTGGTGCGTATATGTCATGTATGCATTTTTTTCACTATACTACAGTATTTAAACATGCTGTATAAATAACGATTATTTTTTTTCCAAACAAATGTTTGGCACAGATATTTTATACATATTGAGGTATCTGACTATCGCCAAAACGGTGTTATTTTGCCTGATATGGTAACTCAGCAATAGTTGTTTCTGTATTAATAAATTGTTTATTTACTTTCAATTTCTTTTTAGAAATTCTATAAATTGTTTTGTGCTATAGGGCAATTCCACGGAAAGGTCAACCAGATAATCAATTTTTTAACATTAATTTTTTTTAAAAATCAAGGTATCATTTTAAAGCTAAAACACTCTAGAATCTTAATTTTATAATGGAATAAGGATAAATTTATTTTTAAGTGAAATATAGGCTCTTTAGTAAGCATAACTATGAATGTGTATTTGAAAGCCATTTCAAATGCTTTGAAATTGAGCCTAGATTTTCATTTGAAAAAAATTTATTATGTCTTAAATGTTACAAATATTTTATTACACATCATATGCAAATGTAATCAGCGCAAAACTTTGTACTGGCATATTATATTTTATGAAATATTAAAGAATTTTCAAAAGGCACTTTAGCTGTTTTACGTCCGACACCAAAATATATTAAAACTTAATCTGAGTCAGCTAGTCAAAACCATTTAAAATGAAATTTTTAATTTAAAGCATGTTTATATACCTCTATCATATTACCTATTCAGATAAATTTTTAAAAAATTATTTATATAAAAAAAATTGGTGTCGGACGTAAAAAAAATCCTTACGTCCAACACCAAAGATTTTTTTTACGTCCGACACCATATTAAGAAGAAATTTTCTAATAATAAATTAATTAATAAAAGAAGTTATTCAGATATGTTATATGTTGATGTATTTGCATAAAACATATGAACAGTTTCAAGGCTTGAAATTCAATTTTTCGAAGGAGGGGAGTCTCCCTACCAACATTTATAAATGGAGGGGAGTTTGGCTGTTTGGGAGGGAGAAATTTTTTTAAAAACCTACCATTATTTTATGTGCTATTTAAAGAATTACCAGAATACAGACATAAAAAAATTTCACTGAAGCAATTTTTATCAACAATTCGGAATAATTATGCGAAATGTGTAAAAAAACTTTTATACTGTCTAGTTTTTACTGGCGGTAAATTCCCTCCCGGTGCTCATTATTTTTGTCACAGGTCTAATTATTGTTTTATTAATAATTAATAAAACTTCTAATTAATTTAATAAATTTATATTTATAATTTATAATTAATTGTTATAACCAATGTTATTTTTCTGTATATTAAATGCGCAAGATACAAATTTAATCATAAAATAATACTTATTTGAGTATAGAAAATAAGAAGTATCACTATTGTTTGCATTTCTTTTAAAAAAGGGGCAAGTCAAATTCATCGAAAAAGACTTTCTTAAAAAATGAATACTTAGTTGAGTAAAGGGATACTTTTTGTTTAATGAATGGCTGCTTTCAGGAATTGCACTCACTCAGAAAGATTTGGAGCTGTCAGAAACTCATCAACTTTGCAGCAGCAGCAGCAAAAAAAAAAAAAAAGTCTCGAGTCTCTCTATAACGAAACTCCATACATCGAATTTCTCTATATAACGAATTTTTAATAGGAACGGTTTCCTTTTCCCATTATTACTTTAAAAACAGTCTCTATATAGCGAAATATTGATCTCCATATAACAAATTTTTTCATAAATTGGTCTTAATTTACTCAGTTTTAAAAGGCTTCGAAATCATATGGAATCAATTTTCCATCACTTATTTTTGATTTATCGTTCAGTGCTGAGTTTTTTTTAAAATTATTATACCTTCTCTCCTTGTTCTTTAAATCCAACGAATTAATTCCATCTCCCACACACCTTTCCACATCCTTCACAAAACAGAGTCAATCGGATTGATGCGCATGTAAGAGAGGAATCAATGACAGGCACATAAGAGAAAGAGAGGCTTTGAAATGGAGGAAAATGTTAACTACAATCTTTCATTCCTTGCTAAAATTTGAGGTTTTTTAGATTTTGACAATTTTAATATCAAAACAACAAAACACAGATTTCTTCGTCTGAAATTAATGCAAGTCTTCTTTATTTCATTAAGCTTTCAAATAAATGTCTATTCCAGTGATGCCGCTGGACTTGAAAAATCCTGGGTCCTGGGGACCCAGGACTTCTAAAATTCTGGGTCCCTTTTTCAAAAAAGCGGGTCCCCACTAATAAGTCATATTTTTAGACGCAAAAATTGAACTTGCTCATTTGTAAAAGAAAAGTTAAATGCAATAATTATTGTTTTAATTAATGTATAAATAATTAAAGCCAATATTATTTTTTTAAAACTATTAAAAGATATTTACTTTACTTTTTAAAAAAAATAAATGTGCAAGATACAAATTATAAAATAATGCTTATTTGAGTGTAGAAGATAACAAGTATCACTATTGTTCACATTTCTTTTAAAAAGGGGTAAAACTGATTTATTGAAAAAGACATTTTTTCTAAAAAAAGAATACTTTTCAAAATAATCAGAACAATCAAAAACAGATTGTGAAGCAGGAAAATCTGTTTTTGGAGATTTAAAAAAAAAAAAAAAAAAAAAAAAAAACTAAGCAGGGAAGTTAGTTTTTGGAAAAGAAAAATTCCATCCTGTCATAAACTTTTTTTTTTCGTACTACTTTGACGAAAATTGCATTTCAAAGCTATTTTTCTTTTTCACGAAATTTGCATTTTAAAGCTATTTTTTTCACGAAATTTGCCGTTTTTTCGCGATTTTCTGACGAAATATGCCGTTTTTTCCGCGATATTTTGACGAAATTTGCAGTTTTTTTCGCGATCTTTTAACGAAATGTGCTATTTTATCACGATTTTTTTATGAAAATTGCTGTTTTCGCGAATTTTTTGACAAAATTTGTCGTTTTATCACGATTTTTGGATGAAATTTGTCGTTTTTTCGCGATTTTTTTGAGGAAATCTGCTTTTTGTTCGAGATTTTGTAATAAAATTAGTCATTTTTTGAGAATCTTTTGACGAAATTCGCCGAAAATTATTCGTTATTTCGCGATTTTTTTAAACGAAATTTGTCTTTTTTGCGATTTTTTTGATGAAATGTGCCTTTTTTTCGCGATCTTTTGACGAAATGTGCCGCTTTTTTGCGATCTTTAGACGAAATGTGTCATTTTATCACGATTTTTTCATGAAAATTGCCGTTTTTCGCGAATCTTTAGACAAAATTTGCCGTTTTATCACGATTTTTGGACGAAATATGTCGTTTTTTCGCGATTTTTTGAGGAAATCTGCCTTTTTTTCGGGATTTCTTAACAAAATTAGCCATTTTTTCGCAAAATTTTTGATGAAATTTGCCAGAAATTATTCATTTTTTCGCGATTTTTTAACGAAATTTGCCTTTTTTGCGAATTTTTGACGAAAATTACGCGTCCCGCAGGACGCGTAAGCTCCATTTTTTTGCGTCCCATCGCCGATTTTTTGCGTATTTTACGCGCTATAGCGCGTCCGCGGCATCCCTGGTCTATTCTATTTTTTGAAACAGCTTAAATAATTAAGAAATAAAATGTTAGATTAATATTTACTTTTAAACATTTCAAATTAGTAATTCAAAAGATAAAAAATAATATTTGTTCAAATTTCATACATTAAATACGATTTTTAACATCATTCTCTATACATCGAATTTCTCTATATAACGAATTTTTTACTGGAACGATGGATTTCGTTATATAGAGACTCGACTGTATATATATATTGAAGCAGGAAAATTAGTTTGTTGAATAGAAAAATGGACTCCCCATAATATTATTTTTGGGGGGGAGGAAGGGGGGAGAGGTTCCCTTTGACGAAAGTTGCATTTTTTCGCTATCTTTTGATGAAATCTATCTTTTTACGATCTTTTCACGAAATCTGCCGTTTTTTCGGGATTTTTTGTCGAAATTTGCCGTTTTTTCGTAAATTTCCTGAGGAAATTTGCCGTTTTTTCGCGATCTTTTGATGAAATCTGATGTTTTATCGTGATTTTTTTTTTACGAAAATTGCCGTTTTTCGTGATATTGTGGGAAAATTTGTCGTTTATAGTGAATCTTTTGTCAAAATTTGTCTTTTTCGTGATTTTTGGACGAAATTTGACGTTTTTTCGTAAATTTTCTGAGGAAATTTGCCGTTTTTTCGCGATTTTTTGATGAAATTTTATGTTTTATCACGATTTTTTTTACGAAAATTGTCGTTTGTCGCGATTTTTGGACGAAATTTGACTTTTTTTGCGACCTTTTTGACGCAACCTGCTGTTTTACAGAATTCTGTGACGAAATTAGGCATTCTTTCGTTAATCTTTTGACGAAATTTGCTGGAAATTAGTCGTTTTTTCGCGGTCTTTTAACAATATTTGCCGTTTTTTAGTAAACTTTTGCGAAATCACGCGTTTTGTGAAACGTGTAATAGCTGTTTCTTTTGTGTGTCATCTCCGATCTTTTGCGTAATTTACGCGCAATAGCGCGTCCGCGGCATCACTGTTTCATAGTTTTTTTTAACTGAATGCGTTATTTTATTTATTTATTTATTTATTTTTTTTGGGGGGGGGGGGAATTGCAAACAAAATCATTTCTATTTCGCCGCGGAAAATAGGAACGAAACTCGTCAATCCATTGCAGGAAAAAAATTGCGAAATTTGTCAATCAGTCGCGGAAAAAATTGTGATTTTCAATGATTTTTTGCTGTAAAAAAACTCGCAAAATGTGCCGATTACTCGCACGAAAATATCATAATATTCGCAAAACGGTCGTGGGAGTTGATCATAGTTTCAAAATGCAAAATTGTTTGGGCGGGAGCCTCCCGTCCACGTTATTCTTTTGGGCGGGATTTCAAAATTTTGGGCGCGAATCCCGCCACCCCGCCCTGAAATTCAAGCCCTGAGTTTCACAAGAGTAACCCTTGAATAAAACTTGGAATATCAAAGTTTTGTGAGTTATGGTTTCAGTATATCAAATTGTTTGATAACATTCCTGATTGTGTTTGTATTTGTTCTTAAAATGAAAACATGCATCTTTTACCATTGGCTCTAAACTTTACTACAAATTTTAGTACGGAATTCCACATTTCATTGATCAAATTGTATATGTACAGCGACATAAAATATTTGCATGTCACAGCAATGCGATTGTCGCAGAAATAAGATACTTATATATATTTTATTTAAACCTAAGACTAACATTGAGAACGATCCTATTAGATATATGTAGTGGCAGGAAACAGAAAAGTTAGACAAGGTGAAAAATAAGCTTTTGAAGAATTAGTGAAACAAAGTACTTTCTGGTACATACATTTGTAAAGAAGGATCAAAGATGTTTGGAAGTATAAAATCAAGTGTGGATGAAAAAAAACATAGTTGTTCAGTTACATTTTTCTGAAACTACTACTATGTTTCACCAAGATGAAATCCAATCTGCTCATTGGATCCATTTCCAGGCAACTGACTACTGCAGGCCTGTCCTACCTTTTACTAAGCAGGGGCGCTTCTCAGCTTTTAGCAAGCAATGGAGGGCGCCATTATTAACAAGGCTCAAAACATAGAAGAAAATCATTTTTAATATTAGAGGCAATGTATGCAAATGAATCATAAATCCCCTATAGATCTGAAACACTATGGATAAAAATTAAAATTAGAATAACAGTAAATCGTAATAAATTTCGAATGATACATTCTTTGAGAGGGGTTATCTCAAACATTTTTGGATTCGAAGGAGCCAGAAAATGAAATATAATCTAATATTAAAATAAAATGGTTATCAGAGATATTGTTACGTTTTTGGGGGACGCAAATACACTGAAATAACTACTTAAATTTGCCATAACAAAATATTATAGAAACAAAGTCATGGATGGTTCCAAAGAGAGAGTCTGAAAGAACCTTCATTTTTGGAAACCCTTTCGCATGATTTTATAGATTTAAAAAAAAAAAAAAAAAAAAAAATTACCTAAAGTTTCAATGGCCTGGAAAAGTATCCTTTACAAGAAAATTGTATTAAAAAATAAACAATAATAATAATAATAATAAAGACTAGTAATGAGAGACATTCAAAAGGGTGCCAAGAAAACCTGCAAAGGGCGCCATAGCGCCCGCGGGCGCAGTGTTGAACAGCCCTGGACTACTGTATATGCATGGATTAATAAAGACATTTCACTGGGCATAGTTATTATTTAAAATAATGGAATGGCACAGTGAAAAGAATGGTTTGGTGTCATGCCAAAATAGGGAAGGAGTTTGTTTCCACAACACAACAATTTGCCATGGTTGCTGCATGCTTGAATCTTAAGGTGCATGTACATTGCATATTATCAGATGATATTGCAGAAAAATTAGAATTTTTAAATAGTCACTGGGAATTATACTTGCATAGTACTGCCAATCCTTAACATGTATGCATTGCGTTAAACCCTTAGGAAGTAACTATGTACTAACTGCCAATATATCAAATGAAACAATTTGTAAGAAAATTAACACATATTCTGTACCTATAGAAGTAAGTCATAATGATATCTCTGAAGAAAATAGTTCAACAGAAAAAAATATTTTAACAACTTTAAATGTTAATGACTGGGTTGGTAAATATGATGTCAAATACTTCCCTAGATATATAATGTTACTGAAATAAATAATAATGAAATAAATGTTAGTGTGATGCACCAATCTTCAATTGAATCCAATTTTACATAGCTTGATCACAAGGACAAAATTTACTATGATGTAGACAATGTAGAGAAAAAAATCCTATCTCCCATTCCTCCAGGGAACAGAGGACATTTATGGTTCAGAGAATGTATTAAAATTCGTCAATTTTTATACAAACACAATTTTTCTTAATAAAATTACTTAATACTTTGATTTTATCATTTTTAAGATCAACTTCTTTACGTCCGACACCAGTATTTTCATATAGTTTACGTCCGACACCGAAAATTTACGTCCAACACCACAATAAAAATTTTTAAAACATACTTAAATATTAAACTAAATAATTTTAAAAAGGTCAAACATATAATTTTCATATGTGTACTTTTAAATATAGTTGGTTTAAAAATTATAAAATCAGCCAATTCACAGAATTTTGAGAATTAATTTGACATGTCACAGTTTTCCAGTTTGTGTGATTTACGTCCGACACTGGTTATTTAAATATTTTTCCCCAGAATTTTAAATACTCAGAAATGTTTGTTTGTATGCTTTTTGATAAAGTGTGATATGGTAAGTACCTTGTATAGAAATCTGATTATTTAGTAGAAATTTATGTACCAAAAACCAAATTGTTGTGATAAATTTGTGTCTGATTTTTACGTCCGACGCCATGGAATTGCCCTATAGTAACTGTATTAATATTTTTGTTTTAAAATAACGAAAATAATTTTTAAAAATGCACATTTCTTTGTTATTCTAAACCGAGGATTTTGCTGCATTGGTATTGGAAGGAAATCTTGCAAATCTGGGTTTGTGCCGGAGTTTTTTGTGAACTATGATATTTTCAAATGTAAATTGAGTGCTACTTGATTAACACATCGGCCAGTTTAGCCAAACTATTCAAATTTACATAAATTCATTTTAAATGACGAAAGAATAATAAACATAAATAAAAAATACAAATTAAAAGTCAAATTAAAAAAGCACTTATGACGTAAAAAAATACGTGTATCACGTGTAATATCAATTGTTATCATACTTACGATCATCGATTATTGACATTTATTCCTATATTCTGCTATTATTTTTTTTTCGATAGAATAATCAAGTAGTACCGTACATTGTACAAACTCCAGTTAAGTTAATATTATAAAAATAGAGCTAAATAACTAAATTTAGGTGCAAATGTACACACCCATGTTGTAAGAAAGAGGCACAAATGTCATATATGCACCACGTTGGTGTGATACATTTCTGGCACCCCTTTAACGGAAACTTCGTTTTCAAATGACAGATACTTTTCTATTTTACTTTTCTATATATAGAGCGTAACATTTTGTATCATTTTAAAATGCAAATGAAAGTAAAAAAAAAAAAGTTCATTAATAAATTAAAAACAAAGTTGGATTACCATAAGAGGCATAAAATGTTCATTTTGTTTCAATCACGCCAATGTAATGCATATATGACATCTGTATCAAAAAATGAATTTCACACATTCAAAAAACATTCACCTTATTTTTCTAAGGAAAACTTTATTTATTCTGCTGCATTCCAAAAACGGAACACTGTAATAGATTTGTCAAGAGCAGATGTACGTTGCGAAATATAATATAATATTGATAGAGGATGTATTAAGGTTTCCACAGATAACTATATTCTCAAGTTGAGAGGTTTAGAGTTCAAAAACTATCAAATGAAAATGAATCACTTGAAAATTGTTTAAATTCAATGGTCAGTCTCTGCGATCTTAATGCTCGCTATTTTAGAAGTATGGTGAATAGACAATATTTAAATTGCTCTTTTCATAATTGCCTCATTTATCTATCAAACTCTACAATAAATGGTCAACTGAAATATTTTTTTCTTAAAAGCCCTAATTTTATCGAATGCATAAGCTGATACAACAACATAATATTTTATTATTATTTTAATATATTTTGGCGTCAACGGGCCTTGATTCCATTGTTGTTGTTTTTATTTTTGGCTCAGTTTTGTTTTTCTAGCTCACTGAGTTTTGAACTGATGAAGAATCTCGACAGTAGATTCGAAACAGCTGTTTGCTAACTTTTAATGCATTTATAATCGTTGGTTTTCTATCTTTAAATACAATGGCGTTTTGTATGATTTTCAGAAATGTGAAAGAGCATTCGAGGTGAAGTTGCTTTAAAAAACACAATCATATTCAATATTTTGTTTTGAAAAATAGACCAGCGCAGCGGGCTTAGCCTGCTAATTGAAAAATATTATCACAATTTTGGGTATTTGAATTTATTGTACATAGGTTCTTGTAAGTTTTTAACAAGATCATTTATCTATAAAATATATAAAAGGTATGGAATGGGTATTTTGGTATTTCAGCTGTTTTGTGACAGGTTAAATTTATTTTAAAATGATTAATATAATTTGTGAAAGTTTAAATTTAGAAGCAGAAAAGTTGAGCAAATTGTCTATTTTTAAAACAATGGATTTTTTGAAGGGTCCTATATTACAATCTAAAACATTGTGTAAGGTCTCTTAAAGAACACTAAATTTTTCCTAAAGAGATTTGTTATCTCTAGCTAAATAGTCATTCCTATGGCAAATAAGCATGATTGATTTCTCAAATTGAAAATGGTTGAAGGTTAGATAACACTGACAATGAATAGTTTCACACTTTCAGTTAGGTTATCATTTTTCATCTGCTTTGTGAATTATTAGATTAGTATAATATAGTGTGAATCACAAGTTGAAACAAAAATGCCATTTACTAATACTAGGTAGTACAGTAAAGAGAGTTTTTAGATTTCTTGACAAAACAAAAATGGGTGACGGAAAGAAAGATCCAATGTTGTTTTATTTTATAGAAAAAATACTATCATTTGCAAAAGGTGTAATAAGTAATAGAAATATGCAAAAAGTGCAATACAGAAAGGCTAGGGATTGTAGCAGTAATGTAAACAAAAGAACAGTCTTGCTTGCAGTCTATTTGATAAAGATTACATTATTGAATCCAAATCATTTGGAATGTACATTTAGCATTATTTGCTGCATTTATTGTGCTTTTATATTTTATTCGAGCAATACATTAATGAAAAATTTATAACCTTCAATTAACTAGAAATTTATACACAAACACCTATAGATATATGTATAAAAATTCAAATTTAATAGTAGAATAATGTAATTTTAAGTTTTAAGTGAATCTTGTGCTTGTTTGCAACAATTTTTAATTTTTATTTAAAATATTTATCCAGAAAATGTATTAAAATTAACAGAAATATGTAAAGCTATACATAAAAGATAAATAAATACCTGCATGTATGTAAATATATACATAATTAATATTAATAAAAAAAATCTGATTTAAATTTTTAAAAATTCGATTTCAGCGTTCGAAATCCTTGGTGGTCCGCTGGTCCGAGACCACCGGTAATTCAATCGGACCACTAATATGAAAAGTTTAGTGGTCCGCAGGACCAGTGCCTTTTTTCAAGCCCTGAGAGAACCGCAACCGATCGCACATAAGATTTTTTTTATTATTAATCAGCGATGCCGCGGACGCGCTATAATGCGTAAATTACGCAAAAAATCGGCGATAAGGACGCAAAAAAAATAGCTCTTATGCGTCCCACAAGACGCGTAATTTCGTTAAAGGATCGCGAGAAAACGGCAAATTTCGTTAAAAAATCGCAAAATAACGACTAATTTCTGGCAAACTTTGTCAAACAATTCTCGAAAAAATGGCTAATTTCATTCCAAAACCCAAAAAAAAGGCAGATTTCTTCAAAAGATCGCGAAAAACGGCAAATTTCGCCCAAAATAGCGATAAAATGGCAAATTTTGTCAAAAAAATCATGAAAAACGGCAGATTTTCAAAAAATTGCGAAAAAAAGGAGATTTTTTTACAAAATCGTGAAAAAAACGAGAAATTTTGTCTGAAAATCACGATAAAACGGCAAAATTTGTCAAAAAATCACAAAAAGCGACAAATTTTGTTAAAAAATTGCTAAATAACGGCTGATTCCCGGCAAATATCGTCAAAAAATTCGCGAAAAAGTGGATAATTTCATCCTGAAACCCGAAAAAAACAGATTTCTTCAAAAGATCGTGAAAAAAAGGCAAATTTCGTCTAAAAATCGCGATAAAACGGCAAATTTTGTCAAAAAATATCGCGAAAAACAGTATATTTCGTCAATAAATCCCGAAAAACAGAAGGTTTCGTCAAAATAATGCAAAAAACGGAAATTTCAACAAAAAAGCGCGAAAAAAAAAATAAATAAAAAAAATAAAAAAAAAAATAAGTGAAACCGGGAGAGAATTTTTCTGTTTTAAAAACTAATTTTCCTGCTTCAAAATTGTTGTTGCTGCTCCAAAAACTGATTTTCCTGCTTCCCAATCGTTTTTTGTTTTTTTTTTTCTTTTATTTTTGCTCCAAATCTTTCTGAGTGAATGCGACTCCTGAAAGCACCATTTCATTAAGCATCATTTGAGTATGTACCATTTACTCAACAAAAATATCCCTTTTTTCAGGAAAAATGTCTTTTTCAATAAACCTGTCTTCTCCCATTTTAAAATGGGGCAGACAATAGTGATACTTGTTATCTTCTACACTCAAATAAGCATTATTTTATAATTAAATTTGTATCTTGAACATTTATTCTTTAAAAAGTACAGAAAATTTCTCTTAAATTAATATTGGTTTTAATTATTTATTATTAAAATAATTATTGTATTTTATTTTTCTTGTGGAAATAAACAAGTTCAATTTTTGCATTGAAAAATATGACTAATTATTAGTGGGGACCCGCTTCTGTAGAAAAGGGACCCAGAATTTTTCAAGTCCAGCTGTATCACTGACACTAGCTACAATTCCACCACTCTGGCTAAAATCTGGAGGAAAATCGAAAAAAAATGTGCATTAAACCTTAGTCAGTTGAAATAAGTAATGGCAAATAAAATATCTAATTAATAATTTGATAGTTTTTCTTTATGTACTGTTTATTTAATTTTTAGCAAATTATAATTTTAGATTTTATTATGCTGAAAATTTTGGATAAATGCAAAGTAAGATTGGTTTATTTTCCAGGGATGGGGGGGGGGGAAAGAGAGAGAGAGGGGGGCCACTCTAAGAATCTTATGTAGCGGACCAGTGATGAAGTCTGCGGACCACTAAATTCTCATGCTTACTGGTCCTTGGGACCAGTGACTTTTTTTTAGGAATTCTAACGCTGGATTTAAATCAATATGGTTTGTAAAATGAGATTTTGTCACAGACTTGCGGAAAAGAAATGCGAATTTTGTTAAGTGACCACCTAAAAAAGCGATTTTTATCAAATGACCACAAAAAAATGATTTTTTTTTCTTTTCCCAAAGAGCTACTGAGGAAGCATGAATTTCATCATAGTATAGCAGACAAAAAGTGCAAATTTCATCAAAGGGTTGCTGAAAATAATGCAGGGTTTTTTCATGATCTTTTGATGAAATTTGTTGTTTTTTTAAATTTCTTGACAAAATTGCTGTTTTTTGTGATTTTTTGTCAAAATTTATTTATTTTTTTTTTGTGTGTGTGTTTTCGACGAAATTCGTGTTTTTTCACAATTTTATGACAAAACTTACATTTTGCCCGCAATCCTACAACAAAATTGCTGATTTTTTCCCCACTAATTTATGAAAATGTTTTTTTTGTAATCATTTCTCAAAATTTGATAGATTTTATGTCCGAATTTTCAGATTTATGTCCAACCTATGTCCATGTTTTCAGAAATGATTATTGCAATTTTGGAAAAGATCTGACAGAATCACAGAGGCGATTCTAAGCAAAATCAATAAAGAAATATATAAAAATATTTGAAATTCACAGCAAATTTTCTGAAAGGCTACAATAGAGGAGGAGAAAAAGAGGTGGATTTCCACTCCGGTCACAAACAATAGGCTTTCTTTTTTGCGCCTCTTTTTCAAAGTTTGCATTAAAAAATTTTTTTGTGTGTGTGTGTTCTTTTGTAAAAATTGCAGTTTTTTTTTTCCTTTTGATGAAATTTGCCCTTTTTTTGCGATCTTTTAACAAAATTTGCCTTTTTTTGCAATCTTTTAACAAAATGTCTTTTTTTTTTTTTTTTTTTTTTTCAATTTTTTAACGAAATGTCATTTTTTCGTGATCTTTTAACAAATCTGTCATTTTATCGCAAACTTTTAACAAAATGTGTCGTTTCATCGCGGTCTTTTTTTTTTTTTTTTTTTTTTTTTTTTTTTTTTAAGAAAAGAATCTGTGGTTTTTTAGCAGTCTTTTAGCAAAATCTGTCGTTTATTCGTGATCTTTTAAAAACATTTGCCGTTTATTCACGATCTTTTAACAAAATTTGCTTCCCCTTTTTTTTTTTTTTTTTTTTTTTTTTTTTTTTTTTTTTTTTTTTTAACAACCTTTTGACAAAATTTTTGGGGTTTTTCTTGATTCTTTGACAAAATTTGTCATTTTTTTTTAAATCTTCAAAATCTGTGGTTTTATCGTGAACTTTTAACAAAATCTGTCTCATCAGGATCTTTAAAAAAAATCTGTTTCATCGTGACCTTTTTTTTAAAAAAAAATCTGTCTTTTTTAGCGATCTTTTAACAAAATCTGTCATTTTTTCACAATCTTTTAACAAAATTTGTCTCACCTTTTCAATTTTTTTACAAAATTTTTGGGATTTTTTCTCGATTCCTTCATGATTTTTCTGTTTTTCCATGATTTTTTTTCACCATGATTCTTTTTCGACTGAAGATTTTTGCACGACTGATTAACGAATTTCAAGATTTTCCCCCTTAATCAAATAGATTTTTCCCATCTTAAATTGACGCTTTTTGAGATTTTCCCCCCCCTCTTGCTACTAGAAAAGGAACTTAATCGAACGACTGCATCAAAAAAGGCTGTAAGATTCTAGACTCATCTTTATAGAAGTGCCCTGAAGAATGTAAAAAGTGTTCTTTTCACAACAGTAACACCCTGCCCTTTTTTAAACCTGGGGGAAACTGATATATAATATAGAATTTTTTTTCAATGGGACGTACTTATATATTTTTTTTTCTCTCTTATTGCATTGTCCCTTTAAATTTTTGACTAAAGATTTTTTTCCTTTTCGTAGCTTGTTTTAAGTCTTTGTTTTAGTCTCTTTTGTTAATTTTCTCTTTTTCAAGTTTTTATTTTTCTTTCTTTGCTTGGGGTGAAAAAAAAGCGTGTGGTTCCTTTTTTGGAATTCAAAAAAGGTGATAAACTGTTCTACTGTATTGTAGATATTTATTTATTTTTATTTATTATTTTTTTTAAAACACACATTTTCTAGATTCAGTTTCTCAGTGCATCAATGCAAATTTCTCTTATTTGTTTAGAATTTCTTAATTTAAATTATATCTTTAAATTTGGATTAAGCAGTTTAAATAATGCATGACAGTTAAT
Organism: Maratus speculifer; assembly: GCA_964019185.1. Classification (NCBI taxonomy): domain Eukaryota; kingdom Metazoa; phylum Arthropoda; class Arachnida; order Araneae; family Salticidae; genus Maratus; species Maratus speculifer. The sequence goes on along the minus strand of OZ025292.1, from coordinate 145,066,414 downwards.
ATATTTGAATTCAGTCGCACCCATTTAAGATGCTCATCCATAAGCGGGGTTGGCAAGTTTTTGACATTTTGAAGTTTTTATCCAATTTTAACCATGGTTTTAAGTGTTCACTCTAGAAATAAAAAGGGCATGGTGCTATTCACTACAAAAGGCACTACTGCAGCAGAAAAGGGCACTTTTGCCAGAAAAAAAATTGTTATTGCCTTTAGAAGGGGGAAAAAGAAAGCAATGGAACACATAATTTTTAAATATGATAAATCAAGTAACATTAATTTCAAATGATTTTATGACATAAAAATTAAAAATACAATTAAATTAAAACATGATTAAATAGTTTTATGCTCTTTTTCTTAAAGAAATGAAAAAAATCTATCATTTTTGGGCACACAAATTTAGAAACACTACAGAATAAAAAAAATATTTATTAAAAATCTCTGGGTAAAACCAGTGGTGCATTTTACTACTTTTAAAAAGGGCAAGGTGCATTTTGTAAATTTGAAAAAGGGCAGGGTGCTGCACCCTTCAAAAATGGCCTAGAATGAACACTAGTTTTAACCGTCATGTCAAAAACCACTTTTTGACACAGTTTTTGACAATGACTGTCAAAAACCTAAAATTGTATCCAAAACTGTTTAAAATTATTTTTACAGTAATATTAAATTTACAATTTTTAGTTTTAAACACTTGAATAAACTTTTTGACAGTTTTAGACATTAAAAACCACATATCCTGTATAAAACTCAAATCATGTTTTCTCTTCAACACAACTTCAAAGATAGAAAATAATTGTTAACTATAAATATGGAATAAAAAATAATCAAAAGTATCGTCATATTAAAAATATAACCAAATCAAATGAAATTCTTTAATTTTTAAAAATTAATATACATGGTGAAAATGTTTGTATAATTTAATGTATAAAATTACGTATAAATGAAATACATATTTTTATATTGTTTTAATGTTAGTCCCATTATAAGATTTTTCCTCATAAAATGATTAAGGCTAAACTTACAGGTAATAACTTTAAGTAATTTACTCAAATAAGAAGAAAATGTTTAGATTATTTTATAATGTATAAAAATAAAATTTAAGTAAGTGATTTTTTTAAATAATTAAACTAAAAGTATCATAATAAAATGAAGATATGTATGTGAGAATGTTGAATTTAACAAACCATCTTCTTTTAAATTATTGGTTGCATATTATAATTCATTTGAATACTCAGAGAGCATTTGTATTGCAAATTGCAACTGTGGCTTTATATCTGTTTCTGTACAAAAACATTGTTAGAAAATCATTGAAAACTAAAGTAACTTCTTGTCAGTCATTGAATAGTGGCCATTTTAGCTTTACACAAGCTTAATGTTTCTTATAACAAACTGATCATTTAATAACAGTAAAGATACAAATAGTAGTTTGAATATTTTTAGCTATTTTTCCAAGCATGACAATTGACAAATAATTTGAATTATGATATATAATTTTATTGCAACTTAAATTTAGATTAAATGAATTTTTTATTTTAATAAATTCTTATTAAAATAAATAAAAATAACTTATAACATGTAAATTATCATTTAATCAGTTTTTAACTTAATTTAATAACACTAATGGTTGCTAAAAAAATGTGTATAAGGTTTTTGATGTGTCATGTCCGAGACTACTTTTTGGCATCAAAAATCCAACCCTGTTCATAAGGCTAGCTAATGTAAAAATATCACATTTAATTTACAAATGATAATAGATTTTCAATTCTTTTAAGCAAAAAATTACGTTTCTGTTTTTTAGTTGTGCCAAACTTGTTATAAATTTTTTAACAATATTTTTTTTATTATGAATGACAGGTAATTCTGAAAACCCTGGCATCATACCATTATCTTTGAAGCTTTATTTTGCTGTAGCAGAGAAGCAACTGATGAGAGAAATTTTGGTGAAACCTCATATGTATTCTGAAGTTATTGAACTTTCAGAAGCAGAAAAGCTAAAAGAATTGTCAACAAGGGAGCGTTTGTTATCCTTATATGATGAAGAGGTAGGATACTTTTATTCTTCTAATATAAAGTCATCTTTCTTTTAGTTTTATTTTTGAATAATCACATATAAATATCTTTAATGGACTATTTCTTTATATAAATTTGATTTTTAAGTGACCAAAAATAAACTGAGAAATAATGGTAATTTTATTTATTTTTTAGTCCCAAATATGGTAGGTCCATTTTTAAAGAACTGGTCTATTTTTTTGCTTTCAGTCCATATTATCCATTTTTTTATTATTAGGTCCATGAAGTCAGAGCTCGAAAACTAGCGATCCCGGGGATGCATATTTTTTCACTCATGTTCCCGGCCGGGAACCTAACCTTTCGCCGTGTTTGCTAGCAATGCCGCGGATGCATTATAACACGTAAATTAAGCAAAAGATCGGAGCCAGGATGCAAAATATAGCTCTTAATCGGCCCGGGGATGCATAATTTCATTGAAATATTAAGAGGAAAGCCCAAATTTCAGCAAATTTCATTTAAAAAATCCTGAAAAACAACAGATTTTCTTAAAAAATAGCGAAAAAGTGGCAAATTTCGTTAAAATCATGGAAAATAACAAATTTTGTCAAAATATTGCAAAAAAAAAAGACAACTTTCGTCTAAAAATTGCGAAAATGGACCAAAATTCGTCAAAAGGTCATGCGAAGCAATGCAAATTTCATTTTTGAAAAATGGCAAACTTCTTAAATATTTTCTTTTTAAAAACAACAGCCTTCGTTAAAGCATCACGATAAAACGGCAAATTTCGTCAAAAAATCACCAAAAACGGCAAATTTTGTAAAAAAAAATCACGAAAAAACAAAACTTTGTTTAAAAAAATCATAGAAAACAACAAATTTTGTAAAAGAAAAAAAAAAAAAAAAACTTGAAAAACGGCAAATTTTGCCCAAAAATAGCGAAAAGGCAACAGATTTTGTCAAAAGATCGCGAAAAAGCCCTAAAATACGGCAAAAGACCATGCAGAAAAACACAAATTTCATTTTTTTAAAAATCGCAAAAACAGCAAATTTCATAGAAAAAAGAATTTGAAAAACGACAGGTTTCGTTAAAATATCACGATAAAATGACAGGTTTAGAGATGTAAATTTTCCGGAAAAATATAAGTGGTGGAAAAAAACTGGTTTTTTACCGGGTTTTTTCGGAAAAAAAACCCGGAAAAATTGATTTTTCATGACTGTTTGTCCCAAATAAATTATATTTTCTTGAAGAATATTAAATAATAAACATTTTCCCCCATTTATTTGTATTAAATGAAAATTTTTTTTACTTTATATTACAAAATAAAAAGAAAGTAGCAAAGCCTGCTTTTAAAAGTTGTTTTTTTTTTCCACAGCCTAAGAATTTTTAAAACACTATTGTTTGTTATATCATATCTCTGTTGAAATGATTTTTCAGTTACATGTTTAACTACCAATTGACCTAATGTAAAAACCTGAGCCAATATGTCTGCAGTTTGGAATGAAATAAATTATGAATTCCATTTACATAAGTATAGATTTTAAGTAATTGATACTAGTTTAAAGAAATTGGTGCAGTTTTGTCATCATTATCAATATCAGTATTCAAAAAATTCCATTGTTTGTTTAAAAAAATGTAATTTTTACATTATTACACTTTTTTCTTACAATTATAATTTTATTTCCTTTAAAAAATATGTTTAGTTTTGGTATAGCTTTCCAATCTCAACTCAAAGTTTTGATTTAGTTTTATAATCTAAATTCAAACAAAACTAAGTTTTAGTTTGGCTTACTCAGGTCTGCAACTAAAAAATACCATAGGATTTATTGACTGTTAGATTTTTACTCAAACCAGAAAAATATCTTTTTTAAGTTTAATTAAATGTAATTTTTTTCTTTTTATCCTGAAATCTGGTATTCTATTCTTGAGTAAGAAACCATATTCAATAATGTTTCCATATGATAATTTCATATTTCTAAGAATAGAACTCAAAAGTTATGAAAACAGATAGAAAACAAATAGAAAATGCTCGCTATTTGAGGAATTAACAAAAGCAGTTACATACAGAGATAAACTTCTAATGTGCTTTAAAAAACTACAAAAATTCAAAGTTTAATCAAGAGGGAATGCATAATTTGGAACATAGTTACTTGTAATAAAATATGGGGTTTTTTTCATCATAGTTGTACTTTTCTAATGCAAACTACCCATATTTTTTCAACATTACTGTACATTATGGAGGTAAAATGGAGGTCAATTTTAGATTCAATACCTTGAAAAAACATTCAATTAATCAGCTATAACGAAATCTTGAAAAATGCAGGATAGTAGTGCCACCTATAGGGCAATTTACACCGAAAACTAAACAACATTAATATAAATCAGAAACTGTCTGAATCTGTAGTTTGATAAAAAAATCTTCCTTTAGTCCTTGAGATAGAGCTATTGCGATAATCATGAATAATGCAGCATAGCAGCATCATCTGTTGAGCGATTTACACCAAAAAGTAATGTGCATAAAGTTATATCAAAGATTAACTTAATCTGAAGTTTTATGAAAATACATACATTAATTCTTGAGATAGAACTATTGTCGAAATTATGAATAATGCAGCATAGCAGCGCCACCAGTTGGGTGATATACACTAATAGCTAAACATCTCAAGTTTATATCAAGGTGTAACTGAATCTAAAGTTTTGTGAAATTATGTGCATCAGTTCTTGGGATCGAGTGCCCATAAAATTTTTGTCCCATACAGACTCAGAGAGTGACAGATATTTTCATAAAACTATCAAATCTTGTTCAGGACCTTCTAAAACGTTGAAATACACCAAAAACTGGAAGTCAAAATTTTCACGAATTCAATACTTCTTGAAAAGATAGAAAAAAGTAATAAATGCATGCTTCAAATTTTATGTTAAATTTTTAATTTTACCATTTCTATTAATCGGCATATTATTGAAATAATTTTTCACATGAATTAATTTTTAAAAAGAGAAGTTGCATTTAATTATATATCCAGATTATTTTCATGTAATTCTGTTTTTGTGAAATTGTGAATTTCTTGTATGTATACTTATACAAAATATATTCAGAATTTGTGAATAAGAAATTATTACTATTTTTAGAGTCCTATTTAGACATTTTTAATAAGGTTATTTATGCATATATACAACTTGATAAGATTCAGCTGCTATATGGCATGAGATTTTTTTCTTCTTCAATCACTGCATTTGCGAAAGATTCAATTTGTAGATTAAACTTTTTTCTGAAATGTCTATTTTCAAGAGAAATTTTGCGAAGTGTCTTGTGTTTCAAACAAGAAAAAAATGTGAAGGATCCTTTCAAGTCTTCTCAAACAGATTTCTGCTCAGAGAATCAGATTACCCACATTAAAGTTTTCACGTGGCATGTGGGACACTCAACATAAAAATAAATAAAATAAAAAGTATGAGAATGTAGTTATTACAAAATGTTACACTATATTATATAATATTTCATAAATGAAATTTCAATTTTTCCAGTTCGGAAAAATTGAAAAATAAGCCTTCAGAAAAAAACCGTAAAAAACCGGTTTTATCCCCAATTTTTCCATTTTTTTTTTTTTTTTCCGAGCATTCCAATCTCTAGACAGGTTTTGTTAAAACATTTTCTGGGAACTTATACTTTTCATCTGGGAACCTATATTTTTGATGTAGGTTTCCAGCTGGGAACCTTAAATTTTTAAAATTTTCAAGCCCTGCATGAAGTCCATCTTTGATAGGGTTAACTAATCTTTTTTTTAAATTTTATGGGTGTTTGGCATTTAGCCAAGCATCAAAGAAAATCTTTACTTTTCACAAATATATTCCAAAAAATTCTGTCAATTTTTGTTAATCAATTACATGGAAAATTAACCAATTTTGTCTGTAAATCGCAAAAAAAAAAAAAAAAAAAAATATTTAAAAGATCCCCAAAAACATGAATTTCGTTAAAACATCAAGAAGAAAGCATGAATTTTCTCAAAAATCACGAAAAAATGCAAATATTAAAACATCACAAAAATATTTATTTTCACCAAAAAATCGAAAAAAAAACATCATCAAAAACATTTTAAAAAATGCAATTGTCTTCAAAAGATCAAGAAAAAATTTAACTTGATTAAAAACACTAATTTCGTTAAAAGATCGAAAATGAAAAAAAAAAAAAAAAAAAACATGCACATTTTTTCAGAGGATCCCCTTCCTCGCTCGAAAAAACCCACTATTTTCGTCAATAGTTTACAAAAACACATCGTGATTTTCATCAAAGGATCTGATTCTCATCAAGATTTCTAAATAAAATGCAAATTTCATCAAATGATCAAGAAAAGGCATACAAATTTTGTCACAAAAATTAAGATAAATATTCAAATTTCGCCAAAGGATTGAGAAAAACATGCAAATTTTCTCAAAAGATCATTGAAAACATGCAAATTTTGTCAGACGATCAAGTGAAACATGCAAATTTTATCAATGGATCATGAAAAAAATCCCTAAAATATAAATTCTGTCAAAAAAATGAAAAAAAAATTGTCTAAAGATTGCAAAAAGAACGCGAATTGTATCAAAATTGAGTGAAAAGATCACAACCCTCACTAATTTTGTTAAAAGATCCAAAAACTGTAATTTTGTTAAGAAATAATGAAAAACAATCTCTCAAATGATCACAGAAAAATTCTTGAAATTCACTCCCTATAATTCGCTTCATCATACATAACAGAGGAATAAGTTTTAAAATATTGAAAGCTTCAAAATGTAAAAATATACCTGAGACATGCTACTTTTCCATGGAATTCTGCTTTTTCGGCAGTGAATTTTATTATTCCTGGGATCGATGCAAAAAAGCATTAAAACTTATTGAAATTTTTATCGGAGAGGGGGGGGGGGAGGCATAATGGAAGAAATAAACAAAAACGAGAGTACAAAGAGTGCCAAATTAAGCAAATTTCTTCGAAGGATTGCAGGAAAATGCACAAATTTCCTCAAAGAATTTCAAAAAACTGTCACAGAAAAAATACTATTTTCTTCAGAGGATCGCAGGAGATAACGTTATTTTCATGAACAGGTCACAGAAAAATACTCTAATTTTATTGAAAGATCATGGAAAATACTTGATTTTTTTAGAAAATTATGGAAAAATATGCGAATTTTGTTGAAAGATTGGAGAAAATACCTGCATTTGGCCGAAAAATCACAGAAAATAGGCGAGAAAAATATGCAAATTTTCTCAAAAGATTGCAGAAAATATGCGAATTTTCCTGAAAGATTGGGAGAAATGTGCGAATTTTGTTGAAAGATTGGAAAATTATGCAAATTCTGACGAAAGATCAGGGAAAGTATGCGATATTTGATGAAATATTGTGGAAAATACATAAATTTTGACGGAAGATCATAGATAATACACAAATTTTGACGAATAATTGCAAAAAATACTCAAATTTTTTCAAAAAATCGAGGAAAATATGCGAGTTTTCTCAAAATATTGTGGGAAATGTGTGAATTTTCTTGGAAAATATGCATATTTTTTTTTTAAAAGGTTGAGAAAAAATAGGAATTTCATTAAAAGATCATGGATTAATGCAAATTTCATTGAAAAGACTGGAAAAGTGTGCTTTTTGTCAAATGATCGAGGAAAAATGCTAATTTCGTTAAAAAATTGCAGAAAATGCAAATTTTGTCAAAACGCTGCGAGAAGATAAAAGTTTTGTGAAAAATCCATGAGGCCGTGAAAGTTCAGTTAGTTAGAAAGGAGTTTAAATACTTAAAAATTATTGGAATATATATGTTTATATACATAATGAAAATAGAAAGTTTGATGAATAATGTGCTCTCTGGAATTATTTTTCTGATAAAACCTGCTTCGTGTGACCAGGAAATTTGGAATTTGTTTCATTTTCTTCAAGGAAATTAATCACTAATGGAGGGGGTTCAACTGGGATGGTTCCTGAATGGAGGTAAAATTAGTATTGAGCCTATAGGAATGAAATCTGTACCATGGAAAAAATTATCATTCAAGGGCAATGGTTGTTTGATGGAGGTGGTCGTACAGGGAGATTTCACTGTACTATGTGTCCAAAAAGCAGGGTTGGGTTTTTGACGTCAAAAAGTGGTTTTTGACATGACATGTCGAAAACATGTCTAAAAGTGTCAAAAAGCGTCAAAAACTGTTGAAAAGTGTCAAAAACCTTATACACATTTTTTTTTTCTTTTATCAATCATTAGTGATATTTTAAATTAAATAAAGCTAAAAACTGGTTAAATAATAATTTATATATTATATAAATAATTTTTATTTAGTTATACTATGAGTTGTAACTAAATTATGTATCTCAATTTAAATTATATGTCAATTGTCATGTGTAGGAAAATAGCTAAAAACATTGAAGCTACTGTACATTTTTCAAAGTATTATTTATGTTTGTATCTTTATTACTATTAAGTGTTCAGTTTGATGTAAAAAATTTTAAGTCTAATTTATGCTTTAAAAAAAAAAGCTGTAAATCTAAAATGATCGCTATTCAATGACTGATTATAAGTTCCTTCTATTTTTATTGATTCTAAATGTTTGTTTTCATACATAGATATAAACCACAATTGCAACACAAATGTTCTAAGAGTAATTAAATTAATTATAATATGAAATCAATATAATTAAATGTTCTTTAAATCAATATGTTAAAAGGTGTTTTATTTTCAGTTACGTTACCCATATATATTTCATTTTACTATGTCAGTTTCAGTTTAATTCTTTAGAACAATTTGTTTATGTTAAATTTTTCTTTTATGCATTATAAATTGCCCACCAACCCTTCCCTTTTTTTTTCTTTTTGAGTATATTATTTCAGAAGCTGTAAATCTAGCCTTTAATGCTTAATTATTTGTTTGTGGAATGTACATTTGCAAGCAAAGAACAGGTGTGTAACATTTTTTTTCTTAATTTGGATTCTATTAACTATAACTGTATTTGGCACCTGTCTAGTATTGCGCCTGCCTGTGTAGAATAATGTAGTTAGGTCAGTATTGTGCATTTACTTGTCAGTTTGAAAAGCAAATCTGTGCTTTATAGAAATTATTTAATCATACTTTCTTAAAAATTGCTGAAGTTACTTCTAAGAGGCAAATTATTTCAATTGTGGTTACATAGCTTTATCCAGAGATCTTGTTTAGTTAATGTGTATTAAATCTGTTTCTGTAGTACAGATTTTTTCTTTAAGTCATGGATAAAGGTGGTAGGCCTAAAAATGCTGTGTGGAATGATTTTTTCTGTGTGAAAGAGGGAAATAAAACTTATGGAAAATGCAAAAGATGTGGACACACTATGGCCAATAGAGTTGACAGAATGAAAGGTCATTCAGCGAAATGCAAAAATGCAGAGCATATACAAGAGAAGATTATGTAAATAAAGAACAAGAACATCTGCACATGGAAATTGATATTGGAAGTCCTGAGAACAATAGTCATGTGAATGAAACTGTAAACAATAACCATGAAGAAAATGATTGTACTTCAAATATTACAAGTGCTAAGAAACTTTGTTTTGAACAAAATAAGATAGATAACTATATAGTAAAAACTACACCTATCATAAAAAAGCAGTTGGATCTACAAGTTGCTAGATTCTTTTATAGCTGTAATATCCCCTTTAGCGTTGTTGAACAAGAGGAATTTGTCAAGCTAGTACAGCTTCTTCACCCTGGATATAAACCACTTTCTCGGAAAACATTATCTGGTAGCCTTCTAGATGAAGTTACTGAAACTTTAGAAAGTGAAATGAAATCAGAACTTCAAGGAAAAGATTGTACACTAGTCGAAGATGGATGGAGTAATGTCCATAATGATACCGTAATAGCTTCTTGCCTACATGTTGAGGAAAAGGTTTTCTTCCTTGAAGCTACTGATTGTGCAGGTCAATCTAAAACAGCTCAGTTTTGCAAAGAAAAAGTAAAAAACTCGATAGCTCTAGCAAAAAATAAATTTTCCTGCAATGTCTCATGTGTGGTTAATGACAACGAAAGAAGAATGCAAAAAATATGGGAGTTGTTAAAAGAAGAAATTGATGATCTTCTTGTGTATGGATGCTGTGCCCACTGGATGAATCTTTTTGGGAAGGAAATTACTCCACAAGACTTCATGAAGCATATTGTGGAAGTGCAAAAATACTTTCGCAACCACCACCTTCCATCTGCCTGGTTAAGTCAATTGCAAGACACTGTGAAGCCGCAGCTTCCAAATGAAACTCGCTGGAATAGCCAACTCACTTGTATTGACACTTTTATCAAAAATACACTGGTGTCCAAAAGTTAAGCATAATTGGTCATTAAGTAAGTAATAAAAGAAATATAAATCGAAATGTGGTGAAACTCCAGGTTTGTAAACAAAATAGTCCGCATCATATATTTTCGCGAAGAGTTTTCCCTGAAATCAAACAGGGGACCGTCAACAAATTGAAAAAGAATGAAGATCTTTTGGATAACCCTGCCAAAACTAATGTAGCAAAAGCATTCAAACTGCACATTATGATTAAGTGGCTTATTGTAATGTACTGTGTTTATTTTTATAAGGATAGCATGTATACTCGTAGAGAAATTAAGGTTTTTATAAAAACAGTCCTAAGTTTTTTTTCTTATAATTTGCAGAGTTCATCATATAAAATAATGTTCTTTTCTGAAAATATGACAAACATCATGGTACACAATATCCAATCATCAGAATTTAAAAATAATAAAAATTGTATGACAAATGAGCAGGTTTACTAAATAATTTTTTACTGAGCATGCGCGAACGCTATTAAAATTTCATTTGCATATTATGTTAGTTAAATGTGTAGAGCAACTTTTGTGAAAGTCTCAAAAACATAGATTAAAAATTCTGAAAATTATCGTTGATAGAATGAGATCAAACTATTTTATTCCATAATGAAGCAAAAAGTTGAGGGGCTGTATCCATATTCCATTGTTTCATGCCTAGACAATATTGCACGTACAACTGTATTTGGATAAAACCCCTGATATTTTGCTTCCTTTTAGGAATAACCGATTTTGAGTTGATTCTATGGACGATAATTTTCAGAATTTTCAAGCTATGTTTTTGAAACTTTTACAGAAGTTGCTCTGTACATTTAGCTAACACAATATGCAAATGAAATTTTGATATCGTTGACGCATGCGCAATGAAAAATTATCTACTAAACCTACTCATTTTTCATACAATTTTTATTATTTTTAAATTCTGATGACAGGATATTGTGTACAATGATGTTTGTCATATTTTCAGAAAAGAACATTATTTTATATTAAGAACTCTGCACATTATAAGCAAAAAACTTAGAACTGTTTTTATAAAAACCTTAATTTCTCTACGAGTATGAATGCTATGCTCATAAAAATAAACACAGTACATTACAATAAGTCACTTAATCATAATGTGCAGTTTGAACGCTTTTGCTACATTAGTTTTGACAGGGTTATCCAAAAGATCTTCGTTCTTTTTCTATTTGTTGACGGTCCCCTGTTCGATTTCGGGGAAAACTCTTCGCGAAAATATATGACGCGTACTATTTTGTTTACACACTTGCAGTTTCACCACATTTCGATTTATATTTCTTTCATTAATTAATTAATTACCAATTATGCTTAACTTTTGGACACCAGTGTAGGTCAGCTTATGTAAAAATTTGTGAAGATCATGCAATTGAATCCAGAATAGTACAGCTTGTGAATAATTATAGCTTATACCAACAAGCAAAAGAATTGCAAATGCAGTTAAAACCTTTGGCAAATATGCTTGACAGGGTCCAAAGAGATAATGCAACATTGGCTGATGCTTGTCCAGCTTGGCTTTCTTTAGCTGTAGACATAAATCTGGCTCCATACTATGAAGCAATTATGGAACGTATGGAATCCTATCTACAACTGTTTCATTATCTGGCGTACATGACGCATCCAGCATACAAAGGTCCATTATTAAACGATGAACAGAGGGAAGCAGCTCGGACATGGCTGCTTGAAAGAAACCCAGATTTTCTTAGATTTATCATTGCTTTTGAAGCTGAATCTCCACCATACCCTAAAAGTTTCTTCTCAGCTCAAGATGTTCCAGTAGCAGTATGGTGGAAAGGCTTGAAGAAAAACAATATACCAAGTGATTTCATACAGCTCATGGTGCGTTTGCATTCTAGTCCATGCAGCTATGCCTCAATTGAGCAAATATTTTCAAATTTTGGATTTATCCACTCCAAATTACGAAACAAACTTGGAGTACAAAAGGCATCAAAACTAATGTTTTGCTACCACATGCTTCGTGGAAAAAAAGATTTAGAATGGGATTAACATTAAAATCAGGGTTGGCAAGTTTTTGACAGTGTGCGGTTTTATCCGGTTTAAACCATCATGTCAGAAACCTCTTGTCATAAACCTCGTCAGAAACCTCAAATACTACACTGATCTGTAAAATTTCATATTAAATATCTGTCACACATATACAACATTAGCTGTAATATTAAAAATTCACTATTACTGTATTGTAAAATATCATTTCCAGAAAAAAAAGTCATAAATTTGAAAATCTGGCAAGCCTCCAAACTTGCTCAACTAGCAATGCTTCTGCTACCAAGCCCTGCTAGCTCAGCATCAATTGAGAGAGAATTTTCTAACTTTGGCTTCATACACTCTAAACTCAGAAATCATTTGGGTGTAAATAAATAAGCTAAATTGGTTGGGTGCTATGGGATGCTGCGGGATACAATTGAACCAGATTATTAACTGTGTAAAATCATTTTCTTCTGTGTGAACATTCTAAGAAACAAAAATATTTTGTTGCAATTAAAATAATTTAATTTTTTTGTAATTATTAAATTACAGTAAATGTTAAATAAAAAAATACTTAAATCATTAAGATTTATTCAATGTTTCCCTCTTGTTCTTAAAATTTTTTAAAACGCATTACATGTTTTTGACGGTTTAAGCCAGTTTCTGACGGTTTAAACCAGTTTTTGACGGTTTAAACCAGTTTTTGACACTTGTCATGTCAAAAACCAGTTTCTGACATCAGAAACCCAACCCTGATTAAAATAAGATAAAAATAACAATGTGTATTATTTATATTGCAATTTTATATGTTAAATTATAAGTATTTTCACCATGTACTTTCATTTTTAAAAATTAAAGTATTTAGTAGTTTCACTAGTTTATATTTTTAATGTAACAACTAATAATACTTCTGATTATTCTTTATTCTATATTTATAGCTTACAGTTAATTGCTATTTTCTAAGCAACTTGTATTAAAACTGTCAAAAAATTTATTCAAGTGTCTAAAACTAAAAATTATGAAAAATTATAAATTTAATGTTGTTCTAAAAATATTAAACAGTTTTTGGAACCAATTTTAGGTTTTTGACACTTACTGTCAAAAACTATGTCAAAAAGAAGTTTTTGACATGACGATTAAAACCATGGTTAAATCCGGATAAAACCGTCACACTGTCAAAAACTTGCCAACCCTGCCAAAAAGTAATATTTTATTAGTTGGTGTCACTTGCTGTTCTTAAGTTAATGTTCATTATATTTATAAAAAGAAAACTCCACTTTGCTAACCATATAAATAGTCAATAAAACAGCTCCTGTTAATCTGCAATAAAAATTTTGTCAAATGCTTTTCTTCAATAATATTTTGTAAAAAATAAATTAAAAAAGAAAAACTAGTTTTTGCATGGACCATTGCATAATCTCTATAATTAAATCTCTTAATTAAATATATATATATTTAACCTATTGTCTGATTAATATTCAATTTATTTATTTTTACATGTAGTGTGAAAACGTTCCAGGAAGTTTTAGAAATAACAACGAGAAGTCATTTGCCATGTTACTATGCAATTTATTTTCCGATGACTTTGAAGCAGAAGAGCGTCAGACAACTTTGGGTCCAGAAGGTAAAATATTTTTCTTGAGGAAATGTTTTTTGTCTAACATTAAGTAGTTAAAAGATTATATCAACCAGGGTTGGCATTTTTGCCGGCAAAAAGGTATTTTTGCCAGGACAGTGGCAAAAACTGGAAAAAACCAGGGGAAAAATGGAAAAAACCAGCAAAAATGGAAAAAACCTATTTGTCTTTAATGTGTAATAAAATCTGCATGCTAATAAGGATAATAATGGTATAAACAATTAAATTTAACAGTGTACTATTTAATTTAATTTGCTAATTAATATTAAATAATTTAAATCTTTAAAAAATAGGTGGGATTCACTCTTACTTAAGGATTTTAAAATAAAATAAAAAATTACATACCTAATTTTTTTTTCTTAAGTCAGGGATATGTTTAAGAAAATTTTAGGTCCTTTAAAGGACCCTTCATAAAATAATTTATTTTAAAACAGGATTCTTTACAAAATTTTTTAACCTCCAAACAGGACCCTTCATAAAATTATTTGTCTCTGAAATAGACGTTTCACCTTCAAATTGAACTTTTCACAAATTTAATCATTTAAAAATAAAATCTGCCCTGTTAATAAACAATTGAATTCACCAAAAAATATATTACCATGCCTGTTTGTGTTCCGGGGAATCCCTGGAATTCCGGGGATTTTACTAAAAGTGCCTCGGAAATTCCGGAGTTAATTACAACAAATCGGCATGCTTTTTTTTACTTTTCTAGGAAGCTTTCTTTTCATCTGGACGTTAGTAGCTGGGAAGCTTGATTCGAAAGCAACAAATTGCCCTTTAGTTTAAAAAATAGCGCCCCTCTTGCAGCTCATTCAAAAAATTAGCGCCCTTCTTTCCCCTCATTTGAAAAAACACCCTTACTGCTGTTGATAGTTTAGACTGTTAAGGTTTATCTTATACGATCTTACACAGCAGAGGTTCACACTTATCTTTACACAGCAAGTGGAAGCACAAGGCTGACTCTCGGTCCTTCATTAATTTAGAAAAACTATTTTTTAAATTAATTTAATGAATGAATAAATTATATGGCTTCAATCTGAAAAAGTAAAAATGTAAAAGTGTTTTCAAAAGAATGACCAAAGTTTTAAAAAAACAAGCCAACAATTTTATTAACAGATAAAAATGATAAAAAATAGATGAAGCAAGTATGGATATAATATAACGTTTTATCAAGTTCTACTAGAAAGTCCACTTTACATAAATATCACAAGTTCTCAAGAACTATATATCAACATACTACTTCATTACTTGAAAATAAAAAACAAAAAATAAAAACTTGTAAACCGGAGCATCAGAATCCAATTTCTTCTATTATTTACTTTTAAATATATTTTGAATGATTAACATTAAATGAAAAATATAATTGAAATATTAAATAGTTTAAATTATATTAGTTAAAGATTACACAATAAATTTATTTCATTTACTTTATAAATTGAATATATTTAAAAGGATATTTAAATTAACTTTAAGTTTGAAATTTAATTAGCTTTAGATATTTAAATGAATGAATGTTAATTAAATGTACTTTACCATAAACCCAGCATTGGAAGAAGCCACACAACAAATCTAAATGTAAATTTAATTTAATGTTTTTAACTCCAACCAAATTGTTTCCCTTCATCTCTAGAAAAAGCTTTCATCAACAAGAAAGAATTAACATATTTCCAATGTATACTACCTGTCCACTATCTCACATCAACCAGCGATAAACTTAACCGGCTCTTAAAATGAAATGGCCTATTAACACAAAGTTTCATGGTAGAGATAATCAGGAAATCATGGAAACAGCAATAAACATATTACCGATAATTCGGAACATCTATAAAATATTCTAGAGACGTATCAATAACAAAACAGATGGAGTCAAAAGAAAGAAAAAGAAAAATTAAACCCGTCATCTTAAATAACGTGCATCACATACTCCAGCACACGCGTGAATCCTTATTTACAGCAAGAAATCTGTCATAGCTGTCTTTACACCCAAGACCAATAATGGCCGCTCTTGATCAGCTT
Source organism: Maratus speculifer (assembly GCA_964019185.1). Classification (NCBI taxonomy): domain Eukaryota; kingdom Metazoa; phylum Arthropoda; class Arachnida; order Araneae; family Salticidae; genus Maratus; species Maratus speculifer. The sequence continues at coordinate 145,050,434 of OZ025292.1, read as the reverse complement.
GACATCGATGAAGAGGCTTGCCGAATCCATTACCGTAGACAAATCAAGTCCATCACAATGACACTCCTATTACATTAACATTTACTTCATAGCGACTTCAGTTTGTTGAAAGAAATTAAAATTTAAAAAGGTAATTAATATTTTTAATTAATAAGGACGAGTGACTTATTCATTATATCAACAACATTTCCCGCCGACACAATCTTCTAGGCATAAGTAAACACGGTCTCCAAAGCATAACACTAAAAGCGAAGCACAAAGCCAACGCACTATCGAAATCAACGGCGTTTTATACCCAGCTCACAATAAACTGCATGTCATTACGCAGCCTCCGTTCGATCACGTAACGTCACATCCGAAATAGAAAGTTCGGGAAAGACCAATCGGCGATGTCCACTTGGAAGCAAGAATTAAGGAGGATAGAGACACTTACGCCATCTATTGTCAACTGCCAAAATTCCTCAGTACGCCGCGTGAATCAAATGCCGTATGTCTGAAGTGAGAGCCGTGAGCGATAGTAAACAACTGCCGGTAATTTATACAAGTACGGTTGAAAAACAGAAGTAGAAGATTAAAGAGATATGAATATTTAATAAGAGTGTTTATTAACGGTAAGTAGAAATAAAATAAAAGATATTTATTTTTATTTATTGAAAGTGAAGATATCTATTGTAATTGAATAAAATAGTATTTGTAAATATTGAAATAAAAATATAACTATAATATGGGATTAAGTAAAGATGGAAATATAAGTCAGTTTAGTATAAGGTTATCATAGAGTGATAAGATACTAGGAAATGGGCAATAGCTATTTCCTAACAAATGCCCCCCCCCCCTCTTATCATCTCTATGAAACAAAGCAGAAGGTAAAAAAAATTACCAAAAGCACGACCATCCACCATTTTCTCAAATTGATCCACGTCATGGCCTCAATAAAATTCAAACCTTACCAAAAATCCTAAAGACTTGACCAAAAGATTTCCAAAAAAAAAAAATCCCTTAAAGACCATCAAACACTCAACAAATCTCCTATAAGAAAAAAAATGTCGACCAGAAAAGTAAAAAAAAAATTTTAAATACAAGTATTAAATATGTGGCTCCCCCCTTTAATGCTGATAAAGTTATTAAAAACCTGAAGCTCCAGTTTTCACATCTAAAAATTACACTTAAAAACATAAATGATATCTAAAAATATATGCACAAACACATTTAAAAAACAATACAATGGAAAACCGTGGTTGTTGCTGTTAAATAACTCATACTGCAGGAATAAAATATATCACAGCATTTAAACAATGATCTTTACACTTATTTTAAACATATGTAAATATCACAATAAATTTATAAAAATTTCTTACACGTGGCATATTACCTTAAACCTATATCTTCCTATACTTTAAGCCTCTAACTACACCTTACACAATTAGTTCACCCATGGATCAAACAAAAATTTAATATACCAGGCTTGACCTTCAAAACTTTCAAACTTACATAGTCCCACAATGACATGCTCCAGGCTAGACCTCACACTCCAAAAAGGATATTATTTCAAATCTGTCCATATCTTGCTAACCCATGCCCCATCTCCATCCAAGAAAAAAAATATAAAATACTTACATACTTTATTCTAACTCCCAAAAATATATAGCCTACTCAAATCTAAGAATCCAGTAAAAAGACAACACTCATGAATATGTACATCACATTCATACCAACACCTCTTTCAAAGCCGAGTGCACCGGCATATCCTTTCATTCCTCTCCATGTTTGCTGGGGCCCCCAGACTTCACACCATTTTCTCACATAAAAGTCACGTAGATCTGAGTGGCTCCGGATATCACCAAAAAATAATCATAAACAAGTCTCCAATTAATAAAAATTATAACTGTACTTTAACTATCTTAAATTACTCAAAACAGACGGAGCACAGTCAGACATACAAAGACATTCCTCTTCATTCCAACAATGACATGACCCAGCTAAGCAATAATTAAAGTCCAGCAAAAAATCTATTTTTGCTTTCCGGAACTCTCAATGATCTATATTAAAACCAAACTGTAAATTGCCATCCTTAACATTTAATAGGGCTGGAGAAAGCTACTATCCTAACACAAGCTCTTCCAGATAAAATACAGACCCTAAACCAGTTAAGTCTAACAGAATTGCCCCCCTTTTAAAATTAGAAGACACTCAAAATTCTCCTCTTAAAGTCCAGAGCAATATCATGGCAATTCATTTCAAACTTCAGCGGTCATGTCTAACACTTACACAACTTGTTAAAAATAGCCATCACCTGAAGCACAAGACAGAAGTTCTTAACCTTTAAACTTTATTATCTAAACTTAATCTTCAAAAGATTTATCCCCTTCTATTTAATTCAACTAAAAATAAATCAAATATTTCTCCATTGAAAACTCAATGTACCGCGGAATAACACCAAGTTTCCAATTGAAATAAAAATCCAAAATTAAGCTTTACCACTTTTTCCTTTATTCTTTATTTTAACTTGAGCCAAAACCATAAAACTCTTAAACCAGTTAGAAAAATAATTCCCCCTCAAGGTTGACATCCATTGAAAAACTCCTAAAAACAATGTCATTCAACCGCTCAAGGAGGTAACCATATATTCCAAGTCAGGCTAACACTGTATAAAAAGGACACCCTTACTTACACTCTAATTCAAAGGGGTCTACTAGTTTACAATTCATTAAACATGCCTAAAAAATAGGTCAAATATGCCTGGGTGACAGTAACAATAAAAAAAATTGGAAATATATCACATCTTTATTAAAAAAAAATTATGCAAATATAAAATTGAAGAGGTCAGAAATAAAATATCAGCTATCATTTCATAAATAGAACAGTAAATACACTGAATAGTAAATAACTATTCAATATATCAGTAAACCGTAGATTCTATAAGAAATGCTTGACTTATACTCAACTCAATATACGAGGTAAACTTTTAACTTACACAAACCCTCATTGAGCTCCAGAGCAAGTCAAGCTAAAAAAAAAATTTTGACATTTATTTCAAGATAAAAACTATTATTCATATTAAGTATTGATCTCTTCATATTTACGTTTAAACTGACTATTAAGAATTTAAAAAAAATTCACTAAACCATAAATCTTAACATGATACACAATTCAAATCAAATCAAATTGCCTTCATCCTGATTAAAAATCTAAGTGCCAAGGAAATTTCACAGAAACAGCTCAAATATCCATTTTAATTTCTAAAAAGTTATTCACAATTTAACCATTCAAAAATTTCTATCAAAAAAATTTCCATTATAAAGATATAATTTCAAAGAATTTATTCAATTACTTAAGTAACTATAAAAAAAATCTAGTAGCTTTTACTTTTTCGGTTTAATTATCATAGAAGGCGGCAGCCTTCAAGTGACGCAGCTTTAAACCTATCATCGTCAAAACCTACCATCGTCATACGGGTAGATGCGGAACTTCATATATACAGCTAACTCAACATCAAAGAAAATCGGAAAAGCCGCCTTCTAATAACTCAGCAAATATTGGTCAGAATGGTCCAATTTTTTTAATATAGTCTTATATTCCCAGTCTAATCCTATCCTATAATTTTTACATTTCTACGTGCCGTATATTTTTAGATCTCGATAACCATTTTAAAACTGTAATCGATGGTGTTTGTTCCTGATAATGAGATCTAGGAAACAGGCTGGGAGATTTTATTAAAACTTATATATAATATGAATCTCTTTAAGATAGAGGTAATAAGACTTGCCTTGTTTCTAGGAAAACTCTTGTTTGTTATATATTGGTCTTGGAAAATTGGACTATATTAGCTCGCGGATTACATGTTATTCTATGGGTTAGCAGACAGAGCCTGAGTGAAAAAGTTAACAGTTAAAAAGTCACAGTTAAAACACCTGAATCGAAGCAATAAATGTTTTTTAAACTACAAAAACATCTTATCATGTGCTTTAAAACATTCATTAAATATATACTAAATCAAATTTCTATTTATTTTGCCTTTATTTTTCGTAAGAAGGAAATATTACGTTTCTTACATTGGATATTTTTGCATTTTGTGGAAAAAATATTTTGAATCCTTTTTTAAAATAGGAAAATATTTTTTAATTATACATGTTCAATATACTTTCGACTTATGATTTTTTTTTTAAGTTTTCAAACAAAAATTATTTTAAATTATTTGTTGTTGGAAAGTCATGTATTCATACGCCTAGGGGCGCCACTTGTCTAGTTTTGTTTTGAATCCGAATCCGAACGCGGCAAGTTACACGGAGCATTTTTCATTCAGGTAGTAATATTCTTACATAATGTCCATTAAATTGATATAGAAAATGCACGAATTAAAAAATATAAACCAGACAAGATAGAATCATTAAGTAATTTTCAGGTTTTAATAATCCACATGTTGTTTCTTGTTACGCCAATTGAATCTCGCAATGTCAATATACAAGGAATAAGCTCTGCAATAAAGTTAACCGGAGAATCTTGCAATGGATTATTAATTAATACAGAATGTGTAACTTTGCTTGTATTTTTGAAGACTTATGGATTACAGTGTGGAGGTAGGATATATTCAAAATTTTACGAGAATGCCAGTTAAAAATCTGGACTGCATTTTGTTTTGTTTTGTTGTCAGTAATTTTGGGTGAAATGCAGTTTACTCTCCTTCGCCAAGGAACTTTTTATGTGTATTGTTTGATAAACAATTTTACCTTTATATATTTTTTGTTTATTTTTTTAATTTTTTCGCTGCTTGAGCAAAGAATAGGTTTGCATTAATCATAATTAATAAACGGAAACTTACTGGCTTGCTTAAAGTATTGTTTTTAAATACAGGGTACAAAATACATGAATTTTCTTAAATCCCAGTTTATTTTATTAAAATTTGTCATTTCATGAAAATAAAATTATTGCATATCTTTTATCTTTGAGTTTAAGTGTTAAAACACTTTTCAATGTTTGCATTTTAACATGTTTTGCAGATAATACATTTTGTGAATTTCACAGAGTTGACTGTATTATACTCTATTATAAGCATTCATTATGATTTCTAGTACATTATTACATTTAAATTACTCTTTTTAAAAATGTAAACAAAAGATGAGCACATTATATTTGTGCAATGTCTTGTCCCAAGTTACACACACTTGAGGGACTTTACAATTTCTATATATTGCTTGTTTTAAACTTAAGTGAAATGTTGGCTAAAACATTTTCAGTTTCATAAATTATTTCAATTTGAAATATTTTAGTAATCGCTACTACTGTTATTCCTTCGACCAATTTCGCCAAATTATACATAATCACATATTTTTTTATTTTAAATAATGAAAAAACAAATAATTAGTAAAATATTAATAAAAAGTCGAAATAAAAATCAATGACATTTTAAATATACAAATTGTATTTAATGTCATTGAATGTGACATTCACAATCATCCATTATTGGAATTTAATCTTATAGTTTGGCGATAATTTTTTGGTCGACGGGATAACCTAGTAGTACCTAGTAATCTATAAAGCTAACAAGTAACATTTATACAACATTTCATTAACTCGATTCCTCTTAAGTAAATTTGTATAAGCGACGGCAAAAATCCATTGCAAGATTCTCTGGTTAACTTTATTGCAGACTTTATTCATTGTATATTAAGACATTGCAAGATTGAATTTGCATAACAAGAAACATCCATGTGGATTATTAAAATCATGAAAATTACGTAGTGATTCTATCATGTCTGTTCGATGTTTTTCAATTTGTGCATTTTCTTTATCAATTCTATTCTAAATAAATAAATTCTACCTGAATGAAAAATGCTAATAACGCGTTCTCATTCAAATCAAAACTAGACAAGTGGCACCTTCTTAATATGGAATATAATATAGAATGTATGAAAACTTATGAATTAGAGGGAGGAGGCAGAATATATTCAAAATTTTATGAGAATGCCAGGTAAAAATCCTGTATTGTACTTTTTTTTGGTTTGTTGTCAAAAACTTTTTTCTCATGTCTATGAATAAATTACTCCTTGCACCAACATAAGATTTTGTTGTCAGTAGCACAGCCAAGGGGGTGGTTTTGTGAACTACATCCATGAATCGCTAAAAAAAGAAAAAAGCAAATTGCATAAAAAATGGGAATTACCTCCACAAATTGTTTAAAATGTGAATTACGTCCATGAATCATGTAAAAAAGCGAGAATTATATTCATAAATTGTATGAAAAATGCAAATTACGTCTATGAATCGTGTAGTAAAACATAAATTATGTTCATAAATCGCTCAAAAAACACGAATTTTGGCGGCAAAAAGCTGAAATGGAAATTACCTCTATAAAACGCATGAAAATAGCGACTTGCATTCATGAATTGCATACAAAATGTGAATTACGTTCATGAATCGCTCAAAAAATGCAAATTACGTCCATGAATTGCATAAAAACGTGAATTACGTTCATAAATCACTCAAAAAATGCGAATCACTTCCATGAATTGTGCAAAAAAACACGAATAACGTTCAGAAATTGCAAAAAATGCAAATTACGTCCAAGAATTGGTAAAAAAAAAGCGAATTACATTCATAAATCCTATAAAAACACAAATAATGTCAATAAATCGATCAAAAAACTCAAATTTCGTCGATAAAAAGCTCAAAAGATGCAAATTATGTCTATGAATCACATAAGTATAGCAAATTACGTCCATAAATCATGTAAAATGTAAATTACATTCATTAATCGCCTAAAAATCGCGAATTATGTCCATGAATCGCTCAAAAAAAGCTAATTGCATAAAAAACATGAATTGAGTCCACAAATCACTCAAAACATGAATTACGTCCATGAATTGTTTAAAAAAGTGAGAATTACGTTCAGAAATTGTATGAAAAACACAAATTATGTCTATGAATCGTGTAGTAAATCGGGAATTATGTTCATAAATCACTCAAAAAACACTTATTTTGGCAGCAGAAAGCTGAAACGCAAATTACGTTCATAAATCACTCAAAAAATGCAAATCACTTCCATGAATCGTGCAAAAAAATTCTAATAACATTCATAAATTACAAAAAATGCGAATTAGGTCCAGCAATTGGTAAAAAAAGTGAATTACATTCATAAAATCCTATAAAAACACAAATAACGTCAATAAATTGATCAAAAAATGCAAATTTCGTCATCAGAAAGCTCAAAAAATGAAAATTATGTCTACAAATCGCATAAATATAGCAAATTACATCCATAAATCATGTAAAATGTAAATTACATTCATTAATCGCATAAAAATCGCGAATTATGTCCATGAATCGCATAAAAAGCGCGAATTGGGTCCACAAATCGCTCAAAACGTGAATTACGTCCATGAATTGTTTAAAAAAGTGAGAATTACGTTTAGAAATTGTATGAAAAACACAGATTATGCCTATGAATCGTGTAGTAAAATGGGAATTATGTTCATAAATCACTCAAAAAACATGAATTTTGGCAGCAGAAAGCTGAAACGCAAATTACGTCTATAAATCGCATAAAAATAGCAAATAGTGTTTTGCATTCATGAATTGCATAAAAACGCGAATTACATTCATGAATCGCTCAAAAAACACAAATTACGTTCATGAAACGCATAAAAACGTGAATTACATATTCATAAATCACTCAAAAAATGCAAATCACTTCCATGAATCGTGCAAAAAAACACTAAGAACGTTCATAAATTACAAAAAATGCGAATTACGTCCAAGAATTGGTAAAAAAAAGCGAATTACATTCATAAATCCTATAAAAACACAAATAACGTCAATAAATTGATCAAAAAATGCAAATTTTGTCGATAGAAAGCTCAAAAGATGCAAATTATGTCTATGAATCGCATAAGTTTAGCAAATTACGTCCATAAATCATGTAAAATGTAAATTACATTCATTAATCGCATAAAAATCGCGAATTATGTCCATGAATCGCATAAAAAGCGCGAATTGGGTCCACAAATCGCTCAAAATGTGAATTACGTCCATGAATTGTTTAAAAAAGTGAGAATTACGTTTAGAAATTGTATGAAAAACACAAATTATGCCTATGAATCGTGTAGTAAAATGGGAATTATGTTCATAAATCACTCAAAAAACACGAATTTTGGCAGCAGAAAGCTGAAACGCAAATTACGTCTATAAATCGCATAAAAATAGCAAATAGTGTTTTGCATTCATGAATTGCATAAAAACGCGAGTTACATTCATGAATCGCTCAAAAAATGCAAATTACGTCCATGAATTGCATAAAAATGTGAATTATGTTCATAAATCACTAAAAAAATGTGAATCACTTCCATGAATCTGCAAAAAAACACGAATAACATTCATAAATTGCAAAAAATGCGAATTACGTCCAAGAGTTGTGTAAAAAAGTGAATTACATTCATAAATCCTATAAAAACACAAATAACGTCAATAAATTGATCAAAAAACACAAATTTCGTCGACAGGAAGCTGAAAAAAACGTAAATTATGTCTATGAATTGCATAAAAATAGCCAATTACGTCCATAAATCATGTAAAATGTAAATTACATTCATTAATCGCATAAAAATTGCAAATTATGTCCATAAATTGCTCAAAAATGCAAATTACATTCATAAATCGCATAAAAAACACGAATGATGACCATGAATTGCACAAAAAATGCGAATTACACCCAACATTAAATTAATTTGCAGAAAGTTTTTGGTTTTATACAAGTTTGCCAACAAGAACCTACAAGTTATCCTGAAACCCATTCTAAACCAACAAAAATTTAATGGAAAGATAAATTTGTCCAAGAAAGACAAAATAATTTCCATTGACATACATTGACCAGAATCGAAAAATTCCTATTGAAATCTATCCTATACACTCCAAAACCAGAAAGAAAAAAATCCCTCCAAGAGTAACTCAATCTATCTGCTGCAAAATAAAATACATTGAAATGCAACTGAACAAGAACCTGAAAATTACATTTGAAATCAAACCGAAACCAGATTCAACCCCCCCCCCCAAAAAAAAAAAAAAAAAAAAAATCCAACCATATCTCGATTCGGGTAAGAAAACTTAATTTCCATAGATACGTGTGGTCAGAAATCTGGAAATTCCAATTAGTCTATGGGTTAGCAAACCTTAATTCAATCTGAAAAAAAAAAAAAAAAAAAAATTCTGACAAGCAGAGTTGTATAATATAGACGCACGCCATGTGCAGAAAATTTTATGAAGAAACAATTTTTATTTATTTATTTCGGCAAAGAATTGCGTAAAAAAAAAAGTGTATCTCAACAAAGAATCATGTAAAAAAACCCAACATTTCGACAAAATATCACACGAAAAACGTTAATTTCATCCAAAGACCGCAATAAAAACATTATTTCAATCCATGAATCGCATAAAAAATATGAATTCCATGCATGAATCGCATAAAAAATGTGAATTACATGCATGAATCGCATAAAAATGTGAACTACATCCATGAATCGCTAAAAAAAAAAAAAGCAAATTGCATAAAAAATGGGAATTACGTCCACAAATTGCTTAAAATGTGAATTACATCCATGAATCATGTAAAAAAGTGAGAATTATATTCATAAATTGTATGAAAAACGCAAATTACGTCTATGAATCGTGTAGTAAAACATGAATTATGTTTATAAATCGCTCAAAAAACACGAATTTTGGTGGCAGAAATCTGAAACTGAAATTACCTCTATAAAACGCATAAAAATACTGAATTGCGTTCATGAATTGCATAAAAAATGTGAAATACGTTCATGAATCGCTCAGAAAACGCAAATTACATCCATGAATTGCATAAAAACGTGAATTATGTTCATAAATCACTCAAAAAATGCGAATCACTTCCATGAATTGTGCAAAAAAAAACATGAATAACGTTCATAAATTGCAAAAAATGTGAATTACGTCCAAGAATTGGTAAAAAAGCGAATTACATTCATAAATCCTATAAAAACACAAATAACGTCAATAAATCGATCAAAAAACACAAATTTCGTTGATAGAAAGCTCAAAAGATGCAAATTATGTCTATGAATAGCATAAGTATAGCAAATTACGTCCATAAATCATGTAAAATGTATATTACATTCATTAATCGCATAAAAATCTCGAATTATGTCCATGAATCGCTCAAAAAAAGCGAATTCCATAAAAAACGTAAATTGGGTCCACAAATTGCTCAAAACGTGAATTACGTCCATGAATTGTTTAAAAAAGTGAGAATTACGTTCAGAAATTGTATGAAAAACACAAATTATGTCTATGAATCGTGTAGTAAATCGGGAATTATGTTCATAAATCACTCAAAAAACACTAATTTTGGCAGCAGAAAGCTGAAACGCAAATTACGTTCATAAATCGCTAATAAAATGCGAATCACTTCCATGAATCATGCAAAAAAAATACTAATAACATTCATAAATTTAAAAAAATGCGAATTAAGTCCAACAATTGGTAAAAAAAAAGAATTATATTCATAAATGCTATAAAAACACAAATAACGTCAATAAATCGATCAAAAACACAAATTTCTTCGACAGAAAGCTCAAAAAATGCAAATTATGTCTACGAATTGCATAAATATAGCAAATTACATCCATGAATCATGTAAAATGTAAATTACATTCATTAATCGCATAAAAATCGCAAATTATATCCATGAATCGCATAAAAAACGCGAATTTGGTTCACAAATCGTCAAAACGTAAATTACGTCCATGAATTGTTTAAAAAAGTGAGAATTACGTTCAGAAATTGTATGAGAAACACAAATTATGTCTATGAATCGTGTAGTAAAACGGGAATTATGTTCATAAATCGCTCAAAAAACACGAATTTTGGCAGCAGAAAGCTGAAACGCAAATTACGTCTATAAATCGCATAAAAATAGCGAATAGTGTTTTGCATTCATGAATTGCATAAAAAACGCGAATTACATATCGCTCAAAAAACACAAATTACGTCCATGAAATGCATAAAAACATGAATTACATTCATAAATCACTCAAAAAATGCGAATCACTTCCATGAATCGTGCAAAAAAACACTAATAACGTTCATAAATTACAAAAAATGCAAATTACGTCCAAGAGTTGTGTAAAAAAAGAGAATTAGATTCATAAATCCTATAAAAACACAAATAACGTCAATAAATTGATCAAAAAACACAAATTTCGTCGACAGATACTGAAAAAAATGTAAATTATGTCTATGAATTGCATAAAAATAGCAAATTACGTCCATAAATCATTTAAAATGTAATTTACATTCATTAATCACATAAAAATTGCAAATTATGTCCATAAATTGCTCAAAAATGCAAATTACATTCATAAATCGCATAAAAAACACGAATGATGACCATGAATTGTGCCAAAAAATGCGAATTACACCCAACATTAAATTAATTTGCAGAAAGTTTTTGGTTTTATACAAGTCTGCCAACAAGAACCTACAAGTTATCCTGAAACCCATTCTAAACCAACAAAAATTTAATGGAAAGATAAATTTGTCCAAGAAAGACAAAATAATTTCCATTGACATACATTGACCAGAATCGAAAAATTCCTATTGAAATCTATCCTATACAATCCAAAACCAGAAAGAAAAAAATCCCTCCAAGAGTAACTCAATCTATCTGCTGTAAAATAAAATACATTGAAATGCAACTGAACAAGAACCTGAAAATTACATTTGAAGTCAAACTGAAACCAGATTCAACCCCCCCCCCCCCCCCCCCAAAAAAAAAAAAAAAAAAATTATCCAACCATATCTCGATTTGGGAAAGAAAACTTAATTTCCATAGATATGCGTGATCAGAAATCTGGAAATTCCAATTAGTCTATCTTAAACCTAATCTGAACCTGAAAAAGGAAATTCCATATAACCGAAGCCCAGTATTCTATACAGGACAAAATATTTTCCATTAAAGCGCAACCTAAACAGAACTTGAAAATTCCATTTGAATTGAACCTGATTGAAACCTGAAAAAAATTTCCATCGAACCTTAACCTAATCCGAAAAAGAGAAAATTATTTCTGCCGATACACACTGACAAGAGTCTGAAAGTTAACATGAAACCTAATCCAAACCCAAAAAGGAAAAAACAATGGAAACACAAGTCTGTCCAAGAAAGACCAAATAATTTCTGTCCACATACACTGACAAGAATTTCAATTGAAATCTATCCTAAACCCAGTTCAAACACTACCCCCCCCCCCCCCCCCCCCAAAAAAAAAAAAAAAAAATTCCAATTGTAACCCAATTTATCTGCGACAAAATAATATACTTGAAATGCAACTCAACAAGAACCTGAAAATTCCATTTGAAGTCAATCCGAAACCAGATTCAATCCCCCCCCCCCCCCCCCCAAAAAAAAAAAATATATATATTTAATCAAATCAAGATTTTAGAAAAAAAAGAACAGTTTATGTCGATATGTATTGACCAGATCATGGAAATTCCAATAGAAGTCTTTCTCAAACCCGATCCGAATAACCTGAAACCCAATCCAGTCCCCCCCCCCCCCCAAAAAAAAAGTAAAATAAAAAAATTAGGAAATAAAAATCTGTTCAAGAAAGACAAAATAATTTCCGTCCCCATCCACTGACCAGAATTGAAAACTAGTACTTGAAATGCAACTCGGCAAGAACCTGAAAATTCCAATTAAAGTCAAACTGAATCGAGATTCAAACTCCCCCCCCCCCCCCCCCAAAAAAAAAACAATTATCTAACCAAATCAAGATTTTTAGAAAAAAAAATTATGTAAATACGTACAGACTAGAGCATGGAAATTTTAATAAAATCTTAAACCCGATACAATCTCCCCCCCCCCCCCCTTACATAACTAACAAGAAGCCTTGATGACCCCACAAAACATAACTAACAAGAACGAAGAGTCATGCATACTGCAACGATTATGATGCATTTTCTGACTCATTCTGAATATTGTAAACTTATTGTCATTCATGTACAATAATTTTACCATTCTGTGCAAAAAAACAAAGCATAATTAACAAGAGTAAAAAATTTTCCATTAAACATGTTTATATACTTTCCATTTTATTCTGAATGCTTTAAACCTATCAGTTTCATCTTTGTACAGTAATCTTCCCATCCAAATCTCTCCCCCCCCCTCCTGTTTATATATGTTTTGTGCAAACAGCAAAACATAAATAAACTAACAAGAATGAAAAGTTACACATACAGTATAGATTATGAAACATTTTCCAACACATTTTCATTATTGTAAGCCTATCATTTTAATCCATTTGCAGTAATTTTACCACTCTATATAAAGAAAAAATCATAATTAACAAGAAAGAAAAACCTGTGTGCAACATAGATTATGAAACACTTTCCAGCATATTCTGAATATTGTAACGGATATAGTTTTAATCAATCTGCAATATTACCAACCTATACAAAGGTTGAAACATAATTAACAAGAATCATGCACGCAGCATAGATTATGAAATACTTTCCAGCACATTCTGAATATTGTATTCCTGATCATTTTAATCCATCTGCAGTATATGTATCATCATGTGTAAAGAAAAACATAGTTAACTAGAATGAGAAATGATACATACAGCATAGATTATGAAATCCTTTCTTAGAAATACAATGCTGAATGTACATTACTTTCTTATCTTATACTAACGTACTTTACTACAGAGTTGTTTTTAACGAAATCAAGTAGCACAGCATATATTAATAATAAAATATGAAATATCTTTTTTTAAGTGGGTGGGGGAGGGGTAATTAAAGGTGATCAGAAATCATGAATATGAATTCTTTGCATTAGTCTTTAATTTTTTGTTTTTATCTTTTTATTATTAACCTAAAAAAAGCATTGATATCAGTACAAAAAACCCTGAACGGGTTAAAAGCTTGTGACGCAGCACTTTATCTTATATATCTAAGAATTTTAAATTTGGGACTTAAAACTAATGATATCAAAATTTATGTGACGCTATGCTATTAATTAATATATACATATATTAAAATTTATTCATTAAGGTTTTATAAATTACATCTTTCATAAATTCAAAATATGAATCTTAAAAGATATGATATCAAAATTTAAGTGACGCCTTGACGAGGCTTTAAACAATGTTTTAAAATTCCATTTATTTATTTATTGTCTAAATACATTTTCATATCTAAACAATACTTTTCATTTTCCAATACACTGTTAAATACATCACTTTCACTGAATATATATAATGCATTGAAATATATTTATTTGAATAAATAGATTTATCTTTTGGGCTACGCTATCCAAAATAAAAAATAACGTTTGAATAAATATTTTTTGCGTCATTGTATCTATTTGCATCTATTTAACTTACTTTGGATACAATGACGCAAAAAATATTTATTTAAACGTTATTTTTTATTTTGGATAGCGTAGCCCAAAAGATAAATCTATTTATTCAAATAAATATATTTCAATGCATTATATATATTCAGTGAAAGTGATGTATTTAACAGTGTATTGGAAAATGAAAAGTATTGTTTAGATATGAAAATGTATTTAGACAATAAATAAATAAATGGAATTTTAAAACATTGTTTAAAGCCTCGTCAAGGCGTCACTTAAATTTTGATATCATATCTTTTAAGATTCATATTTTGAATTTATGAAAGATGTAATTTATAAAACCTTAATGAATAAATTTTAATATATGTATATATTAATTAATAGCATAGCGTCACATAAATTTTGATATCATTAGTTTTAAGTCCCAAATTTAAAATTCTTAGATATATAAGATAAAGTGCTGCGTCACAAGCTTTTAACCCGTTCAGGGTTTTTTGTACTGATTCAATATAGCTTTAAACAGAAATTAAAAAAATATAAAACATTTAAGATTAAGTCAAAATTTAATGACTACCCCGGGAAATTGGCCAGACAACAAACATCCGAAGCAGTCATCAATGTTGACTTAAATATGCAAATATTTCAATCATTAAACAAGAAACTTAAATACTTATAAATAAAATTCTTTATAACTAAAAAAATTAAATACATTGAACTGAGTCAAGAGTGACAGATACTTCAGGAAATCAGCCAAATCAAGCAAAACATCTGAAGTCATGTCACACAAGACCAAGTTCCCTATCAAAAGTATCCAGAAACTTAACATCTTAAATTCTGTAACTTAAATAAGTATATTTAAATATATGGTTCATTTAAATTCATATCAAATCTATTAATAAATAAAATTAACAATCAATCTTAAACTTATTAAAAAATCATTTAAGTCCTGTCAAAAGGAATTTATTAATTCATAAAAATTTCATTAATTTTAACTAGCACTTTATAAATCAATTCCTTCCTAAATTTAAACTTTACTTTAAACCATAAAGAAATAATTAAAAATCCATAATTACCATTATTATCATTTAAAATCCATTATACCTTATCTAAACTTTAAAAATTATTTCTATTAACAAGTGTATATTAAAAAAAATGCAACTTCAATATAAAAAAAAATTAAAAATATAAAAATTTACAGACGATTTCACATCTTGATACACAGGTGAACCTGATGTAGCGATTAGGATTTCACATTATGTTAATTTTCCATGCAGGAGTTTAAATCACATCCAAAGACTTTTGACTTAACAGTCTTGTCGGCAAGAAATAAAAAATAACAGTCACTTGGGTCCCAGGACCTCTCCACTGCCAACTCCACAACATAGCCTTTAATTTAGTCCAACATCAGTTTAGGAGAGTCTCAGATACACCATAATAGATGAGAAGATGCAAACCAAATGCTGACATTACTTTCTCAAACATTTCAGCACAGCATTTCCATCCAACATCCTTCTAACATTACCACCGTAAGTACACCGTAAGAATTGAAACGATGAAATCAGTCATACATAAAATTAACACCAGTACAAAGTTCAGGATTAACTTAATCACTGTAAAGTCACATCTTCTCTAACTTAAGAATTCCTCCTCAGGATCTACCAGAAACACTTTATCAGCACAGATGAATGTCTCTCTCCCAAACTTTATTTGATGAATACCAAGCGAGGTCAGATTTCAGACACATCTCACAGGAACAATCAGGAACACTTTCTCGGCACTGAAGAGTGTCTCACTCAAATCTCATTCGATGAATATCAGACGAGGTCCTATTTCAGGCACAATCATATCACAGGAACCACCAAGAACACCTTATTGGCACAGGAGAACACTTTCTCTCCTCCAAACTTTATTCGATGAACATCAAAACAAAGTCCTGTTTCAGGCATGGTCATCCAAAACTTTAGTCGTTGCTGATCATACTCATGGGTAACTGGAGCACGCTTACACAGTAAAACAAGACCTTTTCAAATTAGAACTTCAAAAATTTATCAAAAATTCCATCGGGCCCCCCATCTCAAAGATCGGGTATATTTTGGCCATGGATAAAAAAAATCTCAAAACTTGACATAAGGAAAACAGACCAATTTAAAAAAAGAATAGCAGCCCATTTCTTACATGAAACCACAATGTGCATGCTACTTAAACTTAGGAAAACGAACCTACTTTCCATATAAGAAAAATTTATAGAAACCATTAAAAGGTATTCTATTTAAAAAGGAAGGACCAGATTGGCCCATAACCGTGATAGTTTAGACTGTTAAGGTCTATCTTATACGATCTTACACAGCAGAGGTTCACACTTATCTTTACACAGCAAGTGGAAGCACAAGGCTGACTCTCGGTCCTTCATTAATTTAGAAAAACTATTTTTTAAATTAATTTAATGAATGAATAAATTATATGGCTTCAATCTGAAAAAGTAAAAATGTAAAAGTGTTTTCAAAAGAATGACCAAAGTTTTAAAAAAACAAGCCAACAATTTTATTAACAGATAAAAATGATAAAAAATAGATGAAGCAAGTATGGATATAATATAACGTTTTATCAAGTTCTACTAGAAAGTCCACTTTACATAAATATCACAAGTTCTCAAGAACTATATATCAACATACTACTTCATTACTTGAAAATAAAAAACAAAAAATAAAAACTTGTAAACCGGAGCATCAGAATCCAATTTCTTCTATTATTTACTTTTAAATATATTTTGAATGATTAACATTAAATGAAAAATATAATTGAAATATTAAATAGTTTAAATTATATTAGTTAAAGATTACACAATAAATTTATTTCATTTACTTTATAAATTGAATATATTTAAAAGGATATTTAAATTAACTTTAAGTTTGAAATTTAATTAGCTTTAGATATTTAAATGAATGAATGTTAATTAAATGTACTTTACCATAAACCCAGCATTGGAAGAAGCCACACAACAAATCTAAATGTAAATTTAATTTAATGTTTTTAACTCCAACCAAATTGTTTCCCTTCATCTCTAGAAAAAGCTTTCATCAACAAGAAAGAATTAACATATTTCCAATGTATACTACCTGTCCACTATCTCACATCAACCAGCGATAAACTTAACCGGCTCTTAAAATGAAATGGCCTATTAACACAAAGTTTCATGGTAGAGATTAGGGGTGGGACGAATAGTGATTTGGCCGAATAGCCGAATACCGAATATTCAGCCAAATTTTAGGCCGAATACCGAATATTCGGCGGCCGAATACTAACTTTTTTTCCCAATAAAGAAAAAGATTTTGATTATATATAATTTAAAAAATAAGCACTCATTAATAATTATTACTCTTAAATGTGCTTTTAAATGTATTCTGAAATTTGAAACACTTATTTTAACACAAAAAAAATATATATCAGATTGCATTATATTCTTTTATCTTATTGTTCATCAAATTGATTTTCAGTAAGTCTGGATGGTAAAATATTTCAATTAAAATGTGAACAATGTATTTCACTTTTACTATCAAATGATACTTTTATCTTTTCTTGCATCCAAAATTAATAATATTCTTAATCTCTCTCTCTCTCTCAGAATTCACAAAGAAATATTTTCTGAAGTAACCTTTAATGAAGTAAATTTGATCATTAAGAGTTTGTGTCCCTAATAATAAGCAAATTTGTAAGAATGAGACTGTTTGGAAATCAGTTTTCAATCTTTAAATTACAAATTACGTTAAAGCCAAAGGTTATGCTTAAAGTAGAATGCATATGTTAATAAAATCTTTGACATTTGAATTGGCGCATACAACATTCCACTAATTCAACAAGTATTAAAAGGATAAACAGAAATTGATAACAACATGAATGAAGGAAGATTTAAATTAAAAATATATACATAATGTTACATATTTAAGCCAGTAATTATGCAAATAATTATTTAAAAGTGAAAACTATAGAATTAAAAAAAAATGTTTTGTTCAGCATTTAGAATTTATGTTTAAATATTTATAAAATCATCTTCATAAAGCAAGTTGTGTCATCTAATGTGTATCTAGTTTAACATCAGTTTCGTTTTCAGATGTATCGTTGTATTTGGAATAGTAATATTTGATATTTAATTTTGAAAATAAATCTTCGTTAATACACCTAGTGAATAAATTTTTTCATTTCTCACTTCATAGAAAATAAGTTATGAATTTCATAAGAGCTTTTTTTATATGTGCATGGAATTTGCAGACATTAATAAATATTCAAGGGTTTTAAAATAAGGTAGTGTTTCTTTTTTTTTTTTTTTTTTTTGATAAGTGTTTTTATATCTTGAATTGTAACATATCATTCTCTAATGAAGACATTTCCTGTACAAATATATCTCCAGCTTGGGCAGCATTTTCTAAAATATCACCAACCTTCATAGGAAATACAGAAAGGCTGTATATTTTTTAGTATCTGAATAACTATGTTTTGCAAGTAAGAATGAGAATGACTTCATAAATGAAGTAACCAATTTGGATTAGACTAGAGGAAACAAAATTGCAAGAAATGAAGTTCTTCAAATCCTAAATTTATTTGGCAAGATATCTTTCACTATTCGGCGAGATATCTCTAAATATTCGGCTATAGGTATTCGGCCAAAGTATTCGGTCAACAAGCCTTCAATATTCGGCCAACCGAATATTCGGCAAAAGGGCCGAATAGGCCGAATACCGAATAGTGGCCGAATATTCGTCCCATCCCTAGTAGAGATAATCAGGAAATCATGGAAACAGCAATAAACATATTACCGATAATTCGGAACATCTATAAAATATTCTAGAGACGTATCAATAACAAAACAGATGGAGTCAAAAGAAAGAAAAAGAAAAATTAAACCCGTCATCTTAAATAACGTGCATCACGTACTCCAGCACACGCGTGAATCCTTATTTACAGCAAGAAATCTGTCATAGCTGTCTTTACACCCAAGACCAATAATGGCCGCTCTTGATCAGCTTGACATCGATGAAGAGGCTTGCCGAATCCATTACCGTAGACAAATCAAGTCCATCACAATGACACTCCTATTACATTAACATTTACTTCATAGCGACTTCAGTTTGTTGAAAGAAATTAAAATTTAAAAAGGTAATTAATATTTTTAATTAATAAGGACGAGTGACTTATTCATTATATCAACAACATTTCCCGCCGACACAATCTTCTAGGCATAAGTAAACACGGTCTCCAAAGCATAACACTAAAAGCGAAGCACAAAGCCAACGCACTATCGAAATCAACGGCGTTTTATACCCAGCTCACAATAAACTGCATGTCATTATGCAGCCTCCGTTCGATCACGTAACGTCACATCCGAAATAGAAAGTTCGGGAAAGACCAATCGGCGATGTCCACTTGGAAGCAAGAATTAAGGAGGATAGAGACACTTACGCCATCTATTGTCAACTGCCAAAATTCCTCAGTACGCCGCGTGAATCAAATGCCGTATGTCTGAAGTGAGAGCCGTGAGCGATAGTAAACAACTGCCGGTAATTTATACAAGTACGGTTGAAAAACAGAAGTAGAAGATTAAAGAGATATGAATATTTAATAAGAGTGTTTATTAACGGTAAGTAGAAATAAAATAAAAGATATTTATTTTTATTTATTGAAAGTGAAGATATCTATTGTAATTGAATAAAATAGTATTTGTAAATATTGAAATAAAAATATAACTATAATATGGGATTAAGTAAAGATGGAAATATAAGTCAGTTTAGTATGAGGTTATCATAGAGTGATAAGATACTAGGAAATGGGCAATAGCTATTTCCTAACAGCTGTTGCGTCCGAACTGAATGCGCGTGCTAGTTGTCTTTTCATTCATACATTTAAGACCGCGCGTTCTCAAAGCGTGCATTGCGGTACACAAGTCTTTGACAGGTCAAGTTTTTTTTAATAAGATTTTGTTCCGAAATTTCCAAGAACTAAAAACATTCTGTTCTTTTTTTTATATCATGAATCAGAAAATTGAGGCATAAAAAGTATCGCGAATTTCTACAAATGATTGCCGAAAATTTTCGTCAATTGTTCACATACACACACACAAAAGAAAAAAAAAAGAAATGAAAAGAAAAGAAAGAAAAAAAACGCGAATTTCATTAAGGAATCGCGGGGGAATTCGTATTTCGTTTTAGAATTGCGAGAAAAACGCTAACTTCGACAAAGGATCGCCGAAAAAGTGTGAATTTCATCAAAATGCAGCAGACAAAAGTGTGAATTTTGAAGAATCGGGAAAAACTTCGAAGTTCGTCAAGGAGCCATCGAAAGGATGCCAATTTTGTCAGAGTATCGGGTGTAAAATAGAAATTTTGTTAGAGAGCCACGGAAAAACGCGAATTTTGTTAAATGACCGCGGACAAAAGACTAATTTCGTCAAATGACTGCAGAAAAAATGCTATTTTTCAAATGGCCGTTGAAGAAACGCGAATTTTATCTAAGTATAGAGACAAAAAGCGCGAATTTCATCAAAATGCTTCGTAAAAATCAAATTTTATATCAAAGGGCTGTGGAAGAAACTTTTTTTTCGCGACGTTGCAAAATTCACGCTTTCTTTCTTTTTTTTTTAATCGTAATCCCTGAATGAAATTCGTATCTTTTCACGATTCTCTGTCAGAATTCGTTTATTTCATGCGATTCTATAACAAAACTTATATTCCCCCCCCCCCCCCCCCCCCAAATAATTTGTCAAAATTTGCGATACGTGTTATATTCAAATTTTCAGAGTTTTGACCAATTTTTTTAATTTCCGAAATGACTGACTCAATTTTTCTTGATTTTGTGGAAAATCTGATTAGAATCAGAAGTGAAAAAATATGAAATTCGCAGCAAATTTTCTGAAAGGTTACAACAAAAGAGGGAGAAAGATGGGAGCAATTCCATTCCCGATACAAAGTTATGTGCTTTTTTTTTTTTCGCACCCCTATTTTTAAATTTGCACATTTTTGCGATCGTTTTGACGAAATTTACCGTTTTTTCGCGATCTTTTAACAAAAGTTGCCGTTTTTTTATGATCTTTTTACAAAATTTGCCGTTTTTTGCTATCTTTTAATAAAATTTGTCATTTTTCGTGATTTGTAGCAAAATTTGCCGGGGTTTTTTTTACACTCTTTTTACAAAATTTCTTTTTTTCGTGATTTTTTAACAAAATTTTCTGTTTTTTACGATCTTTTTAGAGAATTTGTCGTTTTTCATGATTTTTTAACAAACTTTGTCAATTTTTTACAATTTTTTAAAAAAAATTTGCCGTTTTTTGTGATCTTTTAGCAAAATGTGCCGTTTTTCGCGATCTTTTGATAAAATTTGCCGTTTTTTCGTGATCTTTTAACAAAATTTGTCGTTTTTTCGCGATCTTTTAACAAAATTGTTTTTTGATGGATAGGAATAAATGTGCAAGGGGTGAAAAAAGTAACATTTTTTGATGATTTTATAGTTTATAAATATTATAGGAGTAAAATCCACAAAAGAATAAAATATTTGAAAGTTAAAAGCAATTCTATGTAATGGCTCATGGGATACTTATGAAGTTAATGATTATGATTTATATACTATTGTAACTTATTTAAAAAAATGAAGATTTATATTTTCAGGGGATTTAATCAAGTGTTACAAACAGGCATGTATTACTTAGTTTCTTTATATGTGAAGGGTAGAACCTGAAAACACTGATAATTTAAAATTCAGAAAACTATGTCTAAAATTTTCACGACAAGAAAAACTTCCCAATTTAACAAAAGCAGGGCCCTGTGAGAAAAGTCTTGACAGACCCCTGTAATTAAAGTATTTTATCAGTCATTAATATGCATATATATATTTTTAATTATCAAAAGATTTTATACAATTTTGTTATTTTTGTTTTATGTCATGAGACTTAAGAAATGTAAATATCTAAGTCTTTGGTACTATTTTATAACTATTTATCTGATGAAACTAGATAAAATGAGTAAATTAAATTGAAAATTATATATTGAAAAAACTGTTATGGCTTATTAGGAAACTAGATTTTTTTTTTCTGTCATATTTACTCTCCAAGAAAGGAACAAAATGTTAAATTATTTAGATTTACTTTCAGTAAGTAGCCTGTTGTCACTTTATCTTTTTGTATTATATTCCTCCATTCCCTACCATAGCAGATGCCTGTCATGTATGGCTAAATCTTTTGAAAAATGAAGAGTTAAAACCACATTTTTCAAAACTAAAAAAGATATTTGAATAAGCGATTTTGCCATGTCATCTTGTAGCGTATTTGTTACATCAAAAGTACAGAGATGAACTTCTAAATTATGCACAAAAAGAAAGCTGTAAAACATGGTTATCTAAAATCAATCCTGATTTTATTATTTTAAGCCCAATTATTATTAATTTTAAGTTCAAAGAAAACCCCTTTTTTAATTCATATTTTGCAGAAGTGATTAATAGTGTCAGTGCATGTAATTGGTGGAGAAGTATTGAATAAGCTTGTGCAATTTCTAAAAACTTCTGTTCATTAGTAGCACACCTTCAAATATGCCAGCAAGTAGTGCTGCTATTGAAAGATTGTTTTCAAATTTTTCATTTGTGCAAACTAAGATTCGAAATAAGCTATCAATAGATGCTCTTTCAAAACTTGTTTACTGCTATGCCATGCTAAAACAGTCTAGGTCTAGTTAGGTTGTGAGGAAGATATTGCTGAAAAATTTGAAATTTAATAGTTTTCTGCTTTAAATATAATTTTATATTAAATTTAGATTACTATAACTGTTTCTTCGAATTTCTAACATATATAAAGTATAAGAATAAATGCTTTACTCAGTCTCAACAGTTCTAGTATGTGAATTATTAATAATTGTATAAACATCAATAAAGAAGTTTCTATTTATTTATATAAAATTGGAATTTTTTTCATTTATAATCTTGTTATAAAAGTTAAAATAAATTTAGAATAATATTGATTCTTTAATTAAGTATGCAGTTTATTTTTTCTTTTGTGAAATATTTTTTCTCTTTCTGAGAAAAAAAGTTAAATGGACAACCTATTTTTGCCACCTTTTTGGCAAAAACCTATTTTTGCCAGGACGGTTTTTACCAGGTTTTTTCCACCTTCGGCAAAAACTCGCCAACCCTGATATCAACTTTTTCTTTTAAATACAGTGTATATGTGGCCTTAAGAGCCCACACTAGTCTCTCAAAAATACCCAGATGATTGTGTTAAGTTTATGCGGGTGTTATTTTCATGTTTTTTTTTTTGCATAAGATATCTGAGTACGATCTACAACCAAGATAGTTTTTATTTTTTCGATTTTGGTTTTGGATTTTTCTTAAGTTATTTTAAATTTTCAGAACCGGTTCTGAAATTGAAACTATCTTAATATTAAAAATATATAACTAAAATTGAAAAGGTAAAATTTAGCCTGCTAGTAGATCATCCTCTGCTATCTTATAAAAATTTAAGTGAGATATTTGAAAATAACGCCCCTATAGACTTAACATTATCATCCAGATCTTTTTGAGTGAATAGAGTGGCATCTTAAGTGGTTATATTTTGGCAGAAATTTTTAATCATTGTTTTCTTGAAAATAAAAAGATTTTTATGAGATGCAAAGAAGAAGCATTTGATACCAGGACTTAAATAGGGAACTTTGAAAACTAAAAGTTTATTAATAATTATTGATATTTTTTTGCAACAAGTTACAAAGCAATGTATCTTAATAATGGTTTTAAAGTTTTCTGTAATTGATTAACTTTAAAACACATGCACACAAAATCAAAAATATTTTACTTTTTTGTGTATGTGTCTGTATTGGAGATAAATATGATGTGCCAAATTATGAGGATTTTCAGGTTAGATCAATTATCTCTCAGGGAAAAAAAAAAAAAAAAAAAAAAAAAAAAAAAAAAAATGAGAGTATAACCTTTTTTAATTTGAGAAATTGCAAAATTTTAATAAGAATTTACAAATTTCAGGCATGAGATTCTTCCGCGATTTTCTGCTTTTTGTCATTTTCCGCTTTTCCGATTTTTTTTATCGGCAAAGGATCGCGGAAAAACACAAATTTCATCAAAAGATCGCATGAAAAAAATACGATTTTTGTTAAAAAAGACGCGAAAACAAATGCTATTGTTCAGATTTTTTTATCGGCAAAAAATCCCGAAAAATACTAATTTCATCAAAAGATCATGAAAAAACACTATTTTCGTCAATGGATCGTGAAAAAAAACCTCTATTTTCGCCATACAATCGTGATTTTTGTCAATAAGAAATCCCAAGAAAAACGAAATTTTCGCTGAAAGATTGCAAGAAAAATGCGATTTTCCTCCAAAGATCGAGAAAAAAAGGTGTTGTTCGTCCGAAGATCGATAGAACAACGCGTTTTTCATCCATAGATTGTAAAAAAAAAAAAAAAAAAAAAAAAAAACACGTTGTTCGTCCAAAGATGATGCCTAATGAGATTCTGGTATCCGAAAAGCCTAAAACGCAAAATTTAATTAATATTCTGAGAAAATGAACTTAGTAGTGCCTCATGTTGTGTAATTTATACTAAAACCTAATAAGCATCTATTTATGTCAAGACCTAACAGAATCTGAAATTTGATGGAATTTGATGGTCCATTAGTTCTTGAGATATAGTTATAACAAAAAGTTTGCAAAACATAGCACAGCAACATCATATCTTGGACAATTTATGCCAAAAAGTAAAAAAGCGTCTAATGTTATGGTGTAAAAGAATCTGAAGTTTGATGAAATTCTGTGCATTAGTTCTTGAGATACAGCTAGTTAAAAAAAAGTGTAAAATATAGCACAGCAGCACCATCAGTTGAAGGATTTAAAACAAAACGTAATCATCGTGTAATTATGTCATATATCATTTTGTAACAGAATCTGAAGTTTGATGAAATTCTGTACGTTGGTTGTTGAGATATAGCTATCGGAAAAATCATGCAAAATGCAGCATAGCTGCGCCACCTGTTGCAAGGTTAATACCAAAATGTAATCGGCGTCTAATTATAGTATATATTCTAGTGTAACAGAATCTAAAATTTGATTAAGTTCTCTGCATTAGTTCTTGAGCTATAGCTATCGTAAAAATCGTGCAAAATATAGCATAGCAGCGCCACCTTTTGGGCAGTTCACACCAAAACCTTATCAGCGGCTATGTATCTCAAGGTCTCGCGGAATCTGAAGTTGGGTGAAATTCTGTGCATTAGTTCTTGAGATATAGCAATCTTGAAAATCATGAAAAACGTAGTATAGCAGCGCCACCTGCAGGCCAATTTTCACCAAAAACCAATAGGCACTAATTCATATCAAGGTCTAACTGAATACAAAATTTTATTAAATTTCGTGCATTAGTTCTTGAGATAGAGCGCCCACAAATTTTTTGTCACTTACAGACAGACGGGCAGACTCACAGACAGACATTTTCTATAAATAGTCAAAACGTGTTTAGGACCTTCTAAAACGTATAAATCCGTCGAAAATCGGAAGTCGAAAATTTTCATGAATCCAATACTTTCTTCTTGTAAAGATAGAAGAAAGTAAAAAACATTCTGTCAAAAGATTGCAGGAAAATGCAAATTTCATCTAAGAATTGCAAAAAATTAGCTGCAATTTTAATGTTTTTTCAGATGATTTGCAAATTTAACTTCCCATGTTTAAATGATATTTTAAGTAAAAATATGTTAAAATTGGAATTGGATGACTAGCTGAGATTGCTGTGCAAAACATTGCATCAGAAGTACTAACTTTTTTTGCAGTTGAGTGGCAAATTAAACATTAGCTTACTATGTTTGTTGAATGATTTTTTCAGTGAAAATAGAAACTTTTATTTCAGAATTACTTAGAGTAGTATTTGCACAAATTGATTTACTCTGACCCCCCCCCCCTTCTTTTTATTATGGCAAATAAAATAACTTTTAACACGCGCTATTTTAAAATAATTTCTCATATTCTAGCTCACTCGCTTTTCCTCTTTTTTTTTTTTTAACTTTTTGCAATCTCATGCCTGAAATTTAGAAAAAATATCAGTATAAATTTTTCCAGGTTTCAGAATTCTGTATGATGGGTTCTGCATTGTATATGCATGTATTTTATTATACATTATTTATTTATGAATATTATCAAAAGCAGGTCTTTAAAAAATACATTTATTTTTAATGATTTATTCATACAGCTCTTGGTACATTTTGGTTAGCCGGACACCAGTATTATATTTGTATAAACATATGTATATATAAATATATCTGTTTATAATAATTGAACAAAATTAATTTGTTCAGTATAATAAAATTAATATTATAATTTAAATTTAGTCTTATTAATTTTTAAGAGCTTAACACTTACCCACTTATATTTTGATTAAATTAAACTAGCAAAAGCCATGCTTTGTTTGGATTTGCGAAGCATTATTTCATAAGATAAATATTTGAAATTAACAATGCTTTTTTATATTATTTTTGCACCTTTATTAAGAAAAAACATTATTTTATATTTTAGCGCATTTTAATTTTAGAAATATAAATTCAGTCGAATTCCATAAATTGTTTTTAAATAGCAACCATATTAAAAAAAATGCTAATAGTAATTATTTCTTAGTGATAAATATGTTTCGATTAGTTCAGTTTTCAACATTTGAATTTGAATAACACTTTATCTAAAGAATTTAACAATTAAATTTATTTGTTTACAATTCTTTTGTTGCCATTTTACAAAAAAATAGTACATAATTCTTTTAAATTGCGTTAGTATCGTTTGCACAAATAATTCCACATAGTAAGAATGAATTATGCATTTGAATTCTTAACACTAAAACACACTTTTATAATTGAATGTGATAATTGAATTTTCATAAATTTTAATTCATTAAAAATATGCTATAATCTATATTATAAAGGCCAAACGTATCTGTGCGTAACGCATACGTCATTTTGCGAATGGCAACACTTTAAAATTTTAAGTGAAATTTCGGTATTGCAAATTTTGCTTCAACAAATTTTTAACTTCTAAAAATAGTACATTTTCAATTTTTACACCATCGTGTAGGGAAAAAAATTCACTTTTGTATGAAATTTACTTGAAGGCTGTATCTTACAGGGATGCCACTTTTCTGCCTTTTGGCAGATTTCCGCTTTTTTTAATTTTTAAGAATATGCGAATTTTGTTAAGTGATCACGAGATAAAATAACGATTTTCGTCGAAACGATCGCGAAATAAAACAGCCTTTTCCATCAAATGATCGCGAAATGCAACAGCCTTTTTCGTCAAGCGATCGCGAAATATAACATTGATTTTCGTTAAAAGATCGAAAAAAACCGGCTATTTTCATCTAACAGTCGCGATATAAAGCAGCAATTTTCATCAAACGGTCGCGATATAAAGCAGCAATTTTCATCAAACAATCGCGAGACGAAAAGGTGATTTTCTTGAAACGATCGCAATGTGAAACGGGGATTTTTGTCAAACGATCGCTAAATAAAACGGCGATTTTTGTCAAACGATCGCTAAATAAAACGGCGATTTTCGTCAAACGATCGCGATATAAAACGGCGATATTCGTCAAACGATCAGGAAACGAAACGGTGATTTTTGTGAAACGGCGATTTTTGTCAAAGGATCGCGATGTGAAACGATAATTTTTTGTCAGACGATCATGATGTGAAACGGCGATTTTTATCAAACGATCGCGATGTAGAACGATGATTTTCGTCAAGCGATCATGATGTGAAACGGCTATTTTCGTCAAACGATCGCTAAATAAAACGGCGATTTTCGTCAAACAATCGCAATGTAAAATGACGATTTTCGTCAAACGATCGCGATATGAAACGGACGATTTTCGTCAAACGATCGCGAAACGAAGCGGTGATTTTTCTGAAACGATCGCAATGTGAAACGACGATTTTTGTCAAAAGATCACGATGTGGAACGGTGATTTTCATCAAATGATCATGATGTGAAACGGCGATTTTCATCAAACGATCGCTAAATAAAACGGCGATTTTTGCCAAACGATCATGAAATAAAACAGTTATTTTCGTCAAATAAAAAAAACAACCTGCAAAATTTTGCTATTCACTTGTGGAATAATCATTGAATCTATTGCTGGGTTACTTGAATTGGTTTAAAATGATGCGATACATAAAATTCTTCACTGAACCTGTTGCTGGGTTACCTTAATTGATGTAAAATACTGTGAACTAAAGAAAAATCATTTTAACTTACTCAGTTTGCAGCAAAAGTAAAGCTGTAATTCTTTATTTTGTTTATTATGAACAATATAATTTTCAAAATTCACACATAAAGTTGTGAAAAATGTCGTAAATATTACTTTACACATAATTTCCTCTTTTTTGCTATTTTCTGAGTGGCATTCCTGATCTTAATTTGTTTTTGAATTATTAATTTTTTTGTAGTTTTTAATAGCGCTTTTCTAATCGTGGCAACAGGAATACTCCATTTCTATTAAAAGCAAAGTATAAAAGGAAAAAAATGATTACTGTATATGTTGCCATTTTCTCATTTAAAGGGAAAATAATTGAAATTTAAATATCTTCTGTTATAAACCCAGTGAATTTTGATTTCATTAACAAAATTTGATTTACACGTAAAAGCATATCAACAGTTTAATATCTGTTTCAGCTAATAGCCCCCATTGAGACTTCAGGTTTTAAATCAAAACAATCAAATTAAAATGCCAATTTTTTTTTTTTTTTTTTTTTTTTTTTTTTTTTTTTTTTTTTTTTAAGTGAATACAGATACGAAATGTGCATTTGTAAATTTTAATATGGAAAAAGGATGCCGTGTGTAGATTTCACGGGGAAAAATTATATGATTGATTGAATAAAAGTTCAATGAAATGTGCTTTTTTTCATTTTGCTAGCATAAGCTTACTAGCATAAGAACCTTAATGTATAACTTTATCATAATAACAGATCTTTATTATTTTTTGCTTCTTACATGTACGATTAAAGTTTAATTTTAACAATCTCTACAACTGAGTATTGTAGAAATAGTATTTTGTTAATTTGATGTTAAATATCGTTTAAGAGTTACCAATATAAGACTTACCAATATAAAATGCATTTTTTACTATAACTAATTTTGTAGTTTATTATAAGTCAATGAAACAGTTCTTTCTTAAATATTTTTTTTTTTTTTTTTTGTCAAAATTTGACGGGTTCTACCTTGTATTCATAAAAGGATATTTTAATAAAATTTTCGTGAAATTATTGTATGATTAAAAGAAATGGCAAAAACAAAAATGTGCCATTTCCAATTAATCTTAATAAAACATTCTATTAAAATGTATATTTTCCTCTCAAATAACATAAATTTTTAATGTAAGAAATTTTGTTGTTTTTCAGTTTGAAGTATAAATTCTGCATCTATTTTCAATTGTTTAAAATTTAAAAAATTGTTATATTCACCTGCCTTTAGTTCATTATATTTTCAATGTGACGTAATATTTGCTTTAGAAAAATCCATTAAGCTATTTATATTGTTTTACGTTTTTATGTTGAAATCTTGTATAGAAAAATTATGACATAATATTCAATTTTTCTCAAATTCATCAAACTATTTTATATTCATTTTTCATGTGAAAATATTTCAGTTTTAGTCTCAAAATTTTTTTTGAAATATTTTGTTGGAATAATGAAAATATTATTTATTTATTTAATCGTGATTCTGACTATAGTTACCAAACTGTGTGATTTATTTTCTATTCTGAAAATATACGTGTTTCATTTTTATTTGAAAAAATGCGTCCGTAATAGAAAGGCATGTAAAATTGATTAATCAAAATAATAATTTTTTTAAAATTATTCCTTAAAAAAATCTTATTGTGCAAATCTACAGATCATAATTTATTCTTATGTTTAATTTGAAGTCAAAATACCGAATAGTTTTTTTGTTAAGTGTACGACAAAATGTAATTTGAGTGGCCTAGTAGAGGATTCGCTTCGCTCATCCTAATTAGCAAACTGATTAATTCTTTTCCCTACCATATGCAAGCAGATTTCAACCACTTAACTGTGTTTTCAGTATTTCAACATTTCACCACATGCTTGCTCTTCAGTTGGATTATTTTTTCAGAAATATAGTTTTATTCTCCAAATATATTCATCAGGATTCCTCATGCAAGTAATTTTTCTCCTCCCCCCCCCCCCCCCCCCCCAATATGTGTTTTGCAGCATTGTATGGGAGATGAGATTATTCATTTTAATTAATAGTAAGAGTTTTTCTGAAGTGGCATTTTGACTTTAAGAGCCATAAAATCAAAGGCAGGATATGGGTTTGACGTTAGCTAATCCTCCCAGGTAGACTGAAAAGTAATTACTTTAGCAACAAATGTCTGGTTTAATTGTCCAGATTTAATTACCTTAACAGTGCCTCAAGAATCTAGTTATATCAAAAAATTGCTAATACAGGTGTTGTAGAGCTTAAAATTCTGAATAATGTAACCACATTAATATTTTTATTCAACATTAAAGTCACAATTTGAGATATTGTTATAAAATTTTTTTAAAAAGGTGTGCTTTGACTGTAAATATGTACATATTTCCTAATGCTCAACTACTATGAGGGAGGAAAACACGTCATATTAGTTTTAGACTTCTGAAGAGATCAAACAATTTCCATTTTTCCTCTAATTAATTCTGAGTTCAACCCTCTGAGCTAAAACTTTGAAGTAGAATAGTGATTTTAATATTCAACAAAAATATTAAGTATGGATATTCATTTTATTCAGAATTTTAAGCTCTGCAATATTTGTATTGACAGTGCTTTTTGAAAGAGTTAATGATTTCGAGATAATGTTATGATATTTAATAAAAACCAGTATTTTGACTAAAAATCTACATATTTACTAACGCGTACTAACTATGGGGGGGAGGGGGGAAAGCTTAGTATATTTATTCTCGACCTAAACTAAATCAATTAAAATAATTTTCAGCTTTCTCCTAATTAATGTAAAGCACATTAAAATCAAGCAATTAGGAACTCTCATAGTAAGTACAGCATCATCCAGTGGCTATTATAATTATTAGTAGCATTGGAATGAAGATGTAAAAACCTACATTTTCGTACGTTCCAATTTAAATTCTTACTGATAGATTTTTAAAAAGAAACCTGAAATGTATGCAGTTATATTAAATTGCATTGAATTTGATTATGAAATATTAATGTCATTCAATGGGAATTTTGTTAAATTAGTCAGCTATCAGCCAATTGTCTTCATATATGGCAATTTATTTCATTGTCAAATTTGGTCAAAAATTGGCACTATTATGGTAAATCTGACATTAGTACTTTTCAATACAGTAGACTCCCTCAAATCCGCACAGCTTGAGACCAGAGCTTTTGGAGATTTTAGAATTTTGCGGATTTCTGGTCATTGCTTTGTTTACGTTTTTTAAACAGCAATTTGAATGTAATTAATAATTCAATCGAAACTATAATGAATGCTTACAATATAATAAAATATTAAAATAACTAACAAACTAAAGTAATAAAAATTTAGATAATTTTTAAAATGAATAAAATATTAAAAGCAAAGGTCAGGATAAAAATCGATAACGCATAGTTAAATATTCATTATAAAGATGAAATGTATTTATCCTAAATTATTCAATGAAACTTTGCTCATAAAGGTTAATAATTCACATCAAAATCATAATATAGGGAAGTTTGATTTCAGGATTAGCCAGATTTTAATAACAAAAAAAACTTAATTAATGCATAAACATATGAAGGTATGGTAAGAACTCTTTCTTCATGAAAAAACATGAATTTGATAATATTAACAAAATTACAAATTAAAATATATATAGCATTGATGTAAAACTAAAAAAGTCAAAATTTGATTCTATATGTGAACTGAATGTTTCACTGTTTACATCTGTAAATTATGTGCAGATTTTAGAGAGTTGCAGATTTAAAGAAGTCTACTGTAATTACTCATTGATGAAACTGATACAAATTTCTCCACAGAAAACTTAACAAGGCTGTCCAACCAAAAATGTGAATTACACACAAATATTTGGATTTTATATAAATGGATGGTACATCAATATAATTTGTAAACATGCACATGAAATTGTAGTCATATACTTTTACAAGAATTTAATCTTTTTATGCTGTTTGTTTTATATGAAGTCAGTTTGTACATATTGTTCATATCTTTAATGTACTGCAATGGAATTCCTACTTTCTACTTTTAGATATGGCTTCTGCTCAAGCTGCTGAATTAATGAAACAAGTAGTAAAAAAGTCCATTTCTAACCAGCCTGGTGTTTGTAGTGTTTGGGTTTCCTTCATTGAAATATACAATGAAACAATATTTGACCTCCTGCAGCCAATTTCAAATCACAGACCCAAATTAAACCTTGGAGAAGACAAAGCCGGAAATGTGTTTGTAAAAGGTGAATAAATTTTCTAGTCTTTTTTTTTTTAGAGTGCAATGATAATTTGGCTAGCAAATATTCATTTTATAATCACATTCATTAGCTCAAATATATTTAAACCAAAATATTGTTTCTTATCCAGAATGCAATACCTTAGGGAATGCTACCTTTAAGAAATGTCATTAGTAAAATCCATATTTGTTAGCTTAGTCAGCAAAACAACAAAAAGAATATTTGTTACTGAAACATTCATTGCCTGAGGTGTCACATATGCTAAAATTGTGTAAGCTTATAAAACTCACATATATTTATAGTTGTCTGTAATTGTATTAAGTGTAATTTTAACAATGATTTTGTTTCTCATGATTTCAGTAATATGCGA
Organism: Maratus speculifer; assembly: GCA_964019185.1. NCBI lineage: Eukaryota > Metazoa > Arthropoda > Arachnida > Araneae > Salticidae > Maratus > Maratus speculifer. The sequence goes on along the minus strand of OZ025292.1, from coordinate 145,017,237 downwards.
TCGAAGCTTATGTTTCTCTACTGCTTTATAAAGTTTTAAGAAACATATATTGCTTGTTATAAAATATATTGTTTGCATTTTTTTTTTATGCACAGTATACATACGATGATATTACTATACTTTTAAAACACTGGGATCCAGGCAATTTAAAAAATCAGGACCTTTTTTTTTTCACAAAGTTGGTCTGTTTTGTTAAAATAAGACTAAAGTGTAAATTATTAAAAATGTTTTTATTACTAGCCGCTATTTTTTTAAATCCATGCATAAATTATTTCTTCTCCTCCAAACTTCAACAAAATATCTGAAAAATTCAGATATTTTGTTCCAAATACTATTTTAGGTATTTATGAAACGTTATTTGTTTTTATTTGTCATTTACTTTGTCTAAATTAGACTTGTCAAACGTTGTTTAAAAATTTAAGTTTCATATTTATTTTTTGAATAACGCTGAATATTTTTCCTCCTTCGCTGTGTTTGACTATGTGAGTATTAGCCTTAAATATCCATGAACAGTACAGTGTGCAATGTAAAACAAAAAGAAGTAGATGAAACAGTTTTAAAGAATTGACTTTTAAATAGGGAAGAAATATAAGTTTTGGAATCCGAGGATAGGAGATAATTTTGTTAAAGGCCAGTGATCAAAATAAAAAGAACTGTGTTGCTGTGTAAATTTAATAAAAACTATGTATGAGAATACATGGTAAAAACATAACAAAACTATCATTTACCTGAGCCAGATAATGTTCAAACTTAACACTGAAATGTTCATCTGATCTATATTAAAATATTATATTGCTTAATTATTTTGAAATTACAACTCATTCACATTCTTATATCTAGAAACTATTATTGCTTACACTTTCAATCTTTAATATAATGATGTTGTATACTTTTTATGAAAATTATATTAATAATAAACTCAATCTTTTCATTTGTAATATTTTAAAAGTCTCATTTGCAGATATCACTGTTAGAATTTAAGAATAAATGTGTATCAGTAATAAAAGTATAAAATTGTATATAAATATTACATGAAAAGGAAAATATAAGAATATGAAAGGAAACAGATATGAATAAATCACATTTATTATTATTATTTATTATTATTATTATTTTTTTTTTTTTTTTTTTTTTTTTTTTTTTTTTTTTTTTTTTTTTTGAAAGAGCACCCAGTACCTTAAGCACTTTCTACTGTATGTGCAGAACATAGTTTTAATAAATTTATAAATGTAAAATTGCATAAATATTAATAGTTATAATAATAAAGCATATACATATTTTTACAAGTCTTACTTCACAAATAGTAGATATTTGAATTAAACTTCGCAAAATATAGTCATTGAGCCAGGAGTCAAAATTAGGGCTTTTGGATTTCATCTCAGGAGACTTGATGATATGTACTTTTTTGGATTCCCAATGGTTCAAGGAGCTCATTTTATGATGATACTATGAAATTTGTGGTAGCTTATAGATGCCATATTGAAATAAGTGCCATCTATTGCACACTGATATGATTCTTTTTTCTTTTTGTTATCACATAATTAAATTTTAATGAAAAAAATGGAAAGAAGAAATATTGTTGAACATATAGCATTATACAAATTATATATTCGTTAAGATTTTATATTACTAGATTATTAGCATTTTCAATTGGATAAACAGTTCAAAAGTCATTTGTGATGAAAGAAAGAAGAAATCTTGTTTTGCATTTTAATACATATTATTTATGTGTGGATAAGACACAGCAATTAGAGTAAAATGTAGCATTGGTGAAACCATAGTGATTAGTCTGTTAAGAATTAATAAATAACAGAAATCATAATCTTCTGCACTTTCATCACCATTGGTTGACATTCAGTGTCCAAATCAGGGTTGGAAAAAAACCCAGTTTTTTTTTGTTTAAACCAGGTTTTTTTTAAACAATACTTTTCTATTACATATACGTGTGTATTTATTAATAAAAATAGACATTGTTGGATCATAAGTAGTATAACTTCAAATTTGAAAATACTATAAATTAAATAAGTACAGTGAATTAATTATGAAGAAAATTTAAAAAATTCATATTTTAAATTAAACAATTATTAGTAGACAGTTTTATGTTCAAAGAATAAACTACTCTACACAATGAAATATTGATACTTTGAAAACATTTTCAAACAATCTTTTGATTACTAACAATAAAACATTTGATGCAGTTTGAATAATATATTCTTTTCCACAATTAAAATGGAATACTTTTAGGGGGTTTTGTTTTTTGAATGACAATTTGAAATCCAACATTTTTTTTTTTTGGTCATTAGATTCAGCAGATAACAGGGGGAAAAAAATAGATTGGTATTATTAAAATACTATAACTAGCACCTAATTTTTGAATACTCTCTTATTCAACTTCATATTTTTATTTTAATTCTTAAAGAGAATCTCCCCAATCAAAAAAAGTTTCTTTTACAGTTTGACCAAAATCTTAAAAATCATGAGTTATATAGCTTCCTATTCAAAATCATTGTGCATGGTACGATAGATTGCTTTAAGTAATCTGCATTTTTTTAATAGAAAATTTTTTATACTAAATATTGAATATTTTTAATCTTTTATCTTTAATCAATTCACATGTCCTAAGCTTAAATAATATATGTTCATCAACACATACTGATTTTCATCTTATGCATAAAAAAATGATCTAAACCCACTATATATAATGCTTATTGCTGAAATAATAAAGTGTTAAAAGTAGAAGTATTTATATCCAATAATTTGTAACTTTTAAATTATAAAGAAAAATAAGAAAATGTCATTAGATTTTTTTTCTAAAAAAAAAAAAGTTGGTTTAAACCGTGGTTAAAACCAGTTGGTTTGAACCGTGGTTAAAACTAATTGGTTTAAACTGTGCCAACGCTGGTCCAAATAACTTTAATCGTCACAAAACAGTTCTGAATTCTGCACATGCTTGTACATCTGAGGTTTTTAAAATGACACGCAATGATAGTATGATACATGTTCTTGAACAAGAATACGACACCAGTTCCAAAATAGCTTCAGAAGCAAAACGACTGCCATTCCACTGGATCTAGATAGTCCTTTGTTCCAAAAATCCATCATATTTATCTGGGGATCGATTATCAGGATCAACCTGCAAGCACTTTTTCAAACAAGACCATGGTAATTAGTAGGGATGGGACGAATAGTGTTTTGGCCGAATAGCTGAATACCAAATATTCCGCCAAATTTTAGGCCGAATATCAACTTTTTTTTTCCAATAAAGAAAATAAATTTTGATTATATATAATTAAAAAAATAAGAGCTCATTAATAATTATTACTCTTAAATGTGCTTTTAAATGTATTTTTAAATTTGTAACATTTATTTTAACACAAAAAAATTATGAAATTTCATTATATTCTTTTATCTTAATGTACATCAAATTGATTTTCAGTAAGTCAGGATGGTAAGATATTTTCATTAAAATATGAAGAATGTACTTCACTTTTACTATCAAATGGTACTTTTACCCTTTCTTGCATCCAAAGTTAATAATATTCTTAATCTCTCTCTCTCAGAACTCACAAGTAGATATTTTCTGAAATAACCTTTAATGAAGTAAATTTGATCATTTAGAGTTTGCGTCCCAAATGATAAGCGAATTTGTAAGAATGAGCCTGCTCTGAAATCAGTTGCCAAGCTTTAAATTACAAATTATGTTAAAGCAAAAGGTTGTGCTTAAAGTAGAATGCATGTGGTAACAAAATCTTTGACATTTGAATTGGCACATACAATATTCAACTTCAATATTCCACTTATTCAACAAGCATTAAAAGGATAAACAGAAATTGATAACAACATCAATGAAGGAATATGTAAATTAAAAATATATAAATTATTATTTATGTTACATATTTAAGTCAGTAATTATCCAAATAATTATTTAAAATTGAAAACTATAGAATAAAAAAAATTATTTTGTTCAGTATTTAGAATTTATGTTTAAATACTTATAAAACAATCTTCATAAAGCCAGTTGTGTCATCTAATGCGTATCTAGTTTGCCACCAGTTCTGTTTACAGATGTACTGTTATAATATTTAGAGTAGTGATATTTGATATCTAATTTTGAAAATGAATCATTGTTAATACACCTAGTGAATGAATTTTTTCATTTCTTACTTTATGGAAATAAGTTACAAATTTCATAAGAGCCTTTTTAGCACTTTCCAACAAAGTTGAAAAGTGCTTATGCATTCAGTTTGTCTGGCCGGATGGCCGTCTGTCCGCGCTCTAACTCCCGTAAATATACTCGGATCGCCATGAAATTTTAGGACGTTATTGAGGTTTACCCTAGCACGAACCCTACTGAAAATGAAGTATCTACTATGATTAGTTTATCTACAGAGAGAATCAAAAGTTTCCCATTACATTATGGCCTATGGGGAAAAACTGTTAATATACTCGGATTGCCATGAAATTTTAGGACGTTATTGACGTTTAACCTAGCACAAGTCCTATCGAAAATGAAGTTTCCACCATGATTAGTTTATCTACAGGGCGAATCAAAAGTTTACTATTACATTACGGCCTATGGGGAAAAATCGCTTCAAAGGAATTTTAAAAATGTTATACCCTGTCAAACATATTAAAATATGCATTCTATAAAATATAAGGTGAAAATATAGCTATTATTCATTTACAGGGCCACACAAAAGAATTCCATTAGATAATAGTAAAAGGGGGAATTGTGTGTGGCATATTTTAAATATATTAAGCTGTTTCATGTATAATAAAATTGATATATGTCACTGAAGCTTAATATAAATTATACGCTACTGTCTTGCATAATATGAAGTACATAGCATTTACAGGGCCATACAAAAGATTTCAAATAGTATATTCTTTCCGAAGTACCGTATATGTGTCCGATGATGGCTGATGGAGGGATGAAATGCATTTTAATTATGATATTCGCGTTTATATTTCGCTAAATATATGCACATTATATGGTGTGTATAAATGTTATAGTTCATATACAGGGCTACCCAAAAGAGCTCACCAACGTTACTGAATATGAGCGTAAATTATTTAAACGTGGTTCTTAAATAAGCTATGCATTTTTACGCTGAGTTGCATTCAATTTACTGAGAAATGTTTGCAGAATATAGATAAAAGGATATACAGGTCCACGCAAAGAATTCTGTACATGGACGCCTATGAATGATGATTTATGAGAATGTGATTTCAGTTGTTTTAAAAGTGTTTTAGTTTACAATAACTTTTAGCCTAATGCTGACGTGTAATAAAGGTATAATGTAAACTACAGGGCTGAACAAAAGTATTCAAGTATGTTTCATCTAATAGTATGAATTGCTGAAAAAGAAATTTCAAGCTACTGGGTATTTTCTTGCTAAGCTAAATTTTCCCATTATATGAACTGACATATGAAATACAGGGCTGTTCTAATGTACTGGAATACATATTTGGGTATATTTGGCTATACACTATTATTTCCCTAAATAACAAAGTTTTGTTAAAGATTTCATTAAGTGTTGGAAAGTGCTTCATAATCTATGCTTAACGCATGATTTTTCTTACTTGTTTAAATGTGCATGGAATTTGCAGGCATTAATAAATATTCAAATGTTTTAAAATTAAGCCTTTTTTTTTTTTTTTTTTTTTTTTTTTTTTTTTTTTTTTTTGTGAAGTGTTCTTATATTTTGAATTGTAATATATCATTCTCTAATGAAGACATTTCCCATACAATTAAATCTCCAACTTGGGCAGCATTTTCTAAAATATCACTCACTTTTACAGGAAATACAGAAAGGCTGTGTATTTTTTAGCAATCGAATAACTGTATATTTTGTAAGTAAGAATGAGAATGACCTCATGGATGAAGTAGCCAATTTGGATTAGAGGTAAAAAAAAAATTGTAAGAAGTGAAACTCTTTAATCCTTAATTTATTTGGCAAGATATCTTTCACTATTCGGCGAGATTTTACCAATATTCGGCCAGATATCTCTAAATATTCGGCTACAGGTATTCGGCCAACAACCTTCAATATTCGGCCAACCGAATATTTGGCAAAAAGGCCGAATACCAAATAGTGGCCGAATATTCGTCCCATCCCTAGTAATTAGCTCACTTTACCTAGATATAGAATGTATTACTGTTGTGAAAAAGTTTATCTTTCTGTATATTACTTAGGTTTCGTGTCCCTGAGATGTATTCTTTGTTTTCCTGCTTAGCACATCGATCCTAATATCGTTGATGCACGATGTCTAAAGTAAACAATCTTTCATGTTTCTAGTGCCTTCTATCTTCTGACGTAACTTCCGGTTACAGGAAGTGTCTATTCATTACGTATGTATTATATCATCGCCACATACCGCTCCTGATTGGATGCTGAGACTGCACATGCTTTGAGCTGCTTGAAAGCATTATAAATACTTTTGCAGAGCTGAGTCTCTTTCTTCTGTTTTCTTTCCCCATGTGTTGATGTGTGCTGCACTAGTCACGCTAGTTTATGCCTTTGCAAGTAGCAAGGGTTAGTTTACTTGTTATGTTTTTAATTAAATAAATAGTTTAGTTTTTAAGTTACCCATTTTTTATTCAGAAGTCATTATCTTTGTCTTACTTTACAGTTTGAGCCCGGTGGTTTTACCAAACCACCCTATATGTCTTAAGATTCGGTTATGGGCCATATGTGCTTTAAATTTAAGAAATATTAATATTTAATTAAGTAAAGTGAGATAAGATAAGTTTTAATTCTGATGTATTGGCAAGAATATTCCAGAGAGGGGGGCCTGTTATGCCTTCAATGTTGATTCAAGACAGCTGTTGTTTTGATAATGCACTTCATGAAATACTATATTTATATTCATAATATACTATATTTATATAATTTATATACTATATTGTATATAAATTATAAAAGTATTGTATATAAATCATTTATCATATTTTATTAAATGTATAAAATAAACTTTTTATACTTTATTATTTGGAAGACAACATAGATAGAAGAGTTCTCAGCAATGACCAGCAATATTTATATATTTGCATAGCAATATCACGTGGTGAATGTGGTTCCGATCTGGCATTAATGAAACCTGGTCCAGTTTATCACTCAAGATGGCTAACAACTACGTGTAGAATTTTAAGGTTATAAGTGGCTACAGAAAATCCTTCTGATAATCTCATTACTCTTACAACATATATTATGAAGGTATATGCACCTCTATGGTTTCATGTCAAAACAAACCCATCCATAACTGAAGGAGCGTGTCATATTTGGAAACTTATAACATATTCTAGATATTTGGAACCCAATTTAAGAAAGATTGTAGATGCTGTTGTTCAACGAAATAGTTTTTTTTTGCCACCCTGAAAATTTGCTATTGTCAATGCTCACAGATAACAGAGAGCATATCAGATCTTTAGCAATGCGAAAGCTAATTTATGCTAGAAATAGAGAAAATCACTAGAAGTGAGAATTTTCAAAGTACACCAAATAAACTTCAAAGCGAAGGATTATTTTGAACTTATTGACTGGCAACCAGTTGGACGTTTTGAACCACCTCTTTTGATGAATGTGCCTTGCAAAGAAATTGAGAATATGATAAAAGTTGTAAAAACAAATGAATGGTCAAAATATCTATGCCATACGCAAGCGGTTGAAAGATGGGTTCGACTAGTGTCTGAGGCATCAGAAACTTTATCTGGGCAAGAAAAGAGACACGGTTTTATATTGAATAGAATAAAATCAAGAAGCCATATAAAACACTTTGATACCAAAAAAGATTACAAACTTTAAAAATATGTAAAATTCCAAATTGAAGGATGTAAAACTTTTCTCTACATAAGTTCGATTTTTTAATTTTTATGATTTAATGCTTTGATTTTTAAATTTATATGTCACTTATTATTGCAAAATTAATGTTATTTATAACCTTATACATTATTAATTAAACTGTTATAAAAATTTGTAAGTATTTTTTGTAAATTATAATTCTTAATACATTTTTGTAAAAATTTCAGTTTTTAATTATAATTGGTGCATCAAAGATGTGAATGGATTTTAATTAAAAAAATGTATGGGAACTGCAGAGTTATGTAGTATTGTAATAACCAGTGGCGTAGCTATGTTTTTTGGCACCCGGGGCCAGCAAGAAATTTTGCGCCTCCACCCCAATATAGATATACACTAGTACACACACAAAATTTAAGCATAATTGGTAATTAAATAATTATTTTTAAGTAATGAAAAAAATATGAATCGGAATGTGCTGAAACTCCAGGTGTGTAAACAAAATAGTACGCGTCACATATTTTCGTGAAGTTTTCCCCGAAATCGAACAGGGGACCGTCAACAAATTGAAAAAGAAGGAAGATCTTTTTTACAACCCTGTCAAAACTAATGTAGCAAAAGCGTTCAAACTGCACATTATGATTGATTGGCTTATTGTAATGTACTGTGTTAATTTTTACAAGGATAGCATGTATACTCGTAGAGAAATTAAGGTTTTTATAAAAACAGTCCTAAGTTTTTTGCTTATAATTTGCAGAGTTCTTATTATAAAATAATGTTCTTTTCTGAAAATATGACAAACATCATTGTACACAATACCCTGTCATCAGAATTTAAAAATAATAAAAATTGTATGAAAAATGAGTATGTTTAGTAAATAATTTTTCATTGCGCATGCGTCAACGATATCAAAATGTCATTTGCATATTGCGTTAGCTAAATGTATAGAGCAACTTCTGTAAAAGTTTCAAAAACATAGCTTGAAAATTCTGAAAATGGGAGCCTATAGAATCAACTCAAAATCCTTTATTCCCTAAATGAAGAAAAAGATGAGGGGCTGTATCCATATTCCATTGTTTAGTGCCTACACAATATTGCACGTACAACTGTATTTAGGTAAAACCCCTGATTTTTTTGCTTCCTTTAGGAATAACGGATTTTGAGTTGATTCTATAGGCTCCCATTTTCAGAATTTTCAAGCTATGTTTTTGAAACTTTTACAGAAGTTACTCTATACATTTAGCTAACACAATATGCAAATGACATTTTGATACCGTTGACGCATGCGCAATGAAAAATTATTTACTAAACATACTCATTTTTCATACAGTTTTTATTATTTTTAAATTCTGATGACAGGGTATTGTGTACAATGATGTTTGTCATATTTTCAGAAAAGAACATTATTTTATAATAAGAACTCTGCAAATTATAAGCAAAAAACTTAGGACTGTTTTTATAAAAACCTTAATTTCTCTACGAGTATACATGCTATCCTTGTAAAAATTAACACAGTACATTACAATAAGCCAATTAATCATAATGTGCAGTTTGAACGCTTTTGCTACATTAGTTTTGACAGGGTTATCCAAAAGATCTTCGTTTTTTTTCAATTTGTTGACGGTCCCTGTTCGATTTCGGGGAAAACTCTTCGCGAAAATATGTGACGCGTACTATTTTGTTTACACACCTGGAGTTTCAGCACATTCCGATTCATATTTCTTTCATTACTTAAAAATAATTACTTAATTACCAATTATGCTTAAATTTTGGACACCAGTGTATAACAATTTCTCTCAATTTGGCACCCCTAGGCCTCGGCGCCCGGGGCGATCGCCCCCCCTTAGCTACGCCACTGGTAATAACAACTTTCCAAGCCAGTGCCAAATGAATATCAAAAAGTAAAATAAAATAAAAGAAAAAATATTTTTTTCAGGAAAATTTCAATTTTAAAATATTTTTGGGGCGCTTGGGGCACCGGAAGATATGAATGAATTTTATTTAAAAAAAATATGTAAGCTAAGATAGATAAAAGATAGCTTTTGCACCCCGCGGCAGAAGTAATTAGGAAAAAATAAATAAACAAAAAAATCATAAAAAACTCAATTTTTAATTATTTTTGGGGCACTTGGGGCACCGGAAGATATTAATGGATTTTAATAAAAAAAACCCTGTAAACTAGTATGCATAAAAGGCAACTTTTGCACACCGCGCCGATAGTGATTTCTAAAAAAAAAAAAAATTCCTATACTTTTCGATCCACCCTAATATATTTATATCATATATATATATCTGATTTTTGTCATGCGATAACTATCATATTAATGAACCGATTTGAATGAAACTTGGAATGTACATAGTACATACAAATGTATCGACCGAGTTCGTTGGCCAGCATCATACGCCATTTTGTTTAAAAATGGCAGCCATTTAAATTTTTTTTTAAAATTTAAAATTTAATATTAAATGCAAAAAAATTACAAGTTGAAAAATATTTTTCGTTTATGAGTTAGGACTTAAAACAACGATTCCAGAACACTTTTTGTTTTCTCTATATATTAAAAAATGACTTAGCTATAGCACTTTGAATTTCTAGTATGGCTGACATTTTGAAACGATCTGATATTTGTCATGCAATAACTATTGTATTTATGAACCGATTTGAATGAAACTTGGTATGTACATAGTATATACAAATGTCTTGACCGAGTTCGTTGGCCAGCATCATCCGCCATCTATTTTCAAAATGGCGACTATTTAAATTTTTTCAAAAAAATTTAAAATTAAATACAAAAAGATGACAAGTTGAAAAATATTTTTCTTTTATGTGTAGAACTTAAAACAAAGATTCCAAAACATTTTTTTTTTCATCTACATCTTAAAAAATGACTAAGTTATAGCACTTTGAATTTCTAGTATGGCTCATTTTAAAACGATCTGCTTTTTGTCACCTGATAACATGCGAATTTATGAATCGATTTGGATGTAACTTTGTGTGTACATAGTACATAATAAGGCCTGGACCAAGTTCGTTAGCCAGTTCCATACGCTATCTTGTTTCAAAATGGCAGCCATTTATTGAGTGCTTACCATGTGTCAATGGAACTTAACTCATCATGTTGGAAGATTTTTTTTTTTTTTTTTTTTCTCAGATAGACACTGAATGATTTGGACTCAAGTTTATTTTTATTTGAACTTTAATGGCTTGCTGCATTATACATTTTTACTGAATTAGTGTATAGGACTTTTTGGGACTTTAAAAATTTAAATATTTTACTTGTTTTTTAGAAAAAAAAATTTTTTTTGGTAAAAAGTTAAATTTGTTAACATTTAATGATAATGTTTAATTACAGGTATTTAATTTAAATAATTTGAACTTAAAGGGTTACCTTTTTGATATATTGTGTATAATTGAATGAAATTAACTAAATATTAATTTCAATTAGTTAATGAAGTTTATTGGTAGTTTATGTATGTTGAATTTTTAAAGTATATACTATTCTTAAATGGCTCTTTTTAACATTCTTCTGGAAATTTAAGGGTTTATAACATTGTTTTATTATATATACAATATTGTTAAGTATCTAAAGTGTTTTTGAAATATATTAATTTTGAATTTTCCCCCTAAATACAAAATGGAATTTTCAGTTCAAAAGCTGAATAGCAATAACCATGCCACTTGGGCAGAGGAAATGCCGGTATATATGATGGATCGTGGTGTTTGGGAATTTGTTGAAAAACCAGATCTTAAACCACCTGCTGATATTTGGCTGGAAAGGAACTTAGAAATTTTGAATTGCGTAAGGATAGAGCACATACCTCAATTTATTTGAACATTGAGAAGCCATATAGTTCTATAATAAGCGATACTAAAGATGGTTATGTATCATGGAAAAAATTAAAAGATCGATACCAGCCAACATCTGGTAGTAGGATTGTTAGTTTATTGGATAAATTTTTTTCATTGAGGTTTAGTACATTGGATGACAATGGAATAATGGAGATGACAGTATTTATACAGCTAACCTTAAAAAGGTAGTTAGTGAATTAGCAGATGCCAACCATGTAATGGATGAAATGTGTCAGTCTTTCCAACTTATTAGGTTTTTACCCCCCTAAGTTTTCAGGAATTTTACAGACAATTTATAGGTGGGATGATAAAGCATTTACTTTTGATAATGTATTAAAAGAATTGTTAGTTGAAGAGGATAGACTGAGACAGTGTCATAGTGACCTTGAACGTGTGGAAGCATCTGCATATAAAGTTAATAAACAAAAGCATAGGAATAATGATGTCAAATCCAATAAACAAAAAGAAATTAGGTGTTTTATTTGTTCTGAGTTAAACCATTTTGCATCAAATTGTCCTGAAAAAAACTAAATTCTACTAAATTTCTGGGTAAAAAGTTGATGTCAAAGGGGAATTTCAACAGGGGCTATTCAAGTTACATTGTAGAGGCTAACCAGGGTTGGTATAAAAACCGGTTTTTTTGAAAAAAACCAAAAAACCGGATTTTTTTGGTTTAAACCGGGTTTTTTTCAAATCATTATTTAAATCGCATTTCCAAGAAAAATAGCTTGAGTTTTAGAAAGTCATGAGGATTTTTTGTAATTAATAGTTAATTAATGTTAAACATTCACATTAGTATTTATTTTTTTGATAATTAAATAACTAAAGCATAAAAATTTATAATTAAATTATCTTATAAGTTTAGGTTTCTATAGGGAAATATTCATTGTGTGAAAAAAAAAAAAAAAAAAACTATTAATTTATTAGTATACTTATAAACCTTTTAGATAATAATTTAAGAAATAATTTCATGCAGGTTGATAATGAAGGACATAGTAAAGGGCAAACAAACATATTTTACTAAATTAACAGAAAAAAGCTGAAATAGAAAACATTTTCTTGTGCATAATTTAGAAATTATTTACAGTATTAACATCAACAAACGATTATTAATCTCTTACTACATACAGTGGAGCATCGTTTATACGACGCCGAAGGGACTACAGAAAAACGTCGTATAAACGATAACGACGTATAATCGATTTTCACTTCCAAAACTAGAATTAATTTTGTTTTCATTTAATTTTAATGTTTAACGCGATGATTTGCATGAATTTGTAAAATAAACAAACCAAAAAAAAAAAATAAATAAATAAAAAAAACGGGAAGGGGATTAGAAAGCAATTTAAATATGCTTACCTTTATTTATGTTTCACCGAAAGGTTCCTCATTTGCAGTACATCATTTCCTTTACATTTAAAGTCAAAGCTCAAAAACCCCGCGTGTCCGACTAGAAGTCGCCAATATTGATAAGAGTTAGAAGCATGGTCTATTTGCAACTTAAAACAGGTCGGGAAAGCTGACCATCTCCGAAAAAAGAATGACCCTACCAAGTGTAATCTGTTACACGTAAGCTGATTTTTCAGACTAATCGAACACAGCCCACATTTTTATAATGTAGAGTGCATTTAAACACGCTCTTTGGTGTCATTCATAGCTGCCAACTTCCGCTCGTTCGTAAAATACACAAGAAATATAAACAAAAATAAACTATACAAAATCGAAAAATCGACGTATAAACGATTTTGGGCGTCGTATAAAAGATATATTTTTACATTAAAATGAATAGGAATGAGTCGGGACCACATTAAAACGTCGTATAAATGTAAACGTCGTATAAGTGATCGTCGTATAAACGATGCTTTACTGTATATTTACTTAAAAAATATAAATATGCATTTTATTAATGCTAAAAAATACATGTGTATTGACTTACTTGATACATCAACGAATGTAATGCTTACACAAATTGAGACATAGGCTTAGAAAAATTATTATTATTATTTTAAATACAAACTTTATTTTTTCTGTTTCTTTGTTCTTCAAAAGGTGAAGATTTAGCATTAAATTTTATTATCTGTGCAAGCATCGAGTTACATGGATATTTTTGTTTTGTAAAATTTAATGTATCCTTTTTTTCTTGTTCACATAGTTCACTTTGACTGTATTGTGGTTCAAGCATGTATACCTAAAAGGACATGGGTGTTAGGGTTATTTTATACCTGGACTAAAAAACTATGAGACTTCTTTATTGTACATTTTTTTTTCTCTTAATATTTTTTGAAGACCTGTCCAATTATAAACTGCATTAGTAATGGAACTTATTACTTTAGATATTATCCAGGGCAACTGCAATAGAATTTAACAGTTTAAACACATCTTCAACATTTCTTTTAAAATAAAAATTAGACAGATACGAGCTTTTGATATTTTTATCAATAACATTCCTATTTTCTACACAAATTTTAAGTGGGGCAATTTTTAAGGTAAACATCTAAAGCATCTGAAAATGAATCACACCTAGTATTATAAGAAAGAGCTACTTTGACAGCATTTACATTGCATGCAATTTTTACATTTGGCTCTTACACATGTTTTTGATGTATTTCTTACTCCCTCAAATGAAAACCAGATTATATTTTCCTTTCTTCTAGTTTTACACATTCTTTTATTTCAATATATATATAAGTAGCTTTCTTAAAATAAAATACAATACAAAGTAACTAGAAACAGAAAAAAATAATGTAAAAACTGCAAATCCAATCTAAGAAAAACCAAAGCTTACTAAAAGCAATAGCTATGGAACAGAGAAAATTCATAGCCAATCATTCATTAGCATACAGAACAAGAGTAACCAATGGAAAGAATGACTTATGATTATGTCATTATTGATGCTTTGATACATGATGCAATCCTTAGTAAATCATAATCAAGCTATCTAAGCAGTCAAATTGCATTTTTGGCTGGCATATGCCATTTTTGCATTTTTTTTTTTTTTTTTTTTAAATAAAAGGTTTAAAAAAGAATTAAAACTAACTACCTTTTTTTATTCTCCACAGTTCACTGTAGAAAAATATTTTGCCATGTCAATTTATAGCTAGTAAGAAAAATTAGATTGATTAAAGATGTTTGTCACTTTAAAAATTTAATTTGTCTTTAGCTTTGCTTGTAGCTACTCCATAACTTTGATTTTGAACATTTTAATAATGTGTAAAATAAATGAAAACATTAGGGAAAAGGGAAAAAAAAAAAACAAATAAAAAAACCACGTGGTTTAACCACCAACCGTGGTTCAACCGTGGTTCAACCCTGAGGCTAACTACAGTCAAGGTAGTAAGAGTCCTGATGATTTGTCTTGGGGGGTTGTAGATTCCGCTGCTTCTTCTCATTTTTGCCGTAATAAGGATTTATTTGTTGAACTTAGGCCAACAGGAGATACAACAGTATTGGTTGCTATTCGTCAAGAATCTTGTCCAGTTGAGGGCATAGGCAAAGTAGAATTTTTGGTAAAAGTAAAAGGTACCCCCCCCCCCCAAAAAAAAAAAAATAAATAAATAAATAAATAAAATAACTTAATAATGTTCTTTATTCTCCTAGTTTAAGAAGGAATTTGTTTGCTGGATGTGCTGTGGATAAAAAAAAGGCAAATTTGTTGGCAAAAATGGAAAAAAAAATTGTGTATAACTGTAAAGAGGAATTAGATTTTTTTGCAAAAAGAGAAAATGGTTTATATTTTCTCAGACCAAAATACCCTAGTAATGTCCAGCAGCATGTACATTTAATTCAGTCTACGGTATCTGACCTTGAGGCTTGGCATAAGAAATATGGTCATATCAACACAAATTATACAATTGAGACCCGTAAAAATGATAGAGTTCAAGGGTTACCAAGATTAAAAAATCAGAAACTTAATTGTGAACCTTGCCGTTTAGCAAAGAATCGATAGATAAGTTTTAAACCATTACCATGGAACAGAGCACGTAAGCCTTTCGAGCTTATTTTCACCGACGTTTGTGGACCAATGCCAGCCCCTTCAATCGGTGGTTCTTTTTTTGTCTCTTTTATAGATGATTTTTCTAAAAAGGCTGTTGTTTTTCCAATTAAGAGTAAAGATGAGGTTTATGAAACTTTTGTTAGGTTTAAAAATAGAGCAGAAAGGTTTACAGGAAACAAAATTAAAGGTATACGGTCAGATAATGGAGGTGAATGATGTAATGCCAGATTTAAACAACTTTTTGACAAGGAGGGGATACATCATGAAAAAACAAATCGATATACACCTGAACAAAACGGAACTGCAGAGAGATTCAATAGCACTGTAAATAATGGGATTCGAGCAATGTTGAAGGATAGTAATTTAAACCAGAAATTTTGGGCTGAGGCAGCAGTCTGTTTTACCTATGTTTGGAATAGAGTTGTTCACCAGGGTCAATCTAAGACACCATTCGAATTGTACTATGGAAAACATCCTTCAGTAAGTCATTTAAAATCATTTGGATGCACTGTATTTATAAGGATCCCTAAACAACTCCGTAAGAAATTTGACATGCATGCTACCAAAGGTATCATGGTTGGTTATGCAGGACAGACTAAGGGATATCGAATTTACAATCCAGAGAAGGGTGTTGTTGAAGAGACTTTAAATGTAAGTTTCAATGAAAATGAGATTTTTAGTGGTCACGTCCTGGGCACCATTGGTAATAAACCTCAGTGTGGGATAGTTTTGCCAAAGAGTAGAATTCAGTATTTTGATGCAGATGAATCTGATTCTGAATCAGAACCTGATCAAAATAAACTATCAGAATCTGTAAAACTTCTAGGAACTCCCAAAAAGATATTGACACATTCCGAAACAGAAGAGTCAGTACAGACACATTCAATTTCTGAGAATTCTATGCCTTAAAAACAATTAATCTCAACCCTATAGAATATGCTGCTACTTACCTAAAAGGTTTACAGATATAAATAACCTCTTATAAAAAATTGTGCTAAGTTTTTCCTTCAAGATTGAATAGATATTGATGCGTCTGCATATAAATTATTGCTTATTTTTTTGATTTTTTTCTTGCTTATAAATGCTTATTTTTTTAATTACTAAAATGTTGCTACTCACCTGTATATCATAAATTTTTGTCCAAAATTTTCAATAAAATTTAATTGACTGTATGTTAATATTGTCCTATCAAAGTCATGTAATTTACAAAATAAATGTATTTTTCATAATTTTAATTTAATTGATATTGTTTAAGCAGGGGTCAGAGTTGTCCTATATTTCCTATATATCCTATATATATTTATAAAATAACCTTCAAACATGTCCTATATTGTCCTATATTTTTCTAATTGTTCTATATTTTACTATATTTCTCTATTTTTTCATATAATTGGTATTAATATTATTGCTTGTATTTACATGCATCCCTTTGCTCGCTGAGTTAGTCTAGCGTTCAACGTGGTTCTGTGTTTCATTGTGATTATTTTAGTTTTTCATATCGTGTATTCAGCTGCAATACATTGTTTTTATTTTATTTTTTAATGTAGAAAAGGCATATTTATTACATCACATTAATGCAATGACACAATGTGAACATAGATTGATGAAATTTTGTGATGCTTGGATAGATCAGATTGATGGGAATGGGGAAAAAATTGCCGAATGGTGTGGGAATTGTAAAGATCATTACCACGTTCGGTTCCCATCAGTAACAATGATTATTTACAATTAATGCAGAATCCCAAAACAATGAAGCACAAAGATAATTCAGAAAAACAGAGCGACTAGTTTCAATCTCGCTTTGTGGATTCTACTAGCAGAAAAAGCTTGAGTTTGAATATCAAAATTTAAAAAAAAAAAGTTTGAGTATTTGGTTTATAAGTGTGGAAAAGAAATCTACCTTTTCAAAAATTCTGTAGATAATTCACATGGCCCTAATTATTTATTTATTTCAGTCATCAGATGGAATACAAAATTTATTTTCCGAAATGTTTGCAGTCTCCTCTTTGCCACAAGGTATACAATTAAATTCAAAGAAAGTGTCATGTGCCATATCTCATGGCCTTCACTTATATATTTAAAACAAATTAGTGATGATTTCAACAAAGATTCACCTTTTTTTTTCACTCTCATGTATGTACTTATTTGATGTATGTATGTATTCATCTATTCTTTTTTCACTCTACATTAAATGACCAAAACTTAAAAACAATTAAACAATTTTGCTAGGTATTAAAGTGAGGAAATTAGTGGTATTACTGAAAAATATATTGGAAGTGAGCTTTTTGATCATGTAACTTCAAAATGAATGTAATGAAAGCCTCTAAATTAGATCTAAATCATTTGCTCATCTTTGGATCAAATGGTCCTAATGTAAATAAATCAGGTTTTAAAATTTTGGATAGAAAAGTACAAACTATGAGAAAATTTGGCATAGTGTTGGAACCTTTAATTTACACATTGTTCTCAATGCATTTGACAAGGGTATCTATCATTTGTGAGCCTTTCTCAACATAACAGATTTCATTAAATTATAAACAGAAGTTCTCATATATGTCCACTAAAAAATTTCAAAAATATATATTTTCTAAAACACACCCAAAATATATATTAAAATATTTAATTGCTAAAAAGGACGTCAAATGTCAATAAAATACATTAAAAGATCTTAATAATTTGACATGTTTTGATTGAATTTACTCAATCATCATCAGAAAAACAAAATATACAAATAAACACAAAGATGGAAAATGACAAACTATTACAAATGAAATTTATAAAATAAATAAAAATCATGCGCGTATTTTAATTATGTTTCACGTTGTTTTATTTTTATTTTCAAATTATCTAACAATTCAATCCAAATATTTGGGATTTGAAATGACAAGGAATCATTGAGCCTCTGACGTAAATTTCAATTGACTCTCTAATAAAAAGTTGAAAATAAAAATCTGACCTATAAATTAATCTACTTTCATTAAACAAAATACCTAAAAATAGAAAAAATAAAATAGAAAACAATGATATTTTGTTTAATGAAAGTCGATTAATTTATAGGTCAGATTTTTATTTGCAACTTTTTATTAGAGAGTTTTTTGAAATTTACATTAGAAGCTCAATGGTCTGCAATGATTCCTTGTCATTTCAAATCCCAAATATTTGGATTGAATTGTTAGATAATTTGAAAATAAAAATAAAACGTGAAACATAATTAAAATATAACGCGCATGATTTTTTATTTTTTAAATTTCATTTGTAATAGTTTATTGTCATTTTCCATCTTTGTATTTATTTGTATATTTTATTTTTCTGATGATGATTGAGTAAATTCAATTGAAACATGTCAAGTTATTAAGATCTTTTAATGTATTTTATTAACATTTGACATCCTTTTTAGCAATCAAATATTTTAAAATATATTTTGGGTGTGTTTTAGAAAATATGTTTTTGAAATAACAGATTTCCTTGAAATCTAACATTGTTGGTTTGGAAAATTTCCATTATACTAAGAAAATTTAAGAATAACATTGGAAAAATTAATTTTATACATATTTTTTTTAATTGAATCTTGATTTACTATCATTAATTAGTGAACATTTATAAACTAACATAGATTCTGTTTTAAAAATGTATTTTATAACAGTATATATCCAATAATGTTATTTTCTAATTGTCCTATATTTGTTCTATATTTTTCACAAAAAATTTCCTATATTTTATGAATCGGTCACTTCTACCCCTGTTTAAGGGAAATATCTATACAATGCAAATGCAATACATTGGATAGTTATAGTGTATGTAGCTATAGTGTCATTCCATGCCAAATCAACCAGTGACTCAACCTGACCCTTTCAGATTTCGGTGAAATTCTCAGGAATCGTTCTGCCTGATGATATAAATGAGAATATATGTTCATAATATTTTTTTCGCATCCAAATTTTGTATAGTTAATTATTTAAATTTTGAAAAATCATCATTTTTTGGCTTGCTTACATGTTTTTAATTTTTTAATTTCTCGAGTTCCATCAAACATAGAAAATTTTATGACCATTCATTTCAAAGAGGAGTTTATAAGGTTTAATTTGATATGCAAGTTGACTATGTATAGTTAAAATAAATAAAATTAAAATTTTTAAATTAAAAAATTTTTTAGATAGTCATTTTTAAAATTTTTGAAAAATTGTATGTTTGTTGTAATATTATAAGCTTAAAATCCTGAAATTTTTAGAGTGGGAATTCAATGGGATCAGGTGTTATTAAATAAAAGCAAAAATTACCATTAAAATAGCTATTTAATTCTATCTGATTTGTTATTTATTTATGATTTGTATGGTAATTTTCAGCTTTTGTTTCATAACTCCTGATCCCATTGAGATCCCACTCTAAAAATTTCAAAATTTTAAGCTTATAATATTACAACAAACTTACATTTTTTTTTTTTTTCAAAATTTTTAAAAATGACTATCTAAAAATTTTTTTACATTTTAAACTTTAAAAAAATTTAAATTTTATTTTTTTAACTATACATAGTCAACTTGCATATCAAATTAAACCTTATAAACTCCACTTTCAAATGAGCGGTCATAAAAATTTCTACATTTGATTTAATAGAACTTGAGAAATTCAAAATTGAAAATATTTCTGCAAGTCAAAAAATGATGATTTTTCAAAATTTAAATAATTGTATGAAAATTTAAAGCCATAAACAAAAAATAAAAATATTCTCTAATTTATGTCATCATAGAGAATGATCCCTGGTAGTTTCATTGAAATCAGAAATGGTCAGGTTGAATATTGAATTTTTTTGGTTGATTTGACACATAATGACCCTATATTCATGTTAAATTTAATCAATATTGAAGACATTGTAATTGTATGTATAAAACAGAGGATAAGTTGAAAAAAAAAATTGTTAAAGCCATTATAAAATGAGGTACACTGTTAATGTAAATAAACTAAGTTGAATGTTTCAGTATAAAGGTCAATATCAAAAGTGGCATTGTACATATATATATATATATATTCATATTCAACTGTTATCTTATTTTAGATATACAATAGTATAGATATATACATTTTTTAATTTTGCAGGAGCTACAGAGGTATGTGTTTTTAACAGTGAAGAAGCTCTCAAACTTTTAAATATTGGGCGGAAACATTTGAGCATTGCTTCAACAAAGATGAACTATCAATCAAGTCGCAGGTATATTTTTAAAAGTATAATTGAACAAAACCATAGAAAAAAAGTTGGAAATTTTTTAAATGGATGTTACTAAAACATTTATTTTTATTACTTTTAGCATGCATGTAACATTTAATATTGGATGGTTTAACTATTAGATACTTACTAGACTTTTTCACTTTTAATTGCTCATTATATAGAAATTTGAAAACTGGGCATAAAGTTGTAGTCAACATGGAAGCCCCTCAGGAGCAGTAAACTGTTTAGCACTGTATATGTGTGGAATTCTCCTAAAAGTTCTTTCGAAATCATAACTAACTGAGAGACATGTAGTGGAGTCTGACACCGTTTAAACTTTTAAAAAACTTATATTCAAACATTAACTATTTACAAAAGTATTATTTACATAAATCTATTTACAATTCAAACATCATAAACTCTAGTTAATTAATCACATCTTATGCGGAAAGTCCTCTTCATCCAACATTCTTCTTTCAACACCTAAACACAAAACATTCCATCGAACGTTATCTTCATTTCACTTCTCAAGTGTCATGGCTTTTGTCTGGCTTTGTAGGAATTACAGCTAATGCTTGAATCATCTGCCTTGCTGAGAGCTTCCGTTTCAGAGTAGTACAAGACACACTGCTAGTCTGCTGTAGGAGAAGGATTGCTCCTACAACGGCCTTCCTGACTAGGCCTTTGTCCTTGAATGCATGTCCGTTTGGAGGTAGCAGTTGGATCACCTGGAAAGATAAAGAAAAAAAACAGCAGCATCCAAGGTCTTATTTGAAAAAAGAAGTCATCATGATGAAAATTTAAATTTCGTTCAAAAAAAAATTTTTATTCTTTTTTTTTCTCTCTTCATGTCTTTTCGTCTTATTCTTCTTTCAGTTTCCTTACATCTTTTCGTCGTCTATTTTTTTCCTTACGCCTTTTCGTCTTCTTTTTTGTATGTCCTTTCGTCTTCTTTTACCTTACGCCTTTTCGTCTTCTTTCTTACGTCTTTTTTCTTACTTCTTTTCGTCTTTTTTCTTACTTCTTTTCGTCTTCTTTCTTGCTTCTTTTCGCCTTTCATCTTTTCGTCTTCTTTCTTACTTCTTTTCGTCTTCTTCTTTCTTATGTCTTTTCGACTTCTTTTTACTTACGTCTTTTCAGGAATAATAAAATTTAAATTCTTTTAGTTGTCAGTCCAGTGGTATGTCATAGTCAATATAATGTCACAATCTATGAAATTCTTTTTTTTGGGGGGGGGTAGGGGGGGGGTCAAGCTTTGTCTGTCCACGGCTTCATGTACTCTGTGCAAGTACTGGTGACCGTGGGACCTTCATTAAATCCAAGTTTCTTTACATCGTAGGTGTCATTATTTTTTACTTTTATGACTGTATGGACCTAAATATTTTGGTTTTAACTTCAAATCTGGACCTTGTTGCGTGCGTTTTATAGCAACCATATCATTAAGCTTAAACTTTTTAGCTTTTTAGCTTATCATTAAGCTTAGATTTCTTTCGTCTGGGATTGTAAGTTTTACGGTTCTCTTCTTGGACTTTTAAAATTTGTTCTTTAGCGTTTTTTCTCATATCTTCACGATTATTAGTAAAATCAGATTGTATTTCAGCATTCAGAAGGCTACTAATCTCAATGTTATTTTTTAGTTTCATTTTAGTACCAAACAGCAATTCAAAAGGGGTGTGCTTATACTTCTCTGAAAAGTCGAATTTATCACCTTTTGGACATCGCTTACATGTGCAGGGATGTAAGATCTGTGCCGAAACCGCTTTTCTGCGCCAAACTGCTACAAAACAGCTATTTTTTTCAATTTTGCGCCAAACCTGCGCCAAAAGGCACTTAGTGCCAAAACGAAACTTAGCGCGATTTCGTCGATTCTGGAAACAACAACAAATAACTTTTTTTAGGCTGTTAATTTCGTCAAAAAACAAAGAAACATTGCAAAAGATCTCGAAAAACGCGCATATTTTGCCGAAAAATTGCTAAAAACATGCGCATTTGGTCACGAAAAACATGCAATGCTTTGTGGAGTTTTCTCGTGGCTCTGCAAACGACCGGAAGTTCTTTTTCCCTTGAGTCATCATACCTTCATTTTCATTGCAGCCGATTGCAGAGTTCGGAGCGGAACGTCATGTGACGTATAGCGCGCGCGTTGGGGGGAGACGAATGAGAGCTGCTGAGAGCAGGGATAATTCTCGTCCGAAATTTCCAAAAATTTAAGGCTGATATTTTAGACTGTTAAGGTCTATCTTATACGATTTTACACAGCAGAGGTTCTCACTTATTTTTACACAACAAGTGGAAGCACAAGGCTGACTCTCGGTCCTTAATTAATTTGGAAAAACTATTTTTAAATTAATTTAATGAATGAATAAATTATGTGGCTTCAATCCGAAAAAAAAATAAATGTAAGAGTGTTTTTAAAAGAATGACCAAAGTTTTAAAAACAAACAAACAATTTTATTAACAGATAAAAAGGATAAAAGAATAGATGAAGCAAGTATGGATATAATATAACATTTTATCAAGTTCTACTAGAAAGTCCACTTTACATAAATATCACAAGTTCTCAAGAACTATATATCAACATATTACTTCATTACTTGAAAATAAAAAACAAAAGATAAACTTGTAAACCGGAGCATCAGAATCTAATTTTTTCTATTACAGTAGACTCCCTCAAATCCGCACAGCTTGGGACCAGAGATTTTGCGGATTTTAGAATTTTGCGGATTTCTGGTCATTGCTTTGTTTATATTTTTTAAACAGTAATTTGAATGCAATTAATAATCCAATTGAAATTATAATGTATGCTTACAATATAATAAAATATTAAAGTAAGTAATAAACTAAAATAATAAAAAATTAGATCATTTTTAAAATGATTAAAATATTAAAAACAAAGGTCTAATTAATAATGTATGGTTAAGTGTTCATTATAAAGATGAAATGTATTTTGAATAAATTATTCAATGAAACTTGCCTCATAAATAATGTACAATACTAATTCAGATCAAAATAATAAAGTAAGGAGGTTTTATTCCAGGTTTAGCCACACTTAGTGACAAAAAAAAAAAAGCTTGATTAAGACATATATATTTGGTAAGATTATGATTATCATTGATAACAGGAATATCTTGATTTTTTTCAGAAATAAATTTATTTTTCCTTCAAGAGAAAACATTAAGACAGTAGTAGTAACAAAAATTACAAATTAAAATATATTTGGAATTGATATAAAACAAAAAAAGTAAAATTTTGTCCTTATATCTGAACTGAATGCGCCCCACCAGTGGCCGAGAGGTTCTGACCTCGAATTGGTAGACGGTAGGTGCTAGGTTCGAACCCAATCACGACCGTCGGCTTAACCGTTCGGAGTTTTCCGTGGTTTTCTTCGAACCTTGCGTAAATACGGGTTAGGTTCCCTTAGAAAGACCCCCACGAACGGCATCCCACCCCTTAGGGCCTATAACCCATAGTGTAGATAATTGGCCGACATACATAGAACAACTGAACTGAATGCTTCATTGTTTACATCCGTAAATTATGTGTGGATTTTAGAGAGTTGCGGATTTTAGGTTTGCGGATTTGAGGGAGTCTACTGTATTTACTTTTAAATATATTTTGAATGATTAACATTAAATGAAAAATATAATTAAAATATGAAATAGTTTAGATTATATTAGTCAAAGATTTCACAATAAATTTATTTCATTTACTTTATAAATTGAATATAATTAAAAAGATATTTAAATTAATTTTGAGTTTGAAATATAACTAGCTTTAAATATTTAAATGAATGAATGTTAATTAAATGTACTTTACCCTAAACCCAGCATCAGAAGAAGCCACACAATAAATCCAAATGTAAATTTAATTTAATGTTTTAACTCCAATTAAATTGTTTTCCCTCATCTCTAGAAAAAGCTTTCATCAACAAGAAAGAATTAACACGTTTCCAATGTATACTACCTGTCCACTATCTCACATCAACCAACGATAAACTTAACCGGCTCTTTAAATGAAATGGCCTATTAATACAAAGTTTCGTGGTAGAGATAATCAGGAAATCATGGAAACAGCAATAAACATGTTACCGATAATTCGGAACATCTATAAAATATTCTAGAGACGTATCAATAACAAAACAGATGGAGTCAAAAGAAAGAAAAAAGAAAAATTAAACCTATCATCTTAAACAGTGTGCATCACGTACTCCAGCACTCGCATGAATCCTTATTTACAGCAAGAAATCTGTCTTTACACCCGAGACCAATAATGGCCGCTCTTGATCAGCTTGACATCGATGAAGAGGCGTGTTGAATCCATCACCATAAACAAACCAAGTCCTCACAATGACACCCGCATTACTTTAACATGCTGGACATTTGAGCATATAAAATTCTTTACTTCATAGCGACTTCAGTTTGTTGAAAGAAGTTAAATTAAAAAAGGTAATCAATATTTTCAATTAAAACAAACGAGTGACTTATTCATTATATCAACAACATTTCCCACCGACACAGTCTTCTAGGCATAAGTAAACACGGTCTCCAAAGCATGACACTAAAAGCGAAGCAAAAAGCCAACGCACTATCGAAATCAGCGGAGTTTTATACTTAGCTCCCAATACAATGCATGTCATTACGCAGCCTCCGTTTGATCACGTAACGTCACATCCGAAATAGAAAGTTCGGGAAAGACCAATCGACAATGTCCACTTGGAAGAGAGAATTAAGGAGGATAGAGACACTTACGCCATCTATTGTCAACTGCCGAAATTCCTCAGTACGCCGCGTGAATCAAAATGCCGTATGCCCGAAGTGAGAGCTGTGAGTGATGGTAAACAACTGCCGGTAATTTATACAAGTACGGTTGAAACACAAAAGTAGAAGATTAAAGAAATATGAGAATTTAATAGGAGTGTTTAATAATGGTAAGTAGAAATAAAATAAAGATATTTATTTTTATTTATTGAAAGTAAAGATATTTATTGTAATTGAATAAAATAGTATTTGGAAATATTGAAAGAACTGAAAATAAATATATGGGATTAAGTAGAGATGGAAATATAAGTCAGTTTAGTACAAGGATATCATAGAGTGATAAGACACTAGGAAATGGGCAATAGCTATTTCCTAACAAAGGCATCCTCTTCCGAAAATTTGAAATCGGGTTATCAGTTCCACATAGTTGCCAACTTGTATGGTTTTGCACGTGGAAAAAACAATCGTGGAGAAATGCAAATTTCGTGAAAGGATCGCCGAAAAAGCACACATTTCGTCAATATTTCGTGGAAAAACGACGATTTCGTCAATGTTTTTGTCAACGAACTTTGTCAAAAGATCGCTCAAAAATGCGAATTTCCTCTGCGGATCGCGAAAAACGGCAATTTACCAAATATCGCAGATAAAACGCTAATTTCGTCTGAAGACTGCGGGAAAACGTCGATTTCTTCTAAAGATTGAGGATACAATGCCGATTTCGTTAAAATATCGCTGAAAAAAAAGCCTTTTTCGAAAAAAGATCGCTTAAAAATATTTTGCCAAAAGATCATTGAAGAAAAAAAAAAACCCGCCGATTTCAGCAAAAGATCACGGAAAAAACGCTGACTTTGTCATAAGATCGCGGGGATAAAACACTGTTTTCGAGAAAAAATCGCGTAAAAAAATGAAAATTTTGTCTAAAAATCGCCGAAAAATCGGCAATTTTATATTTAAAAAAAAAAAAAAAAAAAAAAGGGAGAACGTTGATTTTGTCAAAAGGTCGTGGGAAAATCGCCGATTTCGACAAAAGATTGCAATAAATCGCCGATTTTGCTAAAATATCGCGGGTAAATCGCTGATTTGGTCTGAAGATCGCGGGAAAACGCCGATTTCGTCTGAAGATCGCGGATACCCCCCTCCCTCCCCCACCACTGATTTCCAAAAATGCAATGTGAATTTTGAAAAAAAAATTCACCCAGAATCGCCCTTGTTTTATGTATTGTACATATTTTCTGTAAATTAAGTATCTTTCTGTTCTGCGTCTTTCCCTTGTCAGTGGTGAATTATTTCGCTCCTCGGCGAATCCTGCCGATAGACGACAAAACTGAAAGCAGAAAGCGCTTACGAAAATCCGCTACATGTGTGTCAAACAGTTACAAAAAAAAAAATAAATAAATAAATAAAATAAATAAAAAAATAGAATTTTGTCAAAAAGAATTGCTATTTCGTCAAAAAATGAACAAAACGCAGTCAAAGAAAAACAGTGTTGGATTCAAACACTTTTCTCCGGGAGGGTCTCCTGTAGCTCAGCGGGGGACATGATAGAGTTCCGGGGAGGGGAGGGGGATTGCACTTTTTGATCATTGAAAACCCAAAATCTCAAAATTTCCAGGAGGGGGGGGGAATGTCCCCCCGGGCCATCACCTAAATTCATCACTGTAGGAAAAGACTGTAAATCTCGGGAAAAATGCTCGAATTTGGTCAAAAAATCGTGGAAAACACACAAATTTTGTCAAAGCATCTCAAAAAAATGAAATGTGAATTTTGTCAAAGGATCGCTAATTTCGTCACTCGAATTTCACCAATAGATCGTGGAAAATACTCGAATTTCATTAATAGATCACGAAAAATTTGTCTATAGATTGTGAAAAGCATGCAAATTTTGTCGAAAAATACTCGAATTTCATCAAATAATATGAGATAAATATGAGGTTTGCTAAAGGATCGTTATTATCAAAAAAGAGTGAACAAAACACTGCCAAAAGATCGTGAAAAAAACGTTAATTTCTGGAAAAGATTGCGAAAAAAACGCGTTTCTTTAAAAGATCTCGGAAAAACAAGTGTATTCTGTCAAAAAATCACAAAAAAAAAAAAAAAAAAAAAAAAAAAAAAGAATTTTGTCAAAAAATCACGATAAACATGCAAATTTTTATCGAAAGATCGCGAACAGTACTTGAATTTCATCAATATATCACATAAAACACTCGAATTTCACCAATAGATCATGAAAAACACTCTAATTTCAACAAAAGATTACGAAAAAGACGCGAATTTCGACAATAGATAATTCAAATTTCGACAATAGATAATTCAAATTTCGACAATAGATAATTCAAATTTTGACAATAGATAATGCAAATTTCGACTATAGATCACGAAAAAAACGTAAATTGTATCGAAAAACACTCAAATTTCATGAAAGTATCACAAGAAAAACATGAGTTTTGCTAAAGAATCGTCAGTGGCATAGCTAAGGGGGGGCAAGTGGGGCGTCCGCCCCGGACGCCGAAGCCTAGGGGCGCCAAATTGAAAGAAATTATTATATATCTATATTGGGTGGGGGCGCAAAATTTCTTGCTGGCCCTGGGTGCCAAAAAACATAGCTACGCTACTGAGAATCGTTAATATCATAGAAAAAGAGAATTAAACACCGTCAAAAGGTCGTAAAAAAATGTCCATTTCTGTAAAAGATGGCGAAAAAAAAACCTGCAAGTTTCTCTAAAGGATTCCGAAAAACAAGCGTATTTCGTCAAAAAATCACAAAAAACATGAAATTTTGTCAAAGGATATCTAACTTTGTGATAAAAAGAACAAACAATTGTGAAAAAAAAAGTTAATTTCTTTAAAAGATCGTGTGAAAAAAAATCATCAAAAGGATCGTAAAATCCGCAATTTTCGTGTAAAGATCTCAGAAAAAGTACAAATTTCATCAAAAGGTCGTAAAAAACCCCGCAAATCTAATTAAAAAACGAAAAAACAGGGTCAAAAGATTGTGAAAAAGCGTGAATTATGTTAAAAGATCGTGAAAAACTGCAAATTTCATCGAAAGGTCTGAAACGTGTGGAGAAATTTAATCTGAGTATTTATTCTTTCAAATATAAAAATATTTTTCAAGATAGCAATTATTCTAATTGTTAAGAGTTTATTTGCATTAGAATATTTCAATCTGCTCCTAAAAAAGCTTTTTTTGCGACAAAATTGTATTTTTGCTGCTACAAAATCCGATATTTACTGCAGAGTTTCCCCCAGAAAGTTTTAGGAGGGCGCTCCGCCCCTCCTGCCCTTTAGTTTAAAAAATAGCGCCCCTCTTGCCGCTCATCCAAAAACTAGTACCCCTCTTGTCTTTCTTTAAAAAAAAATAGTGCCCTTCTTGCCCCACATTTGAAAAAGCGCAGCCCTCCAGCGATGATCCTAATGGACGGCACGTAAATTATGCAAAAAATCGGCGACAGAATGCAAAAAAATAACCTCATACGCGTCCCGTGGGACGGGTAATTTCGTCAAAAAATCGCTAAAAAACAGCAAGTTTCGTTAAAAATCGCGAAATAAAGACTAATTTCCGGCAAGATTCGCGAACAAATGGCTAATTTCGCACAAAATTTCATAAAACGGCAGATTTCCTCAAAAGATCGTGGAAAAGCGACAAATTTCTTCCAAAAATTGTGATAAAACGGAAAATTTTGTCAAATGAGTCACAAAAAACGGCAACTTTTGTCAAAAAAATGGCGATAAAACAGCAGATTTCGTCAAAAGATTTACCAAAAAAGGGCAAATTCGTCCAAAAATCGCAATAAAATGGAAAATTCTGTGAAAAGTTCCTTTTTTTCACGAGATTTGTCGGGGGTTTTTTTTTCGATTTTTTAATAAAATATGCCATTTTTTTGCGATCTTCTAATAAAATTTGCTGTTTTTTGGGATTTTTTCCATGAAATTTGACATTTTTTTTTGCGATTTTTTTAGCAAAATATGCCGTTTTGTGCGATCTTTTAACAAAATCTGCTGTTTTTTGCGATCTTTTAACAATATCTGCCGTTTTTTTCGCGATCTTTAAAAAAAATTTACCTTTTTTTTTTTCAATTTTTTGATGAAATTACTGTTTTTTCACGACTTTTTGAACCTCTAGATTCAACTTTATAAAAGTGCCCTTAAAAATGTAAAAAGTGCCCTTTTCAGAACAGTAGCGCCCTGCCCTTTTTTTAAACCTGGGGGAAACTCTGTTTATTGCTACAAAATCTGATTTTTGCTGCTACAAAAATAGGTTATACTGCTCCAAAATTCGATTTTTGCTGCTCCAAAGCTGCTACAAAATGGCTTTAGCGCACTTTCATCCCTGCATGTGTATACCATTTTTTAGGATTATCGACAGATAATTTAGACAGAACAGATATTATGACAGAATTTAGGTGCTCAACTTGGCCGTTAGACCTGGGTAATCCAGTGATAATCGGGATATGTTTAATATTTTTATTGATGCAATAATCTTCGAAAGCTTTAGAGGTAAATGCAGGACCTTTATCTGATATTATGCGAACTGGATTTCCAAAGACAGCTTTTTGGATTTCTAATTTAGAAATTACTTCAGCAGCATTGGTAGATTTTGTGGGATACAACCGAACAAATTTTGTGAATTCGTCAATGACCGAAAGGATATGTTTATAATTTTTATTCATGCTTTCCAATGGACCTAAGTAATCAACATGGTACGTATGTAACGGAGTTTCTTCTTTTTCCATTGGGTGAAGTAAACCACCTTGCTTACCACATTTTCTATTAATTAAAATACAGGGAACACAATTTGCTATGCATTTCTCAATTTTTTGTTTAACTTTGGGGATGTAAAAATCATTTTCTAAATTTTTCTCTGTTCTTGCAACTGCGTAATGACCTTTTTCGTGAGCGGCCTTCATTATATTCATTTGCATATCTTCTGGTACAACTAATAAATTGTTACCATTAACACATTTATAAAGAACATTATTTTTAACTAAATAATCATCATAAGATTTCACTTTTAGAAAGTTAAGCTATCTTGGATTACCTTACAAATAGAATGTCTGCTTAATGCATCAACATGCCTCATACTACTACCGTGTCTATGTTCAGTAATATAATCAAAATCGGATAACATTATTGCCCATCTAGCTATTTTTGTACTCATTTCCTTTTTATCCATAGTCATTTTAAATGCATTACAATCGGTTACAATTTTAAATGGAATACCTAGCGCATATACTCTAAACTTTTTCAGGGCTTTAATTCTTAGCTAGTATACTTTCGTTCAGCTTCGCTGGTTTTTTTACTGGCGAAATAAACTGGATGAAATTGATTATCTACCGGAGATTGTTGGATTAAAACAGCTCCATAGCCATTCATACTGGCATCACAGTGGATTTCGGTCACACTTTTGGGATTGTAAATCAAAAGTACTGGTTCTGACGACAAAATACATTTGAGTTCATTAAAAGCTTTTTGTTCTTCTATATCAAATTTAAATTTGGAATCTTTTCTTAATAGTTTAGCTATAACCGAATAATTTCTTATAAATTTTCGAAAGTATCCTGTCAATCCCTAAACACTTTGAACATCTTTGGTACACTTTGGTTCAGGAAAATTTATTACTGCTTTAGTCTTCAGTGGGGAGGGATACAATTTACCATTTATGATTCTATACCCCAAGAAATCAATTTCACGCTTCAGAAAATTGCATTTTTTAAGATTTAATTCTAACCCATATTCCGATGCAGTTTCAAGAAAAAGTTTTAATTTTTCTAGATCTTCAGCTTCGTTTTTAGCAGGAATTATTAGATCATCCATATAAATGACTACAGTGTGATCTTTTAATAGGTTTCGAAATACATTATAAATATACTTTTGAAAAACACTAGGGCTATTGGTCAACCCGAATGGACATTTTAAAAATTCGTATTGTCCTTCATGAGTGACAAAAGAGGTGTATTTCCGCGAGTCTTCTTTAACACCTGCATGAAAGAAACCGTTTTTCAAATCTATTACACCATCGATAACTGGCTAGGGGAAATGCTCACACACTTTCTTTTTGTTAAGACGTCTGTAATCAACACAAAGTCTCATTGTGTTATCAGGTAATCAAGAAAGTTCGTGCGGTTTTCATCAGACATAAAAAACAACCCACAAAAATATCAAACACTCATTTTATTCTTTGAAATAATCACCATTGGCTTCAATTACGTGTTACCAATGAGACACAAGCTTATAAATACCCTTTTTGAAAAAATCTTTTGGTTTAAAGTCCGAAAATTGGGTTATAGTTTTTGTGACATGTTGGGTTTGGAACTGCTGTTCCCGCAGGTGATTATCCATGGCCAGAAACAAGTAATAGTCCAATGTGGCGATGTCCAGGGAGTAAGGTGGGTGAGGCAAAACTTCCTAGCCCAATGTTTTTATTACGTCCCTGGTCACTTTGGCCGTATGAGGTGTGGCGTTATCATGGAGGAGAAAAACGCCTCTCCTGTTGACCAGCGCTGGCTGCTTTTCGAGCAAAGCAGCTGAAACCCTTTTCAACTGCGACGAGTAGACTTAGGCTGTGATTGTTTCCCCACTTTCTAAGAATTCATAGTGAACTATACCAGCGCTAGTTCACCAAATACACAGCATTATCTTTTTTTTATGGATGTCTGGTTTAGCAATGAATGAGACGGAACCAGCAGTCGACCAATGATGTTTTCTCTTTCGGTTATCGTACATTACCTATTTCTCGACACATGTCAATATCTGATCCAGGAAAGAGGCTTTGTTGTGGCACGACAGCAATGACAAGTAGATTTTCAATCGTTGGAGCTTGTTTTTCTCGGACAGGACATGAGGAACCCACTTATCAAGTTTCCACGACATCCCAAGGCTATGAAGATGTGATCAGATGGTTTCGTCAGATACTCCAAACCTTTGAGCAAGCTCCTGGCATGTTAGATCAGGATTCTGTTTGATTTCTACTTCCAGCTGGACATGGTTTAAGATGGATGGACGACCAACACGGGGCTTGTCTTCGAGGCTCTCGTCTCCGGATGAAAATCTGCTGAACCACTTTTGAGCGGTCCGTTCACTCATTGTAGTGTCTCCAAACACGGAGCATATTCTTCTAGCGGCCTCTGCAGCTTTGTTTCTTAATTTGAACTTGTAGAGCAAAATAGACCTCAAATCAAAATCCCCTTTGTCAACGAATGTACTTCCTACAAAACTGATAGCGAAACATGAGATACGTTAAACAACTCTCTACTGATTGCAATTTAAAGGCAATGTACAGAAATGACATCATCAGAATCAGTATGACCACGCCTACTCAACAAAAGTAGCTGTTCTCAAAAACCGCATGAATTTTCTTGGTTACCTGATATCATTTTTCTTAACTAACAATAACTTACAAACAGAGATTTCATCAAATAAATTAATTTTCATTTTAACATCTATTGTTTTATTTTTAATCGGCACATAATTTTCAATTAAAGAGGATAACTCTGAACGTAAATTTTTGTTAGCAATGCGACTTAAATCAATTTTAGGCTCATCCAAAACATTTACAATATTAACTAAAGTCATTAGACTGAACTTCAGCTTTAAACAGTTTCACTTCATTCTCAGAAATAGTTAATGTACCTTGATGAATAACATCAGTACCATCGAAATTAATGCAACTGTCCTTAACGACAAAAATAGTAACTTTAAATTTTGAACCATCTATTTCGATTTCTGAATTGAAACAACCTACTGGTTTAATTTAGGCTTTTCCTAGACCGGTCAAAGTGATACTCGTAGGTTTTAATTCTACAAAGTTCTTCAAATTATCATAAATACTTTTCTTTAACGGAGTCTTTTGGCTA
This sequence comes from Maratus speculifer, assembly GCA_964019185.1. Classification (NCBI taxonomy): domain Eukaryota; kingdom Metazoa; phylum Arthropoda; class Arachnida; order Araneae; family Salticidae; genus Maratus; species Maratus speculifer. The sequence continues at coordinate 144,983,784 of OZ025292.1, read as the reverse complement.
CCAGTATCTATTAAAGAGATTAAACACAAAGAATAAAGCTTTGTCTCTTTCAGAATTAAATCTTGGGATGTAATAATGTTTACTTGTGACTGAGCACTTTTAACATTTGTATCTTTAGATTTATTTCACTGAAATGATTTATGACCATAAGCATTACAAGAAAAACAAAGCGGTCCTTTATCCTTATTTACACAGTTAATGCTCTTATGATTATTCCCGCCACAATTATAACAACGCATATTTGGCTTTACAGGCTTAAATTTGTTCTTAACTTCAACTTCCGATTTAATTTTAGACTTAGCTCCTTCATGTTTGTGAGATTTTGCATTTTCATATTCCAACCTTATTTTTTCATAGACCTTTAATTTTTGTTTAAATTCAGCAATATTGGGGTAGCCGTACAAAAAAGATTTTTTGAAAATGGGATCGTTGATTCCATTTATTTCATATTGAATAAGTGCAGAATCTTCAATATTGCCTTTTGAGCATAATTGTTTCATATTTAAAAAATATTCGTCTAATGATTCATGTGGTCTAATTTTTCTTTTGGATAGCAATTCATGTAATTCAGCTGAATTGCACATTTGACCAAATTCAGAAATGAGTAAGGCTTTCAGTTTAGTTCACAAATTAATTTTTGTTTCACTCTCAATAAATAATTTAGCTTTGCCTGTCATACGGCGTTTAGCTAAAATCAATTTGTGCAAATCACTAACATTAAATAATGAAACAATATCTTCAAAATCGGCAAGCCACTTTTGAATATTTTGTAATTCAGTACCTTCAAACATCGTTTCTATATCATTTATAGAAATATTAGGTTTGATAACATAATCAGGAATTAGAATTTTCTGATTTTTATTACTTTCACAACTAGAACTACCAGAATCATTTCTCACATTATTCTCAAAAACTTTTGAAATATTTCTAGTTTTACTTAAATCATCATTAAACAGGGTTCGCAAGAACCTTAAATGTCCTTATAAACTCCTTATATTTCGATAGTCCTTAATAAGGATCCTTAAAGTCCTTATTTTTTATTGAAAGTCCCTATTTTTTAACATGAGCTTAATATTAACACGATCCATAAAATGTTTAAAAGATAAACAAACATTTCAGTGGCAATTCCCGTCCGAAATTTCCGAAAATTTAAGGCATCTTCTTCCGAAAATTTTAAATTGGGTTCTGAGTGCTGCATAGTTGCCAACTTGTACGGTTTTGCACGCGGAAAAAACAATCGCAGTGCAATGCAAATTTCGTGAAAGGATGCCGAAAAGCACACACTTCGTCAATATTTCGTGGAAAAACGACGGTTTCGTAAATTTTTTTGTCAACGAACTTTGTCAAAAGATCGCTGAAAAACGCGAATTTCATGAGCGGATCGCAGAAAAAATGACAATTTTACCAAATATCTCAGATTTCTTCTGAAGACCGCGGGAAAACGTCTATTTCATCTAAAGATTGCAGATATAACGCCGATTTCGTTAAAAGATCGCGGAAAAAACGCCGTTTTCGATAAGATTGCTTAAAAATATTATGTCAAAAGATCATTGAAAAAAAAACACCGATTTCATCAAAAGATCACGAAAAAAAAAAACCGATTTCGTCAAGATCGCGGGGATAAAAGGACGTTTTCAAGAATAGATTGCGTAAAAATGCGAATTTTGTCTAAAGATCGTCGAAAAACGCCGATTTCATTAAAAAGAAGCATGGGGAAAAAACAGATTTCATCAAAATATCGCGGAATAACCACCGATTTTGACAAAAGATCGCAATAAATCGCTGATTTCGTCTGAAGATCGCGGGGATAAAAGGACGTTTTCGAGAATAGATCGCGTAAAAATTCGAATTTTGTCTAAAGATCGTCGATAAAACGCAGATTTCATTAAAAAGAAGCACGGGAAAATGCAGATTTCGTCAAAAGATCACTGAAAAACCGCTGATTTTGACAAAAGATTGCAATTAATCGCAGAGTTTCCTAAAATATCGCAGATAAATCGCCAATTTTGTCTGAAGATCGCAGATCCGAAGTATCCGAATCAGAAAGTATTATTTACATAAATCTATTTACAATTCAAACATCATAAACTCTAATTAATCACATCTTATGCAGAAAGTCCTCTTCATCCAACATTCTTCTTTCAACACCTAAACACAAAACATTCCATCAAACGTTATCTTCATTTCACTTCTCAAGTGTCTCTTATAGCTGCTGCTTGAATCGTCTGCCTTGCTGAGAGCCTCTGTTTCAGAGTAGTACAAGACACACTGCTAGTCTGCTGTAGGAGAAAGATCGCTCCTACATATGTTTTATGTTTTATTAGATGTGTTCGTAATTATGTAAATACATAAAATTCCTTAGTCACAGTCTATCCACCTGTCTACTTATAAAAGCACAAAAATTACTAGACTGAATGGTTTGAAATTTAATATGTATAATCATTGCTGAACTTTGTCATTTCAAATTGTATGAAAATAGAATCAAAACTTAAAAAAATACATTTTCTTCCCTCTCCTATGATAGGTAATGATTCTAGGCTGCCATGATGATTATATTGTTAAATCTTACTATACGTAATTAAATCAATGATATCTCATGTTTGAATGTTCAAAAACCTGAAAATTAATTGGAATCTTACTGCAATTAAAGGCTTTAAGATTTGTAAATTGAAGTTCTGGCTGCAATTTGTAGTTTGTTGTACTTTGATATCTTAAACAATATTTGAGAAAACAGGGGAAAAAAAAAAAAAAAATGGAAGAATTAATCGATTAACTAATCTTGCAATGTTGAAATATATGAGAATGAATTGATCAATTTTAAAGGATTTTAAGTCAATTGAAAAGACTAAGATTTATGAATGATAATAATTGCATTTTTAGCTTATATTAATTTAAAAACTGGACTGGAACATATTTTCCTCAAAACTAAAAAAAATTACATCTAAAAAATCTAACTCTCTTAAAATAAAAATGTAATACAACTAGTTGCAAAGCAGCTAATATTTTTTGAAATGTGAAATGAAAAAAAAAGAGTAATACCAACAAAAACATTCAGCAAATTTTCCATTACAAAGAAATGTTATAAGCTATGCACACCAAAAGGTGAACAAGATGTAATTTTATTTTAAAAACAGTCCAGGATACACCAAATTGAAATTTTAGATGCATAAAAGCTTTTGAACAATACAGCTGGATTTTTCTTTTTCTGAATTCTCAAAGATATGTGATTTTATTCTGGTGTATAGTTGAAATATTCTTTTTTAGCGTCTGAGAAGTCCATGTGTGGATATTTTTAGAAATTCTTTCAAATTGAATTGAATGTTTCCATTATATTTATCATTTTCTGTGACTTTTAAAGGGTATCGATAACTATTGTAACATTTTAAGTTTTGGTTACTTAAGACACTTTACTATAAGTAACAGATGATAATTTTAATTATGAATTTATCCGAAAATGTTTTGAAATATAAGAAATGTTAATTAAGAAGCATTAATTAAGATTATTAAGAAACAATTCGTATCCAAAAGAAAAATATCTTTATAATTTAAAAAATAAATTTAATGAACAAATAACATTGTTTTAAACTTTAAAGGGTATACCTGAACATTTTTAATAGTTTTATAAATGCAATTAAGGTAGAGGCTTAAAAAATATTTATTTTTATGTACATAATTTTTTATACTTCTGTGTAATTATTATTTTCCTTAAAAGCTCTAAATGAGATGTGTTAAACCATTAATAGAACTATCCATAGTCTTTCTGCACTAACTCGCAAAGCCAACCTCCAATATTATATTTTATTTTAAATGTATGCAATATATAAATGAACTATAACTCACCTGTAAACATATGCAGGTCTAAACTCTGAATAAACATACAGTTGTTCATTGTATCTAATATGTATTTAAAAATGTTTTTAAAGCTTACAATAATAATAAAAATACTAATTTTATACTTGATCATGTATTATAAATCTATGTACTTTTAAGCTTTTTCATAACAGAAATTTTTTATATTGACATTTTAATATGACAACATATATTTCAACATTTTTTATTTCTTCCTGCCACCTTTTATATATATATCAGGGCTCCCAAATGGTCCCCTTTTTCCCCAAAAAGTCCCCTTTTTAGAAAAAGGTCCCCTTTAGTCCCCTTTTTTATATTTTGGTCCCCCAAGTCCCCTTTTCTGTGTTTGAAAAAAATCGCCGCCAAAAAAAAAAAAAAAAAAAAAAAAAAAAAAAACAACTTTGAAAATTATTAAAAGTTTAAAAATCCAAGAAGACAAAATTTATTAAAGTGGGCATAAAAAAAAGGCATTATAATGGGTATAAAAAAAGCGTTGTAACTGAAATTCTTTCATGAATCTAAATGTTAAAAAGTTACCTCAGAATACTGGCAAATTTTAAGAATCTCATTGAAATTCTTAAAAATTAAAAAATTTGCAGAATGCGAAATTTACTATATTAAGCTACTGCTTGACCAGTCTTCAATAACGGCCCTTGGCAAGCAGTATGCCTGATGACTTAGCAACAAAAGACAAGATTCCAGATGTATTATTCTTACAATTAAACATGGTGAGAGATACATTACATTATGAGGAGCATTTTATGGAAAAGATGCTAATCCGTCTGTTAAAATCTGAGGCAAGATGAATGATGCAATGTATAAGGATATTTTGCAAGATAATTTGCTGCCTTATTGGATCCAAAATTTTGGTCACAACTATAAGTTTCAGTACAATAAGAAATCGAAACATACATGAAAGCTTGTCAAGCAATGGCTTTCGCACAAAAATATTTCGCTTTTTAAATGGCTAGCCCAAGCATCCAATCTAAATACTATAGAAAATCTTTGGAATGAACTTTAGAAACATTTTTTAAATTAATAAAAGTCCAATTCAGCATGGCCGGAATTTTCCCCATAAATTTGAAGATGAGTGGGAAAACGTACCACAGATGACTTTCAACTGTTCATTGAATTGATGCCAAGTCGCTGCACCTTGGTACATTTTGCTAAAGGTATGACAACATACTAATTGTAAATCTAATTGATCAGTGATTTTCTATTATAACACAATTTTTTTCCAAGCTTTCCAAGATGGCCGATAACTTTTGAAAGCATGTGTTTTTCTTTGCAATTAATTTTGTCAGTTGTATTTATTGATATTCATTTGTTGTCCCATAAATAAGTTCCTAACTATTATGTCAATAAAATATATAAGTATCACTTTGAGATTCCTCTTTATATGGGTATACTTTCAAAATAACGAAAATTTTTATACTGGCTGGAAACTTTTGATCGCCACTATAAATTGGTGTTGATTAGTTTTTGGTGTAAATCGCTCGACATGTGGCGCTTCTATGCAGCATTTTTCATGAATTCTGCAATAGTTCAATCTCCAGAACCAATGCACAGATTTCTATCAAACTTCAGATTCAGTTAGTCCTTGACATGAATTGACATTTTTTTATATTTTGGTATAAATCGCTCAACAAGTGGCATTGTTAATCTGCATTTATTGTGATTTCCGCAATAGTTCTATATCCAGAATTAATACACGGAATTCCATCAAACTTTAGATTCAGTTAGTCTTTAAGATGAATTGACATTTTTTACATTTTGATATAAATTCATTAAAAAGTAACGCTGCTATGATGCTTTTTTTTTCCCCCTGCAGATTTATCTGATTTAATGCACAAATTTTTGTCTAACTTAGGATTCAGTTAGACATTGACACAAGTTGCTACTGATTAGGTTTTGATGTTAATCTTTCAATAGATGGTGCTCCTAAACTGCATTTTGTAGGATTTGCATAAGTTTAGCGATAGTCATATTTGAAGAACTAATATACAAAATTTCATATCTTTAGAATTCTCATGATGGGCATAAGTTGCAATTTAATTTTGGGACTGTGATAGCAAATTTTGAAGTATTAACATGTATGAGGTAGAAGAAAGTTTCGGGATTGCCACATCCGATTAGTTTCACAAGGACTGTTCCTGGGGGGGTAGATAATATTTACATGTACTTCATTTATAGATTTTAAACTTGTGCATGTATGCATATTTTTTTACACTAATTCTAAATGTGTAATTTTCGTAAAAATTAAGATTTTATTTTATTTAAATATCACTTTTTAAAAAGACAAAGAAATGCTTTTTTATATGACATGTTATTTAAATCTAAGCGTTTCTCCACTAATTATTATTATGTCTGATTTGTTATTATAGGCTATATAAAATGAACTTATTGGCCCCTTTTATTTATGAATGGTAGTAGTTAGCACTAATCCAAAAATTAAATTTAGCAAAAAAAAGAAGGGAAAGAAAATTAAGAAAAGTAATTAAGTTATCGATTTTAAAATCTCAGATATTTTTTTATAACATACAAAGAATTTTAAGTAGTGTGTGTGGAGGCAGTGGGATTAAATTTCTAAGTTTCTTTTTTACCTCTCCAGGCTCTAATTTAAGTATTTTAAGCAATTTTCTAACTCAACTCCTAATTAAACTACAGCGAGATTCAATCACATTTGAAGGTTGGCTGAAGGAGGTATCTCATCAAGCCCAACATCTTGCTAGGGTCTATTTTGACCTTAGACAATTAGGGGCATTTCTTTATGTGTGTGGGGTGGGAATCAGAAAATTGATTTTTTTCACACATCCTTTTAAAACTCTTGGCCTAAGCACCATTTCTCACCGTCTTAACTCATTTTTTCACCTCTAGCAGATGTTTTAATGTTTGTGTTCATTACCACTCCATAAATTTTCTAAAAAATTAAGAAAAAAATATCTGCTCAACATATCCCAACGGTTAGCATCTTTTTATCCCTTTCTGTCGCCAGGGGACGCTATTGAAAAAAATCCTCAAAAAATTTAATCTACAATATGTCATGTAACATCTTAAATGAAAAGCCAGGTTATGAATAATGTTATTCTTCACTCTCTCTCTACCTCCATTCTCACTGCTTTGTGTCATCCCCATCTATGTAAGAATTTAATCATTATAAACAATTATCAGTTTTTAACAAATTTAATTATTAACAATTTTGGTTTATTAATTAAAGGTTAGAATGTTTTGAAAAAAAAAAAATAAATAAAACCCTCTGAGTGATCTGTGATCATACTTAACCACTTACTTGTTTTTATTAACTGATCACTATTATTTTTTACCTATAACGAAAGTTATCAAGGTGAATGCTGAAATATTGAATGTTTTATTTGCTTTTTCAGTAGGATATTTAAATGTGCTTAAATAAAATTGTGTACATTGTTTAATGAAATCATATAAATATAACCATCAAACACATTTTCTGGGGTAATTTTAAAAATTTACTTTCTTATTCATGAAAATTTGTGCTATATTTTTACACACATATGATCCTTATTTGGTTTCCATTTTTAATAAAATTGGTCCCCCAAAGTCCCCTTTTTAAGCAAAAATGATCCCCCAAAATCCCCTTTTTATGCAAAAATGGTCCCTCAAAGTCCCCTTTTTAAGCAAAAATGGTCCCCCAAAGTCCCCCTTTTAAATAAAAATGGTCCCCTTTCCCCCTTTTTGAGGACTAAAATGTATTGGGAGCCCTGATATATTTACTATTTTTTTCTGATTTATCTGACTATTTATATGATTTTAATATTAAATATTTTCACTACAGATTTTCTCATCAATTATTAGTATTTCATAAAATGAAATTGACATATTCATAAGTATTTTATTTTGTACATACTTACATTTCATCCTTATGTTTTAAAAAAGAGTTACAATAACTTTTATTATTATTATTATTATTATTATTATTATTATTATTATTTTGGATGGTAATGTTTTGAATAATTAAAATGATGTAAACCATGGATTAAAAATTCATTATTATATGGATGATATAATTTGTAACACTTTATGGGAAACCTTTTAGATTTATGCCTATCATTGTGCATTACTTTTGTGTAAAAAAAATGGATGTGGGAATTTTTAGAGTAAATGTATAAGTTTTTCTCTGAAAATGTGTGAAATGTTTTTAAAGTCATGGGTTTTAATTTTTCTTTCTCTTGATTTATTTTAATAACTTTTTATTATATGTAGATTTTCTTTATAAAAATTATGATTGTACTGAAAAGGTTTATTCTGTATTTCAGTCATTGCATCTATACTATCAGAGTTGTAAGGGTGCCTGATGTGAATAATATGAGCTATGCCAAAGTTAACAGGTATTATTATTATATAAATTAATATTTTTATATGCTTTTTTTTTTTTTTTTTTTTTTTTTTTTGTCTTATATCTTTGAATTTATGAAGATGGGTAACAATGTAGGGCAAATTTAGTATCTTAAGTTTATCTTATCTTTAGTATTTAATTTTTGTGCCTTTAAAAAAAATTTCCTCCAGTTCAGAGTAAAATAAATTATTTTTCATGCTTATCGTATCTTATGAAATATAACCAGAAATGTTATTTGCCAATATGGATTTCATTTTGTTTGAGAGGCTAAATTTTTATTTTTCTTATAATATAGGCTCTAAACTTTTTGGGTGACTATCACCATGTATGAAAAATGCAACCTGCACAGTGAAATTTTTATTACATATATAATGCAATTTATTTTTCTAATAAAAAGTATTCTTAGAAAAATTTTTGCTATACTGTACAAATATCTTTATTTATTTATTTATTTATTTTTTCATTTTAATTAATATTTATACCATATAAAATACGGGTCTATGTCATTTAGCCAACAACCAAATAGCCGACAAGACATTTAGCATATAGAAAATAGTTGGCAGGACATTTAGCCGACAAGTACATTTAGCAGGCACATACATTTAGTCGACAGGACAATTAGCATACAGTGACAAATAGCTGACAGAGACAAAAAGTCGACATGGACACAGCCGACAAGATGATTAGCCGATAAGTCAATTTACCGTCAAGACGATTAGCCGACAGGACATTTAGCTGACAGAACATTTAGCCGACAGGTCAATTAGCCAACAAAACATTTAGCCGACAGGTCAATTAACCGAAGGACATTTTGCCGACAAGTCAATTAGTCGATAGGACATTTAGACAACAAGTCAATTAGCCGACAAGATGATTAGTCGTCAGTACGATTAGTCGACAGGACCTATAGTATGATAACCTTTGATAACTCTTTCATAACATGCACCTCTTATTAGGTAATAGTTAAGTTTAGTTTTCAGTTAGGAGAGTTTGGTTACAGTTGTGATTAGGTTACTCTAAGATTAGAGTTGGATTACTGTTAAATTACAGTTAAGTTACTGATAGGTAGTAATTAGTTTACAGTTAGTTTATAGTTAGGTCATGGTAATGTTAAGATTAGGTTACAGTTAGGTTTCAAGTGGGTTAAAGATAGATAACAGTAAACTTTTAATTAGGTCACGGTTATGTTAACTTAGATTGCAATTAGATTATGGTTGGATTGCAGTTAGGTTACGGCTATATTACGTTTTGGTTACAGTTCGATCATGGTTACGTCACAGTTATATTATTTTTAGGTAACAATTAGATTAGGGTTAGGTTACCGTTAGGTTACAGTTGCATTACTGTTAGTTTAGGTTAGGATAAGTATAGGTAACGGTTCGATTACAATAAAGTTCCGGTTAGGTATATAATTAGTTTATGGTTTAGTTACAGTTAGGTCACAGGTAAGTTTCGTTTAGGTAACAATTAGGTTACTTTTAGGCTACAGTTAGGCTATGGGTAGTCAGGTCACCAGTAGTTAAGTTACGGTTCAGTTACAGTTAGATTATAATTCAATCACAGTTAAATTACAATTAGGTTAGTGCCAGGTTATAGTTATGTTGGTGTTATGTTAGATTTGAGTTAGATTTAGACTATTGTAATGTCACATTAAGTATATGGTTAAGTTGGTTCGGTTTTCGTTATGATACGTTTATTTTACAAATAGGTTAAGGTTAGGTTAAGAATACATTACAGTTAGATTAGGGTTATGTTAGAATTAGGTGATTGTTACATTACAGTTAGGTTGTAATTAGGTTACGATTAAGTTACAGTTAGATTATAATTACGTCGCAGTCAGATTACTTTTATGTCACCGTTATGTTATGCTTATCTTACAGATAAACCGCATGAAACAAGGCTTAGATAAAATGTTACAATTATGTTACGGTTACGTTATGTTACGTTTATCTTAGAGATAGTTTACTTTGAATTGTTGTGACTTTCTTTCGACCAGAATTTAAAATTAAAAGTTTTTAGGAACATCATTTACATTATAATAGGAGTCGATTTAGTATTCTTACATTTTGAGTTTAATCTGTAACTAGCAAATCTTATGGAAATTCTTTTACTTTTTAAAAGTAATAATAATTTTTAAAAAAATGTTGCGAGACATAAAAATCAGGGATAGGAATTTTCCGCTTTTTTGTTATTTTAAGAAATTCCACGGATTTCTGCTTTTTTGTTATTTTGGTTTTATACCCCGAAAATTCTGCTTTTTTCTGCGGAAATCAGAAATATTTAACAGGGATGCCGCAAACGCACTATAGCGCGTAAAATACACAAAAAATCGGTGACGGGACGCTAAAAGATGGAGCTTACACGCCCCGCGGGACGTGTAATTTTCGTCAAAAAATCGCAAAAAAGACAAATTTCATTACAAAAATTGCGAAATAACGAATAATTTCCGGCAAATTTAGTTAAAAAAAATCACGAAAAAATGGCTAATTTTGTTACAAAATCCCAAAAAAAAGTCTGATTTCTTTGAAAAAATTATAAGTTTTGTCCAAAAATCGTGATAAAACAAAAAATTTTGCCGAAACATCGCGAAAAACGGTAAATTTTATCAAAAAACGGTAATTTTCTTTAAAAGATTGCAAAAAAACAGAACATTTCGTCAATGAATCACAAAAAATAAAATTTCACTAAGAAAATCGTTAAGTAACGAATAATTTCCCGCAAATTTCGTCAAAAGATTCACGAAAAAATGGCTAATTTTATTTCAAAATTCCGAAAAAAAGGCAGATTTCCTCAAAAAATCGCAAAAAAAAAAAAAAAAAAAAAAAAAAAATTGTCCAAAAATCACGATAAAACGGCAAATTTTGCCAAAAGATTCGCGAAAAACTACAATTTTCATCAAAAAATTGTGATAAATCGGTAACTTTCGTCACAATATCGCGAAAAAAACGGCTCATTTCGTCAAAAGATCGCGAAAAAACGGCAAATTTTGTCGAAAAATCGCTTTAAAGCGGAATTTTCGTCGAATGGGCAAGAAAAGAAAGTTAATGCCTGGTGGATAGAATTTTTCTGTTCCAAAAACTAACTTTCCTGCTTTCAAATTATTCTTTTTGCTGCTCCAAAAACAGATTTTCCTGCTTCACAATCTTTTTTTGATTGTTCCAAATCTTTCTCATTTAATATAACTTCTGATAACACCTATTCATTAAACAAAAAGTACCCCCTTACTTGTGGTGCAATTTTTCATTCGCGCGTGTGAATACAATATGGTGCAATTTTTCGTTCACACGTATTTTCAGTCTTTTTGCTTTTTTGCAGTTCCCATCCCTGAAAAATGAATATTCTCCAATGGAAACAAAATCAGATAATTTTACTGTCTTAAAAGTATAATGGACTCTTATTTGTTAGCACAAAGTTGCTGATAAAAGTATGTTTAATATAAATGTGGAATTATTCCTTCACTGAATTTAATTTTTTATGTCTTACTTCCAATCATTGACTTAAGTTTCATGTTATACATATATATGACTTTGTGTGTGTGTATTTTACTGCTTAAAAATCACTTTTCGAAGTTCTGAATGTAAAATTTGTTTTAAAGATTTTTTATTGCTTCAGACATCTGTAATATTAAAGCAAATAATATTAGAAGGAATTAGATAGTAAAAATTTCTCTGTGTTTTAAGAATACATAAATAGCATTACTTCAAATTTATTTTCTTTTCCAGAATATATACTTATTCAATATTCGCCGGATGTTTTTCGTATAATATTCTCGTTTTAATTCATTTCAAATTACTGATTCTATTAAGTAGGGGTGCACAACCTTTTGAACAGAAGAGCCACTTACAAATATGTCTAAGTTGTCGAGGGCCACATCAATAACACAGAGAGAATTTGATTTCGTGGAGATGATGTGTGGCCTATAATCGGATAAAAAATATGGTTTCAGAGGAAAGTGGGAAGGAGGGGGGTTATGGTTACCCTTTTAAGTTCGCTTACCTACTTAAAATATCCTATTCAGTTGGTAAGGATGTATCAGCAGTTTTTATGTTTGTATATTTAACAATTATAGCGAGGATTATTTTCATTATGTAATTAATCATTATTCCTGGATTTTATACCGGAGAGTAAAATTTGTTTTATTAAAAGTGCTAGAAAGCAAACATAAATGGGTGGTACTGAACAAAATATGAACTTTATGAACGAAGGAGAGAGAAGGAGCCGACAAACAAGATCTTTAAGTGTCTGATCAATGAAATACCGATTTTTCTGCACCCGATCAACAAAACTTGCTCTGTTTAAGAAACCTATCGATAAATTCCACAATCTTTTTGTGCCTGTTCTACAAAATTTGCAATTCTTACGAAACCGATCGCGAAATTTCACGATTTTTCCACGCTTAATCAACAATATTCACGATTTTCATGAAAACAATCGATGAAATTTGCAATATTTAAAAATCCAATCAAACAAATGTGATTTTTACAAAACTGATTGACAAAAGTCGTGATTTTTACTAAGCCGATTTAAAAAAAATTGCGATTTTTCCTAACATGATGGATGAAATTTTCGAATTTTCATGGCTGTTAATGAAATTGTCGATTTTTTCTTGCCTGGTCAACACTTTTGCGTGATTCACTTTTTTTACGAAGCCGATCGACAAAATTCGTGATTTTTGTTATTTTACATTACGAAGAACGTAATGAATTGGGGTTTAGAATAGCAGAGTACTAGAGTACAGTGGAAAGCATTATTCTTGTTGATTTTATTAAACCCCCCAAAATTAAATTATGTTAACTATTGTAAATAAAGACATTGTTAATTTAAATTAATGTTTAAATTAAATGTAAGTACTTTAAACAAAAATAAAGATAACATATTTAAAATACATATCCATTTATTAAAGTTCAATATATATATATTCAACAGAAACATACTTATTCTATTTCATAATAAAACAACAATTAAATCCATTAAAATCTTTAAATAATATAACATTTACCCATAAAATTAATTTATTTATAGAGGAGAATATCAGAACGAAAAAGACTAGACTCACGACATGATTGCTTTTATGCATATTATCAGCTACAATCCAGGACACCGATGCAAAGGCTTGATCCATTCTTAGGAAGACCTTACTACTTCATTAAAGGAAGTGCTTTACCTCAAGAATGATCCGACACAAGAAAATACACTTGCCTCTATCACTGGCATACTTAAGCTTCTATGGAAATTACACAACAGTAAGTCTCTACTTGAGAATCTGACGATTACCAGTTCAAACAGGGAAAGAGGTTTACACAAACACCGATTTCACTCTTCCCAATAAATACTTTAAATCGCTTTCACGGCATTAAAAAAAATAAAAAATAAGGCTCGTCATTTCATTCCAGGAGACAGCAGCCATAGTTCTTTATAACACCAAGATGACTCACATTAAAAGTCCTTTAATAAGGAAGATGAACTTAAAAGTAGAAGCCAGGCTGAACTAAAATCATTTTTAAACATTTATGATACTGACCAAACGTATGATAAAACTTTACTCAAAACATTAGAACAGTTGAACTAACAGCGGCGGATAGAAAGCGTGAATGAACTGATAAGAACCTGCCTGCTATTCTATTTATATCTTACCGGCAGTCTAAAACGAAACTCTACGCATGACAGCTCATCCTTCGACCGGTTTCCGTAATATGCAAAACTAAAGATGTTGTGGATTGCGATACGATCTACGATCGCGACGCCATCTAGTATTACTTCTGTGAATTACTCAATTAAACAAATGGAATTAGACCGGGAAATACGTATGGGAGTTCAATATGTTGCCAGTGTTTATAAAGTACAGACAGGCGGTTTTAGAAACAAGTTTCTTTAAATAGAATTATACTTTATAGGAAATAACTATTGTTTGAAAAAGTAAGTTAAATTTATTCAATTACTTTAATAAAGTTATTTAAAAATAAACTATTGAAATGACTTATTTTTAAAGAGGTTTTATGATAACTTTAGTAAGTTAAATACAAGTAATTAATATATGGAGATAATTAATGTAGGTACTTAAAGAAATGAATTAATGAAGATATTTAATTTGAAAAGTATTATAAATTAGTGCAAGGGTGATAAGAAAAAGGTCCTACTATTTCTGACAATTTTTACTAGTCGATCGACGAAATGCGCGATTTTTACGAAGCTGGTTGACAAAATGCGCAATTTTTCTAAAGATGATCGAAGAAATGAGCGATTATTCTTTGCATGATCGACAAAATTCACAATTTTTAAGAAGCGAATCGAAGAAATTCACAATTTTTCCGTGCTTGATCAATAAGATTAGGAATTTTTACGAAGCCAGTTGACAAAATGCATGACTTTTACAAAGCTGATTGATGATATTCGGGATTTTTCTTCGCATGATCGGCAAAATTCGCGATTTTTACGAAGCCGATCAGCGAAATTCGCGGTTGTATACTAAGCCGATCGGCGAAATTTGTGATTTTTACGAGACCGATCGACGAAATTTGCAACTTTTACAAAGCTGATCGACGAAATTCGCGATTTTTGAGAAACCAATCGACAAAATTCGCGATTTTTTTGCATGATCGACGAAAATCACGATTTTTTTTTAGCATGATCGAGAAAATTGACATTTTTCCTGCACCTGATCAATAAAGTTAGCGATTTTTACAAAACCGATCTGCATATTTCACGATTTTTACAAAGCCGATCAACGACATTTGTGATTTTTACAAAGCTGATTGACGGAATGCGCAACTTTTATGAAACAATCGACGAAAAGCGCAACTTTTACAAAGCTGAACGATGAAATTCGCAATTTTTCTTCATATGATCGATGAAATTTGCGATTTTTATGCGTCTGATCAACAAAATTCGCGATTTTTATGAAGTCGATCGAGAAAATTCTCAATCTTTACGCTTCTAATTGGGAAAATTCGCAAATTTTCGCAAACCGATCGAATTTTTTAAAAAAAACTGATCGACGAAATTCACGATTTTTTCTCACATAATTGATAAAATTCAAAATTCTTCCGTGCCAGATCTATTAAATTCGCGATTTCGCCACCTGTAACTGACAAAATCTTCTTTTTTTTATGCGGCAAGATGAAATTTAAGATTTTCTTCTGCACATCATCGCAAAATTCGCGTTTTCTCTGTAACTTATAAAAATGAAATTTTCGATTTTTTCGTCCCTGATCGGCAATTCTTAAGTGACTGATGAAATTTTATTTTTTCAAGGTAAATTGACAGAATTTACAATTTTGTTTCAACTTAAGCACCAAATTTGCAATTTTTTTAATTTGTAAATTATCGAAGTTCGCAGGCCACACGTTAACCCATCGCGGGCCACAGGTTGTGCATCCCTACTATAAAGACTTTAATATTTATTTGGTTTTATGATATTCCTACATACAAGCTTGATACCTTATTATAACATTAACAAGTGTATTATTTTTTTCTGCATACACGTATACAGGGATGCCACTTTTCCGCCGAAAGGCGGATTTCCTCTTTTTTTTTAATTTTTAAGAATTCTCTATTTTCGTCAAGCTATCACGAAATAAAATAGCGATTTTCGTCCAACGATCGCGAAAAAATAGCGATTTTCGTCGAACGATCGCAAAATAAAACGGGAATTTTCGTCAAACGATTGCGAAATTACACAGCAATTTTCGTCAAGCGATCAAGAAATACAACAGCTTTTTTCGTCAAGTGATCGCGAAATATAGCAGCAATTTTCGTTAAAAGATCGTGAAATATAACAGCGATTTTTGTTAAAAGATCGTGAAATATAACAGCGATTTTAGTTAAAAGATCGCGAAATATAAAGGTGATTTTTGTCAAAAGATCGCAAAATAAAACGGTTATTTTCATCAAACGATCGCGAAATACAACAGCTTTTTTTCGTCAAGTGATCGCGAAATATAGCAGCAATTTTCGCTAAAAGATTGTGAAATATAACAGCGATTTTCGTTAAACGATCGCGAAATATAACGATGATTTTTGTCAAAAGATCGCAAAATAAAACGGCTATTTTCATCAAACGGTCGCGATATAAAACAGCAATTTTCGTCAAACGATCTCGGAACGAAACTGTGATTTTCGTGAAACGATCGCAATGTGAAACGGTGATTTTTGTCAAACGATCTCGAAACGAAACGGTGATTTTCGTCAAACGATCGCGATGTAAAACGACCATTTTCGTCGAACGATCATGATGTAAAACGGCAATTTTCGACAAACGATCGCGATGTAAAACGGCGGTTTGCGTCAAACGATCGTGATGTAAAACGGCGATTTGCACCAAACGATCGCGAAATAAAACGGCAATTTTCGACAAACGATCGCGATGTAAAACGGCGATTTGCGTCAAACGATCGTGATGTAAAACGGCGATTTGCATCAAACGATCGCGAAATAAAACGGCGAGTTTTGTCAAACAATCGCGATGTAAAACGGCGATTTTCGTCAAACGATCGCGAAATAAAACGGCATTTTCCGTCAAACAATCATGAAATAAAACAGCTTTTTTTGTCAAGTAAAAAAAAAAAACAAAACAAAAAATAAATAAATAAAAAAAATAAATAAATAAAAAATAAATAAAAAAACTTGCACATTTTTGCTATTTACTCCTGGAATAATCATCGAATCTATTGCTGGGTTACTTAAATTGATTTAAAATGATGTGATACATAAAATTCCTCACTGAATTTGTTGCTGGATTGAATTAATTCATATAAAATACTGTAAACTAAAGAAAAATCATTTTTATTTACTCTTATAAATTAAAAGTTTACAAAAAAAACTGCAATTTTTTTAAAATTTACTATAAACAATATAGATTACAAAATTCATGCATAAATGTTGTGAAAAATGTCGTAAATTTTACTTTACGCATAATTTCCTCTTTTTGGCTATTTTCTGAGTGGCATCCCTGCATATATAAGTAAAATAATAGCAGAAAATTCTCGGGGATCACCTTGTTTAAATTGCTGAATATACTCTTTGAAGAAATAAGTTTTAAAATATTTTAGCACGCATTTTCATGCATATATCCCTGACAAATATTAATAAAACATATAGGATCCTTTAGTATTATAAAACTGAAATTTTATGAAACTCATAGTATCATACAGACCTACCGTCAGGAGAAAAACTCTGAGAGGGGTTGTTTCTTCGAAAGATACCAACTGACAGAGGTGGTTTGAAATCCGAAGACTGCGATAATCTCCCCTTTTTTTTCGCTCTTATACAAAAGAAGCCAACAGTACTGCGGTCACCCTAAAATAAAGTGGACGAGTCCGTTTCTATAGTGACCACAGGGAGAAAGATATTTTTTTCACGGTCTTTCTCGTTATGGGTGGACTGTAACTCAGTACTTTTTTTCATAAACGACTAGAATTTTTAAAATACAGCTTACACAAACACTTTGACAAACTTGAGAAATACAGCTTAATTGACGAGAAGCCTAATTAACATGTCTTTAAACAAAGAATGAAAAGTTTGAAATGGAAAAAAGCTAAAATTTATTATTGACCATAAATAGCGGTATGTATAAAATCAATGTTTAGTTGGTAACTTATACGGGAAGAACGTTGAAAAAGTTCCCATTGAAATCGTATTATAATTAGGAAAACTGGGATTTTTGGGGAAGGAGAAAGGAGAGGGGAATGTAATTGGTGTAGAACTGGAAAAGTAAACATATAAAATAGTAAACCAAACAAATAGACTATTTATTCACATTAAATGTATAGTATACTCTTATTTAAAAGAATAATTCTGCATGAAATACCCATTTAGTTAAATGGAAGGGTGATTACACTCGCCCCTATTTCCCTCTTTTATACTTAACTAATGAACTTTCAAAACTAATAAGGAAAGCTCTTTATTAAAATAAGCATGTATACCAAATTTGAAATAAATCGAATAATTCTGCATGAAAATGCCATTTAGATAAATAAAGAGGAGAGGAGCCTTATCAGAATAAACTGGCATAACAAATATGTAGCAAATCGGATAATTCTACGTAAAAAAACGTTTATATAAAATTAAGGGTGTATTAGCCTACCCCCCCTCCCCTTCATACCTAACCAATAAATCCCAAAAATTAATAAGAGAAGCGTTTTATCAGAACGAACTTACTTACAAATTTCGAAGCAAATCAGATAATTTTGCACGAAAACCCCATTTATCTAAATACCCACTCTACGTTTCTCCGTTAACTTCCAAAACTAAGCAGGAAAGAATCTTATTAGAATGAAGCTATATACAAAATTTGAAAAAAATGAAACGATTCTGCATGAAAACCCTTTTATCTAATTTAAGGGGGAGGCTTTGTTCCACCCTTTATACGTATCTAATGAATCGCTAAAACTAATCAGGGAAGCATCTTATCAAAATGAACCTATATAAAAAATTTGAAACAAATCTGATAATTCCGCACGAAAACCCTTTTATCTGAATAAGGCAAACTCCTGTACCCCCCCTTTATACTTAATCAATGAACCTGTTTCATAATTTTATTTTATGTTTAACATAAGGAATTATGCAAATTTCATGCATATTTTAAAAATGAGTCTGAAAATATGTCAAAAGATTTTGAGTCGTTGAGCGTGAAAAGATATTTTTAATATTGCAATTTTATAATATTGCCTTAACACAATTCTGTTAAAACTAGCTTTTGCGAGAAAATTACATTAAAAACTCCTCAAAAGTAGTCAGATAAAAATATTAACCAATGTTTGTCTCTAATAGTGATTTAGTTTTTGTTGGTGAAATTAATACTTAACACTGAACCATTCCTCCACCTGCAGGCCGAGCTGAAAGGCATTTTTTTAAAATACACATATAGAAAATTGTCAATAAAGACGTTTTTCTTGTTTATCGTATGTATGCATTTATATATATCATTTGGGATCAAACGGTTTTGCATCTAATTAACAATTTTCTCACTAAGTTTTAGTGCTGAGATAAATATCGATTTTACTAGAACTTTTGAATAACAACAAGTATTAAAAATGGTGATTATTTCTAAACAATAGCAACATTTTCATCCCAAAATTACATAATCGGGAGGAAGGGGGGCTAACATTTAGGGGAACGCACGTAAAATATAGATTTTGGGGGCACTCGTAGGTTTGATCAAATGCAAAATATGGTAGATCAGATCTCTATGGATGATTTTACATTGATGGCACCATTTTTGTCCCGAAACTTTTAAAAGTCATTACCTAAAAATATAGCTTTTAGGCGAACTTTCAGGCTTGGTTAAACACTAAAAACGGTTAATCAAATCTCTACAGACGATTTTATATAAGAAGGTCGTAAACGCAACCTACCTTTAACCTAATCATAACCTACCTGACAGACCATGCATACAGATGGCTAGCAAAATCTACAGCATGTACGAGGCTCAAAATTTTTTTTTAGAGTAGCCCCAAATCTCTCCTGATGTACCTGAGCTTCAGAATTTCGAAATTCCAATTATTAACTGAGTAATTAATTAAAATCCAGAACTCATTCTCATAAAAAAAAAATTTTTTTCACTTTTTTCTCCATTCGCTTGCTTATGGTTGGTTGGTTGTTTAAAACTTTTGGCACAATAATTAAAAATCTGCGACAGAATTAAAGAAACTAATTTAAAAGTGACTATTTTTTCTTTTCCAAAGACCTTTAAAATTCATAGACTGGCAAACATCCAGTTTAATTTAGGATTTTGATCACAGCTGTTGTACGTCAGAATGTTGGCACTTCGTACATTAGAATGTATATCTGGTTAATGTTGCAGTAAAAAAATACATATACGAGGCTTTTCTAGGAGTTATTTTTTTAATCATTAAATTTAAATGTATTCTATTTAATGTAAAACTTTTATAAAATAAAATGGCTGTTATGTGTACAATTGTTCAAATCGGCAGACGATTAATACACCATCAGAGGTGCCAAGTATTACAATTTGTCCGTAATTATTACGGATATGCAACAAAAGTTATGGCGTTACGGGCATCGGATAGAAATTACAGATAAAAAAATCGTGAAATTCATCAAAGAATCGCTTGAAAAACCCAAATTTCGATATAGAATCTCGGGTGAAAAACAGAAAAGATTGTGCAAAAATATGTGCATTTCATCAAAAAGTCATGAAAAATGTGCAAATTTCATCAAAAGATCACGTAAAACCTGCACATTGTGCCAAAAGATTGCAAAAAACATGCTCATTTTGTCAAAAAATCACTTAAAATGCGCAAATTTCGACCAAAAATTGCTTATAACACGCACATTTCGTCAAAAGATCGCTTAAAACGCACTTATTTCGTCCAAAAAATCACTTAAAATGCGCTCATTTCATCAGAAAGTTGTTTAAAATGCGCTCATTTCATCAAAAAGTTGCTTAAAACGTGCACATTTCGTCAGAAGGTCGCAAATAACGTGCACATTTCGTCAGAATGTCATGAAAAACGTGCACATTTTGTCAAAAAATCGCAAAAACGCGTAAAATTCGTCAAAAAATCTTAAAAGATCACTTCAAACGTGCTCATTTCGTCAAATAGGTGCTTAAAACGCGCTCATTTCGTCAAAAAGTTGCTTAAAGCACGCACATTTCATCAAAAGATCGTAAAAAACGTCACATTTCGTCAAAAGATCACGAAAAACACGCACATTTCGTCACGAGATCGCGAAAAAAGCGCATATTTAGTCTAAAAATTTCGAAAAATGTGGAAATTTCGTCCAAACATGAATATTTGCCCCCCCCCTCCCCTCCCCATACACACAACACACCTCCACCCACCTGCTCCCCATTTTCTGAACTCTGGTTACTGATAACTTTTATTGAAACTTGGCATCTCTGCACCATAATAAATTACCAAATAGCAAAGCTAATTATTTCTATTTAATGTATTTCTGTTGTTCGATAAAACCAGACTATTATTAAAATGATGTTGTCAAACTTGGCTTTTTGAAAAAAATATCCAGACGTAATAGACCAATGAAGATCGCCATGAGACAACAATTTTTTGTAAATTAAGATTTTTTTTCGAATAAAATTTTTAGTTTCGGATTGGGTTTATGTCCATGGAAATTATTTTGTTCTGTTCGGATCCAGTTATAGTTATTTGGAATAACATTGTCTGTTTCGAAATTGACTCTGTTCAGATTTCGGGGGTTTTTCAAATTGAATTTTTATGTTCAGCTCAAATAACATGTATACAGAAATTATTTTGTCGTAATTGGATTGGTTTATGGTTCATTTGAATATTTTTGTCCGGTTCAAATTTGCATTGGGTTAGATTCCAATATTTTTTCATATTAAATTTAAGTTTGGTTCGGATTGCAATTTTGTCTGGATGGGTTGCAATTACATTTACGGTTAGTCTTAGGTTATATTTAATTTCCGATTAGGATCCAGTTAGATCACGGTTAAGTTACAGTTAGGTTAAGGTGCAGTTAGGTTATGGTTAGATTACGGATAAGGTTGCGATAAGATAAAGGCTAGAGGCTACATTTATGTTATGTTTAAGTTACAGTTATAGGTTACGGTTAAGTCGCAGTTAGTTTACAGACAGGTTACGGTTACGATACAATTAGTTACGGTTAGGATTTTGACCACAGTGTGAACATTATGCATGCTTTGAAAAAATAGACTTTTTTTTTTACAATGGCTCTGAAATTATAATATTATAAACATTTAGATTATATTTTATACATAGGTGCCTATTTTATATTAATCTTCCGTAATACATGTGTTAATTGGATCCTAGTTTAATAAATTTCAAACCAGAAATTTTTTTTAAGGAAATGAAATTAAATGAGTGCTACTTAAACAATCGAAAGTAAATAAAGAAAGATTCATGAAATAATTTTTTTGGTTCGAAATGAGGTTAACCTGGATCAAACTAATCCAGGTATTATGGAAGATTAGTTGAAAGTTCACAGCTATTTTCATAATATTATATACTTTTAGCCAATCATTCAAGTATCGATTTCATTCAGATTAGGGAGTGATATAATTAGTTTGAAATTCAAAATATTTCACTTGATATTTCTATGTGAAAAAAAGTAATTAGTTATATGACTTAGCAGTGATTGTGAACATGTCTTTCATTAAATACTAGCAGCAAATGTAAAGATCAAAATCTTCTACTTACCTTCTCGATCAGGTAAGTTCTGGCTGCTTCTTTTCGATAATATAGGATCTGCGCCAGGCTGGTATCAATTAAATACTATAAACTCAAGAAAGATGCAGCATTGATTTAAAAATTATGTACAACTATCTCGTTAAAAATGTAAACTCTCGTTAAACTCTCGTAAACTATACTTTCGTTCTTCTTTATTAATTTTGCAGTTGTCTATGAATCTTTTCATAAATGCAGTGATTCTGATTATTTTCTTGAACTGGGAAACTCGAGTAAAATATGGGAATTCTTCATCTAGAGCAATCAAGGAAGATACAACTGTCTTCTTTTTTTCTTTATCAATTTCCTCTTTTTTCGGAGCTATGTCAAAGGCTGGCCACAAGTCTGGTTCCAGTTTCAACCATATTGGACTTTCATGCCATTTCTTAACTTTTAGTGTTTCCACAGAGCATCCTCTTGATGGTACATCAGCTGGATTTATATCACCAGGAACAAACTTCGTCTTCCGGATTACTGTGTTTTCTAATTTCCTTTACTCGGTTCATCACGAATACACCCCAGTTTTCATCATTCTTTATCCAATATAGGGTGTTCATCGAATCTGACCAATAAAATGTGGGAATATTTTCATATTTTAAATCTTGTTTAACAGTTTCCATCAGTCTGATTCCAATAGTACAAGCTAATAATTCGAGTCTACAAATGGATGTAGGTTTCAGGGGGGGGAAGGGGGGACTCTTGCACGAGCTTGTACAAGTTGACATGATATTTTAGCCTTTTCTTTACACCTTAAGTAAATGCATGTGGCATATGCCTTTTGTGAGGCAGAAGCATCACAGAAAACATGAAAAGAAAATTCAGTATCTAAATCAGAATTAAGCATCATTTGTCTAGGGATCTTCAGTTCTGCCAAATGGGTCAAATCATTTTTCCACTTAATAAATGTTTTACAAATATCTTCAGGAAGAGGTTCATCCCATGTAACTTTCAGTTGCCAACACTTTTGCAATAAAAGCTTTGGAATAAATGTTATGCTACAAGTAAAGCCTATCGGGTCATAAATCTTGTGAGCTTCTGACAAAATAACTCTTTTTGTGATGAATTTATTATTAGATTCGTTTAAACTTCTAATATCACAACTCAAAGTATCATCGTACAAATCCCAAATGAGACCAAGAATAGGGACTGTTCTCCTTTCATTAGGATCCTCAAAAGTTTCAAATTTTGAATTATCAGATGATGAAATTTCCGAAAAGCTGTCATTACAGGCAATTTGGTTCGTCAATGGCAAATTAATAAGCCCAATCTTGCAATTCAAATTTAGCACTAGCCAAAATTTCAATCGAATCATTTTTGAATTTACTTAACTCATCTTCATTATTCACACTTGTGACTAAATTGTCAACATACCAAGATTCAGAAAGTTTCTTAGCCGTCGCTCTGAGATGTTCAGGAACATCATTCATTAACTTTGTTAAAGTAGCACTCAATAAGAAAGGACTACTGGATATTCCAAAAACGACTCTTTTATGTCTATATATCTTCAACTGATCTGGGTTCCCTTGTTCCCACCACAGGAACCTCAAAAAGTCACGATCATTATGGTTAAGCCCTATTTGCAAAAAGGCTCTTTTTATATCAGAACTTACACCTATTGACTTTTCACGAAATCTGTTAATAATTGCAGGAATAGTTTCTATCAAATTAGGCCCCTTTTCTACACAATCATTTATTGAAGGAAACCCCTTAATTTTCACCAACCCATCAAATACTGGTCTTATTTTGGTTGTTTTGGAATTCATTCTAATAATGGCACGATGGGGTAAATAATGGCAATAATTATCATATTCATTTTCAGGTACAGTTTCTATAATTTTCTCTTCCTCCCAAGATTTGAAAACCGCTTCATAATCTTCTAAGAAACCCTTGTCTCTTAAATTTTTTACTGTATTCTTTAATCTTTTCTCAGCGATTTCTCGATAATTAGGGAGTGGGGGGTGGCTTTCGACCCAAGGTAAACAGACTTCAAATCTGCCTTCTTCATCCCTTTTTACCGCCGAAAGAAAATGTTGCAGTGTTTGCTCATGCAATTCCTTTTTAGATTCATTAACAGATGGATCTAAAATGCCTTGAATATCAAGATTCCATAATTCAGCAATTTTATAATCTGACACATACATCGAAAAGATAAATGAGTTATCAATTTTATTTTCTATTTCTAAAGGAACTTTTCCCATAATAGTCCATCCTAAATAAGTTTCGACACATATTAAACCAGATTTTAATTTTCTTATCTTGCCCGTAAGTAACTTTCCCGCAATATCTGCTCCTATCAGAGCATTAATTTCAGTTGGCGATGATTCAAACAATAGCTTATTTTTCATACGGATAGTGTCATTCAAAAAGATTCTATTTTGTTTGAGCTCATTTAACAGAGGTTTTACATCAATTTGTGGAACATCAGAACAAAT
This sequence comes from Maratus speculifer, assembly GCA_964019185.1. Classification (NCBI taxonomy): domain Eukaryota; kingdom Metazoa; phylum Arthropoda; class Arachnida; order Araneae; family Salticidae; genus Maratus; species Maratus speculifer. The sequence goes on along the minus strand of OZ025292.1, from coordinate 144,958,948 downwards.
TTTAGTTTGATCAAAAGCCTTAAAATTACACTTGTAATCACCTTTTACACTACTCAGATTTACAACAAACTGTTTATAAATTTCAGACATTTCCCTTCCACCAAATAAACTATGAATAATGTTACTCTCACTTAAACTTTCATATTGCATCACTTCAGCAACAAACTTTGAAATGTAGGATTTTTGTGATCCAGAATCGATTAAGCATCTAACAAACTTATCTTGACCATTTCCGCAAATTCTTACAATTAAAGTTTGCAATAAAACTTTCTGTGTACATGTTTTATTCGTCAAAGTGAAATTTTTCTCATTAGTTTCCTTTTTCTCATTAACTTTATTGCCCTTATCACAAATTAAGGAATAATGTTTTCCACTGCAATGTTCACATCTTATTTTCGAAAAGCAATCTTTTGCTAAATGATTTCCCTTTTTCATACAGAGGTAACACATTCTGTTTTTTCTTAAATATGCTTTCCTTTCTGCTACGGACTTAGAGCAAGCTGCAGAAATGTGTTTTACTGATTCAGCGGAATCTCTGCAAAAGATACACTGATTAATCGTAACCTTCAATGAAGCAGCAGTAGGAACTGTAAACTTATTTATTGTTCTATCCCTCTGCACTTGGGGTGCATTTCGAACAATGAGCCTGTCTTGTATTTGAATTGCGTTTTCTCTGCATTCGATCTCAGCTCATAAAAAATCAAGTAGTTCATTAACTTCAAAAAGATTTTCCTGTGACTTTCGTTTACGCTGAAATTACAAATTTAACTCATTGGGAATTAATCTCAGTAAAATTGGGGTAAGTAACGTACCATATGTACCAGAAGTTATTTCAAGAGAATTCAAACTTCTGATTTGTGTTTCGATACTGTCATACAGTTTCCGTAGTGCGAAAATGTTATTTACATTCTTAACAGTTTCTAAATTCAGTAATTTTCCCATATGAGCATTAATTATCAAGTCTTTACGACCAAAACGTTTTTTAAGTAGCTCAATAGCTGCTGTATAATTTTCACTTGATAGTGAAAAACCACTAATTGCACTAGCAGCAGCTCCGGTAAGAAAAGAATGTAAGTAATTAAATTTATCAATATCGTTTAAACTGTCATTCTGGTGTATAGCATTATCGTACTGGTTCCAGAAAGTTAACCAATGAGCAGGATCTCCACTAAATTTATCAATGTTCAATTTTGGTAACTTCTCTTTAGAATGAGAACAAGCAGCTAAATTTTCTATTAAAATACTCTCATTCATTGAATTCGTTTTCTTAACAAAACACTCAGGTTCAACTTTCGTTTTAACAACATAAGTTAATTTCGATTTCATTGAAATTATTTTCTCGAAATAACTTTCAGCAGTTTCAAATTCAGTTTCTAATTCGCTGTCATTTTTCATTAAATGTTGAATTTGTTCATCTAAAGCCATTAAATTGCTGTATTTCGTACTTAACTGATCAATATGTTCCGCAAGAACGGAAATTTCATGTTCTGTTTGTGAAAGATACACTTCACAAGTATTAATTAATTTTGTAGTTGCTGTTCGAGAAACCGTACGTTTCTTCTTTAATTTTTTAAGATCAGACATATTTTAATCAATAATTTGAAATACTATTACTTTTCGAAATACAACAATTCAATAACTTTCAAAATAATCCTGTTCTCAAAATATGTTAAATATCAATATTATCAGTATTATTATCTTTAATAGAATTAAGTATTTAACACTTATTTATTTCTATACTCAATTCTTCATTCAATCTATGACAATAAAACAATAATATAATGATTCTCTTTCAGAAGTATATAATTTTTCATTCAATCTAAACCACCTGGCGTCTCTGAATTCGGGCGCCATAAGAAATATGTGAACATATCTTTCATTAAATACTAGCAGCAAATGTAAAGATCAAAATCTTCTACTTACCTTCTCGATCAGGTAAGTTCTGGCTGCTGCTTTTCGATAATATAGGATCCACACCAGGCTGGTATCAATTAAATACTATAAACTCAAGAAAGATGCAGCATTGATTTAAAATTATATACAACTGTATTACAATCTTATTTACAGCGTGTTTTAACATGGAATATTAGAAATTTCATCAATACGAAGTCACAGCTCTGTTCAAATCACAAAAAAATTCAATTCTACATATCCATAGCAACGTCGGAAAAAAAAACATTCTAAAAAAAAAACATTTTATCAGTTCATTTCAGTTCAAAAAAAAAAAAAGAAAAAAGTTCTGTTATCATACAAAAGTTACGAATTGATTAAAAAAGAAAAAAGTGCGTTCAGTCTTTACAAAGAGAAACAGAGGGAGCTGTCCACGACAGTGATTTTTACAGATAAATATCAACGCTTTAACAGAAAAATTGTGCAATTGCTGCTTACATATTCCCTCCCGCTTTCATTGCAGTCATTTTGACCATTTTTACAGTTTTTTTAAACCAATTTCTCACACAGTCAGCGGCCACGTATTTCAGACAATGCATTTCCATATATTTCTAGTTAAAGAGAAAATCATACAAATTTCAAGTTTGTTTAATATTATTTCATATCTGTGCAACGCCAGGCAGGTCAGCTAGTTTATTATAAAATTGAACATTCCATTGAATTTGAGCTATTATGTAGAAAACTTGTTCTTTTTAAACAAAATTTAAATGTTAAACGTTGAAATAAAAAAAAAGATTGTAAAAAATGTTTAAGAATGGAATTGTTATTATCTTGACATACGTGTGCAAGAAATGCCATATAATTTAGGGATCCAATGAATATTTGGCCGATATTTGGTATTCGGCCTGGCCAAATAATAAAGCATTCAACTGATACAAAAAGAAAATCATTTGTATAATAAATAATATCAATTTATGAGATTTTAAATGACACACATTTAGGTTTATATTTATGTGTTACACATTAATGAAATTTAAATATTTATTAAATTTAAACCCTGGTCTATCGTTCCCGCATCTATCGTTTTCCCGCATCTATCGTTTTTTTCTACGGTTCCCTGCATAAATTAGACTTAAATAATGTTAAAGAAACCCACAAGTATCATTCTTCAAAAAGTTGTTTTCCCACATTCATTGTTGCAAAATTTTTCTCATCGCTGAAATGAAATTTAAAGTCATTCGAAACCTTATGACATACGAGCTGGAATTACTTTTTCTATCCTAAAATAACTCATTTGTGCTGTTTATGGCGACATTAATGCTGATGAAGAATGGTTATATATAGCAGAGGGTGTGATTATGTTTCTATTGAATCAAAATGTTGTGACATGTGTCCTAAACATAAGAGAAATATGTGATAATGCAAAAAATGAAAATAGTGGCGAAGAAGCAGAAGATACGTGCATGCCGATGAAGCTGAGCCACCTTTGCCATGTTTGTCTGATTCAATTACGACATTTGAAACTATACGAATTTTTATGTATGCCTATGAAATTTTAGAAAATGACCAGAAAAATATTGCATATCTTGAAAAATTTGTTTTTGATTAAATAAAATAAATGAAAAAAACAAACTTAGCTTTACTGATTTTTAAAAATAAATACAGTAGACTCCCTTAAATCCGCACTCCTGAAATCTGCAACTCTCTAAAATCCACACATATTTTACGGATGTAAACAATGAAATATTCTGTTCAGATGTAATTGCAAAATTTGACTTTTTTAGGTTTCTATCAATTCCATATATTTTTTAATTTGTAATTTTTGTTAAGGTTATTGAATTCAATTTTTTTTCATGGAGAAAGAATAATTTATTTCTGAAAAAATAAAGGTGTTGCTAATATCATTGATAATCACAATCTTACCAAACATATTTATGTATTAATCAAGCTCTTTTAGTTATTAAGTCTGGCTAAACCTCAAATAAAGCTTCATTATTTTATGATCTTGATGTGAATTAGTAATGTACCTTTATGAGACAAGTTTCATTGAATAATTTAGGAAAAACGCATATCATCTCTATAATGAATATTTAATTGTACATTATTGATTATTAATTTGACTTTTGCTTTTAGTATTTTTATCATTTTAAAAACTATCTAATTTTTTATTATTTTAGTTTATTACTTATTATAATATTTTAGCATATTGTAAGCATTCATTATACTTTTGATTTCATTATTAATTACATTCAAATTACTGTTTTTAAAAAAGTAAACAAAGCAATGACCAGAAATCTGTTGTCTAGTGTTAAACAATTTTAAACCTTTTGGTCTCATTGCCTCATTAAAGTCTTTTCATTATATCAATAGCATCTTTTATTTTATTTTTATAATCATTTAGTTTTATTCTTAATATTTTAAAATGAAACTTACCTTTTCTTAGCCAGGTGCAATTCCTTTAATCTATTTAAAGTTTCATCTGTTTAAACTTAATTGTCAACTGCCGGCTATAATAGATTTCTGAAAAACGTGAAATTGTAAATAAACTGTATCTTATGGCGTAGTATGCCGATACGTTAATAGATGTCGTCGCGATCTCGTCACTTCGATCGCCAGGGTTGCCACGCCACCTGGAAAACCGGGAAAATGCAGGGAATTTTTAAAAAATCTGGAAAACACAGGGAAATTTATATCCAAACATAAACTTTTTTTTCTTTTTTTTTCTGCTTTCAAAATGAAAGCTGAATATTTTCTTATATTTTTTAAGATAAAAAATAAACCAGTGCTGTATATGAAAGTTATCCTATATTTTATGTGTCCTGTATTTTAATATAAATATTAATTTGAATGCATAAAATAGAGCAAGTAGCTTTTCCTCTTTTCTTTTTTATTTTTGCAATTTTTGTAATATTATGTTCAAGATAATTGATTTTTAGGCAAGATTCTGTAAAATTTTATATTCTTTAAATTATTCGATACAAAGTTTATAGATATTTTAACATTCATTTACAAATATTTCAAAGTATTTTTTAGCAAAATGTTTGAATATTGCTGTACTGTTTTGATTATTAATAATGTAAAATGTGGGATTCAATAATAAGTGTAACAACTTTAAAGGGCTTTTTCATTTCTTCATATCATATAATGTATTATATTTGTTTAATTAATTGGATAACGGTAAATTATAATATGTCTAATTAGACTACATACACGCATATATTTTCGCGCACTCAACATAGAAGAAACACATTACAGTACAGGGAAAACACAGGGAATTTTTTTTTCAAAATTAGAGTGGCAACCCTGATTGCGTCACTCCCATCATCCATTTCCTTGTAATGGACTGATCCAAGATTGTTCTAGAAAGAGGTCGTTTTGCGGCACGTGCCTATTCATTCAGAGTATAAATACTGGGGAAATTTCTTTCAACTTCGTTGTTTTTAAAAAGGTTTTTAAACCTATCAAGAAATGGGAAGCTTTCCTGCTTTCAAAATAGATCCTTTCACCTAGTTCGTTTTTCTAAATGCTGCATTGGTAAATATAGATTTTTATCTTAAATTAAGTTACGATAGTTTTTCAACTTTTAAAGGCATATTTTAAGCAAAAGTAATTTTCCATAGTATAGTACTGGACATTTTTTTGAAGATGTGTTTGAATTGTAAAAGATTTATCTCCTGGCTGATATGAATTATTACTGTCAACATCATTTTTGTTTTAATGAAGAAATAAAATTCTGGATTGTTTTTAAAACTGCATCTTCATTGTTTTAACACAATTTGAACCACTGTTTGCACTGCTACATTCTTGATGCTGCTAAACCTTTTAATGGCTTCAGAGTTTCCCCCAGAGGGTTTCAGGGGGGGCGCTGCGCCCCTCTTGCCCTTTAGTTTAAAAATTAGCGCCCCTCTTGCCCCTCATCCAAAAAATAGCGCCCCTCTGGTCGCTCATTCAAAAAAATAGCGCCCTTCTTGCCCCACATTTGAAAAAGCGCAGACCTTCAGCGATGATGTGAACGCGCTATAGCGCGCAAATTACGCAAAAAATCGGCGACGGAACGCAAAAATAACTCTTATGCTTCCCATGAGACGCGTAACTTCGTTAAAAAATCGCGAAAAAACGGCAAATTTTGTCAAAAAATGGCGAAATAATGACTAATTTCCGGCAAGATTCGCAAAAAATAGCTAATTTCGTCACAAAATCCCGAAAAAGCGGCAGATTTCTTCAAACGATCGTGAAAAAACGACAAATTTCGTCGATAAATCGCGATAAAACGGAAATTTTTGTCAAACGATTCGCGAAAAACGGAAAATTTCGCCAAAAGCTCACAAAAAACGGCAACTTTCATAAAAAATTGCGAAAAAACGGCAGATTTCGTCAAAAGTTTTGCGAAAAAAACGGCAAATTTCGTCCACAAATCGCAATAAAATGGAAAATTCTGTCAAAAAATTCCCAAAGTAACGGGAAATTTCGCCAAAAATTCAGGAAAATATCCAGAAAAAACGGCAAATTTCGCCAAAAGATCGCAAAAAAATACAAATTTTGTAAAGTTAATTACAGAATTGAATTTTTCTGTTCTAAAAACTAATTCTCCTGCTCCAAAATTGTGTTTTTATTGCTGCAAAAGAGGATTTTTCTAATCCACAATCATTTTTGTACAAAGAGAAAATTGCACCGGGGCATAATTAGATTACTTTAGGGTCGCCCCCCCCCCTTTTCTTGTGACAGCCCAGAAATGACGTCTGTACTATAAATTTGGTGCCTTCTAAATTTCTGCGCCCGAGGTGACCACCTCCCCCCGTACGTTTCTGTTCAGAATCCGTCACAAATTTGCCGTTTTTTCGCGATCTTTTCACGAATTGTCATTTCTCCCCTTTTTAAGCAAAATCTGCCGTTTTTTAGTGATTTCTTAACTAAACCTGATGTTTTTTGCGATCTTTTAACAAAATCTGCCGTTTTTTGCGATTGTTTAATAAAATTTACCTTTTTTTTTTTCAATTTTATGAAATTTTGGGACTTTTTTCTGGATTTTTTACGAAATTTCTGTATTTTAACGATTTTTTGAACAGCTAGATTTTAGATCCAACTCTATAAAAGTGCCCTTAAAAATCAAAAAAGTGCCCTGAAGAATGTAGAAAGTGCTTTTTTCAGAACAGTAGTGCCCTGCCCCTTTTTAAACCTGGAGGAAACTCTGGGCTTCTCATAGGCATAAATTTGCATTTCCACAAGCATATGTTTGTCTACTCTGCTAATGCGTTAAGTTGTATAAATTAATGTAGTTTACTTAACTACATTTTTAACAAAATCTGCAAAATTCTAAAATCCACAAAACTTCTGGTCCCAAGCTGTGCGGATTTGAGGGAATCTACTGTATCAATTTATCTTCGATTTACTTTTTTTACAAATTAATAAATAATATATTAGTATATATTAGAAGTAATATATTAGTAAATGTATTAGTATTTATTAGTATACTGTACACATTGCATGCATTAGTAAAGAATAAACATTGTGTTTTGAAGTTATTTCGCATTCATCATTTTCCCATATTCATGGTTTTTTTCCTGCACCCCTTGAAAAACGATGGATCGAGGTACTACTGTAGTACAATTTTATTTCAAATATTAAATATAAATTTAATAATCATTCGACTTTTCAGTACTAGATTATTTTATCAACCAATTTCACCAAATTATTCACTAAGTTATACAAATGGAAGAATGTTGCCATTCTAAAATTTTAAGATCGGAAAATTAATGAATTTAACGACTTAACCGTCTGCCTTGAGATAAATTGGAGGTAAAAGCACTGTCTCCCCATACCCTTAAGTTGAAAAAAATCACTGAAAACTATTGTTGCTTTTATTATCAAGTATAAAATTTGATTTTTTTAAGATGATTTCGGACAAAAGAATACTAATAATTTATGTATTTAAATGCAGAATTATTAAATTAAACCATAAACAGATATTTTTAAGATATTGTATTTCTGAAAATAGTGTAAGCATTTTGAATGTAATAAATAATAGTTGAATTTATTAAGGGACTCAATAAGTATCAATGATAGGATCATTCTATGCCAAATCAACCAGTGACTCAACCTGACCCTTTCAGATTTCAATAAATCTCTCAGGATTGTTTTGCCTGATGATATAAATGCGAATATATGTCCATAATTTTTTTTTTTTTTTTTGCATCAAAATTTCATGTACTTAAATATTTAATTTTTGAAAAATCATGTTTTTCAAGTTCTATGAAATGTGGAAGATTTTATGACCACTCATTTTTAAGAGGAGTTTATAAAATTTAATTCAATTTGCAAGTTGACTTTGTATAGTTAAAAAAAATGCATTTTCATCAAAAGATTGTGTAAATAATACGTTTATTGTAAAGAGTAGTTCACAAGAAAATGCTAGTTTTGCCAAATGGTCCCAAAAGAATGCTGTCTTCGTCAAAATGTTGCAAGAAAAACATGGACTTCGTCAAGATATCACACAAAAAACATGGCATTCGTCAAAATATCATAAGAAAAACATGGCTTTTGTCAAAATATCACAAGAAAAACGCAGTTTTCATCAAAAGATCCCGATAAAATGCGATTCTCATGAAAAGATCGCTGGAAAATAAAAAACAATTTTTGCCAAAAGATTGTAAAATAAAATATATATGTGATTTTCGTCAAAGAGCATTAAAAAATACATAATTTTCGTCAAAAGATTGAAAAAAAAAAAAAAAAAAAGAAACTTATGTCAAAAAATAGCAATAAATAAATAATACGAATTCGTCAAAGAATCGCAAAAAATTTGCTGCAGTATTAATGTTTTCAATAACTTTTTTGGCAGCTGAGTGGCAAATTAAACATTAATTTGCTATGTTAACTGATGTTTTAAGTGAAAACATTAAAATTTAATAAATAGAACAACTAGCTAAGATTGTTGTGTAAAACATTTCATCAAAATTATGATTTTAAAGTACAAACTTTCGTTTCAGAACTATTTACAATATTTTTATAAATGGATTCACCCTGACCCACTTCCCTCCATCTCCCTTCTCTTACCTCCAAATAGTTAAATAACAATAAATAAAATAAAACAGGATTTAAACAAAAATATTGACAATTTTGTTCTGAATAAAATAACCTTCTTAATTGTCTTGTATGCGTGCTATTTAAAATAATTTCTTATTTTCCTGTTCACGGGCTTTTCCTCTACTTTTTTCGATCTCATGTGAAACAAGCCAAAAAAACTTGCATTCTGAAACATGGACCCAGGACTGTTATGAGTCCAAAAACATCACAGAAATCGGATACTCTTTGAAAACAGAATATAAAACAAAAATCTTGTGCACAAACAGAAATAAAGAAAACTTCAACTCTTGCCTCTCCAAAGTGAAAAATTGGAGAAAAGAAAGAAAAATTTCTAGCTGAGCCCATGTATTAGAAATATAAAGGATCCCAAGTAGCTGCAGCACAGTGTGAAGAGGCTATAGAATCAGTCTTACAGCTATGACTTAAATGCGAATTATAATACAATGTTTGAAAATTTGAGCCTATGGCTGTACAGTAGGATTTAATTGTATTAGGTATTATGTAGTATTTAATATTCAAAATTTTATGTTATTGTCTTGATATTTTACTGTTCGTAAAATTTTAACTAGTTATATCTTTTTAGCTTTTTATTTTATTGTTCGTAAAATTCTAACTAGTTATACCTTTTTTTTTTTTTTTTAATCTCACAGACTGGTTTTAATCATTTTATTTACATGTATGATCACATTGCCTCTTTTATTGTATTTTATTTATTTGACTCATGTCTTCTGACAGTGTTTTAACTTAACTTTTAGAAATTATCTTTTCTCTGTAAATTGTTTTTAGTGCAGCATGTTTCTAAAGGGTCCTTGTGCTATAAAAATCCATGCAACCAACCAACCTTACATTTCAATAGTCCTTAATAAGGATCTTTAAAGTTTTTATTTTTTATTGAAAGAATTTATTTTTTAATGTGGGGTAAATATTTAACGTAAGAAAGCTGTTGTAAAAATGTAAAGTCAAGTTTTTTATAAATGTAATCTTTCTATAAATATTTCATTTTCAAATTTCAGGTATTGAGTGAGTAATTATTTAAAAATAGTCATGAAGATTTAAAACAGTTATTTATATGCTGTATGTGTTAATGCATTGTTATCAGTTTTGATATGTGTTTAAAATTTTAAGGCTTTCATTTTGTGATTTGGCTGGATCTGAACGAGCATCTAAAACCCAAACAAGTGGTGTACGTTTAAAAGAAGCAGGTTCCATAAATACATCTCTGCTGGTTCTTGGACGATGCTTAGAACATTTACGTCTGAACCAGATGGCAAGGTAATTGTTTTTTTCTTAGTTTATATATATGATAGATGAAATTTGTTCAAAAAAAACTTCCATGTCTTAATTTTTAAGATGTAAACATACAATCAACTTAAAATTAAATCTGAGTGCAGAAAAATGTTGGTAACCAGTCCAGTATGAACCATTCTGGTCTGTGAATCAACCATAGCTAAACTCCATATTAGGCTTAATGGAAAACATATGCTAACATATGACAACTAAATGATAATTTCTTCTATTTGAAATGTTTGAGCCCATTTTCCTCTAAAACTTGCATGTCATATCCAAATGTAATATATTAAGATCCAAATTTTTAAAAAAGTTATTACAAACAATATGAATAAACAAACAAACGGTTCACTGTTGCCATTTAAAAGAACAAATTCTAAATCTAAAAATAAATGAACAACTCTGAGTAATTCATTAAAAAAAAAAAAAAAAAAAAAAAAAGGCTTATGTCTAATTTTGCTTTTATGAACTTACATTTTTCACTTTTTTTTTACATTTATATGCAGCAGGATTGTTATGTTTAAAACATTTCGTTTAAAACAGCTGTTTAAAACGCGTTTAAAACATTACATTTAAAACAATGTTTAAAACATGATTATTGCTAATAATGTCACAAATTAAAATTTAAGAAATAAAATTGTATTAAAAATTTCTAATTAGCTGTATGTACTAAAAGACATTCAAATTTTATTAAAATTATAAATTGGTTATTTAATTTTAATTAAGTATTTAAAGTAAATTTTTTTCTCTAAAATTGGAAATACATAATTTATTTTTTTAAATATCTCAATTATGTTTTTTTATATTATATCAAAGTTCTATAATATATTAATTTTCGAAGATTAAAAGTAAGACTGAAAGAGCATTTTTCGGATACACAATAAACAAGCCTAGTACAGTTTTATCTAGAATGCAACGAAAAGAAAATATTTTGATAAATTTCGACAAAGCTAAAATGATCTTTTCAACATCAAACCATTACTCTTCAACTATCCATGAATCCCTCGAAATTTTGCTTATCAATGATACTGTTTGTAATGATGTCATTTCTTAATATTCGGTACTCTGGTACAATATCCTTGGTATTTTGATAAATTCATCGTGACTTTGTTTGTACACGCGGACTGTTTTTGTTTTGTTTTTACGTTTTCCTTTTCTAATGAATTATCTTCTTTTATACTCTTTTGAAAATGGATGCGAGGGCATCCAAAAGATCTAAGGTAAATAATAATTAAATAATATCTATTTTTACAACACCTTTTAAGTATTTATTTGTATATTTTGAGAGATCTATTGCTCCTTTTTAGTGAATAAATTCGGCAGTTGGTGAACAGAGAACATAATATTGAGTAAAAAATCTGGGCTAAATGCCTTCTTAATATACTATAAATAATACTTTCTCCCATCAATAGATAATGCTATAATACTTTATAAATATTTGTTTAGTAGTATAAAAAGATTTTTTATTGTTTTTTTTTCTCTTTCTTTATTAAAATTATAATGACTTCAGTTTAAAATATTCATATATAAAAAAATTCAACATTAATTTAAATTTCTTTTAATAGTATTTCCTTTTCAATAATTCATTTATGAAAATAAACTGACATGAAAAGAAAACTTATCTACTTTCAGTTTCTTTTAAATTCTAATTGTTTAAATTTGCTTTTCTGTCCTCAGAGTTATAAAAGTATGCTACCTACCAACCAATCTATTTTGATTTTCAGTTTGAATATGTTCTCAAAATAATAATAATAATTTAATAATAAAAAATGGACATGTTTAAAAAATATTTATTTCTTAACTAATTTTTTACGTACTTCATATTTTTTTACACATTTATTACATATTTTATTACGCTTTAAAGGAGAATCACTTGCAATTGATGAGACTGAAAAAGGCATGAACCTTGCTACCAAATTATGTCCTGAACTAATTCCAATAATTATAAATTATAAAGCTAAGTCAGCTCCATTCTCTGATTATATATTTGATGCAGTTGCCAATCATAAATTTGCCATTGGAGAATCAAATAAAGTGGAAATAACACATTTATTGTGGTGGTTAAGCCTTGAAAAACACATTGATAAAAATGCATGAATATCATAAAACAGTTACATACAGCTGTATGTTCTACTGCTGGATTAGACTGTTCTACTGCTGGTTTTCTCTATTTTTGGTTTTGTGCAAAGCAAAACCAGAAATTGTTTGGGTGTTGATAAGGCTGTTGTAAGGTTATTGACAAACTTGTTACCATTTTTAAAGAACTGAACAATTAAATGTTTTAGTTTAGAATAAAAATAAAATTGCTAATTAATGTTTGATATTTGTTATATAATTTTTTTTCTTCCTTACTGCCGTTTGAAAATATTTTCATTCTTTATATTTAATAATTTTTGTTCACTTTAATCAAAATTGTGCTGTGTGAGAAAAAAACGTTTTAAACGTTTAAAACATGTTTTAAACAAAAAAAAACCTGTTTTTTGTTTTTTTTTAATAAAAAACATGTTTTTTTCCAACCCTGATATGCAGTAAGTTTACAACATTTCACATTTTCATTGATGCTGCAGACGTGTTGTAGCAACAATTGGTTGTATCCAAATATAGTAGTACATGCTATATTGTGTATTCTCTATTGGCACTAATCAATGGATACAGGCCCTCATCTTTTTGCTTCATTTTGGGAATAACAGATTTTGGGCTTATTCTACTGACGATTACTTTCAGAATTTTCAAGCTATGTTTTTGCTATTGCTTTTACAAAAGTTGCTCTATATATTCATAGATACCAACAACTCCGGAAATGCGTGCTAAAATACGGGAGTATGGAAATAAAATTAAAAATACAGAAATTTGCATCTACAACTCAAAAGAAAAAAAACTATCAAATCTCTTCTATGAAAACTGCAGTATTCCCCAAACCGTATTTCGTCTTGTAAACAATGCATGTTTTACTCATTGTCTGTATCTCCGTTTTGTTCTCAATACGCAAATAACTATTAATGAATCAGAGTGCACTCTTTCCTCGCAACGCAAGTGCTTATCAGCAAACGAAAATGTGGTAGAAAAGTAGCAGCGATGATGCAAAATGAGTAACCTGCCCTTCGGAGTACGCATATCAGTTCTTTTCTCCTTGGTAGGGATATTCAAAAAGACATATCTTTCTCCCATGATAATCGATTTTAAGAATATAACTTTAATTACAAAGACATGCTGTTTTTATTTTTTCACTGACATAGATTGCTTGCGTTGCATTATCATTATATTAGTTACGCATGTGGTTGGCAATTTATGTATATTTTCTAGTTATATTATGTTTTGTTGGTGTTACAAAGTATTTGCTAATGAAATTCCATTGTAACACAAGACAATCCTTTGAAAATTTTGAGTCGGAACACTATTTTTTGACACAACAATGTCAGATAACATGCTACTTGACAAATTTGGAGGATGTTCATTTAGATTCTTCTTTACAATACTGAATATCTTCTCATTGTCAGCATTGCTGTGGGATATAACTAAAATCATTTTCATGCATTTTGAAAGAATATCGTACTTTAATTTACCATTGGCATCTTTCATCTGCGATATTTTATTCCAGGTTAAATCAATATGACTCTAATTTGTTATTTCTTCATTGAAATTTTCAGTTTGATATCTGAAAAATTGTGATTCAATAGCATCAATTTCAGCTTCATCAAACACTTGGCTAAAATTTGGCAAAGAAAGGTTATATGTAAAAAAGGGACAGATTGTCTTATTGCTATAACTACAACTTCTGCACAATCTAACAAAGAATTTTTCAAGTCAAATTTAGAAAAAAATATAGTCTGATGATGCAATGTTTGATCTATTTGAAAGAGTATTTGATATCATCTGTATTATTTTTTTTTCCCACTTTAAAGAATTCAAATAGGACTAAGCTTTATGACCTTGACCTATCACCATGGTATCCATATTTCTATAGTTATTTTTCAGTTCAATGTCTACTGATAAGATATCACTGGCACTGGAAATAGCATTAGATTTGAAAAACCTTGCATAAATTTCAGACAAAAGATCAAGCAATATCCTTTTGAGCTTATGGATTAGAGAAACATTTGACATTAAGTATGCATTTGTTTTTGTAAAAATGGGCAAAACATTTTTAAAAACAAACAATAAAGTTTGAATTTGGGATAATAGAGAAAATTATAAACTCTCTCCAAACGGTTTTGAGGCTCATTCTTTTTTCCTACAGTCCCGCATCTTACTGCATTCTCCTGTAGATGAAGGTTTACAAGTTTTGCTTCAGACTTTTCTGTTTTAGATTATCAGAAGAATCAGTACGTTTCACAGTTTCTGAAGTTATGGGCAGATTGTTTTCAAAATTTACCTTTTTTTTGCAAGGGATTTTTTTCACAAAGTAAAAAATTTTGTCAGTTGTTGCCACTGTTGCAAAAGCCTTGAAATACATTTTTCAAAAGAGCCAACAAATCACTGCATGTTTGATTATTTTTCTGGATTCTACACCGCAAAGTAATAGGAATTGTTTCAACACTTGTTGCTGCTTACTACTTTTATTCAAATAAAAGTATATATTGATTGTCTGAGCGTAGCGAAGTCTTATACTCAGAGTACGTAACGGTATTAAAAGTAAAAAAAATTCTTTCGTCAAGCAAATCTCAAAAAGTACTTGTCGGATTTCGATTCTGTTTGTACCAGAAGGTACCTATGAAGGTAATCTCGTGAATGCACCTACTTTTAAAAACTAATTCCAAATAGTTTAGAAGTTATATTAAAAAAACTGATAAAAAAGCACAATTTATTTGCATACGTCACAGAAATTTGGCGTGCATGATTTTCACCGGCTGGAATTTTCATAGATAACCCAATCAGTACATGGAGTAAATAGTAATCATTTGCACACTCAGAAATATTGAATACAATAAAACATTTTAAAAATTAATCATGCAGGAAAATAAAACTGTTATTTTTTATATTAAAAAAAATGTCATAAAAAGTTTGATTTTGAGATTTTGTGATAATCTCCTAATAGCATTTTTTGATCGCTAAAAGAATGTTTTATATATTTCGCGTGTAAAAGTTAGAAACAATTACGTTTTTAAATAAAAGGTTTCTTTTATGACATCATTTTCCCTTTATATTTATTTTTATTGCATGTTTTCTTTTAAATTATATTTTGTTTGTGTGTGGAAGTCAATTCTGGTAACTAATTTTTCGGCACGGATACCACAAGCGCATCAGATTTGGCGCAATTTTTTTCAAAGCACATTTGGCGAAAACTCTGTTTTCAAATAACGCTTACATACATTTTTAAATTATTTTCAAAAAGAATAATAATAATAATTAATAATATTTTCAATAATAATAATAATTAATAACTATAAAAAATATTTTATATAATTAAAAAAAGGAAATGAAAGTAAATAAACATTTTATGAGTAAATAAACAAATAATAAATAAATAAAGCCGGGTTACCATCTCAGGTAAAATAATGCCATTTTGACGCCAATTATGTATCCTGTACCATATGTGACATATTTTCCCATTTTTCAATCATTTCCTGTTGGCATGCAACTTTGAAATTTGGAATATGTATGCATACCTGGGAGCAATACTGGAATTAGACATTAATTTTTTTTAATTCAATCCAAAAAGGGGCAACGGGGGCTATTTTTTAAAGATTTATACAATTTATACTGCATAAAGGAGCCACTTACCTATTTTTATATACAAGAAGAAGTAAGTGGTATGTAAAAACAATTATAGTATACATAAATAAAATACTTGAGATAATATAATAGAGATATAAGCACCAGGTTTGGCGAGATTTTTTATGCCAATTAGGCGAAAACATCCTTTTGATTACCAGATACATATAGCATACTATATTAACACATTATTTATTTATTTCAAAATGTAAAAAAAGGAATAAACGAAACATTTTCTGTATCAAAAAAATAAAAAAATAAAATAAAAATAAAAATAAATAAAATAAAATAAAATAAATAAAATAAAAATAACAATTAATAAAAGATAATATTTTTAGAACAAACAATTTATTTTAACATTTATATGATAACCAGCATGTTAGGCAACTAAATGCCATTTTGTCACCAATTAGGTACCTCGGTGTGTATACGGCATATATGTGCCATATTTATTTGTAAAACTGAACATGAACATTTACCAAGTGTGTTTTCATAGTTGCTTATATCTTTTTGCAACATAGCGCACCTTTCGAAGCCAAAACTGCACAAAAGAAAAAAAAATCAATATTTGCAGTTTTTTTTTAATGTAATGCACATTTTGTAATCAGTAGGCTCGATAATCAGATCTCGTTTTTTTTGCTTTAAAAGATTATATTTCATACGACGTCTTTTTTGGATTCCTCGTTTTTCCATATTTGATAGTGTGCGTCTACTCGTTTTGTAACTTTTTTTGTAACTTTCTTCTTTATTAACAGCGACATTTGGAATTCCTATTTAAATAAAAATTCTTCTAAATACAAAGAATTTTGTTAAAATAAATAAATAAATGAAATGCGGACTTATATTGCTCAAAGCACAAAATTTTTCCTATTGATGTTAATAAAAATCAGTAAAAACATAATTTTTATGATAATAAAAAGGTGACTTATGTAATAACAGAGTCATATATTATGCACGTTATGGATTAAGTATGAATATTTCTCCACCATTTATAAATAATAATAATAATAAAATAAAATGCGGACAGACCAAAGTCTATATTTGACTGAAAACAACAACCATTTTCTAAATGCTTTAAAAAATGGCCAATGAAAAGTGATATTTCAAAAGTATTATGAAATTAGTTAAAAACCATTTATTTTAAATTAAATGAATAAAAGATTTATGTTTTTAATGAAATAAATGGGATTTGAAAAATTATTGGAAATTTATCACCATAGATGTATCAATATTACAATCAGTACCTTATATGCAAAATGGAACAATTAGCAATAATTTTGTACCCGAAAAATAGTCGTTGCTTTTTTTAAGGTTAAAAAGTAGATTACGAAATATTAACATACAGAGATGCCAAGCCCCCGCTTATTGCATAGCAGAATTTTCTTATAGGAAAAGTTATTTTTTAAATCCACAGAATGTTCCAATTTAATAAAATATTTTCTGTATTAAAATACCGGTATTCAAAATGTCGGAGACTTGGAAGCTCTGCCTATAGCATTTTAATTAATCACGGTACTTTTTTTAATCGGATTCAAATTTAGTGATCACAACGTTTTTTGGCCAAAAGCAGCTTTTTTCCACATGTGTAACTACGATACAATGCCTTGATGCTGAAATAAAATGTTTTGACTTATGCTGTTATTGCTTCCTCTTATTTATTTATTTGAATTTTAAATAAGATGACTCAAAATCGTGTTTTTTAAATGTACGGAAAAATGTATTTCGAGAGAGGGCGAAAAGAACAATATTTGGCGATTTATTACCTGCGTTTGGCTAAGTGTCTTACTACCTTGTATTTAATACTCTTCACAATACTTCGCTGTTATATGGACTTAGGCACTTTTATAAAAAGTTTGACGTAATTCAGGCTTAAGGAAGTGAGTTTTTTACTGAATAATACAAAAAAATGAAAAATGAATACTAAGAGATACTAATAAAAGAAAAATGAAGCATTATATTGATCTATGTATAAATTAAAAAATGCATCTGCTAGCACTAATTAGATAATTTATGCGTATATAATAGGAGATAAATAGCTTTTGATTCTGTATTTCTATGCTATAAAGCATTAACGTTTGTGTGTTTTTCATTATCATTGAGAGTACCTAGCCGATTTAAAAAATAATGTGGGTAAAAAATGTTGGTAACCATCTTTGCTGCTAAATATACTATATTTTGCGTAGGAATAATAATCACGATCAATGCACGAGCATAAAATTTCTAAAATTGAGAATTCTTTGATGTTGATATGACTAAAAATTTAAAATCTTTTTTTTTTTTTTTTGTGGCAACTTTTAAGATATAATATTCTCGTCATGAACGATTTCTAAAACCTTCGACAATTTAATTTCACAAATTAAACATATTTTTTTTTTCTAGAAAAGGTTTTAAACCTAATTTATTGAGAATATTGCAATTTCTAGGATTCTGTTGGGGTCAGAAGGGGTTGTTGGGGTTGGCATCACAGTAACTTATAAGATGTAAGTGCTCGTTTAGGACAATTTTCTTAAAAAGGATTCTTTAACTCTTATAGACAACTTCATTCATCCGTAGAAAACAGATATTCAACATTATAAGCTATTCGGACGGATTTCACACCATATAAAATACACTCCATTCTCTTCAAACATAATAGTTTATGTTATTTATAGTTTCTCAAATCGGTGCGAAGCTTGTGGTTATGCTCATGGCATTATTTCAAAGAGTTATATTTCCAATATAGGAAAATTTGGTGTTTTATTTTCTGTATCACTTTTAACATTTTGCATATTTCCAATTTTATATCCATGCATGGTTTGCTTTTCTTTTATAAAAATAGTATATGCAACTTTATATATAAGATTTTGTAATTCTATGATTCAATATGCTTATTTTCATCATATTTTATCACAATGAATGACCCAGTTAAAGGTAACATTTCATTTTCTTTACTTATCGCAAGTTATTAAATGTGTATTCTCAGCAATATCGCTCAGACTAATCCCTCTGAGGGAAGTCCTAGTTAATAATTCATCTATACAATAAGATAGTTTAGCAGCAGCCTTTTTGAGCAGCTATGTGTATCAGATGACAGCTGCCACCCATAATGAAAGCATTGGTGTTTTCCTCTTGAATTTATTTTGATGCACCTTTGTACTTCCCTATCATTACCAATGCATTTTCACATCCAAAGGCAATACAGGTTTTCCAGAATATCGAACACTTTTCCAATTCATGTCACAATAATGAATATATATGATTACTGTGTATGAAATGAATTTGTATTGCTTGAAATACACAAAAAAGTTGAAATTTACTTGTCCAATATTTTCATCAAATATCGTATAACTTGCAGAAACAGTTTCAGATTCTCCATCATTGCTCCCATCAGTTGATAGAGAAAAGGGAGAATCTTAAAGACAAGATGACAGTGATTTTGATGTCTCATCAGTTATACATGATATCATTGCTGTTGTTTTAGTTCTTTTGGCACAATAGTTTGATGCAATTTTAGAATCTGGAAACCAGCACAATCAGCAGCAGCGAGAGGGATGTTGTGCGATATCAAAAATTGCGCAAAAAGGGCTTCTGTCTTTGAAACATCTGATATCATATAGATTAAAAAATATTCTTGTTATAAGCATTATTTCTTCATGACTTCATTTTTTCTCTCCATTTCTCCTTTAAAGTTACGAGGTGGAACCCGTCGAAATTCGACGAAAGAAGATGTTAAAGAAGGAACTGTTTCATTGATTTATAATAAATCGGTACTTATATATTAACGCCACCGTAGCAGAAGTTGTGCTAATGCGCCAATAAAGAACAATTTTGTTATTCGCACGTACACTCAGTTATCTTTTGGATCCCTTGTTGCTTTGTTTGCTGATTTTTGACGCCATTTGTTAGTGTTACGAAAATGCGTATTTGAGATTTGAAGAGAGAAGACAGTTTTGAATCTATGTTAAACTCTATATCAACTCATTTAGCACCGAAATCCGATTGACAACTTTATTTTTAAATAAAATGTTTTAAATTTTGAAAGTGTTTTAATTTTAAATAAAGTGCTTTATTTTCTCTCAAAAATTTTACGTGTAGATTGGCGGTACTTAAAAAACCCCATATCTGTAGCGGCAGTGGCGTTAATACGTAAGTACTAATAAATCTACAAAATTACTTACAATAAAAACTCCGTCTCATATTGGTCTGTCTACCTCTCAATCAAATATTTAAAAAAATATATCTTATATTGATCAGTCAAACTCTAAAACAAATATTTTAAGCTAAGAGTAACAAAATACTATAAAACTCAGTTGTCCAATTTTTTAAAATTAAACTTTAATCGCATATAAAATCAGTCAAATATAATAAAGATAAGCTATAATGATGAATTTATCAATTAAGACTTATGTTTGCTATAAATGTGAATGAAAAAATTATTCCAAATTGAAACGATCATAGAATTTCACGCGAAATTAAAACCCGTCACAATTTTCATCTTCCCAAAATTTAAACACGTACTTCTCATATCTGTATTCACCATGTTAAAAAAATGGTATTTTAATTTGATCATTTTAAAATCACTTTAACTCGAAACTCGAAGGTATTTAACTGGTGAATAAAAATGTAATAAAACCGAAATCACCTAATTATATAACACTCGATATTTTTTGCAAAGTATATGCATTTCAATTACTTTTTTTTCAATTTTAAGAGAAAATAAAGTGATTCTGTTGCCACAATCACAAAATTTGTACTAAAACCTTTTAAAAATTTATGTCTCTAAAACAAATTCAGATGCAGCTTTTAAACAAATTGCATTTAAACGTACACTTTTTTCTCTATACGACGGTATAAAAATCGGAAATATGCGATGTCTAGAAATACAAAATTTGCAGTAGCGAAAAATGGAAAACTGAAATTGCGTGGAAAAGTGTTGCCATTCGCAAAATGACGTATGCGTTACGCACAGAGACATTTGGCCTTTATAATATAGATGCAATTGTATTTAAAAGGTAAGTTTTAAGTGAATTTGTAATTTTTTTAAATTATTTGTGAGAAATATGCTAGTATGATTTAATTAATATTATTTTCCATTTTCTGTAATCATTTAGTTTAGCGTATACATGTGTATATTTAGTTTGAAAAATATAAGAGTAGATGTTTGTGATATTCATTTAGATTAAGCTTAAACTGATGGAATAGGATTAGTTAATCTGATATTAAAAAAATATTGTTTCTCGGAATTATTTATATATAATTACTTTTTGCATATGAAAATATTTCACATAATTTTAAAACAAAATCTTTTATCTTACGCACATTTTTAAAAATGTCATGTCAACAAGAATGTATTATGCATATCATTGCTTCATAATTTATTTTTTAAATCCTTTTTCATAAATTCATAACAAAAAATCATGTATATTTTGAAGATAAAAGTAAATTATTAAACCTTCATTTTAATTATGTTTGTATGAATAAGCTGAAAGAAACGTTGAAGATTTGTAGAATATTTGTGATTGACTATTTAAAAAAAGCATAATTTTAAAAAAACTTGAAACGACTCTTGAAACGACTTCTGAAACGCTTAAATTTTACTCCTAATGAACACCCAAAACTCCTGAAATTTAACCATTTTACTCCTGATGCAGTTTTTACAATGTTGGCATCTATGTATATTTAGGTAACACAACATGGAAATAAAATATGGATAGCATTTATGCATGCACATTGAAAAATCATTTAGTAAACCTGCACATTTTTCATACAAATTTTATTATTTTCTTATTCTTATTACAGGGTTTTGTGTATAATGTTGTTTGTCAAATTTTCATAAAAGAACATTATTTTATATTAAGAATTCTGAAAATTATAAGACAAAAACTTGAAAAAGTTTGGGACTGTTTAAAATTTAATTTCTCTATGAGTATACATGCTATCCGCATAAAACTGAACGCAATTTATTACAATAAGCCTCTTAATCATAATATGTAGTTTGAATGCTTTTGCAGCATTAGTTTTGACAGGGTTATCCAAAAGATTTCACTCTTTTTCAATTTGTTAACGGTCCCTTATGAAATTTCAGGGAAAAATTGTCATGGAAATGTATAACCTGTACTATTATGTTTACACACTTAGAGTATCAGGATAATTCCTCATGTATTTTTCTAGATATATCACAAAACATCTAAAATTGAAAAGTGGCTGGTCACCTTTGGCCATATAGTGTATAAGCTAAATACTTAGTTTCAAAAAAGCTTACTTTGAAATATTCAGAAATTATTAAGGAAAACAGTTTCTGTTATTTTGTTTTAGTCCTAATAGTTCTTTTTTTATTTGGGGGGGGGGATATGTGAAAATTTCAATTAATATATGTAGCTAAAAAGGCAGTGCATTATTTATTTTACTCTTGGTGTGTCTAATTCATACTAAACTGCTAGGCTTCAATTTTTTTAAAAATATATCTGGAGAAATCAGGGAATTTGACTTCCCTATACGAGTAGCAACTTGGATTTTTCACCAATAACGATCCGCAGACTTCAGAACTACCTTTCTGAGAATTCTGATCTATATTTAAGATTTTTATTGTACAATAGAACTCATGTTTATAAATTGATTTGGGTGTGATTACCAAGATCCCCAAAACAGTTCATTGGCCAGTGTAGTCTTTTTTAAGGTTTCGTTCATTTGAGGAAACCCTATTAGTCTCTGTCCTCCGACTTTCTGTCAGAAAGTTCAAATTTTGTGTATTTACAGCTGACTACCTTTTGAAATTTTTTTCTTCTAATTGTTGCATACAAGTTTAAATAGTTATAAAAATTATTATGTATGTCAATGCTGAGGTCACAGACCCAGCAAAGCACTAAGTGTAGCTGACAAGAACATTTTGCCGTTAGTAACAAGCAGCATGAACAGAAATGATGCAGATTTAGCATTCTCCCACGGAGCACGAATGATGTATAGAAACCACTCATGCTGGCAAAATTGCTGATTACAATTTCCCATCCAAAAAATACCTTGGCAACAGTCTAAAATGAACCAGGGGCCTTCCGGATGTTGTACGAAGAAGACTGTTGATCGAGCTCCCAAAATCTGCTTGAATATGACATCGCGGCGCAGTAATGGCCAGAGATGTCCCAAAACCCACCTTAGTTTAACTGTAAATAATAAATTATATCCCATAGATTGACTAATGTAGCACAGTTGTCATTTAAATTTGGTATTTGATGAAAATTAGGTATAAATTTTCTCCCATTCGATTCTTTGCATTTTAGCTGTGTTTTCTTGTAAAATTAGTTAAAATCTTAAAACCAAGAAGTAGAGAAGCTACTCTTTCTTTCTGGTACAGGCAGGAAGGTCTTTTTCTTATATTTTATTTAAAATTGGATTGTTCTATTAATTTTCTTATTTATTCTGTAATAGAGACAAGCGGTTAATACCATTCCGAGAAAGTAAATTAACAAGAATATTCTCTGGATTTTTCTTGGGCCAAGGAAAAGCGGCAATGATAGCAAATGCTAGTCCTTCTGATTACACATTTGATGAAACTCTTCATGTTCTCAAGTTTTCAGCTGTTGCTAAAAAGGTAAATGTTCTCTATATTTTATTTTATTTCAGGATGTAATTCAAAATTCCATGTGAGTAAGCTAATAATTAGTTATTCTAGGAGTGATTTATTTTCAAATTGCAAAATGTCCTCTGCCTCTATTATTTTTCAATAGTATAAGTCCAGTTTTATTTATTTTGTAGTGCATTAATCCATAAATACTAAATCTTCACAACAGTGAAAACTGTTGGGTAAATAAAAATTTATTATTTATAGAAAAGTGAATTTTGTCATTGTGAATTTGATCAAGGGAAAAAGTGCGAACTATCTCAAATGATTATAGACAAAACATTGTTTTCATGAAAGGGTTCTGAAAATAACCAAAAATTCAACAAAGAGCTGTGAAAAAGACGTGATTTTCATGAAAATGCTCCAGAAAAACGCTAGTTTCTTCAAAGTACTGCGGGACAGTGCAAATTTTCTCAGTGTTGCAGGAAAGTGCAAATTTTCTCAAAGTGTTGTGGAAAACGCAAATTTGTCAAAGGATCATGAAATAAGTATAAATTTCACCAAAGGATAGAATAAATAAAATACTGTTTTCCTCAAGGATCATAAAACGCGCATGAATTTTGGTAAAGTATTGTGAAAGGGGGAGAGGATATAGGATTTTAGTGGAAAATTTTTAATTTCTTCAAAGGATAATTAGGAAAGCACAAATTTTGGTAGTGTTTTGGAATATGCAAATTTTGTCAAAGGATCATGAAAAAAGCACCAATTTTGGCAAAGAATAGCGGGGAAAAAATCCCACAATTTTCCCAACAATCATGAAACAAATGCAACTTTTAGCAAAAAATTGTATTAAAAGGGGAAAAAAAAATCATTCAATGATCTTAGGAAAAAAATATTGTTTCAAAGGAAAGCACAAATTTTTGTCTAAGGATCATGAGAAAATTGTGAATTTCAGCAAAGTATCATGAAAAAAAGATGCAAATTTTGTCAAAAAATCTTGGAAAAATGTGATTCTTGTTAAATAATCTCAGAAAATTTACAAATTTCTTTTAACAAATGGCCAAAAATATAAGCAAAAAATGACAGGGATTTGCTATGAAGCAGAAATGTATGTTGCTGATTTCTGACATACCCTGACACAATCTAAACAATGACTTTAACCCTTTCACCGCCTTAAGGTTTTTCATTTTTCTTCGCGATTAACATTCTTGTAAATATTCGCAGTTTCTTTCACTGAAACCTGCTCCCAGATGACCAAGTATCTCGCGCATTTTCAAAGCAATTTCCCCCCCCCCCCCCCCCCCCCCCAGACAAACTTCCGTGCATAGCTAGCTTGCTTTGTTTGGAAGGAGGGTGAAAATACAATGACTGTCAGTAAGTAGAAGGATTAGTGTATTGCACTGAGTGTCAAAATTACTCTTGAGACGTGAGACTAAAAAACTAGGAAATATGTTTTCTATTGCAGCTGTGTTTGTATATTGATTTAGACTTACAGATTCAGAAAGTACTTTGAATTATACATGAGTGGTTTTTGCGTTCACAAAATAATTACGTAATTTTATTTGTGTATTAAAATATAGCAAGTATTTTATCTTAAGGTTTCCCACTTTTTATTTGCAGAAATGAAATTGCATATAACATGTTTGCTAATGATTTAATCTTTCATTAATTGTGTGTATAAAGAAATCTTTACAAAATTCATTGAAATAAATTATATAGTATTTGGAATCGATAGAAGTAAACAAATGGATTATTTTAAAATAACTCTTTCATTAAAATTTAAATATCTTTTTGCGAGAAGTTAGAAATTTCAATGTTTGTTTAATTGCAAATGCTCATTTATTTTTTATTTGAAAAAAAATATTTATTTACTCAAATTATAGCATTTTATATGTTTATAAATCGCATAAACTAAGTTTTTTTTTAGTTTTAAAATATATTTTTATGATTAAGGGTGAAACATGAAAAAAAAAAAAAAAAAAGATTAATGAATTTATATATATATTTTTTTTCGTTACAGATTGTTTATTCAATTTCATAAATCTAATATATGATAAGTATTGTATATGTTATAGTATCAAATAATCATTTAGATTTCAATACAGAAGTCTTAAATATATCAAAGAATTGCTAATTTTATGTATTTTATTTTTTAATTTTAGCATTTATATAAAAATTTGGTCCTCGATTTAAGAATTTATGAAAGATAATATTGGCTTAAGTCATTCGTAATCCAGCCAAAATCTTCGCTTTTTCAAAACATTTTGAACATTCAAAACATTTTTTACCTTATTTGCCATCAGAATATCAGTGATTAAATAAAGCAAAAAATGTTCGTCAGAAAAAGTAGTACCAACAGATCTAAGAAGTAGATGGAATTTGTCACAAAGTATTTAAATTTAAAAGAAAATCCTTGTTGGTTTAGCCTATAGGCGGAGGTAGATTTGGAAGTTAAGTGCGCATTTCAACAACTGAAAATAATATATGATTAGACATAAATCCAGTTTAACAATTTTATTTGGTCGCTTTTGAAGAATTTTTAACTTGATTTTTCTATAAGAACTGTTTTTATCTGAATCATCTTAACAGAAATTTGGTTCAAAATGCCCACTTTGACAGCATTTTTTCAAATACATTCTAACAGTATGAAAAAATCGACCATTACGGCACATTATATATTTCCTAATTAAGAGAAACTGTCAAATAAAGGCGTTTGAGAGCAAAATTATCATAGCAAACGCGGTAGCGTTTGGTATAATATGTTTAAGAAATAGAAAGTGCAAACAACTTTCTAAAATTTCTGGCGAACCAGTTGAGATACGGCAGTGAAATTTTTTTAAAAAAACAGAACTCGACGAGACGAATAAAATGATAGCATTCAAAAAATTACTGCAGCATAGAATAGTTTTTTATTTAATTTTTAATGAAAAAATAAAAGCAAAAAATTCAACAAAGTCTTGCTAACGTTTCCGTGGATGGATTAACTTCGTTTTTGGTTTATTTTAATCCTCATGGTAAAACTCAGAACAGTTTTTTTTTTCATCTTTGTATGTTTGTCGGTCGCTGAGAAAATCGAACTTTTGTCTGAAATTTCCAGCTGAACTTAGTCTTTTTCTTATATATTTCTTATATTTACTTCTTCTTGTAATTGTTGCACGTAAGTTTAAATGAACATAAAAATAAATAAATAGATTAGATAAATCACGTGAAAAAATACTTATTTGTTGTTATTTTCATGTATCATATTCACTATCTATTTTGACGAGCGAAGTGAAATACTTTTTTTTATTTATTAATTTCTCATTTATTTAAGTTAAAAGCCGCCTCTGGCAAAAAGTTTAGTCTCTCTTAAATTTATGCTAGCCACTGTAATATGATACTTTTATTCGTAATTTTATTTACTTGCTTATCTGAAGGTCCATAAGATGAAATGAACAAATTTAGGCAATCGGGACAAGATTTTGCGGAAAAGTTCATTATTATTAAAGTTATTCTGGTGGTGTGTTTGGCGAATAAATCAAGCCGATTTATTCGCCGCCGAAAGACCGAATAGCAAATGTTTTTAACCGCAAAAGCAACGTAACCGTGTTTTTCCATCACGTAATATTTTATTTCAAAGACTGATTTAACACAAGATTGACATTAATATTATTATTTTTTTAATTGTACAAGACAAAAAGATATGTAAAGTTATTAAGTACAAACGTTCATACCAATACTTTTCACAGTTATTATTTTATGAATAATTAGACATGAATGGAAAAATCTACAGGACAATTAAAAGATAAGCGTAAAAATATGGTTTTACATTTATTTGAGCCTTTGAGATGAAAGGTAAGGGCGTACCGGTAAGAAATCCGGTTTGGCGCAACACAAGAGCGGTGAGTCGGGCGCTCCATGATGATTCGGATGTGAGAATGTGCCAGCTTTTTTTTTTTGAGGGTACGTTAAATTATTCTAGGTCAATTAAATTATTACTTATTTTATGAATGTCTGATTAATATAAATATGTTTGCCAAAGCTTGGTGCTATTTTGGCTTCAAAAAGGGAGGGTATGATGCCAAAATATATAAATAGCTCTGAAAACAAACCTGATGAACTTTAATTTTTGTTTTCGCACGAATTTTTTCTGTTTTTATATTAAAATGCGGCACAAATGTCATATACGAATCACATTGGCGTTAGTTTTTTTCTAAAGCCAATTTGGCGAAAATCTCGTTTTGGGATACCAGTTACATACCTGGTGTCCCAAAAATGACTGATGAATTTTAAAATTCAATGACTTGCAAACGGTGACAGCTATTTAAAAAATTTTTGCAGGAGGGTTATGTATAATGTCAGGAGTTTTTTACCGTAACTTTTTATTTTAGTTCGAATTTCAAAAAATAGATGGCGCTGATAGCGATTGAAGGCCAGGTGATCAGTGTTGAGTGAGGTCAGTTTCGGCGTCGACCTGGGCTTCAATTGCTGTCAGCGCCATCTATTGGTTGAAATTCAAACTAAAATCAAAAGTTACTGTAAAAAATACTCCTGACATTGTACATAATCCTCCTGCAAAAAATGTTTAATTAGCTGCCACCGTTTGCAAGTTATTGAATTTTAAAATCCATCAGTCATTTTTGGGACACCCGGTATATATTTTTTGAAAGGTAATAACAATAAATAAAAAAAAGGTTTGTTTAATAGAACAAAACAATTTATATATTTAAAAAAAAGAAAAAATTATTTATTAAAAAGTAAATAACAACATCCGGGTTGACATATCAAGCAAAATAACGACACTCTGGATTCAGTTAAATACTCCGATGCGCATATGACATTGGCGTCAGAAAAAAAAATTCGCCAACATGGTGCGTATATGACATCTGTGCCAAAAATGCATACCTATTTTATTTATATTACGTAAGGTGCTACTTGATTATCAGGTCGACCAATTTCACCCATTTATAGAAATCGCCAAACTATTCGCCAAATTACTCAAAAGGAAAAATGTTGCCATTAAAAATTTTTAAGTTTAGAAAATTAATGAATTTAGGTAAAAAAATAAAAGTCATTACTCATTAACGAAAAAGATTACTTTAATGATGACGTTTAGTTATGACGTCGAGACGTTCCAAATATAAAATTTGATTTATTCAGGTGATTTCGAACAAAAGAATACTAATAAAAGTTTTCATACTTTAATGCAGAATTTATCAAATCAAACCATAAAGAGATATTTGTAAGATATCGCATATGTGAATAACATTGAAGTATTTTAAATGTAATATTAGAATTTATTAAAGAGCATAAAAATATGGTACTTGCGTATTAACGCCACCGCAGCAGAAGTTGCGCTAATGTGCCAATAAAGAGCAATCTTGTTCGCACGCGCACAAAAAAAAAGGTATCAAAAATAGGCTAAAAAAATACTAAAATACTAAAAATTACGTCAAAATGAGTACAAAAAAAAAAAAAACACTAAAAAGGCACGAACAACAAGATCACTCTTTATTGGCGCATTAGCACAACTTCTACTGCGGTGGCATTAATACGAAGGTACCAAAAATATCAATGTTAGTGGAAATTTGTAAGAAGTTAAATGCTTTTTATTTAACCAAATAATGTCGGCGGATACAACCATAAAGTAACTTTAATAAATTATATATTATATTTTTCTCAATTAATATCAAGAGCTATTCGCTTATTGGCATAAAATTTATATTAAATAACAAAAGAACAAATAAATTAGTCAAACATTAATAAAAATATAAATAAATCATCGAATTAAAATCATTTGATTATTTAACAAACAAGTGTAGCGGGTTTAATGTCAAGGAAGTGTAACATTTATGTTCATCCATTATTGGCATATAATCTTACAGTTTGTCTATCGTTCTTTGGTCGATGGGATAAATTAAATAGTTATATATTTACTTATAGTATTTTTAATAAAATGAAAGAAAAACGTGCAAGTTAAATGTATCTGATATATGTATTTTTAATTTATGTGTTTTTTAATGAAAGTCATGTATTTTAAATAAAGCTAGTGACAGCTTTATATTTAAAATGAAATTATGGCGAAGGAAACCTATTTGGCGATTGTTTCGAGTAGCTAAAATAAAAGTAGGAAAATAGCTGTCGGGCATATAAAAAAAATAAAACAATCAGATCGGAGCTGTTGATGACAGTCACAAGACTTATGCTGGTATTTATATAGGTATTATAGCAAAATTTGCAACATCTCTGGTGTTAAACTAGGACTCTCGTGGTAAGACATTTGGCTGCTCAGCAGCGGGTATAGAATTCAAATCCCGTCGGATGTAAGTTCGTTTTATATAGAAATGCTTTTGTGTTAAATTATTATTCCTTCAGGAATATTCTTATGTTAATTTTTATTCAATTTCTAGAATTTTTCTAGTTGTGAATGTTTTATTTGAGAAATTACCTTGAATATATTTAATTGGTATGGCTTTTAATTCTTTTAATAAAGTTCTGTACTTTTTTAGTTCAAATCCATGGTTTATTTTTCTTATCATGCATTTTATATAGCAATGCAATGACTTTTATAATTATTCTGATACATCAAAATTTTATCTGTTGTTATCATTTTATAAATTTTGACAGCAGCAGTTATTTTTCTTTTTAAGATATTAGAAAATCTTCAGTTTTTATCAAAAAATTAAATGACTAGTATTAAAAAATGCTCTGACGAGCACCAAAAAAGGTTAATATGTTTTTAAGGATGAAAAAGGGTTTGACAAGTGCTTCTGTTAATTATTGAGCATGAGGAAGGACAAGGGATCCCTTCTTGGCTACAACTCACTTCAATGCCAACTTTTAAAAAATCATATTTGCGCTTTTTCCGTGAAAACAAATTAGTCGCAGTTACTATAAAAATGTATAGTGTAAAGACATAACCAGTAAAGGTGCAGCTTAATTAGACATAAATGTAAGGGAAGACGACACAGTGCCAAAAACCTAGTTCCTGCATCACATTCATGCACTGGCACCAAGCATGCCCTAAGTGTATAATTGCACAGAAAATTTATTTGTAGTATAGTGCAGAGTGAACAGTGCAGTTAACATCAGGGATGTAAGTGCATGTTATACGCCGTATGCCTTCTGGACTTTTTAATAGAACACCATATACATTATTTCTCAAGAAAGCTTATAGTATACACATTCTAGGGTATCCCTCTGCTTAGAGCATATATCCTATCTTATTTTTACGACTACACCCCTGGTTAACATCTAAAGCACGGTGGAAAGTTCTACTAAAGAACCGCAAATTACTTTCATATGGAAAAAGCGCAAATATGATTTTTTCAAAGTTGGCATTGAAGTGAGTTGTAGCCAAGAAGGGATCCCTTGTCCTTCCTCATGCTCAATAATTAACAGAAGCACTTGTCAAACCCTTTTTCATCCTTAAAAACATATTAACCTTTTTTGGTGCTCGTCAGAGCATTTTTTAATACTAGTATTTAAAAATGAGTCAGAAAATAAGCAATTTGTTATTTGAATAAATCTTCAATTATTCAAACACTTTCACTTTGGAAAATTATGCTAAAAATGCCCACTTTGATAGCATTTTTTAAAAATATATTCTGCATATATCAAAAAACTGCCCAATAAGTCACATTAAATAGTTCCCAAAGAAAAAAAAAAAAAAGAACCTGTCATTTGGACGCGTTTAAAATCAAAAGTGGATTTAAAAATGAGTCGGAAAATAAGCAATTTTGTTCTTTGAATAGTTTTTCAATTTTTCAATTACAATCGTTTTGGGAAATTCTGTTCAAAATGCCCCATTTTCAAAGCATTTTTTCATCACAACTATATTCTGCCTTTATCGAAAAACTGGCCAATATATCACATTACATAATTTCCAAATAAGAAAACTTGTCATTTGGATGCATTTAAAATGAAAAATGTGTCCGTTTAAATTCAAAAATGAATTTAAAAATGAGTCAGAATAAAGTCTGTTTGGATTTGAGATTTTTTTTTCCACTCCCATTTTTTTAAATTTTATTTTGCTATAATGATTGGTTTTAAAAACCCTTCTGTGTGAAAGTTGTAGATGTTATTGAGAAGATGTAAAATAAATTTAATTGATTTTCATATCTTAAGAATTGACGCAGTTACAGATTTTTTTTGTTCACCTCCCTCCTTTTTGTTTTCGTTTTTTTTTATTTATTTATTGCAATGAGAGTTGTTCTTATCAAGAACTTGTAAATGCAAAAGTTTTATATAATATTAAGAACTTATATAAAAAATTTAATTGGATTTGATATTTGATTTTTATCTGAAGAATTGACGAAATTCTGAGTTTTTTTCTCCCAAAAACTCTATTTTTTGTGCCGCTTGAGCCCATTTTTAATTTTATCAAAAATCTGTCATGCATAAACTTTTGGACCATTTTTTTAGAATTAATATACATTTTAAACTGATTCAATATCTATTTTCATTAAGATTTTTTTTTTTTTTTTTTTTTTTTTTACAAAAATTTTCCTTTTCGGACCTTTTGGTCCGATTTTGCCCATTAACGAACTTGAACGAGATTTTATGTATTAGTTTGGAGGATATTTCAGTAGAATTATAGAACTTATCGTGTCTATATGAGTTTTTTACTTATGGTAGTTTTGGGGTCTAGGGGTCATGATCGGTGTAGATCTGTAAAAATTTTTCAGAAATTCCAACATAGGAGCGACCGCAATAGGTAGCATTTCATGCGAAATATACCTAAAAATTAGATATTTTCCCTCGTCAATTCACACAAAAAAGTTTATAAACTGGTGTATTGTTAGGTAAACCGAAAAAATGGCAGCATTGATAAAAATATTTTTTTAAGTATGTGAAAATAAAACTTTATGTATAAATATTTTATTCAACAAAAAATTGATATAGTTATCAAAGTACTTATTTTGAAATATTTATATTTATATAGAAAATCTATTTTATGTTTCAAGTAAAGCAAAAGCACTACTAAGATATTTGTACGATTCTTTTAATCCTTTCCGGCACACTACGTTCAGTCCGGGATACCTAATTTTAATTCCAAATTTGTGAACAGCGCCAATAATGTTTTAATAAAAATTTGCTTTAGCAATGAAATCCTAAATTAAGAGATTCTTAATTTCTAAAAAAGTCGTTTGTAAATTCCGGTGATAGTCGATAATTTCTCATTTTAGTAACAGGATTTGACCATGCCGGAAAGGGTTAACAAGTTATATGGATAGCTTGTGATTAGGACAGTGACTTTTATGTAATCCACTTTTAAGAAATTAAGTTATGATTGATACTTTCAAGGCTTATAAGCAGACAAGATCATACCATGTTAAAAAATCCCACTTTTATTAACATTTAAAATAAATTAAAAATAAAACATTACATTTTTACCCTTTTGCTCAGCAGTCAGGGGGTTAAAGACTTTTGAAAATTTTTGAAACAGATCCTTTGCGATACAAAAAAAAAAAAGTACGTAAGTTTAATTTTATGCGAAATATTGTGATTTGTATTAACTTTTTTTTCACTCGATGTAAATGTAATTTCAAAGATACAATCCAAAATATAACTTTTCATGCAATATAAGGATTTTTGAAATGCGCAAGTGTATATTAACATATATATGCTCGATATATATCATATGAGTTCATGAATTCAAAATATCGAAAAAGAAAAAAAATGATCTGATTGTTTGTTATACCATTTAGTTAAGGGCACATAAAATATAAAATGGTTATTTTTGAATTATCGGCCTAAAATCTGAGATAAAAGCTTATTGTGCCAAATAATTATGACTTAAAAGATCATGGTGATAGAATCGTTTTAAAATTATATATTTTAAGCATTGGCAGATGTGTGTATGCATATACATATACATATATATTTTTCTTTTTTAATGCTTTGGTACATTTTTAAAAAAATCTGTTTTAGGTAAACAATTAAAGCTCTTTAAAAATTATGTAACTATCTTGTTACTTTGAAAATATCTAACATTATACGTCTAAGTGTTTTTTAAGTACAATATTGCATTCTCTCTCTCTTTTTTTTTTTTTTTTTTTTTTTTTTTAATGAAATATTTTTATTTTTATTTATTTTAAGCCAAAATGAAAATTGCT
Organism: Maratus speculifer; assembly: GCA_964019185.1. NCBI lineage: Eukaryota > Metazoa > Arthropoda > Arachnida > Araneae > Salticidae > Maratus > Maratus speculifer. Next base: position 144,925,345 of record OZ025292.1, on the reverse strand, counting down.
TCTTATAATTCTCAAAAAGCATGTTTCTGACACCACAAGAAATTTTAAAGTGATAGATTCAAATGATTTTTTTTTTTTTCTTTTTAAATGTACCGAACAGATATATTGTTCAAAAAATACGCAATAAGTTAAATAATTCTGAAAAGTAAATTTATGCATGAAATTAATTTCGTTTGATTTGTATATGAGCTATAATGTGTATATTTACTTTAAAAAAAGTTTAATTATTAATAAAGTTTAAAATTTTTAAGCAAATGCATGATGTTGATGTTAAGTATTTCACAAGAACTGCTTCATTTTACTTTACAAGATTCCCATGTACCCTTAATGGTAATGTTAAACATACACATATAAATGTTATTAAAAAGTTTATTACTTGTTATACAGTAACTGTTTGATTTTTATTTCGTAATAGTCTCTTTAATTTATTAATACTCTTTTCCAATCTCAGAAAAAAACGAATAAATAAATAAATAAATAACGGAGAAATTAAGGAATCCATGAAATTAAAGATACTAATTGAAACATATTAAGTACAACATGCTTTGAAAATATAGAATAGTAATAACAAAAAATGCAAATTAACTCTGTTTAAAATGCACTTTTCCCCCTGCTATACTCAAATTCGTGCATAAAATAATGAAAATTATGTTTAGAATACTAAACTATCAAGGGACCCTTTTTCTTTCCTTTCCTTCTTTCTTTCTTTTTTTTTTTTTTTTTTTTTTTTGTAATACAAGTTTTATATTTTACATTTCATTTTCTTTGTTTTATAGCAGAATTTAAACTGAATAAAAAATACATCCTCGTTAGAATTAGCTTATGAAATTTATCTGAACAAACACTAAACTTAATCTAATTATTATTACTTTTAATTTTTTTTAGAATTGTACTAACTTTCAAACGGAATAATAACACGATTTTTCAATTATTTCTCAAATTTTTATAATTTATAGAGATTTCTTATCATTCTAAAATAACTCTGAAAAGAAATATCCTATTTTATAGTAAACATATAAAATAATACAAATTGCTTAATTATTTTATTTTTTAAATTTTCTTTGCACGGATGTTTCAATTTGCAATAAGTCAAATAATAGAATGTATGTGCAATGGAACTGGAAACACCCGATTTTTATTATTATTGTTATTTTTAAACAATTTCAGAGCATACAAATAAAATTTATAAAGTTTTATTACATCAGTCTTATTTTATTGAAGGGGGGAGGGGATATACAAATGCTTTAAATATTTGGATGTTAGCCTCCGACGATGTTTTTCTTAAAACTAAGGGAATGCCGTGAGTAAAATTGCAAAATTAAACAAATCTATGCATTTAGAATAATCTCAGCATTATTACAAAAGAGAAAGAAAGATATATCCTGCTAACACCTCATAAAAATTCATATTAAGATGAAATATAGTAACAAATAATTACATGCTTGAAAAATTCTATTCTTTGGATGTGCATACATTGATTTTTTTTTTTTTTTTTTCTAACATGCTTTATGCAATATAAAAATTATAAATGATATTAAAATAGCAATATCATAATCATACATAGTTTGAAATTAAATATAATAAAAAATCCCATTATTAAATGATACTTATATATATAGTATGAAAGTGAATATTAACATGTAAAATTAATTTTGCAATTACATAATATTTTTTATACACTTATATGATAATTTCTTGCTTATAATTTTCTCTTGTATTCCTGCCATATGAAAAAAGCTACAATTATTATACCGATATTTTAGGATTATTTCAAACAGGATCACTCACTGTATGATTAATAATAATAATTAAAAAAAATCACTGAAAGTAGGTGGTATTTTAGTGAAGATTAATGCATCTTCACAGTGAAATAACTTCTTTAAGGGAGCACAAAAGGATTATAGTCAGAACCACTCATACTTGAACGCGCCAACATGTCAATCAACCAGTTTATAAGAGGGGAAAGAAGAGAAAGCAAAAGTCGGGCATAACATTTCACGAACAAAAACCAGTGTACGGAAAAAGCCGCAACAAACATTTCGTTGACATGAAATCCCTTACGAGAAAAGCCGTAGCAAACGATTCAGCGTAAGAAGGTGAAATACGAAATAAGCCGGGACAAACGGTTAAAGGGTTAAAAGATTAAAAACTCATCGTAAAGCAATTTAATGTAATTCAATTAACTTTAAAGTAAAACTATATTAATGTGTGGTGGTGAAAGCAAAAAGTAAATAACCAGTTAAATAAAATCATTTTTATTAAATATCAAAGATAAACAATAAACTGATACTCAACTTCCATAAATAATATGCATATATTTATCTACCATTTATATTCATGGTAAAAAAAAATTGCATATTTAGATTAAATAAAGATCTATATGGCTTAAAAATATGTTTATCCTGAAACACACGACACTTTAATTAGGTTTTGTTTTGAAAAGGGAAAATATCAATTTATATTCACTTGAAATATCTGTCATAGGAAAATTAAAATGTACTTCTGTAGCATATCCAACTGCTGGTAGATTTCAATATCCTTAAAAGTAGCACAAGTATCGTCAGGTCTAGGTGGGCAAGTTTTTGCCGGTGTGGGTAAAACCAGTGGTTACAGCCAATTACAACTGGCATGGCAGAAGCTAGTTTCTGCCAATAAGCGGCAAAAACTGGCAGAAACTAAGAAATAATACATATAAGAACTTTAACCTGCAATGATTCATAATTCATACATGTGTTTAATATATAAAGGATAAAAAGAAATAATAATAAAAATTATGAATATTGTGCAAAGTAACAGAAAGTTTCAAAATGATTACTGATTCAAAATGATTGTTTACATAATAATTTTATGTCGCTTGAAAAACAGAAATTTTCATTACGATAATCTGATGTTATACAAGTTTGACAATTGATATTATTTTTTATGGTTGAATTTCTAATTAAAAGTAATAAATAAATAAATAAATAAATAAATTTACAAAAATCTCTATGATATTTTAACATCACTTTTCAGAGTATTTTTAAATAAATAATGTACTGCAATAACTTAAAAATTGTCTACTACTAAGTACAAAGAGAGATGGTTTTTGTAAAAATATATAAGTAAATAATTGCAGCACAAAATAAATGTAATATCTTATTCCATTAAATATTTTTAAATATGCATTGATTATTTTACAATACTGAAAGAACACAATACTGAAACTTACAATACTGAAGTTTATTTTTGTGGAAAATGTAATGATATAGTACTAAGTGAATTCTACAATATAGGATTAATTTTGCTAACCTTTCTTAACCTACGCTGTTTTTTAATTTGTTCTGAATGAAAGAAAAGTTTGAAAATATTCTTTCAAGACTAGCATTACTTGTTGGTAATGTCATTATTGAGGATGTAAAATTTGAAGAATTCTATTTCGCTGCAAGGTGTTATTATATAGGGCACAAAATTTAGATTAATACCAAAAAGCAATTTCCTTGCCCTACTTTATGCTCATATGCCAATTTTGATCCTATAAACTTTGGATGAAGTAAATAAGCTAGGACAAAAGCTAACACTGCATTAAATGAGATTTGAATCTTTCATTTGTGAGTTTATGTGGTATTTACATCATTAAATAAAGTTAAGCAAATTCTATGTGCAGTATATATTGTAATATTTTTTAAATAACTTCTATGTTCTTAATATCATTTTCATGATTTTAAATTTATCTGCAAATAATATAGCTGATTATTCGTGAAAGATACAAAACTATCAAATTCTAATACAAATTAATTTTTTTATTAAAACTACTCACAATAGTTTATTGTTATTTATCCTGAATAATAAAATGTATATAAGCAATTTAATACTGCTGAAAAAGCCTCAAATTATGTCATGAAATGAGTTTCTGCCAGTTATAACCACTTACTGGCACAGCAAAAACCCAGCCCTGCCTCAGGTAGGGGAGAGTGGAGATACTTGAGCATAGGGGATACTTGAGCCACCCTTATTATCTCTACAGTTGGTTAATTTTTCTTTCTATAACTGTCAATATGGTAACATATTTATAGTTCTGAACATTTAAAAAAGAAATTGTATACCTTGGTCTTGTTACCATTTTGAAAGTATGATGATTAATAGTTGTTTTTTTCCCTATCTGAAGTAAATATTTAGGTGCATGTTTTTTTATTTTTTATTTATTTATTTATTTATTTTTTTGTAATCAAAGTTTTGTTTAAAGTTGCAACAATATAGATAAATTTAATAAGTATAATTTCAATTGTTTTTTGAATCTAAAATAGTTCAAATAGCCAGCATGCTTTACTTAATAAAACTCTGATAAACAAAAATAGTGACAATGGGGATACTTGAGCCATGGCTCAACCATCCCCACTAGGAAATAATACATGGGTGAAATAAACAAAAAATAAAATTACGTCCTTATATTCACTAATAAATTTTTTTCTGGATCAAAGGAAGAATATTTTTTTTTCCTTAAAAAAATAATGACTTTGAAAAAAATTGATTAAAAATGTATATTTTTTTAATGAAAATAGCCATTTTGTTTTTCATTTTGACTAACAAAATAGCCTGTTTATATAAATGTAAACATAGTTTACAATTTAACTTTTATTACATTAAAATAACTTTTTTAAACTGTTTTACAGGTTATAATCTCTAATGCTTTAATTAGTTAGTCCAACATATTAAAATATTCATTTTTTAATATAATATATTAAGATTAATATTTTATATTGAAATTGCAACCTCTGTTACTGTAACTTTTTTTTTGAAAGAAAATTGAAGAAGAATTGGTAAAAAAAAAAAAAAAAAAAAAAAAAAAAGCACTCAAAAAACAAAAAAAGCAACAAAAATCACAGTTCAAACTTACCTGCAAGGAGCCGAAGGTGAAGATAAAATCTTTTCCTGTGGAATCAAAAAAGTGTTTGAAAGAGTGGAAGGATACATTGGCTCAGATTCCGACAGCTACTCAATTAAAAGCATGAGTTCGACAATATCATTAGATGAAAATTCTGTTAATGATGGTGATGATATGAACAGAAAATGATTGGTTGCTAGTAAAATTTGCTGGAAACAAAACTGTAAAAAGATTTGTTGGACAAGTGCTTAAAATTTCAGAAGATGAATTTTAATTTGCTCAAAGAATTGCAAATTCCAAATTCAAATGGCCCCCAACTGAGTATGTTGCTAGCATCAATATAACTCAAGTTGAAATGATCCTTCAACCACCAGTTATAATGACAAAAAATGATCGTATTACTAACTTTGTTTTCTCATTAGGTTTTGAAGGACTTTGTGTATCTTAATTTATCATTCTGTAAAATATTTGTGCAAAAATAAAGTGAAAAAAAATCACTTTTGCAGATATTTTTCCGGCAGATTTTTTTTTTTGCAGATATTACTGGCTCAAGTATCCCTTCACCATGGCTCAAGTATCCCCTTCTTATGGATACTTGAGTCACGATGTGCAACAAAAAGTAAAAATTTATTAGACATAGAAAAATAGTTCAAAATTAATTGAAATTGGTTTTAAGTTCAAGAAAAAATATCAAATTTTCATTTTCAATATTTTATTTTGTTCTAAAAAATGATAAAAAATTTTAAAAAAATTAAAATTTAAGTGGTTCAAGTATTCCCATCTTCCCCTACTCATATATCCACACTAGCTGACAGCATTCTCCAAGAAAATTTATACACAACTTTTTTAAGAATACAATGAAAGACATCTTTTCCTGAGGGTCACTATAAGATGCAATTAAACTTAATATCCCTTTAATATATATATGTATGTGTGTGTGAATTTAAGTTGTATTTTAAATGAAATATTTCAATTTTAAATAAATAAAACGTCACATTTATTTTACAGATTTTGATCAACGACACATTTCTCTCTACTGCTTCATCAACCCTGCAGAGTATCTGTAATCAATGGGAATCAGCATATAATGAAAGTATGGAATCTATAGAATCAGATAGCAATATTATTCAGGAGAAAGACGAGTTAATTGAAGTAAGTTTTCTTGTTTCAAATAGAAATGTTTTATCTACTTTTTTTTTATGAGGCTTTGAGTGTGTGTGTGTTGGGAGAGAGGGGAGGGGAGGTAAATAATTATATTTTTTTTCTGTATTTACGGTAAAATCTTCTTAATGGGTTCTCCTGAATAATAGACACTTCTACTTAAAGAGCAATTTTTAAATCCCAAATAACTATACATTTGCATGTTTTTAACTCTAAATAGCAGACTAATTTCGTAGTCCCAAGATGTATGATACTTAACAGTTTTATAACAAATGTAAGTAATTGTATCATTTTCTTTTATTTTACTATTAAATTTGCACTGATCTGCAACTTTCATTTTTTATTTCTAGATATCTATTTCTAAGGGATTTTTCTCATTTTTTTTTTTTTTTTTTAATTTGTAGATTTTATTTTCAATTAAACTGTAGATTTTATATGCTTCAATATTGCTATTCAATTATTTTTATCCTTATGTTGAATGCTAAATATTATTTTTCTAAATATACTTAAACTTGAAAGCAGAATATTTTTATAAATAGTGAAATTCTGTCTGAAATGAAAAATAATATATTGTTCTAGCTGAAAAAATACAGTAGTGTTGCCAGGATGGAACCTTGTCTGAAAAAATCCTTCTCTAGTCTGTTGAGTTTTAATGCATACTATTACATATACATAATATATATATATATAATGATTTTTATTGATTACATTCAGTTATTTTCTGTTCAAATCTGTTTCATATGATATGGCATGTGGTTAGGTGAGGGCAGGGAAGTATTAACTTTATTTGTACAGATGCTTCCCTATATGCAATTCTTTTGAGGTATGTTTTTTCAGAGAGAAAATATGTTGTAGGCCTACAAAAATAAAATCTATTTTTAAAAAAAAGAAAAAAAATCCTTTCCGGGCCAGCCAAATGGAAATAGGAACAAATTTCACTAACTAAAACAAAATCAAGATTAAAGGTAAACCCAGTTTCATACCTAAGAATAAGCTCTACTGACCTAAACCTTTTGTAAAAATTTGAATGTACACAAATACACACACGCATATATATGTATATGGAATAGTTTTAAAAATGGCAAAAACATAATCAGAGACCTTAAAAATGTTAAAATGTACCAATATTTCCATAGTCTGGTTTTTATCATGTTTCAATACGATTTTACAAACTTGCATGATGTTATATATATTAATCTGCCAAGCTATTTATTTCATTTCCTGTTTTCATGTGAAAATCCATGCTGTAGAAAAGTTATGATGTAATATTCAATTTTTCTTAAATTTGTCAAAATATTTTTTTTTTTTTTTTCTTCATGAGCAAATCTTTTAATAATAAAGTAATTGTTGTAGTAAGGATTTTTTTTTTTTTTTTTTTTTTTTTTTTGCCAACTCCTATAATGAAAAATGTTTATTTTTTCCTGTCATTGTTCAATAAGTGCTGTTTTTGTCAAAGCAGGGGGTTTGTTGTTAAGGGGGTATTCAAATTTTTGAACCCTTACCATTTCCACCTCCTTAGGCTATTTTGCCTATTTGCAATGCCTGCCGAGATATTAACCATATTTGACAAAACGATTAAAACTGCTTGCTAGTGTCAGTCCTATAGAAGAAATTTTTTAAGATGTCTCATTTGCATTTCAATATTATTAAATGGTTATTATTTTATTTTTTGCATTGTCTAGCTGAGATTAATCTCTATAAAAGCTTTTTTTAGTCCTTTAAATTTGTTTATAGGCTTTTTTTTTTTGATAGGGTATTTTTATTTTCAGAATCTATTTCAAAAGAAAATGCTTAACCACTATGCATAATTATTTAAGCATTGTTCATAGTTGCCATCTTGTATGGTTTGGCCGTACACTGTACGGATTTTGTTCTAAGTATACAGTAGTACGGATAAACAGTACAGTTGTATGGTTTCATGCATGGAAAAAACAATCACGTAGAAATGCTAATTTTGTGAAAGGATTGCTTAAAAAATGCATAGTTCATCAAAGCTTTGCTTGATTTCAGCAGTTTCTTGGGGGAAAAAAATTATGTATGAATTTTCTCGAGATCGCTGAAAAACATGAATTTTGTGAGCGGATCACGGAAATAATGCAGTTTTCACAAAAAGAGTGCAGATAAGGTACTAATTTCATCTGAAGACTGTGGGAAAACACTAATTTTGTCTAATGATCGCAAGAAAAAATGGTTTTTGTGAAAAAATCTCTCAAAAAATGCAAATTTTGTTTAAAAAATCTTTGAAAAAATGCTAATTTCATCTAAAGAAAAAAAGTATTTCGTCAAAAGATAAAACACAAATTTCGCTGAAAGATCATGCATAAAACGTTCATTTCGTCTAAAGACCACACTAAAATGCTGATTTCGTCTAAAAATCGTGGATAAAATGTCAAAATTGTCAAAAAATCACGTATAAAACGCCAATTTCTTTAAAAGATCTCGGGGAAAAAATGCAAATTTCGTCAAAGGATCATAGAAAAAACACACATTTCGTCAAAGGATAGTGAAAAAAAAAAAAAGTTCATTCCCCCTCCACCTGCTCTGACCTTTCAGAAAATTTGCTGTAAATAATCTGCCCCTATATATTGCAGATCATCCAGGACAGCTTTATGGTAACATGTTCCCAGATTATGAAATTACAAAACATATTCTTATGCAGTCATGTTTTTTTTTTTTTTTTTTTTTTTGAGGGGAGGGGCGAGGGCAAAATATAAATAAATATAAATGCAGCATAAAAAAAATTATGATTTTTTTTTTTTTTTTTTTTTTTTTTGATTCCATATGCATATGCTTTGCATTTTTAAGCATGTAAGAATGTATCGTAAAAATTTTAAGGATTTCAAAATTGACATGTTGGCAGGTATGATTGTTAATTATTTACTTGACCTTTACATTCATTCATTTTTATGATAATCTTACATTTATCATTTTAATTTCTTACTTTACATATTTGATTATTTTACTATATTGCAAGCATTCAATGTAATTTTGGTGTCGTTATTTCAATCAAATTACTGTATAAAAAATATAAACAAGGCAATAACCAGAAATCTATGAAATTCTATTTAAAATCCACACAAGCTCTAGTCCCAAGCTGTGCGTATTTGAGAAAGCCTACAGTACTATTTAATAATCATTCAGTTAATTATCAGATATTGATTTGGTTAAAATATACTTATAGAATTTATTTAAGAATAAAATAATCCAAAGAGGGAAAAAAAATTGATGCATAAATCAGTGATTTATGTAGTTAAATATCAATATTTAAACACAAAAGATGCACAGTTATCTGAAACATATTGCTTCTTCTCTTGATATTTCTTATTGATAATGAATAATAAAAAATTTAAAATACTCAGTGATCCTTTCCCCTTTTCTCTTCCCTTTTCCAGCATAATTTAAAATTACCCATTGACATCAAAAAACAAAATACACAAAAAAGAAATACAAAACATCATATACTAACAATTCTCTTTGTAACATTGCAAACCATTTCAAAAAATGCAAAAAATAATCCTTTTGAAAAAAAAAAAAATAATTTCCCAAGTCACTTTTCTTTCTTTTTTTTTTTTTTCCAATTATTTTGCCACAGGATTAACATTACGCATAGCTTGACTAATAAATATACTTAATTTTATACAATATTTTTGTAATTTTAATACTTGCTAGTTATGTCTGTTTGTAGAGCCTCTCATTTTAAATTAATCAATTTTATGTGTGGACTGCTGTGTCCCTGCTGCATACAGTATCATGTAGCAATCATGCTCTGTACACACTGTAAAATTTTGTGCAGTGAAATTTTTTAATTGGTATCCTTTTATTCATATTAAATCATGAACCTTCAACCAGGTTCCTTTTGCCTCTGGCACTGTATAACAGGTGTGCTGTGCAAGCACTACTAAAACCTTTGATTCTAGCACACATGGCTTTGTAACAGTAAAGGGTGTTGGCGAAATTTAGAAAAGTGCCAGTAGTATGCAAAGTGGGAGAGAGACACACGAGGTACATAACATGAATAAATGGTCAGCAAACTTTCCAACAATATTTCAGATGAGGGGTGTCAGCAAAATTAAGAAAAGGATAGGGGGTGAATTGGAGAATACTATCTGCTAAACTTTTAGGTATTGATCAACAGTCGATTTAGTTCAGATGTGATTAGATTTAAGCATGAAATAACCAGCTTATAAATATTTCTTTCAAGATTTTTATGTGGAAAAAAAAGATAAATAATTGTTATGTAAAGCAGTGATTTATATAGTTAAGTACCTCTGTTTAAGCACAAATGTTATGCAGTCTTTGAAAACATATTGCCACTGCTTCTCTCTGCCCCCTGCTCTTCATATCCCATTGCAGTTTTTTCCAATCCTTTTTTACTGCTAAATATTAGTTATTTTTATTTATTTATTTATTTATTATTATTATTTTTTTTTTTTAGCCCTGGCAAGTCGGCTAGTTTCTTTTATATTATACATGTAATGTTACAATGTAACTGATCACTTACCTGGTGCTGTGTTACACTTTATAGACCCACATGTGGCGTATTGTATTTGTTATCATAAGTAAAAGGTTATGATTTATAAATAATTCTATCTTTAAAAATTAACTCATTCGCTTTATCATTTTGTTTCTTTTTAGAAATTGCTAAGTTTAGCACAGAATTTTGCTGAAAAGGAAAAAGAAATGAATGACATGGAGTTACATATCAGACGTGAAGTTTGTGAAGAATATGCTGAAAGCCGAGAAGAACTGCTTGAAATGCAAAAGTAATAGGATTTTTTTTTTTAACTTCTGTGTGTGGGTGTATTTATTGTTGTAAATACATTTTTTATTATTGTGTATAATGTAATTGTTTATTTTGATTAAAAAATATAAGAAATATTTATTACTTATCAAAGAACAACAGAAATTAAAGGTATATGAAGTTGGCTTTGTTTCAAATTATCAATTATCATAAAATGTTAATCTATGCATTGTGCTTTTTTGCTTGATTATAGTGTTTATTTTGATTATTATTAATTTAATAAACTTTATTTCAGGATCTGTATTTTATGAAAGAATAAAATTTACAATATTGTGTGATGCAGGCCTCAGAGTGAATCACTAAACTCGCAATTTCTCAAATTTGTCTCTTAGTCTATATTTTTCAAATTTAGTTTCTTTCTTTGCTTTAAAATATATATATTCCTCGCCCATCGATCGTTCATAATTATCCGTCGGTCACAGGAAAAATATCGTAACTTTTGTTATTTGATCGAGGGAAGAATTTCACAAAATTAATCCATTTGTTGCAAAGAAAGATCAGAAAACTTGTCTAGAAAATCCTAAAATTTGTTAATCATTCACAGGTAAAAATCACAAAATTTTTCAGTCAGAAAACCGGTGAAAGAATCATAGATAATGTCAAACTATGTCATAGGATGAAACCACAGAATTTCGCAAAAAACTATTGTGAAATTTAGTCACAGAAAAAAATCTGAGAAATTTGTCTCATTTACAGGGGAAAAAAAGTAAATTTCTTCATTCTATCATGAAAAAAAAAGATTATGAAGCTAGTCAATTGTTTACGGGCTAGAATTGCAAAACTTTTCTGTCAGACATTGAAAAAAAAAAAAAAAAAAAGTGATGGTCAATCTGTGGCGATTTAAAAACGCAAAATTTGATAACCATTCACAAGGGTAAAAGCATAAATTTCGCCATTCAGCCGCAGGAACAATATCATGATTTTGTCATTTTTGTGTGGAAAATAATGCATAGTAATCCCATCAATGGGTGACAAAAACATATTGGGAAATTTTTCAGTCGATCTTGTGAAAAACAATTGAGAAATTTGTCAGTGGGTTGAAGAAAAAAAACCCTCAAAATTTTGTATTGTCATTGTGTACAGGTAAACCACATTTCACCAAATGATGGATTTCTGCATTTTTTTATTTTTAAGAACCTGTGATTTTCATCAAATGATCACTGGCAAAACTGCTATTTTTATAAATTGATCTCAGGAGAAAATGAGTATTTTCTTCAAACATCTTGAAATCAAGCAGAGATTTTTGCCAAACAATCCCAAAATAAAATCAGAATTTTCGTCAAATGATTGTGAAATCAAAAAGCAATATTTCTCAAATGATCGCAAAATAAAACACCGATTTCCATCAAATGATCACAAAATAAAAAAGATTTTCATCAAAGTTTCAAGGGACCTTTGTTGATTGAAGTTTCAAGTGATTGTTGTTGATAAAGTTGATTTTCAAGTGATCTTGAAATCAAATTAAAAATTTTTATAAATGATCGTGAAAGAAAATTACAATTTTCCCCAAACAAACCCAAAATAAAACTGTGATTTGTGGAAAACAATTCCAAAATAAAACTGCTATTTTTGTCAAATAATCCTGAAACAAAACTGCAATCTTTGTCAAATGATCGCCAAATCAAACCCTGATTTTCACCAAATTATTGTGAAATAAAGCAGCGAAATTTTCTGCAAACAATTGCAAAATAAAGCAGCAATTTTCGTCAAATGTGTTGTGTGGACTGGACCTTTTCTAATGTCAGCCAATTGGCTTTATAGAGTAAGCAGAGTATGATGATAATCAGGAAAATAAAATGGTTCTATGAATAGAAAAAAAGAAAAGTACTCATAGAAATACTCACAATACACAGAAATACGCACATAGTACTCACAAAATCAGGCATAAAGTAATTTTGACTTGAACTTTTTATCAACCTGTTCTGTTGCAAAGTTGAAGAAACAAGAAATATAATCTACCCAGGGAACATTCAATATCTTCATTTTGCATAAAAAATTTAACCCTTTCTTCATTATAATGGCAGGCCTCAAAAAATAGCAAAGTCATGTCCAGTACATTCAAATAACATTTGACACAAGTCATAATTAACCAACTCAGAACTTAGACAAGTCAATGGAACTCACACACATGCTACTCAGAAATAAACAGTATTTAAAAGGCTGACTGAATCCTATCAGCCTATCACAGCTAAGAATTGTGAATCAGTCATGAAAAACTCATGAATACACAAAATAGATGTTTTGCATCTAATAAGTTTATTTACAAAACAGAGATTCTGATAATTTACTTAAAAAATAGGTAGATACCTTCATTAAAACTTAAGTCAATAAAAAAAAAAAATATATATATATATATATATATAAAGCAATACCTACAAAAAACTCATTTCACAACTTGTGAAAGACAGATGAATCACAATGTCTGCGAAATAAAGTGAAGTTATCAAATGTTTTGATCTCAAAAACATGGATGCTCCCACAGAGCTGGCAGTCTGTTGCTACTGGGAAGAAATAAATAAATAAAAAAAGAAGATAAATGATACTGAATGTCCCCTGAGATTAATTAAGAAAGAAATAAGCTGGGGGAAAAAAAGAGGGACTACAAAAGGATCCTAGAATTAAATCTAGACTTTCGCCAAACAGTCGCAAAATAAACTGCAATTTTCACCAAACGATCTCAAAATAAAAATGCAATTTTCAGCAAATGATTCTGAAATAAAACTGCAATTTTCATCAAACAATCCTGAAATTAAACCATATTCTTTATCAAATGATCGCCAAATCAAACTTCGACTTTCGTCAAATGATCACAAAATAAAATTACGATTTTTGCCAAATGATTGTGAAATAAAGCAGTAAGATCTTCACCAAACGATCATGAAATACATCAGCAATTTTCGTCAAATGATCCTGGAATCGAACCTCAACTTTCACTGAACAATCACAAAATAGAACTGCAATATTCACCAAGCGATCCCAAAATAAAAACGCGATTTACGGCAAACAATTCCAACATAAAACTGCGATTTTTACATAACAACCCTAAAATAAAACAGTGATCTTTGTAAATGATCGCTAAAAGCAAAATTATATAAAGTTTAGATACATCAGATATACTTGAATTATTTGAGATTTCATGTGATATGTATATTAAAGATTTTGTATTGTATACACTGTATAAGTTTAATTATATAATCTCTTTTTCTTACTAAAGTATTTTTTAAATTGAATTATTTTTTATATGTAGAGCAAGGTATGAGGAAGAAATAGCTTCTCTTAAAGAAATTTATGAAAAACGCATTTCCAAAATGGAACAGAGATACGAAGGCATTATAAAAGGATTCAAAGATCAACTAAGTGAATCTGATGAGAGTTTCCTGAGTGACACATCACTTGATGCCAGCAAATCATTTGAGGTTTGCTAATTCTTTTTTCTTATGAAAATAATAATAAATTTATAAAAGAAAATTGACCTTCTAATTACAGCTTTCCCCCCCCCCCCCCCAACCTTTCATAAAATTTGCTGTAAGATTAAATAGGTTTAATAAATAAATCACTTTTTAAATAGATTTCAAAAGTTATTTGTAAAATTAGCTGCAGTTTTTTTGTGCACTCTAAGAACTCATATTTTAACAAAGGACCTCAAAAAAATTGCTGATTCCATCAGAAAAAACACGTTTTTCGGCAAAGGATCGCAGAAAAACATGTATTTTGTTGAAAGATGCAAATTTTGTTGAACAATCACGGGAAAATGCACACATTTTGTTGAACAATTGTGTGTGTGGGGGGGGGGGGGGCAAGGGAGAGAGAGAAACGCAAATTCTGCCGAACGATCACAGAAAAATGCTCAAATTTTGTTGGACAATCTCGGAAAAAACACAAATTTCGTCACACGATTGTAGAAAAAACATAAATTTCGGCAAACAATCGCAGAAAAAAAAAATCTAATGATCATGGAAAAAAAACAAATTTCAGCAAATGGTCGCGGAAAAAACGGAAATTTCCTCTATTGATCACGGAAAAAACCCAAATTTCATCTAACGATCACGGAAAAAATAAAAATTCCCTTTAATGATCGCCGAAAAAACACAAATTTCATCGAACAATCGCAAAATATAAAACACAAATTTCCTCGAAGTTAGAAAAAAATAGCACAAATTTTATCAAAGAATCAGCAAAGAAACCTTTTTTCATCAAAAGATCGCAAGAAAGGTGTAATTTCCCCCCTCCCAAGTATCGCAGGGAAAATGCAAATTCCATCAAAGCATTGTCCAAAAAAAACTCTGCAAATGCCATTGAAAAAATGTATAATTAATGTAAGGGTAAGGAGGGATGTCCCATTTTTTTTTCCTCTACTGTAACTTTTCATAAAATTTGCTGTGAACTTCAAGGTATTTTTTTTTAAATCGAAGTTGCCCTTGCTTATAGAGATTCATTTTATATAAATTTATTAAAAAAAAAAAAAAATCATTATTAAGTAAGATCAATTTTATCTATTTATTTAATTTTCTACTATACAGCACCAGTACTATATTAACTTCATTACAGTATGTAGCCAAAGGCAATCAGTAAATCACCTTTTAGTTTCTGTAAAAACTATTGCGATGAAAAAGAAACTAAGAAATAACCAAATTTTAAAATGAAGATTGGCTGGTATTGTCATAATTATTCACTACTTCCATTGTTGCTTTTTATCCCCTCCTCCCTTTAAAAAATTCATTCACAGAATCTGATTTATTTTCTGATGTAATGTATTATTTAATATATTAGATTCAAAAACATTATAATTCAACAAATATGTATTTCGAGAAGCATTAATTTTATAAAAGCTATTGATACAAAGGTGGGAGAGGAAGCTCTCACTAGTCTGTAATAAGGTTGTTACACTGGCATAAATAATGTTAGAGAGCGAAAAGATCTTTCACTCGAAAGTAAGTGCACTTTTTGTAAGTTTAATGCAATGCTGAGAAACTTTAGAGTACTTTAAGTAAAATTAGCACGCAATGACATTGTAACTAGGCAATATTCAATTCAATCCACAAACAAGTGTTCAACTTTTATATTTCATTGTTCTTTTTAAAAATTCCCACTTTTTCTAAAGTTTAGGATTTCCAATCTTCTTTGCACTTACACATGATTCTGATAAAAATGACTAAGTGTTGGTGTTACCGTTAGAAAGATTCATCTTATTGACAATAACTTTTTTATTTTTTTTTTTTACAACCTCAGCATTATAAATAATCACCTTTCCACTTACTTTATTTTGTATTTTTTTGTTTGAAATATTTTTTTGTCATGTTTGATATGTATTTCAGGTGAAATTTCTCGAAAAGTTTGTATCCGCATAGATCGTTATTCTATTTTAAATAGTTTCAAAAATAAAAAATAGATATTGCAAATTTAAAACCGCAATCTTCAAGTAATTATCTCAAACTTAGCTGAAATGATGGGGACATTATCGTAAGTAGGTTTGCAGCTCTCTGTGCGACACCTATTTCTGATCGCAAAAATTTTGCCAGGGCGAATAGATACATTTTTGTATAACATTAGTATAAATATATCATAACAGTGGCTTATTTTAACATAAATGAGTTTCATTTAATTAGTCAATCATTTTTGCATGCAAAAAATTGAAAAAAAATCAGATACCGAGAGAGATTTTATTTAAAAAGGGCTTATTTTTATAGCAGATGTATAATGTTCATAGTATATACAGTACTATCTTCTTGCTCTTTCCCCAAGTATAGTAATTTTTTCAGTCTCATTATATAAATTTCCTTAACTATCCATTGCTTAATGTATTTCAACAAAGTCTGATCATTGATCATCAATTTCATTGTAATCACTATTGAAAAAAGTGACTATTTCTTATCAGTTATTTCATACTGACAGATTTTAACTTGTGAAAATGCATCATTACATTCAGAGATACATTGGACTAAAGAGAAAATGTGTTCTTTGATTTTGCAAATGCTTTCTGTTTTCATAATTTTCAACTTCTGACAGCTTCTTCCACCATTTGTCAATTGTGTTTAACTCTTTATCTACTGACGGTATTTATAAATATCATAAAAATTACTTATTATAAAATTCT
This sequence comes from Maratus speculifer, assembly GCA_964019185.1. Taxonomy (NCBI): domain Eukaryota; kingdom Metazoa; phylum Arthropoda; class Arachnida; order Araneae; family Salticidae; genus Maratus; species Maratus speculifer. The sequence goes on along the minus strand of OZ025292.1, from coordinate 144,908,428 downwards.
TTTAATACATCAATTATTTGTAATATTGTTTAGAATGAGTTAATGATACATTACTTTATTTTGTTCCAAAAGTATTATTGGTTACACAAAACGAAAATATTTTTTAAAGGATTTCCCACTGAAGGTAAATTGATGATTATTTCTCGATTTTTAAATACAAATAAATTTCATGTGAATTACTAAATTATAACAACGTCTTTGTGAAAAGCCTTCACCATGTGCTTATCTGTCTTATCCCAATTATTACATGTTATCTTATACTTTTGTTATCCTAAACATTTTTATTTATTTTTTATTTTTATTTATTTTTTATTTTTATTTATTTATTTGTAAATTAATGATAATATTTTCATGTATTCTGCATTGGTACTCATACCCTTGCATTGATTTTAGTCTGTTTCTGAAAGTAATCGAAAAAGTTTTATTGGTCCATTTCAGTATAGATTTCGCAGGCGCACCGTGATTCATTTTGGCTTCAAGTTGGCAATTTTTTGGCTGGTTTGATAACCTTTTGCCTTTGTATCTTTTCAGCTTTCTTGGCGCTGATGGAGGGGGGGTGGGGATTGTTCAATTCGAAAATATATCTATATTTATATTGTAAAAACATCATATTTGTACATTTTATAATTCTACAAAATACTAAGAAAACAATTAAAAATAAAAAATTTGAGTGGGGTTATAAATATTGCACAAAATCCCTGTATATTCAAATTTAATTAATCCTTCTAAATCCTTCAATCCTTCTAAAATCCTTCAAAAATTTATTAAATGATTATTAAATCTTTTAATTTAGTTTAAACAATTTACGTAAAATGCTTTAGAATGTACAATTTTCATGAATTCATAATGCAGTAGATAAAGGGTTAACCTTAATGTCAGCCCAGATATTAGCAACGGAAAAAGCAACTTCCTTTAATTAATTTACTTCCTATTATTTCTTCAGGAATGCCACTCTTCTGCCAAATGGCGGATTTCCGCTTTTTTTTTTTTTTTTTTTTAAGAATTCGCATTTTCGTTAAGCGATCAGGAAATAAAGTAACGATTTTCGTCGAACCATCGTGAAATAAAATATGATTTTTCGTCAAACGATAGCGAAATTGCACAGCAGTTTTCGGCAAACGATCGCGAACTACAACAGCCTTTTTTGTCAAACGATCGCGAAATATAACATCGATTTTTGTTTAAAGATCTCAAAATGTAACAGTGATTTTTGTCAAAAGATCGCAATATGAAACAGCAATTTTCATCATATGATCGCGAAACGAAACGGTGATTTTCGTGAAACGATCGCAATATGAAAAGGGCTATTTTCGTCAAACGATCATGATGTGAAATGTCAATTTTCGTTAAACAATCGCGATGTCAAATGGCTATTTTTGTCAACCAATCGCTAAATAAAACGGCGATTTTCATCGAACAATTTCGAAACGAAACGGTGATGCTCTATACTTTCAACTAAATCAGCATAATTGCGAGTGGAAGTCTTTAAAAAGTGTAATGTGGAAGACTTGAGTGAAGACAAAGCAGATTCAGCAAACTTTAGTTTATTCCATAACAGTCAAGATGATTATATACAGATGAGAAAAAATAAGCATAGCTTATGCTTAAAAATAAAATAAACTTAAAACATTTCAATTACTTCTTTAAGCCATTAATAAACAAACTGCAGCAGCTGCTAAACCAGCAATAATGGCTAGCAAGATGAAGGCAAAAGAACATCGAACACAGCTGTCTTTATATACAAACAGAACTCTACTTCACAGATGTTGCCATACACAACTCAAAGAGAAAAACCAACGTAGAATCGCCATTGGTTGATCCGAACGAAACCCCTTTCCGAACGCACCGCCGATCGAGTTTCCTGAACGGACGTGAACAGTTCAATCACCGGTGATTCAATAAATCACGGCACTGGAACACTCAAAAATCACATATTTTTATCTCGGCATGCCGGCAGTTCGGCTGAAATGCAATGGCGATTCGACGAAGTTTTTGTTACACTGGAGAGGGTAAAAACTAAAGTATGTCATGTTCTGTTTATTTTGACTTAACTTTAAACTTATTTTTAACCAACATGACAACAAGCAGCCCCCTTTTTAGCCTCTCCAGGGCATTACAAAAAATTTACATAAATTTATTCAAAAATATACTTATTCAAAAATACAATATTCAATAAAAAAAACACAGTCTGTCTAATTCCTATCGAGTCGGGGAAAATTTTACAGATCACCGGCCAGGTACTAATCAGAAATGACCAAATTGTATAAAACTTTTTTTTTTTTTTTTCCCATCATTAAACAAATTTTAATTTTATTAAAAAAAAGATAGTCTGATCAATGTCATGTCAATGGACATGGCAATGAACAGAGTAACTATAATTGTGAGTTTAAATTTTGAAAATTTGCCTACAAAATTTCATTAATTGTTCTTTTACTTGCGGTTTTGTAAATGGATCTGCTAAATTTAATTTACTAGAAATATATTTTAATTTAAAAACTTTATCATAAATTAAATTTCTGAGAAATAAATATTTGATGTGGATATGTTTAGTCTTTTGATTTTCAGCTGGTGAATTAGAAAAGGAAATTGCTGCCTGATTATCACAGAATAAAGAACATTCAATTAAATTTAATTTTAAATTTTCATTTTCAATTACATTTTTCATCCACATTCAATTCCTTTGCTGCTTCTGTGAGAGTAACATATTCGGCTTCCATAGTAGAGAGGCTAATGCATTTTTGCTGAAAGGTTTTCCAAGAAATTGGCGCCCTATCTAAAAGTAAAATGTAACCTCCTATGGAAACCCTGTCATCACGATTTGCAGCAAAGTCTGAATCTGAATAACAATAAAGCTTTAGTTCATTTACTCTGGATAATTCTAATTTAAAATCTTTAGTATACTGTAAATAACCGAGTAATTTTAATAAACTATGCCAATGTCTTATACCGGGATTAGATTGGAATTGGGAAAGTAGATTTACTGCATACATTATATCGGGTCGTGTTCGACCAGCAATAAAACTTAAACATCCAATTAGGTTTCTGTAGGGATACTTAGACATTTCTTCTATTTCTTGATGATTTACAGGAGAGTCCAATTTTGACAAAACAAGTCCTTTAGACATAGGTACAGAGCTAATGGGAAATTTATATTTAGAATACAAATCACAAACCTTATTAATATAACAGGGCTTGAAATTCAATTTTTCAAAGGAGGGGAGTCTCCCTACCAACATTTATAAATGGAGGGGAGTTTGGCTGTTTGGGAGGGAGAAAAAATGTTTAAAACCCGGCATTATTTTATGTGCTATTTAAAGAATAACCAGAATACAGACATAAAAAATATCACTGAAGCAATTTTTATCAACAATTCAGAATAATTATGCGAAATGTGTAAAAAAAAAAACTTTTATATTGTCTAATTTTTACTGCCGGTAAATTCTCTCCCGGTGCTAATTATTTTTGCCACAGGTCTAATTATTGTTTTAATAATAATTTATAAAACTTCTAATTAATTTAATAAATTTATATTTATAATTTATAATTAATTGTTATAACCAATATTATTTTTCTGTATATTAAATGTGCAAGATACTAATTTAATCATAAAATAATACTTATTTGAGTGTAGAAAATAAGAAGTATCACTATTGTTTGCATTTCTTTAAAAAGGGAGCAAGTCAAATTTATCGAAAGAGACTTTCTTAAAAAATGAATACTTTGTTGAGTAAAGGGATGCTTTTTGTTTAATGAATGGCTGCTTTCAGGAATTGCACTCACTCAGAAAGATTTGGAGCTGTCATGAACTGATTTTAGAGCAGCAAAGAAAAAAAAATATATTGAAGCAGGAAAATTAGTTTGTTGAACAGAAAAATGAACTCCCCGTAATATTATTTTTGGGGGGAGGAAGGGAAGAGAGGTTCCCTTTGACGAAAGTTGCATTTTTTCGCTATCTTTTGATGAAATCTGTCTTTTTTATGATTTTTTTCACGAAATTTGCCGTTTTTTCGTGAATTTTATAAGGAAATTTGCCGTTTTTTCGCGATCTTGTGATGAAGTCTGATGTTTTATCGCGATTTTTTTTTACGAAAATTGCCGTTTTTCGCGAAATTTTCGGGAAATTTGTTTACAGTGAATCTTTTGTCGAAATGTGTCGTTTTTCGCGATTTTTGGACGAAATTTGACGTTTTTTTCTCCATGAATTTTCTGAGGAAATTTGCCGTTTTTTCGCGATCTTTTAATAAAATCTGATGTTTTATCGCGATCTTTTAAACGAAAATTGCCGTTTGTCACGATTTTTGGACGAAATTTGACGTTTTTTCGCGACCTATTTGACAAAAACTGCCGTTTTACAAAATTCTGTCACGAAATTAGGCATTCTTTCGAGAATCTTTTGACGAAATTTGCCGGAAATTAGTCGTCTTTTCGCGATCTTTTAACAATATTTGCCTTTTTTAGCAAACTTTTACGAAAGCACGCGCCTTGTGAAACGTGTAATAGCTGTTTCTTTTGTGTGTCATCTCTGATCTTTTGCATAATTTACACGCAATAGGGCGTCCGCGGCATCACTGTTTCATAATTTTTGGAATTGAATGCGTTATTTTTTTTTTGTGTGGGGGGGGGGGGGGGGAAATTCCGAACAGAATCACCTCTATTTCGCCATGGAAAATAGAACGAAACTCGTCAATCGATTGCAGGAAAAAAAATTTGCGAAATTTGTCAATCAATCGCAGGAAAAATCGTGATTTTCAATGATTTTTTGCTGTAAAAAAACTCGCAAAATGTGTCGATTACTCGCACGAAAATATCATAAAATTCGCGAAACGGTCGTGGGAGTTGATCATAGTTTCAAAATGCAAAATTGTTTCGGCGGGAGCCTCCCGTCCACGTTATTCTTTTGGGCGGGATTTCAAAATTTTGGGCGCGAATCCCGCCATCCTGCCCTGAAATTCAAGCCCTGTATAAGAAGTTTGGTGTATATACAATTTATCACCATCCTCTTCAAATTCTATGCCCAAGAGCTTCTTTGTTTTCCCTAGAACCTTTAAATTAAAAAATTTCTTTAATAAATCTACACCAAATTCCAAATCACTTTCAGTTTTTCCAAATATGATAATATCATCAACGTACAGCAAAAGAACAAGTTTATCTTTTAATATGTAAACACAATTACACCAGTTAAGTTTCTGAAATTTAATTTTAAAAGAACATCGTCAATTTCAAAGAACCATTGTCTTCCACTCTGGTGGAGACCATACAAAGATTTATTTAATTTGCAAACTTTACCTTGTTCTAAAACAAAACCTTCCGGCTGCTGCATATAGATGACCTTATCCAAATCTGCATATAAGTATGCATTGTTTACATCAACTTGAACGTTTAACCATTTAAAAAAACATACAAAAATACTGAAAAAGAGCCTTATTATGGAAAAACTGACAACTGGACTGAATACTTCATCATAACTTAAACCTTTAATTTGGTTATACCCCTGAGCCACAAGGCGTGCTTTGAATCTTACAATTTCATTATTTTGATCTCGTTTTACAGTATAGACCCATCTGTTACCCAAAATTTGTGCATCTTTTGGTGGTTCGACTAAATCCCAAACATTGCGGTCATACATGACCTGCATTTCCTGGTTCATAGCCTCCTCCCACTCAGATGCTTCAGGGGTTTTAACAGCTTCCTTGTAACTCCTGGGGATTTTAACCTCTACTAAATTTGCTTCATTATTAAAAAAATTTGAAACTTTACCCGATTGACAATTTTTATCCCTAAAATCAAAAAAGTTTTCATCAAATTTTATGTTATTTGCTGCACAATACTTAACTGCATCATTTGTGGACCTCAATTTAACTCTAGTACCCTCTATACCATAATAAATGTCTGTCCTTGGTTCATTTTTACGAGGAACAGCACTTCTTACCCAGTTAATGGATGTACATGGTATTAAATCCAAATTTCCATCTGTTTTAACTTCTGAAACTATTTTTACAGGACTTTGACTACTTTCCTTTAATTCGGACGGGCTATCACATCTATTTTTAGATTCAAAAATTTCATCTATTACAGGAAAAATATCCCCATCTTCAGGAAAGTCAAAATATGAAAAAGATGGAAATCTGGATTTTTTTATGACATCCACCCCCCTTTTACTCTCATCAAACCTTACATTTATAGTCTCAAAAATTTTTTGTCGTCTATTAGCCAAATGCGGTAACCTTTTGTAGTTTGTGCATACCCACACATTATACCCAGTTTAGCTCTCATATCGAGCTTTTTCCTGTTTTGTTTAGGTATACCAACATAAGCTAGACAACCAAACTTTTTAAAATGAGATACAGAAGGTTTTCTCCCACAATATAATTCAAAGGGCGTTTGTTTAAAATTTTTGTGACAGACTCTATTCCACACATAGGTGAAACACAAAAGAGCCTCCGCCCAAAATTTCTGGGATAAACCACTAGAGTTAAGAAGGGTTTTTATTCCATCGAGGGCTGTTAAATTGAAACGTTCTGCGGAACCATTCATTTCCGGAGAATACGGGTTCGTCTTTTCGTGTTTTATTCCCTGATCTTCTAAAAATTTGTCAAATTCTTGGTTACAAAACTCAAGGCCTCCGTCAGTTCTGACTGAGACTACTTTCTTATCTAAAAACCTTTCGGCTCTTTTCTGATATTTAAGAAAGGTCTCAAAAACGTCAGACTTATTTTTCAGGGTATAAACTGTAACTTTTCTAGAAAAGTCATCTAATATAGACAAAAAGTAACGACTACCCCCATGAGACGCAACCGGAAATGGGCCGCAAAGGTCCATATGCAGCAGCTGGAGAGGAAATTTTGACCTTATGTGACCTGTTGGTTTAAAAGATATTCGTTTTGATTTGGCTAACTTGCAAGAAATACAATCCTCAGTCAATTTTGATAGCATAGGTAAACCATTAACACATTTAAGTTTACTTGTGTTAACTACATATTCACTGTTAATATGGCAGAATCTCTCATGCCACAATTCATTAACATTTACTTTTTCTATTTGATTTGCTGAAAAATTGACTGAGTTGTTATTTCCTTCACATTGAGTTATGTACTTAGAGGGCTTTAAAAAATATAAGTCATTTTTTCTCAATGCATAAAATAGCTCATTACCATGTTTATCAAATACAAAAACTTTTCCATTTTTACCAGCAAAATTAAGTCCTAATTTTTCAAGCTTTGCTCCTGACAGTAAATTTCTTCTTAAATGGGGGTTAAACAAAACATCTTTTAAAATAATACGATTAAATTTACCATTTTTACATTTTATTAAAAATTGAATTGTACCTTTTCCCTCAACTGGACATTCTCTCTCCCCAACTGCAAGAGACATGTGCAAATCAGATACTGGCTGAAAGTCGAAAAATAATTTTCTATTGCTACAAAAATGCGCTGTAGCTGCTGTATCAAAAACCCATTGGGTATTTCCGTAGCCCAGATCTGAGGAATTTGCCTCGCACAGTTCGGGAGAAAGTTCAATTAAACTACATTCCAGTTCAGAGAAGGTATGATTAAAAGTAGTTTTACATTCAATATTATTGGTTTCTGATTGAAAAGATTTATTTTTAGAATTAACTTTAAAAGATTTATTTTGAAATTTACTTTTAGCATTAGGTCTAGAATAATTACTTTTACTTTTAACTTCAAAATTATTTTTACTATTACTGGATGTGTCAGGAGCATTAACCTTAGAATCTCGACCATTATTTTTACTTATTCTGAGCTTACAATTAGAAATTACATGACCATACATTTTACAATAAAAACATGGACCAAATTTTTGTTTACCTGGTTTTACAAGAGACTCGCTGGCATAAGCAACATTAACATCAGCCAGATCCTTCTGAGACAACTTTAAACGATTCTCTTCCAACAAGAGCTCAGCTTCAATTTTATCAGGAACAAAGTCCTTGTCGCTCCATCTATAAATTGCTTGCACAGTGGCTTGAAAGCTGTCAGGGAGGCTACGAATCATCTGGTAGCCCAGGTATAACGGCTGCAACTGATGACCAACATCTCTAAGACGCTCGGCGGCTTGCTTTACTCGACATAAGAACAGTCCCAAATTTTCACCTGGAACATATCTCGTACTAAAGAACACATCTAGCAGCTGTATGACACGAGCCCTCGTTGTTGGTTCAAAATGGTCATGCAGAATTCTCCATGCTGTCGCTCCATCTGTAGTACTGGAAACCAATGGCCGAAATTCTGTACTCAGGGACTGGAAAATTATTGTATATGCCCGGTTTTTCCTCAACTTCAGATCTTGTCTTTCTCTCCAGGTAAGTTGCTCCTCTACATCTGGTTTTGTAGGTGTCTCTTTCCCATCATCTCCAAGCTTAGTAGTATCAGTTTTAGAAGGTACTGAATCTAGCTTTTCTTTAACAGGCTTCTCACTTTCCTCTGCAGATTCAATAAAATCCCAAGCGCCGAAGTGCAACAGCAAAACTTTTACTTCATGTTTCCATGTCTCCCAGTTGCTGCCGGTAAGCAGGGTGATGTTTTGAACTGCATCCATCAGCCCCCGTCGATTAGAACTTTTGGAATCGGCAAAATTTTTACAAAAAAAGTCCACAGAATCAGCCGTCGACAAAGCTCACACCGGGAAAGTATCGGCACAGAGAAATCCAAAAAATCTTCACTTCCACATTAAAAAACAAATGCATGGTTATTTATCGGGCCTGGGCCCATAACCAAATGCTCTATACTTTCAACTAAATCAGCATAATTGCGAGTGGAAGTCTTTAAAAAGTGTAATGTGGAAGACTTGAGTGAAGACAAAGCAGATTCAGCAAACTTTATTCCATAACAGTCAAGATGATTATATACAGATGAGAAAAAATAAGCATAGCTTATGCTTAAAAATAAAATAAACTTAAAACATTTCAATTACTTCTTTAAGTAATCCTTTAAGTAAGCCATTAATAAACAAACTGCAGCAGCTGCTAAACCAGCAATAATGGCTAGCAAGATGAAGGCAAAAGAACATCGAACACAGCTGTCTTTATATACAAACAGAACTCTACTTCACAGATGTTGCCATTCACAACTCAAAGAGAAAAACCAACGTAGAATCGCCATTGGTTGATCCGAACGAAACCCCTTTCCGAACGCACCGCCGATCGAGTTTCCTGAACGGACGTGAACAGTTCAATCACTGGTGATTCAATAAATCACGGCACTGGAACAGTCAAAAATCACGTATTTTTATCTCGGCATGCCGGCAGTTCGGCTGAAATGCAATGGTGATTCGACGAAGTTTTTGTTACACTGGAGAGGGTAAAAACTAAAGTATGTCATGTTCTGTTTATTTTGACTTAACTTTAAACTTATTTTTAACCAACATGACAACAGGTGAATTTCGTGAAATGATCACAATGTGAAACGGTGAATTTCGTGAAACGATCACAATGTAAAACGGCGATTTTCGTCAAAGGATCGCGATGTGAAACGATGATTTTTGTCAAACGATGATGATGTGAAACGGTGATTTTCATCAAACGATCGCGATGTAAAACGGCGATTTTCGTGAAACAATCGCTAAATAAAACGGCAATTTTCGTCAAGCAATCGCGATGTAATATGGTGATTTTCGTCAAACGATCGCAAAATAAAAAAGGCGATTTTTGTTTAACGATCGCGAAATAAAGCGGCAATTTTCGTCAAAACAATCATGAAATAAAATATTTTTTGGGTTACTTAAATTGATTTAAAATGATGAGATACATAAAATATAAAATTCCTCACTGAACCTGTTGCTGGTGTACCTTAATTGATGTAAAATACTGTGAACTAAAGAAAAATCATTTTTACTTAATCTTATAAATTAAAAGTTTACAAAAAAAAGTAATTCTTTATCTAGTTTATTATAAACAATATTGTTTACAAAATTCACGCATAAAATGTAAAAAATATCGTAACTTTTACTGTACGCATAATTTTCTCTTTTTTGCTATTTTCTGAGTGGCATCCATATTTCTTCTACCATTGTCTTTATCGATAATAATTTCCTTTTTTCTTTGTAAAAATTAAATTATCCAATATTTAAATACTTCCATTTCAAATCTACAAAGAATGCATCAAGCAATGCATATGTGTAATAGGCACTGTATGTTGTTTGTTACCGGAAAGATTCTGAAGTCAGTCAATCGGAAATACCATTTTAATAATTAGCTTGTGAATAAGCATTTCAATGGAATATATATTTTGGTTTTATACTATGTTTTTTTTTATATATATTTACTTAATCTGTTTTTTACAGGGATTAAATGATTCTACAAGATCTCTAATTTCTAAATCAGGTAAGATTACCATATTCGTATGCTCTCATATAAGACTATTCAGTTCTATATTTTTATTAAAGCCATGTCAATGTAAACTTTATACCTAAAATCATAAAGTTAGCATTAAAGAAAATAGTGCTTCATCATTTATTTAGAAAGAAAAAAAAAAAAAAATAGATCCTGCCCCAATTCAGGCTTTATGACTGACACTTACCAATTGCTTATAGTTGAAATATAGTTGTGACTAGTAAAAATTGCTCATGCTATTCACTATAATGAATGAGTAAAATTCGTATGTAAACTCTGAGACAGGGTTGCTACGCCACCTGAAAAACTGGGAAAACTGGCCCAACACAATTTCTTAGATTTCGAAATAGTCTGATTTTTAACTTAAATTAAGATTCTTTTGAAGAATACTGCATACATATTTTTGGGTTGATTTTACAATATATTTTACAGAAAATACAAAATAGACATTAATTACCTAGATTCTTTGAATTTCAACTTTCAAATAAGAATTCATCAAAAAGAGTAATATACTTTAGAATTAAAAAGAAAAAAGTTGAAAACATCATAACTTTGAAGCTGTATAATAACAGATAGATTTAGGAAAATATTTCTGTATCATGTATTAAAGATTTTCTCATATCCAAAAAAGCTAAGTTCATTTCTTTTCAGGAATGCATACGACTAGGAGGTGTTCTTATTCAGGAATTATGTAATCGAATGGCATTATCCATTTTTTAATAAAAACAATATATCTTTAAAAAAAATACTGTCAAATTTATTGTTTTGAATCGAATTTCTGGAAGCGACAATCAGGCTTGTATAATATAGACGCATGCCATGCGCAGAAAATTTTAAGAAAGAAACAATTTTCATTTTTGTAACTTTTTTTAGTGCCAAAAAATTAAAATACTCTCTCAATTTTATCAACAAATTATTTACTGTTAACAATTTTTGACAAAGAATGTGTAAAAAAAAAAATCCCAACAATTCAACAAAATACCACACGAAAAATGTGAATTTTGCCCAAGGGCTGGGTGAAAAATGCAAATTTCGTCCAAAGACCACACTAAAAACGTGAATTCTATCCATGAATCACATAGAAAACACAAATTTCATGCATGAGTTTTGTAAAAAGCACAAATTTTGTGTATGATTCACGTAAAAAACGCAAATTACATTCATGAATCGCTCAAAAAATGCAAATTACGTCCTTGAATTGCATAATAAACATGAATTACATTCATAAATCATTCAAAAAAACTGCCAATTACTGTACATTAATCATGTAAAAAAATTATGTTCATAAATTGCATAAAAAAACACAAATAACGTCCATGACTCGTGTAAAAAACATGAATTACCTTCATAAATCACATAAAAAACGTGAATTACGTCCATAAATCGCTCAAAAACGCGAATTTCATCGGCAGAAAGCTCAAAAAACGCAAATTACATCCATGAATCGCATTAAAATAGTGAATTACGTCCATAAATCGTGTAACAAATGCGAATAGCATTCATGAATCGTATAGAAAATGCGAATTACGTCCATAAATTGCTCAAAAAACACAAATGATATTCATGAATCACTCAAAAACACAAAATACGTCCATAAATCATTCAAAAAAATTCGAATTAAGTTCATGAATCATGTAAAAAATGGGAATTACATTTATAAATCACATAAAAGGCATGAATTACAGCTATAAATCGCTGAAAAAACGAGAATTTCGTCGACAGAAAGCTAAAAAAATGCAAATTACGTCCATGAATCACATAAAAATAGCAAATTACATCCATAAATCGCGTAACAAATCCAAATTATGTTCATGAATCGGTTAAAAAAATGTGAATGACGTCCATAAATCGCTCAAAAAAATGTAAATTACATTCATAAACCGCATAAAAAATGCAAATTACACCAAACGTTAAATTAATTTGCAGAAAATTTTTGACCCAATATTATGTGCACAGAAAGTGTTTGGTTTTATACAAATCTGGCGACAATATAGGAAGGTATATACAGGACAAAAATCTCTTATATTTCGACAATAATGTATTTACTAAAAATTAAATGCTATTCGATTCCAAAGTCCTTCAATAGTCAGGCTTGTCTATTTTATGCCTTTACAGTTAAAAGTTAGTCAGAAAATGTGTCAAAATTTCGCATTGTTCAGTAGTGAATTTAGGAACCGTCTCAATGTATATTTCCAAAGATTACATTAACAGAAGTTCATTAACACTATTAATACCTTAACAAAACATGCTGTCTGCTCTACACATCTTGAGAACAGTAATGTCCAGTGCGTATCAACTCAAGTATGATAAACTCAAGCATGTAGAAAACAATTCAAGCCCAGGTCGGACACAATGTAACTGTCTGATGGCAATCGCTATATTGGAGAAGTTACGTTTCTGTATTGATGTTATCAAACTAGTATCAGCTTGTGACACACATTTACACTTATTCTTGTTAAAGCCGTATTCATATAAAATAGCTCATTACCTAAACCTTTATATCATGACAATAGGCCCATAAATTTTTTTTATTAACTTGACCTGCCCTGTATGGCCTGTTTAATTTTTTGTGACCCGGCCTGACATGTCTAAAAAATTTTCTAATTCTGCCGGCTAGTATTCATCTTTTATAATGGATAATAAAAATTTGCATGGTCTTGCTATCTACTGTCAGAGAAAGAAGATAATCTTATTTTTTTTTCAGAAGTTAGATGGTGGTAACACACACATTTTATTTAATTGCAAAATCTACATAATAGGAATAATTTCAAAATAAGTAAGGAATGATTTCAAAATAAGTAAGTTAAAAATAATAGTAGTAGACACAAAAAATTATTTTTAGTTGTTGAATTAATTTTAAATATTAAATAAATGAATGCAAGTTTAATGAAATAAATAAATAAAACCATCAGTCTAGTAGAATTATGTAAAATCTAAAGGGATGGTAAAAATTAATTTTATTTATTGTCAAATTTCCTGTTGTTCCTATTATGTCAATTAGTTTCAAATTGACATAATAGGAACAATTTCAAAATATGTAAATAAAAAAAATAGCAATAAATACAAAAAATTCTTTTTAGATATTGAATTAATTTTAAATAAATGAATAAAAGTTTAATAAAAAATAAATAAATCATTAGTATTATATAATTGGGTAAAATCCAGATTATGAAGTTGCTATTTTTTTCAAATGCAAATTAAGTTAAATTTAAAGAAGATTCAAAATCAAAATAAAAAAGTAATTATTCTAAACAGCTATGTTTATTATTATTATTATTTTGAAAATATTATTTTGAATATTTTCTTTTTTTTCGGGGGGGAGGGGGGGGGGCTTATTTTGGGAGATTTTACTGTACATTTATATAAAGTTATAGTTCAATAATTAATCTTTTAAATTAATTATAAATTGTTTTATTGTGGAGAATCTCCTATTTTTTCTCTCGCTAAAGTTGGCAACTCTGTGTTGTTTATTCAGTAACTTTGGTTTAATTTTACATTAATAATATTGCAATGAACATCTAATTTTTCCAGTCTTTGATTATAACTATGGATATAATCTCCAGATTCATCACAGTTGAAGAAAGAATTAGAAGAGAAATCTGCTGAACTAGAATCAGTCAGAAAAGAACTAAATGAAAAGTCGTCTGAATTGGAGTTGGTCAGAGTAGAATTAAAAGAAAAATTTGCTGAATTAGAATCTATCAAAAAAGAACTCAGTGAAAAATCTTCTGAATTGGAAGCTGCCAGAAAAGAACTGGAAAATAAGCAATTAGAATTTAATGATTTGAAACATATGTATGGAGAGTTGAATCAAAAGATGGGAGATATTCAGTCTAATAAAGAAAATCTTCAAAAAGAACTGACTTCTGAAACTGAAAGTGAGTATTTTGAAAGCATAAATGAATTCTGTTTTTTCCTGTAGTTAAGAAATATTTTTATATTTTAGATGAAATGTTTTGTCACAATTTTTTGCCTTCACTATTATATGTATATGCCTTCACCTATATGTATAGTTCAGGGGAAATGTACATGTTATATAGGTGCTAAGTAGTATGTTTTATCCATAATTATTACAGATATGCGACAAAAGCAACGGCGTCATGAGCATCTAATAAAAATTCTGGTAAAAAAAAAAAAAAAAAAAAAAAAAAAAATATATATATAATTTTTCTAAATGATTGCGGAAAACACATGAAATTTTGTCAAGAAATCATATAAAAAAAAATGCAAATTTAGGGAAAAGATCCTGGGAACGTGTGAAATTAGTCCAAAGGATCACGGAAAAAGATGAAATTGGTGCAAAAGATCGCATAAACAATGCAAATTTTACCAAAGGTTTGCATAAAAAATTACAAATTTTGTCAAAGATTTTATTAAAAGCAAAAACTTGCAAAAGTCAAAAGATTGCAAAAAAAACTCATGAATAGAGATGGGAATGCCTCGGGAAAAAAAACGGAAAAATTGGGGAAAAAACCGGTTTTTTTTTCCGAAGGCTTATTTTTCAATTTTTCCAGTTCGGAAAAATTGAAATTTCATTTATGAAATAATATAGTAAAAATTTTGTAATATCTACATTCTCATACTTTTTATTTTATTTATTTTTATGTTGAGTGTCTCACATGAAAATTTTAATGTGGGTAATCTGATCTCTGAGCAGAAATCTGTTTGAGAAGACTTGAAAGGATCCTTCACATTTTTTTCTTGTTTGAAACACAAGACCCTTTCCAAAATTTCTCTTGAAAATAGACATTTCAGAAAAAGTTTAATCAACGAATTGAATCTTTCGCAAGTGCAGTGATTGAAAGTGCAGCTGAATCTTATTAAGTTGCATATATGTATGTAAATAACCTTATTAAAAACGTCTAAATAAAAAACCTAAATAAAGGAATAATTTCTTATTCAAAAATTCTGAATATATTTTGTACAAGTATACATAAAAAGTTCATAATTTCACAAAAACTTGATTACATGAAAAAAATCTAGATATGTAATTAAATGCAACTTCTTTTTTTAAAAATTAATTCATGTGTAAAATTATTGCAATAATATGCCGATTAATGGAAATGATAAAATTGAAAATTCAACATAAAATTTTGAAGTATGCATTTATTACTTTTAATCTATTTTTTCAAGAAGTAAGTATTGAATTCTTGAAAATTGACTTCCATTTTTTGGTGTATTTAAGCGTTTTAGAAGGTCCTGAACATGTTTTGATTGTTTTTGGAAAATATCTGTCACTCTGTGAGTCTGTATGTGACAAATTTTATGGGCGCACTATCTCAAGAACTGATGCACATAATTTCACAAAACTTTAGATTCAGTTACACCTTGATATAAACTCGAGATGTTTAGTTATTAGTGTATATCGCCAAACCGATGGCACTGCTATGCTGCATTATTCATAATTTCCACAATTTTCTATCTCAAACTAATGTATGTATTTTTATAAAATTTCAGATTAAGTTAATCTTTGACATAACTTCGTGCTCATTACTTTTTGGTGTAAATTGTTCTGGCTAAAATTTAAAAAGCCAGGCCAGTGGCTTTTATTGGTTTTATCCGGCTTTTTTGGCCAAAATTGGCCTTTTTTGGCCAAAATTGGCCATTTTAGGCCAAAATTGGCTTTTATACAGTGAAGCATTTTAATTATAAGCCACACATTTTTAAGTGTTTTTTAACTAGTTTTAATGATGTTCAATTTACTTTGAGTTTAATAAATTTATTTATTAAAATAAAAAATAGGGATTTTAATTATGATTCAGTATGAGAAATTGGGTTATAACCCAATTTTTTAATATTGAAGACAATAATACTAGAATGACACATTGATGGAATTGATAGTGGTTTATAGTCACAATTGCAAATATGTCAGCTAAATTATAAAATGGCTATACCAAGTGCTTTTTCTATCCCACCCTTGTTTTTTCCATTTTTACTGCTTTATAAAATTAACTGGGGCAATGGTTACATAGTTACATGTTTTATTACTTAACTAATTTTAAGAGTTATTAAAATGTCAGGTTTTATTCCCTATAAACATTTAAAATCATAAAATCAGCATTTCTCACTATTGAGAATAGCATTATGAATTATGCATATTTCATAATATATTATATTTCACAATTTATTTCAGTATTATCAGTTAGCATATGTGTGAATATATTCATGCAAGGTGGCATATATGCACTTGTGAAGCCTCTAGTAGATTTTGGTAGCGAAAAGCGGTGAGGCTACTTCCGAGGCTTATGATCATGAACTACTCTGCTTTAGTAATCAAATTGTAATTTATTTACATTCAAGTACATCTGTAAACAGATTATTCAATCAGCGTATTTTAATCATTACTTAAAGTTCATTAGTCCAGTTTGGGAATTAATCAAGAGGTGGCAGCCAGCTTAACTTGATGCATACAGTCTGTGCATTCTCCGCAGACTTTTCAAAGTCTCGCATCCTCCGAGCACCACTCAATCCTGTGCTCTACGCTCCTCTCTCCAAGGCAACAAAACAAGTCCAGTTAGTGATGGGCGATTTCGATTTTTTAAATCGATTTAATCGATACTACGGCCAACTCGATTTAATCGATACTTTAAAATTTTTAATCGATTTCTCTGAAAGTAATATAATTTTCATTTTCCTCCAAAAGTCGAAGATAAAATAGACGGATGTGCCAATTCCAAAATTTCAGTGTATTAGTTTCTGAGATAGAAGAATTAAAGAAACCTCAGAACCCCCCCCCCCCCCCCCCTGCAAAATAGCGTTTTTTGTTGAGTGATGTACACCAAAAATTGATCAGGATCGATTTTTATTAGGTACCAGCTGAATCTGAATTTTGATGAAAATCTATTAAAGCGCGAGATACAGCTATTGCGAAATCATAAAAAATGCAGCGCCACCTGTAGGTCAATTTACACCAAGATCTAAATAACAGTAATCTATGTCAGAGATTTACTGAATCTCAATTTTGATGAAAATTCGTTCGTGAGATAGCGCTATTGCGTTAATCATGAATAATGCAGTATAGCAGCGCCATCTCTTAAGCGATTTCCACCAAAATGTAATTTGCATCAAATAATATCAAGGACAAATTGAATCTAATTTTTTATGAAAGTCCGTGCATTAGTTCTCGAGATAAAGCTAAAATGGAAACAGGGGCGTGCGAAAAGAGAACTGCGCCCGGTTCAAAGTTCCAATTTAGCCCCCCCCCCCCCCCCCCCCTATTAACTTTTTCTTGTGATAGGCTAGAAGTGATGTTAGTAGTAAAAATTTGGCGCCCCCTAAATTTCCGTGCTCAGAACGACCGCTTCCTATCGCCCACACCCCCTTTCATATGGCGCTGAGTGGAAATTGTGAAAAATTCAGTATAGCAGCGCCATCTGGGAAGCTATATACATCAAAATGCAAAAAACATCAATTCATGTCAAGGATTAACTGGATCTAAAATGTGATGAAAATCCGTTCATTCGTTATTCAGATATAGCTGTTTCGCAAATCACAAAAAATACAGCATAGCAGCGCCATCTGTTAGGCTATATACACCAAAAATTAATTGGATTCAGTTTATATCAAGGTCAAACTAAATATAAAGTTTTGTGGAATTCCGTGCATTTGTTCTTGAGATAGAACGGTCAGAAATTTTTGTCGTATACAGACTCGCAGAGTGACAGACACACACACACACACACACACAGACAGGTATTTCTTAAAAACCATGAAATCGTGTTAAAGATCTTCTAAAATATATAAATCCATCGAAAACGGGAAGTCAAAATTTTTCACGAATCTAATACTCTCTTCTTGTAAAGTTACAAAAGAAAGTAAAAATGTAAAATCGATTCTACCCGTAAGATCGATCTTTAGATTCGATTTCGATCTTTAGATTCGATGTCGATCTTTAGATACGATGTCGATCTTTAGATTCGATTTCGATCTTTAGATTCGATGTCGATCTTTAGATTCGATGTCGATCTTTAGATTCGATGTCGATCTTTAGATTCGATTTCGATTTTTTTTCTTTTTCTACGCTAAATCAGTGTTGAATGCAGGTATTTTTCTGCGAGTCCGGAAGAAGGCATCATGTTTTACAGCTCTGTAAGAGAGGGTGGATCGCAATTTGTGCATTAAAAAGCATAAAATCTCATAACTTCTGGGGGGGGGGGGTAATCCCCTGCGGGCCACACCATTAATTCGATACTAGGTTAAATCGTTATATTTTTGTTTAGAAGTCCAGTTATTTGAAGAATTAGTTTATTATGTTTTATTTTTCACGCTCGTCTCTGCTAATCCCCCCCTTCCGTGTCAGTTTTAACTTACAGGGCCGTTCGAAATATGCATACAGTTTAAAAAATGTCCAATTCTCGGTCTATTTTATTTGAGATCCACAGTTTAAATCCTTGACAAAAGATAAATAAGGGGTCGCCCTTCCGCCCGTTTGGGGTTTATCTGCGCCTACCGGGGGGCATATTTTTTTGTTTCTTCAAACGAAACAAAAAATTTTTTGAGGGGGGGGGGGGGGGCTTGCACCCTCTCCCAATATGCACCTTAAAATTTTGCTCATTTAATTCTTTATTATTTTTAACTTAAAAGTTTAAGCTACATAGCACCCCTAGAGCTGTGGACCCCCCCCCCCCCCCCCCCCCCCCCCCCGTCGATCACTCACCTAATTTTGCTTATTTCTTCACTTCATTTCAATCTTTAAAATGCTATAACTTTGCTTCTATAGGAGTTACAGTGATGAGAAAAATTCTAGTATAGCTAACTATTTCTCGCCTTTCTTTTTGCTATTCCAGTTTCCCGGTTTCCCCTATAGGACCTTTTTTTTGGGGGGGGGGCAGAGGGGTTTTTTCTCATTTCTTGATACAATATGTCTATTGAAAGCTTATGCTTCATACATTACAAATCTAGCATAAGAAATTTTCTCCTATCATTTCATGTCACGTTACGGACCCATAATGTGTTAAAATTTTAATTTTTCAAACTTCTTTGAAAAAAAAAAAAAAAAAAAAAAAAACATTGATATATATCAGCGAAATTGGGGTTCTAACCCGCAATCATTTGATTGCACACGTAATCCCTAAGCTTATTGGCCACCGAGTACTCAGCAGCGCTATTATTTCTTTAGATTGTCATCTTTAAATTCGTAATATCTTTTGAATGGAATGTCCAATATGAATAATTCAAAAACTAATCTACAGATATTATAACAGGCATTAATGCAAAATGATTTATTTGGATAAGGATTAAGGTATCGATTGTATGGTCTAATTTTGGTTGGTGTATTTATCGCGTTTTAAAATGTAAGAAAGTAGTTATAGTGAGTTAACTACAATAGCTGGACATATGGTATCGCGCGGTTTTTTTTATAGAGATTAATATATTCTTTAATATTATAGAAACTTTTTTTATTCAGTTAAAAGTATTTCCTGACGATTCAAAATTATGTACCCTAACGATTCAAAAAATACACGCGTAATTGTTCAAGGTTTCACTTCTATCGGAACTCTGAGAGCGCCACTATTTTTTTTTTTTTTTTTCATTTCGACCGTCCTACTGCCTTCCCCCTTCCTCACCAATCTTAACTTACAGGTTCGTTCAAATTATGATTGCGATTTTAAAAAAGTCTAATCCTCGTTCTATTTTGTTATAAATCCATATTTTGAAACCTCAACAAAAGATACAATTGGGCCGAGTTCAACCTCCTGTCCGTTTGGGATTTACCTTGCCCCCCCCCCCCCCCTGGGTGGGGGTATATTTTTTGTTTTGTTTCTTCCACACCATCTGATGTAACATAGCGTTATAAAGCTTTTATCTCCTCGTTTTTTTCTGTTACTACCCCTCTCTTCACCTAGTTACATAATCTTGGCACTTTTTAGTTTCAAAGAGTGCATGTTCCCCGCAGGCCACCCCATGAATTCAACACTAAGTTAAACACTATATTTCTGTTTAGGAGCTCAGTTATTTGGGTTATTAGTTAATTATGTTTTTTTTTTTTCCAAGTTCGTCCGTTCTAATCCCTCGTCCCCCCCCCCCCCCCTTCCTTCCTTCCTCGCCAATCTTTACTAAATGGGCCGTTCAAAGTATGCATGCAATTTTTAAAATGTCCAATTCTCGTTCTATTTTATTGTAAATCCTCATTTTGAAACTTCGACAAAAGATAGATTTGGACTATGGTCGCCCTTCTGTCAAGAGTGGGGTTTACCTGCCCCCTTGGGAATGGGGCATATTTTTTGTTCTTCCAAATTATCTCGTGTAACACTTGGTTGGCATTAGAAAAAAAAAGTTTTTTTGTCTATATTCCTTGTTCCCCATCCTAGTTACACGCTCTTGGCACTTTTTATCCTCGGTTTAATGCCAAGTTACTCAGTGTTGTTATTAGTTGAGTTATGTCTCTCAAATTTGTCAAAGTTTTTGTGTAAGTGACAACCATAAGTGACAATAATTTTAAAATTTATAATTCTTATTATCAGACTCTAAAATCTGCAATTGCTTAATTCTATGCCTCTATGTGATGAGGGGTGGGAGGCGGTAATTACGGTTCTGCTGATTGTCTAAGTTTTGGAATTAGTAATTTGGATCTTCTCTGTGTGAACCTGAATATCGAAATATCGATTCTAGTATCGATTCTAGAACTGAGAAATCGATTCTTATTATGATCGATGTTGTTTTATACGATATCGATTTTAATCGATTCTCAAAATTTCCAGAATCGCCCATCACTAAGTCCAGTCCTTCTCTGTCACCCTTCTTCCTCTTTTATCCTCTTCTTGAGAGCACCTGTGCATTCCACTCTCTTTTGCGCACTGCACCCCTCTTTCTCCGTTCGTGGGAAAATCTTACCTCCTTCGGTACTTGAAAGCTGTGCCCCGGGTGGTCGACCTATAGTTATATTTGACACTCCGTTATCCCAAAGGGATGCGCTAATTGATACATCTATTTCGATGTGTGGTCGAGTTATCATCACATTTGACACGCCGTTGTATCAAAGGGATGCGCTAATTGCTATATATTTCGATTGCCACTTAGTAGTGACAGTGCCACCTACGGTGTTGCTTTCCGTTCTCTCTGTGTGAGGCGGGAAGTCTTACAACTACCCCCCCCCCCCCCCCTCCTCAAGTGAATATTTTGGCTGCAAGACGAAATATTCATGACGATAAGGTAGCTCACAATCTAATGAATGGCTCCCACACGAAAAAAAAAAAAAAAAAAAAAAAAAGAAAATCATTACTTACTATTTTACTCCCCTTTTTTTTTTTTTTTTTTTTTTTTTTTTTTTTTTTTTTTTTTTTTTTTCACTTATTAGTTTGCAACAATATCTGTATATATATACATTTTATTCTGGTATAAGACATCCATTTAGTTCGCTACCCTCTAACAAAACATATTACTAGGAAAATAAGGAAAAATATATACATTTTAAGACTTTTGTTTTTTGAGGCTATTCCGCCCTGCTCAAAAAGTCTACATGTTTGATATCCTTTCCAGGTTTATGAGTAATCGCATACTGATATGGCTGCAATGTTAATGCCCATCTTAACAAACGAGGATTATGTCCTGCGTTATTCTTTAGGAATGTCAACGGGCTGTGATCTGTTTCGATCATAAATTTTTGTCCATCAATATAGTGCTTCAATTTTTTAATGGCAAAAATTATCGCCGCACACTCTTTTTCGGTTGCGCTGAATTTTCTTTCTGTTTCCGTGAGTTTACGACTAAGGTAAATGACCGGATGTTCCTCTGCATCTTGTTTCTGCGCCAGTATTACCCCGATGCCAAAATTTGATGCATCTGTTTGAATTATGAATTCAGCGTTATAGTTAGGTGCATATAGTATGGGTTCCGATGTGAGTTTTTCTTTCAAAGTATTGAATGCTCTATCCATTTCCACACTCCACTCTATTTTTTCTCTTTTGTTTTTACCCTTTAGCGCTCTTGTGAGCGGCTCTACGATCGACGCATAATTTTTTATGTACCTGGAATAATAACCTGCCATTCCGAGGCATCTACGAATTTCAGTTTTTGTTTTAGGCGGTTGTAATTTACTTATCGCTTCGATTTTTGCATCGGCGGGTTTCCTCTGTCCTTCGCCCACCACATGACCTAGATATTTCACTGTTTTCTGCGCGAATTTGCACTTTGCTATTTTTACCGTAAGTTTTGCCTCTCTAATTCTAGTCATTACCGCCCTGAGATGCTCCAGATGCTCCTCCCAGGTTTCTGAGAAAACGGCCATATCATCGAGATAGGGCAAACAGAATTTTTCTAACCCCTTTAGCATCTTTGCCATGAATTTAGAAAATCTGTAGGACGAATTCACTAACCCGAACGGCATTCTCAGAGGGAAATATGTTGAGTTATTTGTAACAAATGCGGCTAACTTTTGCCCCCGTGGCGTCATCGGTATTTGCCAGTATCCTTTTGTCAGGTCCAGCACCGTGATATATTTTGCGGCAGAGACGCGTTCTACCCGTTCCTCAATGTTCGGTAAGGGATAATACTCTATTTTAGTGACCGCATTTAATTTTCTGTAGTCAATACAAGGCCGGGGTTCGCGTCCGGGTGATTCTACTAGAATCATGGGTGAGTAATAATCGGACTCCCCTTCTCTGATAATTTTTAGCTGAAGCATTCTTTTGATTTCTTTATCTAGTATTTCCTCTTGTCTCCGTGACATTCTATACGGTTTTATTCTTATTGGTTTCTCATTTGTTACCTCAATGTCATGCATTTCCATGTCCGACATCCCCGGGTTATTTGAAAAGATTCCCTTAAACTCCTCCAGTAGATTTTTTAATTCTTCTAGTTGCTCTGTACTACATCTCTCAGTTAAGTTACTTTCTACCACTATCTCATCAAAGTTATAATTATTTGGCTCATCTAACGGGAATGCTATGTCCATGTCTCGCGATTCGTCTGACTCGTCGCACCTACGTGTTATAATGTTTATTTTTTCCACCCGTTGTATGTATGGTTTTAGTAAATTGACGTGAAAAACTTGCTCTTTTTCGCGCCTTCCTGGGACAGCAACAATGTAATTTGTGTCTGAAATTTTTGCTATTATTTTACCTGGTCCTGTCCAGTTCGCCTCCATTTTATGTGTTTTATGAGTGGCTAATACCAGTACCTGGTCCCCCGGTTTGAATTCCCTTTCAATCGTATTTCTGTCATACCATTTTTTTCGTTTTTCTCTGGTTTCTAACATGTTTTCATTTGCTAACTCTTGACACCGTTTTAACCTGTTCATTAGTCCGAAAACGTATTCTGTGACTAATTCCGGTTCCGTATTATCACCCATCCATTGCTCATATAGCAGAGTTTCAGGTGTACGTAAATTCCTCCCGAAAACTAACTCTGCTGGGCTAAACCCCGTCGAATCGCTGATCGCGTTCCTTAGTGCTAGTAACGCATGGGGGAGATTTTCTTCCCAGTCTGTTCCGTTTTCTATACACATGACCTTTAACAGTCTTTTTATTGTTCTGTGCAGGCGTTCGACGTTATTCGAATTGGGTGTACAGACGCTTGAATGCCGTAGCTTTACGCCAAATTTCTCTAAAAATGCTGTTGTTAGATTCGATGTGAACGATCTTCCTAAATCTGTTTGTATCTCTTTTGGATATCCCAGTCTGCTGAATATTTGTATCAACGCCTGAACTACCGTTTCTGAGAGCATGTTTTCAATGGCAATCGCTTCGGGAAATTTGGAAAACACGCACAGCGCAGTGAGCATATACTTGTTGCCATTTTTTGACTTAATTAAGGGCCCTACCAAATCTACGGATAGCTTGGAGAATACTTCGGCTATTACCGGTACTCTAGTTAAAGGGGCCCTTTTTTTATCGCCGGGTTTTCCCACAATCTGGCACGGCCTACATGATTTTACGTACTGCTCTGTTTCTCTGATGATATTTGGCCAAAAAAAATACCGTAATACTTTTGATTTTGTTTTTTTTTCTCCTAAATGCGCAGCCGCATTTTCGTGGCACGCACTTAAGATGGCCTGTCTAAATTTTGTAGGTACCACGATCTGTACCCTTTGTAGACCTCTGTGGTCTTTTACTTTCCTGACAATGATTGCCTCTCTATATTCGAAAAACGACTTTTGTTTTCGCGCTTTTTCTCTTATTTCCTCTAACGATTTGTCAAGTTTTTGAGCTTCTTCAAATTCTTTTCTTCCAACCCTACTTAACGAGAACGCTTCATCTTCCACGACAGCGGGAAGAGAAATCGGCTCTTCTGCATCCTCCGTTTCGTCCTGCTCCGACCGTAAACTCGTATTGGTAGCTTCTATCCTCTTTTCCCCTTCCTGTCGGGTTTCTCGTGGCGTTTCATTCTTTTGATGCGTGCGTTGCGGGGTTTCGTTTTTGTTTTTGTTTCGTTTTCGGGTTTGCGCTCGCGTAGTGACAGCGTGCAAAGTTTGAGGCTTTCCTCTGTGAAACTCCTCGATTAATTTGTGCGTTATATTTCCTAGAATGTAATAATTTATATCTGATTCTTGGTCTGCCACAATAGCTTTCGCGGTTATGACTGTTTTGTCTGCCAGTAGATCCACTTCCGCTATTGGAAGACATTGAAGGTCTTGAGCTAAGGGTTGTTTTACCCAGCTCACTTGACCATTTAGTTGATTTGTTCTAACTAATTTTCCTGGTATGACATCCGTCATCGAACCCGTATCGCGTAAGATGGTGATTTCTTCTCCATTTACTTTACCGCGACTAAGATACGGTTCAAAACCTTGTTCTAAATTTGGCTCCCTACTGATATTATGTACTGTCTTAGGCGGGTTTTCCGCTTTTTTTAGCTCAGGGCAGCTTCGTTTCCAGTGGCCGGAACCTCCACAAATAAAGCATGTGTTTTTCTTTGTTTTTTCAAAGATTTTTTGCCTATCCCTGTCATTTTTTTCTCGCCAATTTGGTTTTATTTCCTGCTTATTTTCTGGTTCTCTTTCCCAATATCTCGGTCGTTCGAACTTTTTTTCTACTGTATATTTATCCTTCCATGACCGTTTTTGTACGCTTTTTATTGCATCATACCCGTCGAGATCTTTAACTAACTCATCCGGTTTTGTATATTCCGCCCACGAGTCTATGAAGTGTTCTTTTATTTCCGCCGGCACACGCCTTTTAATCTGTTCCGTTATTAATAAATCCTTTAGCTCTTCGAATTTTGTGATACCTATACCATTTAACCATCCGTTTTGATAGCTATTTAATTCGAAAATTAGATCTTTCCACGGGCCGTTTGGATTTTTCGCATGTTTGTTTAGTTTTTGACGATACGCTTCTGGGCTAAGTCTGTATCTTGCCAATAAAACTGACTTTACATGCTCGAAGTTGTCCACAAGTTCTTTTTGTTCGTGTAATATTAACTCTGCGATTTCTATTGGCAGTAATGCCAACAAGTGTGTCACAAGATCGTCGCTTTCTATCCCGGATCTCTCGGCTTGTCTTTCAAATAAGTTAAGAAATAAAGTGATATCGGACTTTTCTGGATCAAATTTTTGCATAATTCCCTTTAATGAAATTTTAGGCGCTCTTTCTGATCTATTACTCGAAATGGAGCTTCTTCTGTCCGCGTTTTGCGTTAACCTAATTTGTTCTAACTGAAACTCTCTTTCTTTTTGTTTTTCTTCTCTTTCCATTTCTAATCTTTCCTTCTCTTTTTCTTGCGCCAGTTGATCTTCCCTGTCTTTTATTATGAACCCGACTTGCATAAGCGCAAATTGCTCATCATAACTATCCGAACTTTGTATTTTCTCGATAATTATCGCTATTTTGTCATGTTCTGCAATTTTTATGTCTAGCACGTCTGCTAAATGTACCAGATCAATTCTTCTGCAGTACTTCAGTGAAGTAACCTTTGCCATATTTACTTATTTTAACACCTCCCCAAATAATTTAAATAATACACAAAAACTAATCTTTTTGTCAGCTGATATCTAATTTTAGATTTTACTTCGTTTCCTAAAATATTTTAATTTTAAAGTACTTCAATATGCAACTTTTGGAACACTATCCAATTAAATAAGGTTACATATAAAATAAATAAATCTTAGGTAAATACATACATTAGCAATAACATATAGACACTTTTTTTTTTTTTCAAGAAAAAAAATTTTCTTTTATACTAATTCTAAGTATTTTTCAATACCAAATATCTTGCAGGTATTACACACTTTGCCCAGCATCAACTGCTGACCGTATCTTTTTGTTTAAAAAGAACAAAGCACAAAAACACAAAAAAAAAAAAACGCTATACAATTATGCAAATATTTCAGGTATAGTCCCTGTACACAAAGCCAATACTGTATGTAATATATTTTTTTCACGATTATACATATACATCGGCATACCTTTCTGTATGTCTCAATTTTGGGCCTTTTTTTTTTCCGCAAGCCTTATCCAGTGCTGCAATTACTTAAACCATAACCTTTCAGAGGATATATAGATGTTTATTTATCTAATCTTTAGGTTAATTTCAATCTTTTAGGTTAAAACATTTATCTTTTAGAATTAACCTCCTTATAATATGACAGAAAAGAACGAAAAGATTCTTTTTTCTATTTGACCCAAAGACTGCAATTTTCTTTGCCAAGCCTTCTATCCTTAATTTTTTTTTTTTAAAGCAATTTTTTCCGCTTTATTTACATATATTCTCCTCAAATATACTCCAGATTTTAATCTGATCACAAATTTATGCTTCCGAAAAAAATTCCTTTTTAATCCTACTCGGTGTGATGCCTTTATGTTTATCTTTATTTTCTACTTAGAATAACACCCGGGAACACTAAATTTTTAGATCTTAGTTTAACAATCAAATTTTCTACTGAGAGCCATTCATTAAAAAATTAATGAGCTTACCTTTTGTTTTTGTGGTGTCTCATCGCGTAGAACTCGACGGTGATCTGCTGTCACTAGGCCTGTCAGCTGCTCCCTTTGAAGCCTTGTCGGGGGAATTCTCCTCTGACGCTGTGCTCTTTCACTCCCGGTGTTTTCCGGAACAGTTTCTGCTGAGTGGTCTATTCCTCTCTGGCGAGTCCTTTGTTGGGGGAACTGTCGTCGAAAGATCTGCTCATCTGTTTCCGCAGGCTGGTCTGTCACTCTCCGGCGAGGTCTGTCTTGAAGGAACTGCCGTCCGGCCCTCTGCTGCTCGGTCCTCGGCTTATTTTCTACCGTCCTTCCTTCGCCTGTTGTCTCACTGCTGTTGACTCTTTTCCCACTGGGTTAGTTTCTTGCGCTGCCACCAGTTGTGAAGCCTCTAGTAGATTTTGGTAGCGAAAAGCGGTGAGGCTACTTCCGAGGCTTATGATCATGAACTACTCTGCTTTAGTAATCAAATTGTAATTTATTTACATTCAAGTACATCTGTAAACAGATTATTCAATCAGCGTATTTTAATCATTACTTAAAGTTCATTAGTCCAGTTTGGGAATTAATCAAGAGGTGGCAGCCAGCTTAACTTGATGCATACAGTCTGTGCATTCTCCGCAGACTTTTCAAAGTCTCGCATCCTCCGAGCACCACTCAATCCTGTGCTCTACGCTCCTCTCTTCAAGGCAACAAAACAAGTCCAGTCCTTCTCTGTCACCCTTCTTCCTCTTTTATCCTCTTCTTGAGAGCACCTGTGCATTCCACTCTCTTTTGCGCACTGCACCCCTCTTTCTCCGTTCGTGGGAAAATCTTACCTCCTTCGGTACTTGAAAGCTGTGCCCCGGGTGGTCGACCTATAGTTACATTTGACACTCCGTTATCCCAAAGGGATGCGCTAATTGATACATCTATTTCGATGTGTGGTCGAGCTATCATCACATTTGACACGCCGTTGTATCAAAGGGATGCGCTAATTGCTATATATTTCGATTGCCACTTAGTAGTGACAGTGCCACCTACGGTGTTGCTTTCCGTTCTCTCTGTGTGAGGCGGGAAGTCTTACACACTATTAAATAACAAAGAGCTATTGAAAATTTTAATTCAACAAATCTTATTAGAACATTTTTTGTTGTTGTTTAATTTTATATAATTATGTATTAAACTCTCCTCAAACACTGAATCCTTCCTAATTTCTCTTTCAAAATTGTTCATTCTATGACTTAATCTTCACATATAAGAATGTTTCTATGAATGCTTTGATGTGTTTGATATGTTACATTTTGTCATATTTCAATTAAATATAATTCTTAGGAATCTGCAATATAAGTAGAACTATGAAATATAGAAGTTTAAAACACATTTTTTATTATTTTCTTTTTTCCAAGATTTATATATTTTTTCAGACATAATGCCTTCACAGTTGACTTCTAGCGGTTATAAAGACTTATTTATTTGAAAAATTAAATAGAAATTTATAACTATTTTAGTAGTAAATAATTAAAAATGTATTAAAAATAAATCAATCCAAATTTA
Organism: Maratus speculifer; assembly: GCA_964019185.1. Taxonomy (NCBI): domain Eukaryota; kingdom Metazoa; phylum Arthropoda; class Arachnida; order Araneae; family Salticidae; genus Maratus; species Maratus speculifer. Next base: position 144,879,688 of record OZ025292.1, on the reverse strand, counting down.
AGATGGATTCGATACAAATTAACACTTTAATAATAAAAGCTGGCTTTTTTCAATTTTAGCCGGCTTTTTTTAAGTGGATAAAACCAAAAAAAGCCGGCCGGCTTTTTTTGGCTCGGCTAAGAGCCAGCAACCCTGTCCACAGATGACGCTGCTATGCTGCATTATTCATGATTATCGCAATAGCTTTACCTCAAAGACAATTTAAAAAAAAAAAAAAAATCAAATTACAGCTTCAGACAGTTTCTGATATACATTAATGTTGTTTAGTTTTTGGTGTAAATTGCCCTATAGGTGGCATTACTATGCTGCATTTTTCAAGATTTCGTTATAGCTGATTAATTCAATGCTTTTTCAAGGCGTTGAATCTAAAATTGACTGCCATTTTACCTCCATAATGTACAGTAATGTTGCAAAAACATGGGCAGATTGCATTAGAAATGTACAACTGCAATGAACTTCCCCTCCCATATTTTATTACAAGTAACTATGTTCCAAATTATACTTTCTCTCTTGATTAAACTTTGAATTTTTTTAGATTTCTAAAGCACAGTAGAAGTTTATCTCTGTATGTAACTGCTTTTGTTAATTCCTCAAATAGTGAGCATTTTCTATTTGTAGTGTTCTGTTTTCATAACTTTTGAGTTCCACTCTTAGAAATATAAAATTACCATGTGGAAACATTATTGAATATGGTTCCTTACTCAAGAATAGAATACCAGATTTCAGGGTAAAAAGAAAAAAATTACATTTAATTAAACTTAAATATTTCTCTGGTTTCAGTGAGTAAAAATCTAACAGTCAATAAATCCTACGCTATTTTTTAGTTGCAGACCTGAGTAAGCCAAAGTTAAACTTAGTTTTTTAAAAATTTAAATTATAAAACTAAATCAAAACTTTTTTGAGTTGAGATTGAAAAGCTAGACCAAAACTAAACATATTTTATAAAGGAAATAAAATTATAATTGTAAGAAAAAAAAAGTAATAATGTAAAAATATACATTTTTTACAAACAATGGAATTTTTGAATACTGATATTCATAATATTGACAAAATTGCAATAATTTCTTTAAACTAGTATCATTTACTTAAAAACTATGCTTATGCAAATGGAATGCATAATTTATTTCATTCCAAACTGCAGACATATTGGCTCAGGTTTTTACATTAGGTCAATTGGTAGTTAAACATGTAACTGAAAAATCATTTCAACAGAAATATGATATAACAAACAATAGCATTTAATAAAAATTCTTAGGTTGTGGAAAAAAAAAACTAAACTTTTAAAAGCAGGCTTTGCTACTTCCTTTTTATTTTGTAATATAAAGTGAAAATAATTTTCATTTAATACATATAAATGGGGAAAAATGTTTATTATTTAATATTCTCTAAGAAAATATAATTTATTTGGGAAAAACAGTCATGAAAAATCAATTTTTCCAATTGTTCTGTTTTTTTCCGAAAAAAACTGGTAAAAAACCAGTTTATTTTTCGCCACTTATATTTTTCCGGAAAATTTACATCTCTACTCATGAATGTAGCAAAAAGATCATATAAAAGGTGCAAAATTAGTCAAAAAATCATCAAAAACATGTGCATTTAGTAAAAAAAAAAAAAAAAATTGCAAAAAACATCACAAAAAAATGCAAATTTCCATAAAATATCACCCTCCCCTTCCTCTTCAAAAAAAGGGGGGGGGGCACAAGTTTTGTTAAAAGATTGCAGAAAAACTGAATGAAACTATCTATACTATTAACCGCAGTAAACGTCTGTCTGTCTGTACCGCTAAAAACTTTTCTCAACGGCCGAGTGGAGTGGCACTCTGGGTGTCTATCGACTCGGGACGATTCGGCCTTTTGTGATAATGAATTTCGAGAAAATCACCCGCTAATTACCCAAGATATTAATTACAAACTATCCGGGAAACGTGACAAAAAATCCAAGTTCCGAGATGGTTCTCTGATGAAGCTCTCCGGTCGAAACTAGCTTTCCGCGGATGAAGAACCACGAAGGTGTCGAAAATACGAAAATTAAGGAGTTTTATATAACGTCGCATCCGCGCTGCAGATTCACGGATTTTAAAACAAATTACATATTCTTGAAGGAAATTTAAAGACCTTTCTGACGGTCTATTCGGTTTTAAGAAATACGAACATTAATCTTTTGAAAAAAACGTTTTCCCGAAAGCTTTCATTTTCCATTTTTCTCCGCAGTATTTTCGACCGAAAACTATCGAATTTTAAAACGATTCCATCCTTTTTAATTTTGGAGGCACAACAAAGAAAAAAAATACCCCCTCAAAGACGCTTCTGTCTAATTTCCAACGGTGTGTTTATTTTTGAAATATTCTAATATTAACCCTTTGAAAAAAAATCGAGAAAAAGAGTCTCCGATCGTACAATTTTGTTTACTTTTTCGACACTTTTTCCATATTTATCTCATCTCATTTCACTCATATTTATATGAATAAAATCCCTAATTTTCAATATTTCTTTTCCATCTTTATACACCTCTTAGTGAATACATCGTTTTGAGTTGTGTCGAAATTTCAAAAAGATACAATGGTTAGAAGTATTTTTAAATCTGTAAAAACTGCGAAATTACGTCGTAAAACGGGCGATTTTTTTTTTTTTTTTTCCCTGCCATATTTTTAGGTAAAAGTAGCCCTTAAATCCTGTATTCTTCAATGATCTTTATATGTGTGTTTGGGGTACTGGTTTTACACCTTGCATAAAATTTTTGAAAAAATCGGGAGGCCGTAACTGTATTTTAAATAATATAATAGGCGAATTTTTTAATTTAAATTATTAAATGTGAAAAAGGAAAAAAACTAAAAATTAAAATTTTTGTACAAAATATGCATATTTTTACACGAAAATTATACTCGAGGTTTTTTTCAAAGTGTGTAATAGTAATACATTGCGACCTCACTAATCCGACACTCGGTAATCCGTATATTTTTAAAATATCGTTAGAGAACATTATTGCAAATAAATACATTTTAAAATTTGACATTTCTTTAAAATCTTCATAAAAGCAGTTAGAGAATACCGTGGTACAAGTTGCATCACTATTTTGAAACGATACAACAGTTAGAAGTATTTTTAAACTAGGACTTCCCTCAGAGGGATTAGTCTGAGCGATATTGCTGAGAATACACATTTAATAACTTGCGATAAGTAAAGAAAATGAGATGTTACATTTAATTGGTCATTCATTGTGATAAAATATAATGATGAAAATAAACATATCGAATCGTAGAACTACAAAATCTTGTTCCATATACTATTTTTATAAAAGAAAAGCAAACCATGCATGGATATAAAATTGGAAATATGCAAAATGTTAAAAGTAACCGAAAATAAAACACCAAATTTTCCTATATTGGAAATATAGCTCTTTGAAATGATGTCATGAGCATAAACAGAAGCTTCGCACCGATTTGAGAAACTATAAACAACATAAACTATTATGTTTGAAGAGAAATGGAGTGTATTTTATATGGTGTGAAATTCGTCCGAATAGTTTATAATGTTGAATATCTGTTTTCCACGGATGCAATGAGGTTCTCGATAAGAATTAAGGAATCCTTTTTTAAAAATTTGTCCTAAACGAGCACTTACATCTTATAAGTTACTGTGATGCCAAAGTTATAGTTTCTGACCCCAACAGTATCCTAGAAATTGCAATATTCTCAATAAATTGGATTTAAAACTTTTTCTAGAAAAAAATGTTTAATATGTGAAATTAAATTGTCGAATGTTTTAGAAATCGTTCATAACGAGAATATTATATCTTAAAAGTTGCCACCAAAAAAAAGAGATTTTAAATTTTTAGTCATATCAACATCAAAGATTTCTCAATTTTAGAACTTTTTTTGCTCATGCATTGATGGTGATTATTGTTCCTACGCAAAATATAGTATATTTTGCAGCAAAGATGGTTACCAACATTTTTTGTCCACATTTTTTTTTAAATCGGCTAGGTATTCCCAATGCTAACGAAAAACACACGTCAATGCTTTATAGCATAGAAATACAGAATCAAAAGCTATTTATCTCCTATTATATACACATAAAAAGGGTTGGGGAAATACATCATTTTGCTCGCCAGTGGCGAGTGGATTTTCTCATAAGGCGAGTGCATTTTTAGTTTTTGAAAAACTGTAGGCAATAGGCACATTATCAGAAACACTTTTTTAATCTAGATATTTTTACTTTCCAAATTATTACAGTGTAAGTATGGTACTAAGTTCTATCTAATATTAATCTTACCTTTGTTACATATATTTCTTAATATTATACAAAAAAGAATTATGAAAATGCATTGTAGTAATAGTAATTTTGTCTGTAATCGCGTGCGATTTTGTCATAACTATTTTCAACTGCGTGTGTTGCATCTTGCGGGCTGGCGAAATAAATCCTTGGCTGGTAAGAATTTGGAAAATTTCCCCACCCCTGCACATAAATTATCTAATTAGTGCTAGCAGTTGAATTTTTAAATTTACATAGATCAATATAATGCTTCATTTTTCTTTTATTAGTATTTCTTAGTATTCATTTTTCATTTATTTGTATTATTCAGTAAAAAACTCGCTTTCTTAAGCCCGAATTACGTTAAACTTTTTATAAAAGCGCCTAAGTCCATATAACAGCGAAGTATTGTGAAGAGTATTAAATACAAGGTAGTAAGACACTTAGCCAAACGCAGGTAATAAATCGCAAAATATTATACTTTTCGCCCTCTCTCGAAATGCATTTTTTTCCGTATATTTAAAAAACACAATTTTGAGTCATCTTATTTAAAATTCAAATAAATGAGAGGAAGCAATAATAGCATAAGTCAAAACATTCATAAGTCAACATCAAGGAATTGTATCGTAGTTACACATGTGGAAAAAAGCTGCTTTCGGCCAAAAAACGTTGTCTTCACTAAATTTGAACCCGATTAAAAAAAAGTACCGTGATTAATTAAAATGTTATAGGCAGAGCTGCCAAGTCTCCGGCATTTTGGGTACCGGTATTTTAATACAGAAAATGTTTTATTAAATTGGAACATTCTGCGGATTTAAAAAATAACTTTTCCTATAAGAAAATTCTGCTATGCAATAAGCGAGGGTTTGGCATCTCTATATAGGAATATTTCGTAATCTACTTTTTAACCTTAAAAAAAGCAACGATCATTTTTCGGGTACAAAAAGTATTGCTAATTGTTCCATTTTGCATACAAGGTACTGATTGTAATATTGATACATCTATGGGGATAACTTTCCAATAATTTTTCAAATCCCATTTATTTCATTAAAAATATAAATCTTTTATTCATTTAGTTTAAAATAAATGGTTTTTAACTAATTTCATAATACTTTTGAAATATCACTTTTCATTGAAATATTCATACTTAATTGATAACCTACATAATATATGATTCTGTTATTACATAAGTCACCTTTTTATTATCATAAAAATTATGTTTTTACTGATTTTTATTAACTCAATAGGAAAATTTTTGTGTTTTGAGCAATAGATGTCCGCATTTCCTACTATTTATTTATTTTAACAAAATTCTTTGTATTTAGAAGAATTTTTATTTAAATAGGAAATCCAGATGTCGCTGTTAATAAAGAAGAAAGTTACAAAAAAGGGTATAAAACGATTAGACACATACTATCAAATATGGAAAAACGACGAATCCCAAAAAGACGTCGTATGAAATATCATCTTTTAAAGCAAAAAAAACGAGTTCTGATTATCGAGCCTACTGATTACAAAATGTGCATTACATTAAAAAAAATGCTGCAAATATTATTTTTTTTTGTGCAGTTTTGGCTTCGAAAGGTGCGCTATGTTGCAAAAAGATATAAGCGCCTATGAAAACACACCTGGTAAACTTTCATGCTCAGTTTTACAAATAAATATGGCACATATATGCCCTATATACACCGAGGTACCTAATTGGTGCCAAAATGGCGTTTAGTTGCCTAACATGCTGGTTATCATATAAATGTTATAATAAATTGTTTGTTCTAAAAATATTATCATTTATTGATTGTTATATCTTTTTTAATAACAGGAAATGTTTCATTTATTCCTTTTTTTTTTCATTTTGAAATAATTAAATAACATGTTGTTATAGCATGCTATATGCATCTGGTAATCAAAACGATGTTTTCGCCTAATTGGCATAAAAAATCTCGCCAAACCCGGTGCTTATATCTCTAGTATATTATCTCAAGTATTTTATTCATGTATACTATAATTGTTTTTACATATCACTTACTTCTTATGGTATATTGAAATAGGTAAGTGGCTCCTTTATGCAGTATAAATTGTATAAAACTTTAAAAAATAGCCCCGTTGCCCCTTTTTGGATCGAATTAAAAAAAAATCAATGTCTAATTCCAGTATTGCTCCCAGGTATGCATACATACTCCATATTTCAAAGTTGTATGCCAACAGGAAACGGATGAAAAATGGGGGAAAATGTCACATATGCACCAGGGTACATAACTGGCGTCAAAATGGCATTATTTTACCTGAGATGGTAACCCGGCTTTATTTATTTATTATTTGTTTATTTACTCATAAAATGTTTATTTACTTTCACTTCCTTCTTTTAATTATATAAAATATTTCTTTTTATAGTTATTAATTATTGTTATTATTTTATTTACTGTAAGTTCTTTTTGAAAATAGAAAATAATTTAAAAATGTGTATGTAAGCGTTTTTTGAAAAGGGAGTTTTCGCCAAATGGGTTTTGAAAAAAATTGCGCCAAATCTGATGCGCTTGTGGTATCCGTGCCGAAAAATTAGTGACCAGAATTGACTTCCCCACACAAACAAAATATAAGTTAAAAGAAAACATGCAATGAAAATAAATATAAAGGGAAAATGATGTTATAAAAGAAACTTTTTATTTAAAAACGTAATTGTTTCTAATTTTCACATGCAAAATATGTAAAACATTCTTTTAGCGATCAAAAAGTGCTGTTAAGATATTATCTCAAAATCAAAGTTTTTATGACAATTTTTTAATATAAAAAAATAACAGTTTTATTTTCCTGCATGATTAAATTTTTAAATGTTTTATTGCATTCAATATTTCTGAGTGCGAAAATGATTACTATTTACTCCATGTACTGATTCGGTTATCTACGAAAATGTCCAGCCGGTGAAAATCACGCTCACCACATTTCTGTGACGTATGCACATAAATTGTGCTTTTTTATCAGTTTTTTTAATATAACTTTTAAACTATTTGGAATTATTTTTTAAAAGTAGGTGCATTCACCGGATTACCTTCATGGGTACCTATTGGTACAAACAGAATCAATATCCGACAAGTACTTTTTGAGATTTGCTTGACGAAAGAATTTTTTTGAATTTTAATATCGTTACGTATCTCTGAGTATAAAGACTTCGCTTCGCTCAGACAATAAATAAAAACGGCGAAATTACAGGGAAAGAACGAACTTCTTTTTCATATTTTTAGGAACAACTTTTACTTAATTTCAATATTTCCTTAAAATCAGCTAATACCATTCTTGGTAATCCACTTTTAATGAGGTATGAAATTTTTGGAAAAATATGGCTATCAGAACGATCCTTTAAATAAAATAATAGGTGTAACCATTTGCAGAACAACAAACATATTTTTATAAATATTAAATCTTCATCTTTTGTATAAACAGAAACAATGTTTTTCGCATTGCGCATGCGTGCACTTAGCCAAGCTACGCCGATTTAAAAAAATGAATGGTTTTTTTTTTATATCCACATAAAAGAACAATTTTAAGTCGAGAGATTATTTTTTTCAGAAAGGGGCCGCTAGCGGGCGAAGCTCGCTAGTAACTTTTTAAAATTTGAGTTATTATAAGTTATCCCACCCCCTATCCTTCTGAACCTTAGTTACGGATAACTTTTATTAAAACTTGGCACCTCTGATATTACCTTGCAAAATGCTGGGGAGATAAAATGTGTATTGATCTGTGTAAAGGCAAAAAGTAATATTATTTATTTTGTCTATTTTATTTTCATTTATTCTGTCTACATAGCATGAGAAACATAGATGTAAGGAGGAGGATATTTATATCAATTTATTTAAATTGGAATTTTTTTTTTTTTTTTTTTTTTCCCCCGACATAGAAAATCAACTTTTAAAAGACAGTGTTCAGTCTTTAGAAAAAGAAATTGAACAACTGAAAAACCACAAAGCAGCTGATGAGGAAAACATTAAAAATTATAAAACTGAGATTGATAAACTAACTAAGCACATTGAAACCAGTGAGAAAGAATATGCTGCTTCAAGAAAGGAGATGGAATCAATTCTAGATGAAAAATTACAAAAAGGTAAGTTTTCCCTTTTTAAAGGTAGCTTTTTTTTTGTTTATCATTATTTTCTTTTTATTAATAGGCATAAAGTCAGGTATAAATGATTTTAATTAGTTGATTTTAACCTTGATTGTAATCATCTGATTGTTTTTCTTTTTTGTAAACATTGATCAAAATCATAAATTTTCTAAGTGTTTAAAATGACATAAAAAGTACTAAAATACAAGATGAACATAACTTAAAAAATCTCTACAGGTATTTGACTTATCACCACTCACTCACACACACACACAAAAACCCTTTAAATAATTGTTTCTAAACTTAATTCTTGACTGTTGTAAAATGTATAGTTTCACCTAACATATCATAAAAAGGATTTCATTTTAAAATAACTAGCAGTATCATAATTTTCTTTCAGTAATCAAATTATTCATTCTTTTATATAAACTAAGCAAACCAGATATAATAAATTTCTGCAAGTAAAAGGATAAAATAACTAGAATCCTATTTTTTAAATTCTAATTTTTCAATAATAAATTTATAGCCAATGCTGCAGCTAAAGTAGAATGGACAAATAACATCAACTGAATCACTAATGTAAAAGAATATATATGAGAAAAGAACCAATTGGTGTAAAATGTTAGGCATAGCAAGAGTTTCTTCTGTACAGGATGAATAAATGTTTGTAATTTTTCAACTCATATGCGCTAAATAAAAATTTGTAGGGATTAAAAAGGCTGCAAAATTTTTTGAAACGCTGAATTCTAAGAATCCCCACTGAGTGCTAATAATGCTGCTATTTAATGTTTTGAGAATCTATATTTATATTATGCTATCGTAGGTAGCACAGAAATCGCAATTATTTGTTAATTGTTTAATGGCAATGCCCAAATGAAATTAATCTAATTGGTTATTGGGTAAAAGTTCTTTGGCAGAATTTAAGCCGGAGTAAATCTGATTTATTTACATTTAGCTAGCTCTTTCGCTGCAATTATGGTTGTTCAAAATGGCATTATTTTTCTTTTTTCTGTTTTTACTTAAAAAAAAATAAAAGTCATGAATTTAAAATGTTTCAGTTTAAGCCGCAGATATCATATACACACCATACTGGTGCGGTTGCAACATAAATATCACACGGTAATCCACCTATTGTTGTTTATTTATTAATAAATTGTTGTTTCTTTTTGAGATTTTCTTTTTTTAAATTATATAAATTGTTTTGTTTTATAGTTAACAATTAAACTTTTTATTTATTCTTATTTTCTTTTGAAAATAAGGTACTTCTTGATTATCCCATCAACCAAAAAACTAACGCCAAGCTGAAACATTAATTGCCAATAATGGATGATCATAAGTGACACATTTGCTTGGCATGAAACTGGATACATGTGTTTGTTACATTATCAAGATGCTTTTAATTTGTATTTAATTATTTTTTTACAAATTTATTTGTTCTTTTATCTTTTATCATATTTAAAATAAAAGAATGTCAATTTGCATAATTTGGTGAAATTGGTCGACGGGATAACAAAGTATTATCGAAAATAATTTAAGGGTATGTATGCAAGTGATATTCAAAAACGGGGTTTTCGCTAAAGTGACATCAAAAACAAATCGCGCCAATGCGGTGCGTATATGACATCTACACCCAGTTTAAAACTGAAGTTATGTATTATAAATGAAATGAGTGAAAGGATTATATTTTAAATGAAATGCGAAAAAATGCCACAAGAGCAATGTTTGGCGTTTTATCACCTGCACCTGCTTAGCATAAAAGTACCGAATTCTTGATTTCTCTAGCAGAATCTTCTAATTTGGCAAAGAATTTAGCAAGTAAATTAAATTAGGAATAAAAGTAATATGATATATTGATTAGCATACATTTAAAGGAGACGAAACTGGTTGCCAAGGGTGGCTAGTTTCAGATATAACTGGCTGTTCCAGATACTTACTTGTGTATGTGTGTATGAAATAGTTAAAACATTTTTTTTTCTTGGGAGGGGAGGGGGGGTTGTCAGAGTGCTACTAACTAATGAAACTGTGTATTAGCTCTTTTTATTAGGTAGACAGAGGTGCCAAGTATTACGATTTGTCCGTAATTATTACGGATATGCAATAAAAGTTACGGCATTACGGGCGTCAGATAAAAATTACGGATAAAAAAAATCGCAAATTTCATCAAAAGATCGTTTGAAAAAACGCAAATTTCGATATACGATCTTGGTAAAAAACATAACATTGTGTAAAAATACGCCCATTTCGTCAAAATGTCGCAAAAAAGGGCAAATTTCGTCAAAACAAAATTGCGAGAAACGCGTAAATTCCGTCAAAAAATAGCTTAAAACGCGCGCATTTCGTCAAAAGATCGCAAAAAACATGCATATTTCGCCAAAAGATCGCAAAAAAGCGCACATTTCGACGAAAAACGCACACATTTCGTCAAAAAATCTCAAAAAACACACCCGTTTCGTCAAAAGATCGCGAAAATCACGCACATTTTGTCAAAAAACCGTTTAAAGCGCGCTCATTTTGTCAAAAGATAGCGAAAAACTGGCTCATTTCGTCAAAAGATCGCAAAAAACATGCACATTTCGTCAAAAGATCGCGAAAAAACGCACATTTCGACAAAAAATTGCGTAAAATGCACGCATTTCATCAAAAAAATCGCCTTAAACGTGCTCATTTCGTCAAAAGATCGCGAAAAACGCACACATTTCGTCAAAAGATCGCGAAAAACGCACACATTTTGTCAAAAGATCGCGAAAAACGCACACATTTCGTCCAAACATTGTAAAAAAAATCTCAAATTTCCCCTAGAGATCGAGGAAAAAAGAAAGAATTAGCTTTTGGAAATTTGCTCCCACCCACCCGCCTTTCTCTGAACTCTGGTTACTGATATCTTTTATTGAAACTTGGCACCTCTGGGTAGATTTCGTATGAAATACTACCTATTGCATTCTTTCCCATGTTGGAATTTCTGAAAAATTTTTGCAGATCTACACCGATCATGAATCCTAGACCTTAAAACTACCATCAGTAAAAGAGTTTATCTATCTATCTATCTATCTATCCATATATATATATATATATATATATATATTTCACTTTCTTCTAGACACGATAACTTCCATAATTATGCTCAGATCTTCTTCAAACTTTTACATAAAATCGAGGGGCATAAAATCTCGGTCGAGTTCGTTAATGGGCAAAATTGGACCAAGGGGGTGGAAATAGGGAGGATTTTTGTGAAAACAGAAAAAACGTGATAACTCTTACTTAAAATAGATATCAAATCAGTTTAAAGTTTATATTACTTCTAAAAAATGAGCTAAAAGTTTGTTTGATAGATTTTCGATAAAATTAAAAATGGGGTCAAGGGACTAAAAAAACAAGGTTTTTGGGAGAAAAAAAATCATAACTTCGTCAATTCTCAAGATATCAAATCCAACTAAATTTTGTATAAATATTCTTAACATTATCTAAACTTTTGTATTTACAAGTTTTTGATAGGATCAACTTTTACCGATGAAAAAATTAAAAACGAAAAGAAAAAGGGGGTGGAAAAAGAAAAAAATCATAACTTACTCAATTCTTAAGCAATCAAATCTAATTAAATTTATTTTACATCTTCTCAATAATATCTACAACTTTTATTCTAACAAGTTTTTCATAGGACCAATTCTTAAAGCAGAAATAAATTAAAAATCGGAGTTGGAGAAAAAAACCTCAAATCCAAACTGCTTATATTGTGACTAATTTTTTTAATTCATTTTTTATTTTAAACGCATCCAAATGGCAAATCCTCTTATTTAGGAACTGTATAATGTTTCTTCTTGGCCAGTTTTTTGGTAAAGGCAGAATATATTTCAAAAAAGGCTGTCAAAAAAAGGTACTTTGAACAGAATTTCCCTAAGTGGTCGTGATTGAAAAAATTGAGAAAGTATAACAAATTGTGTTTTTTCTGAGTCATTTTTAAATCCTTTTTTGTTCTCAAACACATCCAATTTACAGGTTCTCTTTTTTAGGAACTATATAATGTGACATATTGGATAGTTTTTTGATAAAAGTAGAATATATTTCAAAAAAGGCTGCCAAAGTGGGCACTTCGCACAAAATTTCCCAAAGCGATTATGATTGAAGAATTGAGGATGTATTCAAATAACAAATTGGTCATTTTATGACTCATTTTTAAATTCAATTTTGCTCTCAAATGTATTCAATTGACAGTTATTTGTTATTTAAGAACTGTGTAATGTGCCGTATTCGTCAGTTTTTTGATAAAGGCTAAATATATATTTTAAAAAAGCTGTCAATTTGGGCACTTCGCACAAAATTTCCCAAAGCGATCTCAATTTTACTCTCAAACGCATTCAAATGACAATTTTTTGTTATTTAGGAACTATGTAATGTGCGTATTGGTCGATTTTGTAATAAAGTCAGAATGTATTTCAAAATATGTTGTCAAAATGGGCGTTTGAGCCGAATTTCGCTTAAGTTGATTTTGATAAAACCACTTACAGAAAAATGAAATAAAAAAAAATTTCAAAATCGCACAATATAGTAGTTAAATTGGGTTTATCTTTAATAATATTTTATTTTTTGTTGTTCAAATGAAAACTCTTCAAAATCTACCTCCGCCTATAGGCCAAGCCGACAGGGATTTTTAGTTCTGTAATTACTTATTGTTTCTTCCTGATATTTTCAAGCCCCTTGAGAGGCAAGCAATAATGTCTCTGCAATACCGAATTCTCATTGGAATTATTAAAAAGCTTTATTTTAAAATAAGTAAAACCATTTTTTTAACATTTTACCCTCAAAGTTTAATTATAACATTTCATTAAAAGCTCCTGATGCAAATCTTGTTTAAATTAGGTGGGATAAAATATATCCCACCTCACCTCAAATGATTAACAAAACATTTGAAAAAGAACATCTGGATTCAACAGTATTTTTAAATCTATGAGCCCGAGAAGACCTTGCAAAAATTATAGAACTATATTTCTTGAACAAAATTGAGACATTTTATTATTTAACTAGCGGCCCGCCCTCGCTTTGCTTCGGGTAGTCCCGTGTCACTACTGACACCGCAAATTGTTACTACCTTTTCATCCCATTAAATTCAACTACTAAAACCATTACTCACCTTTTAAGTAGTTGGGTAAAAAGTAGCCTGTATGTTAATCTAAGGTGCCAGATAACTCCATACAAAGTTTCATAAAAATCGATCCATCCGTTCTTAAGTTATAGATGGTGTAACTAACACGACTTTGTTTTATAGATATAGATTATAGCAGCCCCCCCAGGGTTTGTACGGGTATTAAAAAAAATTCAAGTTATAAATTTTTACACACATACTCATACTCTCTTCTTTGTGGGTGGAGTTATTAAAAAAAGTGTAAACTTATAAAAGAAAATTCGGATATTAGTATTATTTTTTATTTATTTGTAATTCATACACTACATTTTTACTTATTTACTTTTTACTTATTTACCTATTTATTTTATTTTTACAACAATTACAGGATGTCTTTATACAAAACGTTCACAGCTTTCTTGTCATTAGACAATACAAACATGTTTTCTCTAGAGGTTACTCTTGAAAGAGCGACATACAGTTGTCCATGTGAAAAACAGTCAACGCTCAAATCTAAGCCTGCAACGTTGAAAGTTTGACCCTGCGATTTATTAATGGTCATTGCAAAAGATGTTTTTACCGGAAACTGTAAACGTTTAAATTGGAAGGGTAAATCCGATGGTATCAGAGGGATTCGGGGAATCAATACATCTTCTCCGGTACCACATCCTGTGAGTATTGTGCACTCTATTATGAAAGTTTTCAGTGATTTTACTAGCAAACGCGTGCCATTGCAAAGTCAGGTTTCTTAATAAAATAACAGGACAACCTACTTTCAACACCATTTTGTGAGGAGGAAGTCCAGACGGGTTCGAAGAGTTTATAAATTCTGTAGGAAAATGAACAGCTTCTTCCAAATCGAGAACAGTATCGACCGAGTAGTATATTTTCGTCGGCGCATCAATCTTTGAAAGAATCAAGTTATTTACCTTATCTACTTGTTCGTTAGTTGGTGGCAGAATCGCTCTTTCTTTAAACTAAGATATTGTCTTATAACTTATATTATCAATGTCAGGATAGACATTGTTGACTAACTCTTGAATGTTGTCTATCAAAACACAAAGGTTTTCAAGGTTAATCCTTCCCTCACTTTGTGTTAATTCTCCATTGCCAACTTTTAGCAGCATCTCTGAAAATAGCCTGTTCTCACGTGAAGATGACGAAACCCTCATATTAGTTTTAAGCTCTAATTTATTGACATGTGGCCAAAGGTTGGATCTTTTTAGGGAAGCATTTATTTCATCAGCACGTGTTCCTCGAGTCACAACTGGTAGGATTTGACGAAAATCTCCAGAGAACAGAATTGTACATCCACCCATAGGTGAATTTTTGTTGCGCATATCGCGCATTGTCCTATCCAGTGTTCCACAGACATCTTGTGTGACATGGTAGCTTCGTCTCAGACTATTAATGAGCAGTCACGCATCAATTTTCCTGTATTGCTCTGGTTAGAAACACTACAGACGCTGTTAGTGTCATCGGTGGCGATTTTCAGCGGGAACTTGAATGTAGAGTGTGCGGTTCGACCTCCTTCTAAAAGCGTAGCGGCAATGCCGGATGACGCAACAGCTAACGCAATTTTTCCGGTAGATCTCACTTTTTTTAAAAGCAGATTGATTAGAAATGTTTTTCCTGTACCATCTGGGGCATCAAAGAAAAACAATTTCCCTTCATTGTTATCAATTGTTGATAGTAATGCAGTGAATACTTTTTTCTGATCGATGTTTAATCGTGGCTCATCTTGAGCTATATTTTGTAAAAGTCTCATTTGATCATATGATGTTTCTCTTGTGTATTCGGCACTGTTAGTTAAATCTGAGTTAGTAGTATTAGCTGGCATCGGCAGCCCAAAATCCTTGATTGATTTACAAGAAAGTAATTGCAGTACTTTATTCAATTCAAATAATGCTTCGTCAAATAGGTTTTGATCATATTGTATATCATCCGAGTTTAACTCTCGCCGTCGCCGATTCAGAATATCACTGGCCATGTTTTGTTGAAATTTATTCCATAGATTAACAGAATAAGTTACTTGACAAAACGCTACTATGACGGCAAATAAATAACTTAATGATGTAGCTGAACTACAAACAGCTGCTTCTGATAATGTGTTTTCCCAGTGAGAATCGTCTTCCAAGAGCCCCATACTTTTGAATGCTGCTTGATAAGTATTGTAAACAACACCTTGTACAGTTCTTAGGTGCACAAAGGATGTCGGGCCTTTTACAATATGCAGTAACATTCTCAGATAAAAGCATTCGCTGTTGCTGGGATGAATCACATAGACTCTGCCAAGAACATCCGTTTTTTTTTTACTCCGGAGAAACCATCAACCGCAGTACCTTGTTTTCTCCGTTGAAAAGTTTTAGAACTCTGGTTCCATGTATAGTAACTTGGAACTCTGTCATATGTCAGTGTTTTCGCGAAATCATCTTGAGCACATAACTTGAAGAATGCTGTCAAATTTGTATCCCGCGGGTTATTAACAACTTCTTGTATATTGTTCTCCATGAAATATACTCTTTGTCTATTTTCTAAATGAACTGCAAGGTGGACAATTGTGGGAGCCCGGTCGTGCACTTCGAATGATAAAATCCTCCATACAGCTTCATAGCTGCAGATGTAACGTCCTTCCACTTCATTTGGTGATTGTATGCTGAAAGTGGCTTGATCAATACCTTTATTGATGTACTTAGTAACATATTGGATTGACTTTATCGAATTGAACAACTCTACGTTGATTTGGGCATCAAAAATTTTCAATAGGAGCGGATTATAGGGAACGATCCATCGGTTATCAATATCATGGTTTCAGACGGTAGCATTTTGCCCACCCTGTTCTGGCGATTGTCGACGATATTTGGGATATCCGTCATCGCTAGTAATTGTTTGAGTTTGGAACGACTTCGGAAATTTTTTGCTGCATTTAGAATCTCTCATACATGGAGAATTCGAGTTTAAAGTTCCGCAAGGGCCGTGTACCATATGATTCTTTACGATTTCGTACAGGATAGGATCTTCATCTTTATCTGGTAATTCAGCTGAAATGACCCTGTCAATTTGGTTTGGTCTAATTTTGTTCACTAACCACACCAGCAGGTGTACATGTGGCAAGCCACGTTTCTGCCAATCTATTGTGTACATATGACAGCGCGGGGGACCGAATATATGAGACTTGTTAATGAGGTGCAGGAGTTTCTGTACTTTTAAATGGAAGACTCTGTTAACTATATCGTATTTGTCTTGTGGAGTTAAATTGGTGTTAATATTTTCTTTGATTTCCGGCCAATTTAGGTTACATGTTGCAGTTATAAATAAATCAGGTTTGCCGTAATTTCTGACGTAAGTCATGGCGTCTTGCGATTTTTCGTGTAAATATCGAGGTCCACCTGTGAATGATGAAGGTAGTATAACCAACTGCCCAATGCCGTTGTCGTGTTCATTCGTCTGTAAAGCATCCTGAAGATGAACGTAATTTTCGGCTCTCAATTTAGTTTGATTATTACGGATGTAGGCCAATCTCTCAGATTCAATTTTTGCATATTGATCTACCAAGTATTGGTTTGTTAACATTCCATATCTAAGCAAAGTGTTGAAATTGTTACGTCTTGTCATTATACGGTAGCAGTAGTAGTTCATACATGACACTGTTTTACGCAGAGGTGTACCATCGATTGCGTCAACTTGAGAAATATTAATGGCATAACCATTTTCTTCACGATATAGCATCAAAGGATATTGTAAGCTGTCATAAGATCTGTGTAACTCTGAAATTTTTTGCAAATTATCATCACTATTATGCAATACAATATTTCTTTTGTCAAATTGCTGTCCAGCTATCACCACTGCTACTTCACTCGTGGACGGCGCATTATATCGTCCTCTGTGTTCTCCAACAGGAACTTTATTTGCATGGATTACGACATTAAAGTCAGGAGTATCTGCTGGAATACTCTCAATTGCAGTTTTCAAAGACTGTATATAGTAATTATGAGAATATAATACATCTTGGAGAGATCTAATTAAATCTCTATCAACTGGCTGTGCAAAACTTGAACACCGCGTAGATGCTTGTTTATCTGGATCTGCAATAAAATATATTTGAAGAAATTTGTGATCATCGGGTCGAAGTGGTAGCAAGCTCTCAGCTAAGTGGTACACTTGCCCATCGCGGGGTTTTCTGTAGACCTTTTTAATGTGTACAATAATTAGTACATTATTTTGATAAATCTTGTAGGGTTCAGCCTGCGTTTGCAATGTATAAGCGGAAAAAATGAAATTATTTACGACATCACATTAAAAACCTCAAAAATAACAATATTTCTCCACTATTTAATGGATGTTATTATACATATAAACCTTCCTCTTGAATCACTCTATCTATTAAAAGAAACCGCATCAAAATCCGTTGCGTAGTTTTAAAGATTTAAGCGCACATAGGGATATAGGGACAGAAAAAGCGACTTTGTTTTATAATATGTAGTGATTGCACTTTCCAATTTGCAATTCATAAATTTATTAAAATTAATGACACTTTATTTACCATGCAAAGAAATTATATGCTTTTTTTTTTTTTTTCTTTTCTTCTTAGTGTTATTATTAAACTCTTTACCAATATATTTTCTCATGAAATAGTGTATTTTTTTAAACATGTATCATATGCTTTTTTTCTAGAGTGAATATTAAATGATTAATTATAATTTTATTAATTAAAGCATGAAACTATATATTATGCTTGAGTTAGAGGTAATTGTTTAATAATTATTACATTTAAGTAGTGTAAACAATTGAATATTGAATGCAGTATTAATAATTTTAATAAATGTAAATATTGCTAATATTTAGTGTAGCTTACAAAATTATTACAAAATACTTTGTATATAACCTTATTGTATCCTACTAACTAATGAAACTATTAATTTGCAGTTTTTATATTTATGTAATTACCAACTAATAGTATAAAAACACAGATTATGTTAACAATTAAAGGTGCCAAGGGTGCCAATGGATAATCATAAGTGACACATTTGCTTGGCATGAAACTGGATACATGTGTTTGTTACATTATCAAGATGCTTTTAATTTGTATTTAATTAATTTTTACAATTTTATTTGTTCTTTTATAATATTTAAAATAAAAGAATGTCAATTTGCATAATTTGGTGAAATTGGTCGACGGGATAACAAAGTATTATCGAAAATAATTTAAAGGTATGTATGCAACTGATATTCAAAAATGGGGTTTTCACTAAAGTCTTTTGGAAGTCTAAAACTCTTGCTAGCTATTCAGTATCTAAATGCTGAGGGAGGGAGGGGGAGAGATTTTTTTGGATTAAAAAGTATAATCATGATTTTTTTACAACCTAAAAGCATAAAAAGTGTAGTTTATTTATTTTCACAGATGAGATTTTATTTTAATGATATATATAAAATCTATCAAGATTTATGTACTGGATAGAGATTTGCATTTTAAGTCTCTGTTTTGAGCCAGCCTGTTTGCATATCATTGTCTTGGCATAACTAGTTCTGTTTCAAAGATCGTTAAATTTTGGCCTGGCTTAAAATTTCTTTCAAAAAATGCACATTTTTAAATTGTTACTATTCTGCAATTAAATATTAACTTTTTCTTTAATTCTTACAATTTTTTCATCATTCTATTTAAGGAATAGTAGTTAAAATATAACAAAATTAAAATGTAGTAAAGTGTATAAAAAAAACTCTGCCTATGGCAGAACCCTGCTTTAAACTGAAACATGTGTTCATTCATTCAAATTGAAAACAATAATAAACAGTAAAAAAATTTAATATATTTATATCTGCTAAAGTGGGGACTACTCCATAACACTTTTTTGCCTTTTCATTTCCATCTTAGAAAATTTTACTGTATACCATTTTTTATATTTTTCTCTCCATTACATGGAATATTGCTTAATTATATTAATGATAACTACTTGAATTACTATTAATGTTTACATATAACAAAGAGAGGTTCATTAAAAGCATAAATATCACAACGTATGTCATTTCTATAAAAATGAAGATTACCAGGCATGTGTTGGTGGTGGTGGGAGGGGGTGAGGATAAGCTCTTTGGTCAAAACATTATTAGTCCCAACTACAGTAGACTCCCTCAAATCTACACATATTTTACGGATGTAAAGAATGAAACATTCAGTTTTGATATAAGGAAAAAAAAATATTTTTTCAGTTTTATATCAATTCTATGTATATTTTAATTTGTAATATTTGTTAATATTACTGAATTACTGCTTTTTCATGAAGGAAGAGTAAACTTGTTTCTAAAAAGCTTATGATATTGTTGATATTCACTGGTAATCACAATCTTCATACCAAATATATTTATGTATTAAACTTTTTGGTGGTTATTAAGTCTGGCTAAACCTGAAAAAAAACCTTATTCTATGATTTTGATGTGAATTAGTAATGTACCTTCATGAGGCAAGTTTCATTGAATAATTTAGGAAAAATACATTTCATTTTTATAATGAATATTTAATCGCACATTATTGATTTTTAACTTGATCTTTGCTTTTATTTTTATCATTTAAAAAAAAAAAAAAAAATTTAGTTTATTACTTCAATATTTTATTATATTGTAAGAATCCATTATAGTTTCGATTGTGTTTAAAAAATGTTATCAAAGCAATTATCAGAAATCCACAAATTCCTAAAATCCACACAACCTCGGGTCCCAAGCTGTGTGGATTTGAGGGACTGTTATTCCTCTATCACAGCGGTTCCCGAACTTTCTTGATACACGACCCACCTTTCAGTAAAAAAACTTTGCGACCCACCCAAGATAAAGTTGTATATCACTTTAGCAATTTTTGTACAATCTCTGTTTGCTTGGCTATCCTATCTTACAAAGAACGTAAATTTTCGCACAGAAGATACATTATCAACAAAAAGAAGAATTAATAATCACATTGTGTGTAAGTGAATAGTAATTAAAACAATGCACAAACTACAAAGATAGTTAAAAATATATGTTTAATTACTACAAAAACATAATTTTATAATCAATGACAATGAGATTTCTGGTACTGGTGCAATGTGGGAACATACATTAACATGCAGTTTGCATCAGTACTTGTCTTTCAAAAACAGCAAAGTAGAAAAAGCATGTTCTCTTATGTTAAAATTCATCAAGGACCTCAGTGCTGATTTAAATATTTCTGAATATTCTGTTCGTATATTAATCTAGAAGAAAGTTAAGGATTTTTCCTTGAAATACTATTTCCTGTTGAAATTGTGATATCTTTTTAAACAAGTGAAATAAAATATATATTTTGGTGACAAACCTCGATTTTTTTTTCCGCAACACACCAAAACAATTGCTGCGATCCACTATTTGGTTGAGACCCATAGATTGGGAACCGCTGCTCTATCAGGAAAAAATTATATATATATATCTATTTAAAAATATGTCCACTTTGAATTTAATTGAAAGTCTCACACTAAAGGGATAACAGATTTTTTTTTTTAAGTAAGAAATATTTTTTTATTTCCCTGGAAGATTTTTTCTTCAAATATTTAGATTTATGTAAACAAGCTATAGCAACATATTTATATAGAATATAAAAAGAATTAACCAAACACAAGTTAATGATTTTGAATCAAAAGGGGACATTTTTTCTTCAAGAAACCTTTCATTGTGCATATGAAAGGACATAACATAGTTTTACCTATAAGCATAAAGTTTTATAGATTATGAGGTCTCTTTTTAAATATAACTCTTTAATCAAACACAAACTATTAGCTGCATTTTCATAATATAAACATGTAATATCTATCTGCTGATTTTTTTTTTTTTTTTTAACAGAATTTTATGTATTTAATAAAATTACAATTGAATGGAAATATGTAAATTTGAAACATTAAAATTATGTGAGAATTCAAATAATTGAATATTCACACATAATTACCTATTACAGTAGACTCCCTCAAACTTGGGAACGCACCAGAAATTGTGCAGATTTTAGAATTTTGTGGATTTCTGATCTATCTTTGTTTAAATTTTTAAATGATAATCCAAATGTAATAATGCAATTTAAACAATATTGAATTCTTGCACTAATGGAAAATATTAAAATAAATAAGTAATAAATTAAAATAATTAAAAGTAAAGTTTAAGTAATTAATTAATGCATAATTAAATATGCATTATAATATAAAAAGGAAATGCATTTTTCTTGAATTATTCAGTGAAACTTTCCTCTTAAAAGTATCCTATTAATTCACATTAAAATCATAGTTTTATTTGAGGTTTACTAAGACACCTAAAGAAGCTTATTAATGCATAAATTGATAAAATATACATTTATACTATTAATATTGGCCATACCTTGATTTTTTTTCACAGGAATAAATTTATACTTTCTTAAAGAAAAAGAAAAGAAAAAAGTAAAAAAAAATCCTTGAGTTTAGTCATATTATAAAAATTTGCATATTAAAATACATTCAGAATGATATAAAACTAAAAAATTCTGTAATGTTATCTTTACATCTGAACTGAAAGTTTCATTGTTTGCATCTTTGATGGTGCAGACTTTAGTTGCAGATTTCTACTTTTTTTTTTTTTTTTGGGGGGGGGGGGGAGGAATGTCTGCTGTATTGACTTCTTTTTATTTCACTGCAAAATGAATTAATTGCTTCAATTAAGAGCTTTTCAAGATTTTCTTTATTCATATACGCTTCAGGAATTTTTAATATTCTTTTTAGTTAAAGTCAAAAATATACATTGTTGTCAACAATTGTCATATTGTTGTGGATGCTGAAAGATTAGTATTTTAGGTCTTTTCTTTTGTATATATATATATATATATATATATATATATATATATATGCTTCTGATTACGAAACTTAGAATGTCAGAATTATTCTGCAGTGTTTTATTTTTGTATTTTTCTTTACAGAAACTAAAAATTACACTGACAGGATAAGCTTACTAGAGGAAGAAATAACTGCATTGAAAACAGCAAAATCTTCATTTCTAAAAGACATTGATATGCTGGAAGAGAAATTATCTGAAAGTCAGGTAGAAAATAGCAAGTCTGAAAAAATAATTCATGACCAGTGTGAAACAATATCTACATTAGAGAATGGTAGGATAGTTATTAAATTGTTACATCATTAGTTATATATATATATATATTATAAACATACATATAATTAAATTTTTAAAAGTGGTTCATATCATTTTTAAATTTTAAAACGTACACACATTGTTTGTGTAAACATTACTTTATTATTGACAGTAGTCCTTACAGCATGACTATTAGTCATTCCTATTGGTGGGAGAATAAAAGATATCTTAATGTTTTTTTTTTTTTTTTTAGAATTAATATTTATGATTTAATGAAGGTCAACTTAAAGAATTGTTTTATTATGATTATTTTATTATTTAATCATGATTTATCAAATACTCAATTTTACAGTGATAGAATATCTTTTAACAAATTGACGCCTATATGCATTAAATTTCACTAGTGTCAAATATGAGGAAACTTAATTAAAATTTAAAACTTAAGTAATCATCTAATGTTTATTTTTACATAAATTTGTTATGAGTTATGATTTTAAGTACTTATTTCAAAATAACATACCACTCAATATCTAATTTAGTATAAAGCTATTTCTGGTAGGCTCTCTAATGATTAGAAGTGTTATTTAGGACAGATATAAAATTTGATTTAGCAACTGAGGGGAAAGTATACTAATTGTAAAAGTTTATAAAGCATCTTATCTCTGTTATAACATGTGTATATATATACACATACAGTCGACACTGGTTATATTGTACTTTCAGGCAACTAAAAAATATGGTGCAATAGAATAACCAATAGAATGCATTGCATTAGATGAAAGAAAAATATGTGTAATAGCATGTGCAATAATAGAGGTTTTAAATAGAAATTTTGAGTTTCTCAAAATAAAATAGAAAGGAAGAAGAAATTTTTTTGCTACTCATATGTTTATTTAGAATAAAAACCTGTTATTTGTATATTTTTCTTTGATTAGATAGAAAAATTATAGGGGGGAAGGCAAATGTCGTCAAAAAATCTTGAAATATGACAGGTTTTGTTAAAACATCATGATAAAACTGTATTTTCATTAAAACATCACAATAAAACAAGTAATTTCGTCAAAATACTCATACATAAATTTTTCTGGGAACCTACACTTTTCATCATCTGGGAACCTATACTTTTCATGTAGGTTTCCAGCTGGGAACCTCAATTAAAAATATTTACATATAATTTGTTATTTTATAGCTTAAGTTATGGATTATCAGAAAATTCATTTTTTGAGTGTCATTTACTTTTAGTAGTTTTATTTCCAGACTAATGACATAAATTATATACTTTTTGTAATTTCTTAATCTTGCCTGGTAGTTTACCTTTGTTTCACAGTGAACAACTTTTGCAAAATCAGCCACACTCCTAATAATTCCTTTCTTAGTATAAAATTCATTTCATCTGTATTACATTATAATAGTATATAACACCTTTACCATGAATCATATTGGCCCCATCTGTTTGTCTAATAGTTTGGATGCTGGCTATTTAGTCAATGGTGTTGGGTTCAAATCCCAAATCGTTCATAGATGTAGATCAGATTTACTTTAAAAACAAAGGTAACAATTTTTTTAGCCCTTGTGTTCAACATGTGACTGTAGCACTCGAAAGAACCAAATCAACCTAAACCATTGAAAAAAATACTTAGTTAAACTCATTACGATCAAAGTTTAATTTTAATTGCTTTCATATTTGCAAAGTTAATTTTTTTTGTATGAATCGGTTGGCACAATCATGAAAATACATATTTGGATGCATTTCCTTAAATGTTTTATTAAAATTTCATGTGTATTGTGAAGCATATTGTCAAAAATAACTACTTAAGATTGCTTTATCTCAGCAGTAGCCAACCTTTTGAACTTTACGGACTGCTAAATTCTTAATCTTTTGTCCAAAGACATTAATAAAAAATTTTGAACAGTATAAATATATTTGGACAATAATTTTCAGTTTCCATTTTTTTAATATGAAAAGTATCTGTTCGATATAACAATATTATAAATTAAGTATGTTAAACTGTGTCCATGGAATACTACTATAATTTATTATCAAGATTTTTCATCATATCATATCAATGCCAATGCCATTTTCCTTTTTTTTTCCTTGTCTCTCGTTTGTTTCTATTTCAAATCTAGACTGATGCTGTGTTTTAATTGTGTTATGTCGCAATCAAAATAATGCCGTTGAAAACTGAATTCAAATTTTCATTGCTTTTTTTAATCGGCATTAAACATTACAACTAGTCGTTGGGGGCCACCGTAATACTTACCCATCATGGATATGTATATGAAAATAAAACATGTGAAACTATTTATACAATGCATTGCAATTCATAAACAAAATTTAAATATTGTTAATATACATAGTAATGCTATATTAAAGAACTGCTGATGTACCAATTTCGACAAATTATATAAAACGCCAAACTACTCAAGTAGTACCGAACTGCGTAAAAGAAACATCCTTATAACTCCAAAAATAATAATTCTATTAACTAACAATTAATTGCGTCGGATTAAGCGTCTCATTTCCAATTAAAATATACTTCTGAATTGAAATTTGAATGAAATACAGGGTCACGAAAAATCGAAGAATGTGGAAAACAAGATTACAAATATCTCGGCAACTAATAATCCGATTGACTTCGTTCTATATGCAAAATGTGTGTTATTTTATTGCCATTTACGTCCACTCCTTAGAACAAAAAAATTCGAAAATTTTTATGTACCTTTCATCAGAACGAATTTTTCAAGAGTCCGAAAAAAATAGTTCCGGATAATCGAGGTTGCTGATATTAAATAGGGTTCGTCCCATTCTTACATACTAACTACATACAAAATTTCAAGTCTCTATCTCAATTTGTTCGTGAGATAGAGCGTTTACAGACAGACGGACGGCAAAATTTTTTTTCTAAAAATATGTTTTTCGGAATCTCCACTATCTAAAACGTGTAAATCCGTCAAAAATTTTTTTTAGATTTTCAAAACGATTGCAAGACTTACCCTATACTACGTATGATGGGTAAGTAAAATGAACCCAAAAATTAAAAATTGCATGTTTTGACAATAATAATAATAATAATAATAAAACAAAACAAAAAAAAATCTAATTACATAATTTCTAATGCTTGCTTCAATTTAAAATTTCTAAATTAAACATCTAAATTTTTGTATATACAGAAATTTTTTAGACTTATGTTTTATTATTATAACAAGAGATGAGTTCAGGCTGTTTTTTTCTGAGTGCGAGACTGGCGATTTAAAATCCGAGCTTGCCCGAGCCATATACTAGAAGCATGCAATGGAAATTTTTTGCGTAGTTTTTAAACAAAAATACTTAATGCAAAAATACATGTGGATTAAAATGACTTTGTGAAATTTTCCATGCATATACATTTTTGAATTCAAAAACAACTTTAAATTTTAAAAATGTTGCAAAATGTAAATAATTTCTATCGGGAAAATTATTGAGAAAAACAATTAGTTTAAGTTTAAAATTTCATTTCATTTTGTTATTTACTGTTAAAAAATATGTAAATAGTATCATAATATTATTTTAGAAAATGCATCACTAAAACACTGTAATCATTTCTAGCCTATCAGAGCCAAAAGGACAGTGGTGTGTTTGAAAGCCATTTCAAAATTAGCATTCCAGATTTTTAATAATTGGAAAGAACATTATAGAGACCACAATAAGTCATATGTATGAAAATGTAATAAAATTTTTTAATGATTTCACAAACCAGAGCATTATTTACTGTATTTTCATGAACCTGGGCAATATTTACCATACTTTCATGAACCAGAACATTATTTGTCATAATAATGTTCTGGTTCAATTTCACGAACCGGAACAACATTCCTGTTTGCTTCAGTACATTTCGAGCCCTGGTGGCTTTAAATATGTATATGGACTGTAAAATAATGTTAGCAAAATATTCTTATATCTCTACATATATTATTTCATATTAAACAATTAAAACATTTTAAAAAAATATTTGATGCAAATTATGGGAAAAAAATATATAACAATTCTCCAAATTAAATAGACGAAACATTCATAGAAAACTTTCATTCATGAATTATAAATTGCCAGCAGATTCTATTACATCAGTATCGTGATTTTAAGCAATATTCATTTTTATAACAATTTAAACATAAGCATTACATTAGAAATAAATGTTTTGGGTTATAAAAATTTAAGATAAAGAAATAGCTTTTTTTTTTTTTCCAAATATTAGAAAATTTAAAAATGACTTACGAAATTCTATTTTTTTTTTTTTTTTTTTTTTTTTTTTTTTTTTTCTTTCACTAAACTTTTTTCTTTTCTATAGAGCTAAATTTAACAATATAATTTGTTTGCAAAGTTACAACAAATATTGTACACATCATTTTAAGCAAAAGTTATGTTAGATTTCATGTTCTTAAAAAAGATTTATTTAAAAAATCCCTATTTATTTTTTTCCAAAATGTTTTAAAAACAGTATTGCGTCCACAGTTTCAGGAAGTTACATCATCTTTCTTCTAGAACACATCCAGCAATACTGAAATCTTTCACATGTTGTGCTACTTGCAGGTATGCTTAAAATTTCCTTTGCAATATTAGCTAAATTTGGAAAAGAACAGTTTTTCCACCAATTTAATAGATTTTTATCTTTGATCTCTGCATTAACTAATAAGTCAATATAATTATGAATCTCATCACCGGATTCTACATGCATACTATCGGCCCATTCTTCAAATATATCACTACCTTGATTTGAAATGCAAACATAGTATATGACACAGTGCAATTTTCTAGAGGATATTGTGGTATCATTTCTCGTACTTGAGAATGCACTTCCATCTTTTCCTAATCCCTAAGAATTTTTAAAGATTTAAACAGGGAGGGGGATTGTGGTCCAGGTAAACCCGGATTTCCGGGTTTTTTCTATCGATATCTCCAAGTTTAGGAGATCGTTACGTTTGGTTTGGGAGGGGGGGGGGGGGATCAAAAAGTTTGAAATTTTAACTTAAAATGTGATGTAAAATGGGCAGAAAGGCAAGAAAATTGTAATTATCATTAACAGATCTTGGTGGAAACATGATTTTCATCAAAAGATCAAAGGGAAAACACAATTTTCAAACACAATAAAAAAATTGTGGGAAAAAAATAAAAATTTCTCCAAAAGATTGCAAAAAAATGCAATTTTCATCAACAAGTCGAAGAAAAAATATGATTTTCATCAAAAGTTTGAAGAAAAAATGTGATTTTCACCAAAAGATTGAAGTAAAAATGTTATTTTTGTGAAAAGATCGAAGAAGAAAAGCGAGTTTCATAAAAAGATTGAAGAAAAAATGCAATTTTCTTCGTAAAGTCTAAGAAAAAAATGTGATTTTCATCAAAAGATTGAAGAAAAAATGTGATTTTCGTCTAAAGATTGAAGGGGAAAATGTGATTTTCGTCATAATATCGCAAGAAAATCACAGAATTGAGTGGGATCCCCCCCCCTTCTGCTGTAAATTTTCAGAAGAACTCATGTGATTTTAGAAGCCTTTTTTTCCATTTAGAATTACGACTTGCATTGTGTTATCCATCACAATCTTGGTACGAAAATGTTCAGAATTATGTATAGAAATGCTAATCACACTGTCATAGTTGCCAACTTGTACGGTTTGGACGTAAAATGTATGGATTTTGTTCTAAGTGTATGGTTGAACAGTAAGATTGTATGGAAAAAACGATCGCAGAGAAATGCAAATTTCGTGAAAGGATCGTCAAAAAAGCACATATTTCATCAATATTTCTTGGAAAAACGATAATTTTGTCAAGGTTTTTATCAACGAACTTTGTCGAAAAATCGCTGAAAAGCATGAATTTCCTGTGCGGATCGCGGGAAAAACAGCGATTTCACCAAAATATTGGAGATAAAACGCTGATTTCGTCTGAAGGCTGCAGGAAAACGTTGATAAGATTGCAAGAAAAAACGCCTTTTTGATAAAAGATCGCTTAGAAATGTTTTGTCAAAAGATCACGGAAAAAAACACCGATTTTGTCAAAAGATCTCGGATATAAAACACCCTTTTTTGAGAAAAGATCGCATAAAAATGTAAATTTTGCCAAAAGATCGTTGAAAAAAAATGTCAATTTCATCAAAAATTCACGAAAATAATGCCGATTTCGTGACAGGGCCACGGAAAACAATAAATTTTGTCAACGAATTGCTGGAAAAATTCAGATTATGTCAAAAGATCCTTGGAAAAAGGCTAATTTCAACAAAAGATCGTGTAAAAATCGTGAATTTTGTGAGAAGATCAATGAAAAAAATGTGCACTTCATCAAAGATACCCAGTAAAATATGCATAATTAATGCCAGTAAATATACTTTCCCTCCCACCCCCTCAACTGCTGTAACCTTTCAGGAAATTTGCTGTGAATTTAATCTGCCTTATATGTTACAGATCATCATGCTGGACAGTTTTTTGAAAAACATTCCCAAAGCATGAAATTGGAAAAATATTTTCTTGTGTACCCTCATGTTTTTATTTTTTAAAATACAAATATAAAAATAAATATGAAAGTAGCATAGAAAATATTGTTGAGAAATGATATTACTTTTTGCATTGCATATGCTATGCATTTTTAAGCATGTAAGAATACACCGTGAAAATTGTAAGGATTTCAAAATTGACATGTTGGCAGGTATCCATTGTTAGTCTGTAATACCCAGGAAAAAGAAACTGATCTTATGTAAGAGTAAAGCTAAAAAGTATGTAATTTTTTCCCCTTCTGAAAACACTTAAAATTTAGATTTTTTTTTCTTCCTAATACTTAGCCCCTTAAAGATAAAATTGGCTTTACTTATTTTTTTTACTGCTTTCAAATAACTAGGTACCATATATGATTTATATTACATCTATTAAGAGATTCTCTTAACATATAATTTGTAATTGCTTCATGAGTACTTGGAATAAATTTACTTGCTGATTGTAGAAATTGAACTTTGCATATTTAGCTAGACAAATTATACTCTCCATTTAATGAAGTCATTCAGCTTTCAGTGAAATTGATGTAAGTTTATAAAATTAGGATTTTCTGCTATTGTATATTTCAAACAATAGCAGAAATATGTCATTTGATTGTCACATTATTACAACATCAGTTGTTATGTAAAAATATGTTGATATATTTTGCATCGATAATTTTCAGGATTTTTCATTTTGTATCAATTAATTTTCAAGGTTTTTCACTCTGAGTCACAGTCACCCCTGTTTAAATTTCTGATGCAAAAATGTAGCTATTTTATGATTGTGGTCAATTTCAATTATCTTTGTTAACCACTCTTCCGTTTTCTGTTTCAAGCACTTTTCTAACTCAGTCTGTAATTTTTGGCACAAACACTTTTTTAAGATACTGATTTCACAATAACACTTGGTGTAATGTAGGATTTAAATCACCTTCCAGCTGTGAAGTTGCATAATCAAATATTTTTTGAAAATTTACAAGTGTTTTCAACTTTTCGGGCTCTATGTTTTCTAAACGATTATTTTCCTTGATAAATCCTTGTCCTTCAACTATATCAAATGGTCAGAGATCTTCAGTGCACATTTTTACACAACTTTTTGAAATATATATACATATTTTTCATTTGCTGTTATCTGTTTGGATGAAGAATACAAATACTTTGCAAGAGGTTTTTTACTTTTTGAAGGAGCACAATTTTTAGAATGTCGATTAATTCTACTTGAACCAAGTGAACTTTTATATCTTAAAGCACATTTACCGTGACAACACTGAACATATTCTAATTTTGAGTTTGTCTAAGTATCAAAGATTTCTAGGAAATGCTGCCATACTGCAGATTTTCCAATTTCATTTTTCATACATTTAATAATCAAAATAATCAATTTTTTCAATGATAATTTTAGACACAGCTGAAGTGTTCGTGATGTAAAAAGAACTGAAAGAATCACGTAGAAAGGAGATTACACAAAAGATTACTTTTTTCGCTTAGATTATCAAATAATACAGTAAGATGATCTGATTTAATAATATACTGCTATTTATTTGCCTCTTGGTGCCATATAACTACCCAGTGTATTCAGTGAATGTCTATGTCAATGATATAATTAATTTGTAAATATTGCAATTTTCTTTTAAAATAGCTGCTATATTGTAACATTAAACAATCATCACATATAATTAATTATACAGGGATGAAAGAGTTCCGCCTAAAGGCGGAAATCCGCCTTTTTGAAGATGATTTTGGCCATCCTCTGGATCGATGCAAAAATGCAAAGAAAATATTACTGGTAATTTGGGGGGGGGGGTCCAAGAAGCTCCGGGAGTAATTTTCGGACTTATCTTTCACCCGCTAGACTTCACCCACAAATCGCCGAAGAGCTACTAAAAAAAAAAAAAAAAAAAAACTGTCAAGATAAGCGGTCAATTTGCGTTCAGGAGCGGTGCATTTTGCGGGGCGAAAATCTATTTTTAAGGACCGGGCAAACATAACTATTCTGAAGTTAAACTTTATTCCCGGAACTGCCTTTTCTTTTCTCTCACTTAAGGTTTACTGACAGTGGGAAACGAGGGAGATACAATGGTCACGGAAGATCACCCTACTGAAGGGAAAGATTCCCGTGCTACTCTTGGATTGAAGTTGAACTGAAAAACTCATTTACATCAAACGCGCCGCCTGCAAACCGCGAAAAAACTTTGTGTGTGCCCGCAGCCTTAGACTGGCAGCTGTTTTCTGACACCTGGGTCCATAGGTCACTGTGACGCTGAAGAGAAAGAAAATCGTGAGAGGGAATAATTTAATCTGGATTAATGAGCTTTAAAACAGTTATAATAATTTTTCAGTTGTTTTGTTTTCCAGAATAACTATTATTTTTGCAGCGCGACGGATACGAGCTAATATAAATTCTGTTTTATTATTATTGCACTTCAGTTCCGGTTAAAATATGTCAATTTCAGGTCAACCTTTTTTAAACATTTTTTAGTTGCGTTTGAATTTATTTCGAGTGGAATTTTCAGTTATAACTAAAATACCCGAACGCGAGTATGTGCAAGACTTGACTACTAATCATAATTAAGAGTTTTAAGACTGATATCTTCATCATTATTATTATAAATACTGTTGATCGATGAATTATATAATTTTTGAAATAAATGAGAATATGGCATTGATAAATTATATACATTTTGCCACAAAGAACACTAGTATAATTATTTTATGGTGCATTTACACTCCATTTTACGATATTTGCGTTCAGAGGTAAAGGTCTGCACGGGCCGGGCCTCGGTCCGAAGCCCGAGCACGGCCCGGCCCACAGGCCGGGTTCGAGCCGATTTGCATTAATGTCATTCGGGCCGGGTTGGGGCCTTGCTTCTGAAGACTCAGGCCGGGCCGGACGGGCCTAGTCATTAATCTTTTCGGGCCGTAATTTTTTTTCCTGGAGTATCGGGCCGGGCCGAGCCTAACTTACTTCTTCCGTAGAAACCGAGACTGATTTCATTCTTTTTAGTCTTCACGGACCAAAATAATCAGTTCCTGTTGAATCTCCCCATATGAAAATCCTTTTCTCGACGTGGAAATAAGTCTGTTTACAAATCAGTAAAGTTTGGCTTGGTCCAAAAATTTTTGCAAAATAGGAATATACTTTTAAGTCGTCATTATTCTACAATTAAACATTAGAATTTATTCTTTTTAAAGAATCATAGATCACTAGGCGTCTCAAAATAAAATTATTAACAAAAAAAATGATTATGACGAAATTTTTGTTTAAGCCGAAAACTGCAAATTTTTTTTTAAACTGTCCATTCATGCAAAATGAATGCAACAATACGCGAGAAAAAAAAAATATATATTAAACATTTACATCTGCTAAGAAGGAAAAGTATTTTTTTTCATTCCAATGTCTTAGAAGATTTTACTTTTACCGTATACCATTTTTTAGATTTTTTTTTAATGCATTAATAATATTAATGATAACTGAAACATTTACATACAACAAACAAAGATTCATTAAAAGCGTAAATATCGCAGCCTATGGCACTGTTGCATAAATAAAGATTTTAAAAATGAAAGAAGAAAAATTTTTTGGTGTGAACTCTTCCGGTAGACTAAAGATCAATGTTCTGTAGAAATTCACTCGAGCCGGGCCGGGTTCGGGCCGAATTTTAAATTTTTTTTCCGGTCCAGGCGGAGCTCGGGCCGGGTCAGGCCAATATTTTTTGCGTTCGGGCCGTGCAGACCTCTATTCAGAGGCTGCTTCACCACTCAAGAACGCGCGCTCGCTAATGTTAATCCAATGGGAGAAATCTTTTTAAGCATACAGTTTGCGTTTTGATAATTTAAATTTTATTTATTTTGTATTGAATACTTGAGGTTATTATATACAAAGACCCTTTTTTTAATTTTTCAATTTTGTTTGCAGATTTTTTTTTTTAAATCTTTTGGGATATTTTTATCTTTGGAATCTGTTTTGAAAATAAAAATATCCCCAAATATTTTTTGAATAAATCTGTCATTTTATTGCGAATTTTTGACAATTTGTTGCTTTTACTCAATTTTTTTAGGAACTTTGCCGGGTTTTTTTTTTTTTTTTTTTTTTTTTCGAATTTTATGACAAGTTAGGCATTTTTTCGTGAATTTTTCGACGAAATTTGTCATTTTTTTGCGTATTTTTCGATGAAATTTGCCATTTTTTCACGATTTACGACAGAACTAGCCATTTTTTCGTGAATCTTTTGACGTAATTTGCCATTTTTCGCGAATTTTGACAAAATTTGTCATTTTATCGAAATTTTTAAATGAAATTTGGCGCGTTTCCCGAGTTTTTTGACGAAATTTGCCGTTTTATTGCGAATTTTTTGACGAAATCTGTCGTTTTCACGAATTTTTTGACAAAATTTGCCGTTTTATCGTGATTTTTAGACAAAAGTTCTCGTTCTTTCAAGATCTTTTGAGGAAATCTGTCGTTTTTCTGTTAGGTCTACAGAAGGTTGATGGCTGTGGTCCCCTGTTTTATCAAGATATACACATTTATACTGTGAATTTTGAATTTTTTTTTTTTTTAATCAAATTTTTTGTAACTTGTATGTTTTTGTAAAATTTAAAACTGCACTCCAGTCTATAAAATGTCGCCATTAGAATTTTTCTATTTTTTCTCTTTATATTTGGCATCTGAAGTTGAAATAAATTTTCCTCCTTTTTTTCTTTGGTCCACTTTCATGCCTGATTATACCCAATTTAAAACAAAAACTCTTCTTTTACAATAACATTTAACTGAAACTTCTTTCCCTTTACAAAACATATGCCTCTTTGTCTGTTAGACAACTAATAAACATTTCCATGTTTACCAAATTATCATCCGTTAACTAAACAAAACAAGGAAGAAAAAATCCACTTTTACACCCAAAAATTCATTAACAAACAGTTATGGTCAGAGCAGTAATCTAAACAGTTACTGATTCATCACCTTCAACCTCAGACATAATCTGCAAATATCACAAATCATTTATTTTTCATTTTAATGTTATTTTTTTAAGTAGGTTTTTTATATTACAATAGAAATACTATTTCTGTTTTCCTTTCATTCTTATTAAAATTAAAATGATTTATGAAAAATGTAATTTTTAACTCAGGTGTGGTAAGGATGTAGGTAATAAGTCATTTATTTATTGAAACTACTGGAAATTGAAAGATTAATGATTATTATGAAAAAAGTAATTAAATTACTTTTACAAGAATAAAAGCTTTTTATCCGAGATGAAACTTAAGAATTCTGAATTTATTTTAGAAATATAGATAGATTTTTGGTATTAACACAACTTAAAAAGCATTAATAGAGTAATATACATAGCAAAATAAATTTTAATGATTATATATTAATTAACATATGGCTATTTCTTGTATTTTTAAAAAACATTTTTTTTTTTCTCACATGTAAATAAATAAAGTTTTCAGTTTAAAAAAATGAGTCCGAGCCTGAAAGCTGGTATGAAAATCAAGCCTGGCTTGGGCTGATGGGCCTAGTTTGAGTCCATTTCCTCTCTAATTCCTTTTTTTTTTTTTTTTTTTTTTTTTTTTTTTTTTTTTTAGTACAATTATTAATAAAACACACGCACATAAAAAAAATTCAAATATTAAGATTTTTTTTTTTTATTGTTAATTTATGAACCACCAGTTTGCAACCTCTGCTTTATCTGATCATACTTAAAAACAGTCATTTTTTGACTTTACTAATGTGCATACTTCTTTCATCTGTGGTATAAGTAGGTGTAATTCTCAAAAGTTGCTTTCATTCAAATTAGAAGTGGTTTCTTCATCTGTTTGTTTCAAAAAATCATTCTCAACCTTTAACAACTGACAAAATTCTACTGATCAGGAGTTTTGAACTATGAACTTCAATTTGAAATAATTTTTCTATGGTATTTTCACAAACATCTGAATTCATATAGCTTTTATGATGAAAATCCCTTTCGGCATGGCCTATAGGCGGAGGTAGATTTCGAAAAGTTTTCATCTCAAAAAAAAAAAAAAAAAAAAAAAAGATTAGAGATAAACCCAGTTTAACTACTTTATTCAGTCGCTTTTAAATTTTTTAAAATTTTATTTTTCTGTAAGAACTGGTTTTATCAAAATCATCTTAAACGAAATTCTACTCAAATGCCCATTTTGGCAACATATTTTGAATTATACTCTTTCTTTATTTAAAAAATTGACCAATATGCTCATTATATAGTTCCTAAATAACAAAAACTGTTAATTAAATTCGTTTGACAGCAGAATTGAATTTAAAAATGAGTCATAAAATAACCAATTTATTATTTTAATGCATCCACAAATCTTTATTCAAGATCGCTTTGAGAAATTTTGTGCGAAGTGCCAACTTTGACAGATTTATTTAAATATATATTTAGCCTTTACCGAAAATCTGACCAATACGGCACATTACACAGTTCCTAAATAACAAATAACTGTCAATTGAATGCGTTTGAGAGCGAAATTGAATTTAAAAATGAGTCATAAAATAAACAATTTATTATTTCAATACAACCTCAATTTTTTATTATGATCGCTTTGGGAAATTTTTTTGCGAAGTGCTTACTTTGACAGCTTTTAAAATATATATATCCACCCTTTATCAAAAAATCGACGAATACACACATTATATAATTCCTAAGTAACAAAAAACTGTCAATGGAATGCGTTTCAGAGCAAAATTGGATTTAAAAATGAGTCATAAAATAACCAATTTATTATTTGAATACCCACAGTTCATTAATCATGATCGCTTTGGGAAATTTGGTGCGAAGTCCCCATTTTGGCAGTCTTTTTTGAAATATATCCTGCCTTTATCAAAAAACTAGCTACTCCGTTACATTATATAGTTCCTAAATAAGAGAACCTGTAAATTGGATGCGTTTTAGAACAAAAAAATTTAAAAAATGACTCGGTAAAAACTCAATTTCTTAAATTTTTCTCAAATTTCGATCACGATAACTTCGTGAAATTCTGTTCAAAATACCTTTTTTGGCAGCCTTTTTAAAAATATATTCTGCCTTTATAAAAAAACTGGCCAATACGTCAAGTTATATTGTTCCTAAATAATAGGACCTGTAAATTGGATGGGTTTGAGAACAAATATGAATTTAAAAATGACTCAGAAAAAACGCAATTTGTTATACTTAATCAATTTTTAAATGACGATAACTTCGGGAAATCTGTTCAAAATACCTTTTTTGGCAGCCTTTTTAAAAATATATTCTGCCTTTATCAAAAAATTGGCCAATACGTCGCATTATATAGCTCCTAAATAAGAGGATCTGTCATTTCGATGTGTTTAAAATCAAAAATGAATTTTAAAATGAGTCAGAATATAAGCAGTTTGGATTTGAGGTTTTTTCTCCAACTACTATTTTTGTTTAGTTTATTTTTGCTATAAGAATTGGTTCTATGAAAAACTTGTCAATATAAAAGTTGTAGATTTTATTGTGAAGATGTAAAATAAATTTAATTAGATTTGATTGCTTAAGAATTGAGTAAGTTATGGGTTTTTTTCATTTTCCTCCCCCTTTTTTCTTTTCGTTTTTAATTTTTTCATCGTTAAAAATTGGTCCTATCAAAAACTTGTAAATACGAAAGTTTTAGATAATATTGAGTAAATTTATTTAAAATTTAGTTGGATTTGATATCTTGAGAATTGACGAAGTTATGAATTTTTTTCTCCCCAAAACCATGTTTTTTTCG
Organism: Maratus speculifer; assembly: GCA_964019185.1. Classification (NCBI taxonomy): domain Eukaryota; kingdom Metazoa; phylum Arthropoda; class Arachnida; order Araneae; family Salticidae; genus Maratus; species Maratus speculifer. The sequence goes on along the minus strand of OZ025292.1, from coordinate 144,842,890 downwards.
CCCCTTGAGCCCATTTTTAACTTTATCAAAAATCTGTCATGCATAAACTTTTTGCCCATTTTTTAGAAGTAATATAAACTTTAAATTGATTCGATATCTATTTTAATTAAGAAGTTATCACGTTTTTTCGGTTTTCACAAAAACCCTCCTTATTTCCACCCCCTTCGTCTGATTTTGCCCATTAACGACCTCGACCGAGATTTTAAGCTCTTTGATTTTATGTAAAAGTTTGAAGAAGATCTGAGCATAATTATGGAAGTTATCGTGTCTAGAAGAAAGTGATATACACCGATAGATAGATAGACAGATATATATATATATAAACTTTTTTACTGATGGTAGTTTTGTGGTCTAGGAGTCATGATTCGTGTAGATCCGCAAAAATTTTTCATAAATTCCAACATGGGAAAGAATGCAATAAGTAGTATTTCATACGAAATCTACCTAATAATCTTAAACGTAAGTAAGTAAAAGTAAGAAAAAGTAAAATATCTTTAACCTTTTCATGACGGGAATCTTTTGCGAAATTTTTAATGCTTTGTCACCAGTTTTTAAAAACAGAAATTTGTGCCTTATTAAATTGAGAAAATGCTCCGATTAAATAAGGCAAATTTTTCAGTATAATTTTACTGGTGGGAATAAACAAGGATTCTTAAGCCTTTTTGCGGCACATATACGTGTCGCTCATCTCCAAGGCATTAAATATTAGTTTTGTTTTAGGAAGATTTGAAATATTTCTCTTAGAGGTTACATTGAAAGCATTCTGATAAAACCTAGTTTAGATGTTTTGAATGTTAATTTAATATTACACAGAAAAATAAACAAGGTTTCTGAAAATTGTAATTGTTATAATTTTGTTAAATTTAATAAATTATCTGTATTTATGTTTTCTTTGTGTCAATAAATAGATAGAAAAGTTTTATTTATTTGCTTATTTATTTTGCACTTATTTATTTGTATAATTGAAGAGTACTAGAAAAATATTTTTTAATAAAATGATATATTTATGGAAAGACATTTTCAGCATGTTGCTGTCAGATGAAAAATACCACATTTTTTGTGCGGTGTTATTTATTCAAATATTTATTATTCATTTTTTATACTTTATTTGCATGGATCATTTTTATATGATTTATTCTTTTACTTATTTATTTTTATCAAAGAAACTAAAATTCTTCGTAAAGAAATTGAAAATCTTGAGGAAAAGATTGCTGAATTAAAGGAGACGAAAGAAGCTTCTGAAATGGAATTACAGAAAGGTACTTGTAAGAATTTAAGAATATCTGGAAAATATTTTTCTTTGAAATATTATTTATTCAAAATACCATGCACTTATAAAGTCTGAATTAGATTTTTCTTTTTGTAGGGAAAAAATGTTAAACTTATATTAAAGCACTTGAAATGTTAGCATTTGTGTATGCATGCATACACAACATAATCAGGCTTTTTTCTTCTCACATCACCATTCTATTTTAATAGGAGGTTGTTTTCATGAAAAGCTGAGAAAATAATTTGTTTGAAATTTGTCTTTTATTGGTTCAAGTTTTATTTCAGTTACTAGGTGATTATTTTTCAGTCAGGCTTGTTACCCAAAGAGTTCTTGGCAATTAGTCAAATCATTTTTACCAAAAAACTTCTTTTACTTTTGTACATTCTGATTTTATTAAAGTATTTCTCATTTTTCTCAATAAAGAGCTATGGTGGAGACTGTGTGTAATATTAATGGTTGAATTTTCATTTATTGATGATATCAGAGCCAGTCTCATCTGAATTTTTCAGGGATAGCTCTTATTAATTTCCATCATAGTATTAAAAAATAATAATTTTCATCTTAAAATTAGAATTTGAAGTTTGGAGATAATTGTTGGGCTGAGAACTTATGAGGAGTAAATTTAGTTTTGAGCATTAGATTTTAATTTTAGAAAACTTAAATTAACTCAACTTAATTTAAATTTTGAGTTTTAATTCGTTTATCATCCTTTCATACCTCTGTTCCTCCTTCTCTTCTTTTAAGCTGAGGGTCATCAATCTTGCCTACAAGACTAGTGGGACTCAATCAAAATATTGGAGGGGGGGGGGGGTCTTTTAAGATTATATTGTAACATTTCCTGTGTGATCTGTTTGATATGCGGGTTTCCCAGAATCCTGTATAATAACTTTGGGGAAATGCCATGTAAATATTTTCAAGTACCCAAATATGAAATACAAATAATTATTTACAAGTATTCATATTGAACTATGTATTAGATTCAAATAAAGGAACTTTTAAAAAACTATTGTAGTTTAATGTAAAACAAAAAAATGTTTATAAAAACTTACAATTTTGAAGTAATATTTAAAAAAAAAAAAAAAAAAAAAAAAAAAAAAAAAAAAAAAAGACTATAGGTTTTTAAAAATGTATCAAACTGATACAATCCAAAAATTAAATCTAATCCTAGCGTTTGAGCCTGTGCTGATCTCTATTACTGACATTACATGTGTAGAATATCCATGATTTTGTTTTAAGATGAGTGTGAGGGTGGGTTATCTCTGAAATACTGTATAATTAACTTCAAATATTTAAGAAATCCTATTTATTTTTTATTTATTTATTGTAATTTTAGAGATAGCAAGCTACAAAAAAGAAATTGAAGAGCAAAAAAGTGCTGCCACAGAGTTTTCAAATTTTAAATCGCTGTATCAGAGTGATTTAATGAAAAAAGATGAAAAAATAGCTTCCCTTGAACAAAGTCTAAGCACTGCTAATAAAAATTTGGAATCACTCCAGAAAGATTTAAATTCCAAAGAAACTGCAATAAAAGAATTAGAAAAGGGTTTGTATTTTTCTTTATAATTGTGACAATTTTATTATTTACTATGTATTGTTAAAAAATAATTACAGTAAGATTAAGTATGTCTCACTTGTGCATCTGCACTCTTAATTTTCTGACTAGCTGGCTTCGCCCGCTAGCGGGCCCTTCATTTTTTATAAATCTCGAAACGGACAAATGTCAAAGCTTACAAACCTTGAACCATGGTTGCTCTTGACAGCATATAGCAGGCGTGCTACACCTACTCTGCTGGGTTTGCCCCTTCTTTTTGAAAGAAGTTCGAACTGTGTCCCTGCTGCTTACAGCAGCATATAGCAGCCCTGCTGCACATGCACCACTGGGTGTGTCTCTCCTTTTTGACAGCACAATATAGCAGGCATCTTGCGTACACACTTCCCAATGTGCCTCTTTTTTTTTTTTTTTTTTTTTTTTTTTTTTTCCCCTGAAAATCAAACTGATGTTTCTCAATGTAGGGTGCTTTAAAGCAGTAATTTAATATTTTTGCAAAAATTACTATTTATAAAAAGTGGCATTCAATACAGAAGTTTTTTTTTTATATAAATTTATATCATATATCATAAACCAACTTAAAGTTTCAAATAGATCAAACAAGAATTTCTGTTCTGAAAAGGGAATTTTTTCTACATGTAGCTGTTTAAGAAAAAAATTTAAAATACAGCTCATTATAAAAAAAAAGCCTACTACATTTATCATCATGGCATTCCTCTATTTACATTAACTCTTTTTTGTCTCTTCCAACTTTTGAAAAAATATTTTTTGGTTTGATAAAAATCTATGCTTTTATTGAATTATGAATAATTTCCCATTCTTCTAATTTAGGAATTTTAATTTCACATCTAATTATTAGAAATTTTAAAATTCTGAGGCTCAGGTTCATTAGGAGAGGCCTTGAATAATCTTCACAAAAAATTTGAGTCTACTGTGGTTTTCGCTGGCCATCACAGAGACAGAGCAATTTTTTATTTTATTAGTATAGATTATTTATGTGTTTTGAAGTTTTTAATTGTGAAATTTTACCTTAATCTATTTTCCTTGCTTTATTTGTACAGAAATTAATTCACTTAAACAAGAAGTTTTTAAGATGACTGAAGAACTACAAAAATCAGAGTCATCAAAACTTGAACTGGAGAAAAAAGCTTCTAAGTTAACTGATGAATTAAAAGTTAGTCAGGATAACTGCCAGCAGCATTCTTCTAGACTTGAAGAATTAGAAAAGAGTAAGTGTGTTTATTATTGATTATTTTTGAGTTAGGCATTGTATTTGTTGCATGATTTATCTTATAAATATGATTTTATGCATTTTCTTAAAGATTGTGAATCAGAGTAATTATTTTCTTTAAGGTTATTCTTATGCTGTGCTTTTTGAAACTGCCTTGTAAGAAATGTGAATTTTTGCATAGCTTGTAGCTCACATAGTTAAACCCAAAAAAACTTCATAGTTTTTAGTTTAAATCATCCTGATATGAGAAGTTGGCAAGTAGGCAATTAAGTTATTTTTCTTGCTAATTATTTCAATTAGCAGTCTTTTTGAGATAAGTCCTAAATTATATACTAGGCTACTAGGCATTATGCCCTTCACAATCCCTCTATAGAAAATCATTGGCCAAAAATTAAAGCTTTTTAAAAAATTTTCATAATTAGATAAAAGAGAACAGACTAATCTAACCCCACCTCCCTTTTTTTACTGTTTAAATTCTTGCAGGTTTCTGAATATCTGCCCATCTCACATTCAAAAACATTATTTTAAAAACATAATTGCCAATAAAATTAAATTCTATTAATAAAAACAATCTAAACAAAAAATAAAAGAACGCCACCCCACCGTTTTATTTGTGTGTGTGCGTGTAACCCACATGCACACACACAAATAAAAGATAATTAAAAATGCTTAAATTCAACATAAAATATTTTTAAGAAGAAAAATAACATTAAAATTAAATTAATATGAATGCAGAATTGATAAGCATCCCCCTGACCTGTATCTTGTGTGTCATAAAAATTCCATGTAATTTAATTAGTTAAAAAAGGTGGGTGGGATTAGATTAGTCTGTCCTTCCTCCCAAAGAAGAACAGACTTCCTTATAGCCTGTGTTATATATATATATATACATTTAATTTCATAATTAAATTTTGCTTATTTGGATATACACTTTTTCTTTGAATTTAAAATTGTGTTTGAATTTGTTTACTAATGAAATATGATTTGTAGCATGCATTATGAGCTGTTTCTATCGCCAGTTGTGTTACAATTTTTATTATGAATTAAATGAAATATATCTGTCAAAATATTTTGATACTAGCAGCCTCCGCCCGCTACGCTGGTCAGTTTCTCTAAAATAATCTTGAATCAAACGAAATATATTTAAATAAACAATCTTAATATCGAATCAAATACCCACAATTTTTATCTGATTTATGTAATCTTACATTGGTCAGTTCAAAATTCATTTTGGCGACAAAATACCTCTAAAATGACTAAATAACTGACAAATTACAAAAGTACTAAAGTAATTAAATTTTTTTAGTAGGTTTTTTATCTTGAATTCCACTTGAATTGCTTCTACCTGAATTTGTTTCTGAGATATGGTGAAACATGTTATTATTTTAGACCATCCGATGAACTTCCTAAAGGAGAGATTTATATATATATATATATAGATAGATATAGATATATAGATAGATAGATAGATAGATAAGTATTCAAAATTTCAGGTTTTTGCGCCGAAGACATCGCCAAATTAGGAAAATGTGAAGTATCTCACCAAGTACTGGATTTAAAAGAATTTGCTTAGTACCATTCAATTAAGCATAAAAAATGCACTAAAATATGCACTAAACAAACAAATAATTAGTAAAATATTAAGAAAAATATCAATAAAAAGTCGAAATAAAAATCATTTAATGACATTTTAAACACGTGAATCGTATTTGATGTCATTGAATGCAACATTCACGATCATCCATTATTAGCATCTAATCTGATAGTTTGGCGATAATTTTTTGGTCGATGGGATAACCTAGTAGTACCGTTTTTTTTATTAGAATGAATGATAAATTAATTGCAAGTATTTTTTCATGATAATGATTTTTCCTTCACATTCAAAATATTTCTTTTTTAGGTACTTCTAGATTATCCCGTCGACCAAAAAATTATCGCCAAACTTAAAGATTAAATGCCAATAATGGATGATCGTGAATGTCACATTCAATGACATTAAATGCGATTCGCGTGTTTAAAATGTCATTAAGTGATTTTTATTTCGACCTTTTTATTAATATTTTTATTAATATTCTACTAATTACTTGTTTTTTCGTTATTTAAAATAAAAAATATGTCAACATGTATAGTTTGGCTATTAGTTTGGCGATTTGTATAATTTGGCGAAATTGGTCGACGGGATAACCTAGAAGTACCCTTTTTTAGGGATGGTAAAATAACTGCAGATGAAAAAGATATAATAGTAAGGCTAAAACACAGATTTAATGACTGCTTGGCATATGACTTGGCAGAGACTCGATAAGTACGCTAATTCTATGAACCTAAATATCCAGATAGAGTGTAAACAAACAATTGGTACCATTTGATTATTCCGTCGATCAATTTCGCCAAATTATACAAATGGATATAATTTTTATTTTAAATAACCAAAGTATTAATAAATTACTAAAATATTAATAGAAATTGAGATAAAACATCGAATTAAAATTAGTTGACGACGTAACAATTATGTAAAACATATTTAATGTCAAAAGAATGTGACATTTACGATCATCTATTATTAACATTTAACCTTATACTTTGGCGACAGTTTTCTGGTCGATGGGAGATCAAGTATTGCCAAATAATGTAATATTGCCAAATAATGTAAACAAATTATATAAACAATGATATTGCCAATAATATTTAGATGCACTCTACGGATCACGTTGGCACGATTACAACAAAATTGCGATTTTATGCCTCACGTGGTAATCCAGTAATGTAATAGTCGTTTATTTATCAGTAAACTATTTCATTATTTTTCTTTTCTATTTTAAAATTATACAGATTGTTTTGTTCTATAATTACTAATTGAATTAATTAATTTATTATTATTATTTTTCCTGATTACACTTTCTTGGCAACGGGAAAGAAAAATGGTTATTTTTTATCGGAAAAATTTTAATTGATTCTGTATGAAAAATAATGAAATTTTGAATTATTAAGAAAAATATTTGAATAAATCAATTAAAAATTAGCCTATGTTCACCGGAAATAGTGTAGCTTTCCAACGGTGAAAGAATTTTTCAAATCCGTCGAGTAGTTTCGGAGCCTATTCAATTCAAACAAACAAACAATCAAATCTTTCCTCTTTATAATATTAGTATAGATTAAATTTGAAAATAGTTTTTACTTTCATCTCCCCCTGTTCTTGAATGTTAAAAACAAGGGGGGGGGGGAGAATCTTATCCCTTTTTCATTTATTATATAGAGGCATTTCTTAAAAAAAAAAAAAATTAAAATAGACATACACTATATATTTAAATTACCTTGTTACAGATTTAAACTTTATGCTATTTAAACAGATTACTATCATATAAAGTATTCAATTTATTGAATTTATTTTTTTTTCCAGAAAATACTGCTTTCAAATTAGAAATTCAAGAACTTTTAAAAAATAAAGAGAATTTAAGTGAATCGTCTTCAAAAGTAATAAGATTAGAAAAAGAACTATCAAGTATGCAGAGTGAGTTGACAACTTTACGAGAAGCCAATAAGCAAATTGAAGACAATCAAATTGAACTAGAAAAATGTAAGATTTTTTAAAGTTGTTGTTTTTAGTTTATTTCTAAATAATTATTTTGTTCAATATTAATTTAAATTTGTATTTTAATTGTTATGTTAAGTCATAAATAACTTCAGATGTAGCTAAGTAGAACCTATTGTTTGTATCTACACACTGTAAGCCACCAAGACAAATAACAAAATATAAATATTTTAATCTACATCTTGTACAATATGATGTGAGCACAAAGAAGGTGCCATTATTCATAAAATTATCATGTCCTGGAATTTCAGCATGAAATTTTAATTCATTAAAGATATTGATTATTATAATACAAATATCTTACCTTGCCGTGCGATATTTTAATGTGATATGAGCAGAATGGCACACAGATTCTTTATTTTGGTGGATTTAACCTCTCATTGTATTTAATAGTTTAAGAAAGTAATGAATTTCTGCCCTGTTCTATTCATATGATAACAAGATATTATCATTAGCAGGCTGAAATATTTGTATTGTTTTAATGTGAACTTTTAATGTATTAAAATGTGATGTTGAAACTTGGTGGTGGTCAGTACAGTTTAATTGATTAATTGGTTTTTGGTAGGAAAATGAAATTTTGATGTGATATAATGAATGAAAAATAATTAGTGGGAAAAAATATGAAATAATAATAATAATAACATAAAGTTTTTATACTTTAGTAATTGTCTGTGCAAAAGACTATCTTAATGTAATTCAATTTATTCTAGGCAAACAAAAAATTAAGACTGAGGAAGAAAGGTGTCAATCATTACAAAATGACTGTCAAAGATTGAAAGAATCAAATGAAGGTTTAATTTCAGAAAAGACCAATTTGGAAAAAGAATTGCACTCTACCAAAGATAATATGGAAAGATTACAAAGAACTAATTTAGAAAATTTAGAGAAAAAAGAAAAAGAATATGAAGCTTGTGAGTAACGATCTGTGTATTTCTCAAATTCTTTACATTTTTCATATGTATGTTTATTTATTAATGCGATGTAGTGCTAGAATTTAATTTCTCCTTTTTCCCCCTTTATAAGAAAACACTTTACTGATTTTTAAATTATAATTTCTTAAAAGGCATAGAAAAGAGTAAAAAAGTGTCCAAAGCTGAAATCAAACCAGGATCATTGTCTATATGTATGTATCAATGTCATTGCTTTGCAAGTAATCTATCTGGATAATAACCAACCTAGCATTTTTCTCTCATTGTAATCTGTTGGCAAATCTACAAACTGCAGCAAATATGGAATAATGTTTGTAAGTTACCAAATCTGGGACAAAGAAAGAAACTAAAGGGAAATCCAAGATCAATTCAGCATCTGTTGAAATCATATGCAGTTGGGTTTCATTAAATCAAACCTCCGCGTAATTCAAACTAAACAAGTCCTGAAATTTTCAATGGCAGAATAACATTAAAAATTTTCATTTATTCTAACTCATTTTCTCTAGACTTCATTTAATGTGAATTTTCATTTTTCCCTACTTTCTGATAGACTTCAGATCCTTGAAATAATTTTCTTTCATTTTTGTTAGAATTGATCCGAACTAGTTTACATATAATTCTAATGCATTTGATATCCGCTTTCTTAATATGGCATCTGACCATCAATGACACTTCCACCCCTTCTTACATTGAACTTGTTCCTCATCACTTAATTAGTTAATATATTTATATCTTTAATATTGAGTCATGTCCTTTAGATAATAGCCGAAATAGATTTTAAAAGTACTATAGCATTAACTCCTTTGTAATAGTACTCCTTTAAACATATTTTGCTGTAATATTTTCCGTACTTCAAACATTTATTGTGGTCCCAATGAGTTCAAATTAGTTTTTCATAATTATTTTCGCAACATTAATCTTTATGAGCTATGAGCAAGGTTTCAAGTGCTAAGCATTTTGCACATATCTATGCAGATATTCAATTGCTGTACATATCTGTGCCAAAATGTTTTTCCTTAAATTTGCACCAAAGCATACTTAATACTAAAATGGAATGTCGCACAATCTCGTCGATCAGAGAAGCATAATTAACTCCATATTTAACTTTTTTCCAAACTGCCAATTTCATCAAAAAAGGAAAAAAAAAACTGTGGAAAAAAAATTGGAATAAACATGCGAATTTCATCAAAAGATCACAAAAATATCAATTTTGTTAAAAGATCACAAAAATGTATCCGAATTTCATTAAAAGATCATGAAAAAGATGGCATGTTCATGATAGAATCATGAAAAAAAAATGAATTTTGTCAAAAACAAACAAAATAATGTCAAAAGACTGCAAAAAAGAACAAGAATTTTGCTAAAGATAACAAAAAAAAAAAACTCTTGAAAAAAACACATTTTGCAGAAATATTGTGAGGCAAAGAAAAAAAAATTGTAAATTTTCCAAATAAGTGCTACTATAGTGAAAAATAAAACAACCAAACAGGTAAAAAAAAAAAGAGTGCAAATTATGTCAAATGATCACATATGTTACTTTTCTGTGGAAATGCAGAATCCTGTTTTTTCTGTGATTAATTTTTTTATCACTAGGATCGATGTAAATATGCATTAAAATTTGCTGGCATTTTTATGGGCGGAGGGGGTAACAGATGAAATACAACAAAAATGAGAGCACCATAGTTGCAAACTTATGGATTTTGTATTAAGTGTATGGATGAACAGTACGATTGTATGGTTTTGCGTGCAGATCTCGGAGAAAGGCTGATTTCGTGAAAGGATCACTGAAAAAGCGCACATTTTGTCAAAGTTTCACAGAAAAACATCGATTTTGTCAAATTTTCTGGGAAAAACACGAATATTGTCAAAAGATTGCTGAAAAATGCGAATTTTGTGAACGAATGTCTGAAAAAAGCAGATTTTGTCTAAAGATTGTAGATTAAACACCAATTTTGTCAAAATATCACACCACGGATATAACACCAGTTTTGTAAGAAGATTGCTTGAAAAAATGCTGTTTTTGTGAAAAAAATCACACTAAGGCAAAAATTTTGTCAAAAGATCGTTGAAAAAATGGCGATTTCGTCAAAAGATCACAGAATACAAACCGATTTCATCAAAAGATCTCAAAATAAATGTCGATTTTGTGAAAAAATTGTGATAAAATGCCGATTTTGAACGAAAGAGCGCTGATTTCATCTAATGGTAGAGGGAGAGACGGCGATTTCGTCTAAATATTGTCGATAAAATGCCAATTTTGTCAAAAAAAATCATGAATAAAACACAAATTTTGTGAACAAATTGATGAAGAAAGTGAATTTTGTCAAAAAATTGCAGAAAAAAAAAGAGCAAATTTTGTCTAAAGATCGTTGAAAGAATTTCAATTTCATCAAAAGATTGCAAGAAAAAAATGTCGATTTCATCTAAAGATCGCAGGAAAAACATTGATTTTTTTTCAAAAGATCTCCAGGGTTGCCACGCCACCGGGAAAACACAGGTAATTTCAAAATACCCTCTCAAAACAGGGAAAATCCAGGGAATTTTTTTCCTGTTATATCCAAACATAATTTTTTTCTGCTTTCAAAATAAAATTCACAGAAGAAAGAAAATCCCAGAAAACGGCTCGAAAATTCATTGTAAGCGGCTCTTCCATGTGTCTGCCTACACCCCTTCTTTGCCATGCGAATAGTTGAATACACAGAGCACCTCCTCTCATGCCTTCCATCTGTGTAGTGTTCTTTCCCTTTCTCCTTCTCATCTATTTCTCCCGTCATGTCATTTCAAAACAGGCATAATATTCTTTCGCGGATCTGCGATTTTCCGCTTTTTTGTAATTTTTGGCTTTTCCAATTTTTTTATATCATCAAAAGACCACGCGAAAAAAAATAGAATTTTCGCGAAAAAAAAAAAAAAAAAAACTCAATTTTCCGCTTTTTGTCACTTTTAGCTTTTTCGATTTTTTTTTTTATGTCATCAAAAGACCACGTAAACAAAAAAAAAAAAAAATTCGCGAAAAAAAAAAAACGCGATTTTCCCCAAAAAATCACGAGAAAAATGCAATTTTCGTCGAAGAATCCCAAGATTGAGAAAAATATGTGATTTTCGACAAAATATTGCAAAAAAATGCTGTTTTCGTCAAGAGATCGCGAAAAAATGCTGTTTTCATCCCAATATCGCGAAAAAATGCTGTTCTCGTTAAAAGATCGTTGAAAAACGACGATTTTTATCAAAAAGCTGCGAAAAAAAAAACCCAGCAATTTTTGTCATAAAGTCGAGAAAAAAAACATGAATTTTTTTCATTGAATCGCAAAAAAATGGCAATTTTCTTTATTGAATAGAAAAAAAAAAAAAAAAAAAAAAGTGGTTTTCATTTTTAAAAAAACGGAAAAACGGCGATTTTCGTCGAAAAAAACGGCAATTTCTATTTAAAAAAATGGCAATTTTTGTCAAAAAAAAAAAAAAAAAAAAAAAAAAGAAAAACGCTGATTTTTGCTAAAAATTGCCGTTGACAAAAGTATGACAAAAATTTTTATTTTTATTTTTATTTTTTTTTTTTTACAGCAATTTTGTTTTCTGCAAATTCTGCAGTTCTTGCAATATTGTCTTCAACAACTTTTTTTTTTGCAGTTGAGTGATAAATATTTCAAACTGTTAACTTAGCTGAATGCTTGAGTATTGCTCTACTGCAGGCCTGTCCAACCTTTCAGTAACCAAGGGCGCATCTTGGTTCTTGGCACTCAATGAAAGACGCCATCATTTACGTGACTGTAAATATATGGCAATACTATCGTATATAGTATTAGTATACACGAACGTCTTTAAAAAAGACCTCCACAGTTCAGGAGTTACATGTATTAAATTTCAACTCATACATTTTTTAGAGAGATCTTTATCAAAACTATTTTTAGGTTAAGTGGCCAGAAACTTTAATCGCTTCTATGATAACAATCATTACAAATAAATTTGAAAATCAGAGATATTGCTGAGTTTCTTTTTCGATGTGAAAATAAAGATTGATTTATTTTGAAGGCATGGATTAGTTTTATGAAAAGTACAAAAACAGACAAGCACGATAGTGACAAACCATGTGGATGGTTCCGAGGGGCAGTCTTGAAGTACTTTCTTAGATAGAAATCATTCTGCGCTGTTTATTAGTTTTTCTAAGTAAAATTATTTAAAAAAAATAAAGGAAAAAAAACTGCTCCTAAAATTTCAGAAGTCAAGAAAGAAAAATTAAGCCCTTTTATCCTTTATATAAAACAGCCTATGGACCAGTGTGATAACAGTAAAAAGAAAAAAGCTGATCTTTCATGCACATGTATCTTCAAAAGAGAGGGGAGCCGGTGAAAACGTCTATTTTTCACTTACTTCATAAGCATGAAAAAGAGCTATTTTCAACTATTAAGAAATTTAACTATCATAATTGCACTATGTAAACATAATTAAACGCAAAAAATATGCATGATTAAATTTTCAAAGTATTTTTCTGGTTGTTTTTAATGTAAAACGGCAAGCCGACAGTATGCCAAACGCATGTTTTAAAAATATCTCTGATAAAATATTATTGATATTTAAAAAATCTTTATAATGGAATTTTACTTCTAAAATATTTAATAACAGGAAATCTTCAAAAGGGCACCATGAAAACCTTCAAAGGGCGCCATGGCGTCCGCGGGCGCCATGTTGGACAACCCTGCTTTACTGTTTTAATTATTATTAACATAAAATGTGGGATTTTAATAATAAGTGTAATAATTTTAAAGAGTTATTTTTATTTGATCATATTACATAATGTATTATATTTGCTTAATTAGTTAAGTAATGGGAAATTACAAGGTGGTTAACTGGCATACATACACACATATATTTTTGCACACTCAACATAGAATAAACGCGCTGCAGTACAGGGAAAACACAGGGAATTTTTTTTCAAGATTAGAGTGGCAACCCTGATCTCAGAAAAATTGTGAATTTGATGAAAAGATCGTGGTAAAAATGTACATTTCGTCAAAGGTACCCAGGAAAAAAATGCATAATTAATGTTGGTAGAACCCCCCTCCCACCTATCTGTTGTAACCTTTCTAAAAATTTGTTTTAAATTTAATCCCAACCCCAATCTATTGCAAATCATGCATGCAGGACAGCTTTTTGGAAACATGTTCCCAAAGTATGAAATTTCAAAAACATTTTCTTGTGCAATCTCATGTTTTAATTATGGCAAAATATAAATAAATAGAAATAGAAAATATTGTTATGAAATATTAAATTTTTCTGTGCATATGCATATATTATGCATTTTTAAGCATGTAAGAATACACCGTAAAAATTGTAAGGATTTCAAAGTTAATATCTTGGCAGGTATCGATTACAAATCACACCAAATTGAACATATTTTTTCAAAGAATTGCAGGAAAAATGCAAATTTCTCCAAAGGACCACAAAAAATATATAAATTCATCAAACGATCATGGGAAAAAATGCTATTTTTTTCAAAGGATCCCAGTAATAACGCAATGTCTGTCAAAGGATTGCAGAAAAATATACAATTTTTGTTAAAGGATCAAGAAAAAGGTTCGATTTTCATCAATGTATTGTGGGAAAGCATGATTTTTGTAAATAGGTTGCAAAAAAGAACACAAATTTCATTAAAAAATCATAAAAAATACTAAAATTTTGTAGAAAGATTGTGCAAAAATACGGGAATTTTGTTGAAAGATCTGGGAAAATACGCAAATTTGTCTATAATGTATTTCTTTCCTATGTGATTCTGTCTTAAAAGATTTTACTATAGAACTATTTTCAAAATCTCCAACTCTTGGAATATGGATTAATGATATTAAAGCATAAGTGAAACATTTATATATAAATAGAGATTCATTGATAAAATAAATATATCACTTCCTTTGGTGCTTCTTTAATAATCAAAAGTGTTAATATGAAAGAAGGAAAAGCTATAATAAGTATTTCTTCTCTATACTCCTCTTAACTCTTCTATAAAAAACAAATTTTGACCATATTGAAGTAAAAAACTAAGTAGAAATTAACGGCTGAGCCGGGCTATGATTTAAACTTTTTTCCCTATGGATCGGTTTGGACCGGATCTAGATATGTCCACCCAGACCTCTAGTTCAAATTATCAGCATATGTTGAGAGCAGATTTAGCATTAAATCTGTATTATGTCCAAATGAAAGGCACTATCTTAAATTGACATTTAATAATGGACAACTTGAGGGTGATCTCTAGCTTACTTTCAAAATGAGTCAAAAACTCTTCATTTAGAGGCATGATTCAGTGGTGTAAGTCAAGAATTTTGGATTTTAATATCTGATATTTTTAGGTATGGAGATGAGTTTTTTGTTCACTTCAGGAATGGATAAGAAATAACCTCTTGATTGGGAATTTTGTCCTATAGGGCTTGTATCAAAATTTAATTTTCATATTTTTTTAAGACTCCCTACGGAGTTGCAACATATCTCATCAAATTTTGTACTTTCTTTTATGAAATTTTGCAATTGGAAGTATGTGCCTAAACACAATATTTAAAGATAGCCTATTGTTTCGGTAATTATGATTCGCTCTGTATACATCCTTTTTTACACCAAAAGCTAAAATAATGATTATTATCACTACAGGATTGATTAAAATATATCTATAATTTTTTTTTTCTTTAATTGCACACTAAATTTGGGATAGTCATAAATCAAGTGGCATGAAACCATTGATTTGTATATTTTAATACAAATTTTACCAAAAAAAAATTTTTTTTTTTTAAATTAAATGTTGAAAATAATAATTATAATAATTTACTTCTTTATTTAAATAACTTACCTTAATTTCCAACCTGTAATCCGCAGGTTATCTGTTAAAAAACCTCAAAAATTTTATGTGCAGATTATTTACCGGTGTGGATTATCTGCTGAATTTTTTTGTTTAAAGCAGCAGTTTACCCAAAGATATCCAGTTTCTACTGGCAATTATAAAATGAAAATGTAAACAGCTATCACACAATTGTCTGCTATAGGCCGCTCATGGAGTTGCTTGCGATTGGTTTTTCATGTGTCGTATACAAGCCAGTAGGAGTGGCTTCTGATTTTTATGTTATATTTTCTTAGCCTTTAGGCAACATGTTTCTATGAACATCAAAGCATTTCTCAAAACATCTCATTCAAACATTGCAATCTCAATAATGTAGCTGAAACAAAGAACTGTGAAATTTTTATTTTATGTTTAAAATTATTCTGCCCCGCAAGTTACAAACAGTACCAAAAGTATATTATGCTGCAACTGAGATACAATAATGATTATTTCAATTAAATATCGATCATCATAATCAGCAAAATTGATGTAAATTTGGGAGGAGTTATTCCCGCCTTTTCAGAGGCAAACTCTGACCAGTGGTCGAGAGGTTCTGACCTCTCAACTGGTAGACAGCAGTTGCTGGGTTCGAACCCAATTGCGGCCGTCGACCTAACCGTTTGGAGTTTTTGTGGTTTCCTTCGAACCTTGTGTAAATATGGATTAGGTTCCTTTAGAAAGACCTCCTTGAAGGGTACTCCTCCCCCTGGGCTTATATTCCTAGAGTAGATAATTGGCCGATACAAATAAACCAAACCAAACCAAACCAGAAGCAAACTGCATGATCTGAGCCTGCAATCGTAATCACTTTCGTATGTACAAAAAACTGTTCCCAGAATAGCACTTTTCGGCATTAGTATACAAGTGTTTTCACATGACATCAGAATTCGCTGCAAATTTGTTTCGTATCTTGCAGAACTATGAATATATACAGGGTGAGTCATAAATATCGAAACAATTGGCTATCTCCTTAAATATTGCCCCTAGACCCATACTTCCAATTGCAAAATTCATAAAAAAAAAAGGTAAATTTTTTGATAAGATACAACTCTATGGGGGGTTCTATTTGAAAAAATACGAAAATTAACTTTTTATACGGCCCCCGTAGGATAAAAATTCCAATTGAGAAAACTTTCCTTATCCACTCCTGAATAATACACAAAAGGTTGCATCTTCAAAAGTCGCAGAGTTATAGCTGTTTGAATAATTCACCAGGTTTTAAGGGATTAGACACAAATTAAAATGTGCGTAATTCAAAAGACAATGCTACTTTAACAGTTTTGGGAAAAGTGTAAAAAATCTATCTTTTAAGTTAAAAATTTGATTTAGTACTGGTTTAAATGGGATAATTAAAAATAATTATAACTCCAAACATTGGATTATTGGATTTTTGAACATTATTGGATTTCAATTTCTTTCCATTTTATTAAAGATGACAATCTGATTTTAGTTTTGTTTTGGGGTTTTTGTTTTTCAATATTAATTTTAGACCTATTAAAAATATTTATTGAAAAAATAATATAACTTTTTAAAAAATCATATTTTTAAAAGCAAAAAAAAAAAAAAAAAAAAAAAAATCAATTTTGCCTGAAACAAAACTAATGTAAAATAATTAAAAATGACATGTTTCAAGTTTGTACTTTTTTTCTTTAACAATTCTTAACTTTTAATAAGGTCTGCATTGGACGAAATTTTCAATTCTGGTCTCGAGCAATCCGCATTAAAATCACTTTCTCTGACTGACCTAATAAGTGCATGAAATAAGTAAAATTTGGTTCAATCAAAAATTTTACAAAAACCACATAGATTTTAAAATCACTTTTATTTTCTTTAAAAAAAAAAAAAAAAAAATTAATAGTATATTTAAATACTAAAAAATTAAAAACACAATAAAACCAGAAAAAAAAGAAATCTGTTTCTGACGGAATTCTGTCTTAAACGGAAAATCTGTTGATCCATGCAAAATGAATACAATAATACCTGAGAAAAAATAAACTCCATTTTACCTCCTAGGAAGAGCATTTGTCTATTACGTATTTTTTTCTTTCCTATGTGATTCCGTCTTAAAAGGTTTTAATGTATAAAATTTTTTCAAAGTCTAAAACGCATGGGATATGGATTAGAGATATAAAAATATAAGTGAAGCATTTAGATATAAGCAAAGATTCATTGATAAAATAAATATATCACAGCTTTTGGCGCTTCTTTAATAATAAAAAGTATAAATATAAAAAAAGAAAAGCTATAATAAGTATTTTTGTTCAGAACTCCTCCTCGCAAAACAATTTTTAACTACACTAAAATAAAAAACTGTGTAGAAATTCACGGCTGAGCCAGGCTAGGATTTAATTTTCTTTCCAGGTAGGGCCAGATTATGATTTTAACATTTTTCCATGCCAGACAGCATTTTTTCCCCTATGGGTCGTTTGGGACCGGACCTAGATATTTCGTTAAATGCAGACCCCCAGTGCAACTGATCAACATATTTTGAAAACAAGTTTTGATTTAAATCAATACGCTGCTTTATTATATCCAAATAAGAGGCAGGATTTTAAATCGACATTTAATACAAACAATTTGTGAACGTTTCTTTATTTTCTTTGAAACAGAGTTCGTTCGCAGGCATAATGGTGTAAGTCACGATTTTTGGAGAATTTTGGATTTTAATATCTCTGTCAGGTTTTCAGATACGGAGATGAAATTTTGTTGTTCAGTTTAGGAATGTATAAGGAATAATTTCTTAATTGGGAATTTTGCTTTACGGGGGCCGTATAAAAATTTAATTTTCGTATTTTTTCAGATAGACCCCCCCCCCATGGAGTTGAAACTTATCTTATCAGAAATTTCACTTTTTTTATGAATTTTTGCAATTGGAAGTATGGGTCTAGAGGCAGTGTTTAAGGAGATAGCCTATTGTTTCGATATTTATGACTCACCCTGTATAAGATAAAAAATGTTTAAGAGAAAATGTGTTATTTAAATTGAATGTTATTAAAAATGTGGCAGATGTGCAAAAGGATTTAAAAACAACAATTGTCATAGAATTATCTGTATTCAGAAGACATTCTATACATTTTAAATATTAGATTCAATGAAAGATATTTGTATCTTGTAAATTGCATTTATCATTTAAATATAGCAACTAAATAAACAGGGTGTTTGTTAGTACTATTTTCGAATATTGAAAATAATGAGTAATTGTGGATTATACCCGCTGCAGATTATAGGCCAGAAATTACGGTAATTGAACTTGATGATTGCTATAAAATGAGACTTTTTTTCCATTTTATTTTACATAAATTTCTTGTGAAAAGTAGATCAGTCATGTATACAAAAGTTGCATATGATTATTCATATTCCCATGCTTTTTTTTTTCTTGTTAAATTATTTTTTATTGACAGATTTCCTGCTTCAATTCATTTTGTATATTGGCATAAAACTAAAATAGAATGGATTTTTTTTCATGAAACAATTTTGGTTATTTATTTTTATTTCAAATAAGGATTCTCTCTTTTCCCCTTTTTTTAAAAAGTAAGCAAGCAACTAGTTTTGCTCTTTTTGTTTTTTTTTAACCCTCTGGATCCCAAACCGCCCAAGACCGCCCGAGATATTTTAATTCGTATATTTCAGTTCCCACCAGATAATTAAAACAACAATATTTGCTTTAATCAATAACAGAACATTCCGTATTTAAATAAAACAAAATTAGCCATTGAATTTTTCTGGTGTGAAAATAACTACATAATTTCTAGAACGTGATCTAGCATGGGAATTAAAGGGTTAAATCTTAAACTATTAAGCAACTACTTTTGGTATTGTTAGGAGTTCCAGCCCTATTATTGAATATGTAATCTCAACATGAATCTTGGTTTGCAACTGTTGCTTCGAAAAATTCCATTGCCTTTATCACCTGAAATTCGTCCTGTTCTTTTTGTCTTTATCCTTGCTTATAATTTTTTGCTTTGAGTATTGAATAATGAGAAAAAGCTCTATAACAAATCTTTACTAATAATGTGTTTAAGTAATGAAGATTCTTTATTTTCTGTATTAGTGAATCAGAAATACAAGCAAGATATGCAAAAGTTAGAACAAGAAAAGTTGTCTGCAGACTCTAAACTAAAGGAATTAAATGAGCAATTGCATCTAACAACTGATAACATAAAATCCATGCAAAAAGAAATTCTGGAGAAATCATCTAAGGTTTTAGAACTTGAAAATCGTAAGTATTTAATTTTACTGACTATTTTATAAGTAAATTACAAATTTAAAGTTTTATTAATTATATAAATAGTAATTTGTATTGAAAAGCGATGTTATCCTTGTAAATGTATTTTAATCTAGTGCTTAAAAAATATGACATGGATAATGAAAAATTAAAGCAAGGTGAATCATGGGCAGAATCTCAGAAGAAAGAATTTGAAGAAAAATTAAGCGTAGCAACTAATAATATTAAATCCTTGGAACAAAATGTGCAAGAAAAAATGTCTAAAATTAAAGTACTAGAAAATCGTAAGTAAATATTTTCTTACAATAAAAATAATCTTTTTAATAGTGTTGTATATATATCTTATACTATAATGCGAGCAAAAATTGTGTGTGTGTGTGTGGGTAAATTTTATCTCAAAAACGGCTCTAACGATTTTCGCAAAAATTTGGATTTTTCCATTTTCGGGCACGAGAAGAACATTGGGCTTGGTCACATGTTCGAGAAAATTCGATTTTTGGGTCATAATGGGTCAGGATCAAGCTATTTTTATATAGAGAACGGCTGGATCGATTTTAAGGAAATTTTGTATCCAATCGTTTTTTGGCACAACAAAACTATTGGGCTGGGTCACATGTTCGAAAAATTTCGATTAGTGGGTCAATTTTGGGTCATTATGGGTCAAGCCATTTTTATCTAAAAAACGGCTCTAACGATTTTGACCAAATTTTATATTGTATCGTTTTGGATTACAAGAAGACCATTGGGATAGGTAACATGTTCGAGAAAATTCGGTAAGTGGGTCATTTTTGGGGTCATTGTGGGTCATACTATTTTTATCTAGCGATTTTCTCACGCAATTTTGACTAAAAATTGCATTCTATGGTTTTCGGGCACGAGAAAAACATTGGGCTAGGTTACATGTTCGAGAAAAAAATTCACTGGGTCATATTGGGTCATTAAGAGTCTGGGTCAAGCTATTTATATTTAAAGAACGGCGTGATGGATTATAACGAAATTTTGTATGTAACAGTTTTTTGACATGAGAAAACTAATGGGCTAAATCACATGTTTGAGAGATTTCGACTATGAAGGTCATTTGTGGGTGATGATGGGTCATAATGGGTCATGGTCAACCTATATCTAAAGAACAGGTGGATCGATTTTAACGAAATTTTGTATGCAACATTTTTTTGGCACGATAAAATCACTGGACTAGGTTACATGTTCGAAAAATTTCGATTAATGGGTCATTTTGGATCATTAAGAGTCTGGGTCAAGTTATTTATATTTAAAGAACGGCGTGATGGATTATAACGAAATTTTGTATGTGACAGTTTTTTGACATGAGAAAACTAATGGGCTAAATCACATGTTTGAGAGATTTCGACTATGAGGGTCATTTGTGGGTCATGTTGGGCCATAATGGGTCATGGTCAAACTATATCTAAAGAACAGGTGGATCGATTTTAATGAAATTTTGTATGCAACATTTTTTTGGCACGATAAAATAATTGGACTAGGTTACATGTTCGAAAAATTTCGATTAATCGGTCATTTTGAATCATAAAGGGTCTGGGTCAAGCTATGTATAATTAAAGAACGGCAGGATCAATTTTAACGAAATTCTGTGTGTAACAATTTTTAGAAACGAGAAAACTAATGGACTAAGTCACATATTCGAGAGCTTTCGATTATAAGGGTCATTTGTGGGCCTTAATGGGTCAAGGTCAAGCTATATCTAAAGAATGGGTGGGTCGATTTTAACGAAATTTTGTATACGACATATTTTTGGCATGAGAAAATCATTGGGGTAGGTCACATGTTCGAGAAATTTCGATTAGTGGGCCACTTTTGGGTCATTCTAATTTTATCTATACAATGTTTCGCGCAATTTTGATTAAATTTAGTATTTTATCGTTTTCGGTCACGAGAAAATCATTGGGTTAGGACAGATTTTTGAGAAAATTCGATCAATGGGTCATTTTGGATTATAAGGGGTCAGGGTCAAACTAACTATATCTAAAAAACGGCTCAATCGATTTTATCTAAATTTTGTATCTAATGTTTTTCGGCATGCTAAAACTAAAGAGCTAGGCCACACGTTCGAGAGATTTCGATTATAAGGGTCATTTGTTGGTCATGATGGGTCATGCTAATTTTATATAGAAAATGGTACTCACCATTTTGACTATGCTTTGTATTATATCGTTTTTGAGCAAGAGAAAATCATTTGGCTTGGACACATGCTCGCGAAAATTCTATTAGTGGATCATTTTGGGTCTTAATGAGCTAGGGTCATTCTAATTATATATAACAACGACTCAATCAATTTTACCTAAATTTTTAAACAAAACGTTTTTTGTCACGAGAAGACTATTGGGCTGAGTCGCATGTTAAACAAAATTATATTAGTGGGTCATTTCGCTTCATTGCTGAATGCTGCCAAGCTAATTTTACCTAAAAAATGGCTTAAACTATTTTGATTCAATTTTATATTCTACTGTTTTTGATTACCTGAAGACGATTGAGCTATGTCACATGCTTGATCAAATTTGATTAGTGTCTCATTTTGGGTAATACGGGTCAGGGTCACGAGGATATGGCAAAAGCCAATAACTTGGTGATATTTGACAAAATATTGGCGACATATGGCCAAAAAATCGACTATAAAAATTACGAAAACCAAAACACGTATTTGGAGCCAAATGAAAAGAATGCCTCCAAATTTGGCTATATCTAGCAAAAAATATTGTCTTTCAGAATGTAAAGAATTTTTTTTATACATTCTTAAGAGGATTCGAGATGCATGGTTAAACCAATCAGACTCGAGCTAAAAAAGTGATTTAGATCGATGTCCTTTCGTTGTAAAATTTAAAATAAAATAAAATTTATAAATATGCGCATAAAAACATAGTTTTCTTATTGATTGTTTTTCTAAATAATACTATTATAAACATGTTTTACAGTAATAATATAGAGTTAATGATACAGTGAAAATACTATATCGAGTTGAACACAAAGTTAATTTTGACCGAGCTAAGCTCGGTCTCCCCTGCTAGTTATACAGTAAAACCTCCATAACAGACACTCCCGAATAGCGAACACCTCTATTTAACGGACAGTTTTCCAATCCCCATTCCCAAAGCCTAAGTTTTTGCATGGCTAACCTCTGAATAATGGACATTCCGAATAATGGACAGTAATTTTGCTGATAAAAGATGAAATATTTTTTAATGTGAAAAAAAAGTGAAAAGCCTCTAAATTTATCAGATTAATGTTTCAAGTATCAAGAAAACAAGAAAAAATAAAAAAATATATATTTTAGTAGGGCTCATTCATAAAATTCAATGAGTAATTGACTAGATTGCATATTGCATAACATAGAAGAGATAAATCAAAGACGTCACATGGCGTCAATATAATCTGAGCAAAAGAAAAAAAAATCACTGAAAACCTAAAGTACATTTTATTTATTCGTTTTTACTCTTTTATAAAACAAAGAAAAGTTTTACTCTATTTCATTTATTTATATTTTTTATTGGGAAATTGCATACTGATATTTTGGCAGCGAGAATTAAAGGCCACAAGAATGCGATGAGAATAGGAAGTAAAAAAACTACTTCTCAATGTCTATTGCTCTTTTTGATTCTTGTGAGTGTTATTTTAACAATGGCCTCAAAAAGAAAACAATTAAAGAGGGAAAATTTGAAATTGTAAGTGTATCCAAGAGAAAGAAATTGAGTTTACGGATACTTGCTAATCGTTTTAAAATAGGTAAAACACCGTTGGGTGAGATTTTACGAAATAAAGAAGAAATAAAAAATTTATGAATTACTAACTCAAACGAGAACAGCAAAAATGTGAAATTGAGGAAGACTTCTTCAATTGAAATTGATTCTATAATTCTAAATTGGTTTACTTCAGTTCGTTCAAAAAACATTCCTATCAATGGACCTTTGATTCAGGAAAAGGCTTTGGAAGTCGCTAAAGAACTCGGATTACACGATGTTAAAGCTTCCAGTGGATGGCTGGAATAGTTTCGATCTCAGTACAACATCTCTTTTAAAGCAATATATGGAGAAGCAAAATCTGTAGATCTTAAAGAGGTGAAGGTTTGGCAAGAATGACTTCAATCAATTTGTGAAGATTACAAGGAGAGAAACATTTTTTAATGTTGATGAAACCGGACTCTTTTTCAGAAATTTTCCGAATAAGACTTTGTGTTTTAAAAAGGATGATTGTATCGGCGGAAAAATGTCGAAAGAGCGCCTCACTATTTTATTATGTTCCAATATGTTAGGGGATTTGAAACCCTCTCTTATTATTGAAAATCTCTGAAACCTAGGTGTTTTCCAAAGATTATTCAATTTAATAAATTTGGTATTGTGTGGAGAGCGAATAAGAAGGCATGGATAACTAGTCCTTTAATGATTGAATGGTTTCGGATGAAAAAACAACAAAGAGAATTTCTATTGTTTTTGGACAATGCAAATTCTCAACCAAAACATTTGAAATTGGACAATGTTAAAATTGTGTTTTTCCCCCCAAACACAAGTTCAGTATGCCAACCACTTGATCAAGATGCAATACACACTTTTAAAGCCTGGCACAGAAAGCATTTATTACATTACATTATTTCAAAGTTAGATTCTATGAACTAAGAACTCTTGAGAACTGTCTAAAATTAGTTAATGCTCTCGATGCTGTAATTTGGATTTCGTTAGCTGTTAAAAACATAAAGCTTGAAAATGTACGACAGTGTTTCAGAAAAGCAGGCTTTATTTTAAACGAAAATTAAACACACATTTCCTACACAAATGAAGATTTAAGCGAAATAAGTGAATTAATGGAATGTATCAGAACTGTAGAAACTGCCGAAAATTTCAATAATATTGATGATAAATTGCCTACTGAAGAAGAATCAGCTGATATATGCGATTATATTCCTTCAGAATTTTCGACAAAAGCTAAATCTATTACTGATGAAAAAACAGATACGGAAACTGGAGATGCTTCTTGCAATATTGAGAACTTCCAAGAAGTGGCAAAATATAGTGAGCAGTTACACAATTTTTTTTGTAAAAAAAAAAGATGATTCAGAAGGATTAAAACTACTGACTGAGTTAAAACTTCACATTAAAAAACAAATTACTTGTAATCGCAAGCAAAAGCAAACTTTTGTAACAGATTTTTTTCATAAGAAAGTGATAAACGAGGAATAAAGGTATGCACAATTTTATTTGTTTTAATTGCTTAAAAAATAATTTTTGATTAATCATATAGTATAAGTTTTAGGATATATAAAAGTCAATTAATGAAACCTTATGCTTTTCATAGCAATATTTGAATATTTGAGCTTTTCCCAATAGCGGACATTTCTGAATAGCCGACAGTTTCTGTGCTCTCGAGGTGTCCGTTATTTAGAGGTTTTACTGTATTCATGTAGACTAAGTATAATGCAGTAGGTTTTTTTTTTTTTTTTTTTTTTTTTTTTTTTTTTTTTAGGTGTATTTAATTACAAATACTACTTTTTGCAATCATTACTATGAGACTAATGAAAAATTCTTGTATAACTTTTTATTATATGACCTCAGGAACCTAAAACCACTCCCACCTAAAAGTTTATGTATATAAAACTATGTAATGACATATGTGGACAAATCTCCAAATAATTATGCAATAATATGTAAATCCTATTATCACCAACTGCTTAGCTCCAGTATATCTTCTAATAACTTATTTCAAAAAACTAATGATGATATAATTGTAAACAATTGTAAAATTAGATGTTTTTATAAATTATTAGACATTAACTCTACTAACTTTAAATATCTATATCTAGTTCTTATACCCAAATTTCATAAAAATCCAATTAAATTTAGAACAGTTACAATTGGTTGCAATACTTAATACAGCTAATAAACTTCTATTAAAAATTCTTAATCAAATATGTACAATAACAAAAACCAGTTAGAACTTTACACATTGTATAAAAAATAGCTATAAACTGGTCAATTTTATGAAAAATCTTAAATGTATAAAAAATATAACTACATATGACTTCAAAGATCTTTTCAATAATATAGATTTATTAGATCTACATAATATAATAAATGCACTTTTTAAAAAATATCAACATGATTTGAATATATCAACGAATATTCATACTGATTATTTTCTTGCTTTAACAAATTTCATTATCTGTAATAATTTCATAATGCAAGATAACACAATATACAGTATACTCCCTCAAATCTGCACAGCTTGGGACCAGAAATTGTGCGAATTTTAGAATTTTGTGGATTTCTGGTCATTGCTTTGTTTACATTTTTTAAACAGTAAATTGAGTGTGATTAATAGTGCATTCAGGACTATAATGAATACTTACAATATGATAAAATATTAAAATAAGTAATAAATTAACTTAAATAATAAAAATTTAGATAATTTTTAAAATGATTAAAGTACTAATAGTTAGAGATGGGAATGCTCGGAAAAAAACCGGAAAAATTGGGAAAAAAAACGTTTTTTTTTTTTTTTTTTGTTTTTTTTCCGAAGGCTTATTTTTCAATTTTTCCGAACTGGAAAAATTGAAATTTCATTTATGAAATAATATAGTGAAAATTTTGTAATAGCTACATTCTCATACTTTTTATTTATTTTATTTTTATGTTGAGTGTCTCACATGAAAATTTTAATGTGGGTAATCTGATCTCTGAGCAAAAATCTGTTTCAGAAGACTTGAAAGGATTCTTCACATTTTTTTCTTGTTTGAAACACAAGACCCTTTGCAAAATTTCTCTTGAAAATAGACTTTTCAGAAAAAGTTTAATCAACAAATTGAATCTTTTGCAAGTGCAGTGATTGAAGAAAAAAATCTCATGCCATACAGCAGCTGAATCTTATTAAGTTGCATATATGTATGTAAATAACCTTAGTAATAATTAGTAATAATTTCTTATTCAAAAATTCTGAATATATTTTGTACAAGTATATACAAAAAGTTTGCAATTTCACAAAAACTTGATTACTTAAAAAAAATCTAGGTATGTAATTAAATGCAACTTCTCTTTTTAAAAATTAATTCATGTGTAAAATTATTGCAATAATATGCCGATTAATGGAAATCATAAAATTAAAAATTCAACATAAAATTTTGAAGTGTGCATTTATTACTTTAATCTATATTTTCAAGAAATAAGTATTGAATTCGTGAAAAATTTCACTTCCAGTTTTTGGTGTATTTAAACGTTCTTCGGACGGAACTTCTAAAGAAGGTCCTGAACACGTTTTGGTGGTTTTTGGAAAATATCTGTCACTCTGTGAGTCTGTGTGTGACAAATTTTATGGGCACTCTATCTCAAGAACTGATGCACATAATTTCACAAAACTTTAGATTCAGTTACACCTTGATATAAACTCAAGATGTTTAGTTATTAGTATATATCGCCAAACTGATGGCGCTGCTATGCTGCATTATTCATAATTTCCACAATAGTTCTATCTCAAACTAATGTATGTATTTTTATAAAATTTCAGATTAAGTTAATCTTTGACATAACTTCGTCTCATTACTTTTTGATGTAAATTGCTCAACAGATGACGCTGCTATGCTGCATTATTCATGATTATCGCAATAGCTTTACCTCAAGGACGATTTAAAAAAAAAATCAAACTACAGTTTCTGATATATATTAATGTTGTTTAGTTTTTGGTGTAAATCCCCTATAGGTGGCACTAGCTGCATTTTTCAAGATTTCGTTATAGCTGATTAATTGAATGTTTTTTCAAGGTGTTGAATCTAAAGTTGACCGCCATTTTACCTCCATAATGTACAGTAATGTTGCAAAAACATTGACAGTTTGCATTAGAAAAGTACAACTGCGATGGAACACCCCCCCCCCCCCCCATATTTTATTACAAGTAACTATGTTCCAAATTATACTTTCCCTCTTGATTAAACTTTGAAATTTTGTAGTTTTCTAAAGCACAGTAGAAGTTTATCTCTGTATGTAACTGCTTTTGTTAATTCCTCAAATAGTGAGCATTTTCTATTTGTAGTGTTCTGTTTTCATAACTTTTGAGTTCCACTCTTAGAAATATAAAATTACCTTGTGGAAACATTATTGAATATGGTTCCTTACTCAAGAATAGAATACCAGATTTCAGGGTAAAAAGAAAAAAAATATATATTTAATTAAACTTTTAAAAAAAATTCTGATTTCAGTGAGTAAAAATTTAACAGTCAATAAATCCTACGCTATTTTTTAGTTGCAGACCTGAGTAAGCCAAAGTAAAACTTAGTTTTGTTTGAATTTAGATTATAAAACTAAATCAAAACTTTTTTGAGTTGAAATTGGAAAGCTATACCAAAACTAAACGTATTTTATAAAGGAAATAAAATTAGAATTCCAAGAAAAAAAGTAATAATGTAAAAATATACATTTTTTAAACAAACAATGGAATTTTTGAATACTGATATTCATAATAATGACAAAACTGCCATGATTTCTTTAAACTAGTATTATTTACTTAAAAACTATATTTATGTAAATGGAATGCATAATTTATTTCATTCCAAACTGCAGACATATTGGCTCAGGTTTTTACATTAGGTCAATTGGTAGTTAAACACGTAACTGAAAAATCATTTCAACAGAGATATGATATAATAAACAATAGAATTTAATAAAAATTCTTAGGCTGTGGAAAAAAAACTAAACTTTTAAAAGCAGGCTTTGCTACTTCCTTTTTATTTTGTAATATAAAGTGAAAATAATTTTCATTTAATACATATAAATGGGAAAAAAATGTTTATTATTTAATATTCTCTAAGAAAATATAATGTATTTGGGAGAAACAGTCATGAAAAATCAATTTTTTCCGTTTTTTTCCGAAAAAAACCGGTTTTTTTCCGACACTTATATTTTTCCGAAAAATTTACATCTCTACTAATAGTAAAGGTCAAGTTAATAATCAATAATGTATGATTAAATATTCGTAAAGATTAAATGTATTTTTCCAAAATTATTCAACAAAACTTGCCTCATAAAAGTACTTTACTAATTCACATCAAAGTCATAAAATAACGATTTATTTTTAAGTTTAGCCAGGCTTAATAACCAAAAAAGCTTGATTAATGCATGAATATACAGGGTGGTCATAAAAAAACTTCACCGATATAAGGAGCTCTAGCAGCCAGTCCGATTGACAAGGCCCGCTTAAGACTTAGAAGTAGGGGAAGCCCGACGTCGGACCCCCCCCCCCCCCCCCTATTACTCAACTAACTAATTTTTTAATTAAATTCATTTTTTGTATGCTTAAATATTTTGAAATTTTATAATAAAAACTTGGAATAAATATAACACTATTAATATTAAATTTAAACTAACTTCCTATATCCATTTGACAGACTATTTTATTACAGTCTAACCTCGTTAACATGAATATGCTTAATGTGAATTACTTTAACATGAACTGTTTTCACAGTGCGCTATAAAGACGAATACAAAGCTTTGATACTGATAACATGAATTACTGTTAACATGAACAAAATTTTGATTCCCTTTGAAGCTCACGTTAACGAGGTTCGACTGTATATAGATAATTATATGAAAACCAATTAATTTTATCATTTACCAATGTAGAACTACAATTAAGAATATTTGGATTTCAAAATATGTTAAAAAACAATTTCGCAAGGAAAAAAGTTTTTTAAACCATGATTGTATTTTTTTTTGCCAAAAAGTAGTTTTGAAAAGGTTTTGGGGGCCCTTTTGTGTTTTAGTGGGTAAGCCCGGGCTTCATGGGCCTATTCGGTAAACAGGCCCTGCCGATCGAGGTGAAATTTCAGATGTAGCTATTCAGAGGTATGAGCTCGAGATTCTGTGAATGGCAACAAAATGGTGCTCACAGTTACGGTTATAGTTACAGAAACTCGAAAATTTCCAATGTCAACACCCATTTTTTTTCATCGCAAAATGCTCAGTGCATGCGAAAACCCTAAAGAGTGTTGAAACTGTATGTGTATCACAAGAAACTGTTCTGCGAATCCCCCCCCCCCCCATAGAAAAAACTCGATTGGGGCGCAAGGAGGAAATTTCTGTATGGCACACAATCAGTATACTAATCTCTGATTATAATACAGATCGAAGAAATTAAAACTTTTATTTTGATTACACATTTTCCACATGGGTGCCATCACCATTAATTGCCTGTGATGACAATTTGGCCAATTGACGGCAATTTGACCAAATATCACATATAAAAGGCTGATTACATCTGAAGACCGTGAGAAAACGTCAATTTCGTCTAAAGATTGCAGATATAACGCCGATTTTGTTAAAAGATCGCGGGAAAAAATGCCGTTTTTGATAAAAAATTGCATAAAAATATTTTGTCAAAAGAATATTGAAAAAAATGCCGATTTCGTGAAAAGATCGCAGGGAAAAAACTCCGTTTTCGAGAAAAGATCATGTAAATATGCAAATTTTGTCTAAAGATCGTCGAAAAAGTGCCGATTTCATAAAGAAAAAACACAGAAAAACACTGATTCTGTCAAAAGATCGCGGAAAAACCACCGATTTCCACGAAAGATTGCAATAAATCGCCGATTTTACTAAAATATTGCAGATAAATCGCTCATTTCGTCTGAAGATCGCGGATAAGAGGGGAAGGGGGGTAATTCGCGAAATCCCCCTCTTCCCGCAGATTTCCGAAAATGCAATGTAAATTAAAAAATCACCCAGAATCACTCTTGGGGTCATAGAAAAAAAATGCAGCCTTCTCCTTGGAAAACAACACGCACACAAACATATCTGTTTATTGTTATAGGTATAGGTACGCCACCTGGAGAACCAGGAAAACGCAGGGAATTTTAAATCTCCTCCCAAAACAGGGAAAATCCAGGGAATTTCTTAAAAAAATCTGGAAAACACAGAGAATTTGGTAATGGAAAATTATAGCATTTCTAATTAGCCTTCATACACGCATATATTTTTTTTGCACTCAACATGGAATAAATGCA
The DNA here is from genome assembly GCA_964019185.1 of Maratus speculifer. Taxonomy (NCBI): domain Eukaryota; kingdom Metazoa; phylum Arthropoda; class Arachnida; order Araneae; family Salticidae; genus Maratus; species Maratus speculifer. The sequence continues at coordinate 144,812,233 of OZ025292.1, read as the reverse complement.
TTGCAGTACAGGGAAAATACAGGGAATTTTTTTTCAAGATTAGAGTAGCAACCCTGGTTTACTAGACCTGAAACAAAAGTAATTAGCACAGGGAGGGAATTTATTCATTTGAAAACAAAATAGACTATATAAAATCTTGACTTATTCTTTTTTTAAATTAACAAGTAAAAAAAATCATGTGTTAAGCATTGATTATGAAGCACTTTCCAACACTTAATGAAATCTTTAACAAAACTTTGTTATTTAGGGAAATAATAGTGTATAGTCAAATATATACCCAAATATGTATTCCAGTACTTTTGAACAGCTCTGTATTTCATGTCAGTTGATATAATGGGAAAATTTAGTTTAACAAGAAAATACCCAGTAACTTGAAATTTCTTTTTCAGCAATTCATACTATTAGATGGAAACATACTTGAATACTTTTGTTCAGCCCTGTAGTTTACATTGTACCTTTATTACACGTCAACATTAGGCTAAAATTTATTGTTAACTAAAACACTTTTAAAATAACTGAAATCACATTCTCATAAATTATCATTCATAGGCGTCCATGTACCGAATTCTTTGCATGGCCCTGTATATTCTTTTATCTATATTCTGCAAACATTTTTCAATAAATTGAATGAAGCTCAGCATAAAAATGCATAGCTTATTTAAGAACCACGTTTAAATAATTTACGCTCATATTCTGTATTTGTTGGTGAGCTGTTTTGGGTAGCCCTGTATATCAACTATAACATTTATGCACACCATATAATGTGCATATATTTAGCAAAATATAAACACGGATATCATAATTAAAATGCATTTCATCCCTCCATCAGCCATCATCGGACACATATACGGTACTTCGGAAAGAATATACTACTTGAAATCTTTTGTATGGCCCTGCAAATGCTATGTACTTCATATTATGCAAGACAGTAGCGTACAATTTATATTAAGCTTCAGTGACATATATCAATTTTATTATACATGAAACAGCTTAATGTATTTAAAATGTCACACACAATTCCCCCTAATGGAATCTTTTTGTGTGGCCCTGTAAATGAATAATAGCTACATTTTCACCTTATATTTTATAGAATGCATATTTTAAAATGTTTGACAGGGTATAACATCTTTAAAGTTCCTTTGAAACTGTTTTCCCCCCATAGGCTGTAATGTAATGAGAAACTTTTGATTCACCCTGTAGATAAACTGATCATGGTAGAAACTTCATTTTTGATAGGACTTGTGCTAGGGTAAATGTCAATAACGTCCTGAAAAATTTCATGGCAATTCGAGAATATTAACGATTTTCCCCCATAGGCCATAATGTAATGGGAAACTTTTGATTCGCCCTGTAGATAATCTTATCATGGTAGAAACTTCATTTTCAATAGGGTTCGTGCTAGAGTAAATGTCAATAACGTCCTAAAATTTCATTGCAATCCGAGTATATTAACGATTTTTCCCCATAGGCTGTAATGTAATGGGAAACTTTTGATTCTCTCTGGAGATAAACTAATCATGGTAGATACTTTATTTTCAATAGGGTTTGTGCCAGGGTTGGAAAAAAACCAGGTTTTTTTGAAAAAAACCCAAAAAAACCGGTTTTTTTTGTTTAAACCAGGTTTTTTTTGTTTAAACCGGGTTTTTTTAAAACATCCTTTTTTATTACACATACATGCATATTTATTGATAAAAATAGACATTGTTGAATTATAAGTAGTATAAAATCATTTGAAAATAATTTAAATTAAATAATTATAGTTAATTATGTAGAAAATTTTAAAAAAATCATATTTTAATTTAAATAGATATTAGTAAAGTTATATGTTCAAACAATAAGCTACTCTACGCAGTGAAACATTGATGCCTTGAAAATGTTTATATATAATCTTTTTATTACTTATAATAAACATTTGATGTAGTTTGATGAATATAATTCTTTTCTACAATTAAAAAAAATAAAAAAATAAATTTGAGATTATTCTTGGGGGTTTTATGTTTTGAGAAACAATTTGAAATCAACATTTATGGTCATTGGATTTAGCAAGCAGATAACTGGGGGAAAAAATAATTTGTTATTATTAAAATACTATAACTAGCCCCCAATTTTTGAATACTCATTCAACTTCATATTTTGATTTTAATTCTTAAAGATAATTTCCCCGGTAGAAAAAAAAAAAAATTATTTTATACTTTCACCAAAATCTTAAAGATTATCCAATTATGTAGCTCCATATTCAAAAGCATTGTGCATATTATGATAGATTGCTTTAAATAATCTGCATTTTTTAATGAAAATATTTTGTACTAAATATGGAATATTTTTAATCCATTTTATCTTTGATCAGTTCTCATATTCTAAGATTTTTCTTTAGAGCAATGGAATATGTTCACCAATGCATACTGAATTTCATCCTATACATAAAAAATAACCTAGAATCACTATATTTAATACTTTTTGCTGAAATAAAGTGTTAAACGTAGAAAATATTTCTATCCAATAATTTGTAAGTCTTAAATTGCGAAGAAAAACAAGAAAATATCATTAGATTTTTTTGAAAAAACCAATTGGTTTTTTTGAGAAAAAAACCAATTGGTTTAAACCGTGGTTTAAACCATGGTTAAAACCAATTGGTTTAAACCGTGCCAACCCTGGTTTGTGCTAGGGTAAACCTCAATAACGTATAAAAATTTCATAGCAATCCAAATATAATTATGGGAGTTAGAACGCGGACAGACGGCCAGACAAACCGAATGCATAAGCACTTTTCAGCTTTGTTGGAAAGTGCTTTAAAAAAAACATTTTGCATAGTTATTCTGAGTTGTTGATAAAAATTGCTTCAGTGGTATTTTGTTATGTCTGTATTCGTGTAATTCTTTAAATAGCTCATAAAATAACAGTAGGTTTTCAAGATTTTTTTCTCCCTCCCAAACAGCTAAACTTCCCTCCATTTATAAATGTTGGGAGGGAGACTCCCATCTGCTGGAAAATTGAATTTCAAGTCCTGTGTTATCACATTACTCTGTTTTTAACTCATTTATTTATATATTATTATCATATTGACAATAATTATTTTTATTTTTCCCTTTTCATTTTGCTATTGAATTTGGTAGTTTTGATGTGTCTTGTTTTTGATGTTTTTTTCTTCATTTGGTTTTGTGTGTGTTGGTAGAAATTTATATTGTTTTGCTTTTTCATGGCAAATACGAAGATGATACCGCACATTTCATTTGTAATTCCAAAGTGTTTGGGACCTGAAGATTCTGCTTTGGTTCTACAAATTCCATTTATATTCATATTAATTTTTTATTTTTTCCTTCCATGTTCAATGTGCTATAAATTATTAAATTCAATGGGTTATATATTGTAATAGTATTAATAGTTATATATATATATATATGTATGTATGTGTGTGTGTGTGTGTGTTTGTTTGTTATGTATTCATTTTTGTTAGCACAATAAAAGGTGCGATTATGCACAGATCATCTGCAATCATACTCAACAGAAACATTGAGATTTCTGATATCTCAGCAGGGATTGGATTGCAAATGGAGAAAATTGTCCCAATGGGGTAGAAATAGGGAGGGGGGATTTAAAATATTAAGTACAATCTTAAATGATTCTGGTAAAATCAGTTACAGAAAAATGGCATGAAAAAATAAGCATTTTTTGCTGTAGCAGCTGCCAGCAATTAAAAAACCACAATGAAATTTTTATTACAATAATTACTTTTCTGTTGCAAGACTTCGTACAGAATTAAAATGAAATAAACAGTTTTACTAATTAAGGAAAAAAAACTATATTACATCATAACTTTTCTATAGTAAAATTTCCATGTGAAAAATAAAAATTAAATAGTTTGACTTTTTTTTTTTTGTCAATGTTATGTCATGTTGGAAATATAACAGAGGTCAGCAGGTGAATATGTTACACAATGCGAGTTTGAAAAATATGTATTGAATCATGATAAAAACCCAGCAACGGAAATATTGGCACATTGTAAGATTATAGTCCAGTTAATCTAGGATTCTCCCTGGAAAGTTTTGGGTAAGTTTTTTTTCTCAGAATTTCTTTATGCTTTTTAGGGTGCTGAACTCGGGGGTGATTCTCGTCTGAAAATTTAAGGCATCCTCTTCCGACAATTTGAAATTAAGTTATCAGTTCTGCATATTTGCCAACTTGTACAGTTTTGCGCCCGGTATCGCAAAGAAATGCAAATTTCATGAAAGGATCACTGAAAAAACACACATTTCGTCAATGTTTTTGTCAACAAACTTTGTCAAATAAAGATTGTGGAAAAAAATGCCGTTTTCGATAAAAGATAGCTTTAAAATATTTTGTCGAAAGATCATTGGAAAAAAAATAAATAAATAAAGCCAATTTTATCAAAAGATCAGAGGATAAAACTCCGATTTCGTTAAAAGATCTGGGGAATAAAATGCAGTTTTCAAGAAAAAATCGCATAAAAAAGGCAAATTTTGTCTAAAAATCATCAAAAAAATGCAATTTCATTTAAAAAAAAAAAAAAAAAAGCGCTGATTTTGTCAAAAGATTACAGAAAAATCGTCAACATTGATAAAAGATTGCAATAAATTGCCAATTTTATTAAAATATCGCAGATAAATAGCTGATTTCATCTGAAGATCATGGATAACACCCCGCAAGGAATCCCTTTCCCCTCCTGCCCGCCACCAATTTCCGAAAATTTAATGTATATTTAAAAAAAAAAAAACCCACCCAGAATCACTTTTGGCTGAACTTTGCCTTATCTGGATGGCTTAAAATTTATAAGCAAAAAAACAGTGAAAAAATCCTATTTTTTTTATATAGGTTTTCTCTTGTATTCTATAAAGAATTAAACTTTAAATTGGTGCAATGATTTTTTTAACTAGAGGAAATTTCCTACATTTTTTAAATACAATGTTTTATTCCCAGACGACAAATTTAACAATATGAGTAACAAGAATTTTAAGGATATATTCAAATTCTGTCATTGGAAAACAGCAGTGTGATACAATCACTATGCATCCATTTTGTTAATCAATTTGAAGCTTTTAAGTTAATTGTAATTGCATTTTGAATATGTTAACATTTGTTCTGTCAGCCGGACAACGTGCTTTTGTACTTCAACAGAATTTAAAATTATTCAGATCTTGCTGTTATGGTATACAGTATAGTGGTCGAAATCTTTTGTGTGTTCCTGTAAATACTATCTGCTTTCTGTTATGCAGGAAGTATCTTGTATTAAACCACAGCAATGTATATCAATTTCATAAAATATGAAATAGTTTAATATAATTAACCCCCCCCCCCCCCAAAAAAAAAAAAAAAACACTGTATACCATAATGCAGTGGAATTCTTTTGAGTAGCCCTGTAAATTAATAATAAATATTCTTTGTGTCATAGATTGTGCAGAATGTATATTTTAGTATCTACTTCCTAGATTTATGTTGATTGTGTTATATTCGAAAGAGTGTAACATCATTAAAAGGTACTTAAAACTATTTTTTCCTACTGACCGTAATGTGATGGATTACTTTTGATTGTCCCTGTAATTAAACTATGCACCCAATTTTGATAAAATTTGAATTGACAAAATGATGAAATTTTAAATTATGCAGCAAATTTATATTGCAAATCTCAAATGATTTGGTTAGGTAGTTTTTACTCTGTTATATGTGGAAAGACAGACGGATGGATTGAAAGACTGAAAGATGACTATAGGTGCTACGTATTTATGTAATTATGAGAGCACATAAAAGTATTCAGGTGTCTTGGTGTAATAGTATATAATATGTTAGATACAGTATAGTAGCCGAAATATTTTGTGTGTCCCTGTAAATGCTGTTTACTTTCTATTATACAGGAAATAACTTGTTGTAATCCTCAGCAACGTTTATCAATTTCATAAAATGTTAATTTAATACAATTGAAATGTGCACCAAACAATGTCTCTATATAATTATGTAATGAAATACTTTTGTGTGTCGCTTTAAATCAATAGCCATAAAATATATTCTTAAGTAATAAATAATAAGTTTAAAAATTTGCAATAGCGTAAATTTAAAAATTTAAATTTCATTTCTTCTAATTGTTGCATGCAAGTTTAAATAAACTTATTATGTATTTAACATAAATTAATGGATTAAATAAATTAGGTGAAAAGCGTTTTTGTTTGTGCTTATTTCATCATATTACATTAAATTTATCCTCTATTTTGACATGCGAAATGAAACATATTTTTTATTTATTAAATTCCTATTCGTCTAAATTACTAGCTGCCTCTAGTGACCTGTTTGATCTCCCTTAAAGCTAAGCTTTATAACATTTTACTTTTATACATTTTATTTACTTGCATACCCTCATGATATCTCTATATACTGATAAAGAAATCAGCAAATCTATGCGCTCAAAGCAGCATTTAGGAGGAAATTCAGTATTCTGCTCTTGTTGGTGTGATGGATGAATAAATCTGAAATGGCACCAAAAAATCGCTTTTCGTTTGTTAATTTAATGATAGTGATTGAAGATGATATTAAACGAAACCCTCTGTGCAATCTGTGATCACACTTGCCCTCTTCATTGCTATAAATAGAAAAATGCCCAAATGGTTTACATTAAATGTGTTGTCCATACTAATTCTAGAATAAGAAAACCATCTAAATAAGTTTTGAATTCAGAAACATTTGTTTTAACTTTTTTAAAACAAACTCAGCACTGAAAATTCTACTAGATATCGTAAACAGCTCTAAGCATTAAAAAAAAACTTAACTCCTATTTTAATACGAGGACAAAAATAGATCTACCTAGCCCACTAATTTGAGAAAACTTTCGTTGGTTAAAACAAGCTCTCTATTCGAAATTGTGGTTTCAATCAAAAACAATTCTGACAATTTATACAGTCTATGAAATGTGCTTCATCCGATTATGAGAAAACTACCCAATTAAATCTCAGTTTTAATTATACGAGGTGAAACCCGTCGAAATTCGACGAAAGAAAATGATTAAAAGAACTGTTTCATTGATTTATAATAAATCTACAAAATTAGTTACAGTAAAAAATACATTGTATATTGATCAGGCTAACTCTCAAACAAATATTATTTTAAGCTAAAATTAACAAAATACTATAAAACTCACTCAATTATCCGAATTATTAAACAAAACAGAAATTCAGCAGATTTCATAATAGACTATATGTTACGGCTTCACCATAATCTTGTATATCGCGTCTCCATGGCGCATTCTTTTGTAATGGCTTCACCATAACCTTGGATGCTGCACGTCTCCTTGGCGCATTCTACTGTACTTTAGGTTTGCCGTTTTTGCAACATTGGAATATCGTTTGTTATTGGTTTGGTTTTCGGTGATCTTAGCAGATCTATCGTGTGTTCGCTGGATCTGTATTCTTTATTCAAAATGTAAATAATGTGTAAAGAATTTTTAAGTATTATTAGTAGTATTAATTGAACCAGCGACCTAATGAGTGTTTTAAATATACTCGCATCATTCAAGTTCGTTACATTGGTCCGCTTGCCGGTAGGACTTTTGTTTTTAATTCGAACTTTGTATTAAACCTCCTTGTTCTATTTGAATTAAAATGGCTTCAATAATTAGTTTGAATAGGACTAGAGGCTCATTAAAAGTCCAGTTAACAAGATTAGAAAATTCTGTAAATGAAAAAACCGAAGATATGTCTAGAATTCAAATTGAAACGAAAATCAAGAGTCTTCAAAAGTTGTCAACAAACATCGATGTACTTCGTCGAGATTATTATATAACAGCACCAGAAGATCTTGATTTAACCGAAATTGATGCTTCATTCGTCGAAATGGAAGAGCGGGTAGAACAGCTAGAGGTAAGTTTCAATCAATTATTATATTCTAATAAAAAAAGAAACTAAAAATTCTGAATTAAAGATAAATAACTGTAAAATTAAATTACCAGATCTACCTCTTCCGCTATTTAGTGGAAAATATGAAGACTTGAACATGTTTAAAATAGAATTTAATAATATTGTTATGAATAATGAAGAACTGACTGATGTTCAAAAACTTCATTATTTGCATTCCGCACTAAGAAATGAGGCTAAATTATTAGAAACTCCAGATGATACATTTGATTCGTTATTTAAAGCATTAGAAAATAGATTTGAGAACAAAAGAATTGTTGTTAATATACATTTAAAGGCTGTGTTAGATTTTGAAAAAATTTCACATGAATCATCTAAAGAATTAAGGCATTTATTAGATTTTATAAACAAAAATATCAGGGCTCTAAATAATTTAGGATTTGAGAGAAATAACCTCTCTGACATTTTGTTTACAACTATAATTTTAGAAGAACTGGATAAGGAAACAAGAAAACAATTTGAAATGTCAATAAACACCTCTGAAGTTCCTAGTTTTGACAGTTTAATAGACTTTTTAGAAAAAAAAAGCCAATCGCTCGAAAGCATTAATAGAAGTAATTTAACTAAAACCAAAATCCCTAGTGAAATAAAATCAAAATTTCTTTTAGTAAATACAAGTTCTGAAAAACAGTGTATTATTTGTGATTCATTTCATCCCCTATATAAATGTAACAAATTCTTAAATATGAATTTTGGTGAAAGATTTGCTATCGTTAAAAAAAATAAACTTTGCCTCATATGCTTTAACAAATCACATTTAGCAGCTAACTGTGTTTCGAAACATTTATGTAAACATTGCAAATCCCCTCACAACACTTTGTTAAATAGAGATAAAGAAATCGGTTCCAATAATGAAACACATTTCCAAAAACCAGGTGCTGATCAGACAGTACGTCGCCTAGAATCAAGTCCGACGCCTTCAGTCTCACAAAATCTTTCTAATTGCTTATTCGCTTCAAATAAAACTGTTATCTTGTCAACTGCAGTTATTGACATAAAAACAAATAAAGGAAATTTTATCCAGGCAAGGACTCTTAGATTCTTGTAGCCAAATAAATTGTGTGTCTTTGAATTTGCAAGGAAATTGGGCTTAAAAAAATCAAAGGTTTTTGCTCCAATATCGGATTTGAATAACACAACCACAACATTAAATTATAAAATTAAAACTGTGATTTCAAATAAAAATAGAGATTTCGCAAGGGAAGTGGAATTTCTTGTAGTGCCAAAAATTACAGAAATAACCCCACTTACACCTATTCGTATAGAAATTGCTGATATCCCTACAAATATCTCGTTAGCAGATGCTGAATTTTATATCCCTGGGAGGATAGACCTGTTGGTCGGTGCGCAATGCTTCTTCGATTTATTAAAATCAGGTGAAATTCGCAGCTCATCTCAAAACTTGTTATTTCAAGAAACAGTGTTCGGATATGTTGCTAGCGGTGTAGTGAATAATGTCTCGGATGATTCTCGATATTGCGGTTTATTAACCAATGAAAAGATAGACTAATCCTTAAGAAAATTTTGGGAAATCGAAAATATTAATGATTCTAGTTCTCTACTTAGTAATGAAGAGAAATTTTGCAAAAATAATTTTGAAATAACTCATCATCGAACTTCCAATGGTCAGTATGTTGTTAGCATGCCTATAGAGGATGCTACACTCTTAGGAGAATCCAGAAAACTAGCCGAAAAAAGGCTTGATCAAGTTTGGCACCGATTAGATAAGGATTCGACTTTGCAACCTCTCTATTCGGAATTTATGGAAGAATACAAAAACTTAAATCGTATGGAATTAGTAGAAGAAGCAAAACCCATAAAATACCTTTATTATATACCACATCATGGGGTCTACAGGCCAGAAAAAAGTACAACACGCTTGCGAGTCGTTTTTAACGCATCAACGCCAACGACATCTGGTTTGTCATTGAATGACATTCTTTTGAAAGGCAAAATTCCTCAACAAGAATTATTCTTAATTATGATACGTTTCCGAAAACATCGATATGCATTCACAGCGGATGTAGAAAATATTTATAGAATGGTATTAATTGATCCATCCCAACGAGACTTTCTTAGAATCTTGTGAAAGGACAATACTAACGCGCCAGTGAAAACTTATAAACTTAATACAGTTATTTATGGGACATCTAATGCTCCTTATTTAGCAACTCGTGCTCTTAAACAATTAGCTCTTGATGAGCAACCAAACTTACCTCTAGCATCGTCAGTAGTTTTAAAGGATTTTTATGTAGACGACCTACTTTCCGGGGAATCGACTCTCGAAAAGGCGAAAATTTTAAAGTCCCAATTGATAGAGCTTTTGAAGCGTGCAAATATGAATTGCACAAATGGTGTGCAAAACACCGAGAATTACTTGAACCTAATACTATGGCTGCCACCGAATATAATTTCGGTGATCAAACAGATTGTAGTTCAGTAAAAACTTTGGGTGTTCTCTGGGAACCTTTAAGTGACTGTTTTTTGTATAAATTAAAGATTCATAACAAGGAATTTTATAGTAAACGAGATGTTCTCTCTTTGATTTCAAAAACCTTCGATCCACTTGGATTAATTGGTCCTGTAGTAACAAGGGCTAAGATCTTCATGCAGAAAACTTGGCTAGCTAAGATAGATTGGAATGAGCCATTACCAGATTCCATAGCGAAAGAATGGAATGATTTTGTTTCCACTCTTTCAGAATTAGAAAATTTAAAAATCCCTAAATTTGTTTTTCGTGAAGAGCGCATAGTCGTACATGGCTTCGCAGATGCCTCTTCTTTGCCATATGGAGCTGCCATATACATCCAGTATATACCAACTGAAGGTTCTCCTGATGCACATTTACTCTGTAGCAAGTCTAGAGTATCCCCCATAAAAACAGTGACAATCCCTCGTCTTGAACTTTGTTCTTGTCTCCTCTTAGCAAAATTAATTCATAAAGTTATACCGTCACTTGACATTCTAATAGAAACTGTTCTTCTCTGGAGCGACTCCACAATATCACTGGTTTGGATTAAAAAATCGCCCCATCAGCTGAAAACATTTGTTAACAACAGAGTGGCTGCTGTTCAAGAACTCAGACTCTTATCAGTGGCAACATGTATCATCTGAAAATAATCCTGCTGATGTCCTATCTCGAGGTCTAGATGCTAAAGAACTGACCAACTGCAATTTTTGGTTTAGTGGACCACATTTTCTTCGGGACAGAATTCAGTATGCAGAAAGTTATCCAGTAAACCTGGAAAACAACACTGACTATGAGTCCGAATTTAGAACTGAAAATAACAGTAACTTTTCACTTAAAACTGAAAATTGTTTTTATAATTATTTATTCTCTTTAACTAATAATTTTTTTAAATTAATTCATTTACTAGTTCAGGGCTTGAATTTCAGGGCGGGATGGCGGGATTCGCGCCCGAAATTTTGAAATCCCGCCCAAAAAAATATCGTAGGCGGGAGGCTCCCGCCCATAAAAAGTGCCGAATTTTCCGAAAAATTTTGCATTTTAAAACTACAATTTACTTCCCACTTTTTTTTTTTTTTTTTTTTTTTTTTTTTTCTGAATTTTGCGATATTTTGGTGCGACTGAATGACATATTTTGCTGCGAAAAATCGTTGGCATTCACGCTATTTTTCCGCAACCAATCGTCAAATTTTGCATTTTTTTCCCGCGATCAATTGACAAGTTTCGTGCGATTTATCGTCGCGAGAACGGAGTAATTCCGTTTCATAATTTTGAAAAAATTAACGCATTCAGTTTCAAAAGTTATGAAACATCGTTTATCAACTCCGAAATTTGGATAGTTATGTCTAAATTTCCGGGGTAATTAACCAATTTTTCATAGCTTTTGAACCGAGCTGAATTGCATATTTTCACAATCAATTTCATCAATCGTTCACAGAAAATTTTGTTAGATTATCTCGATAAAAACGGCAATTTTCTCAAAAAATCGCGAAAAAAAAAAAAAAAAAAAAAACTCGACTTTCCTTAAAAAATTTTGATAAAACACGAATTTCCTAAAAAAAAAAAATCGCGGAATAAACACGAATTTCGTGAAAGGATCGTGAAATAAACGCGAATTTCGTAAAATGATTGCGGAATAAACGCGAATTTTGTGAAAGCATCGCGGAAAACATGTGAATTTTGTGAAAGGATCGCCATATAAACAGTGTCGTGTGAAAAGGGGCAGGTGGGGGCGAAGAGGCCGTCGCTCCGGGCGCAGAAACTTAAGGGCGCCGATTTTCTACAACATACATCATTTTTGGCCGGTAAGAAGAAAATGAACACTAAATTGAAACTTTCCCCAAGCGCAGTTTTCTCTTAGCACGTCCCTGCATTTTAATTTCTATAAAGGATCGCAGGAAAACACCAAATTTATCAAAGGGTTCTTCAGGAGTGTTTTTTTTTTAATTTGCAGCAACTTTTCTGAAAAGTTACAGCGGATTGTGTGATAGGGGGGGGGGGGGGAATTTACTTTAGACTCTGTGTTTTCACTCAACCTACACTGTTAAAAATTTGACCCATTTGCTGCAGCGTCACTCCACAGCTATTATAGAATATCTCTTTTGTGACCAATGAGAATGCTCCATAACACAGTAAAGTAATCGTTTTCTATAAAAGCGGTGGAGTGACGATGCAGCAAAAGGGTCAATTTTTTTACAGTGTAAAATCAACCTGAACCAAGGGTGATTATCGTTCGAAATTTCCGAAAATTTGAAATTGGGTTATGAGTTCCGCATAGCTGCCAACTTGTACGGTTTTGCGCACGGAAAAAACAATTGCGGAGAAATGCAAATTTCGTAAAAGAATCGCCGAAAAAGCACACATTTCGTCAATATTTCGCGGAAAAACGACGATTTTTTCAATGTTTTTGTCAACGAACTTTGTCAAACGATTGCTAAAAAACGCGAATTTCCTGTGCGGATCGCGGAAAAAACGGCAATTTCACCAAATATCGCAGATAAAATACTGATTTCGTCTAAAGACCGCGGGAAAATGTCGATTTCGTCTAAAAATTGCGAAAAAAAACGCCGTTTTCGACAAAACATTGCTTAAAAATATTTTGTCAAAAGATTTTTTTAACAAAAAGGCCGATTCATCAAAAGATCATGAGAAAAACGCCGATTTCGTCAAAAGATCGCGGGGATAAAACGCCGTTTTCGAGAAAAGATCCCTAAAAAATGCAAATTTTGTCTAAAGATCGTCGTAACAAACAGCGATTTCGTCAAAAGATCGCGGAAAAACCGCCGATTTCGACAAAAGATCGCGGAAAAACCGCCGATTTCGTCAAAAGATCGCTATAAATCGCCGATTTTGCTAAGATTTCGCAGATAAATTGCTGATTTCGTCTGAAGATCGCGGAAAAACGCCGATTTCGTCAGAAGATCGTGGATAACCCCCCTCGCGGGGGGGGGGGGAGAGTAACTCGCGGAATTACGTCTGAAGACCGCGGAAAAATGTCGATTTCGTCTAAAAATTGCGGAAAAAAGCCGTTTTTGATAAAACATTGCTTAAAAATATTTTGCCAAAAGATTATTTTAACAAAAAGGCCGATTCATCAAAAGATCACGAGGAAAACGCCGATTTCGTCAAAAGATCGCGGGGATAAAACGCCGTTTTCGAGAAAAGATCCCTAAAAAATGCAAATTTTGTCTAAAGATCGTCGTAACAAACAGCGATTTCGTCAAAAGATCGCGGAAAAACCGCAGATTTCGACAAAAGATCACTATAAATCGCCGATTTTGCTAAGATTTCGCAGATAAATTGCTGATTTCGTCTGAAGATCGCGGATAACCCCCCTCGAGGGGTGGAGTAACTCGCGGAATTACCCCTCCCACGATTTCCGAAAATGTGATGTGAATATCTGAAAAAAAAATTCATCCAGAATCACGTCTGACCTGAACCAAAAACAGAGTTTATTAGACCTGAAACAAAAGTAATTAGCACAGGAGGGGAATTTATCTCTTTGAAAACTAAATAGACTATATAAAATCGTGACTTTTTAAAAAAATAAAAAATCACATTTTGCATAAAAATTTGTTGATAAAAATTGCTTTAGTGGTATTTTGTCATGTCTGTATTTGTGTAATTCTTTTAATAGCACATTAAAAAGTAGAATTTAAAGATTTTTTCTCTCCCTCCCAAACAGCTAAACTCCCCTCCATTTATAAATGTTGGGAGGGAGTCTCCCCTCCTCTGGAAAATTGAATTTCAAGCCCTGTAGTTATATTTTTAGATTCATAAATAATTGTTGAAAGGGTAAGGAAAAAATACTGCAAAAAATGCGAACAATAGTGATACTTGTTATCTTCTACATTCAAATCTTCAATATTTTATAGTTAAATTTGTATCTTGCACATTTATTTTTAAACAAAGAAAATTTCTCTTAGTAGTTTAAAAATATATACTATTGGTTTTAATTATTTATTTATTATTAAAGCAATAATTATTGCATTTTATTTTTCATTTGCAAATCAACAAGTTCAATTTTTGCATTTAAAATAATGACTAGTTAGTGGGGACCCACTTTTGGTAAAAAGGGACCCAGAATTTTAGAACTCCCGAGGACAAGATTTTTCAAGTCCAGCGGCGGTTTTGCACGCAAGCAATATTGCTCAAAAAAAAAAAAAAAAAAAAAAAAATCGCGATTGTAAAGTGCACGTTAAACCCTGTATGCACGTCATTCATCAGAAACACAGCAGTGACTGGTTGGGATCATACTAATAGCAACCAAAGGGATTTACTTTTCACTCCCATAAAAGAAAGAAAAGTGAAAAGACTAATCCAGACTCATCTCTAAGCTTCTAATTTCAAGAAGTGATACTGTTTAATTCCTTTACAGCTAGATATACAACTTGGATTTCTTCTTCATAATAAGATTTATCATGCTCAATTTTGCTGATAACGGTGGATTCAGGGATGATTCTCGAAATAATAGTGGAGAAATGCAAATTTTGTGGAAAAACGATGATTTTGTCAATGTTTTTGTCAACGAACTTTGTCAAAAAATCACTGAAAAGCACTAATTTCCTGTGCGGATCATGGTTAAAAAGGACAGTTTCACCAAATATCGCAGATAAAACGCTAATTTCGTTAAAAGATCGCGTTAAAAACCGCCGTTTTCAATAAAATATCGCTTACAAATATTTAGTTAAAGCATCATTGTGAGGGAAAAAAAAAAAAAAATGCAGATTTCATCAAAAGATTGTGGGTATAAAATGCCGTTTTCGAGAAAGGCTCATGTAAAAATGCAAATTTTGTCTAAAAATTGTTGAAAAAAAATGTCAATTTCATAAAAAAAAAAAGGAAAAACGCCGATTTCGACAAAAGGTCTCAATAAATCGCCAATTTTGCTAAAATATCAGATAAATTGCTGATTTCATCTGAAGATCGTGGATACCCCCCCACTTTAGATAACAACTAAAGTGACAAATCCTTAAAATTTTTTGGACTCCTTGGATTTTTTCTTCCGAACTCTGTATGAACCCTGAAAATGTTCTGTTGACTTTTGCGTGCCCTTGATGATTAAGTATAAAAATCAGAGAAAGGGGATATATAATAAAATTTATGTCGCGATTTTTGTTTGTCTTGCCACAAAGGCAATCCATTTAGATAAAGTGACAGATTTAAAATCTGAATCATTTATTGCCACATTGAAACGATTTTTCGCTAGAAGAGGTAAAAGCTCAACCATAATGTCGGATAATGGGACTACTTTTGTGGGTACAAATAAAAAGTTAAAGAAATTACATGCCCTAGTATGCAAACCCGATGAAGCTTTGTCAAATTTTTTGGCTTCCGAGGCTGTTGACTGGAAATTCATCCCTCCTCGTGCACCCAATTTTGGTGGATTATGGGAGGCTGGGGTGAAATCCTTTAAACATCATCTCAAAGGAACTTTGGGCAATTCTCGAGTCACGCTCGAAGAATTTTGGACATTAATCACCGAAATCAAAGGGGTTCTAAATTCTCGTCCCTTAGTACCTTTGTCATCAGATCGAAATAAAATTGAAGTCTTGACCCCTGCCCATTTTTTGGTAGGTCGACCCATAACTTCAATTCCTGAACCGAATTTTACTAAAATCGATGATAATAAATTATCACATTGGGAAAAATTAACAAAAATGACCCAAATTTTATGGAAGAAATGAAACACTGAATATTTAGTTAATTTACAGCAATGGAATAGGTGGTATATTGAGAAGGACAACCTAAAGGAAGGGTGTATGGTTATCCTAAAGGAGGACAATTTACCTCCTGGCAAATGGGCCTTAGGTCGTGTCATTAAAGTAATATATGGATCTGATAAAAAAGTTAGAGTATTAGAAATTAAAACAGCAACAGGTATAGTTACGAGGTGTGTCTCTAAAGTTTGCCCACTTCCTTCAGAGAATTGATGAATTCTGTTATTTTGAAAGATTTAAATAATTACATTATAGTTAAAATTATTTATATTTGTATTTGAATTGTTTATTATGTACAGCAATTTCATTATGAGTTTTAAAAATTTTTTAATTCTTAGCTTTATAATTTGTGTAGCTTAGCTTCATAACATAAGTGTAAACTTACGTGTCTTCGTCTCTATATATTTTTGATTAACTATTATTAACTTGTTAAATTTATTAGATTGTTACATTCATTGAGTGTTAATTTGATAACTATCTTGCATATTATTCAAGTGTAATTATTGTTTGTTTTGTAACTTATCTATTTTGCATTTGGTAAACTTATATTAAGTAATAATATTGAAGAAGTATATTGTATTTTATCAAAAATACTGTATTATTGATTGTAGAATTGAAATTTCTATTATTTGCAATTGTTTATTGTTACATTTAGTATTGTTGAATGTTGGGGGGGGTTGTTCAACGGGGGCCGGTATGTTACGGCTTCACCATAATCTTGTATATTGCATCTCCATGGCGCATTCTTTTGTAACGGCTTCACCATAACCTTCGATGCCGCGCGTCTCCTTGGTGCATTCTACCGTACTTTAGGTTTACCATTTTTGCAACATTGGAATATCGTTTGTTATTGGTTTGGTTTTCGGCGATCTTAGCAGATCTATCGTGTGTTCGCTGGATCTGTATTCTTTATTCGAAATGTAAATAATGTGTAAATAATTTGTATATAAAGAATTTTTAAGTATTATTAGTAGTATTAATTGAACCAGCGACCTAATGAGTGTTTTAAATATACTCGCATCATTCGAGTTCGTTACACTATACTTTTGAAATTGTAGACGCATTTTATTTTTATTTATTTTTTAATTTTAAGAGAAAATGGAGTGATTTTGTTGCCACAATTATAAAATTAATACTAAAAATTATTAAAAAAAATTAATGCTTCAAAAATAAATTGCGTTACAGCTTTCAAACAAATTGCATTTTAAAGTATATTTTTTTCTCTATATAACGGTGTAAAAATTTAAAATGTACGATGTTTAAAAGTGTAAAATCTGCAGTATCGAAATTTGGAAAATCGAAATTGCATGGGAAAGTGTTGGGCATTTCTATTTCTTTTCTTTTTCTTTTTTTTTTTTTTTCAGTTTTAAGAGAAAATGGAGTGATTCTGTTGCCACAATTACAAAATTGGAACTAAAAACTATAAAAAAAAATTAATATTTCAAAAATAGATTAAATACAGCTTTCAAACAAATTGCATTTAAAAGTACATTTTATTCTCTATCTGACGGTGTAAAAATCGAAAATGTGCGATGTCTAAAAGTTTAAAAGAGAGCAATTTTGCAGTAGCGAAAATTGCAAAAACGAAATTTCATGGGAAACTGTTGCCATTCGCGAAATGACGTATGTGTTACGCACAGATACGTTTGGCCTTTATAATATAGATATTGCTTCAATTTATAGCATTCTATACTTGAAAAGTAAAAACAGAACCAGTATGAGATCATTCTTATGTTTGTTTTTCACAGTGTAAACTTTGAAATGTGGAAAGTTTAAATTGGGAGAAGTAATTAAAATATTCACCCATGTGGGATGTTATTCGGTACTTAAAATATTGAACAGAGATGTTACAGTCACATTTTATTGTAGACGACACAATACATAATACATTATATACAAATCGCAAGACGAGCGCAACTCAATCAATTGAATATTCATAAAAATTACTTAGCACAAAGAACATCTCTAAGAGAGATGTAAAGCGAACACACATCCCAATCTTACATCTTAACTGCAAACTCAATTACTTCACTTCATTTCATTTCTTTTTAGAAAAGGAAGGCAAAATATCTCCGGATATTTTGCCGAAGGTGGCAATAGCGCCACCTATAGATACTATAATTTACGGAAGGCAGTCACCCTGTTACACCCATATATTTACTAATTATTAACCATTCATAAATATAGTTAGGGAAAAAATAAAGCAGATAATTAATTTTCTTGGGAAAAATACATATATTCTTTGGTTATCGTGTGGTATTTGAAAGTTTTCTTAAAATTGAGTTCGAAAATACATTTCTTTTAATTTTAGGTGTAGTGCAAAAATGTGCCCTCCTCCCTCTTCTATTTCTGAATCTACTGTAATTAAAATTTTGACAAAATTATTGATAGTAGACATTTATTTAAACCTTGCAGGAACTATTGATTACTCTGGATCAGGCCTGTCCAACCTTTCACTAACTAGGGGTGCCTCTTGGCACTCAATGAAGGGTGCCATTATTTACATGTCTGAAAACATGTGGCAATATTATCGCATAGTATTAGTATACACGACGTCTTAACATAATGCAAATTAATCGTACAGTGGTACTCGTATTAAATTTCAAGCTATACTTTTTTTTAATAAGAAGTCTATATAAAAAATGTATCTGGATTAAGGCGCCAGAAACTTTATTCACATCTTTAATAACAACAATAACAAATAAATGAACATAAAAATCAGAGATATTGCTAGACTTCTTTTAAGATGTGAAAATATGGTTTGATTTATTTTGAAGGTGTGAATTAGTTTTATGAAATTTATAAAAATAGACAAACATGATAGTGGTTTCAGAAGGATAGTCTGGAAATGCTTTCATAGATGGAAATAATTTTGCGCTTTTTATAATATTTTCTAAGCAAAATTTAAAAAAAAATAAAACCCTCTAAAATTTATAAAGTCAAGAAACAACGATTAAGGCTCTTTATTTTTCATATAAAACTGTCAATGGGCGTGTGACAACAGTAAAAAGGCTGAGCTTTCATGCACATGTATCTTCAATAGTGATGGGGGCAGAAGAAAACTTTTTTTTCCTAACGTTTTAAGTATTAAAAAGAGCTATTTCCATCTACTAAGAAATTTAACTACCATAATTACACTACATAAAAATTGGAAAAAAAAAATATATGATTAATTTTTCAAAGTATGTTTCTGGTTGTTAATGTACAACGGCAAGCCAACAGCAGGCCTAATATAGGTTTTAAAAATATCTCTGATAAAATATTAATGATTTAAAAGAAAGCATTCTTTATCATTTAATTTTACTTCTAAAATGTATAATAGCAAGAAATCTTCAAAAGGGTGCCAAGAAAACAGTCAAAGGGCACCGCGTTGGACAGCCCTGCTCTGGATCATACAGCTTTTAAGAAAACTGCATTTTTCCATTACACACAACTTCTGATTTGCACACATTCAACAAAAATGTTGAAGAGCGCTGGATGTACCTGATACCTTTAATACAGAACTATAAAACCATTGTTGATAAATATTTTTGAAAAAAAAAAAAAATCCTCAGCAATTAGTCAAGATATTAACTCTTAAAGACATGAATGGTTTGACATATATAATGACTTGAGTGGCATATTCTATGTATCATCAGCTTCTGAGGCCTGAATAACAACTTTTGATGATATAATTGTATCATGCAATGCCCTGTAGCAGTAAATGATAAATTGTTAAAAAGACTAATAATATTAGAATTAATTACATAAATACTAAGGAATTCGCTACTAGTTTGCTTAGTGGTTATCTCATATATCTTGTAACTTTGAATGTTAAAAAAATAACCTATCTGGAAAAACAAGACACAGACCAAGGCAGCATTGCAGCTTTGCTATTTCCTTTCAAAGCACACTTAGCACAATGCCAAATTTAAACTTTGAAGAAGGGTTCTGTTTTAAGTATTCTGTAAAAAGAAAAGATTATTACTACATTAAATTTAGTTTTATGAAATGCCAAATGAAGTTTAAATATGCAAATGAGTAGGATGATATTTTTCAATTTCTAATTCAACGTTTATCTGTATTTTTAATTATGTTATTCTGATTTATTTGTTATTCTGTTAATTAAAATAACAATTGTATTCATATACAGTGATTGTATGATTTTAAAAGAGAAAAAGCATTGAAAAAATGTTGTGATATGTAGATTCATACACTAGATACCTTTCAACTAATGTCTCAATATTAATTTTAAAATGTAAATGTAATTTGTATTGAATTATTTTATGATTGTGATAAGATTATTAATTAAAACAAATGCATGTTGAATGGAGGGGGAAAGGTAGCATATTTATGACAAATAAGGGTATTTCAAAATGAAAAGTCTTAAGAAAGGGGTATGATAAAAGGTTTACAAGTGCTGTTTTATCAGATGAATATTTGCTCTAAATTTTAATTAAAACATTCATACTTTAAAAACATGAAACGTCAAAAGAAAAAAAAAAAAAAAAATTATTAAATTATCAAGGTGTTTATGAACTGCATAAATTCTTGTAGAGGCATAAATTACTGTTTGTGCCCATGATGAAACATAGTAAATGAACACTGTGCCTTATCTATAATTACTTTGTCAGGTTGATCAAAAAGTGATCGACAATTAGAAATTCCTGTTGAATAGAAGCATCAAAATTAAAGGGACTATCCTATTATTTTCAAATTATATATGTACCAAGATTGGGTACAATGGAACCTACCAACTTGTTTTCTGATTATAATACACAGATTCTGCCAATACTTTTAAGTTATTACCGGCAGACTATTTCTTGGCTCATCTTTTAAAGTTAATGAGCTCATATGAAATGAATATTTCCAACTGAGTGAAAAAATATCCAGGCTGCGAATCAAACCCAGATCCTTGGCTTACAGGACCAATGTTTTATTGTTTAAGCTAACTGGACTGACAAGCCAAGAATCTGAATTCAATTCCCAGCTTGGGAATTTTTTTTTTCTTTTTTTTTTTTTAGTTGGAAATATTTAATTTGTGTCATAACTTGAACAATCAGTTTGTGTTACAGTTTAGTTTAATTCATGTCATGAATTCTGACATTTGTTTATTTGTTTTTGAGAATGTTATTTTTCATTCAGTAGTTATTGAAAAAAATAAGAATCCTAACAAATATATTAATTTTGCTTTCTCTTTAGAAATAAGTGATTACAAAGTAGAAGTAGAAAACCTGAAAAATGAACAAGAAAATCTAGAATCTGAAAATTTGGAACTGAAAAGTGAAATAGACTCTTACAAAGAAAAAGTAAAAGAAATGGAAGAAAAACATGCTTCTGCAGTAAAAAATCTTGAGAGTGTTAGGCAAGCAAATCAAAAAACAACCGAAATTGAAAAAGGTACGTATATTTTCTTTTATACATACATAATATATTTGTATTTGACAAAAACTTATCAAAATGAGTAAAAGATGTTAACAAAACAGTTTACCTTTTTCAAAAGTTTCAGAAAATTTGAACATTTTAAAATCCTTACAATTTTTTTAATTTTTCTCCCAATTATTATTATTATTATTATTATTATTATTGTTTAGATTTTCAAATGTGTGTTATACAAGACTGTGCATGTATTTTTCGATACATCTGTTACATATAATTTTTTTACTGATGTTTGTAGTGTAAAACAATGAAATCTAACACACCTTCATATAATTTTATATTTTTTTAAATGATTATAATTACATGAAGACTAATTCCATGTGCAGATTTATCACATGTCTAATCATAGCAAACGCGGTAGCGTTTGATATAATATGTTTAAGAAATGGAAAATGCAAATGTCTTTTTGAAATTTCTAGTAAACCAGTTGACGTACAACAATGTTTTTTTTTTTTTTTTTTTTTTCCCAAAAGATAAAACTCAACGAGATGAATAAAATGATAGCATTAAAAAAATTATCGAAGTTTACTGTAGTTTTTTATTTAACTTTTAACAAAAAAAAATGAAGACCTAAAATTCAACAAGCGATAGCTAACGATCTTATGGATGGATTAACTTCATATTTGGTTTATTTTAATCCTTCATCAAATTTTGTTTGACGATCGCTGAGAAAATCGAATTTGTGTCTTAAAGCTCCAGTTGGACATTGTTTCTATCACAATAAAAGTTTGTATAATCTGAAATTTTTTATTCAAAATTTCGGCTTATACAAACTTTTATTGTGATAGTGACAAATGTATTTTATGTTATATAAAATTATTTTCAAGATTTTTTTTAAAAGATCTAAAACTAATGCCTATAATTGGTATTTTTAATAAAGTAAATTATATTTGATTTTATTTTGAAGCATTTACTCTAAGTTCTTTGAATAAAGTTTTGAGCGTACTGTAATTATTTTTGTTCGACTCCTTGGTTTATTTCTCAGCCATCATGCATTTTGTATGATAATGCAGTAACTTTCTTAATTATTCTAATACAACAATAAAATTTTGACAGCAAATGTTTTTCTTTTCAAGATATAAAGAAAATCTTCAGCTTTTATCAAAAAATTTAATGACAAGTATTTAAAAAATGCTCTGGTGAGCAACAAAAAAGAGTAATATGTTTTTAAGTATAAAAAGGTGTTTGACAAGTGCTTCTAATTGAGCATGAGAGAGGACAAGGGGTCCCTTCTTAGCTGCAGCTCATTGTCAATGCCAAATTTGAAAAAAAAAAAAAATCATATTTGTGCTTTTTCCACATACAAGAAATTTGCGTAAAAATTTCAGTCTTTCTTTTTAGCAAAATTTTCAGTCCTGCTTTACATGTGAACTGAGCTGTTGACTCTGCACTGCAAACTGCACTGTTGACTCTGCATTGCAACTACATTACAAATCAGTTTTCTGTGCAGTTCTATGCTGCGGGTCATGGTAATTTTTGATATTTGTAAAAGGAATCCAATTTAAATTTTTAACCCTAACATTTTGTTCTGCGATTTTTGAATTTACACTTTTTTTTTTTTTAATCTTTCTTGATTTTTTTTTTTTTTTTTTTTTTTAATTGCAATTTTTAAAAATTTTGTTGCGATTTCCAAATATTTAAATTCAAAATGATATTTATTGAATAAAGGAACACACTTTTTAATTCCAAATCATTTGAGTACTTGTGCAAATTGTATTCCTTTAAAAGTAAAAGGAGATCCCAATAATTTTGCATTGTTGAAAGAAAAAAAAATGTTCGAGCAGCAAACATAATGAATTCAGGGATGCCACTTTTCCGCCGAAAGGCGGATTTCCGCCTTTTTTAATTTTTAAGAATTCGCGATTTTCGTTAAGCGATCACGAAATAAAATAACGATTTTCGTCGAACGACTGCAAAATAAAACAGCAATTTTTGTTAAAAAATCGCGAAATACAACAGCCTTTTTCGTCAAGCGATCGCGAAATATAACAGCGATTTTCGTTAAAAGATCGAAAAAAAAAACCCGGATATTTTCATCAAACGCCCGCGATATAAAGCACCAATTTTCATCAAGCGATCGCGAAGAGAAACGGTGATTTTCGTGAAACGATCGCACTGTGAAACGGCGATTTTCGTCAAACAGTCGCTAATAAAATGGCGATTATCGTCAAACAATCGCGATGTAAAACGTCGATTTTCGTCACACGATCGCGATATAAAACGGCAATTTTCGTCAAACGATCGTGAAACGAAATGGTGATTTTTGTAAAACGATCGCAATGTGAAACGGCAATTTTTGTCAAAGGATAGCGATGTGGAGCGTTGATTTTCGTCAAACGATCATGATGTGAACTGACGATTTTCGTCAAACGATCGCTGTGTGATACGGCTATTTTCGTCAAACGATCGCTATGTGAAACGGTGATTTTCGTCAAACGATCGCGATGTAGAACGATGATTTTCGTCAAACGATCGCGATGTAAAACGGCGATTTTCGTCAAACGATCACTAAACAAAACGGCGATTTTCATCAAACGATCGCTAAATAAAACGGCGATTTTCGTCCCAAAAAAAAATATATCCTGCAAAATTTTGCTATTCACTCGTGGAATAATCATTGAATCTATTGCTGGTTTACTTGAATTGGTTTAAAATGATGCGATACATAAAATTTCCCACTGAACCTGTTGCTGAGTTATCTGAATTGATGTAAAATGCTGTGAACTAAAGAAAAATCATTTTTACTTACTCTTATAAATTAAAAGTTTACAACAAAAATAAAAGATGTAATTCTTTATTTAGTTTATTATAGACAATATAATTTACAAAATTCACACATAAATGTTGTGAAAAATGTCGTAAATTTTACTTTACGCATAATTTCCTCTTTTTTGCTGTTTTCTGAGTGGCATCTCTGTGAATTGAAAATGAATCAAATGCAAAACTCTTGTTTTCCTTACTTTAAAAAATGAAAAAAATAAATTTTCGTTATTAATTGACCAATTTTGTTCAAATTTTCAGCAACTCGCAATGATAATAAATTAAGCAGTATACCAAATTTTTATTAAAATATAAAAAGTTTTAAGAAAATTTGAGATATCCATAAAAAAGTCCACTCTTAGATTCATTGGATAAAAAAGCCCCATTATCATGACATGATTGTTTATTTAGCTACGAGAACTCAAACCATGTAGATGCCTTTGAGAACATCCGCATGCTATTGTTAATATAATGGAAGACATTTAAAAAAACATCTAGCTGGTACTTCAATACTATACTTCAATTTTGTTTCATTTATTTATTTTTGCAATAGCTAGAGGAGATCTGTCTTTACAAAGGCCGCTTTTTACTTTTTCGATTTTCTTGGCAGGTTTTTTTTGACAGGAATATTTTCACTTTCGAAACAGATTCCAAAAGTAAAAGTTCCCAAATAAATAAATAATAATCAATCTTATAAACAAAATTGAAAAATTGTATGTCAAAATTCATGATTTTTCCCCCTCGATCTTTTGACGAAATACACATTTTTGCACGGTCCTTTGAGGAAATTTTAATTTTTTCTGTAATCCTTTGACAAAATTTGCATTTTTTTTAAATGATCTATTCATAAAATACTTCATTTTTCCCTCGATCTTAAGACGAGGTACTTTCTTTTCATAGGATCCTTTAACAAATTTCATGTTTTTGTTTTCAAGCTATACATTTATGAAATATGCTTTTTTTCAACAGTTCTTTGATGAAATTAGCATTTTCTCACAATCGCTATTTGTGTTTTTCCGCGATCCTATGATAAAATCCCTATTTTTTCACCCGATTCATTGATAAAATTCTTGCTTTTTCTCCGATCTTTGAAGCTTGTTATTTTCTGCGAATGCTTTACAAAAATTATTATTATTTGTGATTATTTGTCCAAATTTGCGATATTTTTTTAATATTCCGAATTTTTGCACTGATGACGACCTTACAGAATTTTTGGAATAATTCCGAACAAAGGATAAGTAAACAGCGTATCCGCCGCCCCGTCAGAAGCACCGCACTTGCCATATTTCTAACTTTTAAACTCGTATGCAGCGTGGCTCATATGCCGAAAATACGGTAAGCAGAGTTGCATTTAATATTTGAAAAAAAAAAATTTTTTTTTGATCAATTTTGATCTAAGTTGTCCCTTTCCTCTCCTCTTTAAAGGGATAAATGTAATTTTGGATTCATGTTTATTGCCTCTCTGATTTTTGCCTGAAATTTTTTTAAATGTTTAATGCAAGTTCAGAAAGAGGGTTTGTTCGGCAAATTTAAATTTTTTTATATTGTCAAATTTGTTTTTATACTTGTTGACCTGCCTGGCATTGCCCAGGCCTGTGATGTTCTTCAATTTTCAAATATGTTGTGTTTTCTAAATAACTTTTAATGAAACTTGCATTTCTATGATTTTCTATCTTTAAATCATTTTGTCAGAATTTTTATATTTTTAAATGGAAAAATCGCAAAAAGAAACTGAATTGAAAGCATATGCTGTTTGGTATTTTATATTCTACGTAATTTTATTTTTGGAATCTACATACCAAAAGCGAATGATACAATGATGAAACACTCGGGTTTTTGCTAAATTTATAAAAATTTTCACGCATTTTATTTTGTAAAAAATAATTCTATCCATATGAATGTTTCAATTTTTGTGAGTGATGTAAACCTGAATTATGGAAATGCTATAAAAAAATTTGTGTTAAAATACAGACATTTAGTTGCTTTTAGCGTAGAAAAAATATAATCTCCATGGACTCCAGTGTATTTGAATGTGTTAAATCTGATATTTTTTAAAACCAATTTCACCATAGATTATAAGAATGTTTTAGCTTTAAAAATATTTTTTTGCTTTGTTGGTACGTATACGATTGTGCACTACAAAGGCAAAACCGCAATGAAATGACCTCTTTTTTTTTTTTTTTTTTTTTTCATCAAAATTTTTGCACATTTTATTTTGTAAAAAATATTTTTATCCATCCGAATGTTTTGAAATTTTTGTATGCAGTGTAAATTTGGTCTATTGAGGTTTTTTTAAACGATTCAGTTGAAATATGTATGTATAGATAATTTTAGTATAGAAAAAATATCCTCTCTTTGAGTCGTAAAAACACCTCTTTTTGCCAGTATGTTTGAAAACATTAAAATCCATATTTTTTAAAACTGACTGCATCATCAGTTAGAGGAAAATTTTAAGATCATATTTTTTATTTGTTTAAATCTCAAACACTGTGCCTTGGAGAATTATTGACAAAAAGGAGAAAAATGGTTTGGAGAAAAACGATCTTTTTAAAAAAAAATTTTAAGGTTTGACTGCAACATTTTTCGAATTGGTTATAGCATTTGAGAACTAAAAATATGATCTTTTGAAATATGTCTTTCAAGTTTAACTGCACTGAGCAGTTTGGTTGATTTGGATTTAAACAAACTGATCCAGAAACAGTAAATTCGGAAAAATGGTTCTTCCTTCAGTTCAGTGCGTAAATGTGTGTGCAAGCATTTTTGTCTCCTGGGCATTAAAAAAAAAAAAAATGACTTTTTGATGTGAGTGAGTTGCACTTCGTAATTAATATCTTCAAAATTAATCAAATAATTAAAATCAGGTTCAGGTACATCAAAAGAGACCTTAGACTAAGTTACCCCCCCCCCCCAAAAAAAAAAAAAAAAAAAAAAAAGCCTTGTAAGTGTTGCCCAAAAAAAAAAATGTGCTTAAAAGTGTGACGTACATCACAGATCAACAAACTTCTCTGCAGAACATTTCAAGAAATCAGTAAAAAAAAAAACCACCATACGATCGAAGGAAAAATCAAGAAATTCACAGGGTTTCGAATTTTCCAAAAATTAAAGCAGTCAGTGTTCCAAAATTTTTTTTTTTTAATTGATCATATATACAAAAATATATCGCAAATTTCGACCTATGGTCACCGAAAAAAATCACTTTCATCAATTGTGAGGGGGGGGGGGGGGCAATTTCATCAGAGGATCATGGGAGGGAAAAGTAAAACTTTCCCAAGAGATCGCAAAAAACGACAAATTTCCTTAACAAATCAAGAAAAAATGGCAAATTTCATCCAAAGATTGTGAAAAAGCGATAAATTCTGTTAAAATCATGATAATAGGGCAAACTTCACCAAAAAATTGTGAAAAAAGGGAAAATTTCATCAAAAAATCACAAAAAAAACTGCAAATTTTGAAAAAAATCACAAAAAAATTGTTAAAAGATCACATAACTGAATAGTTTGTCAAAAAATCATATAAAAACCATAAATTTCGCCAAAAAGGTGAGGGGGAAAAAAAGTGCTGAGAATAGATTTTATTCTCCTCTGTTGTAATCTTTCAGAAAATTCGCTGTTAATTTCAGATTTTTTTTTTTTTTAACTCAGAATTACTTCTGAAAAGTCATTGCTTTAGCTGGGGGGAAAAAGTCTCAAAATTCTTTGACCATGGGTCAATCCATTTCAAGTGGTCCAGAAAATATTATTTTGGTCGCTCGACCATTTTTAAAAAATCTGAAATTTTTTGTACAACAACCCTAACATGACGGAAGTTCAAAATGACCGTTATTTTAATTTTACTATTTTTTGTTTGTGCATGGCGGCCATCTTTGTTTCATCGTGTTCAGCCATTTTCTCAGATACTAGGATATACAAAATTGTAAATATCTCGTATTTTATTTTACCAATTGAAATAGGGTTTGCAGCATTTTGTTCAGAATGAAATAGGCTAAATGTACAATGGTAGAATAATTTTGAAAAATAAATTTTTACTAGTGAAATTTAAGCACAAAATTTAAGATTTTTTCCGAAATCTATCCATTTGCAAGAGGAAATTTTTTATGCAAGGAAAACTGTCAACCGTACACAATTTTTTCTACAAATAGGTCAAAAGTGTGTGTACTTATACACCAAGTTCCAGATCTGGGAGTTAATTTCTCTTTGCGAAAAAAATTCCGAAATTCTTCAAAAATTTCAAAAATCGCACTTTTTAGGCTTTGATATCTCTGGTGGGGCACGAGATAAAAATTTGAAATTCTGATCTTTGATAGTATTGTGTAGTAGTGTTATGTACAAAAAATTTCAAGAAGGAGATTTGACTACAAGCGGAGATATGACATGGGGAATATGTGAAAACAATACTTCCAAACTATTCTAACCTACTATGTAATTGTTCAACAAGACTGTCAACCTTACACAATTTTTTTCTACAAATAGGTCAAAAGTGCGTGTACTCATACACCAAGTCCCAGATCTGGGAGTTGATTTCTCTTTGAGAAAAAAATTCCGAAATTCGTCAAAACTTTCAAAAATCGCACTTTTTAGGCTTTGATATCTCTGGTGGAGCACTAGATAAAAATCTGAAATTCTGACCTTTGATAGTATTGTGTAGTAGTGTTATCTACAAAAAATTTCAAGAAGGAGATTTGACTATAAGCTGAGATACGGTGATTAAAAAATGTTAAGAAATGCTATTATGAGTACATTAGGAGAAATGAGATTAGTCTCATTTATTACAATATTTACACAGAAAATATCGTTTCTTGAAAACAGTTTAATAATAAATGTTTAATTTACAAAGATACTATATATGCTCAACAAAGAGCTTAACACTATTTACGAGAGATGTTATGAGTTCGACCAGTTACTGTTGTCAGTCCATATGACTGTTCTTTCTCAAAATTTTATTTAAAGCCACCCAAGTCTTGTCATCCCTTGTTAACTTGAAAGAAATTCTCTAGATTTAATAATTGAAACCATGTCAATTCGATCAGTTGCAACCCATTGTCTGAAATTTACTTTTCCTGAAATGTGTACCGAGTAAAACTGTTGCAATAGCATTTGTAGTAGGTTTGTTCCTCTGGACAAATAGTGTATTGGCTTAGCATACATTCTGAATTGTTTAAATCACACAGACGCTTTGAAGAAGATATTTGTAATTAACATTTAACTTTGTACCGTAAATAATTAATTTAAAATTTTGGAAGAATGAACAATTACATAGAAGGTTACAAGTTTGGCACTATTGTTTTCACATATTGTCCATGTCATATCTCAGCTTGCAGTCAAATCTCCTTCTTAAAATTTTTTGTACATAACACTACTACACAATACTACTAAAGGCCAGAATTTCAGATTTTTATCTCGTACTCCACCAGAGATATCAAAGCCTAAAAAGTGCGATTTTTAAAATTTTTGACGAATTTCGGAATTTTTTTCGCAAAGAGAAATCAATTTCCAGATCTGGGACTTGGTGTATGAGTACACGAACTTTTGACCTATTTGTAGAAAAATTTGTGTAAGGTTGGCAGTCTTGCTGAACAATTACATAGTAGGTTACAATAATTTGACAATATTATTTTTCACATATTGTCTATGTCATATCTCAGCTTATAGTCAAATCTCCTTCTTGAAATTTTTTGTACATAACACTACTACACAATACTATTAAAGGCCAGAATTCCAAATTTTTATCTCGTGCCCCACCAGAGATATCAAAGCCTAAAAAGTGCGATTTTTGAAATTTTTGAAGAATTTCGGAATTTTTTTCGCAAAGAGAAATTAACTCCCAGATCTGGGACTTGGTGTATAAGTACACACACTTTTGACCTATTTGTAGAAAAAATTGTGTACGGTTGACAGTTTTCCTTGCATAAAAAATTTCCTCTTGCAAATGGATAGATTTCGGAAAAAATCTTAAATTTTGTGCTTAAATTTCACTAGTAAAAATTTATTTTTCAAAATTATTCTACCATTGTACATTTAGCCTATTTCATTCTGAACAAAATGCTGCAAACCCCATTTCAATTGGTAAAATAAAAGACGAGATATTTACAATTTTGTGTATCCTAGTATCTGAGAAAATGGCTGAACACGATGAAACAAAGATGGCCGCCATGCACAAACAAAAAATAGTAAAATTAAAATAACGGTCATTTTGAACTTTCATCATGTTAGGGTTGTTGTACAAAAAATTTCAGATTTTTTAAAAATGGTCGAGCGACCAGTGCTGGACCACTTGAAATGGATTGACCCCCATTCATTTAAAAAGTATGAGAAAAACTCATACAATTGCTGCAGAACATTTTTGATCAGCTAAATTTCGTTGCAGAACATTGTAAATTATTCTGCTTTGGGATCGTGTTGTAGTTTTTGCTAATCATTGCAGGCACACACACATACAGACAGAGTGATTTGTTCTTTTATTAGTATAGATCAGGCCTGTCCAACCTTTTACTTGGCAGGGGTGCATTTGAGCTTTCGGCAAGCAACGAAGGGTGCCAACATGGTTCAAAACATGTCATGTAAAAAAAAGAAAGAAAAAATCCGTAAATTGTAATAAGTTTTAAATAATACATTTTACTGGGAGGAGTTATCTGAAACATTTTTGAATTTGTAGAAATCAGAAAATGAAATATCATAAATTACTTAAAAATTTAAAAAAAAAAAAATGTACTCAGAGATGTTAGATTTTTTGGGAACGCAAATACAGTGCAATAACAATAATTTTTTGGATGCATAAATTAGCCGTTTTAAAAAGTACAGAAACAAAGTCATGGATGGTTCCAAAGAGTGCCAAAAAGAGCTTTCATTGATGGAAATTCTTTTGTATGTTTTTATAGATTTAAAAAAGAAAATATTACTTGAAGTTTCAAAGGTCCGAGGGAGAAAACGACAACCTTTATCCTTTAAACACCCAAATGGCCAGTAAAATATTATCAATAACATTAACAAAAATGCTGAACTTTCATGCACGAAGAAAAGGATTGTTTTTTAACCGACTTCAAAGAGGAGGTTATGATTTCGACCTGTATGTATTTGTTGTTCACGCATAACTTTTGCAAATATGAACCGATTTTGATAATTCTTTTTTTGTTTGAAAGCGTATGAGGCCCATGTGGTCCCATTCAAATTTCATAAAAATCTGATAATTAGAACTTTTTTAAAAATAAAAACTTTAAATTTCAAATTCATTTTGAAGCAATCGACCAATTAGAAGTGTTCATTTTGCATGCTTTTATGTTACACTTACATAGACACACGATCTTTTCACTGTTAAAAGTTTGAAGTTTTTGCTGCATCGTCACTCCACCGCTTTTATGGAATATCTCTATTTTGACCAATGAGAATTCACCATAATACAATGAAGTAATCATTTTCTATAAAAGCGATGGATTGACGATAAAGTAAAAGTTTCAAATTTTTAACAGTGTTCAAAGTGCAAAATCCTAACTGGACGAGGGCCAGGATTCACATAAATTTTGCGCTGTTTGCGAAACGAGATTTATTAACAAGAAAATTTATTTAAAACATTGAAAAATTTGCTAAAATTCAGGCTTCTTATTCGTTAATCTGGTTTCGCTAACAGTGCAAATTCTACCTGGATTCCGGACAAGTTCTCTTATGCAAGAAACCGTAAATATAGCATCTAGGGGATATAGTATGGAAATCGGCTATCTCAGGGCGTGTTCAGAGCAACTTACAAAAGTAACCAATGTTACCGACCGATTGTAGGGCAGTACGAAAGAAAATTGTGGCATCAATGAAAACTATTCTGTTGAATTGCAGTCGACGTCACACTTCGCTTTGATTTTCATTTCGTACTTGTCTGCAGTCGGTAAGTGGTCGGTAAGTAACCGGTAAGTTGTGCTGAACACGCCTTCTGTAACACTTAAAAAAAGCGCTAAAATGTTCTATTCTTTAAATGTGCAACAATGCTAATGAAATTTAAAGATAGAAACGACATCTGCAGGACATTTTCTAAAAATGCAAGAATTATTGCTAGTCTAGATAATGTATCACGAAAATGCCGCAGATGTCGCTGTGATCGACAGTTTGGAATTCAGTAGCATCGTTGCACATTTAAAGGATACAAATTTTTAGCACTGCTTGCATTGTAAAAAATTGAACCCTTTTGCTGCATCGTCACTCCATCGCTTTTATAGGAAACGATTACTTCGCTCTATTATGGAGCATTCTCATTGGTCAAAACAAAGAAATTCTATAAAGGCGATGGAGTAACGATGCAGCAAAAGGGTCAAATTTTTTACAGTGTCGAAAGCAGATTTTCACTTCATGTATTCCAGACTCTCTCCTTCGAACAATGAAAAGTTCTCAAAAATGAAGGCTTATGATTGGTCAATCTTGTTTTGCTTAACCGCAAATAATCCTTCTGGATCCTAACCACTGTTGTAGAGATGCTAGTTTTTTTCCAAAATACGAAATCTTAGCTGGAACAATTCTCGTATCCACCAAATTGAAAGATCCACATCGATCCAGACATGAGAATTCGATATCGAAAAGCTGAAAATTCATCTCTAAAGAGCCTTACACGTTAAAGCAAGAGTGTCTGTGTATCAGGGTGCTTGTTATGCCGGATTCACAAAGTGATTAAACTACATTGCTATGTGCTAGATTTACATTTGTACAAATATAAATGAAGAAAATTTTTGACAAGCTTACCATTAAAGTTAAGCTAGTTAACTTCTTTTACCCATAAAAGAAACTCATTCAGGTGACTACCGCCAAGTTCTGGAATAAAAATTCTTAAATTTTCTGTACTTTGGAAAACCGCGTTTATCAAAGAACAGTCTTATCTTCAAATATTGCTACATTCATATAGACGCATGATAAATCATAGTGTGATTTTGATAATATCTTCCTTTTTAGTTTTTATGACTGAAAAGGGTATTTTAATACATACGAACATTTAGAATTACTTTGTTATGCATTGAATCATAGAAGCAACTTGACGCGCTCTGATTGTGTACGCGTACTTTAAACTCTAAAAAATCTGACCCTTTTGCTGCATCGTCACTACCCCGCTTTTATAGAATATCTCACTTTTGATCCATGAGAATGCTCCATAATAGGCTGAAGTAATCTTTTTCTATATTAGCGGTGGAGGGACGATGCAGCAAAAGGGTCAAATTTTTAACAATGTACCCTGTTTAAAATATCTTGAAAAATTTCCTCTGTTTTTAAAGACTATTTTCTGACCAATGAAAACGCTCCATAGACGTTTTTAGATCGCTCTCATTAGTCAGAAAATAGACAGCTTTAAAAACAAAGGTAATTTTTCACAATAACGTATACTGATGGATTTTCAGCTTTTCAATGCCCATTTACGAAGTCTGTAGATTTCAATGTGGACCTTAAGGCACTACACTAGTCTCAGAAAAAGACCCGGATGTTAGTGTAAAGACTATGGGTGTGTTCTTTTCAAATATCTCGCTCAAATTGTAATATATTTACATGATTTTTTTTTGCATAGGATAGCCGAGGATATTCTACAACCGGCCTAGTTTTTACTTCTTCGATTTTGCTTATGTATGTTTTATATAATGATAGTTTCAATTTCAGAACCGTTTAAACCGGTTTTGAAATTTAAAATATTTTTTTTAAAAAAATCTGAAACCAAAATTGAAAAAATAAAAACTAGGTCGGTTGTGGAATATCCTCAGCTATCCTATGCAAAAAAAATCACGTAAAAATTTTAAAATTTGAGCGAGATATTTGAAAAGAACGCCCCCATAGACTTCACATTATCATTCGGGTCTTTTTCTGTGCCTAGTGTGGGGCCTTAAAATTTGCTGAATGCGATAAATTTTCGAAATTTTAAAGCTTAAATGGACAAGTTCTCGCATCCACTAAAGCGGAAATAGACATCGATACCAATCGACATCCTTAAGTTGTTGAAAAGATGGAAATCCTTTAGTATATATTTTACTCCGGAGGAAAAAATTATCTCTACATATCAATGCAAAATAAAGTGCATAGATACGCGAAACAAAATTATCTCTACATATCAATGCAAAATAAAGTGCATAGATACGCGTAACAAAATTATCTTTAGATTCAGATTTGGTTACCGGATTAGACACCAGAATGATTTCAGTTTTTGTTCATGTAGAATTCCTCGATGTGAATATGACGACACATGGAGCACAGTATACGACTGATTGAAAAGATTCTGGACAAAAATGAGTCATCAAGGGGGTCCTTGTAGCCGAGTGGTTAAGACACCACGCTGCTAATCTCTTGAGAGCGTAGGAGATTGTGGTTCGAATCCCACTGGCTCCGTTGCACAGACTCTTTATGTGTAGCTCCCGGTTGTACTTTTCTTGTGTCGTAATATTTCCTTGTGCAATCTTGTCCTAGTATGTCCACGAATTTATTTATAAAATAATATGGATTATGTATTTATGTCTGCGTAGAAATAAAGGATCATTCGGCGTACAATCGAATTCTACCAGGAAATCATCATCAAATTTATAATAGAAAATGCCTAGCATTGCGATACATTGTTAAAAATTTAACTTTTGCTGCATCGTCACTCCGTCCCTTTTATGGAATATCTCATACATACACTGTAAAAAATTTTACCCTTTTGCTGCATCGTCACTCCTCCGCTTTTATAAAATATTTGTCTTTTGACCCATGAGAATGCTCCATGATAGGCTGAAATAATCGTTTTCCATAAAAGCGGTGGTGTGAGTTTCAATTTTTTAACAGTTCAATTGGGACAAAAGCGTCCGTGAAAAAAGTATTGCTGTCGGATGCTGTCACTCTGTTATAGATGAAGCCAAGTACAGGTTATGATTTTCGGATTCCTCGTCGAATCATCACCGCTCATTTCCGATTCCTTTACTGCATTTATAGGAATTAGATTGTTGTTGTTTATCTATTGAATCATAGAGCGATTTTTGTTAAAATCTTTCCTTTTGCTTTTTCTGACTGAAGGGGGAGTACTTTTGACTACACTAGAAAAGCGTTTTACTATTCATTGATACATGGAATCATTTTGCTGTTTACTCATATATGGAAGCGCTTTGCCGCGCGCTTATGTGTAAGTCCCGCCACACACTACAAAGACATGTGGCAAAAATCGTGCAACATGACGCAGCCAAACCGGTTTTTTCTTTGTTATCAGGGTGAAATTGTCGCATGTCGCACGTTTTTTCATTCAATGTTTCACTAGTGTGTGGCTGGCCTAAGGACACTTTACTTGAGGCATTGTCACCTTTCGATAACCACTTCCGATGTCCGTACGATTAGATGTTGACTTTAAGATTTCATGAATGCGGTAGCTTTTCGTCGTGCCAGATCTGAAAAAGTTACCACATCCAGAAAACCTAAAGATTCACAACGATACTAACCGATATTGTAAGTGTCTTTTGAAAAGTTGACAATCAAACAGTAACAGTGTTGCAAAGAGCAATCATATGTCAGTACACATAATTATGTATTACGGTATAAATAACTAAAAAGTAGGAAATAAATTTAACTTTTTCAAAAAAATGTATAACCGACTCCAAAGAAAGCGCTAAAAAGAATTAAATAATTCTATAAAATTCTCTAATGACAAATCGTTATCTAATAACCACACATTGACTATCATGTACCGGTATAAAACGGTTAAATTTAATATATAAAATTTAATATCCACCAAACATAGATTTTCCAGAGAATATTTTTTACAAGAGATTAATTTACATATTTTTGATTTAATTTTTGAATATATACATATAAAAAGTAAGGAATTACTTTTTGAAGTTGGTGCCAAACTATCTTAAGTATAGTAAGAATTGTGGATATATACTATAAATAAAATCGGGAAATCATTATCGATTATGATTGTTTGGCACCAACTTCAAAAAGTAATTCATTACTTTTTATATGTATATATTCAAAAATTAAATCAAAAATATGTAAATTAATCTCTTGTAAAAAATATTCTCTGGAAAATCTATGTTTGGTGGATATTAAATTTTATATATTAAATTTAACCGTTTTATACCGGTACATGATAGTCAATGTGTGGTTATTAGATAACGATTTGTCATTAGAGAATTTTATAGAATTATTTAATTCTTTTTAGCGCTTTCTTTGGAGTCGGTTATACATTTTTTTGAAAAAGTTAAATTTATTTTTTTTTTTTTCTACATTTTATTTCTTAACGCATTAAAGTTATTACCGAAATTTATTAATTAATATTGGCATAATTTCCATAAAAAGATTTATAAAGCATACCTATAAATTAGTAGAGAAATGCAACAGCACATGATTAATTAAAAAAAAATAAATCAATAAAAAATTAAAAAAGACTAATCATGTGCTCTTGCCTTTCTTTTAACCCTTTATCTACCACATTATGAATTCATGAAAATTTTACATTCTAAAGCATTTTACGGAATCATTTAAGAAATTTTTGAAGGATTTAGAAGGTTTAATTAAATTTGAATGTGCAGGGATTTTGTGCAATGTTTATAACCCCACTCAAATCTTTTATATTTAATTATTTTCTTTGTATTTTATAAAATTATAAGATGTACAAATATGATGTTCTTACAATATAAATATAGAAATATTTTCGAATTGAAAAATCCCCACTCTTCTGTCTTCTCTCTCAGTGCCAAGAAAGCTAAAAAGAAAGGCAAAAAAAATCATCCTTTTAAAAATATTTTTGTTTTGTATAACCAATTATGCTTTTGGAACAAAATAAAGTAATGTATCTGTAACTCGTTCTAAACAGTATTACAACTAATTGAGATATTAAAAGAATTTTATAAGTAATTTTTATGGTACATATAAGTACCATCGATAGATAAAGGATTAATATGTTGCATACTTATAATTAGTGATATATGAAATACACTTACAGAAATTTTTAAAACAGCTCTCATGAAAATATTAAATATTTTATTAAAGTATTTACAAAGCAATCTTTTCAAAAAAAAAAAAAAACTAGTAACGAAATACCTTCAAAAAGGCACAAAGAAAAGCTGCACAGGACGCCATGGTGTCCATTGGACTGCCTTTGTATAGATAATTCAAATTTGTAATATTATCAGCAAAATGTTTTTCAAGATTTTATTGAAATGGATAGCATTTTGTCTGAAACTTCAGCAAAAGTATCACCATAAAGTTATTTGGGAATTTCTTTTTGACATATGCCAATTCTGATTAATATTTCTTTCCATATTATTGCTGTTGAAAGTTCGGCTCAAATTATGAAATTTAAAATGACATTTTAGTATGCAGTGAATGTAAAAAATTGAAATTTTACGACATCAATTTTATAAAATATGTCAGTAATCAGCTTTAAATGCTTCTTTTTTTTCCTCTCTGGATTGCCTTTCAGAATTTAAGTTTTTCTTATTTTGTTACATAGAAATTAATTCCTACAGACAAGAAATTAATAAATTGAAAGAAAATCTACAGTTAGCTGAAAAAGTGAAGAATAATCTACAAGTAACAATCTCTGAAAAAGCAAACAAGATTGCAGATATTGAAGCAGAATTGTGTTTGTTTAAAGATCAGTTGGAATCTACAAAAGGGGAGCTTAATGGAAAAGATACACAATTGAAAGACTTGAAAAACGGTAAAATTCTTTTTATATAATTTATTTTATTTAGGGATAAAATGTTGGTCAGTTGCTGTTAGTGTGATAACTTTCTGTTATCTTTTAATTTTAAGTGACTTAAAAAAACTTACAGTTTTTGTTATTTATGTTATGCTATATCATTACCTATGTTGAATAATCATCCTAAGAGCTCAACTGAAGTTTCTCTCTTAGGAAAAATATTCTTAGTCATTTCTTAAATAGCTGTTTTCTGTAAGGAGTGATGGCATAAAGATTTATGACAAAGAGAAACATTAAACCAGCATAATTAAAAATAAATTACAGAACCTGTTATCCAGAATAGGCGAGACCAGATGTATTCCAGATAATTGATTGCTCCTAAAATGTAAAACCCATTAAATTAGTATACTATATTTAGCCCTGGCTTTGCTTATGATTGTAAGAATAAATAAACATAGATGAAAAACAGTTGTAAAGGAGTCTTTTTCAATAAATTATTTTTAAATAAGATGCTCACTTTTTTTACTCACTATCTGCTCTTATTTTAATGCTTCAGATCCACACTGATCGTTATTTTTCAAACGTGAAATATATTAATAAGTATAATTGAAGCAATGGAAAATAAAAAAATAAGACTTACAGGTTGAAACAGTAAATTATATTTTTTACTTCTTAAAAAATCAGTATTTTTTATAGTTTTCAAGCTAATTGAAAAAGGCTGATTCTTATTTTTATTACCTTAATATTTTCTTCTTTCAAAAAATAATTATGAATTTTTAAAAATTGACATTTTAATAATAATAAAAAAAGATAATAGTAAATTACTTTTTGAAAAATAACATGTTTATTTTTTAACACATCAGAAAATTTCATCTGCTTCTTATTTCTTTTAAAAATAATTCTTGTTTTTTATACACGGCCATAATATGGAGCTCATAACAAAATTCTTTTATTCAATTTCTTTGATAAGGTCCTGTGTCTATTCAATACACCTTGAATTTGAAATTTTTTCTTATGTGCTTTCCTCTGCACTTTCATTGCCTGAGTTATCGTTATTATGATCAGAATGCAGATCTTAAAATAAAATAAAATAAAAAAAAAAATGAAATCCAGCAACTTGCCTGCTGTAGGAACATTATGATCAATTTCAAAACATTCATTAATATCAGTATCAGTTAAAATATTTTTTTGGAATGAAACTTCTGCCTATTTCTTTAATCTTGCTGAAGCAATTTTTCTTCGGATATGGTAAAACCCAAAAATCACTGTCATCGTCATCTTCGAAAAATATACATGTTGACAACAAGTTATGCCATGCATGTGTTGGTTTTTTGACACATTGTTCCATGCCCGAGCTGCTAGCCAAACTGCTTTTTTCATAAAAAATTCCTTCAGAAATCATAAATTGGTTTATTTTCATTACATGAAAAAAAACATATTTTGTACTTGCAATTTTGGCTTTACAAAACCCCTTGATGCACAGGTTGGATCAAAGAAACACAAGTTTGGTGGCAAATATTTAATTAGCACATTATGTCATTCAGCAGGCTTGAATCTGGATAATCTGCACAATTATCCAAGAATAAAATTAATTTACAGTCAGATGGGAGTCCAAGTCTGACAGTGTGCTTTTGCTATTAACTGGGTATTGAACCATTCAGTGAACAATTCTTGAGTTACCCACGCTGCTTTATTTTAAGACACTGGGGTTTCTTGCTTTTATCATTCACAGTTAATTTTATTTTACATGTGCCATCAGCATTAGCCCAACTTAGCAGTGTCATTCTTTGTTTACATTTTTTTAATCCACTGCTAGGTGATTGATCACTTGCCACATCATATGTGTGTTTTGGGACATATTTGTAATATAATGTAGTTTCATCTGCATTAAATAGCTGTTTAAAGTGACGTTTTCTTTTTTAATAAGGTCCATTACATAACCCTCATAATTTTGCGCTGTCTGTATCTGCAGCCGCATTTTCAAAGTTTTAGTCAATGTCCTTGTTTAAATCTATGAAGCCACTCATGGGAATAATCACAGTTTTTTAAGTTTTAATTTCTCATGAAAATTCTTTGCTTGACCCATGATGATGCTTCTACTGGAAGGGAAATTTTCTAATTGTCTTTCCTTAATGTATTCACTGAAAATTTTGTTCACATCATCGTTTTCCAATTGATGCATAGTTTTTCTTTCAGAGAGCAGACCCGGACAATCATTGTCTCCATAGAATTTCAAAATCTCCTCTTTCTTCTGTTTTATGTCATAAATGTTGATGATCCAATATTATAAGCATCACATAAATTTTTTACTATGGTATCTTCATCCTTTTTAATTTGCACCTTCCTTTCGATACTTAAAACTACTTTTTTTTTCTTTTTGCATTTACAATACCATCTGTTTCAACCTGCTGCTTTGCCTTTATTAATCCACTCAAAAAGCAAGTAAAACAAATTAATCCACTTATTCAAAATTATGATTTTGATATATCCTCATGGCGAGCACGAAACAAAGTTAAAAACAAACTGACTCAGTTAACTGTTGCCAACCTGAAGATGTAAATGAAACTAAATATTCTTATTCTATTTTTTTTTCTCAGCCATGGAGATAAATAGTTTATAATACATTCATATAATATTCAAAAAAATTATAATCGCTGAAAATTTACTACGGAAGTATTTTTTCCTTTTATGAACGTCATTTACATTCCTAATTTTGTCTAGCACCATCGGCGAAAGAATTAAGAAATGCGATTCATATTAAATTATAACTTTTAACAAACTGTTACTGTCTCAGTTATTGCTCTTTTCTCCATATCTCCCCATAGGTAAATAGCGTATTGACATACATTACTTCTTCACATTGGCAACAGCTCTGCTTGTTGTTATTTTTGTACAGAGAAAGGAATGAAAACATCGCTTTTTTGCCTTTTGGCTAAATCAAGGTGTAGTATCGAAAGAAATGCTACGGGGAGTGCTACAAAGCGAAAGTTTTTAAGTACATAAAGCAAGTTAGATTAGATATAATTACATAAAAGGGAATAAATATATTACTTACCAGTAAAACATAAAATCCTAAATAAAAAATAGTGTGCCTCTTAAAAAAAAAAAAATAATAATAATAATAATAATAATAATAAAAACACTGGTGAAAATTTTACAATGAATTGTGTGCTTTTTTTCTGGAAAAAATTCAAAGATGATCCATTGAAAATGTGAACTGGATTCTGGATAAATGGTTCCATACTGTGCTGAAAGTAAGATTATAGCAGTTTTGCCATAGAACATGTGATGTCTTCGGTTTACATAAATTTTTAGGGTGTTCTTGAAATTGTGGTGTTAAAAGCAAAAAATTTTTTTCAGTTCCAACTTTATGCATCAAATCAGCAAATATTGGAACATTTTAATATTTTAATTAAATGTGATCATGCATTAACTTAATAATTGTGACTTGTGGAGAGTCATTATTCTACAAATACTATGTATAATCTGTATGTCTGCAATTTTCTCTTAATTCACTGTGCAACATACAGTGCAACTACAATTTATATTAAATGTGAATCTACAGTATTTTTATAAATAAGAGTGATGATCCTGTCATTAAGATATGGGCAGGGCAGTTGATTTCTCAAAGTTTAAGATAAAAATAAGAATGTATTAAGCATTATAAATCTTTTTTTTAATGCACTAAAACAAAAATAATTTGCTAAACTTGACTAAAACTACATTATCACCAAGATAACACTTTAAGCCTAGCAATTTTGAATTTTAATTCCATTTCAACATTCTCAAAATAAGACATTTAACAATATTGTGTACTTTAACTAATATTAAATGTATATGTAAGGATAAAAATGTGTCAATTTTTTCTCAGATGTTCATTAAAAGATCATAATAAATATTTGAGATATTAAAGATCAAAATAAATAAATTAGAGGAAAAAAGAAATTACTGTCAGCTTTGCTTACAATTTTTGAAATGATGATTCTGGGATTTAGAAATTTTATCTCCAGATCCCAAGTTAGCCCTCTGTGCCTCTGGCATATTTCATATAAAACAAAATGTAATCAATTCATTAACAACACGGAATGATTTTCTAACTATACAAATTTCATTTAATTAAGAATTATTTTAGCGATACAGTCTTTGATTTATTTTTTATAAAATGGTTCATAATGCATTGTTTGCTTTTATAATTTGCTCTCACATCTTGAGACTGATGTTGATGCATGATGTTGATTGCATGACTGATAATTATATGAAGTGAAAAAGTGCTTTGAGCCAATATACAGTTCAAATCAATGAGAATATTGAAACTTTCTCACAGAAGCAACAAGATTTTTGGAATACAAATAGTTTTAGCCAAGTTTTAGTCCTTCGTAACATTTTCACAGAAAGCGAATGCTTGGCAGAATTCAGATTTTGGGATGAAAATGAAACTGAATTTTCAGTCAATTTTTTATAGCATATTTAGGTGAGTGATAAATGCATTAACCAGCTGAGACCATAAATTTATGCTTCAAATAAAAAAAGTAAATAAAAAAAAGACTGTAGTTATATAAAAAATTATTATGTAGTTTTTCAAAAATTAATCCTGCTTTTCAATTTTTATGTATTATATATGTTACAGGCCAAACCCGATTTTAGGCCAAACTAGATTGGCCTAGTCCAAACTAGTCTATCCTAACGCCCATCGGATAAACTAGTTTTTCCTAGGCCAAACTAATCTATCCTAACGCCCATCGGATAAACTAGTTTTTACTAGGCCAAACTAGTCTATCCGGACGCCCATCGGATAAACTAGTTTTTCCTAGGCCAAACTAGTCTATCCGAACGCCCATCGTATAAGCTAGATTTTCCTAGGCCAAACTAGTTTGGCCGAACGGTCATTAGGATGAACTAGTTTAGCCTGCTATTCATTGATTTGAATTAGTTTATCCTAGGCCGAACTAGATTGTGCTAGGCCAATTCAATTTGGCATGATTTTTTTTTAATCTAAAGACCGCCACGGCGCCAACTTTCTAGTTTTGATCTAATTTTGCTTAGGCCAATGTAGTGTGACGCGGTTTTAGCTCACAGACTATCAAAGTATGAGAGCTAATGTGCTCGCAGATTCTGTGTGTGTGTATGTCACCATGTACGTATGTACGTAATGCGATAACTCCTGATAGAAATATCCAATTTGCTTCAAAAATTGGACATAGATTTATCCTGATAACGAACTTTCCTGATTAGTTTCAGGAGTTCATTGGATAAGAATAAGGGAAGGAGAACAAAAAGCTAAACCGCACCCCCCCCCCCCCCCCCTCCACTCGTTAATTTCGTTAAGTCAGTTTTCATGCAAAAGTATCAGATTTTATTAAAAATTTAGGTACAATATCAGTTTGATAAGGTACATCCATGATTAGTTGTGGGTGTTCATTGTTTACATATAAAGAAAGGAGGAATGGGGGGTAACACTCTTAATTTATGTAAATAGATTTTTCAGGGATAATTTACCGATTTGTTTCAAATTTTGGATGTAGGTTTCTTCTGCTAAGGCGTTTATCTGATTAATTTTGGGGGTTCTGAGTTTAAATATAAAGATAGAGCAGATTATTTTTTCAATCGGATATAAACTTTTGGTTTTATGAAAAGATTTTTAATTCGTAACAGATATTGGTTTT
Organism: Maratus speculifer; assembly: GCA_964019185.1. NCBI lineage: Eukaryota > Metazoa > Arthropoda > Arachnida > Araneae > Salticidae > Maratus > Maratus speculifer. The sequence continues at coordinate 144,768,675 of OZ025292.1, read as the reverse complement.
CACACACATCACTTCACGCGAAATTGTTCGTATTGAAAAAGTAAATATCCGAATCCTTTTAAAAATAAGAAAAAGCTTAAATGAAACATGACACTTGAAATTTAGGATATTTTTAAAGAGCTCAGCGTGTAGCTGCTAATTAAATATTACCAATTTTGTGAAACTTTTTGAAACATAATGTAACATAATGTTAAATATTTAAGAAAAAAGATGCCGCGTCAAATACCACTATTTTCTATTAATAATTTTTGTAAAAATGTTAAATTCTTGTTGGAATTGTTGAAACTTTGTGATAGTTTATAACATGTGATAAAAAATTGTATAAAAAGTCCCATTACGAAAGGGAAAGAGGGGGGGGGGGGGCAAACAAAATCAGGAAATATAACGGAAATTCTAGGTTGATCTATTTGAAACTTTAAGATAGTTTATGACATATGATATAAATTTATAAAAATATATTTCGCATTTAATGCCACTATTTGAAGAATAGTGATTTTTTCAAAAATCTCAAATTCTTGTTTTGAAGCACAGCGACATCGAGTAACATATCTACTGATAGATTCTTTAACGGAGTTTTCTTAAGATACAGTTTTGTTTGTAATAAGGTACGCTCCCTGGTGATGGAATGTGGAACTAATGCGAGCACCCTGGTGTTGGAATTTGGAACTAATACAATGCGATTTAGGTATTTACGAATGTTGAATCGAAAAGAAAGAAACATGATGTAAATACTTAAGAAAAAGGATTCCGCATTGAAATACCACTATTTTCTAATAGCAATTTTTGTAAAAATGTTAAATTCTTGCCGGAACTTTTTGAAAAATCCGTAACAACGTCTTTCAAATTCTAATTCAAGCTGAAATTTGATGAAAATCTGTGTATTAGTACTATTTCAGATATTTGAATTATCGCAGAAGTCATAAAAAAACTGGATAGAAGCGCTACTTATTGAGCCATTTACTCTAAAAACAAAAGAATATTAATTTATATCAGGGGCTAACTAAATTTGAAGTTTGATGAAAATCCGTGCATTTCTTCTTGAGATATTGCGATAATTATAAATAATGCCACATAGCAGCGCCATCTGTTGCACGATTTACTCCAAAAACTAAAAAGTACTTTTGTACTTTTTTATATCAAGGACTAACAGAATATGGAGTTTCATGAAAATCCATGCATTAGATCCTGAGATAGAGCTATTGCAATAATCACGAATAATACCGTATAGCGGCGCTACCTTTCAATAGATTTACTCCAAAACTACAGAATACTAATTTATATCAGGACTTACTGAATCTAAAGTTTGATGAAAATTCGTGCATTAATTCTTGCAGCAAAACTATTTCAGGAATCGGGAAAATTGAGCACAACAGTGCCACCTATTGAGCAATTAACACGAATACGTAAAAGATTTAGTTCATATCACGGATTTACTGATTCGGAAGTTTGATGAAAATCCGTAAATTAGTTATTGAAATAGTGTTAATGCAAAACAGTAAAAACGCACTTTAGAAGCGCCATATGTTGAACTATTTATATGAAAAAGTAATCAGTATCGATTTATATCAGGGACTATCTGAATATAAATTTTTATTAAATTCCGTTCATTAGTTCTTGAGATACAGCTATTGTGAAAATTGTGAAAAATGCAGCATATCATAGCCATGTTGAGTGATTTACTTCAAAATATAAACAACACCAACTCATGTCATGGACGAACTGTATCTAAAGTTCGATGGAAATTTGATTGTATTAGCTATTAAGATAAAGCTCATGCGTAAATCGTAAAAAATGACAAACAGTACTCCACCTGATTAACGATTTACACCAAAAACTAATCAGCATCAATTTAGATCAGAGACTGCCTGAATATAATTTTTTATTAAATTTCGTGCATTAGTTCTTCAGCCGCGTCCCCACAGACTGCGGCAGCGTATAGCAGGTGTGCTGCAAGCGTACTGCCGAATGCGCTCTTCCTTTTCGAATGAACTTCGAAGCCAACAAAATTTAAATCGTAGCAAGCATGCTGAGCACGCACCACCGAATGTAACCCTCCTTTTCGAAAGAACCTCGAAGCGAACGAAATTCGAACCATATCCCCGCTGCCCACGCCAGTCTGATAGCGGGCGAAGCCAGCAAGTTTTAACTAAGCCACGTTATATTTGTTCCTCATTCCAACACCAGGGAGCGTACTCTATTATTAACAAAACTGTATTTGAATGAAACTCCGTTAAACAACCTATTAGCAGATGTGTTACTTGAGGTCGCGGTGCTTTAAAACATAGAATTTCCGTTATATTTCCTGATTTTGTTCGTAACCACATCCTCTTTCACGCCGAAATGTAACGCTTTTTTTATATATAAAATTATATCATATGCAATAAACTATCACAAAGTTTCAAAAAGTTCCAGCAAAAATATAACATTTTTACAAAAATTACTATTAGAAAATAGTGGTATTTCGATGCAAAATCCTTTTTCTTAAATATTTATCATCATGTTTTTTTTTAACTTCACAGTTCGTTCGCCTCAACATACGTCTGTTTCAAGATATTATATAAAAGAAGGGGCCCGATAGCGGGCGAAGCCGGCTGGCTTGAACTAAATCGCGTCCAAATTCCAACACCAGAGTGCTCGCGTTATATTAGTTACACATTAGTCCGTTATATTAGTACGTACATATATAAGTATATACGTACATACATACGTTCGTACATGGTTACATACACACACACAGAATCTGCGAGCACATTAGCTCTCAGGCTTTGATAGTCTGTGAGCTAAAATCGCGTCGAATTGCATCGGCCTAGGCTAAATTAGATCAAAACAAGAAAGTTGGCGCCGTGGCGGTCTTTAAATTCAATAAAATCACGCCAAATTGAATTGGCCTAGGACAATCTAGTTCGGCTTAGGATAAACTAGTTCAAACCAATGAATAGCAGGCTAAACTAGTTCATCCTAATGACCGTTCGGCCAAACTAGTTTGGCCTAGGAAAATCTAGTTTATCCGATGGGAGTTCGGATAGACTAGTTTGGCCTAGGAAAAACTAGTTTATCCGATGGGCGTTCGGATAGACTAGTTTGGTCTAGGAAAAACTAGTTTATCCGATGGGCGTTAGGATAGACTAGTTTGGCCTAGGAAAAACTAGTTTATCCGATGGGCGTTAGGATAGACTAGTTTGGACTAGGCCAATCTAGTTTGGCCTAAAATCGGGTTTGGCCTGTAACATATATAAAAAGTTTCAGAATGTTATGGTATATTGTTCAGATATTTTTTTTTAACTTTCTGTATTTATTATGTTAGTTAGTCAGACATAGTATTATTTATCATTGTTAATTAGCTAATTATATAGTATAACACGAACAAAAATTGTGTGTGTAAATTTTATCTCAAAAACAGCTCTAACAATTTTGACAAAATTTTGTATTTTACCATTTTTGGACATGAAAAGACTATTGGGCTAGGCCACATGTTTGAAAAAATTAGATTAGTGGATCATTTTGGGTCATAATGATTCAGGGTCAAGCTCTTTATATCTAAAGAACGGCTTTACCAATATTAACGAAATTTTGTATTCAACCATTTTTTGGCACCAAAAAATTATTGGGCTTCGTCACATGTTCGAGAAATTTTGATTAGTGGGTCATTGTGGGTCAAACTTATTTTATCTAAAAAATGTCTCTAACGATTTTGACTAATTTTTGTATGCTACTATTATGGATTACAAGAAGACCATCGAGTTAAGTCATATTTTAGAGAAAATTCGGTTAGTGGGTCATTGTGGGTCGCGTTAATTTTGTCTGGAGAATGTCTTGTGCAATTTTGACTAAATTTTGCATTCTGTCATTTTGGGGCATGATAAAATTATTGGGCTAGGTCACACGTACGAGAAAATTTGATTAATGGGTCATAAAGGGTCTGGGTCAAGCTATTCATATTTAAAGTACAGCAGGATCAATTTTAACGAAATTTTGCATGGAACAATTTTTTAACACAAGAAAACTAATAAATGGTCTGTGTCACATCTTCGAGAGATTTCGATTATAAGGATCATTTGTGGGTCATGATGGATGATAACATATCATGATCGAGCTATATCTGAAAGAACGTGTATACTGATTTTGGCGAAATTTTGTATGCAACATATTTTAGCACGAGAAAACTATTGAACTAGGTCACATGTTCGAGAAATTTTGATTAGTGTGTCACTTCTGGGTCATTTTAGATCAAGCCAATATTATCCAAAAAATGGCTCTAACGACTTTGACCAAGTTTGGTATACTACTGTTTTGGATTACAAGAAGGTTATTGGATTAATTCAGGTGTTAGAGAGAATTCAATTTGTAAGTATTTTTTGGGTCATTGTGGGTCATGCTAATTTTATCTAGACAATGTGTCATGCAATTTTGACTAAATTTTATATTCTATTATTTCAGGCACGAGAAAATCATTGGATTAGGTCAGGCAATCGAAAAAATTCGATTGAGTCATTTTGTATCATAATGGGTCAGGATCAAACTAATTATATTAAATGGCTCAATTGATTTTATCTAAATTGTGTTTCCAAACATTTTTCGGCACGTAAAAACTAATGGGCTAGGCCACATGCTCAAGAGATTTCGATTATAAGTGTCATTTGTGGGTCATGATGGGTCATGCTAATTTCAATTAGCAAATGCTTTCACCATTTTGACTACTTTGTATTATATCGTTTTGAAGCAAGAGAAAAACATTAGGCTAGGACATACGCACACAATAATTCGATTAGAGGGTCATTTTGGGTCTTAATGGGTCAAGGTCATTCTAATTATATGTAACGGCGACTCAATCAATTTTAACTAAATTTTGTAGAGAAATGTTTTTTGTCACAAGAAGAATATTGGGCTGACTCGTATGTTTAAAAAATATATATGTTAGTAGGTCATTTCATTCAAGCTAATTTTATCTAAGAAATGGCTTAAACGATTTTGATTATATTATATATTTAACTGTTTTTGATTACCTGATGCATTGAACTAACAAAGAAGGTCTCCATACTGGGCATACTCTGAAACTTTTGGAAAAAATACTAATTAAGCTACTTAAGTATGTAATAAAGGATCAGTCAAAATTAGCAGCGGAAATACAATAGAAACTTTGTAGAAAAATAAAATACTTTCAAATATTTGACATAAAAAGACGAAAGCATCACACAATGTGGTATGCAGCATTGCACGAAAAGCAAACGATTTTCATGCAAATGAAAATTGTTTGTAAATAGATTTTTAGAATGCGTGTAAATGGTATTTGATGAATTTAAACTTAAATAATGAGAGATTTTAATACATGTATTTTATGTGTATATATATATGCATATATATATATATATATATATATATATATATATATTTATATTGTTGTACCTTTTATTTAATTTTAATACTTTAAACATAATTATATAAATAAAAAATAATTTCTTAATAAAAAATATATTTCCTATACTTAAGCGTAGTCCTAAATAAAGACTCGAGGAAGAATGCTGCAGTAATACATTTCAATATCGGATAAATTTTTGTTTCTATGGCAACAAAATTGAATAGACAATCTAAATTAGACTAATTTTGAGATTGAAACAAATTTAATTTAATTTTCGTTTTAATTCATAGAATTTCATAATTAATTTTCATTATAAATATATATACTAGCAGGGGAGACCGAGCTTAGCTCGGTCAAAATTAACTTTGTGTTCAACTCGATATAGTATTTTCACTGTATCATTAACTCTGTATTATTACTGTAAAACATGTTTATAATAGTATTATTTAGAAAAATAATCAATAAGAAAACTATGTTTTTATGCGCATATTTATAAATTTTATTTTATTTTAAATTTTACAACGAAAGGACATCGATCTAAATCACTTTTTTAGCTCGACTCTGATTGGTTTAACCATGCATCTCGAATCCTCTTAAGAATGTATAAAAAAATTCTTTACATTCTGAAAGACAATATATTTTGCTAGATATAGCCAAATTTGGAGGCATTCTTTCATTTGGCTCCAAATACGTGTTTTGGTTTTCGTAATTTTTATAGTTGATTTTTTGGTCATATGTCGCCAATATTTTGTCAAATATCACCAAGTTATTGGCTTTTGCCATATTCTCGTGACCCTGACCCGTATTACCCAAAATGAGCCACTAATCAAATTTGATCAAGCATGTGACATAGCTCAATCATCTTCAGGTAATCAAAAACAGTAGAATATAAAATTAAATCAAAATCGTTCAAGCCATTTTTTAGGTAAAATTACTTTGGCAGCATTCAGCAATGAAGCGAAATGACCCACTTATATAATTTTGTTTAACATGCGACTCAGCCCAATAGTCTTCTCGTGACAAAAAACGTTTTGTTTCAAAATTTAGGTAAAATTGATTGAGTCGTTATTGTATATAATTAGAATGACCCTAGCTCATTAAGACCCAAAATGACCCACTAATAGAATTTTCGCGAGCATGTGTCCAAGCCAAATGGTTTTCTCTTGCTCAAAAACGATATAATACAAAGTATAGTCAAAATGGTGAGTACCATTTTCTATATAAAATTAGCATGACCCATCATGACCAACAAATGACCCTTATAATCGAAATCTCTTAAACGTGTGGCCTAGCTCTTTAGTTTTAACATGCCGAAAAACATTAGATACAAAATTTAGATAAAATCGATTGAGCTGTTTTTTTAGATATAGTTGGTTTGACCCTGACCTCTTATAATCCAAAATGACCCATTGATTGAATTTTCACAAAAATCTGTCCTAACCCAATGATTTTCTTGTGACCGAAAACGATAAAATACAAAATTTAATCAAAATTGCGCGAAACGTTGTCAAGATAAAATTAGAATGACCCAAAAGTGGCCCACCAATCGAAATTTCTCGAACATGTGACCTACCCCAATGATTTTCTCATGCCAAAAATATGTTGTATACAAAATTTCATTAAAATCGACCCACCTATTCTTTAGATATAGCTTGACCTTGACCCATTAAGAACCACAAATGACCCTTATAATCAAAAGCTCTCGAATATGTGACTTAGTCCATTAGTTTTCTCGTTTCTAAAAATTGTTACATACAGAATTTCGTTAAAATTGATCCTGCCGTTCTTTAATTATACATAGCTTGACCCAGACCCTTTATGATCCAAAATGACCCATTAATCGAAATTTTTCGAACATGTAACCTAGTCCAATGATTTTATCGTGCCAAAAAAATGTTGCATACAAAATTTCATTAAAATCGATCCACCTGTTCTTTAGATATAGTTTGACCATGACCCATTATGACCCATCATGACCCACAAATGACCCTCATAGTCGAAATCTCTCAAACATGTGATTTAGCCCATTAGTTTTCTCATGTCAAAAAACTGTCACATACAAAATTTCGTTATAATCCATCACGCCGTTCTTTAAATATAAATAGCTTGACCCAGACTCTTAATGACCCAAAATGACCCATTAATCGAAATTTTTCGAACATGTAACCTAGTCCAATGATTTTATCGTGCCAAAAAAATTTTGTATACAAAATTTCGTTAAAATCGATCCACCTGTTCTTTAGATATAGGTTGACCATGACCCATTATGACCCATCATGACCCACAAATGAACCTCATAGTCGAAATCTCTCAAACATGTGATTTAGCCCATTAGTTTTCTCATGTCAAAAAACTGTCACATACAAAATTTCGTTATAATCCATCACGCCATTCTTTAAATATAAATAGCTTGACCCCGACTCTTAATGACCCAAAATGACCCATTAATCGAAATTTTTCGAACATGTAACCTAGTCCAATGATTTTATCGAGCCAAAAAAATGTTGCGTATAAAATTTCGTTAAAATCGATCCACCTGTTCTTTAGATATAGGTTGACCATGACCCATTATGACCCACAAATGACCCTCATAGTCGAAATCTCTCGAACATGTGATTTAGCCCATTAGTTTTCTCATGTCAAAAAACTGTTACATACAAAATTTCGTTATAATCCATCACGCCGTTCTTTAAACATAAATAGCTTGACCCAGACTCTTAATGACCCAATATGACCCATTGAAATTTTTTCTTGAACATGTAACCTAGCCCAATGTTTTTCTCGTGCTCGAAAACCATAGAATGCAATTTTTAGTCGAAATTGCGTGAGAAAATCTCTAGATAAAAATAGCATGACCCACAATGACCCCAAAAATGACCCACTAACCGAATTTTCTCGAACATGTTACCTAATCCAATGGTCTTCTTGTAATCCAAGACGATAAAATATAAAATTTGGTCGAAATCGTTAGAGCCATTTTTTAGATAAAAATGGCTTGACCCACAATGACCCAAAAATGACCCACTAATCGAAATTTTCCGAACATGTGACCCAGCTTAGTTGTTTTCTCGTGCCAAAAAACGATTGGATAAAAAATTTCCTTAAAATCGATCCAGCCGTTCTCTAGATATAAATAGCTTGATCCTGACCCATTATGACCCAAAATGACCCAATAATCGAATTTTCTCGAACATGCGACCTAGCCCAATGGTCTTCTCGTGCCCGAAAATGGTAAAATCCAAATGTTTGCGAAAATCGTTAGAGCCGTTTTTGAGATAAAATTTACCCACACACACACACAATTTTTGCTCGCATTATAGTATAAGATATATATATATGACAAAACTACAGTTACAATAAACTAAAACTGAAAAAAAAAAAGTTATTTAAATAAATATTTTTAAAAATAGCTCAACATGCAACATTTTTACCTTAAAAAGTATTAGACAAAAAAAGTATTTTTTTGAAATTTTGTTTCATTGCAAACCGTTGATAAATTGCCAAATAAACGAAGTTTTCATGATTTTTTTATGAACGTTCTGTTGGGGTTCCGCCAGAACTTTTTTTAATAAACATATATATCCACATGAGACGAACATTCTGTAATTTTTTCAGAATTTTCTGAGTATGTCCGTATGGAGACCTTCCTTGTAAGTCATATGTTTGATCAAATTTTAATTGTGGGTCTTTTTATGTAATATGTATCAGGGTCACGAGAATATGGCAACAGCCAAAAAGTTGGCAATAATATGAGATGGTATTAATAAAAGTTGGAGATTGACAAAATATTGGCAACATTTAACCAAAAAATTGACAATTAAAATCAAGAAAGCCAAAATACGTAGTTTACGCCAAATGAAAAATGTCGCCAAATTTGTCTATATCTGACAGAATATATTGTCTTTCAGAATGTGAAGAAATTTTTTATACATTTTCAATATTATTTGAGATGCATGGTTAAGTCAATCAGAGCCATTCATCACTAAAAAAGTGATTTGGATCGATGTCCTTTTGTTGTAAATTTCAAAATAATATAAAAATTTTTAAAATGTGCATACATACATAGTTTTCTTATTGGTTGTTTTCATAAACAATAATATTATAAATAACATATTTTATAGTAGTAATAATATAGAGAGACTGATAAAGTGAATATACTATCGAGTTGAACACAGTTAATTTTGACCGAGCTAAGCTCTGTTATTCCTGCTAGTATATCTTTAAATTTAATAAATAAAAATTTTTTCCTAGAATATTTTTTTTTACTAAAATGTCTTGCTCTATACACATTTTAAAAATGTATCTATATTTATTTTAAAGTGTATATGTGTGTTAGAGAAAGACAGAGCAATTGTTTTTTTTTTTAAACACTTTTGTTGCATAATTTTTATATTTTTTATATCAAAAAAGGTTAAAAAATTGCACATTTATTTCATTTCATATTTTAAAGATAAATAGTAAAAAAAATTGTAAAAGAGTTTTATATGTGTGTGTGTGTGTATATATATGTATATGTATAATTGGATCATAAAAATGTAAAAAAATTGAACATGAAGAATCACATAAAAACAAAATTCTGAAAATTAATCTTGATTATATGTATCCTTATGGAAATTGCTGAGTATGCAGTGTGAGAGTCATTATTCTATCCTTGATTTTATCATTAGTTTAATCAATTTTGTTTTGTTATACTTAATTATATTTATGCATATGCAAAATTAATTCATCATATTTTTTCTGTTGAATTTTATTAACTTTAACCTTTTTGTGTTTCTTTAGTTAATTTTTTGCAGCTATTTCCAAGTAATGATATGACTGTGTTTTGTGTGGGAAGTTTTTTTTAATCTGTAGTTAAGTAAAATAATGTTACAGAAAAATGAGAAATTTGAGAACATAGATTTGACATGACACCTTTTGTGTGTATGGGATTCTTTATTAGTTAACTTTTTTATTTTAGATTTAGTTAAGTCAAATGCACAGCTGCAAGAAAAAAAAGTTCAATTAGAAGCAATTGCTGGAACGCTTAAAACAAGAGAATCAGAGCTTAATGCTATAAAGAAAGAACATGGGGAACTTAAATGTACTTATGAAAGTATTGCCAGTGAAAAAATTAAGCTGCAACAGTGTCTAGATTCTGAAAAACAGAGTAAGTATACTTTGTAATAATTAAACTTGTATTCATTGATTTTTTGTAGGGAGGACGGATAAAAATATTCAAAATTATGAGTTTCCTTAGTATTTTTCTTTTAAAAGATCTACTCCTTTATTGTAATAATGTTTTAGTTTCATCTTAAACCTTGAATACAAAGGTGATGTCTGTCATACTACTCAGCTTCGGCTGAAATCTCGTCTCACCTCCTCTTTTGCTTTGAGAATAAGATATTTGATGCTGTGAACTTGCATCTTTATATGTAATTAACATGTTTTAATGATATTTTGTTTTTCTTTGACTTTACCCTGAGTAGTCTCACAGACTATGCCTAAGTAATAATGTTTGGATAAAAAAGTCTTTGTAACCTATGGTTAATCTCTCATAAAATGTTTTCTTTCTTTGTAAGAATTCTATATTAAGCCATTGGAAAATCTTACATTTCAAAAATACATATGGATACTATTAAAATATCAGCAATAATCAACTTCTTGTGCAAAATGGAGTTGCAATCTTATTAACTAAAATTAGATTTCAACAAAAGCCCCCCTCCCAAAAAAAAAAAAAAAAAAAAAAAAAATACTGTTAGCCATTTTCTGCTTTGTAATTTCTGAAAATACCGTTTCTTTTACAAGATGAATAGGGTTGCTAATTTATTGTTTCTAATTGTACTTGTATTTTTATTTATTTTCTGAGGATAAAAAAAGAGGTTTTGTTCCTTAGGAAAAGATGGTTTAATTTGATACAAATTAACCATTTTATTTGATATTAAAAAATTTTTGAAATAAAAAATTTATGTTTCTACAAGGAAGCTATTTAATTTTATTGTTAAAAAATTCTCTGCTTTGAAATGTGTTAAACCTGAGTCAGATTAACACATATTTAATGAATAATACTAGAAAGTAGGCAGATATGAATCTAGAATATTTACTAGGTCTCAGTCTAAGGTCTTTTGGGTTTCCTTTATTTAAAAAGCAGTCGTAAATAAAATTTAGACTGTGCATTTATTAATACTTCATACTTATTATGTCTTTCTGTTTAGTGAACTTGAGTGATTCATAAATTGCACATTTCAAATCTTAACGTGATAAAAAAAATTATGAAAGTGTATTTTAATAAAATATAGATTTTTTAAAAGAACAATTATCTTTTGCAAAAGAATTGTATATAGAATCTGTCTATATTAACTAAAATAAGATTTTTTGTCAAGATTGATTTCTATTTATTATTACTGCTTTGAATTTTGCATATCTGAGGTAAAAAAGTATATGATTTCTTGTATTTATATGTTTCAGATTTGGTTCAGTTAAGGAAAGAGATGGAAGAGAAAAAATCTAAAATAGATTCAATTACTGAGGCACTTCAAAAGAAAGAATCAGACTTCAGTAAATTCAAAAATGAAAATGAGAAACTAATACTTAAGATAAAAGAGATTGAATCTGAAAAGAAGAGTTTGGAAGAAAAGGCTACTGGAAATGAAAGTGAGAATATATATATATATATATATATATATATATACGTATTTATATATAAAACCATTAATTGTAGTACAATGTAAGAACCATTGAATTTAATAGTAAATTAGCACATTGAATTTGAAAGGAGGGAAAAATGAATACAAATGGAATTAGCAGAATCCTCGGGCCCCAAATATTTTGAACTAGAGCAGCGTTAGAATTCCTAAAAAAAGGTCACTGGTCCCAAGGACCAGTAAGCATGAGAATTTACTGGTCCGCAGACATCACTGGTCTGCTACATAAAATTCTATTAAATAATTTTAACACTTAGAGTAAACTTTCTGTACTTTTTAAAGAATAAATGTGCAAGATACATATTTAATTATAAAATAATGCTTATTTAAGTGTAGAAGATAACAAGTATCACTATTGTTTACATTTCTTTTAAAATGGGGCAAGACAGGTTTATTGAAAAAGACATTTTTGCTGAAAAAAGGAATATTTTTGTTGAGTAAATGGGTACTTTGCTTAATGAAATTGTGCTTTCAGGAGTCACATTCACTCAGAAAGATTTGGAGCAATAAAAAACCGATTGGGAAGCATGAAAATCAGTTTTTAGAGCAGCAACAACAATTTTCAAGCAAGAAAATTAGTTTTTAAAACAGAAAAATTTTCTCCCAGCATTCACTTATTTATTTATTTTTTTTTTTTTTTTTCGTGCTTTTTTGTCAAAATTTCTGTTTTTTCGCATTATTTTGAAGAAATCTTTTATTTTTATTGACAAAATATATCGTTTTTCGTAATATTTTTTGACAAAATTTGCCGATTGATGAATTTTGCGATTTTTGGGGAAATTTGCTGTTTTGTCGTGATCTTTTGAAGAAATCTCCCGTTTTTTCACATTTTAGGATAAATTAGCCATTTTTTCGCGCATTTTTTGACAATATTTGCCAGAAATTAGTCGTTATTTAGCGCTTTTTTAACAAAATTTGTGGGGTTTTTTTCGCAATCTTTTGAGGAAATTTGTCGTTTTTCACGTTTTTTTTTTTTTTTGACAAATTTTGCGTTTTATCAGGATTTTCAGATAAAATTTGTCATTTTTCGCGATTTTTTGAAGAAATCTGCCTTTTCAATTTTTTGAAGAAATCTAAAATTTTTCCGCAATTTTTGGAAAAAAAATCTGCCGTTTTTTGCGATTTTTTTTGGGTGAAATTTGTCTTTTTTTTCACGATCTTTCGAAGAAATCTGCCTTTTGTTTCGGGTTTTGGAGTGAAATTAGCCATTTTTTCGAGAATTGTTTAACAAATTTGTGGTAAATTAGTCGTTATTTCGCGATTTTTTAACAAAATTTGCCATTTTTTCGCGATCCCTTAACGAAATTACGCGTCTCGTGAGACGCGTAAGAGCTATTTTTTTGTATCCCATTGCCTATTTTTTGAGTAATTTACGCGATATAGCGCATCTGCGGCATCACTGATAATAATAATAAAAAAATCTTATGTGCGATCGGTTGCAGTTTTCTCAGGGCATGAAAAAAGGCACTGGTCCTGTGGACCACTAAATTTTTCAAATTAGTGGTCCGATTGAACTATCGGTGGTCTCGGACCAGCAGCCACCAAGGATTTCGAATGCTGTACAGATGAAGTATGGGGTTTCATCTTTGTATTAGCCATGAAAAAGCAAAATAATACGAATTTGGGGCTACCAACACACACAAAATAAAAATTAAATGAAGAAAACCCTTCAAATACAAAACACAATAAAAATACTAAATTGGATTGAAAAATAGAAAGAGACATAAATAAATCAAATAAATTAAGAATGGATGAATAAAAACTATAGACACGTGAGCAGTAGGGTGGATCGATTGTCTATGGCGAAAAAAAAATTACCATTCATCAAAACCTACCTATGCAGAAAAGATGTTCTATTGTATGGAGATTAAGGAAAAAATAATTTAAAAAAAATTAAAAATTTAATGCTGCCACAAAAGGGTTGAACTTTCAAAAAGATTTGAAAAAAAGACAATTTTGGTTACATGATTTTTGTCAAAAAGTAATTATTTTAATAATTTTTAAAATCCAACAATGCGGAAAAGATGTTATATCATATGGAGGTTAAGTACAAAATAATAATAAATAATAAATTCGAAATTTAATACTGCCACAAAAAAAGTTGAAAATTCGATGAAATTTGGAAAAAATGGGAAAAAATCTAATTTTGTTTAGATTTTTTTTTTTTTTTTTTTTTTTTTTTTTTTTTTACGCAAAATAATTTATTTAATATCAATCAAAATCTGCCTTTGCGTAAGAGATGTTATATTACATGGAGATTAAGTGAAAAAAAAAAAACTAATTTCAAAATTTAATACTGCTGCAAGTGGTTTAAAGTTTTGAAAAACTGACAGTTCCAGTTTTTTCAGTGAAGGATTTGTCTGCTTGTGTATTGTGTAGCTTAGTGTACTTTAAATATAACTGTACCATGGCTTTAAAATATATATATGAATTACCTCCTATTTGGGTCTGACTTTGATATGCCAGTAAATATGCTTCCTATTAATAAAACGTTATAAAATTTATATATTGGTATTAAATTATATTAGTACAGTATAGGATCCGTTATCCAGAATGCTTGGGACCCAGAGCATTCTGGATAAGGGGTTTTTCCGTAATTCGGAACACTCTACCGTAAGTATAAAAAATGCACAAAATAATTTCATAAATAGGTAAATATGAATACTAATGCATGTAAATATCTTAATTTATAGATTAATTTACACAAAATAAAAAAAAATAATTATAATAAAGGAAAAAAAGATACATATGAAATTTAGTTTTGAGATTCTGAAACAGAATTTTTTGATTGGGATTTAGCAAACATTTCTATGATAGTCTTTTGCTTACAATGTGTCTCTTGCACTAATTATTCTTGTATTTTGTACTGAGACATGATTTGCTGCTCATGGAAGTAGCTCTTATGTTGCATGCCTGAAATTAATTGTTTGGTATAAAATACTAATTTTTCATTTGATACCTTTTCAACTGATTCATTCTGCTGGTTGTCCTTCTCATTATCACTTTCATCAGATATATTGTTTGTCATAATTTCACAAATCTCACTGTCAGTCATGTGATTAGTGGCAGGAATGTTTTCATCGGCTTCTAAACAATCTTCCACTGCTTCTTGATTAAGCAATTTAGCTTCTGGACAATTAAAGCCTTTGGCATATTCCAACAGATCAGCAATAATTTGCTTCTCTTTCGAAATCTTGAAGCCTTAAAAGGCTCATTTTCGTCATCGAAAAATAATGCAGGTGGCCACAGATTGTACCATCCATGAATAAGTGTATCCTTATTCACAGCCTGCCATGCTTTAGCAGCACTCCACAAAGCATCTTTGATTGTGAAGCTTTTCTGGAAATTTTTTATCCCAATTCCTTTGTTGCACTCTCTCTGTGAGCATACTTTTTAAGAAGTCATTTTTATAGTGAGTTTTTAAAGATCTGTTATGTACAATTTGGAGGCAAACACATCCATTTCTAAGAATTCTGCTTCAGGATGGGCTGTTTTTTGTGATCTTTTGAAGAAATTAGCCTTTTGTCGCGATTTGTTGACGAAAGTTGCCGTTTTTCGTGATCTTTTGTTGAAATTTGCCGTTTTTCACGAATCTTTTGCCGAAATTTGCTGTTTTATCGCGATTTTTTGGACCATATTTGTTATTTTTTTCACGAACTTTTGGGGGATATTGCGACGGAATTACCCATTTTTTCACAAATCTTTTGACATAATTTGCCGAAAAATAGTCGGTATTTCGTGATTTTTAATGAAATTTGTCGTTTTTTCGCGATTCTTTGACGAGATTACGCATCCCTTGGGATGCGTAAGAGCTATTTTTTCGTGTCCCGTCGCCGATCTTTTGTGTAATTTACGCGCTATAGCGTGTCTGCGGCATCCCTGAAAAAAAAGAAAAAAGAAAAAAAAAACTAATCACTCTTAATCTAATCACCCACAACTAATCAATCTAATATCGTGATTATCGCTCAAAATTAGCTGATTTTTAACGAATTTCTCCGTTTTTCCTTGATTTTTTGGCGAAATCTGCCGTTTTTCGGGAAATTTTTTTTGACAAATTTGCTGGTTTTTTTTGTGATCTTTTGAAGAAATTTGTCTTTAATCGCGATTGACGATTTTACGAGATACGCACCCCAAGGGAGGCGTAAGAGCTATTTTTTCGCGTCCCGTCGCCGATCTTTGCGTAATTTACGTGCTATAGCGCGTCTGCAGCATCGCTGAAAAAAAAAAAAAAAAACTAATCAATCTAAATATCGTGATTATCGCTGAAAATTAGCTGATTTTTAACGAGTTTTCCCATGATTTTTTGACAAAATCTGCGGTTTTCCAGGATTTTTTTTTTTTTTTTTTTTTGACAAATTTGCTGTTTTTTTTTGACGAAATTTGTCATTTTTCGTGAATTTTTTGTCAAAATTTACTGTTTTATCACGATTTTTTGAACCATATTTGTTATTTTTTCGCTATCTTTTGTGGGAAATCTGTCTTTTGGGGGGATTTTGTGACGGAATTACCCATTTTCTGGCAAATCTTTTGACATAATTTACCGAAAAATAGTCGTTTTTTCATGATTTTTATGGACGCGTAAGAGCTATTTTTTCGCGGCCCGTCGCCGATCTTTTGTGTAATGCATGTCCGCAGCATCGCTGGAAAAAAAAGGTACCGATTTGCATTCCAGTTTTCGGAACGTTCCGGATACTGGGATGCCGGATAACGGATCCTATTCTGTATTTATATATTGGTATATAACCGAACCAAGGAATAGGTCTACATCTATTTATTTCCTGCCAGTGAAAAGGCGTTGCTAATAAATTAGAAGTGATATGTAAATGAGATTCAATCTCAATAATTTACCACTGCAGTACATTAAGAAAAATTAAATTGTCTCACGACAAATATTGTGCTCTTCTTAACTCTTATAAAACAAAATAAGATATTGAAAGCTATTACAGTCTTGTGGACCATTTCTGAAAACACTGCCTATTTTTTCAGTTCAGTAGATTTAAATATGAATATTGGGTGTAAACTAAACCGACGTAGTGCGAGCAAACTCACTTTTCTGCGTCATCAGCTATCATTGAAAAGCCAAAATGCTGACGAGCTAGGTGCCACACGACCTGTAGTAACGGACATTGACATCAGCCAGAATATTGGACAGTTTGGGCATTTCTGACCTAGTGCGTACTGGCATCGTGTCCGGATGCCCTTCAAGATGTGAGCTTTACCTCTCAAAACTGTCAATTGAATGCTATTGACAGAAAAAAATTCGGCATGACAAAACAAACCAAAGACCACTCTATCGTTTTAGTCATTCGCTTTAGTCATTTATAAAAGATTATGATCATGACCGTTTTCTTTACATTGTGATGGGTGTAAAAACAAGACTACATCACTAAACAGCAACAGTAGAAAAATCATAATAGAAGCAGATTAGAGCTTGAAAAAAGAGCTTGTTTCCGATTACATGGGCCACATATATGTAAATTCTGTGAGAGTGCCAAATTACTTGAAAACATGACGTACATTTTTTTTGTCATGTCTTAAAATACATGTAACAAAGTTGGTTGTGACGGAATATCTGTTAATATAGATGTTAAAGAATGTGTTATTCGAAATATGGAACTGATCTTTAAGCGTCCACTACAATGGTTTTTGTGCTAGTGACACACCAATGAGTTCCACTACGTCATCTTTTCGCAGCGTGGAGGGAACCACCCGCGGTTGGTCACAAATATTTCACTGGTGAAAAAAAAATATTCGTTACATGTGAGAAGCTTTGTGCATTTTCATTTATGTCCGTAGATGAATTCTAAAAGCACATGAATGAAATCACACAGTCTGTAATCCTAATCACTACATTAAGTAATATGTATATTTTCCATTTACCAGCTTTTGACCTTTTGCGAAGGATTACACAGATTTAATTAAATAAGAAAATGTGTCGAACTTCCACTAAGTGAGGGAACGACATGATTTCAGCAGCAATAGTAAATCCAGTAATCTTTTTTGTGGCAATAACAGTTACTATCAATAATATCTATTCACGCAACGCTCATGCTGCAAAACTAATAATCAAAATAGTCATGGAAGCATTTTCTGTTGTGTATGGACAATATATAAGAGACGGTTTTATAAAAATCGAACTAAATTACAAAAATACGAAACGTCATTATCGCCAAATATCTTGTTGATGATTTTTCTTGATTTAATAATAAATAAGCTGTTAAATAAGAAACTAAAGTTTTAATCTTGGAATCAAATAAATATCCACTCATTGCAATAAATGTTAAATTTTTTTACCGTAAAAACGTTCAATTACATAAATTTGAGCCACATTGTAGCAGATTTAAATTTTGGAATTAATTTTTTTAATTATTTTGTCATACTCAGCATATAATATAACATCTTTTACGCATAGGCTAGTTTTGGATAATTTTTTAAACTATTATTTTGAATCAAAAATCATCTAGCCAAAATTATGTCTTTTTTCACTTTTTTTCGAAATTCAACCTCTTTGTGGCAATAGTAAAATTTTAAATTAATTTTTTTAATTATTTTTCCCTTAATCTCCATCCAAGAGAACATCTTTTCCGCATAGGTAGGTTTTGACACTGTGAAAAAAAAATTTTCGATCCACCCTAGTGAGCAGCTACATGCACAGATTAGTATTATCCATGCAACACATAGTAGATAAAAAACTACAGACTCAATTAACTTTATCATTAAAAGAATTTCGCTTTAATTGTCCTGTATTCTATGTAGTAATTAATGAGTAAAAAGTTTAGATCTTGCCATGAGATGAGTTAATACATCCCGTGTGCCTATCCGCAACCCATTACGTCCATCAATGGGTACTATCCAACCGCTACTGAAGCAAAATGCTCAGAAAATGTGCTCCATGATGCATGTTGGAGACAATAGCACGAATAGACAATCTGATCATGCTTTAAACTCCTATCCACTCTCGGCAGATGTGTCAACACTAAGAGCGATAAAAGCAGATATATAGCCCACACTACAGCCAATCTATAATAACCATACAATGAGAACTGAAGAGAAAATTTACCTAGTCGACTTTTCAAACACATGATGGAGGGGAAAAAATGTAGTTGCATGAAAGAAACCTCAATTAAATTGAAATTTTACTTGATGGGAGATAAAATTATGAAGTGATAGATGAAAATGAAAAGAATTTTATTATATTAAATAGAATATAAAATCTTGACTATAGAGATTGGTCAAATACATAAAATGAAAATATAAAATTAAAAGTTAAGACTGAAACATGTGGTTATCCTCAATGTCAAATTGTGATTGTCACATTTCCTATGTGATAACATAAATATACCACACACCATAGTTACTGCAATAAGATGTAAAACAAACTCATTTAATTTGACTATGCTAACTTAAACTAAATATTTTAATATAAGATGAAATAAGAAATAAAAATAAATAATACATGCATTTAATAGTATTAAATAGAAATAGTATTTTAGGTATCCAATTTATTAAAAGCAGGGATGAGATTCTTCCGCGGTTTTCAGCTTTTTTGTTATTTGCAAATGTTAAATTTTCTGATTTACCAAAAAAAATATAGAATGCGTAATTTCGTCAAAAAAATCACGAAAAGACGGCAAATTTCCTTAAAAGATCGCCAAAAAACAACTAATTTCCGACCAATTTTGTCAAAAGATTCGCGAAAGGATGGTTAATTTCATCACAAAATACCGAAAAACGGCAAATTTTGTCAAAAATCGCGATAAAACGACAATTTTTGTCCAAAAATCGCGATAAAACGGCGAATTTCGGCAAATGTTTTGCGAAAAATCACAATTGCGAAAAACGGCAGATTTCGTTAAACGATCGCGTAAAAACGGCAGATTTCATTAAAATATTCGCAAAAAATGGCAAATTTTTGAAAAAAAAAAAAAACTTCAAATTTTGCCAAAAGATTCCAACAAATGACAAGATTGCATGAAGAGATAGTGTTAAAACTAAAAATTTCATCAAAGGGACTCTGAAAAAAGCTAACCCAAAAATTAATTTTCAAATTTTTTTTTTTTTTTTTTTTTTTTTTTGCCTCATCAAATACAGACTTTCCTGCTCCAAAATCCATTTTTGACACCTCTAAATCTTTCTCAATGAATGTGACTTCTGAAAGCACCCATTCATTGAACAAAAAATACAGTTATATTCAACAAAAGTATCCTTTTTTTTCACCAAAAATGTTTTTTTCAATAAATCAGTCTTGCCCTTTTTAAAAAGAAATGCAAACATGTTATCTTCTACACTCAAATAAGCATTAATTTATAATTAAATTTGTATCTTGCACATTTATTTTTTTAAAAACAAATGAAATTTTTCTCAATAGTTTTAAAAAATAATATTGATTTTAATTATTCATTAATTATTGTTAAAACAAAAATTATTGCATTTCAATCTTCTTTTCCAAATGAACAAGTTCAAGTTTTGCATCTAAAAATGACTTATCAGTGAGGACCCACTTTTGTAAAAAAGAGACCCAGAATTTAAGTTCTGGGTCCTGGAGACCCAGGATTTTTAAAGTCCAGCGACATCACTAGATATCTTTAATGTGAAATATCCAAGAAAAAAGCAGGATAAAGAAATTTACCTTGTGCAAAAGCAAAGCTAAAAAACAAAGAAAATTTCTATTTTTTTTTCCCTAATACTTAACCAAAAGTTTCTTACTGTTACAAAATTTCAATAAAAAAAAATATTCATGCCAATAACAGGGTTTTATTAATGTACTGTATCTTAATAAACTAAATTTTCATTAGAGTAAGTATAAATATTTTCTGCAATTCACGTTAATAATTTTCTTTTAATTTAATTTACCAAAAGCTAAATTGTATGTTATATTTTAATACAATTATATTTGTTGCGATTGACATTCCTGTCATTGCTCAAAAGTCGTTCGCGCAGTTTTCAGCTTTTTTGCTTTTTGGTCAATCTCATCCCTGTAAAAGTTAGGTACAAGTTAATCATGCAAATTAATTAAATTATATTAATAGAATTAATTGATGTAACTATACAATTATATATACATTTGTGTCAATGAATATCCTGTGTAAAATGTTTTGCAATTTAGTAAATGCCTCTTCCCCTTTGTTTTTTTATTATTAGTAAATAACCATTGCATATTATCCAGACAACTCTGCCCTCCTCCATACTCTCCTCCGTATGAATTTTCTAGGAAAACCATCATTTAGTGCATCATAAATTAGCCTTTTAAGGCGCAACACTAGGCTCAGAAAAAGACCCAGATGATAATGTAAAATCTATGGGGCGTTCTTTTCAAACATTTCGCCCAAATTTTAATATTTTTACATGATTTTTTTGCACAAGATAGCTGAGGACGATCCACAACCGGCCTAGTTTTTACTTTTTCAGTTTTGGTTTCAGATTAAAAAAAAAAATAATACTTTAATTTTCGAAATTGGTTCTGAAATTGAAACTATCGTAATATAAAAAATTCATAAGCAAAATCGAAAAAGTAAACACTATGCCGGTTGTGGATCGTCCTCAGCTATCTTGTGCAAAAAAACATGTAAAAATATTAAAATTTGAGTGAGATATTTGAAAAGAACGCTCCCATAGACTTTACATTATCATCCGGGTTCTTTTTCTGTACCTAGTGTGGGGCCTTAATATTTGCATTAATTAGATGAGAAGAACATAAACATTTTATTCTTCATGAATGGTTAAGGATTATATTACCATTTACAGAATTATGAAGACAGGATTTAAAATTAGTAAATGTATTAACTTTAGAATTAAATTCATTCCGTTTGTCATATATGAGGACCCCAGAAGTCAAGGGGTACAAGTGACAAAATTTCGATTTAGAGTAAATTGAGTTTAAAGATAATTGATGTTAAATTGGAACATCAATAGCAATTGAATGAATAGAAATAGGAAATTTCTGCTTGTTGCATTCTGGTCTTTGAACTCTTCTTTCAATAACTGTCAAAAAATAAAGTACAATTTTCTTTAAATGTATAATTAATCAATATTGTTTGTTTTTCCAAAAAAGTGGTTTGCCCCTATAACTCAGCAAATAATAGGAAAATCACTTATATTTCTTTACCTGAAATAAAAAAAACATATTTTTAGGTCGTCTGTGTATTTAGTTTATTTTTTTTCAATTTTGTCACTTATACCCCTTGGCTTCTGGGGTCCTCATATATATCAGTTATTAATTTGTTTTCATTTAATATAATTTTAAGATCTAAAAAGTTAATGGTATTGTTAGAAAGCAGTTTTTTTGTGATTTCTAAATTAGCTGGATAATCTACTGGAAATTGAGATATACTGGTATTATCAGTGTCAATTAAAATTGTATCATCAATATCTTGATATAAAGGTATTTTATTTTTAATATATTTATGTTCATAATGATATAAGTCTGATAATATACTAGATATAGAACCACCTTTTGGTATACAGACCTTTTTTATTTATATTATGTTACCTTGCATTATATTATAAGAGTTTCCCCCAGAGGGTTTCAGGAGGGCGCTCCGCCCCTCCTGCCCTTTAGTTTAAAAACTAGCGCCCCTCTTGTCCCTCATCCAAAAACTAGCGCTCCTCTTGTCATTCATTCAAAAGAAATAGCTCCCTTCTTGCTCCACATTTGAAAAAACGCAGCCCTCTAGCGATGATTCCGAACGCGCCACAGCGTGTAAAGTATGCAAAAAATAGCCTCATACGCGTCCCGTGAGACGGGTAATTTCGTCAAAAAAATCTCAAAAAAAAAAAATAAATAAAATAAGCATGTTTGTTAAAAATTGCGAAATAACAACTAATTTCCGGCAAGATTTGCAAAAAAAAAATGGATAATTTCGTCCCAAAACGGCAGATTTCCTCAAAAAGATCGTAGAAAAACGACACATTTCTTCCAAAATCGGGATAAACAAAAAAATTTGTCAAATGTAGCAAAAAATGTCAACTTTCGTAAAAAAAAAAAAAAAAAAAAGAAAAAAGAAAGAAAGAAAAAGCGATAAAAAGGCAGATTTCGTCAAAAGATTTGCGAAAAAACAGCAAATTTTGTCCAAAAATCGCAATAAAACGGAAAATTCTGTGAAAAGTTCCATCTTTTAGCGATATTTTCATGAGATTTGTCGTTTTTTTTGCGATATTTTCATAAGATTTGACTTTTTTTGCGATATTTTCACGAAATTTGACTTTGTAATTTTTTTAGCAAAATATGCCGTTATTTGCGATCTTTTAACAAAATCTGCTGTTTTTTGCGATCTTTTAAGAAAATTGCCATTTTTTCCTCTTTTTTTTAAAACAAAATTTAGTGCCCTTAAAAATGGAAAAGAGCCCTCAAAAATGCAAAAAGTGCCCTGAAAAATGTAAAAAGTGCCCTTTTCAGAACAGCAGCGCCCTGCCCTTTTTTAAACCTGGGGGAAACTCTGTTATAAAATTACACTGGTCTAAAAATTTTGGCTTTAAAAAAATATTCTTCGAGCAAAATAGCTTTCTTATCAATCTTGACTATACATGCTGAATATGAAAACAAAAATTATTTATTTAGTTTCCATTTATTAAAAATTAAAAAAAAAAATTATACAAAAAATATATATAATGACACTATTATTCTGTTCATTAGTAGAATTTTGACTTTTTTTTTTTAGCTGCTCTCTTATATTCTGTTTCTTAAACATCTCGATAAATAGTCCAACAATAATCCACCAACATTGAAATGTTCTGCATACCCTGATATTGTTTCATTCTGTTTATAAGTAATGTTAAGAACTCCCATCAAATCACAGATATCTTTACAAAAAAACTATAGAGAGAGCCATGTTACACATATCTCATCATCATAACACATCTTTCATCATCTATACTGATTCAAATAATTCTATTGATGCATTAAAATCTTTTAAAAAACATTCTTATGTCTCAGCCATTCTGGATTCTTTTATTAATTTGTCTAGACATGGTTATAATATTTTATTTTGCTGGGTACCTGGACACATGGGCATCCCTGGTAATGAAAAAGCTGATGAAGTGGCAACACTTGCTCGTAATCCATTACATCATAAATTACCATTCTCAGACGTTAAACTAGATATTAAACATTTTATTCAAAATAAATGGCAAGAAGACTGGAATTTAGAATACAATAATAAGCTGCATCGTATTAAACCTACAATTGTGACCTGGTCTCAGATTTATCCAAGGAAAACT
Source organism: Maratus speculifer (assembly GCA_964019185.1). Classification (NCBI taxonomy): domain Eukaryota; kingdom Metazoa; phylum Arthropoda; class Arachnida; order Araneae; family Salticidae; genus Maratus; species Maratus speculifer. The sequence continues at coordinate 144,744,423 of OZ025292.1, read as the reverse complement.
GACGTTCTTTTGACTCATCTGAGAATTGGACACACAAGAATCCCACATAGACATCTCTTGCTTCGGGAGGATGCCCTATGTGTCCTCACTGTCATTTTGATATCTTGACCATACATCATATATTAACTGATTGCCCGAGTCTCCAACACTTGTACAGAACCTATTTTAATTCTTCCTCGGCACTCTTGACAAACCTCATTGGGGAGACACCTCATGAAGCACTTTTTACCTTTTTAAAACATGCTAGACTTTATTCTGACATATAATTTCTTCATTTGTATCATTGCTTTTTATGACTTGAACTCTCTTAGCACTTTAACGACATCTGGATAGGGTAGTATTTTAATTCTTACTTTTGCCTGACTGTATCTGGATAAAATACCCCATCCAGACAATCTTTTTTTTTTTTTTTTTTTTTGTCTCATCTTTATTTTATCTTTTTACTCTTTGTTTCGGCGCAGCATATCCCTCAAGAGATTTTGTGCCACTAAAATCCATACAACCAACCAACCTTTACAAAAAACTAAACTTTCAGCCATTTCAAAATATTTTGTCAACTCTTTTTGTCTAGTATGGAAAGCTGTTATAGCCACACCAGTTTCTAAAAGGTTCCACTGTTGCAGTCTTGAGCCTAAAAGTTCTACTTTGTTCTTTGGCAATTCAAAGTCCCTTACAAGATCATTTAACCCTTTCCGGCACACTACTCTTTAAAGTTGGAATTTAAAGGAAAAAAAATTAGGCAATCTCTTTAGGCCTAGAGGAGTACACGGGTATTGTTTTGTAAAGATTGCACTAACCATTTTAATTATACAGCTGTTGCCGAAGTGGTCACCTCCCATAAGTAAAGCATTGATAAGCGCAGTGAGAAGAGCATTACTGTGAAGCGCGTATTACAGTAAAATATTTTACCTATTATTTAAAAACAGCAGAGTTTGATCTCTATGGTGCTGCCATCTAGAACTCATAAGAAATATTTAAAGTAGCCATTAGAGTAGTTTTTAAAATATTCACAGTTTTTGTGTCTCTAAACAGGAGGAACTTTAGGTGTTGCCGAGCCGGCAACACTGCGCGTTAAGGGGTTAATTCAGCTTGCATTATTATGTGTGACTGTGTTGATGTAATAGGTATATTTCGTATTCTGACATTGGGGAAATTGATGGTAAAGTAGATGTGATTTCATCTTTGTTGTCATCAATCTTAAAAGGTTTCAGGATTGGGTGAAGATCGCCATGCAGCAGAGGACGACTAGCGATGGTCTATTTGGATAGACTATGGCATATAATATAAAACATCATTTTAAAATATTAAATTATTTATAAATGCTATAAGTGATTTATTAAACTAAAATAATATGGCAAATAATACTTTTTAATTTTACATGTTTCATTGCTCTGACGGCAACTTTTTCAAAAACAATAAATGATGAAAAGGGAAATTTCCACTAAAAAATTTAGCGGATATTTTTTTAGCCATATTATTTTAGTTTAATAGGTCACTTATAGCATTTATAAATAATTTAAATCTATGGCATTTTATTTTAGAAACACCTTTTCCAAACACATGGGTTGTCAGTCAAAAATAACAATCAGTTACGTGATTTGTGGATTCCCGCCACTGCATTGGCACTGTAAAATGTTTTTTTGTCATTTAGCCAATTTTTTAAACCTGTAGCACACAGATTGCATCAGAAATGTTGAATCCAGCTTTTGTCCTGGTGTTTTTTGTCTTCATTAAAGTAGTAAGAATAGGCTTTTTTTATTGTTGGCGATATAGAACAACTTTGTTTATTAAATATCACGTTGCCACGCCACCTGGAGAACCTGGAAAACCAGGAAAACACAGGGAATTTTAAGTCTCCTCCCAAAACAGAAAAAATCCAGGGAATTTTTAAAAAAATCCTAAAAAATCTGGAAAACACAGGGGATTAAGTAATGGCAAATTATAACATTTCTAATTAGCCTTCATACACGCATATATTTTTTCACACTCAACATGGAATAAATGCGTTGCAGTACAGGGAAAATACAGGGAATTTTTCAAGATTAGAGTGGCAACCCTGTCAAATCATGTTGCTGTTTTTTAAATAGAACATTTATTATATGATGTGGATTTAATACATATATATTATTAAAAAGTTATATATTGTTAAAGGGGGGGGGAGAAATGCAACAGAAAGTGAGTACAAACCGCACCAAATTAAGCAAATTTCTTCAAAGCATTGCAGGAAAAGCGCAAATCGCTCCAAATTATCCCCCCCCCCCCCCCCCCCAAAAAAAAAAAAAAAAAACACTAATCAAACGGTCGCAGACAAAATGTGATTTTTTTCTGAAGATTGCGAGAGATAACGCGATTTTCGTGTACAAGTTGCAGAAAAATACTCAAATTTTGTCAAAGAATCGTGAAAAATGCTTGAATTTATCAAAAGATCATGGAAAATACGCGCATCTTGTCGAAAAATCGTGGAAAAGAGGCGAATCTTATTGAAATATCAGAGAAATACGAGAACTTTGACGAAAGAACGAAGAAAATATGCGAATTTTCTTGAAAGAACGCGTAAAATATATTTGTTTTTTAGAAAGATTGCAGAAAATAAATCTATTTTGGAGAAAGAACGCGGAAAGTAAATCTATTTTGCAGAAAAATCGTGGAAAAAATGCGAATTTTCTCGAAAGATCAGAAAAAATATGCAAATTCTGACGAAAGATCGAGAAAAATACCCGAATTTTAACAAAAAATCACGGAAAATATGTAAATTTTGACGAAAAATCGCAAAAAATATGTAAATTTTAAGGAAAGATTGCGGAAAATACGCAAATTGTGACGAAAGATCGTGAAAAATAATTTATTTTGTCGAAAAAAGGTGAAAAAAAATTGCGAATTTTGCTAAAAGATCATGGATAAATGCAAATTTCATTAAAAAGACTGTGAAAAGTAAGATTTTCGTCAAATGATCAAGGAAATATGCTAATATCATTAAAAAATTGCAGAAAAACGCAAAATTCGTCAAAACGCTGCAAGAAAATACAAATTTTGTCAGAAGTCCGTGGAGCGGTGAAAGTTCAGCTTTTTTCTTGCTGAGCCTGTAGCATGTCTGTTTATTCTAGTGTGAAAAGTCTTACGCCAAGTAGTCATTATATCTGCGGTTTAGCCTTAAAAAAATGCCAGGAATTGAGTTTGAAAACCTAGTTCTGCAGATTTACTAATTTCATTACATACCAAGGATATACTATTATTTTTTACTATTATTCTTTAATACTCTTATTTTTGAAGACTTTTATTTACCTTAATTTATTTTTATTTTCATCGAATATATACGGCGGATAAATTTTTAAAATGTGGTATAAGTACAAAAACCCAGCACAAATATTTACGCATTGGCCTTGGCACGATTTTTTTCTGATGCCAATGTGTCAGAAACCACATTTTCAAATACCATTTACATATATATTTTTAAGTTATTTTCTATTATTTTGAAGAAACAATAAATAGGAAAAAGCTCAATTTGCTTATTTTCTATATTTCTTCAGTTAAAATTGTCTTGATCCATTAATCAATATTTCAAAATGTCTCTTTATTATAAAAATCATGCTTCATATTTATTATTTTCTGTAAATGATTCTTTTTCTTGGTACCAAATGTTTCAAAATCTCAGTTTCACTTCCAATATGAAGTCTTAAATATGCTGTGTTTAATTCTTACCAGGAAAAAAAATCAAAATTATTTTTCTTTTTTTTATCACGTAGAAATGATTAAATGCTACAGAAAATATGTCCAATGATCTCTAGATTTATTTTATTTTATTTTTTTATTTTATTTTATTTTATTTATTTATTTTTTGATTGGAGGAATTTTTTACTTAATTAGGTGCTCTGAAGTAAATTTTTGGCAGCGGGTACAAAATGTTGGAAAATGTCTAGTCAGTAACTCGTTCAATGTTAAATCCTGTATTAAATTAACATTAAGGAATCACACTGGAAATAAATATAGCATGGCACTGCTGTGCTATGCTATAATTAACTTTTGTAACTACTGTCGGATCCCGATTTAACGATCCCAAATTTGATGAATTTCACAATTTAACAGCTTTTTTTAATTTCCCCCCCAACTAAAATGAAGACAAAAACTCCCATTTAATGAATAATAAACCACAAATTAACATTTTCAATAGCAAAAAAAATAATAATAATTGTTAGTTTGAGTCAGAAAAATATTGTAAAGTTAAATACAGAAAGTTACTTATGAGAAAAATATAGCATCAGACGAAAATGAAGGGAAATCATACAAAGTCGATGTTTTTCAGTGCTATATATTTTGTGAGAGAATCTTGGGACTAAGTTTAAATAAATACGATTGAAAAAAAAATCCTGCTTTCTAATAGAAAGTAGGATTTTCAGGCACTCATGTGGAGAGTGATAAAAATGATGAAGATATCGCTTAGCAGAAGAAATTGTATGAAAACATATCTCTTCTGAGATAGACTTTAATAATGATGTCGCATGTGATGACAGACTACCTTCTTGTGTAATTGAAGTTAATGAAATAGTTTGTCAGAACCAATGAATAGCAATTCTGATGCAGATATCAATCATGGAATTAATTCCCATTAAAACTGTTATTTTTTCTCATGATTTACATGACTTGGAAACTGTGAAAATATACCTCATACAGCAGGGCTTTAATGACTCAATATTTTCTTCTCTCCATAAAATCTAAAAACAAGTTTTTTGAGTCAGGGATAAAAAAAAATTCTCAAACATCTTCTTACAACCACAGTACTTTAAAAATCAAATTACTGATAAACTTGAAAATAAAAATGTTAGGCATTGTTTTAATTAATCTCCAATTTGCATTAAAACTTAATTATATTAACATTTTCAGAACATTCAATAATGCATTTAAATTTTCTTTCTCTGTACAAATTGCTTTAATCAAAACTAGCATACCCAGCCCGCTTCGCCGGGCTTAATTTGAAGGTTTATTTAATAATTTATGTGTATGGTACGCTTCCCGGACCATCGGCACTCCACGTGCGTCGGGTGAGCGTCAGAACAAACTTTCAGCATATACATATGGGTGGTTGTACTTGAATGCACAGACCTGCGCGTTTTTTTCTATCTTGCTTTTATACCTCTGGACCGAGTTGGCGCATTGCCAAGATTTGCTTCCTCTGGACCGAGTTGGCGCATTGCCAAGATTTGCTTCCTCTGGACCGAGTTGGCGCATTGCCAAGATTTGCTTCCTCTGGACCGAGTTGGCGCATTGCCAAGATTTGCTTTCCCCTGTGCCTCAATTAATTAATTAATTAATTATCCTCGGAATTCCTTTTATTTATAGAGATTTTACTTCAATTTTTAACTAAAATATTATTTATTGAAAATATAATTAATAATCATTTTTTAAAAATAAATAACAAATGGCTACTTAATCATCACTTTAAAATCGTAAATATTAAGTTATTTAAAAGTTCAAAATATTCTTTAAAAATATATCTTAAATTATAGTAATTTCATTAATAAATTTGTAATCAATAGTACTCAACACAATATATCCATTAAAGCTAATGTTTATTTATTATTTAATTAATGTAAATATTGTTTTAAAATTTCTAAATTAGAAATATATTCTAATAATAATCACTTCCGATAATTCCTTTTAATAATCTCCCGAAATAATATTTTTCAAAGTTATTTTAATATTAAATATTTTCTTATTTTCTCTTAAAATTATAATAATTAGGTTTCAAATTTAAATCACTTTAGCATAATTTTTTATCATTTTTCACCATAACTTTTCAAGTTATTCATTTTATAAAGTTGCCTCTTATTTAGCATGTTCAAATGGCACACGCAATTGTTTTCTTGTTTTGCAAGTAGCCATCTTTGTTTTCTTCTTCTTCCAAAAAATAAAAAACTTACTGTCACTATAGCATCCATCTCTGGGACGTCATCAGTCATGTTCGCTTTGAGAACCTTCTAGAACATTACTGTATTGGTTGGTTGAAGAATAAAATGTCCCTTCTGGCAGGATTTCATGGTCATGCATCATCATTTCAGATTGTTGAAATAAAATCCTCGTCACTCATTGGTGGATTGAGGATGGCGTCCCAGCTCGGAGTTTGAATTTCTCTGATTTATGTGACAGATTTTCTGTTGCAATCGGATGGGTAGAACGCGAATTTGAGGGCAGGGGCTTCGGTCCACCGTCTCCCGCTCTTTATTTTAGCCAGCTTATGGAGTTTGAGCAGCTTTTTTTTTCTCTCTGGATAGTGAAAGATTTCACTGAAATTTGATAGATTACTTTACCAATTTAGCACAGAGTAAATTGATTTTGTTACCTCCAGTCCCTCTCTCTGATTATTAATTTAAATCTCTTATATAAAAGAATCTTCAAAGAATTTAAGCAATAGCATCTGAATTATCACTTAAAAGAACAGTACGTGAGTGACGGTTATCTTCTGACGAACACTTACAATAGAGGTTGGATATTCCCCTAAAGGTAGCCATCATCTGACATTCCACTGCTGAAATCTGCTAGATTAGTATTTGCGTTCATCGGGACATCATCTATGGACTTGTGTTCATCATTTTATCACTTTTGAAAGACTACTTTGGTGCCTCCAACTATCATTGTTTGTCTTCTACTCTGGTTAAGTGATGCAACATGTTTCCATCTAGCATCGTGTACCCTCAACTCTGATTAAGTGATCCAAACTGTTAGCTGACGAACTGTTGAAGTTCTTCATCATCCATTGTCTATTGAACTTAAAATTATAAAATCTTCCATAGTATATACAATTCTGGATGGAACTGTGTGAGTCTTCGGTAGCACCATATTTTAACATAAATACATTTTTAGTGATGTATCCTAGTTGGCTAACTAATTTTTGTTCTAGGTTTAGATTAATGTTTTGAATACATGGATGTCTTTCATGAGATGTTGGGGTGAGTGTTTCTTAGTTTTTTCTTTTTCAGCCAAGTTTCATCTTCTGAGGAAATTTAAATACAATAGACTCCCTTAAATCCGTAAACGCCAAATCTGCAACTCTCTAAAATCTGCTCATAATTTACAGATGTAAACAATGAAACATTCAGTTCAGATGTCGAGTCAAAATTTGATATTTTTATTTTTATATCAATTCTATATATATTTTAATTTGTAATTTTGATTAATATTACTGAATTCATGTGTTTTCATGAAGGAAGAATAAATTACTTTGGAAAAAAATTAGATATTGCTGATATCACTGGTAATCACAATCTTTATACCAAATATATTTATGTATTAACCAAATTTTTTTGGTTTTTAAGTTTGGCTAAACCTGAACCAAATATATTTATGTATTAACCAAATTTTTTTGGTTATTAAGATTGGCTAAACCTGAAATAAAACTTCCTTATTTTATGATTTTGATGTGAATTAGTAATCTTTATAAAGCAAATTTCATATGAAAAATGAATTATTTTTATAATAAATATTTTATCATACATTACTGATTATTAACCTGATCTTTGCTTTTAATATTTTAATCATGTTGAAAATTATCTAAATTTTTATTATTTTAGCTTATTACTTATTTTAATATTTTATTACATTGTAAGCCTTCATAATAATTTTGATTTCATTGTTAATTATATTCAAATTGCTATTTAAAAAAACAAAAACAAAGCAATGACCAGAAATCTGCAAAATTCTAAAATCCTCAAAACTTCTGGTCCCAAGCTGTGTGGATTTGAGGGAGTATACTGTATTAAAATAATTATAACTCTTAATTCTTAATTTCGTAGAATTAAAATTTTAATATTTCATTGCTATTATGCCGCTATTCGTCACAGTCAGATTTTGTTTGGGGGAATTATCCATCGAGCAGTGCAATAATTAGATTTTAAGTTCTAGTTAGTGTTGGTATAATTTTGAGTTTTTGCAGTGCTTTGGTGATGGTTTCGTAGACAAAAATTTAGAAAAAAATAACATGTTGCAAAGTTTAAAAACTATACAAACATTAAAGTAAAGTTAAAATAATCAATGTTTCGATCTTCATTTGAGATCATCATTGGGGAAATGTTATACTGCTTGCAAACAGACTAAAACCATATTCCAATGTAAAAGTCACTTTCACTATTAATATTACAAATTATTGTTTGCTGTATTTTTAGTTGGTGAATTAAAAGTATACAATTTCTTATAATGGATATTTTTGTGTAGTGGCATGTTAGAGCTTTTCCATCTAGTAAGTACAGAATATTTTTATTTTTTTTATTTATTTTTTTTATTTTTTTGCGTTGGACTCCGATTTTACGAATAACTCCAATTTGAGGAATAAAGCTTATGGTCCCAATGAATTTGTTAAATCAGGGTCCGACTTCAATAAATTTTGCTTTCTAATGATTTTTTTTATTTTTTTTTCTTTTTGTAAAATGCGCATTTAAAATCTTAATGAATTAAAAAAAATATGAAAGTTTTTTTATGAAATAGAATTTCTAAAATGGCAGTTTTTTTAATAAAATAGAATTTTGTGTAAGGTTTATGTGGAATTTTGTCAAGAAAACCTAATTTTTTTGCCAAGATTAACTTCTGTTTACTATTACTGTTTTGAATTTTGTGTGTATGTTAAAAATTTTAGGGAAACAAATTCTTTGTTTTATACTTATGTTCCAGATTTGGTTGAGTTAAAGAAGGAGATTGAAGAGAAAAAATCTGAAATAGAGTCACTTAGTAAGGAACTTCGAAAAAAAGAATTGGACTTCAATAATTTAAAGAATAAAAATGAGAAATTGATTCTTAATATTGAAGAGCTTGAATCACAAAGGAAAAATCTGGAAGAAAAACTTATTGAAAATGAGAGTGAGTATAATTTGTTATTATCGATTCAGTTAAAATAATAATCAAACAAATTATTTCACATTTAACTATATAAATATATGGTGTTTCTTCCTCCAAGACCATATAATTTAATTATAGACAGATTCCATTTTCACATGTTTTACTGTATTAAAATGCTATAGAGGAAAGTTGAATTATGTGTTTTAAATTTTATACAATATTACAAAATTTATATTTTAAAGTACTGAATTTCTGTTTCAGTTAATTTTTGCTTATTGTAGGACAGTATTGGGGAAAAGTTCTCTCCCATATAAATGATGAAATTTGTCTTTCAGAATTTTATGTGTAAAATTTCCAAGTTTCATTAGTGTGGCATAAAGGGTTCTTGCTGGTTTTTGATTAGCATTAGCAATTTGGCAAATGAAAAATAAAAAAACAGTCACCAAATAAAAATAAAAAAAATGATAGCAAAGTAGACTTCACATGAAACACTGAAAAATCTATCTTTAACCCTTTATTGTATCCACTTTTATCAAAATGTTCTCAAGTGTTCTATTTTTTTGTAATTGCTTATGAAATAGGAATTCCTTAATATAATATAATCTATTTTTCGCAGCAAACGCAAATTTTGTCCAAATATCACGAAAAAGCATAAATTTTGTCAAAAAATTGTGAAAAAATACAAATTTTGTCAAAATATTGTGAAAAACAATAAATTTTGTCAAAATATCATGAAAAAACGTCAAATTTTGTCAAAATATCATGAAAAAAATTATTCATGAGCAGGAGGGGGAAAAAAAACAGTTCCAGGAATAGATTTTCTGCCCTTTACAGACAATGCATAGTGGTGTTAAAATTTCTAAGGATAAAAGTGCCTTATTTTTAAAAGTACTTCCCTTTTATGTTATCCCAAATACTTCAGTGGTTTGAGAGCATGTAACATAATGCGAGGGACTGGAAAGACAGCATTTGTCCTTAAGTTCTGCCGACTGTTTTTAAAGTTTCTACTTGTGTTGTAAATTGCAGTAAAAAATTCTGCTGCTGGGAAATATGCCAATATTTTTATAGCCTGATTTTTATCATGTTTCAATACATTTTATAAACTCGCATGATGTTATATATTCACATGCTTTTCATTTATTATATTTCCAATATGATATATTATAAATTATATTTGCTTTTCATGAAAATCCATCAAGCTATTTATTAAAATTTCCATTTTTTATGTGGAAAACTTGCTATAGTAAAGTTATGACATAATATTAAATTTTTCTTAAATTTGTCGAACTATTTTTTTTTATATTTATTTATTTTTTACATGCAAATCTTGTTGTAGAAAGAATTTTATTGTGTTTCTTATTTGTAATTATTGGTAACTACTATAACGAAAAATGTTTATTTTTGCTATTACTGTTCTGTAAGAACTGGTTTTTTCAGAGCCATTTTAAGGCAGTATTCAAAATTTTGAACCCTTTCCATTTTCACCCCCTGTGACTAATTTTGTTCACTTGCAATTCCCATCGAGATATTAACCATCTCAATGCATTAGGCAAGTTGCATATTTGCGACTTTTATAATGCAGGCAAAGCTTAGTACATACATACATATATAAACTTTTTAGCTGGAGATGTTTTGAAGTTCTTGGGGTCATATAATGAAAAGTTATGAAGAAATTTTTCAAAAGTTCTACCATGGATATGATTGCAATAAATAGTATTACTTATGAAATCTACCTAAATAAACATAAATGCTTACGAATTTTTATAAATAGTTTAAAACTCAATTCTTTTACCATGAAAAAAGTTACCATTCATTCATTATTATCATAATCAGCATTTTCAAGCAAGCCCTAAAAATCTTTTTTTTTCATTGGTACATAGATATGAATATCGACATTGTGTAAATTGCCATAAAAAATGGCAGCATCTCCAGTTTCATCCATCGCCCATCATTGATGCATGATTTTTTAAAAGATCAAGCAATCTTTTTTTTGTGTGTGTGTGTGTTTATGTTAATTCAAACCAAAAATAAGAGGTTTGATTTTTATTAGCAAGTCATACCAGAATGAGAGGAGTCATATTAAACAGGTTTGGCAGTACGAAAAAATGGATTTAGACATATAAATCACTACAGAGATTTTTCTTTTTAAATCTATGTACAAATAACTGCTAAGCATTTGCTCACTGAATTTTTCATCCCAATTTTTTGACATCGGCTTATAAATAAATTTCCAATTTTGAATGATTTTTCAGAGAAAAATCATACTTGGCATATACAGAGAAATTTAAAGTCATAAAAAATAAATAAATAAATAAAAACTTACAAAGCATGAAAATTGGGTGGAGTGGGATGGAAAGTGGGAACATCATACAATGAAATATTTTTTTCTACTTTTACATAATGCATGTTTTAGTTCTTTAATGCTTAAGCAGGGTTCATACAGACTCCTTAAAACTACTAAGATAAACAAAACACTCCTTAGAAACACCTTAAATTGTAGTGCTGTTTTGCACGCAAGTGATATTGCTCCCCGGGGAAAAAAAAAAAAAAAAGGCGATTGTAAAACGCACAGTAAGCCCTTTATGCATGTCATTCATCAGAAGCACAGCAGTGATTGGTTGGAATCATACTAATAGCCACCAAAGTGATTTACTTTTCACGGCCATAATTGAAAGAAAAGTGAACAGAATAATCCAGACACACCTCTAAGGTTCTAATTTCAAAAAATGATTACACTGTTTAATTTTTTCACGGCTACATATACAACTTTGATTTCTTCTTCATACTATTTATCATCCTCAATTTTGCTGATAACGGTCGATTCAGGGGGTGATTCTCGTCCGAAAATTTAAGGCATCCTTTTCCAAAAATTTGAAATTGGGTTATCAGTTGCCAACTTGTACATTTTTGCGCACGAAAAAAAACAATTGCAGAGAAATGCAAATTTCAGAAAGGATCGCCGAAAAAGCAGACATTTCATCAATATTTCGTGGAAAAACGACGATTTAGTCTATGTTTTTGTCAACGAACTTTGTCAAAAGATTGCTGAAAAGCATGAATTTCCTGTGTGGATCGCAGTTAAAATGGCAATTTCAACAAATATCGCAGATAAAATGCTAATTCCATCTGAAGACTGCAGAAAACATTAATTTAGTCTAGATTGCAGATATAATGCCAATTTCGTTAAAAGTTCGCAGGAAAAAATGCTGTTTTTGATAAAAGATCGCTTACAAATATTTTGTCAAAACATGATTGAAAAAAAACGCCGATTCCATCAAAAGATCACTGAAAAAACACCGATTTCGTCAAAAGATTGCGGGGATAAAATGTCTTTTTTGAGTAAAAAATCGTGTAAAAATGCAAATTTTGTCTAAAAAACTTCGATTTAAAAATACAAAAAAAAAAAAACATGGAAAAATGCCGATTTTGTCAAAAGATTGCAATAAATCGCCGATTTTGCTAAAATATCACAGATAAATTGCTGATTTCGTCTGAAGATCGCAGGAAATAACTTGCGGAATCCCTGCGCAATTGGGGCTATGCAAGTGCATGCCACATAAATAACAAAAGTGGTAAGCCCTTAAAATTTTTTGGACTCCTTGGATTTTTTCTTCCCAACTCTGTATGAACCCTGTTAAGTTTATCATGCTAGCTTAACTAAATTCTATATTCTTGCAGATCTCACTCAAGGTAAACTTAAAGAATTGAAATCTTCTTATGAAACAAAAGTAAGTTCAAATAAATTATTATTCCTCAATCTATTTTTTATTTATTTGTTCATTTTATTTTTAATGTTGCTTTTTTTTATTTCACCACACTTATCATAATTGATGGTTACTTCCAGCTCCACGAGAATTTGTTATTGCAGACTTTGGAAATTGAGGGTACAAAAACTAATTTAAATACATTTAAAATATTATAAAATATTTTAAACTCATATACAAAAGCGTCAATTTGTACTTTATGTCAAAACAAGTGTAAATGTAAAAGTATTAAGAAAAAGAAAGTTTTAGCATTCAATGTTGAAAATCATATATCACTTCATGACTAGAATTCGGATATGTTCATTAAAATTTCTATAACAATAGCTAAATTTAACATTGGCACTGAACTTTATTATGAGAAATTCCTAGCTTTTCTTTTTACTTTTAGTAAATGTGCAAGCTAGTGAATTTATTAAGAATAACTGTAATTTTTGCTCTATTTCTTTAAGATATTTCAAGAAAAGATTTGTATAGTGCTTAAATAAATCTATTTTTGTTGTAAACTCATATAGAATTGTATTTATGACAGGGTTGTTTGGTTTAAACCATGGTTTAAAAAAAAATGCTAGGTTTTTTTTCATCTGGTTTTTTTATGTTTTATTTTACACATTGAAAAATGCAAAATCCAAGCTATGCAGAAACTACAAGCAAAGCTGTAGAAAAATAATTAATTTCTAAAATGACAATTTTTTTAATCAACTCAACTTTTTGTAAAAACTATAAATCTATATGGCAGAATAACCAATTTTTTAAAAAATTAGCTGGTTAGAAAAAAAAATAATCTTCTTTCTTCCCTTTTTTAAGGTTTAAATAAATAAATATATATATATATATATATATATATACAGTAGACTCCCTTAAATCTGCAAACCAGAAATCTGCAACTCTCTAAAATCCGCACATATTTTATGGATGTAAACAATGAAACTTTCATTTCAGGTATTAGGACAAAATTTGATTTTTTTTAGTTTTGTATCAATTCCAAATATTTTTAATTTGTAATTTTCTTAATAATAGTCTATTCATTTTTTTTTTTTTTTTTTTTTTTTTTTTTTTTTTTTTTCATGAAGGAAGAATAAACGTTTTTGAAAAAAATTCAAGATATTCTTGATATCACTAGTAATCACAGGCTTCTTACCAAATATATTTGTACATTAATCAAGATTTTTTGATTATTAAGCATGGCTAAACTTGAAAAAAAAAATCTTTATTTTATGATTTTGATGTGAATTAGTAATGTACTTTTATGAGGCAAATTGCACTGAATAATTTTGGAAAAATACATTTAATCTTTATAATGAATATTTAATCATATACTATTGATTATTAACTTGACCTTTGCTATTAGTATTTTAATCATTTTAAAAATTATCTAATTTTTTATTATTTTAGTTTATTACTTATTTTAATATTTTATTACATTGTAAGCATTCATTATAGTTTCAATTGCACTAGTAATTGCACTCAAATTACTGTTTAAAAAATGTAAACAAAGCAATGACCAGAAATCTGCAAAATTCTAAAATCCGCACAACCTCTGGTCCCAAGCTGTGCAGATTTGAGGGAGTCTATTGTGTATATATACATATATATACACAATAGAAGGGCAGATTCAAGCTAAAAATGCACTTTTATTATTTAAATTGCTTGATTAGTTAAGATTTACTAAGGATTTGATCATTCCTCAAAGCCTCGAATATGACATTCTTAAGTAATTTTCTCCATTGATTTCTTTTTGTTATGTATACTAATGAATAAGTGACAGTTTTTTATTGGGTTAAGCCTTTGTTTTTCTTGCATTCTTACATTGGGAATGGGGATTTTGCATTATAATTTTATTCTGTTACTAACTGGGTTGGCATAGTTTAAATCAATTGGTTTTTTAGAACAAATCTAATATAATATTTCCTCATTCTTGTAATTTAAGTGTGTCAAATTATTGCATGCAAGTAATTTCTATTGTCAAATTATTGCATGTAAGTAATTTCTATTTATAAGTTTTATCTCATCAGTCACCATGAGACATAGTGAGTCTAGTCTAGGCCATGTTAGTATGCACGTAGAATGCAAATTTCATGCAATGATGAATATATCTGAAGCTATAAAGAAAACAAATTACGTAAATTTGACAAAGACAAAATGGATTAAAAATATATAATATTTAGGAAAAAAAAAAATGTTTTCCTTTGAGAAATGCAGGTTTACAGTTAATAACATAAAATGACCTTTAAGATTTCAGTCACTCTAAAAGAAAATTTTCTTGATTGGGAGAGATTATCTTTTAAGGGAAAAAAAAAATAAAACTCAAGATAGAAGTCGAATAAAAATACATTGAAAAATTTGGCACTAGGGAAGCAACTGTTTACATTTAATTAAAATATGCCATAAGATATATTAAAATCTTCTATTGCATAACCGAACTCATTACTTAGATCAGCTGAGAAAATTGAGGAAAGGGACAAGGCTTAGGTTTGCTTCAGACGTAATAGAAAGAAAATCTCAAAAAAATATCTAAAAAAGATGTAATTTTTTGTTTAGACATTTAAAAGTACTGAGCGTTAAAATATAGCGTGTAATATGGTGGCTATTTAAATGCTTTAGTGGAAGCAGTATTTATAAAACTGCTTTATATTTTAAGATCAATGTTTTCAATAGTCTAAAAAGCTATTAAATAGGTATTTTTGTTTATTTTATGATTTTTGTTTGAAGCCTTTTTTTTTTAACCTAGTAGTTTCAGAGGAGAAATGTCAAATAGCAGTACACAATACTTCTTAAAGTGTGTAGACTCTACTGCTAAATTCAAATCATTCCGAAAATTCTTTAAAAAAAGCTTTATTTTCAATAAAAGATAATTCATATAGAAACAGTATTCATGTACTAACAGAAAAATCAGACATCTCATATCACAAATATTTCAAAGAAATTATCTTGAATAGCCTTGTGAAAATAATATACATGAAGTTTTATTTATGAAACTGCATCATATATTTATTTATAGTGCTTAATAATTAAAAGATTGTATATTAAGATTTTCAAGGTAACAATGTGTCATTATGTAGAACATTTTATTTATGAAATAAAAAAGACATAGCTTTTTCTAAAAATGTTTAATATTTAAATGATTTCAATGTTACTAATTATATATTAAACAATTACATTGATTAGAATTACTTTTAAATCAAGTTATTACTTATATATTTAAAAATATTTATTTCTATTGATAAATGTACATTTATATGTAATAGGAAATCATATTAAAAAAAAAAACCCAGGTTAAACCAAGAAAACAATGATTTTTGGTTTAAAAAAAAAAAAAAAAAAAAAAAAAAAACTGTTTTTTACTAATTCTGATTTATGAAGTATATTTAGAAATTTATCTCTTGTGACTGGATCTGGACTGGACTGTGCTAAGAGGAAAATACCATGAAATTAACTTCTTTATTTATAATAAAGCTTGAAAGTTATTAAAATGAAGAATGGACCTTCTCCAGAGACTTATATATATATATATATATATATATGGAGTAAAGTACAAGGATTTGTAGTTAAAAATCACTCCTACAAAGCTATTTCAAACAATGTCATGTCTACTTGCAACTTGTTTAATGATAATATCTTATCCAATTTTAGTTGCACGGAAAAAATAGCGACAAAATGAATACTCGTATGAGAGCATCAATTTCAAATTCACTATCCATCCCGGGAGCAGAATCGGCACAACGCTGTGATGTACGTCGAAAGACTCTTTGGAAGGTCTGCAGACTATTTCTCAGTTTTCGTCAAAATTATAGCAGTTTTCGTCAAAAAAGCAATCATTTTTTCAAAAGATTGCGAAAAACGGCAGTTTTTTAAAAGATAGCGAGAAAACGGCTGTTTTCGTAAAAAATCACGAAACAATGGTGCATTTCATCAAAAAATCACAAAAAAAAAACCAGAACATTTCTTCAAAAGATTGCGAAAAGCGGCAAATTTCGTCAAAAGATCACAATAAATCAGCAAATTTCTTTAAAAGATCGTGAAAAACAGCAAATTTATTCAAAAGATAGCAAAAAAACAGCAGTTTTCGTCAAAAGATCGCAAAAATGTCAAATCTTGTCAAGAAAGCGCGAAAAAAATGCAAATTTTGTCAAAAGATTACGAAAAATGACATCTCGTCAAAAGATCGTGAAAAATCGACAAATTTTGTCAAATGGGGAAACCCCCCTCCTCTTTTGGACGATGTATGAGGTAGTAAAAATTTTGAGAACAACTTCTTTTTAAAAATATACTTTTCTTTTATGTGTATCACAAATACTTAAGAGGTTTGAGTGCATATAATGTAATGCGAGTAATTGGTCTGCAGACTGTTTTTTAAGTTTTTACTTGTGTTGCAGACTGCAGAAAAAAATTTTGCTGCTGGGCTATCCATTAGAAAGTACTCGTTACTGTTCAGAAATCGGATATTCAATCACATATAAAACTCATAGACTGTATAGAAGAGTCTTTGGAAGAATTTGCATTTGTTATTTCTGCCATCTGTCCATAAAACTTACATTTAATGAACTTTCCAAGGTTTATTTAAAAACATGCAAACTATATTAGAAACTATGCAATGTATAATTGTATACAGGGCTGTAATTAGAAGTGAATAATAGGGAGGGGGAGGGCTCAAGAAAATGTAGAGTGAGGCTTGTATCTTCGCTCTCTCTCTCTGACACATGCACACACAAACAAACATCCCCACATGCAGATATATATGATCAAAATATTATAGAAAGATAAACTAGTGCATATTCACTTTGTAGGCATTATATTAATTATTTATTAAACTGTTTGTAGTGCCTTCATTTTATGTTAAAAAAGAATAGGATGCAGAATAAAAAATTTGAGTGCATAACAAATGCAAAATTATACATCATATTAACTTCATATGTGCAAATAAGATGTGCGAGTGCTGAAACACTTATTTGCACTTTTTGTACAAATACTACAATTTAGTATTTCCGAAAAACTGTGAAAGAGCCTCAAAACTAAATTCGATTTTTGAACAGAATTTCATTTGTATTTTGGAACTGAAATTCGTTTAGTGACCTTGGACTCTTTTCCAGGGGAGGCTTTTTTGGGAGGAGGGAGGTGGAGGGAACTGAGCCCCCACTTCCCTAAATATGGCCCTGATTGTATATAATGTCTGAATTGTAAAATTTATTAGTTATGAAATAAAGAATAATCAGTTAAAGAAATTTAGGAAGAGTAAAAGTTTAACCAAATTTATATAATTAAGCTATGAAATATAATTACCTAAACAAAATATTTTTTCAAGCAAATTTACTTATTAATTTTACACTAAAATTATGTATCATGAAAATTTAATTTCTATAATAATTTCAACGTATTTTTAAAAAATGTTTCATTTATTACATGATCATCCTATCAAAAAACATTGTACTTTAATCATATTATAATTTCTGAAATTTTTGATTTACATTTAAAAACACTTTTTTTTCTAATATGAAATTTAAAAACATACCAACAAAACTATTTTTACAAGCAGCCATAAATAAATAAACTTTATCTTAAAGACATTTTTACAATCAACCTAAAAATTTATTTTTATCCTAAAAATATTTTTTTTCAAATATAAAACATAAATGTATGTACAAAGGGGGAAAAAATATAGAAAAAGATTGCATTGAAAGCAAACTTTAAAATATTTAATTTATTGAAAATTTTCAAAACATTTAAAATAAATGTTTTTCATGTTAGTCATGTTCAGTATCGTAAAAACAACAGTTTACATCAATTGCATTTAACCATTTAAAATATTTTCTGGGTAATTAAAAAAAATATATTGCATATTTAGAAAAATTGGTGCAATGTTTTTGCATTCACAATAATTTTTTACTCTGTTTTTAATAAAAAATGGTCTCCTTTCCACCTTTTTGAGGACTAAAAAATTGTTGGGAGCCCTGGCATTATTATTTCAGAATTCTTTATTTTATGTTTAAAATTATTATTTTTTCCATTCTTTTTTGTTTTAATAAAGGAGGCTCTTCAGATAAAATGTAACCTGATTTTGAAAATATTCTTCCAGATGATACTGATGCAAACATGGACTGATAAACACTTTTTGTTAAATCTGCAAGCTCTGGGAAACTATCATATGATCAAATGCGGGTTTAACAGTGAGGTCATAGATGTCATGATGCTGCCCCACCCTCAAGTTTAATAATGCAAATCTTTCTGATTCTGTAAAAAGTCTACTCAAATTAAAATTAAGTAACTTCTGACACATTTGTGAAAGCATTTTTAACCTTGAGAAATTTGAAATGTACTTTCCAAACTTTTGTTTGGGGGGGGGGGGGGGGGGGGATCCACAATTTTTGAGTGCGATGCTTTAAGTTATATTTAAAAAATCGAAACTTGTATGTTAATATATTGTTAACTTTATTAAGCTTAAGGGATGGAGTGTGTTTGCAATCCGGAAAATCCTCAGACTTTTTGAGATGTCGCTGAACAACTTGAAAATTTTCATATATATATGTGTGTGTGTATTTTTTTTTTTTTTTAAATACATCTATTGGGAAAATTTCTTGCTTAGTGTATAAAAGATGTATAAAAATAATTGATAAAAAAGAGGTTGTGAAATTACTGAATTTTATTTTCAACTCATATTTTTTTAAGACCCAGAATAAAATTTGGTTATTTAATTTTGATTTAAAGTGAATTTAATTAAAACTTAGGAATACTTCAAATATCTATACTTTTTAATTATGTAGTTTGCTGTATTCATTTTTCTTTTTAAATAAATATGTGTTGCACACCCATTCCAAAAGTTTATTTTTTAAATATTTTATTTTGCTAAATCCTTCTCTTCTTCTTCTTCTTCTTTTTTTTTTTTTGTTGTTGTTGTTGTTGATGTTGTTGTTTCTTTTAGATGTTAGAGGAGAAAGAACAGCATACAGTTGAAATCGAAGAGACTATGAAATTGAAACGTGAAGCTGAAAACAAAAATGAAAAGTTAAAAGAGGAGAATTTAAAATTAAAGGAACAAATAAAACTACTTGATGAGTTGAAATCTTCTGAACAGGTATAGTGATTAGTTTATTTTAATACATTTAGTTGAAAAATTATTCCTATGTAATTTGTCATCCAAAAATTATTCCTGTGTTGTGATAATTTAAATCAGTGTGGTTTAACTTTTTGTTACATGATGACCAATAGAATAAGAATGTAAGGGCTAAAGACATTAAAAAATAATAATAATAATAATACATATTTTATATTAAAATAATTATAATTATATTAAAAGAATTTCAATAAGCAACTTCATTTAACAATTGAGAAATCGATGCAATAATATGTACTGCTTTTTTTATTCTAGCTTATCAATCAAAGTTTGCTACTGTAAGTTAAAAAAAAATCAAAGAATTCTGGGTTGATTCCGGCAAAGCAATTTCAATTCGATTTTTTGTCTTTGTTTTAATTTGTCTGAGAACAAATTTTCAATAAATTTAAAGAGATTTGATATCTTGTGAATCAACGAAGTTATGATTTTTTTTTTCTTTTTAAACCCCTATTTATTTATTTATTTATTTATTCCTAGCTTTTCCAAGACCATTTCTAATGACATCAAAAATATATCATACATAGATTTTTGGCTTTTTTTCTAGAAGTTATAATAACTTTAAACTGATTAAATGTGTATCAGAATTAAGACATTATTATTATTATTATTATTATTATTATTTTGTTGTTTTTTCACAAAACCCTTTACCTTTTCCACCCCTCTGGCCTATTTAAAACAAACTGTGCATGTGCGTGACACACCAAGTACCGAAAGATGCATGAGTGTGTGTGTGTGTGGGGGGGGGGCACACAAAACTTTACAGGTTCGCTGCAAAGGAGATAATTGGTATAAACGAACTTTCTGCGCCATCGGCAAAAGCATGATCCATCCAACCAGATTTTGCTGATTCTTTTTCATCAAACCTTTATGGTGCTTCGCTCTTTATTACTTAAAACAAAAAGTTAAGGTAATAAAGGTAATAAAAATTTATAAAATGCCTAAAAATACTACAGGTAAGTGATTGTTTGATTAATTAACGGTTTAATTATAAAAATATTTTACATATAGATTTTTTATTTTATTATTTATTTATTTATTTATTGTCCCTGAAACATCTGTTTCAAGCACTTAGAAAATTTTTGCAACTGTGAATGGGATGATATTAGGTTAGAGCAGCCTATGAAAGAAAATTTATCAGTTATTTGCAGCTTCTCCTTTCAACAGCTGCATTATAAAATAATTTTTCTAGTTTTGCATTAGTCTAAACTGTAGAATAAGTTACAGAATGAAAAGTAGACATGTTCAAATTCTTTAAAAGAATAAGATTTTTTTTTATTTGTTTTAAGTGTATAAATATATGTATGTATATTTTCTTTTATTTAAAACTGGATCCTGTATTCTGATGAGCGAACAAGCAACTTTTTTAAACTTTACAGAAAATTGCTTATGTTTTCAATTATTTTATCACTAATTTTGAAAGGAGAAAAAAAAAAGATAGTTAGAATATTGTTTTAGGTTTTCATATTAATTGCAATATATTTTAAATTCTAATTTATATTGATTCTGAAAATATTTATAATCAGCTGTAAGCTTTCAATTCTCATATCGAAAATATTAGATACACATCAAAAAATCAAGATTTTTTAATATATCCTAAATTTTAGAAACATGTCCATTTCCATTCTGTATGAAATTATTACAATTATTAAGTTTTGAAGTGAATAATAGCTTACAAACGTGTCTTCTTTTTTAGGAAAATCCTCCTGAAAAAACTAAAGAAACTCTTTCAAAAGTAAGTAAAACCTTAAGTTTTTGATTTTTTAAAGTTGCATCTTTATTAAAATTTTAATAGTGTATATACTTTAGCAAATTATTTGAAGTTGTGTTGGGTAAAATCAGAGCAATCCTTTCCCCTTTTAATTTTTTTACTATAATTCCTTGATGTCATAGTAAGAATGTATTAACATTTTTATTTTTTCCATTAGGGGAAAACTCATATACCCCTCCCATCTATTTTGTTTTCCTTCACAACACATTTTTTTTTTTTTTAGCATCACATAAAGCAAGCTTATATATTTTTTAACTTAAGCGTAAATGTGCCCACTGTCCTTCAAGGGATTATACAAACTTTTATTAATCTTGGCAATTTTTTTGGTTGGAGGAGGGGGGGGGGGGCTTTATAATTTTTCCAGATTTTTCTCTTAGAAGCTTAAATATGCCGACTTCTGAAATAATTTACAAATGTTAATTTGAAGCCATTCAACCAATATTCTTTTCTAATGGATAATCTTTTCAGTTTTTCACAATATACTACCACTATTTATCAATTTAATAGGTAGTCTCATACCATGCCCATTAATGCAGTAGACTCCCTCAAATCTGCACATAATTTACAGATGTAAACAATCAAACATTCAGTTCAGATACAGTGACAAAATTTTACTTTTTTAGTTTTAGATCAATTCCATGCATATTTTAATTTGTAATCTTTGTTAATATTACTGTATTCATGTTTTTTCATGAAGGAAGAATTGTGTTCATTCCTGAAAAAAAGTCAAGATATTGATGATATTTTTGGTAATCACAATCTTCTTACCAAATGTATTAATCTAATTTTTTATTATTTTCCTTTATTATTTATTTTAATATTTTTTATTATATTGTAAGCATTCATTATAGTTTCAGTTGCATGATTAATTTCATTCAAATTACTGTTTAAATCATGTAAACAAAGCAATGACCAGAAATCCATAAAATTTTAAAATTTACACAACCTCTAGTCCCAAGATGCATGAATTTGGGGGAGTTCACTGTATCTTTTTTAAATGGCAGAATTCCATATTTTTGAAAATAAGTTGTCACATTTTCCTTAGATGGCCGATCTCAGATCTGCATAATTTTTTATTTATTTATTTTGGTGTAGTAAACGAAAGCACAGAAATAGAAGTTAACTAATATCATTCATTAGAAATTCTAAATTGACTTATCCACAAAATAAACAAAAATACAAAATGCACATCACATGCTATCGTTGAATTTAAAAAGAATATATCAAAGCTTTTATTTTACGCTTTAAAATTTTGGAATTAAATCCACCAGTTCTCAACTTTTATAATTATCATTTCAGCTTATGGATAAATGATTGACATCAGTTAAAATTGATAGACTCTATATATTTGTAGTGTTTTGTTTGTTTTATTATCATGACATCCTTGTTAAAGGAATTGAGTTAGAAAAATTAGTCAAACATCATTAAAAATACTGAAAAAACATGAAATTAAAAATCTTTTGATAACATAACAAATACATGCAAGTTCATCTGACATGAGCTGAATGCAATCCTATGGTCATCTGTTTTTGCTGCTAAATCCTATAGTTTGGAATTGTTTTTTTTCCAAGGTGGGACAAGTGGGTCATTGTCAAATCAACCAAAAAAATTCAATATTCAGCCTGACCATTTCTGATTTCAATAAAACTGCCAGGGATCATTCTCTATGATGATATAAATTAGAGCATAGTTTTATTTTTTGTTTATCGCTTTAAATTTTCATATAGTTAATTATTTAAATTTTGAAAAATAATCATTTTTTGACATGCATAAATATTTTCAATTTTGAATTTCTCAAAGCTCTATTAAACGTAGAAAATTTTATGACCCACTCATTTTAAAGTGGAGTGTATAAGGTTTAATTTGATATGCAAGTTGACTATGCATAGTTGAAAAATATATAAATGAAATTTTTTTAAAGTTTAAAATTTAAAATTTTTGAAAAAATGCTAGTTTGTTGTAATATTATAAGCTTAAAATTCTGAAATTTTTAGAGTGGGATCTCAATGGGATTAGGATTTATGAAATAAAAGCTGAAAATTACCATACAAATCATAAATAAATAACAAAATAGATAGAATTAAATTGCTATTTTAATGGTAATTTTTGCTTTTATTTAATAACTCCTGATCCCATTGAGATCCAAATCTAAAAATTTCAGAATTTTAAGCTTATAATATTACATTAAACATACAATTTTTTTCAAAATTTTTAAAAATGACTATCTAAAAAATGTTTAAAATTTTTAAAATTTTATTTATTTTAACTATACATAGTCAAATTGCATATCAAATTAAACCTTATGAACTCCTCTTTCAAATGAGTGGTCATAAAAATTTCTACATTTGATAGAACTTGAGAAATTCAAAATTAAAAACATGTAAGCAAGCCAAAAAATTGTGATTTTTCAAAATTTAAATAATTAACTATATGAAATTTTGATGTGAAGAAAACATTATGAACATATATTCTCATTTATATCATCAGGCAGAACAATTCCTGAGAATTTCATTGAAATCTGAAATAGTCAGGTTGAGTCACTGGTTGATTTGGCATGGAATGACCAAGTATCAATTTCTTGAAGTTTCTCTCTTGTCATTACCACAATGCACAGGGAATTTTTATTCAGCTCCCCACTAATGTTGTTTTGATAACAGTTTTCGTACATTATACAGTACAACAAGATTTAACAAACAATAATGTTTATTTTTGATTAACTATGTAAGAACTTGTGTGATTTTTTTTCTTTTAAATATATAAATTTAATAAAAGTTTTAAAAAATCGCTGTAAGTGTTAAACTAATGTTGTTAAAAAATTATCTGTGAAAATTTCCTTATTTTAACCTGGATATTCGGGGCTAACCTGAAAATGTTAGGTAATTTTTAAATAAGATATTTGTGATTATCCTGTTTATAATTTTTATTTACACAGGGTTTGTATAGACTCCTTAGAAACTACTTAGAAATGAAAATGTTCCCAAGTAGTGCTTAGAACTACTTAGATAAACAAAATACTCCTTAGAAACTCCTTAAATTGTATTGCTGTTTTGCACGCAAGCAATATTGCTCCCAAAAAAAAAAATCGTGATTGTAAAACGCATGGTAAACCCTTTATGCACGTCATTCGTCAGAAGCACTGCAGTGATTGGTTGGGATCATACTAATAAGCCACCAAAGTGATTTACTTTTCACGGCCATAAAGAAAAGAAAAGTGAAAAGAATAATTCAGACACACCTCTAAGCTTCTAATTTCAAAGGTGATTACACTGTTTAATTCCTTCACAGTTAGATATACAACTTTGATTTCTTCTTCATAATACTATTCATCATCCTCAATTTTGCTGATAATGGTGGATTCAGGGGTGATTCTCGTCCGAAAATTTAAGGCATCCTCTTCTGTAAATTTGAAATTGGGTTATCAGTTCCGCTTAGTTACCAACTTGTACGGTTTTGCGCACGGAAAAAACAATCGCTGAGAAATGCATATTCCATGAAAGGATCGCTGAAAAAGCACACATTTCGTCGATGTTTCATGAGAAAACGACGATTTCGTCTATGTTTCATGAGAAAACGACAATTTCATCTATGTTTTTGTCAACGAACTTTGTCAAAAGATCACTGAAAAATGCGAATTTCCTGTGTGGATCGCGGTTAAAACTGCAATTTCACCAAATATCGCAGATAAAACGCTAATTTTGTCTGAAGACCACGGGAAAACGTCAATTTCATCTAAAGATTGGGGATATAGCGCCGATTTCATTAAAAGATCTTGGGGAAAAAACGCCGGTTTTGATAAAAGATCGTTTACTAATATTTTGTCAAAAGATCACGGAAAAAATGCCAAATTCGTCAAAAGATCGCAGGGGTAAAACGCTGTTTTCGAGAAAATGCAAATTTTGTCTAAAAAACGTCAATTTCATAAAAACCATGGGAAAATGCTGATTTCATCAAAAGATCACAGAAAAACCGTCAATTTTGACAAAAGATCACAACAAATTGCCGATTTTGCTAAAATATCGCTGATTTCGTTTGAAGATTGTATAATCCCCCCCCCCTCGTCTGGCTGGGGGCTGTGCAAATGCATGCCACATATAAATAACTAAAGTGGCAAGTCCTTAAAATTTTTTTGACTCCTTGGATTTTTTTATGTACTCCTTGGATTTTTCTTCCCAACTCTGTATGAACCCTGTTACATCTTGAGTCAGTCATGATTGGTAATTATGAATAGTGAATTTAATAGTGAAAACAATAAAATTTAGGTCTTATTTGAGCCAATACAGCTCAAGTTAGTGAGTATTATTCAAAATTTCTGAAAATAGAAGTAACTTTTTTAATATCATAGTTTTGGTCTGGCTGAATTTTCAGAAGCATTTTTGGCAAAACTCAGATTTTTGGTTGAAAATGAATTTGGCTGAACTTTCAGTTTATCTTTATTTGAACCACTTCTGGTGTTTTAAACTAAAATCTTTCTGTAGCTGTTAAGTCTGCAGCTTTTAATGAGCATGTAGAAAGTGTCTTGAAGTTGTTTAGTCATATGTGCATTGCTTGCTTTATAATTTGCACTCATATCTTGACTTGAGTCTGTGATGATTTAATTATAAACAGTGAAGTTTATAGTAATAAAGAATATCTCATTTCAACCAACACAGTTCAAATCAATGAGTAATGTTAAAAATTCCTGAAGATACCAATGGAGAATTCTAGCAATACAGGCAGTTTCAATCCTGACTAAATTTTCAGCAGCATTTACATTGAAAATAAATGTTTGGCAAGAAAAAAAATCCGAATAAAAATGAAACTGAATATTCGATTATAAGATCTTGCATTCAATATTTAAAAAAATGTATTCATAATTCTCTTATAAAATTAAATATTTTGGTTAATCTATTGCTGTAGTCATAATATCAGAAACAACATAACATAGCAGCAAATGCTGCAGATTATTTTAGACTTTTGAAATAAATCTAAAAACTTTATTGAAATTTACTTTGTTTGTAGATTTATTTATAAGTCCTTAGATTTTTCTTTTTTAATGCAAATTTTATTTACTTTATATGTTACTGTTTTACCTTATGAGAGTAGATTTGTTTCTGCTATTGAAACAGTAGTAAAATTATATGATACAAAAAATGTGTTGTATAAGATTATAGAATATTAAATTATCACCTGTCTTTTATTTCATTAGTACTTAGCTTAAATATAGTTTCCCCCCTTTATCTGACTAAAGATTGCAGCATTTATAATAGCTGTTTCATATTTAAACTAATTGTTTTGTTACATAAACATGTTGACCTAATATTTGTTGCGTTATATTCATATCATTATTATTGTTTTGTTTAGCTAATTTATATTTCAATCTCAGATTGAGCATTTTATTTATTTATTTATTTATTTATTTTCAGACTCCAAAATTTAAAAAAAAAATTATTTTATGTATGCATGTGTGAATATTTTATTGAGTTTCAAATCTGCACTTGTTTATCAATAGCTTTTATACACAATTCCACTCTTGTCTTAATGAATTAGTGTTTTATATTTGTTGTCTTATATTTAGGTCCCTGCTAAACCTACTACTAAAGCAGCCGCCAAAGCAAATTCAACAAAGGTAATTTTTTAAAATGAATACATTTGGTTTATGGGATATTACATTTTAAAGATTAATTTTATCAATGTTATATTTCTTGCAAACTCTTCTTTTTTCCAGAAATTTTATTTTTACAAACAGTATTCCTCAGCCTATAGCATTTTTTAACTGTAAATTTTTAGTATTTTAATTAAAAAATATATATATATTTCTCCAATCTCCTTAAATGGTCTAACATAAAAATGTGAGTAGTTTTCACAATGCATTAGATTGTCCTATTTTTTTTTAAGTGGGGACATTTAGTAATAAGAAAGAAAAAAATTAAATATTTAAATTAACAGTTTAGTACAAATAAAATTAATCATAATTAGGACTGGATTCTTTATCAATGTATATTCAAATATTGATTTTTTTTAATTATCTCAACAGGGGTGAAAGTTTTCCGTCTTTTTTTATACAGGGTTTTCGCTACCAGACTGACACACTTTGAGGGATGATAGTAGGCATGAAAACAAACATTATTAAATAGGAAACCATGGGGTGCAAACGTCTTCTGTAGGAACTAGGGACCATTAAAATTTAAGGTCCAAAATTTCAAACGATGATAAAAAATGGAAAAAAGGGTTGATTCTTTTGCAGTTTTCACTAAAATCATTCTTTATATCACGATTTTTTAGAAAAAATTTTTAAAGGTTACATTCAAAAATTGTCGATAGAGGGCGCCTTAGACTTTAGAGTATTGAACAACTACTTTTTACCATTATTTTGTGCATAGGGTTGAAATTATTCTAAAATTTATACTTTAACTTAAATTTTAAGCCCGAAATCGGAAACATTGGAGTTGGGTAACTAGCGAAAATGGAACTGTGAACAGAGGGGGGAGATTTTAAACGCTCATAAATATTGGACAAACATATCGATTTTGTTGCTATTTGCGTGTAAGTCATTTCCTTGGTAATTATTTTATTCAAAATGACGTACAGGTTTGGTGTCCTCATTTTTTTATAGAGGGCGCTTCCGACACATCTTACATTTCAATGGCATTATTCCTGGGTGTTTTACTACCAGACCAACATATTTCCAGGGAGTGTTAGCAATGCAAAGACGACTCGGAATCATATAGGGATGTAACGTTGGAAATGCCTTTTTTGCGAGTTACGGTTAAAGGAAGCAGAGAAAAGAAAACAGAAACAGCAGAGAAAGAGAAACACGTTAATGTGACATAAACAAGACAATTTATTAGACTAGCCAATTTATTTAAATGTTTTACTACAAAAGGTGTTCGAAATTACGATCAGAAGTAGTTCAGCATGCTTGACAGCCGCATCGCATGGAATTCCTCAGGCTTTGAAAGATTCCGGGCATCTCTGAAAAGTTTTCTGGCAGCTACAGAAATACCAGCTGTGAGGTCTTCAACTGATGGTACGGGAGTCTCATACACCCAATTTTTCATTTGACCCTAGCAGAAGAAGTCCATACATGATAGGTCCGGCGATCTGGCAGGCCAATGAACCGCACCACCACCCTATCCACCATTGTCCATCTGTTAGTTTGAAGAATCAGCAAATGTCTTTGGTAAAATCTGGAGGAGCCCTATCGTGCTGTTCATCGTTCAAATACTTCATTCTGCTACCTTTTGAACCGGTTCGCGAAAAATCACTTCACAGTGATCGCTGCTCAGGTGCCTTACCGTTTAGCGCCATCTACCTTCTCTGTCAAACTGGCCGGACTACTTCTGGTCATAATTTCGAACACCTTTTCTAGTAAAACCTATAAATAAACGGTTTTCTGTCACATTAATGTGTCGGTCTTTCTCTGCTGTTTCTGTTACTTTTTTCTCTGCTTCCTTTAACCGTAACTTGCAATAAAGGCATTTCAAACATTACATTCCTATGTGATTCCGAGTCGTCTTTGTATTCCTAACACTTCCTGAAAGTATGTTGATCTGTTAGTAAAACACCCAGGAGTAATGCCATTGAAATGTCAGAGGTGTGGCGGAAGCACCCTCTATCAAAAAATGAGGCCACCAAAGCTATACATCATTTTGAATAAATAATAACCAAGGGAATGACTTCCACGCAAACCACAACAAAATCAGGCATGAAAGTTTTCCGCGGAAACGCGGAAATCCGCTTTTTTGAAAGCCTTTCTGGCTGTTTCTGAGATCGATGCAAATCCATCGAGAAATTGAGACCGAAAATTTGGAGGGGGGGGGGGGGGGGTGATGCCGATGCCAAATTCTCTATTGTTGGCAGCCCGAGGTAAATGATTTCCCGAGACTCGCGCGCGGCTCTGCTGTGTACGGTACGATCATTCCTCCGCCCTTTCATCGTGTTTAACCGTCGTTAGTTTCACCCAGAGGCGGAGCTACTCTGGTGACGTATGCAATGCAAAAGTAGGTCACTCTCCCATGGAGCAATGAAGATCTCCCTTTACAAGCGCACGCGGAGCGCGCGCTATTTCGGATGACGTCATGAACATAGATAGAATTTGCCGTTTTGTTGGGATTTTTGGATGAATTTTGTGGTTTTATACGATTTTTCGACGAATTTTGCCGTTTTTTCGACGAAAGTTACTGTTTTATCAAGATTTTTACTGATGAAAATTGGCATTTTTTCGCGAATCTTATGACAAAAATTGCCATTTTGTCGCGATTTTTTTACGAAATTTGTCGTTTTTTCGCGATTTTTTGAGGAAATCTGCCGTTTTTTCATGATTTTTTGAAAAAAGTTACTGTTTTATCAAGATTTCCTGATGAAAATTGCCATTTTTTGCGAATTCTGTGATAAAATTTGCCGTTTTGTCGCGATTTTTGGACGAAATTTGTCGGGTTTTTTCGTGATTTTTGAGGAAATCTGTCGTTTTTTTCCGGATTTTGTAACAAAATTAGCCATTTTTTCGCGAATCTTTTGACGAAATGTGCCAGAAATTATTCGTTATTTCGCGATTTTTTAATGAAATTCGCCTTTTTTTGACGAGAATTACGCGTCCCGCGGGACGCGTAAGCTCTTTTTTTTTTTTTTTTTTTTTTATTTTGCGTCCCATCGCCGATTTTTTGCGTATTTTACGCGCTATAGCGCGTCCACGGCATCGCTGTAATGTGTTGTCTTCTATTAACAAGTAGCAATGTAATATTTGTGCCTGTTTGGCTAAAACAATAATAGAATTTCTTCTTGTATTTTGATATAAATATATCTTAATAAAATGTAATTGAAAAATCAGGAATGGTTATTGATAGTTATTACTTTCCATCCATATTTTGAAATTTCTTCATATTTAAGGCTAGTGCATTAGCTAGTGCAATATCAACATTTAATAAATAGGATTTTTTAATATAAAATTTTATTTTTACTATTTTTGTGTATGCATATGTGTGTTGTAATCCATTATTCCTTCTATTTTGAGAATTTTGTTGTGTATGCATATCTTTGTTGTAATCCATTATTCCTTCTATTTTGAGAATTTTGAAAATTTTACTCCAACTGGCTTACTTTTGCTAAAATAATAAAATTTCAGGAGAGTATTTAGAATTAAAATGCTAATTAGGTAAAAATTATAATTATTAAAAATAATATATGTTGTTACTTTTTAATTTCGTTTTATATGCATGCATTAATCTTGTTTAAAACAATTATTAACTTATGTCGTACATGTGTATATGCGTCGCGTCCACCTTCATTTTGTGGTATTTTTATACCGCGCATAGTTCAGCTTTTTTGATCAAACTGCACTTTCATGCCTGCAAAATAGATTTGTTTGTTTAATATTTATGAGCATTTAAAATCTCTCCCTCTGTTCACAGTTCAATTTTCACTAGTTACCCGATCCCAATGTTTCCGATTTCGGGCTTAAAATTTAAATTAAAGTCTAAACTTTAGAATAATTTCAACCTCATCCAGAAAATAACGATAAAAAGTAGTTGTTCATTACTCAAGTCTAAGGCGCCCTCTATCGACAATTTTTGAATGTAACCTTTAAAATTTTTTTCTAAAAAAATCATGATATAAAGAATGATTTTAGTGAAAACCGCAAAAGAATCGACTCTTTTTTCCGTTTTTTATCATCATTTGAAATTTTGGACCTTAAATTTTAATGGCCCCTAGCTCCTACAGAAGACATTTGCGTCCCACGGTTTCCTATTTAATAATGTTTGTCTTCGTGTCTACTATCATCCCTCAAAGTTTGTCAGTCTGGTAGTGAAACACACTGTTTTTAAAAAGACGGAAAGAAAATATTCATTTCTCTAGAATTCTAGTTCCAAAATTTAAAAATCTTCTTTGGTTATAAATATTAGCTAGCCTGAGAAGATGACCGATATAGGTGAAAACTGGGAAATTCGATTAGTAGCCAGTGGCCATTTTTTAAAAGTTAGTAACCACTTTTTCAATATAGGTCAAAAAAATTTTTAATTTATTTAGCGGCTAGTGAGTAACAAAGTTATAAATATTTGATTAAAAATAAGACTGGCATTAATCTGAATGGAAAAATATGAATTAGTAATTAATACTGCAGATAAAATTATAAGTGATAAACTATATTTAAATATATATTAATGCACTGTATAAAACAAACAAAGAAATTGCAATTTAAATTTAAATTTTAAATATATTAAATTTAAATATTTCGCATTCTTCTCGGATATTTTATTTTTACTTAAAAATTAGTAGGATCTAATATCATCAAATTAGTAGGATCTAATATCATCAAGATTAGCAAGTGTACAGATGAATATAAATATTCTTTGCTTTGGCTGAGATTTCAAAACTCCGGATGTCTTATTAAGGCAATCAGAGAGTACCAATGTGTTGGTGGGGTGGAGAAAGTCTGCTTGGTGGCAGTGAAGTCAGATTCTAAATTTGCAGTATTACTCGCCTAGTGGCAAGCACTAATTTTGACCTATATTTTAAAAATAATTGGCTATAATGTTTAAATCTTTCTTGACACCCACATAAACTTTAATCATACATATAAAAAAAAAAATTGTACCAGCCAACTATTACTGGTACAATTAGTGAGCATAAAGCAAGAGTGAAATATATAAGATACAGTAATGTCCTTAAAATCTCCTTGCATCCTGAGATAAAAATGGTATAATTTATTTGAAATGCATGTGGAATTAAAATTGATGACTATATTTTGTAGGAAAAAAAACTATTTCTTGAAAACATAATCCAAATAAGGAGTTCTTGGTAAAAAGCCAAAATATAGAAAATACAGCAAAGCTGCTAATTCTGCTTGCATCCAATAGAAAGAAAGAATTAGCCATTTCACTACTTAGATGTAAACAAAGTATAGATGCATACAGGGTTAGAAATTAGCGGTTGTTAGTCGCCAAATGCAACTAAATTATTGCATTTGGCAACTACCTTTTTTTTTCACTTTAATTTTTTTTTAAACAAACGTTCTTGTTCTGACTTTAATGCAAGGCCCCCTCCCTACATATATATATACACCCTCCCCCTATCTTAACATATAAAAATATAAAATATTGTTAACATGGTTATAAAAAGAAATCAAAGTATGATGCAACATAAAATTGCAACTATGAAGTGCTGTTTGGCACCTAGAAAAAAATTTGTAGGCGTCATTTGACACCTTCCTGAAAATTCCCAATTTCTAACCCTGGATGCATATATCCATGAAAAAAGCTGTATTTCACAAAGCAAATTAATAAGATTTTTTATTCGCTGAGTGGCGACTAGGGTGGCAATCAATCGCTGATTTTTAATCACCACTTTTACAACTTTACTTGCCACGTGATGAGTGGCGACCATTAATTTACACCTATAGACTGACATCATAGTTTTTATTTACTTTGTTTTCGACTACACGTCTGCTTTCAACACTTATTCCCGAGTTCTCTTCTTTGTGCGTGCTTGCTCCACAGGGACAGAGTGTTTGAGGGAGAGAGTGTTTGAGATAAAACCAGCGTCACGCTGCTGGATGAATTGGCTGGGAGCCAGAAAAAGAGCATTTTCTCCATGCTGTGTGAAACAGAATTTCTAGTATCGGGTCTTGTACAGAGAGGATATTGCAGGAGTTGTTCGTGGCAATACACGTTGCGATTTCGCTCATTCGTTGTTTTCATGTGTATGCTTTTGAGGCTTAATATTTTTATACATTAAATTCTTTGCCGTTTAAAGATGCAAGGAATCAAGTTTAAGGAAGAATGGGATTCGTTTAAAGCGGATGATACGGGACTGAAAAACAAGTGGAGATTTGAATGGCTAAAAGAGCCTATGAGCAGGGGAAAAAATTAGCATGTGGTGCTAAAAAATAAAGGCTGTTGCTACTGTATTTTATGCCATTCAACACTTAAGTATGGAAATAATGGCAAGAAAACACCACTTAAGCATAGCGGACATTCTGCAGACATGCTACTTTTCCACTTTTTCGGCAGTGAATTTTTTTAAATCTTGATATCAATGCAAATATGCATTAAAATTTATTGACATTTTTATCGGGGAGGGAGGGGGAGGGGTGTAACGGATAAAATAAAAAAAAAGTGCCAAATTAAGCAAATTTCTTCAAAGGATTGCAGGAAAATGTGCAAATTTCCCCAAAGGATCTCAAAATAAAAATTAAATTCATCAAACGGTTGCAGAAAAAATGCTATTTTCTTCAGAGAATTACAGGATATAATTTTTGTGAACAGGTCGCAGAAAAATACTCAAATTTTATCAAAAATTTGTGGAAAATACTTGAATTTTGTAGAAAAATCATGAGAAAATAAGCGAATTTCGTCGAAAGATTGGAGAAAATATGTGCATTTTGTCTCAAAATCGTGAAAAATAGGCATAAAAAATACGAGAACTTTAGCGAAAGAGCGAGGAAAATATGTAGATTTTCTCAAAAGATCAAGGAAAATATGCGAATTTTCCCAAAAGATTAGGAGGAATATGCAAATTTTCTTGAAAGATTGCAGAAAATATGCGAATTTTGTCGAAAGATCGGAAAATTATGCGAATTCTGTCGAAAGATCAGGAAAAATACGCGAATTTTGATGAAAGATCGTGGAAAATACGTAATTTTTGCAAAAGATCACAGATAAATAAAAAATTTAAAGTTCTTATTGCATGGTAATTTTATTTTAAAGAATTAACATTAATTTTATTTCAAAGTTTTAACATCAATTATTATAATTGATGTTTATTATACATTATGTTATTTTAGCTTTTCATACGTATCTATATATATATTTATTAAAACATAAAAAATAAGAATAAAAAATTAAAAATGTAAAAAATATATTAAAAAATGTATATAATAGGTTAGTTGGGTGGGTAGATGTTAGAATACAGAGGAGGGCTGTTGTCTGGATAATACGCAAAGGTTAATTTAACACACACACACACAAAAAAAAAAAAAAAGAAAAAAAAATGAGAGTGGGAAATTTATTTGTAAATGTGGTACAAAATTTCTATGGAGTTTAAATAACATCAATGTATGGATTATTGTTTAGTTATATCAATTATATTAATAATGTTAATCATTTACATTATTAAATTGCACTTCACTTTTAATAAATGAGTGTACTATATCACTACTAAATGTATAGGGTAAATTTTTTAATCTTCCTTAATTAAGATATTGAGTTCAGCATAGCATAATTAAAATAAATGTTATCGATTTAAGTAGTAATAGGGTACACTTTGGTGTATAGTTTAAAATTTTTTTTTAATACATTATTCTGCTTTTATTTAATTATTAATTTAATATTATGATATGTATGATAAATCGTTTTTTGTTTTTATTATATTATCTCGTCATATGATGTATGAATACTTCAAGCTTTAATATACCATGTGCGGTATCAGGATTATGATCGTGCATTTGGGATTCATTCTACTTTATAGCTCATCACTGTTTTACTTTCTCCATATCCACTACAGATTACTTGGTATTCTTTAATTAATTTTGATTTCATGTGTGTTGGTAGTCCCAAATTCGTATTGTTTTGCTTTCTCATGGCAAATACGAAGATGAAACCACACACTCCATTTGTAGTTCCAAAGTATTTGGGACCTGATGATTCTGCTTTGGCTCTACAAATTCCATTTGTATTCATTTTATTTTTTTTCCTTTCATATTCAGTGTGATATAAGTTATTAAATTCAATGGTTAACTTCAAATGATTAATATTGTTTACTATTAATGGTCTTATATAGTGTACCCAATGTTCAAATTTAGTTTTTAAAAATTACATTATGTTGGAGTTTATGTTTTGTTAAAATGTTACGGAAACATGTTAAAATATTTCAGTCCTTTGAAAAATTTTCACTTTCCCTCCTGTATCTCAATAACAATATCAGAATTCTGATTCTAAGAATATATATCAATATCTAAGTTTTTACTAGGGATGGGACGAATATTCGGCCACTATTCGGTATTCGGCCTATTCGGCCCTTTTGCCGAATATTCGGTTGGCCGAATATTGAAGGCTTGTTGACCGAATACTTCGGCCGAATACCTGTAGCCGAATATTTAGAGATATCTGGCCGAATATTGCTAAAATCTTGCCGAATAGTGAAAGATATCTTGCCAAATAAATTTAGGATTTAAAGAATTTTATTTCTTGCAATTTTTTTTTCCTAATATAAATTGGCTATTTCATTTATGAAGTCATTCTCATTCTTACTTACAAAATATACAGTTATTCGATTGCTAATAAATACACATCCTTTCTGTATTTCCTATAAAAGTCAGTGATATTTTAGAAAATGCTGCCCAAGTTGGAGATTTAATTGTACGGGAAATGTCTTCATTAGAGAATGATATATTACAATTCAAAATATTAAAACACTTATAGAAAAAAAAAAAAGAAAAACACTGCCTTATTCTAAAACACTTGAATATTTATTAATGTTTGCAAATTCCATGCACATGTAAAAAAGGCTCTTATGAAATTCGTAACTTATTTTCTGTAAAGTAAGAAATGAAAAAATTAATTCACTAGATGTATTAAAGAAGATTCATTTTCAGAATTAGATATCAAATATCACTATTCCAAATACAACGGTGCATCTGAAAACAGAACTGGTGGAAAACTAGATACGCATTAGATGACACAACTTGCTTTATGAAGATGCTTTTATAAGTATTTAAACATGAATTCTAAAATACTGAACAAAATAATTTTTTATTCTATAGTTTTCACTTTTAAATAATTATTTACTGACTCCTAATTACTGACTTAAATATGTAACATTATTATGTATATATTTTTAATTTACATGTTTCTTCATTCATGTTGTTATCAATTTCTGTTTATCCTTTTAATGCTTGTTGAATAAGTAGAATATTGAAGATGAATATTGTATGCGCCAATTCAAATGTCAAAGACTTTGTTACCATATGCATTCTACTTTAAGCATAACCTTTTGCTTTAACGTAATTTGTAATTTAAAGCTTGGCAACTGATTTCAGAGCAGTCTCATTCTTACGAATTTGCTTTTCATTAGGAACACAAACTCTAAATGATCAAATTTACTTCATTAAAGGTTATTTCAGAAAATATCTCCTCATGAGTTTTGAGAGAGAGAGATTAAGGATATTATTAATTTTGGATGCAAGAAAGGGTAAAAGTATCATTTGATAGTAAAAGTGAAGTACATTCTTCATATTTTAATGGAAATATCTTACCATCCTGATCCTGACTTATTGAAAATCAATTTGGTGAACATTAAGGTAAAAGAATATAATGCAACTTCATAATTCTTTTGTGTTAAAATAGGTGTTTCAAATTTAAAAATACATTTAAAAGCACATTTAAGAGTAATAATTATTAATGAGCTTCTATTTTTAAAATTATATATAATAAAAATTTATTTTATTTACTGGAAAAAAAGTTAGTATTCGGCCGCCGAATATTCGGTATTCGGCCTAAAATTTGGCCGAATATTCGGTATTCGGCTATTCGGCCAAATCACTATTCGTCCCATCCCTAGTTTTTACTCTAACCAATCAATCGCTCACAAGAACACTTTTTACCATCTGTGACTTCAAACACTGAATATTCAGAATCATTA
Organism: Maratus speculifer; assembly: GCA_964019185.1. NCBI lineage: Eukaryota > Metazoa > Arthropoda > Arachnida > Araneae > Salticidae > Maratus > Maratus speculifer. The sequence continues at coordinate 144,707,354 of OZ025292.1, read as the reverse complement.
TTTCAATATCCTTTGCTTTCAATCTGTTTTATTTTGCACAATCCATTCCCTGCTTCTTTTAAATCATATTATCCCCCTCCACTAATTATTTGTATTTCGCTTACTATTCCAGTACATCCCAATACATTCTCTGTGTTCTTCTGTTTCAACCACAAATTCATAGAGCACTAGAGCTATTCTAATGATCCAGTTTGGATTCCCACCTTGGACATTTTTCAATATATGTTAATTTACACTTTGTTAGTAATATGAGAAATTTCATACATTTGATTATATCCTATCCTTATTTCATATTATCAGCAAAGTAATTTTCAAAATTTTTCATAAGCAAATTCATCATCTAAATAATATCTCCAAAAAAAAATGAATCCCTTTTTTTAATACAAATTTCAGTATATGATGTACGCTCTCCCAAACTGATGTATTACATTTGAAAGAAACCTGGAGAGCTGTGAATTAACATAAAGGGCTAGTCCATGTTGAAAATGAGAAAGTCCGTAGCATCTCGAAATGACTTTGTTTATTAAACATCCTAGACATGTAGAATTTTTTTGGTGAATACCTTTTTGTTTCGATCATTGAATTATATGTTTTTAAATATCACACTGTAATTCTGTTATATTAAAATAAGTTATAAATAATCATATATAATAAACAGGGATGAGATTCTTCCGCGGATCTGCGGTTTTCAGCTTTTTTGTTATTTTCAAATTTCAAATTTTCTGATTTACCAAAAAATACAAAACGCGCAATTTCGTCAAAAAATCGCGAAAAAACGGCAAATTTCCTTAAAAGATCGCCAAAAAACGACTAATTTCCGGCCAATTTTGTCAAAAGATTCGCAAAAGGATGGTTAATTTCGTCACAAAACACTGAAAAAACGGCAGATTTTGTCAAAAATCGCGATAAAACGACAATTTTTGTTCAAAAATCGCGATAAAACTGCGAATTCCACCAACTGTTTTGCGAAAAATCACAACTTTTGTCAAAAAATCTGGATAAATCGGTGGATATCGTCAAACGATCGCAATAAACCGGTTGATTTCGTCAAACGATCGCGAAAAAACGGCAGATTTCGTCAAAATATTTGCACAAAATGGCAAATTTAAAAAAAAAAAAAAAAAAACTTTTGCCAAGATTCCAACAAATGACAAATTTCATGAAGAGATAGTAATAAAACTAAAAATTTCATCAAAGGGACTCTGAAAAAAACTAACCCAAAAATTATTTTTCAAAATTATTTTTTTGCCACTCCAAATACAGACTTTCCTGCTCCAAAATCCATTTTTGACATCTTTCTGAATGAATGTGACTTCTGAAAGCACCCATTCATTGAACAAAAAATACCCTTATATTCAACAAAAGTATCCTTTTTTTTTCAACAATGTTTTTTTCAATAAATCTGTCTTGCCCTTTTAAAAAAGAAATGCAAACAATAGTGATATAAGTTATCTTCTACACTCAAATAAGCATTAATTTATAATTAAATTTGTATCTTGCACATTTATTTTTTAAAAAATAAATAAAATTTTTCTCAATAGTTTTAAAAAATAATATAGATTTTAATTATTCATTAATTATTGTTAATAACAAAAATTATTGCATTTCAGTCTTCTTTTCCAAATGAACAAGTTCAATTTTTGCATCTAAAAATGACTTATCAGTGAGGACCCACTTTTGTAAAAAAGAGACCCAGAATTTAAGTTCTGGGTCCTGGACACCCAGGATTTTTAAAGTCCAGCGACATCACTAGATATCTTTAATGTGTAATATCCAAGAAAAAAGCAAGAGAAAGAAATTTACCTTGTGCAAGAGCAAAGCTAAAAAACAAAGAAAATATCTATTTTCTTTTCCCTAATACTTAACCAAAAGTGTCTTACTGTTAGAAAATTTCAATAAAAAAAATATTCATGCCAATAACAGGGTTTTATTAATGTACTGCATCTTGATAAACTAAATTTTCATTAGAGTAAGTATAAATAATTTCTGCAATTCATGTTAATAATTTCCTTTTAATTTAATTTACCAAAAGCTAAATTGTATGTTATATATTAATACAATTATATTTGTTGCGATTGACATTCCTGTCATTGCTCAAAAGTCGTTCGCGCAGTTTTCAGCTTTTTTGCTTTTTGGTCAATCTCATCCCTGAATAAAAAAAGATTATTTAAAGGTATGATTTTTAAACTTACCGTGATAACTTTTTTCCCTTGCAAATTTTGCATTCTTGATGTATAATAGATTTCAGATTATTCAAAACATTAATATTCAAATCAAAATTGGACTATAACAAAAATTTGCATTAATATCCTTTTAATACTCAGTGAAACCTTCAATTAAGGGACACCTCTATTTGAGGGACAAAAGTTCCGGTCCCAGTCCCTTAGTATAGGACCTGTAATGTATTTACCTCTGAATAAGGGACACCTAAAAAGGAAATTAAAGAAGCTGGTTTTTGCATTTCAGATAACGAAGCCTTTAGCTAGTCTATGGTGAAAATTAAAATACAGATTTTTGTGAATTTATCATTGAGACACAGAGTCATGTTGATATATAGGCATAGAACACAATTGAGGAGTTTTTATTCACCCATAATTCAAATAAAGATATCAGTGCATTTATCCCTATAGCTAAAATAGTGAGGATGGCTCTAGAGAAGAAGAAATGAAATCTTGCGAGATAAAGAACTTAACAGATGCTTTAAGATACAATAAAAAGAATATTGCCCAGTTAAACTGATGGCATTGAGCTCACAGGCTACGCATACTAATTGTACATTACAGCCTTGTATTTTCGTTAATTCCGTTCGAAAAAAAATTAAGAAGGGGAAACAGCTCTCCCCTTTCTCCTTCTTTGTACTTAATCATTGAACCTCCTAAACTATCAAGGACATGCTTTATCATATAGAAAACCTATATCCAAAATTCAGAGCAAATCGGATAATTCTTAATAAAAACCCATTTAGTATTTATATAATTTAAGAGGCGTTATTCCCCTCTTTTATACTTAACCATTAAACTTCCAAAACTATTCAGAGATTTGAACGAAATCTGACAATTCTGCTTGAAAAATTCATTTATACAAGTTAAGGAGAGGAGCATTAGAACCCCCCCCCCTGTTTATACTTATTTAATTAACACCTAATATCAGCCACGGACTCGCCTCATCAGAATGATCCTATATCTAAATTTTGAACGAAAACTGTTAATTCTGCATGAAAATCCCGTTTATATCAATTAGGGGGAGGGGCATGAGCCCCCTGTTCCCCTTGTTGATAATTATTCAATGAACACCTAATAACAGTCACGGAATCGCCTCATCAGAATGATCCTATATCTAAATTTTGAACGAAAACTGTTAATTCTGCATGAAAACCCCATTTATATCAATTAAGGGGAGGGGCATGAGCCCCCCGTTCCCCCTCTTATACATATCGAAAAACTAATCAGAGAAGCACCTTATCAGGATATACCTATATACAAAATTTCAAGTGGATCTGATATTTTTATCATGAGTTATCGCGTTATGCACGTACGAACGTACATACAGAACGGACGGGCACATAAGCTCTCAGGCTATGATAGCCTGTGAGCTAAAAAAACAGTTGAATCCTTTTTTCGTAAATACTGCTCATAATGAAAGACTAAAATTTGTAAATATGGTAAATGAACACTTGAGAGGTTTGTAGTGAAAAATTGAAATTGATTGATTAGTACTTGAAGTAAGATTCTTTTATATGTTATTGTAATTTTTGCATGTACATAAATACTTATGTATATAAATCCATAACTCTACAAATCATTTAATGTAGCATTTGATAAAAATTTTAAATTAATTCTCTTTTTTTGTGTGTCTGATTAACGTAATTAATAGCCTTTGGGTACATTTAAACTTCACATTTAATGTTTGGTTACCTTTTATGTCTTTTCTAAGCAATTAAATTTTTAAAAAAAGTAAAAATTCCGAATAAAGAACACTTCTATTTAAGGGGACTTATTTCGACATAAAAAAGCATTGGCGATTCCATGTTATCCTATGGGAAAAATAGCTACTCTGTTTATTCCTTCAAATTTCAAAAATTTTTTTGTTTCATCATTTAAGTCCAGATGCCCTTTACTTGATTATAAGCTTAAAATATTTTTAAAACAGTTTTAAGTATTTTTAAATTCGTGTTAAAGTTCCGAAAAATCCAAAAAAGTATGATGTGTAATGTTTATTCTTTTATAACTTTGGTTTGAAGAAAGATATAAAAATTTGGAGCGCATGCAACAAACGTTTGATTTGTTCTCTTTTACGTAATTAGGCAACTTTTAAAATTTATTCTAATCAAAACGGTGTAATTTTCATATAAAAATTAGCTATACCTGAAATTCTCTGCTGACCTGTCAAGATGTCAACCTCTTCTAATTGATCGTTTCTTCTCCGTGGTCAGAAGAGGATCACGATAGGGGGTAATGGTTGCCACAAAAAGGGGAGACGAACACATTCTTGTAAAAGGAAAAGCGTTGGGTTTCATTTCTGAAACAGAGGTTTTGGAAGGACGTAGTAAAAAAAAAAACATAAATAGAAAAAAAAAAAGCAGCGAGAAATTTTGTCTTTTGCAAGAGTTTTCTTTCCTTCGAGTTTTAGTATAGCTGAGATGGCCCGACATATTAAAACAGTTATAATCAGGGATGCCACTTTTCCGCCGAAAGGCGGATTTCCGCTTTTTTTAATTTTTAAGAATTCTCTATTTTCGTCAAGCGATCACGAAATAAAATAGCTATTTTCGTCCAACGATCGCGAAAAAAATAGCGATTTTCGTCGAACGATCGCAAAATAAAACGGGAATTTTCCTCAAACGATTGCGAAATTACACAGCAATTTTCGTCAAGCGATCGAGAAATACAACAGCTTTTTTCGTCAAGTGATCGCGAAATATAGCAGCGATTTTCGTTAAAAGATCGTGAAATATAAAAGCGATTTTCGTTAAAAGATCGCAAAATATAACGGTGATTTTTGTCAAAAGATCTCAAAATAAAACGGTTATTTTCATCAAACGATCGCGAAATACAACAGCTTTTTTTCGTCAAGTGATCGCGAAATATAGCAGCAATTTTCATTAAAAGATCGTGAAATATAACAGTGATTTTCGTTAAACGATCGCGAAATATAACGGTGATTTTTGTCAAAAGATCGCAAAATAAAACGGCTATTTTCATCAAACGGTCGCGATATAAAACAGCAATTTTCATCAAACGATCTCGAAACGAAACGGTGATTTTCATGAAACGATTGCAATGTGAAACGGTGATTTTCGTCTAACGATCGCGATGTAAAACGACCATTTTCGTCGAACGATCATGATGTAAAACGGCAATTTTCGTCAAACGATCGCGATGTAAAACGGCGATTTGCGTCAAACGATCGTGATGTAAAACGGCGATTTGCATCAAACGATCGCGAAATAAAACGGCGAGTTTCGTCAAACAATCGCGATGTAAAACGGCGAGTTTCGTCAAACAATCGCGATGTAAAACGGCGAATTTTGTCAAACAATCGCGATGTAAAACGGCGAATTCCCTCAAACGATCGCGAAATAAAACGGCATTTTTCGTCAAGTAAAAAAATAAATAAATAAATAAATAAAAAACTTGCAAATTTTTGCTATTTACTCCTGGAATAGTCATCGAATCTATTGCTGGGTTACTTAAATTGATTTAAAATGATGTGATACATAAAATTCCTCGCTGAATTTGTTGCTGGATTAAATTAATTCATATAAAATACTGTAAACTAAAGAAAAATCATTTTTATTTACTCTTATAAATTAAAAGTTTACAAAAAAAAAAAAAAAAAAAAAAAAAAACCTGCAATTTTTTTTTAATTTATTATAAACAATTTAGATTACAAAATTCATGCATAAATGTTGTGAAAAATGTCGTAAATTTTACTTTATGCATAATTTCCTCTTTTTGGCTATTTTCTGAGTGGCATCCCTGTATAATAAGCACCGTAGTTGTTTTAACCCCATCAAATTTTCTGTAGATAGACATAATTATTATTATTATTATAGCATGTACAATTGGTTTTTGATCGTCGCTCCCTCTAATTTTAGTATAAATTAATTATATTTAGCATAAATTGACTATAAACCCCTTCACATTAAAATGACTTTAAAGGGGCCCGCAATTAACGTAACCCGCTAACATTTTATACCGATATATATAAATGTTAAATAAGTTAGTTTTTTTTTTCTTTTTTTATTGAAGCCCAATAGATTTTAGTGTAAAATGAATATAAGGAACACCACATTCAAATGACCTTATCTCTGATAGATAATTGATCTAGCTTCGCCCTTTTTGTAAGCAATATATATACATAAAAAAAACTATTTTAAGTATTTTTTGTTGAAGTCCCAAAAATTTTAATACTACATAAATATAGGTAAATAAATCATAATTCACGTAATAAATATTAAATGGAAGAGTTCGGCAGATTAAAACGTAAAATTTCGAAACTCTAATTGATGCAACCTTCATACGAATATATGTAAATATTAAAAGAGAAGAGTTTGTCATTTTTTTATTTTGTATGTTGGGGAAGGGAACGCATGACTTTTGGCAAAATGCACACTTTCGTCATTTTTCAGCAAACGAATCTTGAATTTGTATGAATTTATATTTTTTAATAAAATCTACTCATTCAAATTAAGGGGCCTCTATAAGGTAATTGCCATTTAATATCTGATAATTAGAAACATTAAACTTTTAATTCTGACCAAAATTTAAAGGAAAGAAAAAAAGAAAAAAAACTGAAATAACAAGCACATTTCCTTCATTTCTTTTTAAGCGTCATATACGACAAATGCAAAATATGTTTCTAGCGCTACACAACTGATATCTTTCAAGGTACTAATGAGGGGGTAGGGCAGTCTATAGAAATAAAAAACGCAGAAAGTAAAGTTTTTGAAACAGTAAAAATATCTTGAGATCTATAAGGACTTTTAAAATTTTTATTATTATTATTATTATTATTGTGCTTTAAATTTGTATCCCTGTTCTAAAATCAGTGCTGCTCTGTTGACAAACATATTTATCCCAAGAGATTTTTCTTTGTTGTACCTTCATAATTGCCTAAAGAATTGTGTACTAGATGATTCAAAATCATTTTGGCGGTAATCGCTAAAAGTATATGAATTAAATTCATTTTTTAGATAAAACTTTTTTTTACATGATGGTATATGCATGTTAAAACATCTTTAAAGTGCCAAAGTAAGCCTCCACTGAAAGTTAATTTCCCTACCTTTATATGTGCAGTTTTTTTTTTTAAAAGGGCCATTTATAAGACCACCCCTTCAATCTCTAGGCTTTTTAAAATATAGTAAAACGCATGAAAAAGAACCTGTCTATGATAGAATCCTGTTCAAAATGAATAGACAATAATACATGAGTAAAAAATATAATGCCTACTAAGAAGGGAATTTATTTATAATGCTTTTTTTCTTCTTTCCTGTAGGATTCCGTCCTGGCAGATTTTATTGTATACCATTTTTTGGATTTCTATGTTTTTCCATTATATGGAATATGGATTAATAATATTAATGATAACGGAAAAATTTACATGCAACAAATAGAAATTCATTAAACACATAAATATCGCAGTCTGTGGCTTTTCTATGAAATTTGGCTGATTATAACATGAAAAAAAGTATGTGATCAGAACCCCTCAGCACGTGTAAAAATCAAGTTTTGAAAAAATTTACTCGTGTCGAAATTTTAATTTCTTTCCTGGCCGAATTTTAGTTATTATAACGGGCTGGGTCAGGACAATAATTTTTTTTTTCTACGGGCCGAATATTTTAATTTAACGGGCCGGGACCATATTTTTTTCGTATGGATAGGACCGAGCCTAATATTTTTTTCATGGGTTGGGCCGGAACCGGACCTAGAAATTTCGGCCCTGCAGACCTCTGTGAAATCCTCACTTCATGCATTTATACCAAAGTCATTCCTTCACCAAAGACAAAGAAACCCTCTACGTTCTTTGCCGTTACTGCTACCCCTAAAGATGAGAGAGAGTAGAACGATTGAAACTTCAGCCAGGAATGGATGTCAAGGATGGCCCTGTGTGAAGAGTATTTAGTTAAAATTTTCCAAGCAAAATCTTAATTTTTACTTTTTTTAAAAACAAATTCATTGACTGATAAAAGGGAATGTACATACAAGAATGTACAATTGAAAAGGTAAAAAAAAGTTTTTATATTCGGGATTATAAAGCATTTATACAAAGATATGCATAATGTTGCATATGAATATTTGTCATGTAAAATTCAATTTAAATTACAATTTGTCGGGTTTTTGTCAGAAAAAATTAACCTTACAATCATGGAAAGAGTCGGAATTTAGAAACAGAAAAAGTAATTTTGTAGTCGGATGTAAAAAAATCATAATTTTTTTTTTTTATCATTTTTTTTTTTTTTTTTTTTTTTTTTTTTTCCCAACCTTTTGTGCCATTTTTAATATTTTACCACCGAAAAGTGTATGAAGTTATGCATAGAATTGAACCATTTTTTTTTTTTTTGTGTATGTGTTTGACTATGGCCAGCAGACCTTCCCTGAATTAAAAAAAAATATATATCTGGGAGTAGATGGTGCTTTAATAGCGGTGGTGCCATTTTCATTATTTTACCATAAAAAGAGTATGAAGTTATACATAGAACTGAACTTTTTTGGTTGGGGGGGGGGGGGGGGGCATGGAAAGCAGGTCCTCCCTAAATTTGAAAAAAAATCTTCCTAAAGGGGTTCTGTAAAAGCAATTTTCGTGCTATTTTCATTATTGTACCATCGAAAAGTGCATAAATTTATGTACATAATTGAGCCAAATTTTTTGGATATGGCCAGCAGATCTACCTTGAATTTGGAAATATTCCATAGAAAAGGAGCATTATGATAGCGTAGCACTTTTTATATCCTTTTCTTAATTCGTCGTTCTGTTGTCCATCGGCTCGTGCAGAGACGGGAACTCGCTTCCTGCTAAGCCGGCTATTTGCAAACAGCTGATGATAACAGAATGAGGGAAAACTTTTAATTTTAATAAATAACATGATCCACATAAATTCGTTTTTATCCGATTAATTGAGTGAAGCAGAAATTTAAGATGAAAATGAAATATGGTATAATATTGAATTAATAATATTAAAGCATTAATGTTTGTAACTATTTCTTTGCAATATTAAATGTCCGTATAAGATAGTAGAATGTTTTGGGACTAGCACATCCAACTAGTTTCTTTTCTTTTAAATATTTATTTAATGTTGTCATTATATGGTTTTATGCATTCCTTACACATGTAATCATTTTTGTTTTTATTTATCTTTCTCTTTTTCTGATGAATAATTTTTCTTTATCCTCCTATTTCTGAGGGAGAAGGGCTTTGCATTTTTTAAAGCACAAATAGTTAAATTTGATTTTAAATTAAGCATTAAATAACTTATTTAAAATGCTGTACATCCCTTTCGAAAATATTTTAGTAAATATTTTCATTACTGTTAAGTTTTTAAAATTTGATAATGTTTTATTAATCGATTTATTATAAAAAGTGACAAAAATTTAAACACCAGATAGTCGTGATTTGTCTTACTTTAGAAAATTATCTCTTTTTGCTTGAATGATGTACACTTTATAATATATTAGGAAACAATTCATAAATTTTATGAAACTAATCGTAGTGATTTAATATATGCCCCAAAAATATAATATAAGCTTTTTTTTTTTTTTTTTTTTTTTTCAATATAATAAAACAAGTAATATCTCACAACAAATTTTCGAACTTTCCTAAATAAATACACAATGAAAGACTTTTTTTTTTTTTTTTCTTCTTATCAAAATCAAGTTTTGTTAGTAACTTTTCTGAGTTTTCCCTCAGACCACGGACAAACAGAGTAAGAAAGGTATCGGATTACACCCCCACTCCTATTTCTATAACGATCTCAATAATGCCAACTGCTTAGGATGCCTCAAAAAATGAAAATGGATTGTATAGAATGAACGGAAAATTTCTTGTTTGCTTATAAAAAAAGAAGAAAGATTTGCAATTTCTTAAATTAGCCATTCAATGTATTCTTTAATTGAACACTTTTCTTAATAACCTTTATCCGTAAATAGCCTTTGATACCTTTATTATTTAGACAATTTTCTAATCCTTTATTAGAGAGCTAAGTTTTCAACTTACAACAGACACTTTACCTACTTGAGGATGTATTTCAATTACAAAATTAAACATAAAATTCCATTACAATATGAATTCGATTTAATTTAAATACATAAATAAAATACAATTTTGTTTTTTATTTTATTTATTTATTTATTTTTTTTTTTTTTTCAAATAAGCAATTATAATGCCGATAGTTTTCATGTAATTGAAGCATGAATCACTGAGATATTTTATTTTTTAGATGGATGATATTTCATAAAACTCATAAACAGATTTCAGGCTTATATTATTTGAATTTATCTTCAATGGTTTCAATATTTACTAATGAAAAGGGGGGGGGGGGATTTTGCAGTTTAAAATGCTTCTAGAAACAACTAGTATATGATTATACAAAATGAATCATGTTAAGACATACTGTAAAAAGAAATTATATATATTCATTTGAACAGTATTTTGAATTATATTTACACGATATGATTAAAAAATTTCTGATTTACAAAATTTAGAATGCAATTAGACTGCATAAAAATATTTTTCTAGGTTTACGCGATGTATCGTCTGACACTTTTCCGATATACACGAATTTATGCACTCATATTTCTAAAAAAAAAAAAAAAAAAAGATAGAAAGAAAGAAAATCAGATTATTATTTTTTAATTATTACCCTTCCTAAACCCCTTACTGTTTCAGTAACTTCACAACTGTAACTGCCTTAAATTTAGTATTCTGTTAACAATCTAAAATAATTAAAATATTGATATTGTGACAATCACAATAAATAATTTAAACAGTGTATGTATGACATTTAATTAAAGTTATTAATAGAAATGCTCATAATTTACCAGAAGCTGTAAAGCCTTTTTTAAAAATTAAAACGAAATATTTCTATAACAGAATCCTTCTCTTAAGCGTTAAATAAACAAATAAGTAAAAAATAATAAAGTGCTATAATAAATAAATAAAGGACCAATTAACTTATCAGTAGCTAATTTTAAAATATTACATTTCATAGAAATATTTTATCATTCCTTAAATGCAGCCAAACTAATATTTTATTTCCCTAAGAACTGATGTTCATTTTACAATAAAATTATCTTAAATTTTAATAATTTTAATGCATAATTGCATAAATAAATCAAACTAATTAAAATCTAAAACGCAAAACAAACACATCTCATCTCCCTATTATTGGAAGTCATATTTAAAATCTTCACCCCTCCCCTTCCTTTTTTTCTGTTCAAAGTACATGCATGGCAATTTTTGTATTATTTTGGTCAAAGTTCAATGTTTTGAGCAAATGAGTGGATCTAGTTTCTTAAATAGAAATACGGATTCTGTTTGTAAATTTTGAGTCTCTCTGGTACCTTATTCCCTCACCCCCACTTTTTTGTGCATTTCCGAAACACTTACCCTAAAAGTGATAACGCGCCAAAAATATCATCGGTCAGTTCTTCACTTTGATCTGTACCCCCTGATGTGAATAGCTATATATCTTACACGCCCACAAACTGTTTCGCTATTTGTGAGACAGGGGGCGCCCATTGAAAATCGGAGTTCTCCCTTTCGAAATAAGTCAGCTTAAGGGACAAAAATTCCGGTTCCATGGGTGTCCCTTATTTGGAGGTTTTACTATATTTCAGTTACAGACTCTAATATTTGGAACAATATAGTCATTTTTTGGGGATAAAAATTGAGCAATAATATCAAGGAGTCCCCCCCCCCTCCCTTTAGTTCTCAAAGTGTTTTTTAAATAAACCTTTCATATTTTGTGTGTTAAAATCTGATGAACTGAGAGTAAGATTTTAACACTTCACATAAAATTAAATATATGTTTTAGAAATATTTCAACAGCTAAGAAAACAAGACACCTTTTAAGAAGAGTACAAAGTATATAAAAATATTAATTTCTTGAGGATATATTTTAAGTATACAAATGTATTCTTTTACTATATTTAAGCCAATTGTAAAATGTTTCAAGTTCATACCAAGAAGATATCTCAGTCTGTGCATTACTTTAAATCGCAAACTTTCAAATTAATAAATAGGCAATAATAAAAAGTAATAATGTACTTTATCATGTTTTATATAATAAAATACATATGAAGAGAGTGTGTGTATAGCAGAAATTTGACTGAAATTGAAAATTCCATGGTCTCTGCGAAATAGCACACTTTCTAAGGTAATTTGTAACAAACTTCACTAACTTATCTAAAATGGAATTTTTTATGTTATTCCAATTTCATCTCAGCTGGTTTCATTAGATTTTGCTAAACTTTCATAGTTAAACTTTATTTTTCTATAAATTTCAGAGAAGGCAGTAGCCCTTATGGAGTAGATTTTTGGGTGGTGTTTAGTGACAGCTCGTATGAATACCTTTTTAGGAGAAAGCATTTAAGTTATGCTGTAAATTCCAAGAAGTGTTTGCAATAAGACAGGTCCGTAGAAGTAATGAAAAATACCAGTAATGTCTCTTTCAAAGTTATTTATTAGGATACACAGGAATGAGCGGAGACTTATATTCCTCAGGGAGTGACCCCTTGGAAACACAATTATGAAGGCTACATGAGGCAATAGGTCCTTACTGGACAGCAATTCAAATCCAAGTGAAGTTACAATCAGTACAGATGTTGATTAGCGATTTGGCTTGCGGTTTTCGCCAAAACTCTTTGTATAATTGCCAACCTTGGCGATAATTATGCAGAGAGAGACAGAACACATTGTTAAGTATACAGCCAATTGATAACCTGTAAATTATGGGAGCAGGCACAAAAGGGTTAATAGATTAAATTCGTGAGAATTGCATCAGCTCTCAACGGACGATGCGAAACCATCTGCTTACATTTACATATTATGCTCTAAATCAAAGAGACGCACCCACGAAATAATTTGCAGGACAAAATGTTTATGAAGAGAAGGAAATCATTAGCAACTGTACAAAGATTAGATTTTATTTTAGTTATTGAAATTGCAAAGATAATTTTCAACGGAATTATGAGAAGCGCAGATTGAAAGGAATTGCTTTTCTTTTATTTTATTTCAGTTAGCCGTTACATCAGAAAATTCATGTAAGAGAAAAGAATTAATGAAAGCTTTTCCATGCTTAATAGAATATTAAACTGTGGGAAAAGAGAGCAATGAATACCTACTTCCTAAATTATAAAGATTAATAAAACGCAATTTTATAAAAGGTGATTATATATAATGGAGATTCCATTATATATAGTTTTTTTGGGGTTAAAATTTATTCCTTTTATAAAATTGCGTTTTAGTTAATCTTTATAATTTAGGAAGTAGGTATTCATTGCGCTCTTTTCCCACAGATTAATATTCTATTAAGCATGGAAAAGCTTTCATTAATTCTTTTCTCTTACATGAATTTTCTGATGTAACGGCTAACTGAAATAAAATAAAAGAAAAGCAATTCCTTTCAATCTGCGCTTCTCATAATTACGTTGAAAATTATCTTTGTGATTTCAATAACTAAAATAAAATCTAATCTTTGTACAGTTGCTAACGATTTCCTTCTCTTCATAAACATTTTGTCCTGCAAATTATTTTGTGGGTGCGTCTCTTTGATTTAGAGCATAATATGTAAATGTAAGCAGATGGTTTCGCATCGTCCGTTGAGAGCTGATGCAGTTCTCACGAATTTAATCTATTAACCCTTTTGTGCCTGCTCCCATAATTTACAGGTTATCAATTGGCTGTATACTTAACAATGTGTTCTGTCTCTCTCTGCATAATTATCGCCAAGGTTGGCAATTATACAAAGAGTTTTGGCGAAAACCACAAGCCAAATCGCTAATCAACATCTGTACTGATTGTAACTTCACTTGGATTTGAACTACTGTCCAGTAAGGACCTATTGCCTCATGTAGCCTTCATAATTGTGTTTCCAAGGGGTCACTCCCTGAGGAGTATAAGTCTCCGCTCATTCCTGCGTATCCTAATAAAGAACTTTGAGAGAGACATTACTGGTGTTTTTCATTACTTCTACGGACCTGTCTTATTGCAGACACTTCTTGGAATTTACAGCATAACTTAAATGCTTTCTTCTAAAAAGGTATTCATATGAGCTGTCACTAAACGCCACCCAAAAATCTACTCCATAGCCCTATCAGCTCACCATTAGATATGCCACTTTTACTAGTCTTAATGAAAGACTGAGTTAGCCAGAAGCTTTGCCACAAAGTAACATAGTGATTCTCATTTAGCTTTTTTATGTTTTGGACTATCTCTGTAATTTGCAAGCAAGACTTTTTGGTGGTAGACTTTAAAAATTAAGACCAGTTTCATCAACATTAAACATCTGATCCAGCAAATACTTTGTAATACTTTAGAACTCATTTTTAGGTGCGTCTCTTATAAGTAAATGAAAAGAAAATATAGGAGGTGCACCATATATGTGTAACTCAAAATATATGTGAAGCATAAAGATTTGAAAACTATTAATACAAGGTGGAACCCATCGAAATTCGACAAAAGAAAATGTTTAAGAAGGATCTGTTTCATTGATTTATAATAAATCTACAAAATTACTTACAGTAAAAAATACATCTTGTATTGATCAGTATACCTCTCAAACAAATATTATAAGAAATATATCTTATATTGATCAGTAAAACTCTAAAACAAATATTATTTTAAGCTAAGATTAACAAAATACTATAAAACTCAGTTGTCCAAATTTTTAAAGTTAAACTTCAATTGCATATGTAATCAATAAAATATAATAAAGATCAGCTATTATGATGAATTTATCATAAATTCTTATGTTTGGTATAAATGCGAATGAAAAAAGGAAATTTATTCCAAATGGACACGATCATAGAATTTCACGCGAAGTTAAAGCCCGTCATAATTTTCATCGTCTCAAAATTTAAACATGTACTTCTCATATCTGTATTCGCCATGTTTAAAAAAAAAAGTATTTAATTTGATCATTTTAAAATCACTTTAACCTTCCGTCAACCAGACGGGTCCATTGGACCGACAGCAATATTTCTGGTGTCAATGGTAAAATGAGAAATTGTCGATTGACA
This sequence comes from Maratus speculifer, assembly GCA_964019185.1. Classification (NCBI taxonomy): domain Eukaryota; kingdom Metazoa; phylum Arthropoda; class Arachnida; order Araneae; family Salticidae; genus Maratus; species Maratus speculifer. The sequence goes on along the minus strand of OZ025292.1, from coordinate 144,692,118 downwards.
CCGGAATTTATAAAGGACTTGTCTAGATATTACGAATTCCTTAATTTAAGCTTTCATTGTAAAAGCAAAATTATATTAAAATATTACTGGTGCCGTTTGAAAGTTTGGAATTAAAATTAGGTGTTGCCGTAGATAAATGGGTGTTTTGTCTGGTAGACGGAAGGTTAACTCAAAACTTGAAATTATTTAATTGATGAATAAAACCGAAATCACGGAATTTTATAAAAGACAATATTTTTTGTAAAATATATGCATTTTAATTTAGATTTTCCAATTTTAAGGGAGATCCATAAGAAAACCCCCAAAAATTTTATTATTGATTTTAAAGTAATGAATTTTGGTGTACTTACTATTTAAGAATCTTTTTGTAAGGAATAATTAGCAAAAAAATTCACTTTTTATTAAAAAGTATATTTTTTATGTCGATTTTTATGATTTTTTTTGTGTGGAAAAATATACTTTTTAAGCTACTCCTCAAAACTACTCCTCATACTCCTCATACACTTACTACTCCTCATACAATTTTCAATATTTTGGTATTACTAAAATTTCTTAAATAGTGTTATAGTATATGGAAACGACCTAGGGAGAGATATTTTTAATTTTCTATTTTAATCAGCTAAAAAAAAAAAAAAAAAAATTCATGTTTACCAATTTATGTAAAATTTTCAGAAATAGTTTCTCCTTACTTTTGTAGCAAATTTTTTTAAGATTCTAAAAACATAAACACTTTGTTTCTAAACCATTTTACCACTGAAGCCTTAGTACTTTGAACTTAGGCAAAATATGGAAAAAGTCATTTTCAGGAAAACACATTTTAAATGGCTGCAATTCTTTTAAACTGTATAGTGACTACAATTAAAAAAAGCTCATTTGCTACCTGTTCAAAGTGCCCCGAGTTCTGAAATTTTGCATAGATATTCGCAAATATGTATTTTATCGTTTTCGGAGATAAAAATTTTTTTGAACGTTTGATGATTTTTTCCCGAAAATGTGGTTTGGGTCTCCCTTAAGAGAAAACAGAGTGATTTTGTTGCCACAATTGCAAAATTGATACTAAAAACTATAAAAAAAAAAAATAATATCTCATAAACAAATTGTGATACAGTGTTCAAGCAAATTGCATTTAAAAGTACATTTTTTTCTCTGTACGACTGTATCAACATCAGAAATATGCTATGTTTAGAAGTATAAAATTTGCAGTAACGAAAAATGCAAAACTGAAATTCTATGGGAAAGTGTTGCCATTCGCAAAATGATGTATGCGTTACGCACAGATATGTTTTTACTTTATAATATAATATCTTGTATGTTACTTTCTGCATACTTATTCTGTGTTATTGAATTTAATGTTCTTTATTAATTGTTTTTTCTTTTTGTTTTAGGATGTTAAGAAAATGAACAGTAAAGAAATTGGAACAAAATCTAAAATAACTAGGGTATATATATTTTTAATCCCCCCCCCCCACCCTTGTGTATCTAATCTTCAAACTGTTCATGGGGACCTACTGAGCAAAATCTAGGGAGGATTCATATTTTAGAACAAATCTGCATGTAGTTTTGCGCAATGATTTTAAAAAAGAATATTCAATAAGGAAAGACAGGCTAAAAAAATTTGTCAAACTACTGTGTAAGACTATTTTCTAGCTTTTCAATATTGTGCAGTACAAAAATATAATAAATAACAATTAAAAATTCAAAAATTAATTTCTACTGACTTCTTTCAAAATAAGGAATTAAAACAGTTTATTATATTTTTAAATTTGAGATAATTAGTTGAAAGTTCATTTAAAATTAACACTAAAAGAGAAACAGTTTTATTTGTCTACCATTTGTAGTGGGGAGTTTCTGTGTTAAGATGAATTTCCTGATAGCTGTTGAAAAAAATAAAAAGGGGACACTTGTGCTCCTTTTTTTTATTTCTTGTAATTACTTATGAAAATTCAGTTTCTTTATGAATTTGTTTATGTATAATTGGAATGAGAAATCGGGTAAAGTATAATGTGAACAATAAGCTTTATTCATTTTCCTAATTTATGGTAGTTTTCCCTCTGTCTTATGTGAATTTCTGGACCCTTTTTCTATAATTTCTTACTGTTGAAAATTCTCAAATTTTTTCTATAATCAATAAGATAGCAAAGGTGTTTTGAGAACTAGAATCTTTCAAAAATAATGACAAATATTAAAATTTTTTTTAAAGCTGTAGTTTTTCATTTTATGACCAATGCTTCTCAAACATTGTTGGGGGATGAAAATTCTTCTTGTTAGTTTTATTTTCTGTAAAAGAAGATACAGTACACCCTCAATTATTCAACACTTATGGGACCATTTTATGTTTAAAAATTGAAATTATCCAATAACTATGAAGATCAGATGCATTTTCTGACTAAACAAGCATTTAAACTAAGGATTTCTAAAATTATCCCATCTATTTCAAATGATTATCATTCCACCTCTTTTTAAATTACTTTGACAAAATTCTTTATTTATTATAAAATTTGCAATGTGTTTAAATAATTTAAAAATATATATTTATTGACTTTATTACTAAATCTGGTACAACTCTGTTATCCCATCGACCAATTTCGCCAAATTATACAAATCGCCAAAGTAATAGCCAAATTATACATATTGACATAATTTTTATTTTAAATAATGAAAAAACAAATAATTAGTAGAATATTAATAAAAGTACAAATAAAAAGTTGGAGTAAAAATCACTTTGTGACATTTTAAACACGTGAATGTATTTAATGCCATTGAATGTGACATTCACTATCGTCCATTATTGGCATTTAATCTTAAGTTTGGCGATAATTTTTTGATCGATGGAATAACCTAGTAGTACCCTAAATTTAACATTTTTGTTGATTATCAGTTTAATTCACATAGCTTTGGAATTTAGTCATAAACATCTTTATGATAAAGTATACATGAGATGTGTCATTTAACCAAGTCTACCAGATAATTGACAGTTTACTGTATGCTTAAATTATTTTTGTTTACTTATTACAATTTGAAAATAAATTTGTTTTCGTGCAGTTATTTTATAAATGTATCTTTTAGGTTGCTAGTAAAAACGAAATTAAAGATACTGGAAAACCACTCAAGGTATAAAACTATATTATTAAAACTTATATTATTAATCTTAATTTTATGAAATTTTATCTATATAGATATTTTTCCAAATTAAACTTTTGATAAAGAAAAGGTCTTTTTTGGTATTATTCATAACAAGATATATTTCTGTTTTTTCAGATCTCAATTTACATTTATTATATCCAATTTTCTGTGTTAAAAAATAAATTTACTATCTTTAAAAATGAAAAATCAAACAAAATCTATATGTCCTCATCTCATATCATCAAAGAATAAAAAGTCTTTGTTAATGTTTTTTCAAATGTTATTAATGCAAAAATATTGGCTTAAGAGTTTTTATATCTATACCAATAAAAGAAAGATGTTTGTTTGTGTGTCTGTCAGCTATGTCTAGGAAAATAATCATACATAGAGGTCTAAATGTGCATAAGGCTCAGATTTTTTATTTATTTTTTTTTGATTTGCCAAGATATTAATTGAAAACCATAATGAATAACTAATGTCCTGAACCTTAAGTACATTTGGATAGATTTCTATTTAAAAATATGAAATCATAAATGATGCTCCTAAGTGATCAACAAAATAGATAAAATGGGTTGCTATAAATTACAACAATGAAATGTTTCAAATATTGAAGCTCAAAAAATAAATTATAAACATATTTTCAAAAATACACTTTTATCAATTAATAGTTCAATAATCTTTATTACTTTATGATGTACATTTAGAAAACCTAAAAAGATAGTTGAAATAATGTTTCATATATATATATATTGCATTGCCCTGTGTTAAAATAAAGAGAGGGAAAAAAAATTATATATTTTTTACAAAGTCACATCTAGGTGTTTTTCCCAAATTTAAACAAGCAGTGAATTTTTTATAATTGAGTTTGGTATCTACATCAAATTAATGTATTGTAATGTAACAGGGTTCATATTCATCAGGGGGATATGGAATTTCTGAGAAAATCAGGGGATAAATTTTAGGTTATAAAAATCAGGGTATAATACAAAAAATTCCCCAAATCTGGAAAACATGTCAAAATTACTGTCTACTCTAGGAAATTGTGGACAGTTGTTGCTCTTCACATGGTTTATGATATTGCATCTGTCAACATCCATTCAGTCACTAGTCATTCCTCCTATCATCATAAGGTTTGACAATAGATCAAAAAAACTTAACACGAAAAATAAAGGAAATTTTTAATTGATATTGGTATTTGTAGCCTTCATATTATTTATAATGCTTTAAAAATAGATAATAAAATCATAAAGTAGGAAATGAAGTTCTTTCAGCAAACTACCAAGTTTTTAAACACAGCCTCACATGGCATATCCACTATGGCATTCATCTTGGTTTTACATAAATTATTTTCTTTTTATTTATTTAAATAATGTATAATTTTTTTTAAGATTACTTTGTTTTATTTTGAGGAGATGGGAGTGCTATGATACTAGTTTAAAAAAATTTCTTTGATTATTGATATGGAATTGCTGTTGAAATTTCTTTCTCTTTTTAAAAAACAAATAGAAAAGAAAAAAAAGGTGTGAAAACCGTGAATTTAAAATTTTTGAGTTCTAAATGAAAGTTTGGCAATTTATCACCAATGCTCCACTAACATAAAGGGTTTTTGATTTCTCTGTCAGAATCTTCCAATATAGCAAAAAACTAAGAAAGTAAATTGAATTACGAATAAAAGTAACATAATATATTGCTTAGCATACATTTAGGAAGAGACTAAACTAGTCGCCAAGAGCGTCTAGTTACATAATGTTTTACATATTAAAAGAGTGAAAAAAGAATGAAACTGAATTAAATGCAACAATTTCAAAAAATGCATAAGCTATAGAGTAATATATTTTTTACTTACTGCATAAAATTAGAAAAACAATTTTTATAGTTTCAGGAACAATTATTCACTTCTATTATTAGATGCTGATATGGAACACTATTGAAGGTAAATAATCGTTTACAAAGAATTTTTAAAATAGGAGATGATTTGAATCAAAACAAAAGATTGATAACTAACTTCTATTTCTTCACCATGTAATACATTAACTCCTTTTGATCTATATTTACAGATCTTCAAAAAGATTCATTGAATTCATATAATTTTTTTGTTGTGTTTGGTTAGAATAAAATCAGTTTATTTTACTGTAGAAACAAACAGAAGAAAAGTGCATTGATCTTGTTAAAAACATTAATTTTTGAAAATGATATTGAGTTGAAAATATTCATACATCAATGAATTTTATATCAAACAGCGATGCCGTGGACGCGCTGTAGCAAGTAACGCAAAATATCGGCGACTGGACACAAAAAAAATAGCTCTTACGCGTCCCATGGGACGTGTAATTTCGTCAAATAATCTGTAAAAAATGGCGACTTCCGTTTAAAAATCACGAAAAACTACTATTTTCCGGCAAATTTCGCCAAAAGATTCGCGAGAAATGGCTAATTTCGCCACAAAATCCCGAAAAAAAGACAGATTTCCCCACAAAAACGCAAAAAAAACGACAAATTTCCTCAAAAAATTACGATAAAACGACAAATTTTGTGAAAAAATTGCGATAAAACGGCAAATTTTGTGAAAAAATTGCGATAAAACGGCAAATTTTGTGAAAAAATTGCGTTAAAACGGCAAATTTCGTCAAAAGATCGCGAAAAAACGGCAAATTTCGTCATAAGATCACGAAAAAACAGCAAATTTCGTCATAAGATGCAGAAAACCAGCAAATTTCTTCAAAAGATTCGTAAAAACCCGCCAATTTTCATCAAATAATTCGCGTAAAAACGCAAATTCTGTCAAAATATGCCGTAAAAATGGCAATCTGCCGTTTTTACGGCATATTTTGTCAAAAGATCGCAAAAAAACAGAAAATTCGTCAAAGGGGCACAGAAAAAAAAAAAAAAAACTTTAATTCCGGGAGTGAATTTTCCTGTTCCAAAAACTAATTTTTTTTTTTTTTATCTTCTTAAAAATCAAACTTTTCTGCTTCACAATCGGTTTTTGACTGCTCCAAGTCTTTCTGAGTAAATGTGACTCCTGAAAGCACCCATTCATTAAACAAAAAGTACCCCTTTACTCAACAAAAGCATTCTTTTTTTCAGCAAAAATGTCTTTTTCAATAGATCAGTCTCGCCCTTTTTAAAAGAAATGCTAACAATAGTGGTACTTGTTATCTTCTACACACAAATAAGCAATATTTTATAATTAAATTTTTGCCTTACATATTTCTTTTTAAAAAAATAAAGAAAATTTCTCTTAATAGTTTAAAAAAATTAATATTGGTTTTAATTATTTATTTATTATTATTGAAACAATAATTTTTGCATTTCATTTTTCTGCAAATGAACAAGTTCAATTTTTGTGTCTAAAAAAAATTGTCTAGCTTTTTATTAGTTGTGACCCACTTTTGTAAAAAAGGAATCCAGAATTTTAGAAGTTGTGGTTCCTGGGGACCCAGGATTTTTCAAGTCCAGCAGCATCACTGTCAAATATGAGTGCCTATATACCAATATAGGTTTACATATACATGTGCATGTATTGTTTGCAGGCACAAGGAGAATTTTTCAAATATTTTCTAAAAATTCTTGGTGGAAAAAATGAAAAATGGCATTAATTTCATCAAGTAATCTCTGGAAAAATCACAAAATTCATTTAAAAAAAAAAAAATCGAAAAATTTAAAGTATGATTGCAAAAAATTTGCTAATTTTGGCAAAAGATTGCAAAAATGAGTAGCAAATTTCACTGTCTTTCTGCTTGGTCACAGAATTTGACATTTAATCAAGGAATTTTTTGACATTTGGTCATGGAAAGTCAGCGAGTTTGACAGTCATGTTTTGCTGAGAATCCTGAAAAGAAGATAATGTATTTACACATAAGAATTTTAATATATTCTAAAAAGATGAAATATAATGAAATTCAATAACAAGGATAGTTATAAGCTGTCAAAAGTATTTATCAATAAATAAAAACTTTGTTAAATCACCATAAAAAGATAAATTAAACAGGACGCGTTTCGAGCTGCAAAATTACTGCTCGTCATCAGCTGTTCCAAACACGTGTCACAACGGACAGAGTGGAAATAACAGTGAAATAAAGAAGGAGGAGATTACACAGAGTGCGACAGGTGGCGCTGCTTGTCACAGCCAAGGAGGAAGAGAAAAGTAAAGATAAACTCAAAGAAGGAGGGAGGAGATTACAAAGAGTGCCCCAGGTGGCGCTGGCTAAAAGAACACAGGTGGCAGAGAAAAACTAATAAAAGATAAAGAAAACAATTGAAAAATAAATAAAATAAAATAAATAAATCAATTAAAATAAATAAATAAATAACTAAATAAAAATCAAAATAGAATAAAATTAATTAATTAAAAATGATATAATAAAATAAATAAATAAAAATAATAAAATAGTAAAAAAAAAAAGTGATTTTAGTAATAATAAAAAACTACAAAAGTAATTTCCATGCAGTAGAAAGGGAGGGGGATGAAGAGAGATCGTTGACAAGAGTATTACAATTTTTATAAATAAAATAAGCTTCGTGAGTAGTATTATTTTATTTATAAAAATTGTAATACTCTTGTCAACGATCTCTCTTCATCCCCCTCCCTTTCTACTGCATGGAAATTACTTTTGTAGTTTTTTATTATTACTAAAATCACTTTTTTTTTTTTTTACTATTTTATTATTTTTATTTATTTATTTTATTATATCATTTTTAATTAATTAATTTTATTCTATTTTGATTTTTATTTAGTTATTTATTTATTTATTTTAATTGATTTATTTATTTTATTTTATTTATTTTTCAATTGTTTTCTTTATCTTTTATTAGTTTTTCTCTGCCACCTGTGTTCTTTTAGCCAGCGCCACCTGGGGCACTCTTTGTAATCTCCTCCCTCCTTCTTTGAGTTTATCTTTACTTTTCTCTTCCTCCTTGGCTGTGACAAGCAGCGCCACCTGTCGCACTCTGTGTAATCTCCTCCTTCTTTATTTCACTGTTATTTCCACTCTGTCCGTTGTGACACGTGTTTGGAACAGCTGATGACGAGCAGTAATTTTGCAGCTCGAAACGCGTCCTGTTTAATTTATCTTTTTATGGTGATTTAACAAAGTTTTTATTTATTGATATATATTTATCGCCAGTATTTTCGGTGTTTCTCAATATTGTCAAAAGTATTATTATGTTTCTACCATGACATGATACATTTTTTTTTTCAATGTAAACAAATACATTATTCCTTCCAAATGCAAGAATTTCTAAATTTTATTTTAATGTGGTAGTAACAATTCATGTTAATTTTATTTTTAATGTGGTTTAACAACATACTTCTCTTTCAGGCTGCCAGTAAAAATGAAACAAAAGAAACTAAAGAAGAAACAGAAACTAAGGAGTTATCTAGGGTATAAATATAGTTTTTAATTTTTATTAGCAAAGCTTACACTCCTACTATGTTGTTTGAAATAAGATCTTTTTTTAATTGAAGAGCTCAATGGATGAACATGTTAAGTGTATTTGAACATATGTGCTTTGACAAATTTAGGATGTTTGGTGACTTTTTGATTGACAAGCTTTTCTAATCCACACCAAATAACAATTTTGAATAATGGGAAGTATGCTATTTGAAAAATAACAAACTACTAAAAAGCACATAACGATATAGTTTTACAAAAAAATCAAGTTAAAAAAATCACACATATTTTACAACATAAATTTTATGGGAAATGTGCTACTTGTCATTTTGTGTTTTTAAAATGCCTTTATACATTAGAGTAGACATTAGATATTTCAGATTCCAATTTCTCACAAGCTTTCAAAATGTTGTGTCTTCTATCATCATGTCATTTTAATGAATTAAAATAGCCTGTGACATTAGAATAAATTAGAGTAAGTTGTTAAATCTACAAAGTTCCGACTATTTTATTTATCTAAGTTGCAGCATCCAGTATAATCTCCATCCTTTTTATGGAATATCTCCATTCTGACCTATGAGAATGCTCCATAATGTAGTCAAATAATAATTTTCTCTACAAGAGGAAAGGTCAGTCTACAGCAAAAGCTGAATATTTTTAACAGTATATAAGATCTAATTGATGTGTTGAAGTTGGAATAAGATCAAAGCAATATTTCATCCTAAATGATGTAACAAATAAATTCACCGTAATTTTCCTTATCCTCATTCCATAAACATGAAAACGATGGTAGCAAAGTCATATTTCAATAGCAATAATTTGATTCGAGCATAACAGTCAAGTTACTATTGAAGGAAATATTACCGAAGTTTGGGGATTTTTTTTTTTTTTTCATCTTTGTTTTAACCAGTAAAATGCTGCATGTGGGTAAAGCATCTTAGCCTTATCATTTAACATGTTCCTCCACTCAGCTCTTCAATTCAATGTTAAATAAAAAAAAATAATAAATTTTAGTATTTGAATGTTTGCAATACCAGATCCAACACATGAATATTGCATTGTCGTCAACAATAGGCATGTGTGCAACACTTGAGAGAAATTAGACTAAATAGAATTTGGTCAAAAATCATTTGCAACGTTTGATTCAGACCGACATTTTTTTTTTTTTTTCTTTAATGGATTTTATCTGATTTCAGTACTTTTTAGCTCACAGGCTATCATAGCCTGAGAGCTTATGTGCCCGTCCGTTCTGTATGTATGTTCGTACGTAACGCGATAACTCATGATAAAAATATCGGATCCACTTGAAATTTTGTATATAGGTATATCCTGATATGGCGCTTCCCTGATTAGTTTTTGGAGTTCATTCGATATGTATAAGAGGGGGAACAGGGGGCTCATGCCCCTCCCCTTAATGGATATAAATGGGTTTTTCATGCAGAATTAACAGTTTTTGTCCAAAATTTAGATATAGGATCATTCTGATGAGGCGATTACGTGACTGTTATGTGTTCATTGAATAAGTATAAGCAGGGGGAACGGGGGGCTCATGCCCCCCCCCCCCCTTAATTGATATAAACGGGATTTTCATGCAGAATTAACGGTTTTCGTTCAAAATTTAGATATGGGATCATTCGGATGAGGCGATACCGTGGCTGTTATTAGATGTTCATTGAATAAGTATAAACAGGGGGAACGGGGGCCCATGCCCCTCCCCTTAATGGATATAAATGAGTTTTTCATGCAGAATTAACAGTTTTTGTCCAAAATTTAGATATAGGATCATTCGGATGAGGCGATACCGTGGCTGTTATTAGGTGTTCATTGAATAAGTATAAACAGGGGGAACGGGGGGCTCATGCCCCTCCCTTTAATTGATATAAACGGGATTTTCATGCAGAATTAACAGTTTTCGTTCAAAAGTTAGGCATAGGATCATTCTGATGAGGCGATTCCGTGACTGTTATTAGGTGTTCATTGAATAAGTATAAACAGGGGGAACGGGGGGCACATGCCCCCCCTTAATTGATATAAACGGGATTTTCATGCAGAATTAACGATTTTCGTTCAAAATTTAGATATAGGATCATTCGGATGAGGCGATACCGTGGCTGTTATTAGGTGTTCATTGAATAAGTATAAACAGGGGGGAACGGGGGTTCTAATGCCCCTCCCCTAAACTTGCATAAATGGATTTTTCAGTCAGAATTGTCAGATTTCGTTCAAATCTCTGAATAGTTTTGGAAGTTTAATGGTTAAGTATAAAAGAGGGGAATAACTCCTCTTAAATTATATAAATGCTAAATGGGTTTTTATTAAGAATTATCCGATTTGCTCTGAATTTTGGATATAGATTTTTTAATATGATAAAGCATGTACTTGATAGTTTAGGAAGTTCAATGATTAAGTATAAAAAGGAGAAAGGGGAGAGCTGTTTCCCCTTCTTAATTTTTTTTTTCGAACGGAATTAACGAAAATACAAGGCTGTAATGTACAATTAGTATGCTTAGCCTGTGAGCTCAATGCCATCAGTTTAACTGGGCAATATTCTTTTTATTAACATGGACTTCTCTTTCTAACAAGTGAAATTTTATTTAGCCTGTATATTCTCTTTAAATTCTTTAGTGTTGAAGTGAAAGTATTAAATTATTTTTATAGAAATATGTATTTAATAATGGAGTAATACAGTAAGTAGTAAAAATCTAATTTAAAAAATATATAAGAAAATGTTTGTGTAGTTTTTATCTTATGTTTGCATTTAAGTTTGCAGCAAGTTATAAAAATGTAGTTTAAAAAATATGTGAGAAAATGTTTGTAATTTTTATCTTTATGTTTGCATTTAATCTGACTTTTAAGTTAAATTAGAAAAAGGGAACTATCGAAACATTCTGGTCAAATATGTCAATAACATTGTTATTAAAATTGTAAATTTATACTATAGTTCTTGCTTATAAAATAACTTATCTGTCATTAATAATGTTAAGTCTTGAACGTTTAAAAACACTTGCAGGCTTATGTTTAGCTTATAGAATCATTCTTTTTGGAAATTTCGCACCTACAATTTAATATTTTATTAATTGTTATTATTTTGTAGGATAACACAAGTCAATCTCTAACCAAGTTAGAATTTGCTTTTTTAACTTTTTATTTTTAATGAAGTTACTTCCACTTTCTGAGCTGATTCTGAAAGTAAAACTAATCTAATTTTTAAAAAAAAGAATAAAAATGCAATAAAAATCGAAAAAATAAAAACTAACCTGGTTAGAAATTGAACTCAGAAAAACAATAATAAAAAAAATAATTTAAAATATTAAAATGCAAACAAGAAATTAAAAATACTACCACACAGTAGTCTGCAAGTTTCTCCCGTGTAACTAGTGTAGACTAGAGATGGGAAATATAGTTATTTTTGGTTAACAGGTTACATCGTTCCACACATTCACAGGTAACAGGTTTCAACAACCTGTTATTTTTGTAACGTATAACTAATCGATGAGACTATGCTGTCAACAGACATTTTAATTAGAAGGCCGTTAATTAAGGTATCTTGGATAATTTTGATACATAAGTATAGACGCTGTTTTAGTTCAGATAAACCTGCGTCTTTAAAATCAACATAGTTAAAATTTTAATTTTTGCAAGACAAAAACTTATACTTTACATTTCACGTATTATTATCGTTTTCTTGCACTAAAAATGCATTTTTCCTTGTTGAAAATTTATACGTATCATAACTCAGTAAATTTTGCCCGTAGAACTTTTTTTTTCTTTTTTGCTGATTTACTTGTTAAAACACATAAAAACTTTTTCTAAATGAAAGTTATAGAAAACTTACTGAACACTGTATAAAATATGTAGTTTCTTAACAATTTAAAAAATAATTATTTTAATGTAAATTAATATTTATTTGATGCAGAAGAAAGTTTAAAGCATTTTTGCAATTGTTACAATGACTCCAAAACTGACGGTTTAGAAATTAATTTTTTCTAAATGATCAGAAATATTTTCCATAAAAACACCACCATTTTAACAATGCAATTTGTTCAAAAAAAAAAAAAAAAAAAAAAAAAAAAAAAAAAAAATTTATCTTTATTCATTAGCACCTTGATTTAATGTTCGAATTTTGACATCCCCGAATCAATATCTGTCAACGCACATTCAGAGCTTATCCCACAAGAGCACGAAACATAACTTGTATATTTTTAATCAAATGTCATTCATCCCACAAATTTCGTATGTGCAAATACGTATTTAAAATCCCCTCCCCAAAACTTGTGACAGGCCAAAAAATGACGTTGGTAGTATAAAAGTGGCGCCCTATAAATTTCGGTGTCCGTCGGGACCGCCCCCCTTCGCCCCCCCCCCCTCCCATCCCTTTTCGAATGGCTGTGTCCTCACCAGGCTATTTTTCTTCTTTATTTCAGGAAAATACAATTACAAAAATAATGTTTTCCAGTTCGTATTTTCTAACGACACAATATTGACAAAATAATAATGATAAAAAAAATAATAACTGTAATAAACATTTTATTAAATAAAAATCATAGCGCCAGAATACCCCCCCTTCTTCCCCAAATACCATGAGTACATAGTAATATCCCTTTTAAATATTCAAACTCAAAGATTGCCACCGTTTTACCCATCTAACTAGATCAACGAAAGATTATGTCGCGTGCCCGAGCGATAAAACAGCTTTCTATCAACAATTAAATCCGTAAATCTCTTTAATTTCATTTTTCAAGCAGAGATTCCTTCCCATTAAAAATATGACCAAAGATGGCCGACATTGCCTTTTTGCTTTTTAATAATCTGCAAGCATCACTAACTAACTTCACGTACTCTAGAATAAAAACACATCCTCCCCCCCCATTTCACTTTCAGTATTCTAACCAGTTTTCATTATTCCAGCTGTGTTTTTTTTTTTCAATAAATGTTATTTTCGTTATTCTGAAAACTGATTCTATTGCTTTAATCTTTGTAACTGTGAGCGTTATAAAAAATTCAAACGATAAAATATATTCTGTGAAGAATCGAAGCCAGATGTTTTTAAATATTCATAGAATAATCAACAACGAATAGCTTTTGGGAGATTTCATCGCGTGAACTTTTGAGATAGCAAAAGGAACAAGGTTTCCTATGATTGGCTTTCTTGATTAGACCAATCTTAGACAATGCAAAAGGAAAATGATTCCTATGATTGACTTCCTTGATTAGGCGAAAAAGTTTTTTAATGCCTTGGAACCGTAGATCGAAAGTGACGCGTCAAAAAGAAAGTTTTATAGGGGTTTTTTTTGTGCGTCGGAATTTTTTTCTCTCTCTCTGTCTCAAAAGCGTTTTAATGCAGTTGGGGATTTTTGTTTTCTGCAGTAATAGAAATTCTTTGCTTCAGAATTCAAATAGATTTATAAGTTGGAATTTTTTTTTATATAACTAAACTTTTATTAATTTATAAATATGTATTCCTAAAATGATTTTCAACCTTACTATTTGCTTCTTCTTTTTAAAATGCTTATCTTACGAGGCGTTCCAAAATTAACAGGGACTTTTTGGTAATCTGTTATTGAATAATAAGTTTTTGGTTAATATTACGAATATTTATCCTGTTATGTTAAATAATGCCCATCTCTAGTGTAGACTCATAACAGAAATTTGGACCATCAATGTTGTTGATGTTCTGGATAGGAACAGTCATATAAGCATCCATGCAGTCATTATTTTCTGATGCTCAAAGTTACTCATGCTTTTCTGCTCAGATGGGGCTTGATGAACTCAAGCCAATTGGTAGGTCTAGATTTTTAACCTTTCTGTGAAATATTTTCTGGTTATAAATAACCCATATCAAAACTTTTCAGTTATTTCTACTGAATTGTATTAGATCCCTAAATATCATTCCTAAATTTAGTTTCCAATTTTCTTCAATGTTAAATAAAAGTCTTCTGGAAACATTTGGTAAAGTTAGCATAAAAGTCAATCATTTGATTTTTGCTGCCACAAAGTTTTTTGTGTAACTTTTAATACAAATATATAATGCCTTGTATGATGAATTCTTTCCTTTATGTAATTTGTTATTATTCATATCTTATAAATACAATGATTCTACATTATTCTGTAAGTAATTTATAATTTTACCTATTATTGTTAAATACATTTTCATTATCTTTATTTTCTATAGGCTTCCTCAACCAGATCGCTCCGCCATAAAGAGATAAAATTTCATGATATATCTATCAGTAGCATGGACTCGCAAGAGGTATATGGAGATTTTATTTTTAAATTTTAACCCTTTCAGATAACTGAAGCTTTTATAAAAGTCGAAATATCTGAATTTATCATAAGACTCTCCATGTATTGTTTAAAATGGGCAAAATTTACATTCCCTAGGTGCAAAATCTGTGCAATGCTGCAATGCACGCTGCAGACTCTTGAGAATGTCTGCAGAATATTTTTCAACTGGTTAAAATTTATGGGGGTGGGGGCAAAGTTTGCTAAAAATTCTTCAGTTTTATTTCCCCTTGTTTCAATGTTAAATATTCATTCTAATACATAAATAGATGACTTTGCTGGTTTTTCCCAGGACTGTGATATTATTCAGTTTTTAAATGTGTTACCTGTTTTCCAATCAATTCTTAAAAGAAACTCAAATTTGTATGATTTTATATCTTTAAGTCCATTTTGCTAGAATTAATATTTTTAAATGGAAAAATCATGTAAAGATTTAATTGAAAACATACATTGTTTGTGTTTGGTATTTTATTTTCTGAGTAATTGTATTTTTGAGTGTATGTGTATTGAAAATGAATGACACCATGACAAAACACTCAGGTTTTTACTGATTTTGTAGAAATTTTCATATATTTTAATTATAAAAAATATCCAAGGATTTAGGAATTAAGAATTTTGTCGATGCTCATTCTCAAGAACTAATGCAAGGAATTCCACAAACTTTAGATTCCGTTAGACCTTGATATAAACTAGATCTGATTAGTATGTCCCTCAACAGGTGGCACTACTATGCTGCATTATTCACAATAGCCATATCTCAAAAACTAGTGCTTGGATTTTCATAAAACTTTATATTCAGTTAATACTTCATATAATATGATGTTGATATATGTTGATTACTTTTTTATGCAAATCACTCAACAGGTGGCACTGCCGTGGCGCATTATTCATGATTATTGCAATAACTCTATCTCAAGAATTAATGCATGAAATTTCACAAAACTTTAGATTCTGCGAGCCCTTGATATAAACTTAATCTGATTAATTTTTGGTGTATATTGTTCAACAGGTGGTGCTGCTAGGCTGCATTATTTACATTTTCCACAATAGCCATATCTCAAGAACTAGTACATGCATTATCATAAAACTTTATTTTTACTTAGTATTTAATATGACATGATGTTGATTACGTTTTGATGGAAATTACTCAACAGGTGCACTGTCATGGTGCATTATTCCTGATTTATCACAATAGCTCTATCTCAAGAACAAATGCACAAAATTTTCTATAACTCATTTAGTCAGTCCTGATATAGATTCATGTTGTTTAGTTTTTGGTGTAAATCTCCCTACAGATGGCACTGCTATGCTGTTTTTCACAATTTTGCAATAAATGTATCTCAAAAACTAATGCATGGATTTTCATGAAATTTCTGATTCAGTTAGAACTTGAAATAAATTATTGCAGATTAGATTTTGGTTTAAACCACTTAACTAGCGGTGCAGCTATGCAGCATTTTTCAGGAAGTATAAGATGTGCATAAAGTAGAATAAAGTTTTTAAATTGCCACATCTGACTAGTTTAATATTATATAACACATTATGTACTGTTTTTTTCATCATTGTAATTTTAAGAAAATATGTTTGATGTTGTGCCTCATTGTACATGCAATATTCTGTCATTTATAATTTATAAGAAGATAGTATTAAGAGAGTAAAAATATTATTTGAAATAATATAAACATGTAGATTAAAAGATTTTTAATACATTTGTGGTCTTGCTATAATGTTAATTATTGTTACTGTGTTAAGTCTTCTTTTTCTTTATTAATGATTTCTGATACATATTTTGCAGTCACCTGATGTATCCAAAAGAAATCGAAAAAGAGTGAGTATTTAAAAATTAAATACTAATAGAATTTTGGTCTTAACACTTTGCAATCAAAATTTTACTTATTCATGTCTTATCTTATTTTAGTGTGCAATTACATTAGCATTTTTATTTACAGATATCTGATGACGATTTTGATCCAAGTAAAGAGCGTGCATCAAAGAAAATGGTATGCATTTTTTTAAATTTTAATTTTTAGCAACTAAATATCACATTTTCTGTACCATATTGTTTTTTTTCTAACCATGATTATTTTTCACTAAGAATTGCAGTTAGAAATAAATACTCATGTTTTTATGAACCCCGTTAGCCCAAAAACCCTAATTCATAAATTTTGGAAAAACATAAGCTACTTATTTTTAAATTTTTCTATATTATAATTAAAATAAAATGCTTTCTTTATTACATTATATTGAAAAAAAAATAATAAATCAAATTATTTTGTTAATGGTTTGCATGCTTTAAGATTCCAAAAACAAAAAAAAAAAAAGCCAAAAAAATCATTACTTTTCTTCTCACAAATAAGTGAGCTTGCCATACATGAATTAACAATAAATGTCGCCAAGTAAATAATTGAATTCCTTTAAGCATCTTTTGTTGGCAGGAATTAACAAAAGATATGGAAAAAACTATCAGTTAGTTGATTTTCCCATGTTCTGTCTCTCTTACTCTAAATATTATTATTACCAGGGATTGAAGCCATATTTCAAAAATTATAGAATTAACTGCCTTACAGATAATTGATGAAAACAATTTTTTATTGAAAACTTAAATTGATTTCTAGTAGTTAATGTTTTTTTTTTTCCTTATTTAACAACACCAAAAAGATTTTGATAAATATCAATTCAAATAAAGTTTTGAAGTTTATTAAAATCTGTTCCCTCATATTAGCTGCATTTCAGAGATTAATAATTAAGTCATAGAAACTGCCAGAAAAATTTACTATTTTAATAGCTTCCCCCCCCCCCCCCTTAATTTCTTTATTGTTTAAAACTGTAGTTTGACTGTTTTTGTATTTTTGACTGTTTTTTTTTATATATATACAGCTACGTTTGTATTTTATTAACTTATTTATTTTTGATAAGTTTTAATTTCATTATGGAATATTATCCTAAAACAAATCCTGAATGATGTTTTAAATGTAAACAGTTTAATCTTTCATAAAAACAATTTTAAAAAAATCAATAAAATAAGATTTAAATTTCAAATTTCATTAGAAAGCACTTTCTCCCACTGCTAATTATGGGTATAAAAATTGTGCTGCATTCAGAAGTAAAAAAAACAAGTAAAACAAAATGTATTGCTCAAATATTTGCTACTATCACTTGGATGACAGCATTACTTATGTTCATGTTTTTATTTTTTAATATAATAGATTGACAAGTTTCCAAACTGTTCCAAATCTATTCCTATTCATCTTCATATGTGTATGCATATATAATTATAATACACATCACATATTCAAAGTGCAACAAGACTTTATTACTGTTGAATGCATTATGTAACAAAAAACTATTATAAATTACTTTTAAATAATAACTATTTCTTTTAAGTTTTGTAAAAAAAAAAAAAAAAAAACTATTTTATTGATTTGCCTCATTTAAATCAATAAAGTATAATAAAAGTAAAATAAATGTTACCAATTTTGTATATTAGTAAAAAAGAAATTACACTTTGATAATGATATCATTACTGGTGGAAGAGGGGAGGGGGGTAGAGTGATGATATTGAAAGGGAGAGATGGGCTCCAAAATTATCTGAAAGTTGATAACGTTATATTTGCATAGCCCCTTAGCTAAAGAAGCTATATTGAACAACTGATTAAATTAAGTTGGTATGCCTCCCCCCCCCCCCCCTTTACACAAATCATATTAGAGCCCAAGTTTCTTATTTAAGGGAGATATACAGTATGTTTGTTTTCACTCTTATATGCTATAATCTCCAACTTTCTTGCTGAAATTTTTGGTGTGTTTTCATAAAAACCAACATAAAGCACCAAGCTCTCATTAAAGTTCTTCATGCTGTGCTTTGTTTATTTTGTTGAAAGAGCCTTTTTACTTGTCTTATGTAAATTCACTCAAGGTTTTTTGTCTTACCAAAGTTTTTAAACATTTTTAGAAATCCAATGAAGAAACGAGTAAAATACCCGTTAAAAGAACAGCAAAAAGAAAAGTAAATATTTTTTTCTTTATATGCTTTATTTGTTGTTCATTTATTCTTTTTGTTATCTAATTGTAATTATCTATTTTAAAGAATGTATTTTTTGTGGCATCATATTTATTCTGCTATAAAATGTTGTCATGTATCCTTCATTTTGTGAAAATAAATCTTTTTTTTTTTTTTTTTTTTTTTTTTTTTTTTTTTTTTAAGTAACATTTGTAGAATTTTATATGTAAGATCTTTTATGCTTCAAAGATAGCATTTTACATTTTAACAATAAGAATTTTTACAATATAGGTGCATATCATAAAATCCTTTCTCAAAAAATGTCTTATTAAAATATTTCTTTTGACATTTCTTTTTTCTATTCTGTTATTTCTGTAGCCTGACATGGTTTTGTTTTTTGCAAAACTGTACAAAGATAATGCAGAAATGTTATTTATACAGACGTGTTTAAAAGGTTTTTATGTTCAAGAAAAAAAGACCTTTGTGTCAAGAAATATGTCAGTGATAGAGAAGAATGACAAATGTTTTTATTTGTTGATTAAAGCATAACTATGATATAAATTTTGTAGTGAATTCAATAATATGAAAATCTAAATTATTAATCATATCTTTTTACAGAAGATAATTTCTTTAATGCAATTATTTTTTCTTTTATATTTGAAAAAAATATTGTGCTTTTCTTTGTTTCTTCCCTCAGAAACAAAGTAGAATCGCATGAAAACTGATGATGCTAGTTCATAAGCAAATCTGTTCTGTAAATTTTTTAATATTATTTCTTTTGCTTTTTTTTTTTTTCCATTTTTTGTCATTGAACTAATTTTTCAATTGATTATTTTTTTCCCTTGTAACTGCTTAGTTAAGCCTGTCAAGACTTTAGACTAAAAGTAATAATTTGTTTTGCAGCTTACAAATGATCAAACTGATAATCTTTCTCCTGTGCAGAAATTCGCAAATTCTATTAGCACAAGATTTAAAGCTGTAGGTAAGTGCACCTTTTTAAGTAAGGATTTAATAGCTGTAAAACTGAATAAATGTACTGATAATTTTGTAACATTCTTAACCAATAATTATTTTTTAAATGAATAAAATAGTCTTCAAATACTTTCTTTTAATTATTTTTTTAACCAGTTTCTTATGCAAATTTCAAACTCTTACTGCCCCGTAGGAAATATTAGAAAATAACAATCAGAATTTTAACCTAGTTTTTCTTCCCCCCCCCCCCTCCCCCCTCCACACACAGTTATTCATCTTAGATTTATTTTTAAAATTTGGTTGCATTACTATTGTCAAATACTATGTTTATCTAATACTGGTTAAATTTTAAAAAATTGAAATTATATAACTATTAAAAATCACTACAAATTGCCATTCATTGAGTACAAAACTGATCCACTAAACTTTTTCAACATGGCTTTTAAAAACATAGTAAAAATAGAATAGAAGAAATAATGGAAATTTGTAGAACTAATGTTGATTTTAAATAGTCTTGATTATCACAAATAAAGTGTGTTCTTTCATCTTGATATTGGCCATAAACAGCTAAAGAATCTAAATTTTGGACTACTACACCCAATAAATTCAAAAATAAATTATTTGAAAAAAAATAAGTTAAAAATAAATTATGAGTAAAACAGATTGAAATTTGAGAGCCTTTCGTACCTTGAATGATGCGGGGGGAAAAAAACAAGGGTATGAAATTATTTGCACATTTTGCCAAAAAAAGTTTATTAAATGATGATGGACTGAAGAATCATAATGTACAGTATAGCCAAGTACAAACATCAATATATGGTATCAGCACCCACTATAGAATATTTAGAAAAGAATTCCACTTTGTCATCCAAAAAAATAAATGCTGCCATCTGTTGTATTTATTAGTAGTACAATATATTGTATTGGAATAAAAACTAATATATAATTAAATATTTATATAATTATTGGATTAATCTTTAAAGCACATGCTTTCTACAGATATATAAATGGTAATTAAAAATATGTTAATGAATTTATAACATCTATAGCGAAAAATAAGTAAATGATTTATAACATACTGATAATGTATAAAATGGATGATATTGATAATTTATTAATTATATAAATGTAAAAGTAATTTTTTAAATACGTTTTTTAAGCATTCCATACTTATGTTGTAAATCATGCCTAATCTCATGATAGCATTTCAAGATTTTTAAACTTTTTTGTTTAACTCAACTTGTTTTTTGTACGGAAAGATGAAATTTTGCAACGGTTTTTAACACTCTTCCAGAAATGCTAGAATTATGAAGGTTATTTACATAGCTCTATTTCTAATGCAATACGGTATTTTAGTATTTTTATAATTTAATTATAAATGAATGTATTAATTTTTAGTAATTTTTAAAATTGCCTACCACAAGTAATAAATCATTAAGTATTCTTTGTATACTTGTATGGGAGTTTAAAAAATAATCGATTTAATTATGTTAATGAATAACACTCTTTCTGAAATGCTAGAATTATGAAGGTTATTTACACAGCTCTGTTTCCAATGCCAATACAATATTTTACTATTTTTATAACTTAATATTAAACATTGCATTAATATTAAACTGTAAATTGATAAGTGTAAATTTAATTATTATTATTGCATACTTTATTTTTTTATTTTATACTTTACTTTGTGTGAAATATTGAATATTTTTACAGCCAGTGGACCTAATTTGGGGAACTTTGTTTGGTGTGTAGTAGGGATACACAATCTGTGGTCCACGATGGATTAACATGTGTCCCGCGAGTCTCGTCAATTTACAACTGGTGAAAATTGCAATTTTTGTGCATATGTCGCAGGAAAAAAATCATAAATTTCATCAATTTACAACGAGAAAATACAGATTTTCATCATTTAAAAGCCACAAATCTCATTCATCGGCGCGGAAACAATAGCAAATTTTCCCAATCGGGCACAGAAAAATCGCAAATTTTGTTGGTCGGGCACGAAAAATGACACATATCGTTGATTGAGCAAGAAAAAATTATCAGTTTTTTTGATGATGTTCGAAAATATTGCCAATTAAATTCATTGGTGTAAAAAAAGGCATGTTTTTTCAGTTTATAACGTAAAAAAAAAACCCCAGGAATTTCATTGATAATTCATGAAAAATAGCGAATTTAGAGATGAAGCATGGAAAAATTGAAAATTTTGTTGATCAGCTGCTAAAAAATTGTGAATTTCGTCAGTTTATCAAGAGAAAAAAATCGCAAGTTTCATCTTGCCATGCAGAAGATTTTAAAAAAAATGCAGATTTCATCAGAGTTAGTACAAAAATCGTGAATTTTGTTGATCGCACACGGAAAATGTGTATTTCGTAAATTAAGAATTAAAAAAGTGCACATTCCATCTATTGAATTCGAAAAAATCGCTAATCTCTTTGGTCGGAGACGAGAATATTCCGAATCTTGTTGATCACATGCTGGAAAATTGCTAATTACGTCAATCAGGCTCTATTAAAATCAGGAATTTTGTCTATCAAGTTCAAAAAAATTTCAAAATTAGTAGATCATGCGAAGAAAAATCACGAATTTCGTCAATTGTCTTTGTAAAAAAATACAAATTTTGTCGAAAGGCTTCATAAAAATTGCAAAAAAATCACATATTCCATTGATCAAGAGCAGAAAAATCACAAATATTGTCAAATATGGAAGAAAACTCACAAATTTTGTCGACTGGCTTCATAAACATCGCAAATTTTGTTGATCAGGTTGGGAAAATCGCAGATTGATCATGCGCAGAAAAATCAAGAATTTCGTCTATTGGCTTCTTAAAAATCTTGAAATTCGTCGATCGACTTCGTAAAAATTGCGAATTTTAATGATCAGGTGCAAAACAATCTAAAATTTTCTCGATCATGTGAGGAAAAATCGCAATTTCGTTGATCGGATCTTGCCGATCAGCTTCTTAACATTCAAGAATTTCGTCGACGCAAATTTTGTCGATCAGTCATGGGAAAATCACAAATTTCTTCAATCATGTGAAGAAAAATCACAAAATCGGCAATCATGCAAAGAAAATTGCAAATTTCGTCGTTCATGTAAAGAAAAACAGCGAATTTCGTCAATGGGCTTGTTGATCGGCTCCTTCTCTCTCCTTCATTCAAAAAGTTTACATTTTTTTTGGCACCAGCCATTTATGCTTGTTTTTTAGCAGTTTTAATGCAATCAAACGTATATTCTTGAATAAAGTCAAGGAATATTTTTACATCTTGAAAATAATCCTTGCTATAACTATTATATGTAAAAACTGCTGATATATTCTTACCAAGTGAATTGCATATTTTTGCAGAAAAGGAAACTTAAAGGAGTAACCCCTTCTTCCCTCTGAAACCATATTTTTTATTTGATTATAGGCTGCAGGTCACTTCCTCTAAATCGAATTCTTTCCATGTTATTCATGTGGCCCTCGACCCCCCCCCTCCCCCTGACATGTTTGTATGCGGCCCTTCTCTTGAAAAGGTCGTGCACCCCTAGTGTATAGTATTAAACTTGTTGTCCCTTGCATGCAATTATATCCAAAAAATATTTGGCAATTAATCATCTGTGGTGGGCTAGTAAAAAAAGACTCAAAATTAAGTTCTTAAAAATTTTGAATGTTGTATTGCCATTGAAAATGCACCTTCCAATGCTTCAGGATGTGAATTTAAAAAAAAAAAAAAAAATTAATTCCATCTTTACATACAAAAATTAAATAAATTAATGTGTAAAACATTAGTAAGATGTTTGAATTTTTCTTATTTCATACATTAAGGATATTTATTTACCTGGGATGGTATATACAAGATACTTGTTGGATTATCTCCACTTTAATATTAATAGATTTTATATTTTAATTTTAATTATGACCATTTCATTTGGCGATTTTTAATGATTAAATGTTTGTTTTATTTTATTAGCTCTTGTAAGTGTGTCTGGATGTCTCAGTTGCTCCTTAGCTTATATATTTTTCTTTTCATCAAACTTTAGAATAAATTAATTTTATTCTTTGTTTTTAGCTGAAAATGTTTCAAGCAAGATATCAAGTCCTCGTCTCACTAGAGGGAGGAAAAAGCTTTATAATCCAGATACAGGAGCATCGTCTAAAGTAAGTAATATAATATACCATGTGTGTTATCTGACTTTTGTTTTCAATAAAAATTGTTCTTGACTAATCTAAAAAATATACTTATTCTTTTTAATTTGCTAAATGTATAGTGATCTTTTGGGTTAATTTTTTCAGGATTGTTAAAATCTCTTGCCCATCTTTATTTTTTTCCTTATTTTAGAATATGCAAATGATATTATTCTTTAAGTATCTCTACCTGGCTTTTTTGCTTCAATTTATTTTGTTTTCAAATTGCAGTTTAAAATTAGTAAACTTTATGCCTTCTCTTTCCTTCTCAATTAAAAAATAAACAAAAAAAATTTAATTTAACAAATTACAGCTAGCATTTGGTTAAGATTTTTTCAGACTAAAATTTAAGGCTTTTAAATAAATTCTATGTTTAAAATATATGATCTTTTACAATCAATCAGTTCACTATTAGATTCTTTCCTTTTTCATGATAATTGTACATTTTATAATCGGTGAACTCAATAATCAAACCTTATTTTTATTATTATAATTAGTATTATTGCTTTAAAAGACAAATGATGTCTTTCTTTGGATTTGGTTTTTTTCCATATCTCATAATTTGCACCTAACCATTTTGTAAGTTTTTCCTTTTTTCTTCATTAACGACAACATTTTAATTTTGTATCCAAATAAAAATTCTTCTAAATATAAAGAATTTCGTAAAAAAAGTAAAATGCAATGGACATCCATTGCCCAGAGCAAAATGTTACGTAATGACAGTTATATACAGTGGAACCTTGTACAATGGTCACTCCAAACAATGGTAACCTCCAAATACCGGTCATGTTTTAGTGTTACCAAATCTCTTCCATATAAATAACATTACACTAAACCTCCAAACAATAGATTACGAACAATGGCCACCCCACAGCATTTTTTATTTTCTTTTTTTTTTTCCCTCTTTTATTTTCTTTTACTTTTTTTTAATGTTTTTTTAAACTGTATCTGAGATTGCGAAGAATGTGGAGGTGGATTTAGAGGTTGCTCAGTGAAACCCCACTCGTATATAGATGTGGCGAGAGGAGGGGGGATGATGAAATTTAAGTTTAAGAAATTAGTAGTCATTTGTATGTCTATTTCACTAAAAGAATGGATACAAATTTAACTGAAAAAATTTAATTTTCAGTGATAAGTCAAAAGTATCCTGGACAGCAAAAAAGATGTAAGTGAACGAAAATTAACTTAAATGTACAATGACGGAAGGACCCATATAGATAACATTCTGAAAAAGAGAGGTGACATTTAGAAAAGATGTTCCAAGGTGTAAATTTGAAATTTAAATCTAAGTGTCAGAGAACTCATTATGATGAGATTCATAAGTTGCTTTTGGAATGGCTTTCAAACTGTTCTCCCAATTTCTGGACCTATGTTGCAGGAAAGTGCCTCAGAAACTGAAGAGAATTTGTGAAATTTAAAATTTTTCGCTCACTCAAATTGATAACAAATTCTACATGGAATTATTATCAGTATGAAAATTATTATTCATTTAGAGAAAGAGCATATGCTTAAAAAATAATGACTGCTAATTAGCAATTTCTTTAGTGTAAAATAATAATATTTATTTTTTAATAGTAAAAATAAAATAAATTTGATCTTAATGTAATTTTAAGCTTTTAAAATGTGAAACCTCTGAAGTATAATCACTTTGCATGCCTGTTTGTGTTCTGGGTAATCCCCAGAATTCCGGGGATTTTACTAAAAGTGCCCCGGAAATTCCGGAGTTAATTACAACAAATCGGCATGCTTTTTTTTTACTTTTCTATGAAGCTTTCCTTTCATCTGGACATTAGTAGCTGGGAAGCTTGATTCGAAAGTAACAAATTGCCCTTTAGTTTAAAAAATAGCGCCCCTCTTGCTCCTCATTAAAAATCTAGCACCCTTCTTGCCGCTCATTCAAAAAAATAGCGCCACTCTTTCCCCTCATTTGAAAAAACTCTTGTTTATTACTTAACGTAATATACAAAATATTAAAGATTTGCAGAGCAGCTTTTACAGCAGAAACGCTCATGCTGGTTCCCGAACCACAATTACACGAAAAGAAATTTAAAAGTTTAATATAAGTTAAACTGCAAAAGAAAAATAAATTAATATGTGGTGATATAAAAGATAACAAACGGAATTTAAAATCTAACAAAATATTTATTGAAGTCTTAAAAACATAACAACAAAATAAAAAGATAAAATTAAAATAAAGAATACTGCCCAGTTAAACTGAAGGCATTGAGCTCACAGGCTACAAATACTAATTGCACATTAAAGCTTTATATTTTCAAGGGTTAATTCCGTTCGAAAAAAAAAATTAAGAAGGGGAAACAGCTCTCCCCTTTCTCTTTTTTTATACTTAATCATTGAACCTCCTATACTATCAAAGACATGCTTTATCATATAAAAAATCTATATCCAAAAATCAGAGCAAATTAGATAATTCTTAATAAAAACCCATATAGCATTTATATAATTTAAAAAGAGTTATCCCCCTCTTTTCTACTTAACCATTAAACTTCCAAAACAATTCAGAGATTTGAACGAAATCTGAAAATTCTGCTTGAAAAACCCATTTATATAAATTAAGGGGGGGGGGACATTAGAACCCCTGTTCCCCTTATTTATACTTATTCAATGAACACCTAATAACAGTCACGGAATCGCCTCATCAGAATGATCCTAATCTAAATTTTGAACGAAAATTAATTCTGCATGAAAATCCCATTTATATCAACTAACGGGGGGGGGGGGGGGGGGTATTAGAGCCCCTGTTCCCCCTATTTATACTTATTCAATGAACACCTAATAACAGTCACGGAATCGCCTCATCAGAATGATCCTAATCTAAATTTTGAACGAAAACTTAATTCTGCATGAAAATCCCATTTATATCAACTAACGGGGGGGGGGGGGGCATTAGAACCCCTGTTCCCCCTATTTATACTTATTCAATGAACACCTAATAACAGTCACGGAATCGCCTCATCAGAATGATCCTAATCTAAATTTTGAACGAAAACTTAATTCTGCATGAAAATCCCATTTATATCAACTAACGGGGGGGGGGGGGGGGGGGGGGGGGCATTAGAACCCCTGTTCCCCCTATTTATACTTATTCAATGAACACCTAATAACAGTCACGGAATTGCCTCATCAGAATGATCCTAATCTAAATTTTGAACGAAAACTTAATTCTGCATGAAAATCCCATTTATATCAACTAACGGGGGGGGGGGGGGGGGGGGGCATTAGAACCCCTGTTCCCCCTATTTATACTTATTCAATGAACACCTAATAACAGTCACGGAATCGCCTCATCAGAATGATCCTAATCTAAATTTTGAAAACTTAATTCTGCATGAAAATCCCATTTATATCAACTAACGGGAGGGGGCATTAGAACCCCTGTTCCCCCTATTTATACTTAATCAATGAACACCTAATAACAGTCACGGAATCGCCTCATCAGAATGATCCTAATCTAAATTTTGAAAACTTAATTCTGCATGAAAATCCCATCTATATCAACTAACGGAGGGCATGAGCCCCCCGTTCCCCCTCTTATACAATCCTTATACATATCGATCTTATACATATCGAATGAACTCCAAAAACTAATCAGGGAAGCGCCTTGTCAGGATATACCTACATACAAAATTTCAAGTGGATCGGATATTTTTATCATGAGTTATCGCGTTACGTACGAACATACATATAGAACGGGCGGGCACATAAGCTCTCAGGCTATGATAGCCTGTGAGCTAAAAATATATTTATCAATCAATAACAATAACATCATAACCTATCTGCGTCTTCATTACTTATCTGCGACTTCATGACATGAAAACAGAAAAACCAAAATATCCGGAAGCTCATGGCATAACACATCTTCTTTAAAAGAAATGATACTTCTATTGTGAAAACATTCGTTGATTCATTCAGAGCTCGCTATCCGTGAAACCACCAACAACGAAGTCAATGACCTTGCCGATTCTGAAAAACACATCTGGAAACCGATGACTCATTTTTCTCTTCAATCGACTTAACACTAGGTACATTAAAGACGTCGGTGGGAAAAACAACTTCAAAGTTCAAGACGAAAACGCAAGCCATCAATATCAAAAAGTTTCGTTGAAGAACTACAATGCAAACTTAACAGAAAAACTATTTAGCTACCTCATGATCAGTCGTAATCTATCACATCACACACATGTTGTAAAAACAGACGCGGTGGCCAAGCCTACTGGTACATCTCAAAGGGATAATCGAAACTGATTAACACGGCTGCTCATGATCTTTAAATACGCGTGTCATTAACATGGGTAACAGTTAAGTACTAAAACAGCGATTCGAAATCCATTCACTTTCTGAATGTCATTAAGAGAAAGAATGACGTAAGAATATCAGAATGATGTAACTTCTGATCGATGACGTCAAAGATCGGACACTTTGTTATCTCGTAACGGCCGTGTGAATTATGATGAGATAATGAAAGGAAGTGAAACTAGATTCCAAAAAGGCTTGTAAACAGAGTAGCGTGGATGAAATACGGCAGCTGTAAAGTAATATATTCTAGAGAACTATTTAGGAAATTTAGAAGAATAAAAATCAAAGTTAAAAGGTATAATTTATTTCGATTAAAAATAAACAATTATTAATAAAAACTGCATTTTAATTTAACTTTAATTTCAGCAAAAGAAACTTTATTTTTATTTAATAAACTTTAGTACTTTAGGAATAAGACTTAAAAAGGAAATTATGGAAGTGTTGATAATTGCATTTGCACTGTGACAAGAACTAAAACTGAGGAAATAGACAACAAAAACACCTTTACTGCTGTTGCGTCCGAACTGAATGCGCACCTGCTAGTTGTCTTCTCATTCATACATTTAAGACCGCGCGTCCTCAAAACGTGCATTGCGGTAGACAAGACTTTGACAGGTCAAGTTTTTTTTTTATAAGGTTTTGTCTTGAAATTTCCAAGAACTAAAAACATTCTGTTCTTTTTTTTTTTTTTTTTTTTTTTTTTTTTTTTTATCATGGATCAGAAAATTGAGGTATAAAAAGTATCGCGAATTTCAACAAATGATTGCCGAAAATTTTCGTCAATCGTTCACACACACGCACAAAAGAAAAAAAAAAAGAAAGAAAAAAACATGAATTTCATCAAGGAATATCATGGGGGAAAGCGCATTTCGTTTTAGAATTGCGAGAAAAACGCTAACTTTGACAAAGGATCGCCGAAAAAGCGTTAATTTCATCAAAATGCAGCAGACAAAAGTGTGAATTTTGAAGAATCGGAAAACTTTGAAGTTCGTCAAAAAGCCATCGAAAGGATGCCAATTTTGTCAGAGTATCAGGTGTAAAATAGAAATTTTGTTAGAGAGCCATGGAAAAACGCGAATTTTGTTAAATAACCGCAGACAAAAGACTTTCGTCAAATGACTGCGGACAAAAGACTAATTTCGTTAAATGACTGCAGAAAAAATGCTATTTTTTCAAAGGGCCATTGAAGAAACACGAATTTTATCTAAGTATAGAGACAAAAAGTGCAAATTTCATCAAAATGCCTCGTAAAAATGAAAATGATATCAAAGGGCTGTGGAAGAAGTGTTTCGCGACTCTGCGAAATTCACGTTTTTTTTATCGTAATCCCTGAACGAAATTTGTATCTTTTCACGATTCTCTGACAGAATTCGTTTATTTCATGCGATTCTATAACAAAATTTGCGATAAATTTTATGTTCGAATTTTCAGAGTTTTGACTGACTCAATTTTTCTTGATTTTGTGGAAAATCTGATTAGAATCACAGAGGTGAAAAAATATCAAATTCATAGCAAATTCTTTGAAAGGTTACAACAGAAATGGGAGAAAGGTGGGAGCATTCCATTCCCGGTACAAAATTATGTGCTTTATTTTTAAAATTTTTTTTTTTTTTTTTTTGTGTCCCTATTTTGAAATTTGCGATCGTTTGACGAAATTTACCGTTTTTTCGCGATCTTTTAACAAAACTTGCAGTTTTTTTACGATCTCTTTACAAAATTTGCCGTTTTTTGTGATCTTTTGATAAAATTTGTCGTTTTTCGTGATTTTTAGCAAAATTTACCGGGTTTTTTTTACAAACTTTTTTTCATGATTTTTTAACAAAATTTTCTGTTTTTTACGATCTTTTTAAAGTATTTGTCTTTTTCCTGATTTTTTAACAAAATTTACCATTTTTTTACGATTTTTTTAACAAAAATGTCATTTTTTCGCGATCTTTTAGCGAAATGTGCCGGATTATTGCGATCTTTTAACCAAATATGCAGTTTTTTCGCGATCTTTTAGCAAAATATGCCGTTTTTCGTGATCTTTTAACAAAATTTGTCGTTTTTTCGCGATCTTTTAACAAAATTTTTTTTGGGTGGATAGGAATAAATGTGCAAGGGGTGAAAAAAGGTAACATTTTTTGATGATTTTATAATTTATAAATATTATAAGAGTAAAATCCACAAAAGAATAAAAAAAAGCAATTCTATGTAATGGCTCATGGGATACTTATGAAGTTAATCGGTGATTATAATTTATGTACTATTGTAACTTATTTAAACTAGTCGTTGGGGGCCACCGTAATACTTAGCCATATGCATACTGTAAAATATGAAAATAAAACTCATGTGAACTATTAGTAGAATGCATCGCATTTCCAAAATAA
This sequence comes from Maratus speculifer, assembly GCA_964019185.1. Classification (NCBI taxonomy): domain Eukaryota; kingdom Metazoa; phylum Arthropoda; class Arachnida; order Araneae; family Salticidae; genus Maratus; species Maratus speculifer. The sequence continues at coordinate 144,661,500 of OZ025292.1, read as the reverse complement.
TATTTAAACACATATTTAAATAGTTTTAATATACACAGTAATGCTCTATTAATAAATTGCTCATAAGCCAATTTCTACAAAACGCCAAAATACTCAAGTAGTACTGGATTGCGTAAAAGAAACATCCTTATAACTCCAAAAATAATAATCATATTAACTAACAATTTACTGCGTTGGATTAAACATCTCATTTACAATTAAAATATATCTTTGAATTGAAATTTGAATGAAATACAGGGTCTTGAAAAATCGAAGAATATAAAAAACAGGATTACACATATCTCGGCAACTAATAATCTGATCGACTTCGTTCTTTATGCAAAATTTGTGTTATTTTATTGCCTTTTACGTCCATCCCTTAAAATAAAAAAAATCGAATTTTTATATTTCTTTCATCAGAACGAATTTTTCGAGAGTCCGAAAAAAATAGTTCTGGATAATCGAGGTTACTGATATTAAATAGGCTTTGTCCCATTCTTACATACTAAGTACATACAAAATTTCAAGTCTCTATCTCAATTTTTTCAGGAGATAGAGTGGTTACAGACAGACGGACGGACGGCAAATTTTTTTTTCTAAAAATATGTTTTTCGGAATCTCCAGTATCTGAAACGTGTAAATTCGTCAAAAAAAATTTTCCGATTTTCAAAGCGATTGCAAGATTTACCCTATACCACGTATGATGGGTAAGTAAAAAAATGAAGAATTATTTTTTCTGAGGATTTAATCAAGTGTTACAAACAGGCATGACTTTGTCTTATTCCCAGTGGTAGCCACTATTCAGAGTTTTTACTGTATTACATGCGACATGGGTTAATATTAATATATTCCTCAATCAATCATAAAAAGAATAAAATGCAGACCCCACAAGGTCCATTCTCGACCGAAAACAACAATCGTTTTCCAAACAATAGTTTAAAAATATCATAATATCCAAAATATTATTCTTATTTTTTAAAGATGTATGTTTATTTGTACATTGTTGTTTTGGGACAGGATAATAGCATCACAGAATTACAAAGATTTCCTTCAGAAAATTTCTTCATTTAAAAAAAAGTGTATCTTTAAGAGGAGAGGATTTGAAAGATTTATTCAGCAGTACAAAGGCCGTTTAAAAAGATATGTCATATGTTGTTTATGTGAAACGCTTGTTAATAGAATCAATTGCTTTAATGTATTAAAAATAAAATAAAAATGCAATTTTCTTTTTTCTTGCATATCGAAAACAATCCATTCATTTAATCAAATTTTAATACAAAAATTTTAGTTGAATTGTCATCGGTTCTTAATATGTGCACGAAAGTTTCAATTTAATAATGATGTCTTAAAATGGGTGAAAATAACATTCAAAGATTTCATTACATACATACAGGTGAAGATTATAAAAGTGTGTCTAAAAAAAATAATAATAATAAAGTTTGGTTTTTGGTGAAATGGAGCAGCAGAGTTGTATAAATCAATAGGAACTAATGGTTATTAACAAAATACAAAATAAGTTTCACCAACATAGAATGAAAGTTCTTGAACAAAGGACAATACAAGAAATATTTAAAAGTACAGTATGGGATCCGTTATCCGGAAACTCTGTATCCAGAAAGTTCCGAAAAACCAGAATGCAAAATGAAAACCGAAAAATAATTTGTTTCATTTCAAAAATGTAAAATTAAAGATATATTTTACATCAAGCATGGAATATAACAGACAAATATACCCCAGAACCCAAAAATTCTAAAAATCTCAAGTTTCCCAGCTGGAGACCTACATGAAAAGTTCCTAGAAAAATTTGTGTTAGTATATTGACAAAATTTGCCATTTTTTTCGTGATCTTTTGACAAAATCTGCCATTTTTTCACAGTGTTTTAACGAAAATTGTCATTTTTCGGGATGTTTTGGCAAAGTTTGTCATTTTTCAAGATTTTTTTTACGAAATTTGCTATTTTTCAATAAAATTTACGTTGTTTCTTGCAATCATATGACGAAATTCTGGGTATTCCCATAATATTTCGACAAAATTACACATTCCATAGGCCTCTTGGGAGCTTTTTTTTTTCTTGCATCATATCTCTGATGTTTTGTGCAATTTATGCGTTATAACACATCCACAGCATCACTTGCGGGCATGCCAACTTGTTAGGTTCCCAATCGGGAACCCGTGTGAAAATATATATGTTCTCAGAAATTATTTCTGGGTTCCCCGAGGATGTTATTCCTCGGGAATGTTATTTTTCGAACCCTGTATACATATCCAAAGATGATACAATTTATGGCCATCTGTGATATTTTTTGATGGTATGAATGAGCATGAAGTGGAAAACTTTAAAATATCTAAGAAGGAAATTATTACAGATCTACTGGACTAAGTTACGAGACATTAATGTTCAAGTTCTGAGTTGTAAAACAATAATCAGTGGAAAATTGTCTTTGCTGATAATGATACTTTTGTAAATCATCTGATGACTGAAAGTGAAATGTGTGACATAATGACAAATATGTCTAATGAAAGAATGATGATGATGATCAGCAGAATGGGATAAGTAAAAAAATTTCAAATGAGCTATTGATATTTTTCAACTGAATAATAGATTTGTGGAATGCAGCAAAGAAGTTACTTCCATGAACAGCAAATTAAGCCATAATACAGGATATAAGAGCAATCAGTACAAGTGACACACTATAAGAAAACAATCTTAATAAAAAATTTCTAAAAAACCCAAATCAAAAGGTTCTACTCTTAAGTTTTATATGTTAATGTATTTTTAATTTGAATTGTAATTTAAAATGTTTTTTTCTTTTTTGTGGAAGCTATTAACAAATTTGTAATTATACTTACAATATTTTCCCATAATATTGTATATATTATATAATATTTTCCCATATATGATATTATCAATATTTTATGCATTTCATACTGTTATTTTGTACTATTCTTAAATTTATTGTAAAGTATTCCAAATTATGGAAAAACTCCTTATCCAGAATATCCAAGATCCCTAGTTTTCTAGATAACAGATCCTATACTATATACTTTTTCTTCTGGTTATGATATGATCCTGTTTTTGTAAACTTTCTTGAAAATCCTTGATTTTGTTTAAGAACCACAGAGAAGGATTTTATATCTGAATGCAAAGTATAGAAGTTATATGATTTTAAAATAGTTATTTATGACATATTTATATTTAAACAAATTACAACAATTCATTTAACAGTTTAATAACTTAAACTTGCTCCTTAAGTATTTTTAATAAACTCTATTTTTTTTTTTTTTTTTTTTTTTTTTTTTTTTTTTTTGAGTAAACATAGATTATAATTTTGACTTTATTTAAATTTGTTCTTTTTGTTTATTTATTAGGCCACAAGAGCAAAGAAATGACAGAATAGCTGATTGTACTACTTTTACTCACTGTGTAGTGGTGTAAAATATTTTAATGAATTTTATATGAACTGTAAATTTTATGTACTTATCAATTTTGAATAATTCACCTCATTTTAAATAAAAAACTGAAAAAGGGTAGAAAAGAAGTTTCTTTGATTTGTAGAAATTGCTTTTTTTTTTTTTTTTTTTTTTTTTTCTTCCTACTTAATCAAATATCATAATTGAAGAAATTGGTAGAAGAAAGTATGTTACAAAAAGAAAAAGAGTGAGAGAGAAAATTGAAGCGAAAGCAGCTTTTTATAGGAAAATTTGTTTATTTATAGTGTATCGTATGTTTTAATAAGTTTATAGATAGCAGTAAATTCTCTGGAAAAAGAAAAAAAAAACTTCCAAATACTATCTTACATTTCCAAGACTAATTAGAATTAATGTTTTAATATATGTTAAAATATCTCAACACCTTCATCCATAAAATAAAATGATTTTTAAAAATAAATAAATAAAAATGTAGCATAGTATATTCTTCTACTAAGCTCTTCAATTATTTTTGAGATTTTCAGAGATTATTGCTCATAGATGTTTCTCTGATTTTTGGAATGCTTTTAAAATAACAATGCTTATTAAATTAAAACTCTTATTATAAAGTTCCTTTAGTGATTTTATTATATTTATGTTTACACTATATTATAATATATTCTATTGTTTACAATCAAAGTAAAACTTTTAATCATATGTTTTTGTCTATTTTTTCAAGACATGTCTTTAATTCAGGGTTTATTAAGTTGGATTGCAAATACTTCTTATGGCTTATATTTATACTACCATAAAATACCATTAATCCGCTCTTCCTGATCAAACGCCTTCCTTCTAACTTTATAAAAAAAATTGAAATTTTAAAAAGATCCCAAGGAAACACCCCCGCCTACCCGAAAGTTCTCTAAAAAATCACAAATTACATTAAAAGATCGCTAAAAAATGGAAAATACATCAAAGTATCGCAAAAAAAAAAAAAAAAAAAAAAAAGAAAATATCAAATGATCTCTTGGGAAAAAAAGGCTAATTTCTTCAAATGATTGCGAAAATTTGTGAATTTCATAGAAAGATTGTCAAAAGATTGCAGGAAAAAATGCAAATTACGGAAAAGGAAATCTGTAAAAAAAAAAAAAAAAAAGCCAATTAAGTCAAAAGATTGCAGAATTTTGAATTTTTTGAAGGACCAACAAAAAAACACACATTTTTTTCAAAAGATTGCTGGAAAAAACAGGAGCATGTCATATTTACAAAGAAAACAGTCAAAAGATCGCGAAAAAAGTACAAATCTCATCAAAGTATCTCAATAAAATGTAAGTTAAGTAAATGATCACAGAAAAATGCGAATTTTGTCAAAAAATCATTGAAAAATGTGAATTTCATCTAAAAATTGCAGGAAAATGGCGAATTCCCTTAAAAAATCTAGTTTTAAAAAAAGCAATTTCATCAAAAAGCTCTAATTTTCGTTGAAAAAAAACGAGAATTCCATTAAAGAATCACGAAAAAACGCCTATTTCATCAAAGGATCACGAAATAAATACATAGAAAAAGCGTGAATTTCATGGAAAAAATTTACTTTTTGTTAAAAAAAAAATGCACATTTTGACAAGTATCACTAATAAAACCCCACAAATTTTGTCAGTCATTGCCAAAAACTCTAATTTTCATCAAATATTGCAAAAAAAACCCCTGCAAATATTCGACCAAAAAAGCAAATTTAATGAAAAAAATCTCTGAAAAATCCCATGTAAGCACCTCCTCTGAATATTTTTTGATTTTTTGTCATGTTTAGGGAGAAGGGACAGAATAACGGTATTTTGCGGTAATTAATTAAAAAGAAAAATATTTTGTATTGAATTATCAGGAATTTTCATTTTTGTAGTTTTATTTATTAAATTATTTTAGAATGATTATTTTAACTCTATTCTCTATGCATTAATCACAAGTCAGTCCTCCTCACAAAGTATATTGTTTACTATGTATCACACCTGAGATTGATTCACAAAACTGTCAACTTAAGATTCACAGCATTCTTAAAATTTTTTACATTTCCTGACTCATTCAAATAAAAAATTTCATGGCAGATTCCTTTAATCCATCTCAACAAATAACATCTATACATACCTTTTAGTATGTAGAAACAGTAAATTTAAGAAAAATATTTTTGCTTTGTTTGCAGATTTTCCGACATTCAACTAAAAAGTCAGAAAATGCAGGAAAAGAGATACAGTGAAACATATAATTTTAAATCTTAATGAAATTGAAAAGGGATCACTAGTCCAACAATGCTTTCACACTCTACATATATATATTAAAGAAGAAAAAAAAATAGTATTTAGAAACACTGCTGCCTAAAATTAAAAATGTAAAGGATGCTTGTTGCAAAGTGCAATAGGAGTTTATAATATAATAAAGATATAATTTTATAATATTGGTAACAAATTCAGAAAATTTTAAGCATGCTGTGAATGTTGGTTTAATTTATGCGAGTCACATTTGTTATATACAAGTGGTTAATAAAGGTTAAACCTAGATTTTTAATATATTTTTAGGAAGAAATGTACAAATAAAAGATAAAAATAAATCTGGCCTTTTACCTTTTTAAAACCGGTAATTTTATTTGAATCAATAAAAGCAAACTTTTGATTGTAAACATTTTTAACATTGGTTGATAACATTATTTCTAATCATATTATCAACATACAGTAGATATGCAATTCTCTGTATAATGCACAGCTTCATAGATTTAAACAATAAATTTTACTGTTGAGAAGTGCCTGGATTCCACATTGTAGAAATATTCTATACTAGCAGCCATCACCCGCTACGCTGGTCTTCTCTTCCAGACAAATCCTTGTTTTTTAAAATAAGTTCTTTTATAAAATGATATTATAACTAGTATTAAAAAATGCTCTAACGAGCACCAAAAAAGGTTAATATGTTTTTAAGTATGAAAAAGGGTTTGACAAGTGCTTCTGTTAATTATTGAGCATGAGGAAGAATAAGGAATCCCTTCTTGGCTACAACTCACTTCAATGCCAACTTTTAATAAATCATATTTGCGCTTTTTCCATGAAAACAAATCAGTCGCAGTTACTATAAAAATTTATAGTGTAAAGAGATAACCAGTAAAGATGCAGCTCAATTAGACATAAATGTAAGGGAAGACGACATAGTGCCAAAAACCTAGTTCCTGTAGGTATCACATTCATGAACTGCCACCAAGCATGCCCTAAGTATATAATTGCGCAGAAAATTTATTTGTAGTATAGTGCAGAGTGAACAGTGCAGATAACATCAGGGATGTAGTGCAGGTTATACCGGGGCTGTCGCGAAAAAATTTTCCTCTCTTACGGGCCTGATTCAAAATCCCAAGCAGGAGAAATGAGTCATCAACGAGATCTGACTTATTCCTCTCACCCTTGCCTGACCACTTCACCCCTTATGAACTTTTGGCTCCCGCTCATAGTTTAAGGAATCGCCATTAGTATATGCGTCGCGAGTAAATTTTAGGCAGTTTTAATCTAAATGTGATAAAAATTATGCTATAAGGATGTTTTTCAAAATGTGCATTTTCAAAGGATAAATTCTCTATATAGGATTAACATAAATCAGTAAGTACCTCTTTTTAAATCTCATTAAAAATGCAATATAAGTATCTATACTGTTCCCACGTGGGCTTACATGTGATGTAAATTGTAAAGTTTTATTTTGAGGTAGGATAGTAAACTTAACTTAGAATCATTTAAAAGATTTTAAAAAAGTGAAAAGAAAGCCCATTTTGTGTCTTTTGTTTTATTTAAATTATTTTGTATCTAGAATTTCTGTTTTCAATTCAGTTTACACAAATTGTAAATAATTAAAATATTAATAGTACTGAGTTCTTATTCATATGGGTAGATAAAAAAAATATTTAATGAATATCTTTTAAAATAATACGCATTAAAAGTTTTTTGTAAAGGGTTTTTATTTTTGTAATTTCATTATCAAAATATAATTTTAATTTAAATTAAAAAAAAACTATATGTAACATTAATCTTAATTTTTTATTTAAATATTCTTAATTGCTAATTAATTTTATCTAATTTGTAGTTATCGGCGGAAAATACTGTGTGCCAAATTGCCGCTCAAATTATGACAATGTAAAGGAATACACAACTGTTTTTAAATTCCCATCAGATCCTGAAAAAAAGAAAATATGGATAAATAAGATACCAAGAGAAAATTTTGTCCCCAGTTCGACTGCTGTTGTGTGCATTAAGCACTTTGAGGAGCGTTTCATAATTAGAGAAGATAGAATTAAATGCTCAGATGGAAGTGAATTAGTTGTCCCAAGGAAGAAAGTAATTCTTTTACCGGAAGCATTTCCTACTATATTTCCGAATGCGCCAAAATATCTTACAGAAAAATTGCCCCCAAAAAGAAAAGATCCTGCTGAACGTATGTTAAACATTGAAAAAAGAGATTTAGAGCAATTCAGTGAATGGTGTCAAAAGGATATCATACTATCCTTCGAAGATTTCACTAACAAATTTGAAAAGAAAATTGAAAATAAGTGGTTATATTTATCTAGGGATGATCATCTGTAGTTTTACAAATTGAAAGAAACAGATATTCCAGAAATTAATGTTTGTTTTAAAGTCTTCAGAAATTTGACTGTAAAGATATATTATGAAAATAATTTAATTGATATAAATTCTTTTAAATGGTTACTAGGCAATGAGCTTAAATGTGATAAATGGAGCAAGTTTGAAAATATTTTAAATAAATTGAATTGTTATAATGAACATTCAATGACATTAAGTGAAAATTTTAACTTTTGCCATTAAATATCTGGAAAAATGCATAAACGATGATCAATGCAGTGATGAAAATAATCTTGTTTTGAAATTTGTGAATCAACAATTGTCACTTGTGCTGATGAAAAAACTGAAATATACAATTGACCTTATATATTGGTCCACAGAAATCTACTTTAGCTACCCTGCGGCATACAATTTAATTCGAAACAGCAAAGTTTTAATATTACCGCATCCTTCATACTTAAGAAAATTAACATATTTATGTTCTAAAAATTCATGCCAAAACCTTAAATTGTATCTTAAAAACAAATGTGATAACCTGGAAGAACATGAAAAAACTGTGAATCTTTTGCTAGATGAGATCTATATAAATCCCTCTATTAATTATAAAGCTGGGCATGTCATTGGCATGTCTGAAAATTCTGAGTCTGAAGCTACGACTATTCAAACCTTTATGATTTCATCCGTCTTATCTAAATATAAAGATGTGGTATCGTTATTTCCAGTTCGCAATCTAAATGCTGATACACTTCTTACATACACCAATAAAGTCCTAGAAATGCTCCGCGAGTGTGGATTTACCGTTTTTTTCCTTAATATCAGATAATAATAGGATAAACAGGAACATGTTTACAAAAATGTGTGGGGGAGAATTAAAACCTTACATAAGCAATCCTTACAAGCCCAATAAAAGAATATTTTTCTTATTTGATACTGTCCATTTAATTAAAGCAGTAAGAAATAATTGGTTAAATCAAACTGCCCCTGATAAGAACATTTATTTTTCACATCCTATTAATACAGATATCATGTGTGCCAGTTTACAGAATTTAATAGATATCTATGAAAAAGAAAAGGATGCAGTAATAAAGTTAGCTCCTAAACTTTCCCAAAAAGTATTATTTCCCAATTCTATTGAAAGACAGAATGTTAAGCATGCATTGAATTTATTTGATGAAACTAATTCCATTGCTTTAGACATGTCGGTAGATAAGTTGGATGATAATGCATTAAGCACAAAATTATTTATTGATTTACTGTCCAAGTGGTGGATTTGGTATTGGTTATTGGATTGGGTATTGGTTTATTTTCCAAGTCCTACATTAACAGACATATAAAGGTCATTGACAAGTTTCAAGTAACTTTAGCTTCCTTAATATTGTCTATTTAAATGAAATTATTTTGTGTGAAACAATATTAACTGCTATATATTTGTTGTAAATTTTATGAGTAGGGGAGAGTGGGGATACTTGAGCATAGGGGATACTTGAGCCACCCCTATTATTTCTACAGTTGGTTAATTTTTCTTTCTAAAACTGGCAATATGGTAACATATTTATAGTTCTGAACATGTAAAAAAGAAATCGTATACCTTGGTACCATTTTGAAAGTATGGTGATTAATAGTTGTTTTTCCCTATCTAAAGTAAATATTTAGGTGCATGTTTTTTTTATTTTTTTGTTATCAAAGTTTCATTTAAAATTGCAACAATATATATAAATTTAATAAGTATAATCTCAATTGTATTTTGAATCTAAAATAGCTCAAATAGCTGCATGATTTACTTAGTAAAACTCTGATAAACAAAAATAGTGGTAGTGGGGATACTTGAGCCAGTGAGATTGGGGATACTTGAGCCATCCCCACTAGGAAATTAGACATGGGTAAAATAAACAAAAAGTAAAATTACGTCCTTATATTCACTAATAGATTTTTTTTGCATAAAAGGGAGCATAATTCTTTATTTTATTTTTTTTTCTTAAAAAAATAATCACTTAGAAAAAAATGTTTAAAAATGTATTTTTTAAATGAAAATATCCATTTTATTTTTCATTTTGACTAACAAAATAGTCTAGATAAATGTAAAATAATCTCTAATACTTTAATTAGTTAGGTCCAACTTATTAAATATTTATTTTTCAATATAATATATTAAGATTAATATTTTATATTGAAATTGTAACCTCTGTTACTGTAACTTTTTTTAAAATCAAAGAAATGACTTCTATTGTCCCCAACAGAGGGTACTACTGAGTTATCATGTAGGTAAAAGAAAAAAGATGTGTGGTTTTACAGCCATTCTGAATTTGTACTTCATACATGTTGCCAAAGAGCTGAAACATCTTAATTCTAATCCCAATTGGTTTTGAAGGACTTTATGCATCATAATTTATCATTCTGTAAAATATTTGTGCAAAAATACTTTTGTAGGTATTTTTTCGTACTGGCTCAAGTATCCCCTCCATGGGGATACTTGAGCCACAATGTAAAAAAAAAGTAAAAATTAATTAAACATAGAAAAATAGTTCAAAATTAATTGAAAGTGGTTTTCAGTTAAAGAAAAATTATCAAATTTTCATTTTCATTATTTTATTTGGTTCTAAGAAATTATAAAAAATTTAAAAAAATTAAAATTTAAAAAGTGGCTCAAGTATCCCCATCTTCCGCTACATACTAATAGTAAAAAATGTCTTCTTTTTTTAATGCCTATAAACAGAATGTGCATTTTTGTTTTATTGCTTGAAGAAAGTAATATTTTAATTCTTACTTATATTTATATTAACAATCTTATATTTACAATTTTAAATTAAGACATGTTTCTTTTTAAAAGTAATAATAAGTTTTAAAAGTAATTCTTCCGCCATAAATTTATATTTTAACTTAAACTCTCTGAAAAAGACCACTAATCCCGATTCTTCAAAAAATTTTGTATTTATATTTTTTGTTGTTAAATTCGTGTAATTTTAATGCATTATTTTCTCCGCCATAAATGTATTGTTCAAGTTAAAATCTTTGACAAAAACTTTGAGTCAAATACATTCGAATGATTAGAGGAATATAAAGTTAAAAATATGTTTATTGAACTTTGGGTACATATTTATTGGATGTATAATTCAAATAGATTTTCATAAACCATAAATTGCTCAACAAAATATCATAAAAGGGAACTTTAAAGCGCTATTTTTAATGCACATATATGGTTATTCGATAAATTTTGTTTGCTACTCAGATCCCTTGCGTGACGTCATCCTCGCTCTGAATCTTGCCCGTAAGAGAGGAAAGTTTTTTCACGACGGCCCCGGTTATACGCCGTATACCTTCTGGACTTTTTAATAGAACACCAGATACACTGTTTCTCAAGAAAGCTTATAGTATACACATTCTAGGGTATCCCTCTGCTTAGAGCATATGTCCTATCTTATTTTTACGACTACACCCCTGGTTAACATCTAAAGCACGGTGGAAAGTTCTACTAAAGAATCGCAAATTTCTTTCATATGGAAAAAGCGCAAATATGATTTTTTAAAAGTTGGCATTGAAGTGAGTTGTAGCCAAGAAGGGATCCCTTGTCCTTCCTCATGCTCAATAATTAACAGAAGCACTTGTCAAACCCTTTTTCATACTTAAAAACATATTAACCTTTTTTGGTGCTCGTCAGAGCATTTTTTAATACTAGTCATTTAATTTTTTGATAAAAAACTGAAGATTTTATAATATCGTAAAAAGAAAAATAATTGCTGCTGTCAAAATTTATAAAATGATAACAACAGCATAAAATTTTGATGTATCAGAATAATTAAAAAGTCATTGCATTGCCATATAAAATGCATGATAAGAAAAATAAACCATGGATTCGATCGAAAAAAGTACAGAACTTTATTAAAAGAATTAAAAGCCATACCAATTAAATACATTCAAGGTAATCTCTCGAATGAAACATTCACAACTAGAAAAATTCTAGAAATTGAATAACAATTAACATAAAAATATTCCCGAAAGAATAATATTTTAACACAAAAGCATTTCTAAACAAAACGAACTTACATCCAACGGAATTTGAACTCTCTACCCGCTGCTGGGCAGCTAAATGCCTCATACCTCGAGAGTCCTAGTTTAACACCAGAAATGCTGCAAATTTTGCTATAGTACCTATATAAATACCAGTATGTCTTGTGCTGTCATCAACAGCTCCCATCTGATTGTTTTATTTTTTACTAGCTGTTCTGCCCGACGTTGCCCGGGTTCATCAAAAAATAGCAAGAATTGCGAAAAAACTTTAAAAATCATAGTAAAAACATCAAAAATTTTTTTAAATGCTGCACGAATTTAGTCTAAACTTCGTTGAAAAGAGATGGGCTAGAAAATTGAAGTTGGATTATTTTTACTAATGTGGAAAAATCTTACAAATCGCAAAAAACATTAAAAATCTCATAAAAATATAAAATAAAATTCAAAAATTGTGTTTCAAAATTCGAATAAACTTTGAAGAAAAGAGATCAGAATTTAATAAATTCGGCCAAAAATTGAACCTCCAAAAAATCGAAGTGGGTTGCGAAGAAATGTAAACATTGCTTTAAAAATGGCAAAATTTTCAAAAATCACGGAACTCAAAATTTACTCTACTTAGATAAATGTTTTGAATCTAATTAATTTGATAATGTAAAAAGCATTGAAATACGAAAAAAACTGCTAAAAAATCGCAATAAAAATCTTTAATCGCACAGGAGAAAATTTATCATATTAGCAAAGAAATTAAAAACCGAATTCCTTTTCCGTATCTGAAAAAAATCCCCGTGAACTAAAAAAAAAAAAAGCATACTGCATTAAAAATTGCTGTTGATCAAAATAAGACAGCAAAACAATTACCGTAAAGGATAAAAGTTTGAAACCAAACCCTTATTAGTCTAGAAATTTAAAATAGAATTCCTTTGAAAAATGTTAAAAAAAAGACTGAGAAAGCCCAAAAATTGCATTGAAAATTGTAATGAAAGTCGTAAAACATTAAAAAATCCCTAGGGTAAAAATTCACTGTTATAATATAAAATATTGTAATCAAGAAATTAACCATATTAATTAAAAAGTTTGAAATCGAAATCGATTTCCGGATGTAAAAATATCGCCACGGAACTTGAAGAATGGCTAAAAATTACATTGAAAATTGCTTTAAAAATAGCTAAATATTTGGAAGTCAATGCTTAAAAAAATATTATTAAGGCAGGGGGGGGGGGGTTAAGATCGAAATCATTCATAAATTACAAAATGTAGGCGTGGAACGCCAAAATCATATTAAGAAATAAAACATTGCATTCGAAACATAACTACATTAAACAAAATGTTTGATATCAAAATTAGTTTCTGAATGGCAGAAAATCGCCAACGAACTTAAAAAAATGGCTAAAAATCGTATCAAAAACTATATTAAAAATTGCTGAACATTTAAAAGTCATGGCTGTAAAAATTTAATATTCAGTCGAAATTATTGTAATCGGAAATCGTTCATGAATAAGGAAAAGTCAACACGGAACACCTAAAATTCCCCAAACTAACTAAAAATTACATTGAACATCGCATTAGAAATTGGCAAAATTCATAGAAGCGTGGAGAACAAATTGCTCTATTTATGCTAAAAGTTAGAAACCGAATATCGACACGGAACACATCAATTCTTGAAAAACCGCGTTAAAAGTCTCTAAAATTATATTAGATTAAAAGTTTGAAATCAATTTTTACTTCCGAATATCAAAAAATCACCATAAAACTCGAGAAATTTCAAAACATTGCATTGAAAAGTGCATTAAAAATCACTAATATTAAAAAATCATGCGGTCAAAATTTACTCTAATAGGGTAAAACGTTGTAATTAGAAATATCTCATGAATGAAAAAAATCCGACATCAAACAATAAAAATCGCATTAAAATTAGCTGAAATTCATAAATCTTAACAGCTAAAATTTAATACATCAACCTGAAAGTTTTAAGCAAAATTCCTTTTACTAATGTCGAATGATAGCGGCAAAATTTACATTAAATAATTCACTAAAAATCCAAACATCGTTGCACGAAATCCAAATAAATTATATTGAAAAGAGAACAAAATTCTCTAATTTAGATCGAAAGAATGAAACCGCTTTTCTTTTCGCTAATGTGGAAAAATCGGCCTTCAAGGTGTAAAATTTCATACATAACTTCGTGCAAGCGGTCTCTCCAGAGCATCGCCAGTACTTTAAAAATTTTAACATGCATATAAACTACCTTGAAGGTAGTTTATAGGGGTGATTCTGAATGAAATTTTTTTTTCGGAAATTCGCATCGCATTTTCGGGGGGTGAGTCCCTCCCCCCTTTAGCGATCTTCGGACAAAATCGGCGTTTTCCCGCTATCTTCAGACGAAATCAGCAATATTTTAGCGAAATCGGCGATGTATTGCAATCTTTTGCCAAAATCCGCGGTTTTTCCGCGATCTTTTGACGAAATCGGCGTTTTCCCATGTTTTTTTTTTTTTTTTTTTTGAACGAAATCGGCGTTTTTTTCGACGATCTTTAGGCAAAATTTGCTTTTTAACGCGATTTTTTCTCGAAAACGGCGTTTTATTCCCGCGATCTTTTGACGATATCGGCGTTTTTTCCGTGATCTTTTGATGAAATGGGCGTATTTTTTCAAATATTCTTTTGACAAAATATTTTTAAGCGATTTTTTTATCGAAAACGGCGTTTTTTCCCGCGATCTTTTAACGAAATCGGCGTTAGATCCGCAACCTTTAGACGAAATCTGCGTTTTCCCGCTGTCTTCAGAAGAAATCAGCGTTTTGTCTGCGATATTTGGTGAAACTGCCGTTTTTTTCGCGATCCGCACGGGAAATTCGCGTTTTTCATCGATCTTTTGACAAAGTTTGTTCAAAAAAACGTTGACGAAATCGTCGTTTTTTCACGAAATATTGACGAAATGTATGCTGTTTCGGCGATCCTATCACGAAATTTGCATTTCTACGCAATTGCTTTTTCCGCGCGCAAAACCGTACAAGTTGGCAACTATGCGGAACTGATAACCCAATTTCAAATTTTCGGAAGAGGATGTCTTAAATTTTCGGAATTTTCGGACGAGAATCACCCCTGCTTAAAGTGTAAAACAGATCTCCTTGTTACATTTCCTAATTTTGTTCGCGCCCCTCCTTTCACGCACCCTAAAATGTGTCACACCATTCTTTGTTTACATTTTTTATCATGTATTATAAACCATTTTAAAATTTAAAGTAAATCACATTGTTATATTTCCAAATTTTAACAAAATCGCGTTCTGTTAGTTCCATTTTTCATCACCAGCTAGCGCACTCTATTCTTCAAAAACTTTATCAAAATGATACTGTGTTAAGCAACCTATCAGGTGATATATTACTCGACGGGGTAGCGGTCTTAAGCAAGAATTTAAGATATTTTTGAAATTGCTATTCGAAAATAGTGGTAACTAAATTTTTGACATTTTAGGTAAATTTCGCAAAAAAAGAAAAAAAAAAAAAAAAAGTACTCCTTATTGCATTCTCAACAGCTCAAGATTTCGATAGAACAACTATGAAAAAAATAGATGCTAAACGCAAAAAATCTTGAAAAAGCGTTAAAAATCACATTGCAAATCGCATTAAAATCTAAAATTCCTAACAAACACAAAATTTAGGGCTAAAAGTTTGAAACGGTTTTCTTTTTATCAATCTTAAAAGAAAAAAAAAAAAAAAAAAAAAAAAACGCAAAATGAGAAAAAACATTAAAATTGCTTTAAAAATTCGTTAAAAATTCAAAAATCGCTGTAAGAATTCCGAATAAACTCTGCTGAAAAGAGAAAAAAAAATGCTATATTGGGTTAAAAGAATGAAACCGTATTTCTTTCACTAATGGGATAAAACTGCAAAAAGAACGCTAAAAATCGCCTAAAAAAATTATCAAAAAAAATCTAATCAAAAAATTGAAAATCGGGCTTCGAGGTGCAAAACTACATGTATAAAAGTACCTTACCTCCACATTTTGTAACTCTACGTACAGCAGACTCTTCAGAACAGCGCTGACACACACACAAACTTGTCTCTTTATTATTATAGATTTAAAAAAATAGCGTTCTATTAGTTCCATTTTCCACCACCAGGTAGAGTACTCTATTCTTCAAAAACTTTATCAAAACCATACTCTATTAAATAACCTATCAGGTGATATATAACTCGAGGAGGTAGCGGTCTTAAGCAAGAATTTAAGATAGTTTATGAAATTGCTATTCGAAAATGGTGGTATCTAAATTTGTGACATTTTAGATAGATTTCACAAAAAAAATACTACTTATTGCAATCTCAACAGCTCAAGTTTTTGATAGAACAACTATGAAAAAAATAGATGCTAAACGCAAAAATCTTCAAAAAACGTTAAAAATCGCATTGAAAATCATTAAAATCTAAAAATCGTAACAAACACAAAATTTAGGGCATTAGGCTAAAAGTTTAAAACGATTTTCTTTTTATCAATCTTAAAAAATAGCCGCAAAATGAGAAAAAATGCTAAAAATCGCATTGAAAATTCGTTAAAAATTCAAAAATCGCTGTACAAATTCCGAATAAACTTTGTTGAAAAAAGAAAAAAAAATGCTATTTTGGGTTAAAAGAATGAAACCGTATTTCTTTCACTAATGGGATAAAACCGCAAAAATAACGCTAAAAATCGCCTAAAAAAATTATTAAAAAAAATCTAAACAAAAGATCGAAAATCGGGCTTCGAGGTGCAAAACTACATGTAAAAAAGTACCTTCTGTCCAAATTTTGTAACTCTACGTGCAGCAGTCTCTTCAGAACAGCACTGACAGACAAACATCCTTCTCTCTTTATTATTATAGAATAGAAGAAGATATGCCTGGCGGCTATTTTCCTACTTTTATTTTAGCTACCCGAAATAATCGCCAAATAGGTTTCCTTCGCCATAATTTCATTTTAAATATAAAGCTGTCACTAGCTTTATTTAAAATACATGACTTTCATTAAGGGTGTTCTTAACTGTTTCGTTCAACAAGCGCAAAACATTTTGACACATTTACAAATTAATTTTTTAACAGAAAGTTATAAAACTGGAATGACTGACTATGGAAGCAACTTTGAATGGAACTTATTTTTCCATTTTATGATAAGTAAATTACTTATCCAGTTCTAAGCTATTTCGATGACGTAATCGCCCGTTTTCCTTCTGCTTTTCGACCGGTTTTTCTGCTTTTGTCGGGAAATGTGCTCAAAAGCGTCAAATTTGAAGGCTTGTTAAGAAAAATCTATTGTGTTTTTAAAAAAAGCAGAAAATTGAGTGCAATTAGACAGTTTCTGATTAATAACACCTGCTATTTTTATGCATTTCCGAACAAAAATAAATTAAACCATGTGTCACAAAGTTGTCCTTTTTGATTTAAGAACACCCTTAAAAAACACATAAATTAAAAATACATATATCAGATACATTCAACTTGCATGTTTTTCTTTCATTTTATAAAAAATACTACAGTAAAACCTCTAAATAACAGACACCTCGGGAACGCAGAAATTGTCCGCTATTGGGAGGTGTCCGCTATTAGGAAAACCTCAGAGATTCAAAAACCGCTAAGAAATGCTTAATATTTCACTAATTTACTTTTATATGTCATAAAACCTCTATTATATAATTATACAAAAATTAAAATTATTTTTTAAGCAATGAAATAGAAATAAAATTATGTACACTTTTATCCTGTTGTTTATTATATCCTTCTATAGTAAAAAAAAACTAGCCTTAAAAGGAATGACTCCTGGAATGATGCTGATGTGGAAGATTTCCGGAACTAACGAATCCGGGTTGTCCACTCCTTTCATGAGTCGAATAGACCAATCAGGAAAGGGCTCCGTCTATGCATCGCCGCATGGGTTACCATAACGAGAGGAAATGTTACCATCGCCAAGTTTGTCGCCAACTTGGCGATATATCGCCAAATTTGGCGACCAAAATTAGTTGTCAAAAGTGACGCCAACTTGGCGATAACTGTAATATTTCGCCAAATTTTTAATTTCTTTACAACACCAGTCGTTTAATACATCATTTGAGAGGTTTGCAACTGCTTATTCATATAATGGATGTCTTGTGTGTTATCCCCCATTCTGCTCCCCAGGGGGGACGCATTTTTAATTTCTTTGCAACACCAGTCGTGTTACACTAGATTTGAAAGGTCTGCAACTGCTTATTCATATTATGGATGTCTTGTGTGTCACCCCCACACTCTGCTCTCCCCAGGGGGTCACATTTTTAATTTCTTTACAACACAAGTTGTGTGACACATTATTTGAAAGTTCTGCAACTGCTTATTCATATTATGGATGTGTTGTGTGTCATCCCCCACTCTGCCCCCTCCAGGGGGGCACATTTTTAATTTCTTTACAACACCAATTGTGTGACACATCATTTGAGAGGTCTGCAACTGCTTATTCATATTATGGATATCTTGTGTGTAACCCCCCTCTGCCCTCAGAGGTGGCGCATTTTGTAATTTCTATACAACACCAATTGTGTGACACATCATTTGAAAGGTCTGCAACTGTTTATTCATTTTATGGATGTCTTGTGTGTCACCCCCACTCTGCCCCCCCAGGGGGGCACATTTTTAATTTCTTTACAACACCAGTCGTGAGACATATCATTTGAGCGGTCTGCAGCTGCTTATTCATATTATGGATGCCTTTTGTGTCGCCTCCCACTCTGCCCCCCAGGGGGGCACATTTTTAATTTCTTTACAACACCAGTCGTCAGGGTCGGACTGGACCAAGCAAAAGGGCGCAGACCTTAGATTTTCAGAGGGCGCAAAAATATTTAATGGACTTAAGCCAATTTTACTTTTTTTTGTTGTATCTAGCTTGACAAGCACTGTTCTCGCTGTCGCCCGCCATTGCGACAAATTGCGACAAAATTCATTATTTGGCGAGTAAACAAGCGATTAGATTCGCCAAATTGCTAGTGCTCAAATTTTGCCTTTTCTTTCTTTTCTGTTTCTTTTTTTCTCTTTGTGTGTGGCTTATCATGTTCAGTTGCACCGTACTGTCAGAATGGAAACTATTTAAAAGTTTCTTAAGCTCTCGTTGCAGAACAATGAATTTAGTAGATACCACAGACTTCATCTATAAAAACGATCTGCAAAAACTTGATTTTTCAGATTCATTGTGTGTAATATCATAAATTTTTGAATTAACTTAGGAAGTTTTATTTCAGAACATTTTAATGAGTTAAATCGGTTTTATAATATTTTTTTCTTGGCTACGCAAGATATTTAGAACATACATACTTTTAATATATTTGTAAGTGTATAGTTGAATTTAGATTAATAACAATCGTTGTCCCAGTTATAAAAACTTAGCTTATTTTAGAACATATTGAAAAAAAAAGCGGGACATTAAAGGATTAAAGATGTATTTTTTAGTGTTACACGGTGAATCTATTTGGCTAATACTTTTTCATTTGGCGAAAGTTTTTTATTTTTAATCAGCCAAAATACTAACGTTGGTGGTTGGTCAAATGTCAGCGAGAACACTGTTGACAAGGCTTAACATACTTGTATAGCCATCAAAAATGAAAAATGGCTTAAAATTACATCTTTGAATTTAAATATAAGGTTTCACTATATTCCCTTGCATCCTTTAAATTCCATAATATCTATAGAATGTGACACAATTTTCTAGTCGATCGCTTTATTATTTTATTCTTTTGTCAATAACGCCTCATAAGAATCATGCGGGAAAAAGATCACCCACTCCCAATTCTCTGCAAATGACCATATAAAAGCCAATTGATTGATAATAATATGGAATATTAAATGTTATTTATAATTTTTCTTTGGGGATAGCTGTCTTTCTATTGACTGGGGATTTGTTTCTTAAACGACTTTTCAAAAATTAGTACACTAGTCAGAATGCATGTGTATAACGAGGAAAAAATGCTGGAGCGGCTTAAGCACTTTAGGGGCGCAATATTGTCACTGGACGAGGGCGCACCGGCCCTCGGGCCGATGGGCCGGCGGGCCAGTCCGAGCCTGCCAGTCGTGTGACACATCATTTGAAAGGTCTGCAACTGCTTATTCATACCATAGAGAATTGGCGAGCGCAGCAAGCAGGAATAGCCAATAATTTGGAATCGCGAAGCGATTACGCGGGGGGTTGGCGAGCAGGGGGGCGGGGCCCCCCTAGTCATTGTAAAAAAAAACTGTTACAAAAGTTTATTTTTGCTTGCGATTACATGTATAATTTGTTTTTCTGTGTGATGTTATTGGACATTGTAGAGTTCCAGGCGAGGAGGGAGGGATTGTACTTTTTGATCTTTAAAAGCATAAAATATTCTTGGATGATATTTCAGTAGTCTGGGAGATTATTTCTCCCGGCCAATCCCCTGAATTTAGTACTGAACGTTGGAGGGGGGCGGATTTCCCCAAGCTATTTATCTACATTTAACTGTGATCACAAAATTTGTGACACATTGTCCTGATAAATTCAGAGGCTTTTTTCTTTTTTTTCTGTTTAAAAAATACTTTTTTATCCTTTATCGCCAATATAAGGGTCCGCTATTCGGAATGTCCGTTATTCAGAGGTTAATTGTACAAAAATATAAGTTTTGGGAGTGGGGATTGGACAACTGTCCGTTAAATAGAGATGTCCGCTATTCGGGAGTGTCCGTTATGGAGGTTTTATTGTATAAGTAAATAAATAAAGGTACTTTTTCAGTAGTTGTACATAACGAAAAGTTCATGGCGGGAAAAGAAGTTTGGCAACGTATATTCTGGCAACCTATTTACTATTTCATATACACAAGCATTTTTTTCTCATGCGATAACAATGTATTTAAGGTACTACTTAATTATCCCGTCGACCAAAGAACGATAGACAAACTGTAAGATTATATCATATTATAAAGGCCAAACGTATCTGTGCGTAACGCATACGTCATTTTGCGAATGGCAACACTTTCCAATGCAATTTCAATTTTGCATTTTTCGCTACTGCAAATTTTATACTTCTAAACATAGCATTTTTCCGATTTTTACACCGTCGTATGGAGAAAAAAATGTACTTTTAAACGCAATTTGTTTGAAAGCTGTATCTCAATTTGTTTTTAAGATATTAATTTTTTTATAGTTTTTAGTTATAATTTTGTAATTGTGGCAACAAAATCATTCCAATTTCTGTTAAAATTGAAAAAAAAAAAATTTAAAATGCGCATACTTTGCGAAAAAAAAAAAAAAAAAAAAAAAATCGTCTGTTATAAAATTCCGTGATTTCGGTTTTATTTCGTTTTTGTTCATCAGTTGAATAACTTCAAGTTTTGAGTTAAAGTGATTTTAAAATAATCAAATTAAAATACCATTTTTTAAAACATGGTAAATACGAATATGAGAATTATGTGTTTAAATTTTGAGAAGATAAAATTATGACGGATTTTAATCTCGCGTGAAATTCTATGATCGTGTCAATTTGGAATAAATTTTGGTTTTTTTTTTCAGTCGCATTTATACCAAACATAAGAGTCTCAATTGATAAATTCATCAGAATAGCTAATCTTTATTATATTTTACTAATTTTATATGCGATTAAAGTTTAATTTTAAAAATTTGTACAAATGAGTTTTATAGTATTTCTTAATCTTAGCTTAAAATAATATATGTTTTAGAGTTAGACTGATCAATATAAGATGTATTTTTTATAATATTTGTTTGAGAGGTAGACTGATCAACATAAGATGTATTTTTTACTGTAGGTAACAGTGTGACCGTTTTTTCAAGCTAAAAGCAGGCTAGATTCAGACTGACAACAAGCTAAAAATAAATTGGATGGTCCTGCCATCTATCGATCGTCAGTATATCAATAGACTGACAACTATCTTTTAGCCTGAGTTTTTAGCTTGATTTAGCTTGTTGTAAGTCCTACAACAGTCCAGATTTCTTACAACAATCCAAAAACGGTCACACTGGTAGGTAATTTTGTAGATTTATTGTAAATAAATGAAGCCGTTCCTTCTTAAACATTTTCTTTCGTCGAATTTCGACGGGTTCCACCTCGTGCCAATAATGGATGAACATAAATGTTACACTTTCTTGACATTAAACCCGCTACACTTGTTTGTTAAGTGATCAAATGAATTTAATTCGATGATTTATTTATATTTTTATGAATGTTTTAATAATTTATTTGTTCTTTTGTTATTTAATATAAATTTTATGCCAATAAGCGAATAGCTCTTGATATTAATTGAGAAAAAAATATGTATTTTATTAAAGTTACTTTACGGTTATATCCGCCGACATTATTTGGCTAAATAAAAAGCATATAACTCCTTACAAATTTCCGCTAACATTGATATTTTTGGTACTTACGTATTAATGCCACCACAGTAGAAGTTGTGCTAATGCGCCAATAAAGAGCGATCTTGTTGTTCGTGGTTTTTTAGTGTTTTGCTTATTTTGACGTCATTTTTAGTACTTTTTAAGCCTATTTTTGACGCCAATTTTTGTGCGCATGCGAACAAGATTGCTCTTTATTGGCACATTAGCGCAACTTATGCTGCGGTGGCGGTAATACGTAAGTACCATATTTTTTATACTCCTTAATAAATTCTAATATTACATTTAAAATACTTCAATGTTATTAACATATGCGATATCTTACAAATATCTCTTTATGGTTTGATTTAATAAATTCTGCATTAAAATATAAAAACTTTTATTAGTATTCTTTTGTCCGAAATCACCTGAATAAATCAAATTTTATATTTGGTACATCTCGACTTCATAACTAAACGTCATCATTAAAGTAATCCTTTTCGTTAATGACTTTTATTTTTTTAACCTACATTCATTAATTTTTTAAACTTAAATTTTTTTAATGGCAACATTTTTCCTTTTGAGTAATTTGGCGAATAGTTTGTCGATTTCTATAAATGGGTGAAATTGGTCGACCTGATAATTAAGTAGCACCGTACGTAATGTAAATAAAATAGGTATACATTTTTGGCACAGATGTCATATACGCACCACGTTGGCGAATTTTTTTTCTGACGTCAATGTCATATGCGCATCGGTGCATTTAACTGAATCCAGTGTGTCGTTATTTTACTTGATATGGCAACCCGGATGTTGTTCTTTACTTATTAATAAATAATTTATTTTTATTTTTTTTAAATATATAAATTGTTTTGTTCTATAGTTATTAAACAAACCTTTTTTTATTTATTGTTATTACCTTTCAAAAAATATATATGTAACTGGTATTCCAAAACGAGATTTTCGCCAAATTGGCTTTAGAAAAAAATCAACGCCAATGTGATTCGTATATGACATTTGTGCCGCATTTTAATATAGAAACAGAAATAATTCGTACGACAATAAAAATTAAAGTTCATCAGGTTTGTTTTCAGAGCTATTTATATATTTTGGTGTCATACCCTCCCTTTTTGAAGCCAAAATAGCACCAAGCTTTGGCAAACAGATGTATATTAATCAGACATTCATAAAATCCTTACTAATATTATAAATCGGAAAGTGAGTTTGTTTGTTTGTTTGTTCCGCTTTCACGCCTTAACTACTGAACCGATTGCTTTGAAATTTTGCAGACGTAAAGTTAGAAGTCCGGATTAAACAATAGGGTACTTTTTATCCCGGAAAAAAATGATATTCCCGAGGGAAAACAAAAATATAGTTTGCTTGATGGATGGATTGGAGATGGCGCTGTGTGTCGTTTAAAACAAGATAAAATAATGCGATAGATGGCGCTGGGTGTTTTTAAAACGTGGTAACGATGTGAAGTAGCTGTATAATAGTTAGGTTAGGTTAGTTTAGTGCTTTTTTTTTCTAGGTAGATATCTAAAGTAGTTATTGTTTTTTCGATAGGTAATTACGTCGCTTTGTTCGTCGTTTAGATTGTTGTAGTTTAGTTTGGGATTTTAATTTAGTATGCTATAATTTATGTATTATCGGTATATGTATTTTCTTCAAATAATTACTTTTTATAAAATCTACACTATTAAAATCCGACCGAATCAATGTATGTATGTGACGCTATCTCCTCCGATCCCGGAAACGGAGAAACGTCGCGTTTGTTTTGAATTGAAGGAGGAAAATCCCGAGATCTCGAGTTGCCCATCCATCTGTCTGTCCGTCTGTTTGTCCGATAGTCCGTGCGTCTGTCCGCATATAACAACTCAAAAATTACCCAATTGAATCGTTTGAAACTTAAAATATATAATTATTAGATAATTTTGCCGAATCATTTCAAATTTTATGAAAATCGGATCAATAGTTCAATTACAGGGACAATCAAAAGGATTCCGATACATTACGGTCAGACGAGGAAATCGTTTCAAGTGCATTTTAATGGTCTTACACTCTTTCGAACATAATAAAGTTGATATGCATCTATGAAATATGTACTATAATATACATTCTGTACAATATGTGGTGCAAATAATATTCCTTATTGATTTATAGGGCCACACAAAAGTATTCCATTGCATAATTATATATTGGAACATTGTTTGGTATGCATTTTGATAGTATTAAACTATTTAATATTTTATGAAATTGATATGCGTTGCACAGGATTACACCAAGTTATATTCATCGCTCAGACTGTCCGTCCATCCGTCTGTCTGTCCACATATAATAGAGCAAAAACTACCCAACCAAATTATTTGAGATTTAAAGTATATAATTGTTGCACAATTTTGTCAAGTCAATTAAAAATTTATGAAAATCGTTTGTATAGTTTAATAACAGGGACAATCAAAAGTATTCCATCACATTACGTTCAATAGGAAAAAATAGTTTTAAGTACATTTTAATGATGGTATACTCTTTCGAATATAATAGAATTGATATTTCATATTCTTCAAGTTTTCTTTAGATAAACCGACCAGCGTAGCGGGCGAAGGCCGCTAGTAAGTAATAATTTAACTGACCTAGAATCATTCAAAGTACTTTAAAAAAAGCTGACACATTCTCACGTCCGAATCATCATGAAGCGCCCGGCCCTACTCACCGCTCTGGTGTTGCGCCAAACCTGATTTCTTACCGGTACGCCCTTACCTTACGTCTCAAAGGCTCAAATAAATATTTATAAAAATTTAAAACCATATTTTTACGCTTATCTTTTAAATGTCCTGTAGATTTTTCCATTCATGTCTAATTATTCATAAAATAATAACAGTGAAAAGTATTGGTATGAACGTTTGTACTTAATCACTTTACATATCTTTTTGTCTCGTACAATTAAAAAAAAATAATATTAATGTCAATCTTGTGTTAAATCAGTCTTTGAAATAAAATATTACGTGATGGAAAAACACGGTTACTGTCGGTAGTATCTCCCTGAATTTTATTTCATTCAGTCGTACTTTACTTATTTATCAAATTGTTCTATCTGACTCCATTAAAATTAAGTTTATTTACTTTAATATTTCAAACTTAAACTTAACGTACACATTAACCAGCCAACTTTTAAAAAAAACATTTTTATTCCATCAAAACAAAACCATGTTGTTGCCAACAACACAAAAGAAATAATAATCTACTTTCAACATCCTCCCACCTTTTGATAAATGGAATTTATCAAAACAATAAATATTCAAAATAATCCAAAAAATATTACAAATAACTCTGTATAAACATAGTATTGAAGTTAAACAGTTAGAATTAAATATTATAATACAAACACTTGTAAATAAATAAGTTTAAAATATCTCTCAAAAATATATTTAAAATAAGAAGTTCAGTCAGTCCTTATAACGTTTCGGAAATTTTACTGTTGTTCCACATTTTCTCTGATCAGATGTTTTTTGCTTCTCAGATGATTGCTCCAAAAGGCTGAGATATTCATCTCGGAATCTTTCTCGGGATTTTTCTCTTAGTCTTTGCTGGTATCTCAATCTTTTTGATATGTTGACTTTATCCAAATGATCCAAATCGAGAATTCCCACCGTTCGAATATCTTGAATAAACAAAGATGGAGAAAACGGAACTTCTAAAAAATTTGGTCCTTTTTCATGACAATCATTCAATGACGGGTAGCCCTTTTCATCCCTTGAAGTATCAAATACAGGTCTAATCTTTGTTGTAGAATTCGCTTTGAAATCTTTTGCTGGATACTGAGATCTATCGATATAATCCCTGTAATTTCTGCCTGGATTTTGGTCTCTGTCTTTAGAGTTTGCATACTTATTTTCTCTGGATTTTTTCTCTGGATTTTGATCTTTATCTTTAGAATCGACATACTTATTTTCACGGTAATTTCTTTCGGAATTTTGAACTCTATCTTTAGAAACTATATATCTGTTTTCTATAAGATTTGCTACTGATGCATCTTTTGTGAACAATGAAGTTATTACATTAGGTAAAGAGCAGTCAAATTTTTCTCCAGGCACTTTGCCCATGATAAGCCAACCTAAAAACGTTTCGTATGCAACTAAGCCACATTTGAGTTTATGCATGTTTCCGGTAAATAGTTTACCACAAAAATCTGCTCCTATCAATAATTCTATATCAGGACAACCTTTTCCATAATCCCCAATCCATATTTTCTTTTCTTTTAATTCCTTATTCCACGATCCTTTTTTAAGCCTACACTGTAAAAAAAAAAAAAAAACTCCCTTACTTTGCACCAAAAAGGATGGCAGCTAAGTTGCCACCCCAAGTGGTGTAATGAAATACCACTTGTAAATTGGTGTAATGAGCCACCAACTATCAAATGATATAAACAAACACCATTTGTAGTGGCAACTTAGTTGCCACCTTTTTGGGTGTAAAGTAAGTAATATGTTTAAAATGTACGTTATAATAAATTGTCTCAATTAAAGGGAAGTTTAGCACACTCTTTGCGTGAAGCTATTTTTTTTTTTTAATTATGGCTGTATTAAATTTGAAATCTAATTTTTTAATTATTTTTTGTTTTGCTACCATTTATTAAAGTACACTAAATAAGTAGATGGTAAAAAAGGAAATTTTCTAATATTTACATGATTTTAACAGCAAAATAAAAAATAATTTAAAGATTACATTTTAAATTTAACACAGCCATAAATTAAAATAATTATGAATGACACGTCTTAATGACATAATTAATAATGACAATCTCTTTAACTCTTTCAGTATCAACATATTTTAAAAAAAGAAAAAAAAAAACGAAATAAAAATAATGGAATTTTTGCTTCTAATAATCTAAAAACACATCAAAATACAAATATAAATTAAAAAAATGAATGTTTAAAATAAGATATAACACTATGTTTATTTAATTTCGTGTTAGTTCAAGTTATGCGGAATTTAAAGCGGTAAAACACTATAAAATCAAAACTAAAAATTTCAAAGCTCTGTACGAAAGTGGCAATTTTACGACTTCTTTTATTATTAATTTTCATTTTTAAAATATCGAAATAGCTAGACTGGAAAATCACATTTTGCAAGTATCATGCATTTATATATATATATATATACTAGTAGACCCGGCAAACGTTGTTTTGCCATATAAATTATTTCTAGGGATTATTTTAGTAGAAAAACATAACTATAACTTATTGTAAGTGTGTGAGGATGTGGTATAATGAGTGGAAAAGACATGGAGCGCTGTGGATGACGGAATATAAAAAATAACAAAACACCAAATATTTATACATTTAATTCATTCAAATTTATATATTTATATATATATATAATTATATACATCACAAACTATGATAATTTTAGAAAAAACAATATCATTATCTTAATGCAGTAGAATGTACAATATTTTTTGTCATACCTTCTTTAGCTAATACAAACAAACTGGATGGTTTGCCCACTCGAGAGCATGCTACGTATAATTGCCCATGTGAAAAACATGGTGTGCTCAAATCTAAGCCACAAACAGACATCGTTTGGCCTTGAGATTTATTGATGGTTATTGCATATGCCAATCTAATTGGAAATTGAAGACGTTTGAATTGAATTGGCACGTCTGTGGGTATAATAGGGATCCGTGGTATCAATATATTTTCACCTCGGAATTTGCCGTTTAAAATTATGGCTTCGACAATATTATTCATTAATTTTTTAATAACTAATCGCGTGCCATTACACAGCTGTGGTGGGTTTAAATTGCGAAGCAAAATAACCGGAGATCCAACTTTCAATCGTAAATTATGCGGTGGCATGCCTGGTAAATCTAATGAGTTTAAAAACTCTGCTGGATAATTCACAACTTCTGTGGCATCGCAAACTGAATCAATAGATTTGTATGTCACCAAGTCCCCTGGCAACAGCTGTTGTATCTTGAGATTCAATTCATTGACGTCCACATTTTTTGCTGCTAAAATTGCTCTTTCTGCCAGCCACTCATGGTTGATGTAGTTTGTGTGTACATCGGGAAATATTTGGTTAGTGAGATCATCTTTCGAATGAATGATTGTGCAGAAATCGGTCGGTAATTTTATACATCCAGTTTTATCGACAGGAAATTTTCCATCGCCGATATCTAACAGTTGTTTAGAGAATGTTTCAGCAGATGAATCTTGAAGCATTTGAATGCGCATGTTTACTTTAAGTTGCAATTTTTCAACATTACGCCACAATAGTGATGATTTTAAGCAGGCGTTGATTTCATCAGCATACGTTGAACATGGAATGACAGGAAGTGTTTGTCTAAAATCACCTGAAAGGAGTAATAGAGTGCCGCCAAATAGTTTATCGTTATTTTAAAGATCTTTCAATGTCCTGTTCAACGCCTCAAGCGAATGCTTGTGTGCACTGTAAAAAAAAATTTGGGCAATTACAAAAATTTTTCTAGTAGAATTGTATTCCAAGAACTTTTTATGTAACGGCAACAATAAAAATTCATGTAACAGATACAGATTTGCACTTTGAATCAAACAAATTTTAAGGTTACTAAGAATTTTTTTGGGAAATCGTATTCCAAGAACTTTTTAAGTAACGATAACAAGCATTATAGATAAAATTTTAGTAAAGTTACCAAAATTTTAGTAAATTCTTTTGTAAAGTTACAGATGGTTTTAGTTTTGCTTACAAGTTTTGTAGATTGACATCATTTTCTTGTACAGTGTACACATAAAATTTTAGTAAGCATAAGAGATTTCGGATAATTTAGATTACTAAGGTTACAGATTTTTTTTACAGTGTGCCATAGTGCATTCATCCCAAATGATAATTTTACACTTTTTCAGCACTGTGGCCATGGACGATTGTTTTTTTATATTGCACACTGCATCTGGGTTCTTTTGAATATTTAGTGGCAGCTTAAATACTGAATGAGCTGTTCTACCTCCATCCAATAAAGTTGTTGCAATGCCAGACGATGCAACGGCCAATGCGATACCATTATTCGATCGTATTTTAGCAAGAATTAGCGAAATAAGGAATGTTTTGCCAGTTCCACCTGATGCGTCCAAAAAAAAGAATCCGCCTTGCCCTGCTGAAACTGCGAACATAATGCGGTCGTAAATGAGTCTTTGTTCTTCATTCATTAGTGGGACAGTGCGAGCAACAATTTCTGCCATTTCTACAGCATTGTATTGTAGTTCACGATTCATTTCAGTGTTCATTAAATTAGATGTACTTCGATTTGGCGATTGCATACCGAAATGACTAAGTGATAAGTTGGCCATGGTAATGCAATGATCTTCTATAGCAATCAATGCTTCATTGTACATAGCGTCGCTGAATGGAATCGTTAGATCGTTGCACCGTGTACGATAATGATGCAAAATGTCGTCACTCATTGAATCTTTGTGATTACTCCACAATGTCTCTGCTCGGGCCGGGAAACATGTAGTCAACACTATCTATATTAATAAAATAACAAATCGCTCTGTGTGTGTGTGTCTGCGATAGTTAGTGAAAACTACGGTACGTACGAAGATCAAAATTTTTTTGAGAGTAGCTTAATATCTCTCCTGATGCACCTGACGCTCAGAATTTCAAAATTCTACTTATTAACTGAGTAATTAATTAAATTCCAAACCTCACTCTCATAAAAAATCGCTTTTTTTTCGCTTTTTTCCCTTTCATTCTCTTATGGTTGGTTGGTTGCATAAAAGTTTCGCAGAAATAATTAAAAAAGCTCGGACTGACCTTTAAAATTCATAGACTGGCAAACTGTCAGTTTAAATGAGGATTTTTTTTCATCACAGCTGCTGTACGCCATGGAGGAAAAAGATAGGTGGTGGCGAAGTAAACCAAACAAAAAAAAAAAAAAAAAAAAAAAAAAAAAAAAGGTTTGCAATATGAAACCATTTATTGCTGAAATTTTAATGTCTCAAACAAAAGCAAAAGGAAGGAATTTTGTATTAATAAGACTGATTGGAAGAAATGAATTGCCGCTGAAGCATATTTTACGAAGAAATAGTCATTTTTTTAAATGGTTTTTTCTATTATATTATTTATTAAAATAAATGTTTGCTTTTAAAATAATTGAAATTTTAAAATTAAATATAATTAAATGTCAAAATAAAATTAAATAAAATATTGAAAACATATGATTTGAAGTAAAAAATTGTATTACTAAAAGTTTTCTCTTTTTAGATGCGTTCGTAATTATATAAATACGTAGCACCTATTGTTGTCGCTCAGTCCGTCCGTCTGTCCGTCTGTCCGTCCGCATATAACAACGCAAAAACTACCCAATCGAATCGTTTGAAATTTAAAATACATAATTATAACATAATTTTGTCGAGTCATTTCAAATCTTATGAAAATCGGATGGATAGATCAATTACAGGCACAATCAAAAGGATTCCGTTACATTGCGGTCAGTGGGGGAAAAGAATTTCAGATGCATTTTAATCGTTTGAAATTTTAAACATGTAATTATTGCGTAATTGTGTCGAGTCATTTCAAATTTTATGAAAATCGGATGGATAGATCAATTACAGGGACAATCAAAAGGATTCCGTCACATTGTGGTCAATGGGGAAAAAAGTTTCAAATGCATTTTATTCGTTTGAAATTTAAAATATGTAATTATTGCGTAATTTTGTCGAGTCATTTCAAATGTTATGAAAATCGGATGCATAGATCAACTACAGGGACAATCAAAAGTATTCCGTTACATTACGGTCAATTGGGAAAAAATTTTCAAATGCATTTTTATGATATTACACACATTCGAACATAATAGAATTGGCATGAATCTATGAAGTATATACTAAAATATGCATTCTGTACAATCTGTGATGCAAAGAATTTTTATTATTAAATTACAGGGCCACACAAAAGTATTCCACTACATAATGCTATGCGGGGAAACATTGTTTGGGGCGTGTTTTAATTATATTCAACTATTTCACACTTTATGAATAAGATATACGTTTCTGAGGTGTAATAAAAACTACTTTCTGTATATTTACAGGAACACAAAAAAAATTTCGACTACTATACTGTATCCGAAGTACGCTCTACTATATCAGCAAGATTTGAATATTTTTAAAACTTCGTTATCGTACGAACGCACCTCATTTGCTACGTTCACGTGCAATTTCCAACTTTTTTTTTTCAGAAATTTTTGATACTTTATAACGTAGATGAAAAATGTTTATGATTTAACGACATATTAATAATTCCATGTCAAAATATAAAATATAGTGATGAAAAGATTCTTTTAAAATCATGCATGAAAACTTAAATAATAATATTAATCTAAAATCTAGATTTCAGAGTGCAGACGATTTTAAGACATTAACGAAAGAATGTTGATTTTTCAAGCAAAATCTTAAATGATGCTTCTATATTGATAATTCAAAGTCATATGATAAAAATAATCAAATAATTCTCGCCTATGATTGATCTATTTGTATCTTTCATTCATTCTGATCGTGTATTACAGGCAATAATGGCACAAAACGTTATTTTTTAAACGAAATTTTAGTCATCTATTCAATAACAGTTTAAAATATATAAAACAAAAACAAAGAAATACTGGTTTAAACCGGTTTGAATTGATCAGAGTTTCAAAGCACAAGGTTTTTTTGGTGCTTATTTGGACTTAATGTAGCTGATATTAGAGTTACATTTTTTGCGTCACCCCAAGACATTATACGGCCACTCTATTAATTTATTTTTACTGTATGGTTGTACGCATATTTCTGGCATTTCGAACATTAGAACGTATGAGCCATTAGCTGTGTTGCAGTAAAAAAAAATACAGAACACCTTTATATGAGTTTATTTTTTTAATCATTGATTAAATTTAAATGTGTTCTATTCAATTTAAAATTGTAATATGGCTTTAATTTGATTTTAAATCAAAAATAATATAGCTGTTTGGCGTATAATTGTTTGTATCCGCAAACGATTTATTCACCATAATAAATTATCAAATAGTAAAGTAAATTATCTATCAGAAATAGCCATAAAAAGAATAGTAGCAAAACTGATTATAATCTTAATGTTTAGACTAATTTAAACATAACCCGATCCCAACCAGAAAAAAAACAGACCACACTCCGATCCATGATACACAAAATTTCCGTGAGTATAAACCCGACCCTAACTTACAAATTCTGTTTGGAAAAAACTATGGATTTGATAACTGACCCGAACCAAATCACGCAAACCCAATCCCGCAAACATGTTCAAGTGAAGCATAACCCGATCCAAACAAGGAAAAGAAATTTTCGTGGGCATGAAACCTGACCCGAACCTAAATATTTTCTTTAAAAAAACCGAAATATGATTCGAACGAAATCTGAAACCGATAAAAATATTCCAGAGAACTATAACCTGATCACAGCAAGACAAAATACTTTCCGTGGTCATAAACCCGAATCAAACCTAAAAAACTCCGTTTTAAAAAATCCTGAACTTTGACCCAAACCACATCTAAATCTGACCAAAGTATTCGAAAGGACAATAACCGGATTCGAGAAAGACAAAATAATTTCCATGGACATGAACCCGATACGAACCTAAAACACATTCGAAAAAATACCTGAAATTTGAATCGAACCAAATCTGAATCTGACAAAACTATTTCAAAGAAACGCAACCGGATCCAAACAAGACAAAATATTTCCATGGACATGAACACAATCCGAACCCAAAAAATTTCTTTGAAAAAATCGCGAACTGAATGAAATCTGAACTTGGCAAAAATATTCCAGTGAAGCATGTCGTTATTCGAACAAGACAGAATAATTTTCGTGAACATGCAAGAAGACCCGAACTCAACAGTTATATTTGAAGAAAAACCGGAAATCTGAATTGAACCAAATCTGGACCCGACAAAAATATTCCAAAAAACTATAACCCAATCCAAGCAAGACGAAATAATTGCTATGGACATAAACCCGACTCGAACCTAAGAAAATTTGATTTGAAAAAACCTGAAATTTGACCCAAACCATATCTAATTTCGACCAAAATATTCGAAAGAATCATAACTGGATTCGAGTATGACAAAATAATTTCCGTGGACATGAACGAGATCCGAACCTAAAAATTTTATTTGAAAAAATACCTGAAATGTAATCTAACCAAAACGGAATCTGACAAAACTATTTCAAAGAAACGCTACCGGATCCAAACAAGACAAAATATTTCCATGGACATGAACACAATCCGAACCCAAAAAATTTCTTTGAAAAAATCGCGAACTGAATGAAATCTGAACTTGGCAAAAATATTCCAGTGAAGCATGTCCTTATTCGAACAAGACAGAATAATTTCCGTGAACATGCAAGAAGACCCGAACCCAACAGTTATATTTGAAGAAAACCCTGAAATCTGAATTGAACCAAATCTGGACCCGACAAAAATATTCTAAAGAACTATAACCCAATCCAAGCAAGATGAAATAATTTCTATGGACATAAACCCGACTCGAACCTAAAAAATTCGATTTGAAAAAACCTGAAATTTGACCCAAACCATATCTAAATTCGACCTAAATATTCGAAAGAATCATAACTGGATTCGAGTATGACAAAATAATTTCCGTGGACATGAACGAGATCCGAACCTAAAAATTCTATTTGAAAAAATACCTGAAATTTGAATCGAACCAAATTAGAATCTGATAAAAAAAATATTCCAAAGAATCGTAATCGGATCTGAATAAGACAAAAAAATTCCATTCACATGAACCGAATCTGAACCTAAAAAAACTTCTTTGAAAAAATCGTGAAATCTGAACTGAACCAAATCAGAACTTCAAAAAAAATATTCCAGTGAAGCATGTTCTTATTCGAACAAGGCAGCATAATTTCCATGACCACGCAAGAAAACCCGAACCCAAAAATTCCATTTGAAGAAAAAGCCGAAATCTGAACTGAACCAAATCTGTTCCCGACAAAAATATTCCAAAGAACCATAGCTGTATCCGAGCAAGGCAAAATAATTTCCATGGACATGAATACGACCCGAACATTAAAACTCAATATCAAAAAATACCTAAAATCTGAACCGAATGAAATCTGAACCCGACGAAAATGTTCTCATTAATCATAACCAGATCCGAACAAGATAAAATAATTTCCATGGACATGAAACCAACATGTGGTTTGGTAAAATTTAGGTTGCAATTACATTACGGTAAGTCATTGATTATATTTAATTTTCCGTTAGGTTACAGTTAGGTCACGTTTAAGTTAAAGTTAGGTTAAAGTTAAATTGCATTTATGTTATGGTTAGAATAAGGATATGTTACATTAAAGTGAAGGCAAGGTTACATTTATGTTATATTTAATTTACGGTAAGGTACTGTTAAGTCGAAGTTAGGTTACAGGCAGGTTATGGTTACGGTACAAAAGTTTACGGTTAGGAATTTATCTACAGAGTGAACATTACGCATGATTTGATTAAAAATAACACTTACTTTTATTAAATGGCTCTGAAATTATAACATTATATACCAACGTTTTAGCTACCAGCGAGTATGGATTTCATTCATGGTATAGTCGGATTTAAGAGTGATATAATTAGTTTGAAATTCAAAATATTTCATTTGGGATTTCTACGTGAAAAAAAATAATAATTAGTTACTTTTTTTACAGTGATTTTTGGTAAATATCAACACTTTAACGTTGGATACATATTCCCTCCCGCGTTTCTCATCGCTCATTTTTAGTATTTTTAGAGCTTAACATTAGTTGTTTTTTAAACCGATTTTTCGCACAGTCAGTGGCCAGGTATTTCAGACAATGCATTTCTGCATGTTTCGAGTTAATGATAAAATCATACAAATTTCAAGTTCGTTTAGTATTGTTAATACGGACCCGGGCAACGCCGAGCGGGTCAGCTAGTAGCAAATAACAGACGAATTTGTTTTGCTGTACAATTCAATGATGCTTCAGCAAGCATACATTCCCACTGGTTGTCGTCTTCCAGTAAGCCGAGAGCAAGACATGCATCTTTATACGTTGGATACTGTTATCCATTTACTTTACGTATATCTTGAAATGACAATGGACCGATGACATTAACCAAGAACAGCCGAAGATAAAAGCACTCAGTCTGCCTTGGATTGACAGTAAATACTCGTCCCAAGACGTTTGATTTGAATAAACCTGGACATGCATCAATCGGTGTGCCTTGCTTGCGGGGCATCCATTTTTTTGTTTGAGTCCAAGTGAAATAGCGGGGAATTTCTGAATAAAGTAATGTCCGTGCAAAGGCACCAAAAGCATCCGCACGATTACACAATTCAAAGAATTCGGTGAGTGTAGTTTTTGGTGGACTAACAGCACGACCAATCGCTGTCTCCTTCGTGAAATATACGTGCTGACCATTTTCAAGATGGACTGCTAAATGAATAACTGCTGGATCCCGTTCATGAATTGAGAAACCAAAGATACGCCAAACAGCTTCATTGGAGCTAATATACCGGCCAATTTGGTAAAGAGTTATTTCATCGTTGTTATTCACTGGAGGAACATTCTCGTTGGTATTTTTAACTCGAAATACAGCCATATCACTGCCTTTATTCACATACTTGCAAATGTATTTGATGCTCTTCACTGAACTGCAGAACTCAACGTTGATATGAGCGTCGTATGTTTTGCTCAGCAGAGGCGAGTATGGCACAACCCAACGGTTGTCAATTTCAATATCTGTGTGGTTGATATTCTTAATAAATGAATGTCCGCCATTATCGGGACTTCTCCGACGATATATTGGATATCCGTCAACATTTGTTATCGTATCATTAGTGAAACTTTTGGGGAAACTTTTGGCACATTTTCCATCTGACATGCAAGGCGATGATCTATTCAGATTAGCGCAAGGGCCGTGAATCATGTTTGCAGTAACAATATCAAACAGCAATGGATCAGTAGATGGATCTGGAATTTCCGCAGAAATTATACTATCAATTTCTTCAGGACGGATTTTGTCGAATAACCAAACCAAAATATGTGCGTGAGGTAATCCACGCTTTTGCCATTCAACTGTATACATCCAGCAACGTGTGGGGCCGAATACATGTAATTTTGTGATGAAATTTATTAAAGACTTTAATTTTTGTCTGAACACACGTGCTGTAATGTCATGACGATGTATTGCATTTTGCCCAGGCAATAGCAAAGTTGTAATCTCCCGCCATTTTGGATTGCATGTGAATGTGATAAATAAGCATGGCCGTCCATATTCGCGCACAAAAGTCATAGCATCCTGTATATATTCTTGCATATGACGTGGACTGCCTATGTACGATGATGGTAGAATGACAGAGTTACCAATTTCGTCGGCGTCAGCATTGTTGACAATAGCATCTCGCAAGTGAATGTATTCTTCCGCACGCAACTTTTGTTGATTAAATCGCAAGTACCGTAGTCGTTCGCTCTCTATCTTCACGTACATGTCGACCATGAATTGTTGACAAAGCTCACGACATCGTAGAATGACGTTCTCCTGACCACGTCTTACCATCAATCGATATGCATAAAAATCCTTCGAACTAACGTTCTTGTTTGTTTCGGCTCCTGTAATAATGCATTAATAAATAAATATTAACAATAGTTAAGCTTAATGAATTAATCAATATTAAATTAACACAGGGCCGTAGCTAATGGAGTGCTATGGGCAGCTCAGACCCCCCCCCCCCTTTCTAAAATATTTTGAGCCCCCTGGAAAAGACACCAAGGTTACTAAGTGAATTTATGTACCAAAATTCAAAGGAAATTCTGTTCCAAAATCTAAGTTAGTTTTGAGGCCCTTTCCCAGTTTTGTAGAATTTCTAAATTGTATCTAAAATAAGCGTTTCAACATTCGCTCATCTTATTTGCGCATATGAAGCTAACATGATATTTAATTTTTTGCAAGTTTTACAATCAAATTTTTCATCATCCAATTCTTTTCTTAGCATAAAATGAAATTAAGAAAACAGTTTAGAAAGAAACATACTATCGACAATGTAAATATGTACTAATTTATCTTTTTGCGTCAGAAAGATAGAAACTAAACGTAAGACCTCACCCACCCCCCCTACATTCTCTTGAGCCCCCCACCTATTCTTCACTTATAGCTACGGTCCTGAATTAAGTGCTTGTTTAATGAGTAATAATGAAGTTCATAATGAATATAGTACCTGTAGTGGGATTTCGTTGTTTAATGTTTATGCAATATACGTCTTGTCCCTTCCAGAACATTAGTGGATATTGGAGAGCGTCATATGAACGGTGTGTATCAGCAGTGAACTGTAGATTATTATTTCTTCTACGAATCACGATTTCTCGTGTACCTGAATGATCGCCAACTATAATTCCAGCAACGTCTTCAACGGCAGGAGCATTGAATCTACGAATGTGCTCTCCAGCAGGTGTTTTGTCAGGATTGATGACAATAGCGTGATCATCACTTTCTAATTTGTGCATGTGTGATTTGAATATTTTCAACAATTCATTGTGCTCATTCAATAGAGCGTCCAGCTCACTGATGATACGCCTTGCAGAAAGTGAATTGAGGTGACTTTATCTACAACGTGCATCCACACGTGCATCTTCACCGCCCATAAAGTAAATTTGTAAATATTTATGTGGTTCGTCTGGCATTGGCAGCAATGAGCCCACTTTGTGATAAATTTGGCCTTTCATTTTGAATGTTGAATTGAATTGTTGACCATTTACATTGCTATTCTTAACTATTTCTGTTGCTCCGAACGATGTCATTTGGAAACATAAATTGAATGTTCTTATTGACTTCAGAAACAGGTTAGAGTTTGGATCCGTTCCGATAAGAAGACTGTTCAATGGTTCAGGTGGTGTTCCAATTGCTGGTAATTGCACCTTTCCTGATGCGCAACACATTCCGGCTGCTTCATTTTTAAATTTAAGGGCATTACAATGCAGGCATTCCTTATCCATAGCACCAATTACCACTTTTGAATGAGCATAATATTGAATATCAGGCTCATACTTGAATTCTAGACGCAGGAATGAATCAGATGTAAATGATCGATGTACATGTTGGCGTAGTGTATCATTTGCTCGGCGTCTGTCAACTATGGAATGGCGTGCTTTTCTTTGTTCTAATCTTCTTTGTTTATTTCGTGCAGCTCGCTTATCTTCTGATTCTGCTTGACGAAATTGCGCCATGCTCACACGTGCATTAGTATTACCTTGCTGGATTTCTTCTTTTGTTCTTTGGGCTCTTGTATTTCGCATGCCAGCAGCTTTACTTGTTTGACGGCCCAAGGAAGCCCCTTTGCGTCTTGTTGGCATTGTTCACTGTACGAAACACAAATGAATAGAAAAAATTGAATTACTTAATGATGAAAAACAATATAGTAACAATGTTTTTTATTCTTTGATTGTACATGTATACACATACGTGTAAATACACACATATATCTATCGATACTTATATAAAATAGTTTGCCCTAACAGATTGATAATCAACGCACAGACCAAACTACTAAACATAGTAACATGAAAATTGGGAAAAATATACTTCTTATGATGTAAGAGTGCACTAAGATTAGATCACCCCTCTAAGGTGGCGGGGGAAACGGGGAGGGGTCGAAAATTCTGAAACATCCTCGTATATCTCAGTAGCCGTTTAAGGTATCCACGTGAAATTCCAGAAAATGAATCTACTAAAATATAATTAAACAGGCATTTCAGCGATTTTAGAAATTGCCCTCCTCCTCCTGAGGGGGTTGAATGAAAGAGTCGAACAGTTAAGAATTTTTTGCACTTCTCA
The DNA here is from genome assembly GCA_964019185.1 of Maratus speculifer. Classification (NCBI taxonomy): domain Eukaryota; kingdom Metazoa; phylum Arthropoda; class Arachnida; order Araneae; family Salticidae; genus Maratus; species Maratus speculifer. The sequence goes on along the minus strand of OZ025292.1, from coordinate 144,622,326 downwards.
GCAGTCGTTTAAAGTAAAAGCGTGAAACAGCAGAAAATAAATATAAAAAGTAATTAAAGATGTGTTTTAGCGATTTTAAGATTTTTACCCCGAGGGGATTAATTTGGGGGTAAAAAATTCCGAACTTTTTTTTGGGCCTGTCATGTAACATATCATTGATTAGTCCTCTGTCTGCTCTTTCATATTATAAAATTTCCTTCCATTACCACAATTTAACTCCCCCCCCCCGGGGGGCAGTTTTCGAAATGTTTTGAAATTGTACCGTTTCATCATCACAGATGATTTTGGCACTGTGTCGTCTTCCCTTACATTTATGTCTAATTAAGCTGCACCTTTACTGGTTATGTCTTTACACTATACATTTTTATAGTAACTGCGACTGATTTGTTTTCACGGAAAAAGCGCAAATATGATTTTTTAAAAGTTGGCATTGAAGTGAGTTGTAGCCAAGAAGGGATCCCTTGTCCTTCGTCATGCTCAATAATTAACAGAAGCACTTGTCAAACCCTTTTTCATACTTAAAAACATATTAACCTTTTTTGGTGCTCGTCAGAGCATTTTTTAATACTAGTATCTGATATACATAGAACGATGTACTATATACAAAAACCTTCCTTGAAATAATATCTATCTAACGGTATAAGCAGGCCCGTAGCTAAGGGGGTGACAGGGGCGGCTCAGCCCCCCCCCCTAAAAATTTTTGAGCCCCCCCTGAAAAAGATTCCAAGGTCACTAAATAAAACTGTTAAAAAATCAAAATGAGAAATCGGCCCGAACCCGGCCTGTGCAAATCTTTTGAATGTCTATAATCGTACATTATGATGTTTTGCAATCAATATAAATTTTTATATACTTCAAAAATTTATCTAGATTATTCAGTTTATGTCTAGCAGAAATAAAACAAACATTTCAATCTAATCATCAACGTTCATTATTTATCGATTTCCATTTCAAGTTGAGAAAAATGGAAAAAAAATACTTAATTATGATCATAAAAAATATTTTTGCTTTTAACAATCAACAGTTTGGTTTGGCAAATTATCAACAGAAATATTTATTATCTTAACCCCCCCCCCCATTTGTCGACGAGGGGAATGAGTTATTTACAGATTTGTAAATTTAAATCGTTGGTATTTTGTAATGTGCATCCTATCTAATTATTATTGGTATTATTGTCTTCTACTTACTACACTGCTAGTATACATGGGTGACGTATGTGTGGCGCCATGATCGGCCGGCGCCAAAAACTCTGTAACGCATTATAAGTTTTTTTTTTTTTTTTTTTTTTTTTTTTTTTTTTAAAGCAAATATAGAATTTAGCTTGGCTAGGATCCAGGAAGTGTAAATGACTCTTTTTTTTTGATTATATATCCTTCTATAGTAAAAAAAAACTAACCTTAAAAGGAATGACTCTTGGAATGATGCTGATGTGGAAGATTTCCGGAACTAACGAATCCGGGTTGTCCACTCCTTCCATGAATCGAATAGACCAATCAGGAAAGGATTCCGTCTATGCATCGCCGTATGGGTTACCATAAAGAGAGAAAAGGTTACCATCGCCAACAATCGCCAAGTTTGTCGCCAACTTGGCGATATATCGCCAAATTTGGCGACCAAAATTAGTTGTCAAATGTGACGCCAACTTGGCGATAACTGTAATATTTCGCCAAATTTTTAATTTATTTACAACACCAGTCGTTTGATAATCATTTGAGAGGTTTGCAACTGCTTATTCATATAATGGATATCTTGTGTGTTATCCCCCATTCTGCTCCCCAGGGGGAACACATTTTTAATTTCTTTACAGCACCAGTCGTGTTACACAAGATTTGAAAGGTCTGCAACTGCTTATTCATATTATGGATGTCTTGTGTGTCACCCCCACACTCTGCTCTCCCCATGGGGGGGGTCACATTTTTAATTTCTTTACAACACCAGTTGTGTGACACATCATTTGAAAGGTCTGCAACTGCTTATTCATATTATGGATGTGTTGTGTGTCATCCTCCACTCTGCCCCCGGGGGGGCACATTTTTAATTTCTTTACAACACCAATTGTGTGACACATCATTTGAGAGGTCTGCAACTGCTTATTCATATTATGGATATCTTGTGTGTAACCCTCCCCCCTCTGCCCTCAGAGGGGGCGCATTTTGTAATTTCTTTGCAACACAAATTGTGTGACACATCATTTGAAAGGTCTGGAACTGTTTATTCATTTTATGGATGTCTTGTGTGTAACCCCCACTCTGCCCCCCAGGGGGGCACATTTTTAATTTCTTTACAACACCAGTCGTATGACACATCATTTGAGAGGTCTGCAGCTGCTTATTCATATTATGGATGTCTTTTGTGTCGCCTCCCACTCTGCCCCCCCCCAGGGGGGCACATTTTTAATTTCTTTACAACACCAGTCGTGTGACACATCATTTGAAAGGTCTGCAACTGCTTATTCATACCATGGGGTATTGGCGAGCGCAGCAAGCAGGGGTAGCCAATAATTTGGAATCGCGAAGCGATTACGCGGGGGGTTGGCGAGCATAGCGAACAGGGGGGCGGGGCCCCCCTAGTATTTTTATATTTATGTTAATAATTGTTTTTTCTTGTGTGTGGTTTAATTAAAGAAAAAGAATTTTTAAATTATCAATTTATTTTATAGAAATCTGCTCTTAGCTGGGGAGGCAAATTTTTCATTTGGTCAATGAGGTGTCGTACCCCCCCCTCTCTTGTTGGAAGTGATTTTATGATTTTTAGTCCGTATTACGCAATCGGATATCAGAAACTCAACAGGTGTGAGGGTTATTCTTTCGGTCTTAGATGACTTATCAGGCAGGATGAATGCCGATGCACCTAGTGACATATCGAAGGGGGCGATAGAAATTTAAAAAGTACAAATTTATCAGAGTACCCAAAAAATGCGGAAAACAGGAGTTTTCAACCAGATTGGATGAAAAAATTTAAGTGGCTGGAATATTCCAAGAGCAAAGATGCTGTATTTTGTTATCCTTGTCGACAGTTTCCTAATTCGGGGACTAAAGAAAATGCATTTATCACAGCCGGTTTCCGGAATTGGAAACAAGCATTGTCCAAGGACAGACGGTTTCAAAAGCATGCTTCGTCACAGAATCATATAATATCAATGAGCATGTGGACAGAAAGAGAAGAACGTGAAAAGATGAATTTAAGTGTGTCATCTTTGGTATGCAACGATGTTCTAGAAAAAAACCGATATTATGTTCAATCTATTGCAGAAATCGTACAATTCTTAGTTATAAATGAACTTTCATTACGTGGTACGTATGATATAGATGAACATGAGGAAATTAGTTTATTTCAAAACCTTTTTAAATACACAATCAAAAAGGACAATAAACTTGCAGAATGTGTCAAATCAGTGGCAATTAATGCATAATACACTTCACCTGAAATACAAAATGATGTAATACAAATCCTTGCAGAAATAGTGTCAGAAGATATATCAAATGACATTAACAATGCTGATGTTCCCTGGTTTTCGATTTTGGAAGACGGAACGCGTGATAGAAATAATAGAGAAAATGCTGCATTAGGAGCAAAAGATACGTAAAGGACGGGAAAATAAAAGAATCAATTATCGCAATAAAAGCATGTTCTGACTTGGATGCAAAAACATTTGCTGATTTAACTTTAAAGATCCTTCATGATTGTAATTTAGATAATTCTAAAATTTTGAGTCAATGTTATGACGGTGCTTCAGTCATGAGCGGTGAAAAAGGAGGGGTCTAAGCTATATTGCAGAAACATCTTGATAGAAATATCCCATATGTACATTGCTGCAGCCACAGACTTCATTTAGTAATTATAAAAGCAATAAATGATGTAAGTGAAACCAAACAGTTTTTTGATCAGTGTTCCATGGTGTACAACTTTGAGAAAAGGTAACATAGCTAAGAAATATAAAGGTCAATCCCTTGTTCATTTATTAGAACAGCGATGGAGTGGACATTTACATGTTACAAAAATTGTGTATAGCAATTGTAAAAAAATTATGAATACTCTAGAAGAAGTAAATCTGGACAGAAAACAAGATGGAGTAAACATTGCAGAAAGCACTGGTTTGTTAACGATAATGAAAACTAAAGCTTTCAAATTCTGCTTAATATTTTTGAAGAGAATTCTTGAAATGCTAGATCCTGCAAACCAATTATTGCAAAAGTTAGAAACTGGTTTAACTGATTCTTTAAGAATTGTAGATTCTACAATAGATTCACTTACTTGTTTAAGGTCAGATGAAATTTACGAAGAAATTTTAAATTTGATGTCCAATGAATTTGTTTTTGAGGAAGAGGGAGAAGAAATATGTTAAAAAAAGCGAAGAAAAACTGCTTCTACAAACTCAGAGATTATTTAATTGTTGAAACTACAGGTGCTAGCTCGAATATTGATGAAACATTACATCTAAAAGCTATTTATTTTGAAACTTTAGATATAGTATTAAATGAAATGAAAAGGCGGTTTAATAATAACGATAAGTTACTTCTAGAGCTGTCAAGTGCAGAGCTTGATATAGATTTAAATAAAATGAAGATATTAGATATTAGAAAATTATAATGTTAAGCTTCCATCTAAAAATGAAATAATTGTTGTAAAGAATTTCATAAAAAAAACCATTGAAGAAAATCCAAACACCGTTGTATTTAATGAACTTTTTAAATATAGGGTTGCATTTGAAGACACTTATAAACTATTAGCAACTGTTAAAACTTTTGGATGTAGTACTGCAATATGTGAATCAACATTTTCAGTCATTACAAGAATAAATCGTCCACAAAGACTAACAATGTCTCATCAAAGAATGGCCGATTTGAGTTTTCTTGCATTTGAAAAAGAAAGAACAGCAACAATCAATATGGAAGTTTTCCTTAAAAAATTTAATGAGAAAAAGAATAGAAGACTTCAATTGTTTTAAAACAGGTGAACTTCAATTTGTTGACACTACTTTATTCCTTTTAAATCTACTTTTTTCAGTTTATGTATTTAGTATACACTACAAGGTTAGTTTTCCCATTTATAATGCTTATATAACCATTCGTATTTATATATCTATTTAACTTAAATATTTTATATTGTTTCATGTATCCATTAAAGCATACTTCATTATATTTTTCCAAATTGGTTTTAAAAAAATTCGATTTGTTACAAAAGTGTGTTTGTTACATGTACTATTGTTTGTTTTTATTATTTTGTTTTCGTGCTACATGAAAAATGCAGTTTGTTGCAATTTGGTATTTTAGCATTTTGCTATAAAGCGTTTTTTCTGAAGAATTTTTTAATCCTGTTTTACTTCTAGTATAAAATAAAGTTTTAAGTATTCATATTTTGCTTCGTGTTTGAAGTTTGAGTCATGGTATTTCAAATTAAAGAATTTTTTGAATAGTATATTCAATTGCAAATGTTTTTAACATTTGACTGTGCATAAAAATAATTTTAAAATTATTTATCTATGAGTGAATTTGTTTATGTTTTTATTATATAACAATAATTGAAGTTCTCTTTTTGTTAAAAAAAGATAATGATTAGAAATGAAGATTACAACTCGTTTTAAATAGGTGAAATGCGAGCATGTTAATTACTTTTGACATATTATTTATATTATATTGTATCAGCATTAGTTATATACCGAAAATATTTATTCTGTAGCGTTTTCTATTACTAGCATAAATCAAACTTATAATTAATTTTATCATAAATATTATCTTATGATAAACATTTTGTTGTATATTGGAATATTTCTAGTTTAATTTTTAAAAATATATATATAGTCCTTGATTTATGAATGATAATCAAAGAAAAATGCCAATAGCCAATTCAAATGTACATGCTTTTAATTTTTGAATGAACACAGTAATCTATATAATAAAGGCCAAACGTATCTGTGCGTAACGCGTACGTCATGTTTTGAATGGCAACACTTTCCGATGAAATTTCGGTTTTGCAATTTTCGCTATTATAAATTTTTCAACTCCTAGACATTGCACGTTTTCAATCTTTATATCATCGTTTAGAGAAAAAAATGCACTTTTAAATGCCGTTTGTTAGAAAACTGTATCTCAATTCGTTTTTGAGATATTAATTTTTTTGTAGTTTTTGGTTCAGTTTCTCTAATGGTGGCAACTTGAGTATCGCAATTATGTGGGAAAAAGAGAAAAAATAGCCATAGAGTAAAAAAGAAAAAAAAATAGAGATGCAGTTTAGTGGCTGGAGGTGACGCCAAAAAGTAACTCTAAAATTCGCTGCATTGCATCAAACACAACGGCGTGCATTCACAAAAAAGAAAAACTTTTAGCTATGCAATTTTAATTTAAAATACAATGAAATGCTATTTTATAATGCTAAAATATATTCAGATCTTTTTCATTTAGAGAAAAAATGATGTTAAAAAATTCGGTCTCCGTTCCATGTGATTGTTTTGTTTGGGCCGAATGAGAGACTTATATTGGAAGAATAACGCCCATCAAACCGTTTTAATCGCATACTGCACATCCATCTATCTCTTTTCTCCATGGAAAATAACAGATCACTGTATATTTTAGTTGTCATTTTTTCATAGCAACTGAAAAAAATAGTAATTAAAAACCTGTTATGTCAATATATCGTCGGCTATAAAACCCGGTGAATGTTGTTGGTTTTATTTCGTTTTTATTTATGAATTTAGTGACTTTTAGTTCGTTGTAAACTTACTTTACAAAAGATACATCAATTAACCTTTACAAAAATGTATTTTAAAGAATATCTGGCTGTCATATTTTCTTAGTTGTTTTTAAAAACTGAGAATGCAATTTTATTCTTTGGCGAAATCTTTGGCTAATAACTGCTATCTTGCGTCTAATACACAGGGCCGTAGTGAACAATAGGGAGGGCTCAAGAGAATGTAGGGGGGCTCATAGTTTATTTTTCTCTCTCTCTGACGCAGAAAGATAAATTAGTGCATATTCATATTGTAGGTGCTCTGTTTCTTATTAAACTGTTAAAATAACTTCATTTTATGCTTAGAAAAATATATGATGATGAAGTTTTGAGAGTATAACTGGTGCAAAATAGCCCATCATGTTAGCTTCATATGTACAAATAGGATGAGGGAGTGTGAAACACTTATTTTAGATACAATTTAGTAACTCTGCAAAACTGTGAAAATGTTTCAAAACTAAATTAGATTTTTTAACAGAATTTCATTTGAATTTTCGGAATAGAAATTCATTGAGTGACCTTGGAATCTTTTCCAGGGGGGGGGGGGGGCGGGGGCTCAAAATATTTTAGGGGGGGTAGTCGCCCATAGCGCCCCCTTAGCTACGGCCCCGCTAATACGGAAGTACCGATAAGTTTTAAAGCTGTATATGATTACATAAATAATATGTTTCATATAAAATTGCTATTTGGAATTAATTGGCAGTTTAAAAAGCCTATTACGCAGAAAAAACTTATTAGACTTTCCAATTTTAATTTTTTGGAAAGTTTTCACCTTTACTTTGTGACCCGGGAACCCCGGGTTCGGTGTACTAGTAATTTTAAATGCAAAATACAACTTTGATTTTGTTAATGTTTTTATTGTAAAAGAATGAAACTTAAGCTTCCTTGAGGGCAGAAAAAAAAATTAAAGGTTGCAACTATTTCGAAACAAGTGAACTGTAAGCTTTTATTTACTTGTTGACATCATCATTTATTTCACCAGTATAAGTATTAGAGATCGAACGCCAATTCTTTTGCGTTTTCGACCAAAATTCTGAGTTTTACGAAAATTCGTTTTTGATGAAAATTCTATAACCTAGATATTTAAACCTATGAACTTCTTTTTTTATAATTATCTGTCATGAATTACTCAAGACGCGAGTGCAAACTATAAAGATAGCAATGCATATATATGACTAACTTTTTCATGTGCTTTTTAAAAAAAAGCAGATTTAATGTTATTAGAAAATTTTAATTCGAAAATGCAGAGGCATTTCAATTACTCTTTCAGAAAGTTCTAGTATGACAGATAGGGCCGTAGTTAAGGATGTGCTGGCTCAACCCCCTCCCCCAACCCTTAAAGCATTTTGAGCCTCTCCTAGAAAAGATTTCATGGTTACTCAATGAATTTCTTTTTTGAAAATCCAAATGAAATTCTGCTCAAAAATCTAATTTAGTTTTGAGGCCTTTTCAAAGTTTAGTAGAAATACTAAATTTTATCTAAAATATGTTTCAACACTCGCTCTTCCTATTTGCACATACGAAGCTAAGATGATGTTTAATTTTGCACTTGTTATACACTCGAATTTTTCATCAGCTTATTCTTCTCTTAGCTTAAAATGAGGTTATTACAACAGTTTAATAAAAAACATAGTACATACAATATGAATATGCACTAATTTATCTTTTTACATCAGAGTGACAGAAAAAAAACATGAGCCCCCCCTACATTTTCTTGAGCCCCCCCCCCCCCTATTATTCATTTCTGGCTACGGCCCTGGGTATAAGTTCCACCCAAATCCCTTCACTAGAACTGGAGGAGTAGGTGGAAAACACAAAATTTCCATTTGTATTTTATATATGTTGCGGCCAATACCCGGAGCCTGGCCAATTCTAGAACTGGCCGGCCAATACCCGAACTGGCCAAGCTTCCCGGCCAAAACCCGAAATACATGAAATGAATAGCGTATTTCGGGTTTTGCCCGGCCAATTCGCGAACTGGCCGGGAAGCCTTGGCCAACATCCGAACTATGATGCATAGGTACCAATATTAAGATAATGTAACATTAAAATGTACAGTAAAAAAGATTCCCATTGATTATATTAAAACGAAATATTTTTGTGTACCTAACTAAATTAACCAAAAATAGTACACAATCCCCTTTCAATATCGAAATTAATTGATAAACCAAATACGATGACTATTACAAGTTAACCGGAAACTTTACTCGAGTTAGATCACGGACAGGCTGACGGCTAGACTATTGAAGTCATAGGCACTTGCAATTAAGTTAGAAAGGTTTAAGCCGAGTGTTTATATCTATTTCGCGAATTGGCCAATCGCATCTGGCCAGTTCGCGAATCGGCCAAATGCATCTGGCCAGTTCTAGAATTGGCCAGTCATTTTTTAATGTTGCTGGCCAATTCGGGAATTGGCCGGCCAGTTCTAGAATTGGCCAATTTCGGGTATTGGCTGCAACATATATACAAGGTGGAACCCATCGAATTTCGACGAAAGAAAATCTTTAAGAAGAAACTGTTTCATTGATTTATAATAAACCTACAAAATTAGCTACAGTAAAAAAAATCTTAGATTGATCAATCTAACTTTCAAACAAATATTATTTTAAGCAAAAAAAAAAAAAAAAACTATTGTTATAAGTTATTAAAATTAATTTTTAATCGCATATATAATCAGTAAAGTATAACAAAGATATATTATTATGATAAAATTATTGATTGAGGCTCTAATGTTTGGTATAAATGCGAATGAAAAAAAGTTATTCCAAATCCACATGATCATAGAATTTCATATGAAATCTAAACCCGTCACAATTTTCATGTTCTCAAAATTTACATATGCCTTTCTCATTGTATTTTAACTTGATCATTTTAAAATCTTTTGCTTTTATATATATATAAATTGACATTATTTGCATCCGCTAAAAGAATTCCAATTTTACGCATCCAGTATTAAACAAAATCTATGGATGCCTATGACGTCATTAGGACCGAATATTATACATACTTAGCAAAAACAATATTTAAAACACTCGGCAAAATAAATCGGATATCTGCTGATTCACAAATCTTCACTTCTTTATTTATAATAGCTCCATGTTTTGTCAGAAATCATTCCTTTGTATTATTTTTTTTTTTTAATTTGGAAAATATTATTTTATACGCACGGATAAATAAAATCGCACTCTTTAAGCTTTCTGATACGAATTGAGTAAATATGATAAGACAAGACACTCGAATATTATTTAAAATGCATTTTTGTTAAGAGAAAGTGTTGTATCATTTGTAAAGTAAGTTTACAATAAACTTAAAAAAACACATTTAATTAATGAATAAAAACTCAATAAAATCAAAATTCACCAGATTTTATATCAGGCGATTTTTTTTTTCTTTTTGGATGTGTATTTTGAAATTTTTATAAATTTTAAGAAAAAATGGAGTATTTCTGTTGCCACCATTTACAAAATTCGTATTAAAAACTATAAAAAAAAAATGTAAATAATGAATTAAGATACAGCTTTTAGACAAATTGCATTTAAAAATACATTTTTTTTTTCTATACGATGGGGTGAAACTTGAAAATGTGCTAGGTTTAGAAGTATAAAATTTGTAGTACTGAAAATTGCAAAACCAAGTTGCATGTGAAAGTGTTGCCATTCACAAAATGACGTATGCGTTACGCACCGATACATTTGGCCTTTATAATATAGATAAGTAGAAGACTAAATTTTACATTATTTCATTTTATTTCCTTAATTCAAATATTTTATTGCCAAAAAAAAGAAAAAAAAAAGAGCTTTTTTTTTTTTTTTTTTTTTTTTTTTTTTTTTTTTTTTGAAATAGGTAATATTTATCCATGCATACTTCGATGGTGTCTATAAAGTAAAATAATGATCTATACTATGCTTTCATTTATAATCTGCAAAACTTCTAGCCCAAAGAAAGTAATATAAAGATTTACTGTATTTTCGGGTGCATAGCCTGCACCCTGTGTATAGCCCGCGCCCGCACCCCTAAATAGAGCAGTGCAGTAAAAAAATTTCGTGTATAACCCGCGGAGATGCATCGGTGTATAGTCCGCGGGCTGTACACCATTTACGAACATATATTTTGATCAGGGTTCGAAATTAGTACCATTAGTTGTAATTTTTAACACAAATTTACCAAATTTTTTCATGATGCATAATACCTACAGTAATTTGGCTAAAAAATTAAGATTATCAGTACCGTAATTTATGGAAGAAACGCCGCGGCGTTTATGTGTTTTAAGATAAAATTTCAAGCGATGCGGCGTCTACACATTTTTTTTTTTTTTTTTTTTTTTTTTTTTTTTTTTTAACAAGCTTGATGTTTTTTCAGAATTTTTCTGAAAATTAAAAAAAAAAATCTGTGATAAATTCAAAATTTTGGACATAAAATGTATATGTATCTTAGGTCATTGGTTCCCAAAAAGATCAAATCCTCAGAATCGATCCGAAATGCACCAACATTGAAAAAGAACGATTCTTCGAGGTTCATGCTTCGGACTCTATCTGAAATGAAACGACTCCGGAAAAGTTTGATTCCTTGAACTTGTTCCGAAATGAAGATTTCAGTAAAGGAAAGATTCCTCGGAATCGTTTCGAAAAACACTGACTGCTCTGAATCATTCTGAAATGACATAAATCATGCACTTTTTTTTGTTCTTTGCAACAGGGTAGGGTACCAAAACCGAAAAGGAACGATTCCTCGGACTCTATCTGAAATGAAACGACTCCGGAAAAGTTAGATTCTTTAAACTCGTTCCGAAATGAAATGACTCTGTAAAGGAACGATTCCTTGAAGTCGTTTCGGAAAAGATGGCTCTGAATCGTTTCGAAATGACATAAAACACACACTTTTTTTTTGTTCTTTGCAACAGGGTAGGGTAGATTATTTTTTTGAAAAATAAACAAAATCTTAAATGAAATTAAATTCAGAATTGTCGAGGTTGGAAGGGTTCTGGATTTTGGATTTTGTACTCTACAAACACAATGCGGTGCTGCAGCACTGATTCGCTAGCAAATTATTTTCTGATATTTTATTTATAGATTTTTTTTTTTTTTTGTCTCGCGTATAAGTCGACCCCCCCCCCCCCCACTTTGAAGTTCTTTTTTTTGTCTAAAATTTCACGACTTATACGCGAGTATATACAGTAGCCATTATAGATCTATCAGTGCAATACTTGGTGATAGTTGTGACAGTTCTTCCAAACCCAGAAATAACTGAATTTAAGCAGTAAAAAAAGCTTTTACAAACATGGGAGACTCTCTAAATTTCGCGGCATAGCGAAAAAAAATTACAAATTTTGATGTTTCTTTCAAATTTTTTGAGGTTTAAAAGTTGTAGAAAAAATATCACGATTTCCAATTTTCTAAAAAAAAATCTTTGTATAACCCGCACCGTGTATAAGCCGCAGCGGCTTTTTAGAAGGTTTTTTTTGTATAAGCCGCGGACTATACACCCGAAAATACGGTACTTTGAATTATGTTCTAGATATATTTCACCATGTTTACAAAGTAAGTTTAATGATGTATGAAATGTAATTTATATTATATAAAATTTATTTTATAATCCATGAAACCTTGAGTTTCAAGATGTGCATTATAAAGACTTCTCACTGTATAAATATAATACATATTTTTTTATTATATTAAACACCATTGACCTTCTCATACATGAAATATTTTTAAGTGGATCATCTTAAAAATATGTTTAAACTGGATTATTTGTTAAGAACAAATAATCTTAAATCTTAAAAAACACTTCACATTTTTTGCAAATTTCAAAACTCTAATAATGTTTACCTAAATTAATTTCATATAAAAAAATTACAAAATAGTTTTTGCGATATTTTAAATTTTGTATACATAAAGTAAATTAAAGTGTATAACTAGAAATTCTTTGAGAAATTTTTCTCTTCCGAAACAGAACAGAAAAACAACTGTCAAACACAGATTTTCCTACTGAATTTTCATAAATGAAATGGTTCTGCTATCTAGTGCTGTATTTCATAAGTACAGGTTTCCTTTGATTAGAGTTGGTTCATTAAACCCTTATTACTTCACTAATTAAAATATACATTGAATATGAAAAAATTACACTCAATGTACAACCAACTTTCTCAAAAGCATAATATACACTAGGTGACATTGAAAAGGCCACACTAAGAAAAAGTGCCAGAAATTTATGCAAATTTTAGAGTAGATGCACATCACAGAGTTATTCAAACGATATGAAATGTGCAACTCTCTAGCACATGTTGAATGAAATATCGGGGAAGGACCCTGCAGAATATGCAATATTCGTGGTTATTTCTGTAGGGAAATGAAATTTTGTTCTTGCTACCTGTAAAAAGTAACTGTTTATTAAAAATTTAAGAATCATTCATATATCGAATTTTTCTATAAAATATAATAAAAATCCAGAGCAGCGCAGATTTTGCAATAAAACAGAATTCTAAAATATATGTAACAGAATAAATAAAAACTTTTGCATATTCTTGATTATACAAATTATCATACCCATTCCCGTATCAGTCAAGGAATTTCTGATAATTTTCTTAAAGCAAATTGGTGCAGTCAACTTATACACAAGTCAATTAAAAAAGAAAAATCAAGTACTTTGAATACTACAAAATTCCAATGAAAGATGTAATATAAAGGTATAAAAGGTAAAGTGTAAGATATAAAAGTATAAAAGATATTCCACTAAAAGTTTCTAAAAGGTAACTACTTATTAAAAATTTAACAATCATTCATGTGATACATGTAGATCATAACTGTAGGAGTCATTACTTAATAACATAACAAAAGTTTATTGGAAGTCTTGGTTAAATAGTTCTATGTACAGTATATCAGGGTAAAAGGGGGAGCTTCTGCCATTACAAGCATGTCTGGGGCGCAATCGTCGTCCGGTGCGCTTAGACATGAAACGGAGAGATTTTGGGCCGTCTGCCCTGCACCAAGCCCAGAACGAATCTATTTCCCTTTTTCTTGCTATCAGGCTAATTGGATAAAACTTGATCGTCAGCAGATAAACAAATGTGAACGAGTCACTCGGTTCTCGTGGGAGAATGCTTAGTACAGCAATAATACTAATTGGATGTTTTGGGAGGCAAACTGCAACGTACACTCGGCCATCGACGACAATGCGCCCTCGCACATGTATTTTAAAAATAAAAATTAAAAAAAATAATCACACAGAAAAAAAAAATAAAAATTAGAAGGAAAAAAAAAACAAAAAATAATTTAAAATTTAAATTATTAATATCAAACTGAGAGGAAAAGAAACCGGTGAATTTTTCAAAATTCGGCTATACAGAATTAATTAAAGTTAGAATAACTTTAAGTGGTACACGGAAACAAAAAAGTTGCGAACGGAAGGAAAACGAAACCAAAACAAAACAGCGCAAGTAGCCATAGCACCGTCTGTGCGTATCAAGCCGTCTGCTTGAATGCTATTCTAACAAGAGGCAAAAAGAACCGTCTGTTCTTGTGATGTTCTGCGAAATTTCCGTCTGAAAAAACGCAGGCACACGACCCATATATCGTTAAAAAAATTCTACTGCTTCTTGCCCCGTCTGGGCGGCGGGTAAAAAAACATTTTTCCTCCGTTGTACCGAGTTTAAAGTTATCCGTGCCACGACAATAAAATTTAGACTATAACTGAAAAAAAAAACTGAAAGCAAGGGAGAAAAAAAATTGGGGATGGGGCACAATATTACAATATACAGGAAAGAAATTACATAATAAAATACACAATAATCAAAAGATAATAATATACATAGCAATCAGATAATATATATTACAACAATATGATGAGGTAAAAGTATGGAGATAATAACGATAGTTTCTTTTCAAAAAGTGTTAGCGGTCCTGGTGAAACTGTCTAAAATTGTCTATAGTCAAAAGTCAATTGTCAAAAGTGATGTCAGCGAAAAGACGAGTGATAAAAAAAAAAAAAATCAGGTTTTCACAATCTTGGGTGAGACACAAAAGGAGAAAAAAAAATGTGATGATAACATTGGCATATTCTCACAAACATTGTCGAGCAGAGGGGAAAAAAAGATTTATAATCGTGGAGCATATTTCACAAACAAACAAGAAAAAAGAGAGAAAAAAAATACTTAAAAAAGAACTTGTGCTTCTAATAAAAATTGTAGCAGTTTCAAAATAGCACTATCAGATGAAAAAACTGTGTAACTTGGCAATTCATTTTTCACATAAGCGAGCACATACTGATTGATAGCACAGCGGATTCATAATTTACGTAGCTGGAGAACAACACAAAAATAAAATTGGTGAACTTTGTAGGAAGCTGGTGGTGCACTGAGTTGAGCATATTTACACAAGCTTGGAGAAGAACGCTGGCTGTATTCACAAATGATAAAGAAAAACAGAGAAAAAGATGATTTCTTGAATAATACACAGTAATTTTCGTAAACAAGCGATGAAAGGTAAAAAAAAATGCATATTTCACAACAAGTCTTGATAGTGTTCACCATAATAGGCAAAAGACTTTACGCAGGAGAGAGAAAAAAAACGAACTAGCTGAGGAAATCTTGACTCTCTGCAGCTGTCAAGAAGGGGGTGTGTGGTTTCAGGCGGTTTCTGAGGCTTAGTAAAGCGCTCGTTGCATTTGGAAACGACATGGCCAAAACGGGAGCAAGCATGGCACCTAGGGCCTAGATTTTTCTTATTGCATACTGAACTAACATGGCCAATTTGATTACAATTAAAACAGACTAGCTTACGCGTTCTATCTTTTGAGGGGGTAGGGGTGGGAGAGGGAGGGACACGGTTAGGTGTATTGTGATGAATTTTGGGTTTAGGATGCGAGTCGGAAGCAGAAATTTCGTCATATATGAGAAGTTTTTGTTTAAAATCGGCTAAATGCGAGCATCCGTACAAAATAGATTTGTTAGCCGGTGGATCTGGGATACCTTGGATGATGTAATGGATGACAGACATGTTATCAATATTTGCTCTTTGAGCCAACTCCATCATTTTTAAGAAGTATTCCATTAATGACTCGGAGTTCTTCTTATGTCGCACCGAGACTAACCTATGAATTTCTGCGGGGGAAATGGATTTCGAAAATTCGCGCAAAAGCGCTTGTTTGAGTGAGGGATATGAGGAAATGTTAGGTTCACCCCGAACGTATAGTAATGCAATCCCAGAAAGCGCACGTTCCGCGAACAAGAATTTTTGAAAATGGGAAAGTTTAAAAGAGTTCGCTAGCTTTTCAAAACGATCTATCCAAACTTGGATATCCTCGTGCTTTGCACCACTAAAGGGTGTTATAAGATGCTCTAAGTCATGAAAAGAAATGGAGTGTTGTTTTGTAGGGTGAAATGCTTCGGTTTGTGTATCACTGTCTTCGTATGCGAAGTTAACTGTCTCTGTACTGATATGAGAAGCATTTTTGGGTTCATCTGAGTCAGAATTCGAGGCATTGTCAAATGAAGATTTCAATTTAGAGATGTCTATTAAAGAATCTACTATGCGCTTAGCTAACTCGGGAATTTCTCCCGAAATATCGAGATTTAGCAGATTCGCTACAGTAATTAACTGTAGCTTATCAAAAGTGTCGGAAATCTCCTTTAATTTCGCGTCATATTCTGGAGTTTGGGTTGCAAAAGGAAACCCGGAAAAGAATCGTAAATTTTGGCGATTCTGACGGTGTTCGTCGGATGAAAAAATTAGCTGGTGGAGCAGTTTAATTTTATCGGTTCTGGCCGATTTAATCTGGCTCCGAATAAAAGATATGTCGGCTAACTGCATTTCGTATAAAATATATTAAATCAATTGCACCATAAAAAAATAATCAAAATGAAGGTCGCTTACCTTGCATACATTGTATCCAATTAAAAAAAACCGCTCTTAATGAAAGCCGGATGAACATTTATATTCCATGGAAATGAAAGGGAAAGAGAAAAAAAAAACGGTACCAACTGATACTGTGAAGAAACACCGGTGAAAAACACGGCTGCTGAACTACCGCTGGGAAGGAGACGCTGTTCGCCGCTTGTAGTGAACGGGTGTAGAGACAGGTGGGGTCCGCCGTCGAACGCACAGTCCGGAACAGGCGTAGAAAACAATCCGTTAAATTCTAGGAGCATTGATATACGATGGAGAAAAAGCAGCACAGTTCGCAATATCCGAGCAGTGATTTCTTGCAAATCAAATAGAGTTCGCTTAAGACAGGCGCTGATGCCGAAAGATGCAGTGCAGCTTAAAACAGGTGGTCTGACGCTGAAAGATGCAGTTCAGCTTAGCACGGTCTAGGGCCACTTAATACAGGATTCATAGGCCAGCCCCCATGTGACATGTAGATCATAATTGTAGGAGTCATTACTTAATAACATAACAAAAGTTAATTGGAAGTCTTGGTTAAATAGTTCTATGTACAGTATATCAGGGTAAAAGGGGGAGCTTCTGCCATTACAAGCATGTCCGAGGCGCAATCGTCGTCCGGTGCGCTTAGACATAAAACGGAGGGATTTTGGGCCGTCTGCCCAGCACCAAGCCCAGAGCGAATCTATTTCCCTTTTTCTTGCTATCAGGCTAATTGGATAAAACTTGATCGTCAGCAGATAAACAAATGTGAACGAGTCACTCGGTTCTCGTGGGAGAATGCTTAGTACAGCAATAATACTAATTGGATGTTTTGGGAGGCAAACTGCAACGTACATTCATATCAAAATTTTCAATAAAATAAAAGAAATACGCACAATAATGCAGATTTTGCAGTAAAACATAATTCTAAAATACATGTAACAGAATAAATAAATAAAACTTCTGCATATTTTTGATTATACAAATTACTGTATCTACTAGGTCAAGGAATCAGGTCAAGTCTGAGTCAAGGAATTTCTGATAATTTTCTACAAGCACAATGCAAGAGTTTGGTGGAGGCAACTTATACACTATTGTCAGTTAAAAAAGAAGTATCAAATACTTTGAATACTGCAAAATTTCGGTAAAAGATGTAATATAAAGGTATAAAAAGTAAAAAAGTGTAAGGTATAAAATGTATTCCGGTAAAAGGTAACTATTAAAATTTAAGAATCATTCATACATAAAATATTTCAATAAAATATAACAAAAACGCACAACAATGCAGATTTTGCTATAAATCAGAATTCTAAAACTACAACAGTAATAGAAATAAGTAAATAAAAACTTTTACATATTCTTTATACAAATTACCGTATCTACTCATATTACGTATAAGTCAATGAATTTCTGATAATTTTCTTCAAGCAATTTGGTGGAATCAGTTTATATGCAAGATAAAAAAGGAAAAACAAATACTTTGAAGACTGTAAACTTCTGGCTTTTTAAGTATATGAATAGTTAAATAATATATAAAATATAGAAATAACTAGAATTTGTCATTAAAAATATTTTAATGGTTTGTTTTTATTTATTTAATATGTTTTCTCATTGGAAAGTGAAATATGTCTGATTTTGTGGGAAATTCAAGTCAAAAGTTAGGGGGTTGATTCATATGTGAGTATATACTGTAAACCTTTTTGGACATGATATAGCATTTAAAAAAATAATATCACGTCTGCTCTTCACCTTCATTGTTTCAAATATCAGGATTGCATTTTTATAACCTCATTCATCGAAATTTGGGTGCCAAATTTCCATGGAATCATCAGTATGTCAACTAATCATCTTTGTTGACTTACAAGATTACTTTAAGCAAAAGAAAAGCTGATCTAAAGAGAGAAAATACTCTTCATTGAAATCTGTTAATTTTGAAAATGACCTTAGGTCACTTATAAAATGTTGTTAATTGTTTAAGTGAAAACTGATTTTGCATCTGTTTTTCCCTTTCTCATAAGGTTGTTTACTGTTCAATTGTTTTTTTTTCTACTGCCTAAGTTCGAGCATCAGCTATACATATCACTCACCCGCAATAAAAGTGACACATCTCACTGAAATTAGTTTTCTATTTCATTTCACTAATGCCTCTTGTTACACAAACAATTTTATAAGTGTAATTAAATGGGAAATCACTATTGCCCTCTAAGCCCATTTGCGACCACAGAAAAGGAATGGATTGTATGTGGAGATAAAATTACCCTACCTTCAAAACATCATCCTATGTCTTCATTCTTAAGAGTTTTACACTTTTGTGCACATTTTTATTCTTGCATGCAGAGCAAAATTTTGCAGGGTTTTTTTTTAGTTATTGTAAGGTAAAACTGCAACATGCAACCATGCAAATTTTCTTTTTCCTCTCCTGTAAAATTCAAATTTGTCAAGATGTGTTACATTTCTTGCAGGTGAGCAATATGTTGAGTTGACACTTGATTTTGAATCTGTTTTCCAGTTCCTCATAAATTTATTTACTGCTCAATTGTTTTTTCTACTACATAAAAAATCTTTCTCTAGAAGTTTTAGACAATCCAACTTTTCTTGGTCTAAAATTAGTCTTAGAACTTAGCACACATATTCATGGAGATAAAGCGATTTTTTTTTTTTAAGCTAAAAAAATTCTTATATATTTTTTTAGATTGTATCAAGCAGGGTTTTAATGAAACTTTTACAAAAATTGGCAAAATGTAGTAGGAACAATATAGTGCAATTGTAATATAAATATATTAAATATTTTCTGAAATATGGGTACTTGTGTGAAATAAATTTTATCTGTCCATGAGCGAAAGAAAATGACCTTTTTACATAATTTTATAGTCAACTTTACTCTTAAAAATCTACAGCATTTATTCGATACTGACTCTGCCGCTTATGTAGAATATCTCTATTCTGACCAATGAGAATGATCCATAATATAGTCAAGTAATCGTTTTTTATACAAGCAGCGGAGTGAGTATGCAGCAGATTTTTAACAACATGTGGACCAACTCTTAAAATAAATCCTGTCAAATATTCTAAAAATTCAGGAGATTTTTTTCCCCTTTTCTTCTTAAATCTCTATCATTATACACTAAAACATCATCTTCGAGTCAAAGGAGAAGCATTTTTTTCCTGCCAAACATGAATCCACCTCTGCATAAATATCAACTTTTCAATCTTCTCTTGCAGTATGAAATTTGAGATCTTTAGATGTTTGTTCTGGAAAGTATGCATGTCGATTCATTGAAAAATCTTCTTTGAGTCAATGGAGAGGCATTTTTTTTTTCCACCAGAAATAAATGCACCTCAGCATAAATAATTAACTTTTACCGTCTTTGTTAGTTCTACTGGTAAGACTGCATGTAGATTCACTGATACATAATCTTCCAGTCAACGGAGAGGCATTTATATTCCGCCTGAAATGAATACACTTTTGAATAAACATTAAATTTCCATTTTATCTTTGAAATTATGTGGGAGATGTTTTTTTCCTTTCTTTCTTTAATATCTTACTATTCACGGAAAAATATTCTTCGAGTCAACAGAAAGGCATTTATTTTCACCCAGGATTGAATACACCTCTGCATGAATATCAACTTTTTCCGTCTTTTCTTGCTCTATGAAGTTTGAGATTTATAGATATATCTTCTAGAAATTCTGCATGTTTCTTCATGGAAAAATCTTCTTCGAATCAATAGAGAGGAATTTATTGTCTACCAGAAATGAATGCACCTCTACATAAATATTAATTTTGTGGTCTTCTCCTGCAGTATGAAATTTGAGGTCTTCAGTTATATCTTCTGTAAAGTCTTCAAGTGTATTCTTTTTAATTTTTTTTCGAATTAATGAAGAAGCATTTATTTTCCGCCACAAATAAATGCACCTCAGCATAAATAATTAAGTTTACCGCCTTTTCTTGCAGTATGAAATTTAAGGTCTTAGATGTTTCTTCTGGAAAATCTACTTGTTAATTCATTGAAAGGTCTTCTTTGAGTCAATGGAAAATCATTTATTTTCCGCCAGAAATAAATGCACCTCCACTGGAATATTAAATTTCTGTCTTCCGTTTCGTTTTGAATTTAGATATTCGGTGTCATTAGATATTTCTACTGGTAAGTCTGCATGCAGATACAATGATGTAACTTCTTCGAGTCAACGGAGAGGTATTTATTTTCCTCGAGAAATGAATGCTTCTTTGCTTAATAATTAATTTTCTGTCTTCCGTCGAGGTATGAAAATTGAGGATTTGACCTATTTGTTCCAGAAAATCTGCATATTGATTTAGTGAAAAATATTCTTTGAATCAACCGAGAGGCATTCATTTTCTGCCTGAAAGGAATGCATCTTCCGATAAATTCTAAATTTACATTTTCTCTCGGAAATTATGTGAAAGATATTTTTCCTTTCTTTCTTGGATGTGTATCATTATTCACAGAAATATCTTCTTCAATATAACAGAGGCATTTATTTTCAGTCTCAAATGAATGCACCTCTGCATAAATATCAACTTTTTTCGTCTTTTGTTGCTGTATGAAATTTGATATGATTAGATATCTCTTCTGGAATGTCTTCAATTTGATTCATTAAAAACTTATTTTGAGTCAACGAAGAGGCATTTATTTTCCGCCAGAAATAAATGCACATCAGCATAAGTAATTAACTTTTGAAGGCTTCTATTGCAGTATGAAATTTAAGATCATGGATGTTTACTCTGGAAGATATTAATGTCAGTTCACTAAAACATCATCTTTGAGTCAATGGAGAGGCATTTATTTTCATACAGAAATGAATACATAACATCATAAATATTATTTTTCCGTTTTCTCATGCAGTGAGAAATTTTAGCTCTTTAGATGTTTCTTCTTGTAAGTCTGCATGTAGATTCGCTGAAACATCTTCGAGTCAATGGAGAGGTATTTTTTCCCCTATCGGTAATGAATGTGTCGCCTCTACATAAATATTAATTTTCCGTTTTTTCTTGGTTTGAAGTCTGGATATTCCGTCTCAAATGTCTGCACACGGATTCACTGAAACATATTTTTAAAGTCAATGGAGAGGCATTTATTTTTATCCAGAAATGAATGCATCTCCACATAATTTTCCGTCTTCTTTGGAATGAGCTTTTTAGATATCTCTTCTCTAAATTCTGCATGCAGATTTATTGAAGAATCTTTTTGGAGTGAATGGAGAGGCATTTATTTTCCACCAGAAATGAATGCATCTCCACATAAATATGAATTTTCCGTCTTACCTTGGTTCGAGGCCTTTAGATATTTCTTCTATAAAGTCTTCATGCAGATTCACTAAAACATGTCTTTAGAGTCAATGGAGAGGCATTTATTTTCCGCCAAAAATGAATGCATCTCCACATAAATATGAATTTTCCGTCTTCTCTTTGTTCGAGGCCTTTAGATATTTCTTCTACAAAGTCTTCATGCAGATTCACTGAAACATCTTTTCTGAGCAAAAATGAATGCATCTCCACATAAATATGAATTTTCCGTCTTCTCTTTGTTCGAGGCCTTTAGATATTTCTTCTGTAAAATCTTCATGCAGATTCACTGAAACATCTTTTCTGAGTCAATGGAGAGGCATTTATTTTCCGCCAAAAATGACTGCATCTCCACATAAATATGAATTTTCCGTCTTCTCTTTGTTCTAGGCCTTTAGATATTTCTTCTACAAAGTCTTCATGCAGATTCACTGACACATCTTTTCTGAGTCAATGGAGAGGCATTTATTTTCCGCCAAAAATGAATGCATCTCCACATAAATATGAATTTTCCGTCTTCTCTTATTTGTTCGAGGCCTTTAGATATTTCTTCTATAAAGTCTTCATGCAGATTCACTGGAACATCTTTTCTGAGTTAATGGAGAGGCATTTATTTTCCGCCAAAAATGACTACATCTCCACATAAATATGAATTTTCCGTCTTCTCTTTGTTCGAGGCCTTTAGATATTTCTTGTATAAGGTCTTCATGCAGATTCACTGAAACATCTTTTCTGAGTCAATGGAGAGGCATTTATTTTCCGCCAAAAATGAATGCATCTCCACATAAATATGAATTTTCTGTCTTCTCTTTATTCGAGGCCTTTAGATATTTCTTCTATAAAGTCTTCATGCAGATTCACTGAAACATCTTTTCTGAGTCAATGGAGAGGCATTTATTTTCCGCCAAAAATGAATGTATCTCCACATAAATATGAATTTTCCCTCTTCTCTTTGTTCGAGGCCTTTAGATATTTCTTCTATAAAGTCTTCATGCAGATTCACTGAAACATCTTTTCTGAGTCAATGGAGATAGGGACGTAGCTACAGGGGGTGGGGGGGTTTAGGGGGTGACCCCTCCACATTCGGTATACTCATTACATTCGGTAAATCCACTTTCGTTCAAAAATTGCATTATTTCTTGCTGTATTTTTCCCTTCTAAGAAATTAAAAAATATATATTAGTAAAGTTATTACAAAACAAAAAACAGTGTCAAAACCTATTTAAAATATTTTCGGAATACTCATCCCCTACATTCTCAATATTCATTGCATTCTGTAATTTCACTTTCGTTTAAAATTGTATTATTTTGTGCAGTATTTTTCCTTTCTAAAAATTTTGAAAAAAATATTTAAAAATTTATAACAAAACATAAAATAATGTCAAAAACATATTTAAAACTATTACACAGTGTTAGAACACTCATACCTCACATTGAGAATGCTCATTACATTCGGTAATTTCACTTTGTTCAAAAATTGTATCATTTCGCGCTGTATTCTCTCTTCTAAGAATTTTTTTAAAAAATTATTACAAAACATAAACAATATCAAATCATATTTATTACTATTAAATATTTTCAGAATGCTCATGACCCTAGATTAGGAAAACTCATTACATTCGGCAATTTCACTTTCATTCCAAAATTGCATCATTTCGTGCTGTATTTTACCCTTCTAAAAAAAGAAAAAATATGTATTAAAAAATTATTACAAAACATAACACAATATCAAAACTGATGGAAAAAATTGTCAATATTTATAACTATAAAATATTTTCGGAATAATCATCCATCACATTCGAAATACTCATTACAGTGGATAATTTCCTTTTCGTTCAAAAATTGCAGTATTTAGGTTGCATTTTTTCTTTCTAAGAATTTTTTAAAATATATTTAAAAAAATTATTACAAAATCTAAAGCAATGTCAAAAAATATTTAAAATTATCAACGTTTTTCAGAATACTCATACTCCAAATTCTAAAATTTCATTATATTCGGTGATTTCCATTTCGTTCAAAAATTGCATCATTTTGCCTGTATTTTTCCCTTCTAAGAATTTTTAAAAAATTATTACGAAACATAAAACAACATCAAAACTGATGGACAGAAGTCGTCATATATTTAAAACTATTAAATAGTTTCGGAATATCCATATCCCAAATTCGGAATACTCATTACATTCGGTAATTTCACTTTCGTTGAAAAATCGCATTATTTGCCTGTATTTTTTCCTTATAAGAATTTTTAAAAATATATTTAAAGATTTATTACAAAACACAAAACGTATTTAAAGCTACTAACAAGGAAGGTCTCCATACGGGCATACTGCGAAAAATCTGAAAAAATTACAGAATGTTCTTCTCATGAAGACATATACGTTTATAAAAAAAATTTTGGCGGAACCCTCGTTCCCTGTCCGTAAAAAAAAAAAAAAAAAAAAAAAAAAAAAAATGAAAATTTCGTTATTTGGCGATTTATCATCGGTTGGCGATGAAAGCAATTTCAAAAAACGCTTTTTTCTTTTTAATGTCAAATGCATTTTAAAGGAAAAAGTTTCATGTTCAACGTGTTTAGATAAATTAAATATATTAATTTTTGTCAGTTTTAGTTTGTTTTAAGTTTAATTTCGTTATGTTGATATTTATATGCATTTAATTCAAAATTTGAGATTTGAAACGAAATTCAAATTTAAATTAATTAAAATTGTTTCAAGTTCAAAGTCCAGTTGAGCATTGTCAATTCGATTCTGTTGCTATGGAAACATCTAGCCTTTATATTTGAATATGCTTAAATGTATGAAAATAATTACTGAATAAGAATTTTTTATATATGAAAATATTTTTTCAGGGTTAAATTAAATAACTACAGCAACAAATAATATATACATAGGCAATTTAATATATATATATGTATAAAATGTATTAAACTCCCTCATTTTTTATGATTAAATTCATCAAACATCATTTACGTGGATTCTAAAAATCCAAAAGTTTTCAATTGCATTAACATTGTTTGCTTTTGGCGGGGAAAAGAGCTGCTCGCCAAATCGTGTGACATTTTTGTCTTTTCACGTCAAATATTTGAAAGTATTTTATTTTTTTACATGTTTCCTTCTGCATTTCCGCCGCTAATTTTCACTGATTCTTTATTACATACATGAGTAGCTTAATTAGTATTTTTTTTTTTTTTTAAATCTGAGTATGCCCAGTATGGAGACCTTCCTTGTAAGTATTTTCTTAATAATTATTATTAACGTTCTACTATTTACATTATGTTGTTCTCTTTATTTTTATTCACTCTGAGTCGATTACCCCCTTCCGCCATTCTCTCGTAAAAATGCAACAAGAAGAAACAAATCTGTCTTTCTTTCAGAGCCGTAACGAACAACCCCACGTCCCAGAATCTTCTTTTCCGATCTTGTAACTAAAATTTGTAAAATTAAAAAAAAATTATGCTTGTAAATTAAAGGTGAACAACCTGTGGTTCGAGATAGGTTAATGTACGGCCCACGAATTTCATCAATTTATATCTGGAAAAAGTTGCAATTTTTGTGCATAGGTCGCAGGAAAAAGTCGAAAATTTTGTCAATTTGCGGTAGGAAAATTGAAAATTACGTCAGTCACTTAAAAATCACAAAATTCGTTGATTGGGCACTGAAAAATCACGAATTTCGTTGTTCGAGTGAAAAAAAATAGCAAAGTTCGCCGATCGGACACGGAAAATCGCGACTTTTGTCGATTAGGTACTGAAAACAAGCAAATTTTGTCGATCGGACGCGAAAAATCTCCGATATCGTTGATCGGGCAAAAAAAAATATATCTTATTTTTTTTTGATGGGTGAAAAAATTGCAAACTTTGTTTATAGGTTGCGGAAAAGTCACCTACTTTGTCTCTTTACCATGCGAAAAAACGCGAATTTCGTTGACCGGATACGGGAAAATTGAAAATATCATCTATAGGACATGGGAAAATCGCGAGTTTTGTCTATCAATCTTCGAAAAATCTCGAATTTTGTAGGTCTCCGAAAAATTGTGAATTTTGTCAATCGAGCAAGAAAAAAAATCGCGAATTTCGTTTATAAGCTACGGAAAAATTGCCAATTTCAACGATCGCGGAAAAAATTATCCTGAATATGGTGGATCAGTTTCTTTTAAAAAAGTGCATTCGGGTCATCGGACACGAAAAACTCGCGAATTTTGTTGATAGGACATGAAAAAAACTCAGATTTTGTAGATGATGCGCAAAAAATTGAAAAATTATGTGAGCGGTCGCAGAACAGTTGTGATTTTCGTCAGTTATCATAAGAAAAAAATCACGGACTTCATCAATTTACGGCGGAAAAAAAAGGAAAGATTTCGTCAGTCAGTTAAGAATTGCAAAATTCATTGTTCCTGCACGGAAAAATGTGTATTTAATAGATAAAAACGGATACTTTTCATCGAATGGGCACGGAAAAATCGCGGATATGGCCGATCGCCTTCGTAAAAAGCGCGAATTAGTCGGTCGGGAACGAAAAAATTCGCGAATTTTGTCGATCGAGAAAGAAAAAATCGCGAATTTCGTTGATATGACACGCAAAAACTGTCACTTTCTATGATCGGGAACGAAAAACTCGCGAATTTTGTCTATTCGGAACGAAAAAATCGCCAATTTTGTTTGAAAGGACATGAAAAAAAAAACGCAGATTTTGTCGATGATGCGTTAAAAATTTGAAAATTTATTTGAGCGGCTACTGAACAATTGTGAGTTTTGGCATTTTATCGTGAGAAAAAATCGCGGATTTCATCAATTTGCGGTGGGGAAAAAATGCAGATTTTGGCAGTTAGTTAAGAATCGCGAATCTCATTGTTCGTGCGCAGAAAATGCTTATTTCATCGATCAAGGTTGGAAAAAAAAGTCGCTGATTTAGTCTATTAGGCACGAAAAAATCGCAAATTTTGTCGACCGGGCGAAGAAAAATCGCAAATTTTGCCAATCATTTGCGGAAAATCTGTAATTTCGTCGCTCACCTTCGGGAAAATCGTAAATTTCGTCGATGAGGCTCGGAAAAATCGTGAATTTTGTTGATTAGACGTGGAAAAATTGCAAATTTCATGGATTGGCTTCGCAAAAATCGCGAATTTCACCGATCGAGTGCGAAAGATTTGTGAATTATGTCGATCAGGCGCGGAAAAATCGCGGATTTTGTCGATCGGCTTAAAAAAAAGCGCAATTTATTTTGATTAGGCGTGGAAAACTAAATTTCATTGCTCGGTCGCGGAAAAATCGGAAATTTTGTTGATCAGGAAAATCTTGTTGATCAGCTCCTCTCTTGCCTGCGTTCATAAAGCTCACATTTTTTTTTTTCAGCATTAGACACTTATGTTTTTTTTTATTATTATTAAAGTATTTTTAACGAAACAAATTTTAGTCTGCCGAAAAATGAAGGATTATTATTACATCTTGTCGCAGTTTCCTCTTAGCCCGCACAACTTTGAAGAAATTCCGTGGTATTTATTGCTGCCACCACTGATATAATTTAGGTGATATCAGTCACCCACTGAGAGGATTGCTTGAATGAAAACCAACGTTTTCAATTAACTAAATTAACAGTTTATTTACACACTATGTACACAATATAAAATACTATTTACAATTAAAACTCGAATGTAGGTGATCCGGTTCAATATTATTAAATACAGGAAAGACTGGCTGTGTACTGTTAAAATTACGAATTATCCCTCTCATTCTATACACGTTAAATTAACTTTTCCGGAGATCAATTTCAAATCTCCCAACACATGGGCTCTACGCTATGCTCTATCCCAGAGCTCTACACAGATATCAGAGGACAACCCTGATCTCCCGGCCCGAACTGACTTTATCTCAGCAAAACACTGCCCTTCTCAACTACTGCTGTCCCCAATGTAAACCCCCCTATTCGTGGAATGTCCTTTATTTTCCCATCTCCCACTGACATTTCTGAAGGTTGAACACACCCCTATGCAATCTTCTTTTTCCCCTCACTACACTGGTGTACATGTTTACCTGTTCACTCAGCTTTAACAATGAAAGAATGTCACATTGAAACTTCAGTACACAGCCCATACAATACATAAAATATTAAGATAAAAATAACATAAATTCCAGTTCTAATAGCAGATGTTTCTCAGAGCCTGACGCATCTTGAAAATAATCCTTGCGATATCTGTTATATAAACAAACGTAAAAACTGTTGATATATCCTTACCAATTAAATTGGATATTTTGGCTGGGTAAGTGAATCTAAAGGAGAACCCTCCCCCCTCTTCCCTTTGAGACCACATTTTTTATCTCATTGTAGTCCACAGATCACCTCCTTAAAATATAAGTCTGTTTGTGTTATTGATGTGGCCCTCGATACCCAGACATTTTTGTTAAGTGGCCTTTCTCTTCAAAAAGTTGTGCATCCCTGCCGTAGAAACATTTATTTTCACAGTGTTCATTCTAAAATTTTATAAATATAAATATAAAAAATAATTAAAAAAAAATAATCCTAATCATTCGGTGATTTTCAATTAACATTCGGTAAATTTGATCTCCACACCCTCCCAAACAAAATGCTCAAGCTACGCCACTGAATGGAGAGGCATTTATTTTCCGCCAGAAATGAATGCATCACCACACAAATATTAACTTTTCAGTCTTCCCTTGCGATATGAAATTTAAGATTTTTAGACATTTTTTCTGGAATGTCTGCATGTTGATTCACTAAAAAATCCTCTTCGAAGCAATGGATAGTTATTTATTTTACGCATTCGTGATCATGTATAAAAGTCACTTAGCAAGTTTCTTTGCTTAGAAAATGTTACATACCTAAAATACATATATTTTCCAATTATATTTTTAATGCAAGAGAATTCTTATTTTTTGAATAAACTTTACTTTATCTCAGTAACTTAATACCATACCATTTCACCAGTAATAAATGCAATTTAATTACAGTAGAGCGCCGATTATCCGGACGTCTCATAACTGGATTGTCCAATTAATCAGATCAAAAGCCATACATTTTTTCCCCTGTCTTCTCCAAACTTTTTGAAGTGAAACTTCTTTAAGCACTGTATGGTAAATTAAGTTGGATGTCATGAAATTTACCTGATAAATAAAGTGACTAGATGCATGAAATTAATTTTTTCTAGAATCTAAAAAGTTTCACTTCTAAGACGTAAGAGTCCTATGCATATTTTACCCTCGAGGAAATTTTCACTTTATCTTCCGTTTCTCTGAAGGGGGGGGGGGTCAAAAATTTATTTATTTTTAATTATTATTTAATTCCTTGTCCACTGAAAAAAGGATCCCCCCCCCCATCTCTCCGCTCGCGTTTGTTCATACAGTGTATGTAATATACACATACATGTAATAATTTGTATTTGATCTTTGTATATTTTTTTGCTAATTTTTATAAAAAATAAATAAATAAATAAAATAAATAATTAAAAAAAGGAATAAATTCTAAGCATTTAATTTGTAATATACTAAGATATGCACTAAAGGTCTGTACGGCCGAAATATCCAGGCCCAGGTCCGGCCCGAAAGTTAAAATTTTGACCCGAGCCCGGCCCGGCCCGAAAGAAAAAAATATCAGTCCGACCCGCCCGGCCCGGCCCGGAAAAAAGTTAAAAATTTGGCCCGGCTCCGGTGAATTTCTACAAAACATTGATCTTTACTCTAACGGAAGAGTTCAGACCAAAAAAATTATCTTAGTCTTTTCTTTTTCTTTCATGTTTATAATCTCTATTTATGCAGAAGTGCCATAGGCTGCGATATTTACGCTTTTAATGAACCTTTGTTTGTTGTATGTAAATGTTTCAGTTATCTTTACTATTATTAGTACATTAAAAAAAATCTAAAAAATGGTGCATGGTAAAAGTAAAATCTTTTAAGACATTGAAAAGAAAAAAATACGTTCTTTTCTATAGCAGATGTAAATGCTTAATATTTTTTTTCTCGCGTATTATTGTATTCATTTTGCATAAATGAACAGTTTAAAAGAAATTTGCAGTTTTCAGTTTAAACAAAAATTCCGTCATAATCATGTTTTTTTTTTTTTTTTTTTTTTTTTTATGTGTTTAATTCTATTTTAAGACGTCTAGTGATCTACGATTCTTTAAAAAGAATAAATTCTAATGTTTAATTGTAGAATAGTGACGGCTTAAAAGTATATGCCTATTTTGCAAAAAATTTTGGACCAAGCCAAACTTTACTGATTTATGAACAGACTTTTCCACGTCGAGAAAAGAATTTTCATACGGGAAGATTCAACAGGAACTGATTTTTTTGGTGCGTGAAGACCAAGAAGAACGAAATCAGTCTCGGCTTCGTACGGAAAAAATAAGTTAGGCCCGGCCCGGCCCGATACTCCAGAAAAAAAATTAAGGCCCGAGCCCGGCCCGGCCCGAAAAGATTAGTGACCCGGCCCGAGTTTTCAGAAGCAAGGCCCGAGCCCGGCCCGGCCCGAATGCCGTTATTGGAAATCGGCCCGTGCAGATCTCTAATATGCACTACAACAAATTCCAGTCCTAAGCCTGGAATCTGTGAAATTTCGCCTTATTTAATATTATTATTATTATTATTTTAACATTTATAAGGGTAATATAACAAATTTTTAGTAAGTTTTATGTCGCTACATCCTAATAGTGTTACACTGAGAGTTTGTGTATGAAATTTCTGTAAACAGATGCTAAGTCTCGTATTTATACAATAATATGTACTATGAGTTCATGTATTACATTCGTGTAAAAAATACTAAGTGTCTCATATATTTTCATTAATGAATAATGTATTGCAGCATGGAAAGTTTATCTATGATACCTGTCCATTAAAATATTTCAGTAAGAAAAAACCACTATAGGATCCCCATTGGACACTAAAGCTTTCAAAGGTTGCAAATAAAAGAAAATAGAGCTTTCGATTTCGATTCGACATATTCAGAACTACCTGAATCCATTACATTTTGAATCAACCACTCTGGTATACTATTAAGAATTTTTGTGCTGCAAATTTTGGTGATGCAACAACTGCAACCAAAAGATGGTGAAACCAAAAGATAGTTTCATATAAAGTTCCAAAAATTGGTTTAATCTATCGCAAATTTTTCTAGAGTGTACATTATAATACGCGCGCGCTATAACTTCATTGTAAGAAATGATTTGCACAATCACAATCACTTTACATTTTCTGAATTAAACGTGTTTATTATTTTATATCTTTTCATCAAACATTCATTTATACTTTAACATATAAAATTAAAAATATACATAACTTTCTGGTATAATTATGATGATGATTCAATAGCAATGATATAAAAGTTTAAAAAATACTTGTGCATAATAAAAGATGCTAAGATAGTTAAACTTGTTGCAAATGAAAGATTTACAATGGAAAGTCTTATGCGCTAATATGTACCGGGTAAAACACAAAATGTTACAATTTACACTGATATTCATCCGTAAATAAATAAACGTATAAGATAAATTAAGAATGATATGCATTGTTTTGCAAGACGAAAAGTTTAAATATATATAATATTTGGGAATTGTCTTGTAAAGATACACTAATATATTACGCATTATAGTAAGCATAGTTTATACACAATCTATATATATATCACCACGGAGTAAGAAACAGGAGGGGAAACTTAATGCGCATGACTCTTCGAAAATACAAAGTGAAATTTTGGTAAATAATGAGGGCGCTGCGATACGATATAGGCTGGTTTTTTAGCAGTATTTTAATATGATTGTATGCTTAAAATGCATATGTTCGAATTAAAAGATATTTTATTTTATTCGTTTATGTTTTATATTGCTATATCATAAAATAAATTAACATGGGATATAAATGCTGTGTTCCTGGATATAAAACAGGTTATAATAGTAAAAAAAAAAAGACAAAGAAAAAAAAAATTAAGTTTATTCCGTGCTCCACAAGTGAGTGATGTTTTTAAGGCTTTAATATAAAGCTATTTACTTGTAATTATAGTCAAATTGAGAATTTTTTATTGCGTATAGATCTTATTTATATGTTTTTTAAATGTTATGTGGAATAATAAAGCGCAGACTTTGTTTTGTGTCTAAATACAAACTTATTTAATATGAAAAAAGACGTGTACATTTTACAAAAGATTAATAAGCAAAGATTTTTATAGCATTTGTAAGCAGTATTTATCACTTCTTTATCCACTGTCTATGGATTAATTAATATTATACAAACTTATTAGTCCATAAAATCAGTGTTGAATTCAGACACTTTTCTCCGGGAGGGACATCAATGGCTCCGGGGGGAGACATTATAGAGTTCCGGGGGGGAACTGTACTTTTGGACCATTGAGAACACAAAATTTGAAATTTTCCGGGGGGGGGATCCCCCTGGGCCACTCCCTTAATTTAACACTGCATAAAATATAAAACTGTTTCGATTTCATCTCGCCAACTGAAGTTTCAGATTCCTTTTTCTAGAAATTTTACACAAGCTTACATATCTTGAGATACAGATGTTACGTAAACCGTAAAAAAATGCAGCATAACAGTGCCACCTGTTGAGCAATTTACACCAAAAACTGATCAGCGTCAGTTTAAATAAGGGAAAAATAAGGGAATACCTAAATATAAATTTTTTTAAAATATAAAATCCGCGCGTAGTTCTTGAGATACAGGTGTTGCATAAACCATAAAAAAATGCAGCATAACAGCTCCATCTGTTGAGCGATTTACACCAAAAACTGATCAGCATCAATTGATATTAGGGGCTATCTAAATCTTAATTTTTTATTAAAATCCGTGCGCTTGAGATACAGCTGTTGCGTAAATCTTAAAATTGAAGCATAGCAGTGCCACCTGTTGAGCGATTTACACCAAAACTGATCAGCATAAGTTTATATCAAGGACTGCCTATTAGACTATACTATGTACATTTATATTACAATCCGAGCATTAGTTCTTAAAATATAGCTGCTGCGTAAATCGTAAAAAATGAGCAGCGCCACCTGTTGAGCGATTTACACCAAAAACTGATCAGCATCAGTTTATATCAGGGACTACCTATGAGACTATACTATTTACATTTTTATTACAATCCGTGCATTAGTTCTTAAGATATAGCTGTTGCGTAAATCGTAAAAAATGCAGCATAGCAGAGCCACCTGTTGAGCGATTTACGCCAAAAACTAATTAGCAACAATTTATATCAAGGGCTACCTAAATATAAAATTTTATTAAATTCCGTGT
This sequence comes from Maratus speculifer, assembly GCA_964019185.1. NCBI lineage: Eukaryota > Metazoa > Arthropoda > Arachnida > Araneae > Salticidae > Maratus > Maratus speculifer. The sequence continues at coordinate 144,589,191 of OZ025292.1, read as the reverse complement.
ATTTTTTCTTGAGATGGAGCACCCACAAAATATATTTCACAGACAGATATTATATAAGAACATTTTTTTTTTGGAATCTCTGACCCCTAAAACGTGTAAAATCAGTCGAAAACCGGAATTCGAAAATTTATACAAATTTAATACTTTCTTCTTGTAAAGATAGCAGGAAATAAAAAAAGAAATTGGTGTTGGTAGAATAAATTTGGTGCTTTCTCAATCTCCTCGGACGGGGAGACTCTCCCCCCCCCCCCTCCAATTTTACACGGGCCTGAATTGTCTGGATGGAGAAGATGAGGATTTAAAAACAAAAGTTCCTGAATGAGCTAAGAATAATTTTCATTAATAGATTTATTTTTACTGCTCAGTCACAAATAAAAAATAGAAATAAAGTAAAAAAAAAAAAAAAAAAAAAAAAAAACTATGTTTAAATTATTTTAAATTTGTAATCTGGAGATCCTATAATTTACAAATTTTTTTTCCCTCCAAATAATTAAAATAAAAATTTGCTTTAATTCTACATGTACTAATTGCATAAATATCCAATGTTATGAATTATCAGTGGCGACCATCCCCCCCAAATCCAATGACGCAAATTCACCTCCCCCCCCCCAAAAAAAACTGCAAACTTTAACATTGACCCCCCCTCCTCCTAAACAGAATATCAATTGTAAAATATATTCTACTTATAATCTACTGCACCTTCAGAAGATAGTGGGTTCAGCATAGCACAATGAATTCTTATTGCCCTTATCTAGAATTTAAAGAAAGAAAATGCAGGATGATTTCTTGAAATTGAATGTTGAAAAAAATTAAAAGTGATATAAAAAAATAAAGAATATTTTTAATAGTGAAAAAAAAGGAGGGAAATATTAAGAATTTAAAAATCTCTCCCCCGAAATGTACTTTTTTTCAAATTCCCCCCCCCCCCCCAAAAAAAAAAAAAACTAAATAGTATGACGCATTTTGCGTCACAAAACCCCTCTCTGGGCACCTCTGTGAATTATTAAATTGTTCAAAGGTTATAAAAACTATACGCGAAATTAAAATTTACTCCAAAATATTTGATTAATGCTTAATTTCTAAGAATCATAAGTCTATTTCTTTGCGATATTCAACTTACTTACAACAGTCATTTTAATCCGCGATATTCAATGTTTTTAAATGGCCTGCCCTTTGGTTTTTGTCAAAATGATCTCGTATTTTAAATGGCTTAAAAAAGAAAATGAAGCTCCGAATACCATTAAAAAATATGTATGTTGTGAAGAAAACTTCAATTAACCAGATTTCTATTTCTACAACTTTCTAAAAATTCAGATTTTTTGTAAAAAAAAAAAAAAAAAAAAAAAAAAAAAAATTAAAAAAAAATTAAAAATGACCATTTTTTTATTGAAAAGCATTGCAGAAGCATCGATCGACAGTCCTGATGCAGAGGTGTCGTCCCCTATCTTTAAAAAACCCGCATGGCAAAATTTTAACACTACTTTCCCCTCCTGCTTCTTACTCCGTGTATATTACGCTATCGTACGTGACACAAAAATCGCGATTATTTGTTTATGGTTTAATGACAACGATCGAATGAAACTCATCTCATTGATTATTGAGTAAAAGTTCTTTGGCAGGATTTAGGGCGAGGTAAATCAACTTTATTTACGTTTCGCTCTTTCGCAACAATTATGGAGCTTCAAAATATAATTATTTTAGATTTTTTTTCTTCTTACTTAAAAATAAATAAATAAATAAATAAAAGTCATGAATTATAAACTTTCAGTTTAAAATTAAAGTTAGGTATTATAAATGAAATGAGTGAAAGTATTACATAGTAAATGAAATTAATAAAATACGAAAAAATGCCACGGGGACAATGTTTGGCGATTTATCACCTGCGCCCAGCTAGCATAAAAATACCGAGTTCTTGATTTCTCTTTGCCGTATCTTTTGATTTCGCAAAGAATTGAATAAGTAAGTAAATTAAATTACGAGTAAAAGTTATGTGATACAATACCTAGCATACATTTTAGGGAGACGAAACTGGTCGCCAAAGGCAGCTAGTATCGATACTATTAACCGCAGTAAACGTCTGTCTGTCTGTCTGTACCGCTAAAAACTTTTCTCAACGGCCGAGTGGAGTGGCGCTCTGGGTGTCTATCGACTCGGGACGATTCGGCCTTTTGTGATAATGAATTTCGAGAAAATCGCCCGGTAATTACCCGAGATATTAATTAAAAACTACCCGGGAAACGTGACAAAAAATCCAAGCTCCGAGACGGTTCTCTGACGGAGCTCTCCGGTCGAAACTTGCTTTCCGCGGATGAAGAACCACGAAGGTGTCGAAAATACGAAAATTAAGGAGTTTTATATAACGTCGCATCCGCGCTGCAGATTCACGGATTTTAAAACAAATTACATATTCTTGAAGGAAATTTAAAGACCTTTCTGACGGTCTATTCGGTTTTAAGAAATACGAACATTAACCTTTTGAAAAAAACGTTTTCCCGAAAGCTTTCATTTTCCATTTTTCTCCGCAGAATTTTCGACCGAAAACTATCGAATTTTAAAACGATTCCATCCTTTTTAATTTTGGAGGCACGACAAAGAAAAAAACTACCCCCTCAAAGACGCTTCTGTCTAATTTCCAACGGTGTGTTTATTTTTGAAATATTCTAATATTAACCCTTTGAAAAAAAATCGAGAAAAAGAGTCTCCGATCGTACAATTTTGTTTGCTTTTTCGACACCTTTTCCGCTCATATTTATATGAATAAAATCCCTAATTTTCAATATTTCTTTTCCATCTTTATACACCTCTTAGTGAATACATCGTTTTGAGTTGTGTCAAAATTTCAAAAAGATACAACGGTTAGAAGTATTTTTAAATCTGTAAAAACCGCGAAAATACGGCGTAAAACGGGCGATTTTTTTTTCTACCATATTTTTAGGTAAAAGTAGCCCTTAAATCCTGTATTCTTCAATGATCTTTATATGTGTGTTTGGGGTGCTGGTTTTACACCTTGCATAAAATTTTTGAAAAAATCGGGAGGCCGTAACTGTATTTTAAATAATATAATAGGCGAATTTTTTAATTTAAATTATTAAATGTGAAAAAGGAAAAAACTAAAAATTAAAATTTTTGTACAAAATATGCATATTTTTACACGAAAATTATACTCGAGGTTTTTTTCAAAGTGTGTAATAGTAATAAATTGCGACCTCACTAATCCGACACTCGGTAATCCGTATATTTTTAAAATATCGTTAGAGAACATTATTGCAAATAAATACATTTTAAAATTTGACATTTCTTTAAAATCTTCATAAAAGCAGTTAGAGAATACCGTGGTACAAGTTGCATCACTATTTTGAAACGATACAACAGTTAGAAGTATTTTTAAATAAATAAAAACCGCGAAAATACGGGGAAAGAACGAACTTCTTTTTTTTTTTTTTTTTTTTTTTTTTTCATATTTTTAGGAACAACTTTTACTTAATTTCAATATTTCCTTAAAATCGGCTAATACCATTCTTGCTAATCCACTTTTAATGAGGTATGAAATTTTTGGAAAAATATGGCTATCAGAACTATCTTTTAAATAAAATAATAGGTGTAACCATTTGCAGAACAACAAACATATTTTTATAAATATTAAATCTTCATCTTTTGTATAACCTCTTCAGTCCTGATGTCGCCTGGAGGAGACACTAAACTGTACTTACAAAAACTTTTACCTCATTCAAGATTTCTATCCCAGACTTACAAAAATTGGTTCCCATTGTTGTTAATAGATTGCAGCATATTGCCGAATGACTTTTTGTTACCAAAATAATTTTTTTCGTTCATTTAGCGGCATGCAAAAATGACTTCGCTAAAAAGAAGAAAAATTACTCACATGCGTACAGGTAAGTTCTTTTATCTGTTATTAATAATTTTGTTAAAATTTATTCAGCCTAGGATTTTATAATATAAAGATCGTTCTTTTTAATGATATCCTTTGTGTTGAGGTTTAAGTATTCTAAGCGTTAAAAAAAGCAAGTTCATTTTAGTGTCTCCTGTAGGAGACATCCGGTCATAATCAAACAAAACTGCATTTTCTGAAGTAGTTGCTAGAACTTTTTTTCTGAACTTAAATTCAGTATTTTTATAAAGATTTACTTACTGTAATCTGTAGTTACTTTGTGACAGGTGGAGCAAAATTGTGACACGTGGTCTAGTTTTGTATTTTGAACATCCCGCTCTGTACTGTGTGGTAGGAAAGCAAACAGCATTAAAACCTCCCATTACAGAGTGCTACATAGTCTAAAGATTTTTTTCCCGAAACTCTAACATGAAATGCGCAAACTAGATGGGGTGTCACAAAATAACTCCATCTTACGATAGATTATGGCTTCAAGCATACAGCTAATTATTTTCTTTATTTTCTAGTGTGAGAACAGTTTCAAATTAAACATGGAATTTCATTTTCTATTTTGAGATAAACTAAATTTGATTTGGTGTCTATTAATTTCTAGAAACCTTGATAATGTGCAATTAAAAAATTGATTATAATTTTAAGGTAAAACATAAAAAGCAATTATCTAAAAAAACTCTAAAAACTTTTAAATTAAATTTTTTATTGTAAAAATTTTATACAGTTTATTACAGATGTATTTATAACAATGTTTAATAATATGTATATATGTTTATGTGTACATTTGTGTGTGTCTGTGTGAATATATGCACAAGCATTACAGTGTGCAAATTAAAAAAATACAAAAGATAAAAATTAAATCATAAAATTATTCATGTTTAGTTGTGTACATTTTATTAACAGATTTCAAATTGTATAAATAAATAAATACACGAATATATACTTTTTTCAGATAATCCTAATTTTAAGAGGTGGTTTGAAGAAATTTGGAACGATGAGACATCAGATCTGGATATCTCGGATGACGAAGATAATGCAATAGATCTTCTATTTTGTCCTGTAAATGAACAATCTGAAACCTCATCTGAAGAAGAATCTGAAGAAGGAGCTGCAAACGGGTCCACTGAATTTCCAAAACTTCAAAAATCAATTGAGACAGCTTCAATAAGCACTCGGAGGAAAACAAGCAGTACAAGGAAATTTATACCACTCTCTTCGATCTCCCCTTTAATAATTCATACAGCTTCCTCTGCGTCTAAAGTCTAAAAAGGTTCCAGAAGATCTTATTGGAAAAGTGTAAATGATGAATTTATCCCTCTGATCCCTGCTCCACCCTATGTAGAAAGTAACAAAAACAGTGTAGATTTATCCCCCGAGAACTATTTTCATAAGTATATACCGAATGAGCTAATAAATATTATGACTGAATTTACAAATCGCAGGTATTTAGTGGACAGTGGAAAAAGCCTTTCTAAGATGAAAAATTATCTGAAAATGAATCTGAGATGAAAAATTATTGCTATTACAATTATAATGTCCTACCTGAAATATCCTAGAATACGAATGTACTGGTCAAAAGAAAAAGATAACATGTCGCGTGATAGATACTTTTTAATACGAAACAATTTAAAACTAAGAGACGATCTCACAGTAAACGATGAAGAAAAGGTTGAAGAAAAACTTTGGAAAGTCAGACCTATTGTTCAAACTGTTTTATCAGGATGTTTGTCAAATAAAAAATCCTCAGCCGTAGCTATAGATGAAAAAATTATTCCTTTTTATGGTCATGCGCCAGGAAGACAATTCATCAAAGGAAAACCAAATCCCTATGGATTGAAGGTCTTTATAGCCGCAGCTCCAGATGGTCTTCCATTAGACTTTTTTATATATCAAGGTTCGGGAGACAAAATAAATACAGATATATCTGAGTATGATGGAAAATATTTAGATACTGGTGGAAAAGTAGTGCTTAAACTTACAGAGAATTTACCTCCAGGCTGCACCTTGCATATGGACAGATATTTTACATCAATTCCTTTATTATACATCCTCCATTATAAAGCTGAATGTCAGGGAACAGGTAGTCTACGAAAGAGTAACATATCCCCAAATGTAAATTTTAAATCCGACTCGGAGATGAAAAAGCTTGAACGGGGTTCAGTTGACCAAAAAATTCGTAATGATGGACAAATTTGTATCCTGAAATGGTTTGATAGTGGCAAACCAGTTAAATGGTAAACCAGTTAAATTTGCCTCATCAGCTGACGGTACGCATCCTGAAGATATATGTAAGCGATGGTCGAAAAAAGATAAAGAATATGTGTCAGTGAATCGTCCATCCATTGTAAAAAAGTACAATGAATTTATGGGAAGTGTTGATTTTTTTGACCGAATTCTAAGCTATTATAGAATACATGCAAGGACAAAAAAAATGGACCATAAGAATCATTATGCATTTTTTTTTATTTTGCCATAGCTGCCAGTTGGATAGAATATAGAGGTCACCAAACATTGCTCAATAGAGCAAAGAAAGAAATATTAGACTATCTTGCATTCAGAGTTCATCTACAAGAATATCTTTTGTATGACACAGAGGAATGCAGTGGCTCAGAGTGTACTCTTAGTGAGCCATCAACACCACAAAAAAAAAACAGATATAACCAAAAAAATGTCCTTGCCATCCACTCCTTTGCAAAAAAGGAAGGTTTCACATCTTCCTGAGATTACCCAAACCATCCACAAAAAACCGATGTAGGATGCCTGGTTGTAAATCCAATTCTGAAAGGATTCGATGCATTGCATGTAAAGTTTTTTTTATGTCTGCAAGAAGACAGACAATGTTTCAAATTATTTCACAAAAAATAATATTTTTAAAATGATTTAAAAATTCTTACTGATATTTAGGAAAGTACCTGCAATAATTATATAAATATATTTTTTAATTTAAATTTCAGTTATTTCTAAAAAATTAGATAATTACAATTCAATTTTCAAACTATTATAAATGTTGTTTCACTACGATGAATTAATTTTTTTATCTTAAAAATATGTTGTGTATTATTTTAAATGTGTACTATAATATTAAAATGCTATTTGATCGTAAAAAAAAATTTAAATGTATACATAAATTTATACTTCGCATTAACATATCGTACTTGACAATGACCGGATGTCGCCTGTAGGCGACACTAATTTTCTAATTAAAAATAATAATAATTTTTTTTCAGCATTTTTTCATTTTTTTCAGAGTATTTACAACCTATTTAACAAGAAATTTTTAAAATTTAAGACTCAAAGTTGGTCTCAGGACTGAGGAGGATAAACAGAAACAATGTTTTTCGCATTGCGCATGCGTGCACTTAGCCAAGCTACGCCGATATGAAAAAATCAATGGGTTTTTTTTATATCCACATAAAAGAACAATTTTAAGTAATGAAAAAACAATTATGATTGATGGTTTGTGGTCAGCGGTTAGAAAACGCAAGTGTGCACCGGGCCTTAGAGAGATTATTTTTTTCAGAAAGGGGCCGCTAGCGGGCGAAGCTCGCTAGTTTATATATTAATGTATTTTTATACTAAATTTAATTACGAAATAATCACGAACTCTCACCTCTTTATCCGGTACATGCTTTGGCCAAATCTTGAAAACGAGTTTTTCGATGCATATTCCTGAAGCTCTCATATTTTCGAACTACTGCAGTAATGTTTACTCTGCTATTAACAAAGAATTCATTATTTAAAAGAAAAGCTTGCTTGATTGTTGTCCATTTGTTCAAATGTTTGTGATTGTTATTTTGCATTGTTATTACAAACAAACATTCATTCTTGCATCATTGTTTTTGCATAAATAATAATCTAAAACCCGTGAAACGCAATCTACATGTAACTAAATCTACATTTTTAAATTAAATATTCAAAAATGTTTTTTTTTCTTTTTTGAAATATTTCATTTCACATGAAATTTATTTTACTCCAACTATTATACTTCCTCGATAATAGTGCTGGTATAACAGGTAATATCAATTAGTCCAGGAGCCGGCCGTCGATTTTCCTATGTATCGAGTACAAGGACCGGACATACATCAAAATGTAGGTTTCAATGTGCACATTAAGAATATCACTGGCTGCCAGCTCCTATCCTGCCGGAACTCGGTGGCAGCCGATCTTTTATGACGTCAATTTTGAGTGTTTACCTATGTATCGAGTACAAGGACCAGACAAAATGTAGGTTTCAATGTGCACATTAAGAATATCGCTAGCTGCCACATACATCAAAATGTAGGTTCCAATCTGCACATTAAGAATATCACTGACTGCCAGGTCCTATCCTGCCAGAACCCGGTGGCAGCCGCACCTTTGTGATAGCTATTTTGTATATAATATTACTGGCTGTTTGAAATATATATATATATATGCATTTTGAGTAAAAATTAAAATTAAAGCCAGTGATATTCTTTATGTGCACACTGAAACCTACATTTTGATGTATGCCCGATCCTTGTACTCGATACATAGGCAAACACTCAAAATTGACGTCATAAAAGTGCGGCTGCCACCGGTTTTGGGCAGGATAGGACCTTTCAGCCAGTGATATTCTTAATGTGCACATTGAAACCTACATTTTGATGTAGGTCCGGTCCTTGTATTCGATACATAGGCAAACACTCAAAGTCGACGTCATAAAAGTGCGGCTGCCACCGGGTTTCGGTAGGATAGGGCCTGGCAGCCAGTGATATTCTTAATGTGCACATTGGAACCTACATTTTGATGTATGTGGCAGCTAGTAATATTTTTAATGTGCACATTGAAGCCTACATTTTGATGTATGCCTGGTCCTTGTACTCGATACATAGGTAAACACTCAAAATCGACGTCATAAAAGTGCGGCTGCCACCGGGTTCCGGCTAGATAGGACCTGGCAGCCAGTGATATTCTTAATGTGCACATTGGAGCCTACATTTTGATGTATGTGGCAGCTAGCGATATTCTTAATGTGCACATTGAAACCTACATTTTGATGTATGTCTGGTCCTTGTACTCGATACATAGGTAAACACTCAAAATTGATGTCATAAAAGATCGACTGCCACCGAGTTCCGGCAGGATAGGACCTGACAGCCAGTGATATTCTTAATGTGCACATTGAAACCTACATTTTGATGTATGTCCGGTCCTTGTACTCGATACATAGGAAAATCGATGGCCGGCTCCAGGACTAAATACTTATCAATATTAAAAATCCGTTTCACTAGTAGTAAATGAAACTTTAAATATTTATGAACAAAGTTCTTCTAAGCTATACAGGATGTCCCAGAACTTCGTGTACAAACTTTGAGGGGTGGTAGAGAACATCGTTTGGAACCATAATTACATAGGAAAGCATGGGCGGAAACCTCACCCTCACTTGTTAAACCTTTCAGATACAATGGCTAAGAAACTACAAAATTTATAATACAAAATTAACATTTACACCAGTATCTTAATATGATTTTTCCATTTATTATTTATGTGAAATCTCTCTCTTTTCTTCTTTGCAAATACATTTTCTCGAAATTTTCGATGCCGTTCATATACACTGGTGTCCAAAAAGTTAAGCATAATTGGTAATTAAGTAATTATTTTTAAATAATGAAAGAAATATGAATCGGAATGTGCTGAAACTCCAGGTGTGTAAACAAAATAGTACGCGTCACATATTTTCGCGAAGAGTTTTCCCCGAAATCGAACAGGGGACCGTCAACAAATTGAAAAAGAACGAAGATCTTTTGGATAACTCTGTCAAAACTAATGTAGCAAAAGCTTTCAAACTGCACATTATGATTAATTGGCTTATTGTAATGTCCTGTGTTAATTTTTACAAGGATAGCATGTATACTCGTAGAGAAATTGAGGTTTTTATAAAAACAGTTCTAAGTTTTTTGCTTATAACTTAAGGAGTTCTTAATATAAAATAATGTTCTTTTTTGAAAAAATGACAAACATCATTGTACACAATACCCTGACATCAAAATTAAAAAATAATAAAAATTGTATGACAAATGAGCAGGTTTACTAAATAATTTTTTACTGCGCATGCGTGAACGCTATTAAAATTTCATTTGCATATTATGTTAGTTAAATGTATAGAGCAACATTTGTGAAAATCTCAAAAACATAGCTTAAAAATTCTGAAAATTATCGTTGATAGAATGAGATCAAAATTCTTTATTCCCTAAATGAAGCAAAAAGATGAGGGGCTGTATCCATATTCCATTGTTTAGTGCCTACACAATATTGCACGTACAACTATATTTAGGTAAAACCCCTGATTTTTTTGCTTCCTTTAGGAATAACGGATTTTGAGTTGATTCTATAGGCAACCATTTTCAGAATTTTCAAGCTATGGTTTTTGAAACTTTTACAGAAGTTGCTCTGTAACATTTAGCTAACACAATATGCAAATGACATTTTGATATCGTTGACGCATGCGCAATGAAAAATTATTTACTAAACATACTCATTTTTCATACAATTTTTTTATTTTTAAATTTTGATGAAGGGTATTGTGTACAATGATGTTTGTCATATTTTCAGAAAAGAACATTATTTTATAATAAGAGCTCTGCTAATTATAAGCAAAAAACTTGGAAAAATTTAGGACTGTTTTTATAAAAACCTTAATTTCTCTACGAGTGTACATGCTATCCTTATAAAAATAAACACAATACATTACAATAAGCCAATTAATCATAATGTGCAGTTTGAACACTTTTGCTTTATTGGTTTTGACAGGGTTATCCAAAAGATCTTCGTTCTTTTTCAATTTGTTGACGGTCCCCTGTTTGATTTCGGCGAAAACTCTTCGTGAAAATATATGACGCGTACTATTTTGTTTACACACCTGGAGTTTCACCACATTTCGATTTATATTCCTTTCATTACTTAAAAATAATTACTTAATTACCAATTATGCTTAACTTTTGGACACCAGTGTATATATATACTAGCTTTCCGTCCGCGGCTTCGCCCGCGTGGAATTCGGTTATATTGCGGTATAAAGCACAACTATAAGAAAACTTCTCATTTCCACGGAAAAATGTAAGAAGCGCGATGTAACGCTGGATACGATTAGTTGTTAAAACAAAACTGAATGGTACACTATATTATATGTTTTCCCTTGTGGAGCAAAAACATGCAGATTTTGGTCACTGGAAACTCGGGAACACGCTACATAGAGCTGACCATGCTGACGTTGAGCCTGTTGCGATAAACTGACTTGAGTACGAATATTATTCTCAGAAGCCCTCAAAGAAGCTTGGCGAGCGGCTTGCTCCTCAAGTCTTTGCTGGCGCTGAGATGGTAGCTCAGCAGCTCTCGAAGCAGCCTGACGCTCTGCTTGTTCGCGCCTTCTTAATTCAGCATGGAGAGACGATTCTTGAGATCGGGCAATTTTCATTGCCCAAGCTTTAGATGAGGTGCTCGACAAACTAGATTTACGTTTGCGAGGCATTGTGAAAATATGAGTAAACTATAAACCTAAACTAAAATCCCAAACTAAACTATAACAATCTAAACGACGAACAAAGCGACATAATTACCTATCGAAAAAACAATAACTACTTTAGATATCTACATAGAAACTAATTGGATGTGTCAATCCCGAAACTTTCTTCTATCTCATAAGTACATTTTAATATTAAAAAAAAAAAAAAAAAAAAAAAACGTTTTGACTTCAAAGTTACCCACTATCGAATTTCCTCGAAAATTTGACCTAGCCTAATGAGATTCTGGTATCCGAAAAGCCTAAAACGCAAAATTTAATTAATATTCTGAGAAAATGAGCTTAATAGTGCCTCATGTTGGATAATTTATATTAAACCTATAATAAGCATCTATTGATGTCAAAACCTAACAGAATCTGAAATTTGATGGAATTTCGTCCATTAGTTCTTGAGATATAGTTATAACAAAAAATTTGCAAAACGTAGCACAGCAACACCATATCTTGGACAATTTATGCCAAAATGTAAAAAAGCGTCTAATTATGTTATGGTGTAAAAGAATCTGAAGTTTAACGAAATTCTGTGCATTAGTTCTTGAGATATAGCTAGTTTAAAAAAACCGTGTAAAATATTGCACAGCAGCACCATCAGTTGAAGGATTTATAACAAAACGTAATCATCATGTAGTTATGTTATATGTCATTTTGTAACAAAATCTGAAGTTTATAGAAATTCTGTGCGTCGGTTGTTGAGATATAGCTATCGGAAAAATCGTGCAAAATACAGCATAGCTGCACCACCTGTTGCGAGGTTAATACCAAAATGTAATCAGCGTCTAATTATGTTATATATTCTAGTGTAACAGAATCTAAAATTTGTTGAAGTTCTCTGCATTAGTTCTTGAGATATAGCTATCGCAAAAATCGTGCAAAATGTAGCATAGCAGTGCCATCTATAGTGCAGTTCACACCAAAATCTTATCAGCGGCTATGTATCTCAAGGTATAGCGGGATCTGAAGTTTGGTGAAATTCTGTGCATTAGTTTTTGAGATATAGCAATCATGAAAATCATGAAAAACGTGGCATACAGCGCCACCTGCTGGCTAATTTACACCAAAACTTAATCAGCGTCTATGTATATCAAGGGGTCACAGAATCTGAAGTTTGGTGAAACTCTGTGCATTAGTTCTTGAGATACAGAAATCTTAAAAATCTTGAAAAACGTAGTATAGCAGCGCCACCTGCAGGCTAATTTTCACCAAAAACCAATAGGCCCTAATTTATATCAAGGTCTAACTAAATATAAAATTTTATTAAATTTCGAGCATTAGTTCTTGAGATAGAGCGCCCACAAATTTTTTGTCACATACAGACAGACTCACAGACAGACACACTGACTCACAGACAGACGGATCCAATACTTTCTTCTTGTAAAGATAGAAGAAAGTAAAAAAGCACTAAACTAACCTAACCTAACTACATAGATATAGGAATATAGGTTAGATATAGATATAGGTTATTCCTACATCTATGCCTAACTATTATATAGCTACTGCACATCGTTACCACGTTTTAAAAACACCCAGCGCCATCTATCGCATACCTCAAGAACTAAATAACGTAACTAATACTTATACCAATTAGTAATTCGTTGACTTATAGTTATTTCAGGATAAGTAGATATAAAAAAAAAAAAAAAATTAGACGATAAAACAAATAGTACATCATCCCTCGGGAATTCCTCATTTTTGAGGATTCATTATCGTATCATTTAGCTTCTAAATTTACATGTTCATATTCGTTTGCAATATATAAGTAGATGTAAAAAAACAGTTTAGACGATAAAACAAATTGTACGTCATCCCTCGGGAATGACGTACCCCGAACATTTTCGGGGATTCATTATTGTATCATTTAGCTTCTAAATTAACATGTTTATATTCGTTTGCAATATTTTATCTTGTTTTAAACGACACAGCGCCATCTCCAATCCATCCATCAAGCAAACTATATTTTTGTTTTCCCTCGGGAATATCAATTTTTTCCGGGATAAAAAGTACCCTATTATTTAATCCGGACTTCTAACTTTACGTCTGCAAAATTTCAAAGCAATCGGTTCAGTAGTTACGGCGTGAAAGCGGAACAAACAAACAAACTCACTTTCCGATTTATAATATTAGTAAGGATATATTTCATTTTAGCAATTTCTAATAGCTACTATGATACTTGATTTTAAAGAAATATAATTTTAAATTTAATTTAATATTAAATCCCTTTTTTCTGTGTAAATACAGCGTTCTACACTGCTTTCTGCATTGTGTCATAATTGTGTCTTTGTGTTTCTTTTTCATGGACATGATTTTCACGGACAAAGCATTTCCATTGCTGAAATGTAGAAAAATAGGAATGACATCAGAAATTGCAGAAAAATGTATTTACGAGTACAAAGAAGAAAAAGCTTTCCTATGTAATTATGGTTCCAAACGATATTCTCTACCACTCCTCAAAGTTTGTACACGAAGTTCTGGGACACCCTGTATTTTATCCGTTCAAATTGATAAAATGTTATACTGTACTCTGAAAATTTGAATTCTTTTAAATAAATTTTTTGTAATTGTCTTGTAAAGATGCATTAATGTACATCGCATCATAGTAAGTACAGTTTATACACTGTATGTATGTATAGTCAAAAACCGTTAAAACGCTCCCGGCTTAATACGCGAATTTTCTTTGGTCCCTTGAAGTACTCCTATCTTACACATATAAAAACACCCCCTTTAATACGCGAATGGTTAATACGCGAACCCGTTTAATACGCGAAATTTTATCAGTCCCTAGAAAGAAAAAGCTACGTTTAATACGCGAATAAGCTTAGGTCTAAACATACGAATTTTTAGATGAAGTATTTTCCCAAGCATTTTATACAACTACTAGGGGGGCCCCGCCCCCCTGCTCGCTATGCTCGCCAACCCCCCGCGTAATCGCTTCGCGATTCCAAATTATTGGCTACCCCTGCTTGCTGCGCTCGCCAATACCCCATGGTATGAATAAGCAGTTGCAGACCTTTCAAATGATGTGTCACACGACTGGTGTTGTAAAGAAATTAAAAATGTGCCCCCCTGGGGGGGGCAGAGTGGGAGGCGATACAAAAGACATCCATAACATGAATAAGCAGCTGCAGACCTCTCAAATGATGTGTCATACGACTGGTGTTGTAAAGAAATTAAAAATGTGCCCCCCTGGGGGGCAGAGTGGGTGTTACACACAAGATAGCCATAATATGAATAAGCAGTTGCAGACCTCTCAAATGATGTGTCACACAATTGGTGTTGTAAAGAAATTAAAAATGTGCCCCCCCCGGGGGCAGAGTGGGGGATGACACACAACACATCCATAATATGAATAAGCTGTTGCAGACCTTTCAAATGATGTGTCACACAACTGGTGTTGTAAAGAAATTAAAAATGTGACCCCCCTGGGGAGAGCAGAGTGTGGGGGTGACACACAAGACATCCATAATATGAATAAGCAGTTGCAGACCTTTCAAATCTTGTGTAACACGACTGGTGTTGTAAAGAAATTAAAAATGTGTTCCCCCTGGGGAGCAGAATAGGGGATAACACACAAGATATCCATTATATGAATAAGCAGTTGCAAACCTCTCAAATGATGTATCAAACGACTGGTGTTGTAAAGAAATTAAAAATTTGGCGAAATATTACAGTTATCGCCAAGTTGGCGTCACTTTTGACAACTAATTTTGGTCGCCAAATTTGGCGATATATCGCCAAGTTGGCGACAAACTTGGCGATTGTTGGCGATGGTAACCTTTCCTCTCTTTATGGTAACCCATACGGCGATGCATAGACGGAATCCTTTCCTGATTGGTCTATTCGACTCATGGAAGGAGCGGACAACCCGGATTCGTTAGTTCCGGAAATCTTCCACATCAGCATCATTCCAAGAGTCATTCCTTTTAAGGTTAGTTTTTTTTTACTATAGAAGGATTTAACTCATTTTGTATACAACAATTATTTAACTTATTTTTTATACAACAACTAGGGGGGCGCCGCCCCCCTGCTTGCTATGCTCGCCAACCCCCCGCGTAATCGCTTCGCGATTCCAAATTATTGGCTGCCCCTGCTTGCTGCGCTCGCCAATACCACATGGTATGAATAAGCAGTTGCAGACCTTTCAACTGATGTGTCACACGACTGGTGTTGTAAAGAAATTAAAAATGTGCCCCCTTGGGGGGCAGAGTGGGAGGCGATACAAAAGACATCCATAATATAAATAAGCAGCTGCAGACCTCTCAAATGATATGTCACACGACTGGTGTTGTAAAAAATTGAAAATGTGCCCCCCCCCTGGGGGGCAGAGTGGGGGTGACACACAAGACATCCATAAAATGAATAAAGAGTTGCAGACCTTTCAAATGATGTGTCACACAACTGGTGTTGTAAATAAATTAAAAATGTGACCCCCCCCCCTCCTGGGGAGAGCAGAGTGTGGGGGTGACACACAACACATCCATAATATGAATAAGCAGTTGCAGACCTTTCAAATCTTGTGTAACACGACTGGTGTTGTAAAGAAATTAAAAATGTGTCCCCCCTGGGGAGCAGAGTGGGGGATAACACACAAGACATCCATTATATGAATAAGCAGTTGCAAACCTCTCAAATGATGTATCAAACGACTGGTGTTGTAAAGAAATTAAAAATTTGGCGAAATATTACAGTTATCGCCAAGTTGGCTCACTTTTGACAACTAATTTTGGTCGCAAAATTTGGCGATATATCGTCAAGTTGGCGACAAACTTGGCGATTGTTGGCGATGGTAACCTTTCCTCTCTTTATGGTAACCCATACTGCGATGCATAGACGGAGCCCTTTCCTGATTGGTCTATTCGGCTCATGGAAGGAGTGGACAACCCGGATTCGTTAGTTCCGGAAATCTTCCACATCAGCATCATTCCAGGAGTCATTCCTTTTAAGGCTAGTTTTTTTTTACTATAGAAGGATTATGTGACTTATTTTTCATACAACAATTTTTTAAACCCAATTAAATTGAGTATTTTTTTCCCTACCACCCGCGGACTAAATATGAACCCCGATCCGAGGCTAGCACAAGACTGCCCATTCAAAACTCTCCCAATGAAATCTCACAAGGGACACGAGCATAACGTTGCACAAAAGGAAAAAACATTATGTCTGCTTTGAAAAACACCTGTTTTCATTTGGTGAATATAAAACCACAATGTAAAATTTTAATGGAAATTCAAATTTTTTTTTAAAATACAGCAATTAGAGATTTTCGACTTATGCATTTCGGCCTATCATGAGACGGTATTTAAGAATATGTAAATTAAAAAATAATTGATGCAAAACTTTTTGAAATCAGTAAAAACCTGAGTATTTTGTCGTGATTTCGCTCGCTTACGCATAGATTCAGAAAATCAAATTACTCAAATCAGAATGTATCTTCAATTGAATACTTTTTTTGCGATTTTTGTCATTTAAAAATATAAATATAGTCAAAGGAAATAAATTTATAAAATCACTAGCAGGCTATGTCCGCTGCGCTGGTCTATTTTTCAAAACAAAACATGAATCAAACAAAAATATTGAATATGATTGTGTTTTTTAAAGCAACTTCACCTCGAATGCTCTTTCACATTTCTGAAAATCATACAAAACGCCACTGTATTTAAAGATAGAAAATCAACGATTATAAATGCACCAAAAATGCATTAAAAGTTAGCAAACAGCTGTTTCGAATCTACTGCCGAGATTCTTCATCAGTGCAAAACACAGCGAGCTAGAAAAAACAAAACTGAGCCAAAAATAAAAACAACAACAATGGAATCAATGCCCGTTGACGCCAAAATATATTAAAATAATAAAATATAGTGTTGTTGTATCAGCTTATGCATTCGATAAAATTCGGGCTTTTAAGAAAAAAATATTTCAGTTGACCATTTATTGTAGAGTTTGATAGATAACTAAGGCAATTATGAAAAGAGCAATTTAAATATTGTCTATTCACCATATTTCTAAAATAGCGAGCATTATGATCGCAGAGATTGACCATTGAGTTTAAACAATTTTCAAGTGATTCATTTTCATTTGATAGTTTTTGAACTCTCAACTTGAGAATATGGGTATCTGTGGAAACCTGAACACATCCTCTATCAATATTATATTATATTTCTCAACGTATATCTGCTCTTGACAAATCTATTACAGTGTTCCGTTTTTGGAATGCAGCAGAATAAATAAAGTTAAATAAAGTTTTCCTTAAAAAATAAGGTGAATGTGTGAAATTCATTTTTTGATACAGATGTCACATACGCATCACGTTGGCGTGATTGAAACAAAATGAACATTATATGCCTCTTATGGTAATCCAGCTCTGTTTTTAATTTATTAATGAACTATTTATTTACTTTCATTTGCATAGAAAAGTAAAATAGAAAATAGAAATGTATCTGTCATTTGAAAACGAAGTTTCCGTTAAAGTGGCGCCAGAAATGTACCCCATAGTGGTGCATATATGACATTTGTGTCTCTTTCTTACAACATGGGTGTGTGCCGTGTGTGCATTTGCACCTAAATTTAGTTATTTAGCACTATTTTTGTAATATTAACTGGAGTTTGTACAATGTACGGTACTACTTGATTATTCTGTCGAGAAAAAAATTTATAGCAGATTATAGGAATAAATGTCAATAATCGATGATCGTAAGTATGATAGCAATTGATATTACACGTGATACACGTATTTTTTTACGTCATAAGTGCTTTTTAATTCGACTTTTAATTTGTATTTATTATTTATGTTTATTGTTCTTTCGTTATTTAAAATGAATTTATGTAAATTTGAATAGTTTGGCGAAACTGGCCGACGTGTTAATCAAGTAGCACTCAATTTACATTTGAAAATATCATATTTCACAAAAAACTTCGGCACAAACCCGGATTTGCAAGATTTCCTTCCAATATCAATGCGGCAAAATCCTCGTTTTAGAATAGCGGAGAAATGTGCATTTTTAAAAATTCTTTTCATTATTTTAAAACGAAAATAATAATAAATAAAAAAAGTTACTGTAGCACAAAACAATTTATAGAAGTTCTAAAAAGAAATTGAGAAAAAAAAATTGCGGTCCGTCTGTCTGTCTGTAAACGCTCTATCTCACGAACAAAT
Organism: Maratus speculifer; assembly: GCA_964019185.1. NCBI lineage: Eukaryota > Metazoa > Arthropoda > Arachnida > Araneae > Salticidae > Maratus > Maratus speculifer. The sequence continues at coordinate 144,570,603 of OZ025292.1, read as the reverse complement.
GGAGATAGAGACTTAAAATTTTGTATGTACTTAGTAAGTAAGAATAGGACGAAGCCTGTTTAATATCAGTAACCTCGATTATCCGGAACTATTTTTTTCGGACTCTCGAAAAAAAATTTCTCGGATTTACACCTTTCAAATACTGGAGATTTAGAAAAACATATTTTTGGAAAAAAAAATTGCCGTCCGTCTGTCTGTCTGTCTGTAAACGCTCTATCTCACGAACAAATGGAGATAGAGACTTAAAATTTTGTATGTACTTAGTAAGTAAGAATAGGACGAAGCCTATTTAATATCAGTAACCTCGATTATCCGGAACTATTTTTTTTCGGACTCTCGAAAAAAAAATTGTCGGATTTACACGTTTCAGATACTAAAGATTTAGAAAAATATATTTTTAGAAAAAAAATTGCCGTCCGTCTGTCTGTCTCTCTGTAAACGCTCTATCTCACGAACAAATGGAGATAGAGACTTAAAATTTTGTATGTACTTAGTAAGTAAGAATAGGACGAAGCCTGTTTAATATCAGTAACCTCGATTATCCGGAACTATTTTTTTCGGACTCTCGAAAAAAAATTTCTCGGATTTACACCTTTCAAATACTGGAGATTTAGAAAAATATATTTTTAGAAAAAAAATTGCCGTCCGTCTGTCTGTCTCTCTGTAAACACTCTATCTCACGAACAAATGGAGATAGAGACTTAAAATTTTGTATGTACTTAGTAAGTAAGAATAGGACGAAGCCTATTTAATATCAGTAACCTCGATTATCCGGAACTATTTTTTTCGGACTCTCGAAAAAAAATTTCTCGGATTTACACCTTTCAAATACTGGAGATTTAGAAAAATATATTTTTAGAAAAAAAATTGCCGTCCGTCTGTCTGTCTCTCTGCAAACACTCTATCTCACGAACAAATGGAGATAGAGACTTAAAATTTTGTATGTACTTAGTAAGTAAGAATAGGACGAATCCTATTTAATATCAGTAACCTCGATTATCCGGATCTATTTTTTTCGGACTCTCGAAAAAAAATTTGTCGGATTTACACGTTTCAGATACTGGAGATTTAGAAAAACATATTTTTAGAAAAAAAATTGCGGTCCGTCTGTCTGTAAACGCTCTATCTTACGAACAAATGGAGATAGAGACTTAAAATTTTGTATGTACTTAGTAAGTAAGAATAGGACGAAGCCTGTTTAATATCAGTAACCTCGATTATCCGGAACTATTTTTTTTCGGACTCTCGAAAAAAAATTTCTCGGATTTACACCTTTCAAATACTGGAGATTTAGAAAAACATATTTTTGGAAAAAAAATTGCCGTCCGTCTGTCTGTCTGTCTGTAAACGCTCTATCTCACGAACAAATGGAGATAGAGACTTAAAATTTTGTATGTACTTAGTAAGTAAGAATAGGACGAAGCCTGTTTAATATCAGTAACCTCGATTATCCGGAACTATTTTTTTTCGGACTCTCGAAAAATTCATTCTGATGAAATGACGATAAACGATGTTGGATGCGTGATTTTTTTTTCTTGTTTTTGTATTACTTAGAGCATTTACTTCTATATTAGATCATATACATGTCAGAACAAAAGATTTCGAATCCATTTCCTTGTATTAATAGAAATTGTTGAAGAAAAATTTTCAACTAAGTTATGCGTTCTTTAACTGAACTAATCTTTTGTTAATATTATGTAGAATATATTATAGATGTTTAAAATATATACAGGACTTCGCAAGAGAATTCGTATATTTTTCTAAATACTGAATTCCTGAAATTGGGTTTTCAAATATGATATGCTTCTCCCAAATGCTTTATTGAAACATCACTTTTCACCTTTTTTAAATGGCGAGCGCTTCATAATCAAAAGTGTTCCGGTGCATTATTGCTTATGAGAATAAATCCTTTACAATCTATTTTAATATTGTAACACAATTTCGAATTCATCAAAATTGATATAAAACATTGAAGTACACAACAAGATTTTTTTCTATTGACGATTGTATGTGTAGAAATGTTTAAGTCGACATATTCTTTCAACTTATTAAATGACGAACTTATTGTGGCATTTTGAATGTACAGTGAAGTCAAATTAGAATGAATTATTTTGAGTTGCGATAATCTTTGTTTGAATTTTTATGTGTTACATCCTGTTAAGATAATTTTGATTATTTCTTTTTAAAGCACCACTTGTAAAAACTTATTTGTCGCCTCAATTTCAAGAACTTACATACTGTCGTAAGTTAAATTAAAATTTATAATGCGTTTTCATATATTTCCCTCGTTATTTATTTATCATAAATTTTAAAAAATCGAAAATTTCAAGTTTTTTTTTTTTTTTTTTTTTTTTTTTTTTTTTTTTTTAATAGCTAAAGTAATTTCCGGCGTATAATTTGCGGATCAAATAATTATTTTTCGACCTAAATTTTTTTGAAAAATAAAATGTAACGTATTAGATTGCGGTAAACATTTGACTTCAATTACTAAATAAAATTTCTGGATTCAAACAGAATTGTTAAATCCACAGATTAAACTCTGAAAATTACGGTAATCAGAAATATTATATTACTAAATGAATTAACCAAACAGTTAAGAAAAATTAAAAGAAATAAATACTTCATAAAATTCTCTTAGTATATCAACCCTTTAAAATTCAGATTTAAGGGGATCAGGGGCAAAATCTTTACTTTTTTTACATTACTCTATTATTTTTTTCTGTTTAAAATGACGTTTAAATCATGTCTTAAATAGAACAGGAAAGTCTAAATAATTTTAATTACTCCATTTTTTTTCTGTTTAAGATGACGTTTAAATCATGTCTTAAATTGAACAGAAATCTTAATTAGAACAGGAAATATAATTTTTTATATTTGGATTCGATTTCAAAATCTAGCTTTCTAACAATGGTTGTTATGGAAACGACATCTTTAAAAAAGGATAAATTTCTTCATCTGGATTTTTTCCTCATTTCTCCTATGTAAATTGTTATAACTCAAGAACCGCTTAAGATAAATGGTTCAAACTTGGAACATGTTTTTTTTTTTTTTTTTTTTTTTTTTTTTTTTTTTTTTTTTTTTTAACTGCATTTACTTTCATTTTGATTCAGTAAATTTGAAACGATATTTACATTTTTTTTTTTTTTTTGAGTTACATCATTATTTTCAAAATATTACTTTAAATAATTTTAATTTTTATTTAAATTAATATCTTTAAAATTGGTGAAATAAAATTAAAGATTATATATTTCTGTTTATTTATAGGAAAAAATAATATTCTATAAATAATATTTCAAACTATAACGATTTTAATTTACTCCACCTTTTTAAATAAATTTAAATTTCTTTCTTTTAAAAAAATATAAGTTTTATTATGTGATTTTGTTTACTAATGATACGATTAAACATCACAAAAAAATAAAAAATTTTAGCTCAATAAATAAAAATTATTTAAAAATCTGCCCCGGATCTCCTTAAAAGAGTGTAAATACTTATATTAAAGTAGAAAAGGGCAAAGACAAGAAATTAGATGCTCAGATTCACATTACGATATTCTCAAAATGTCCCCCATTCGACACAATCAAATGTCTTAAACGAAGCACAAAATTACTACATACATTCTGCAAAGTTAACTCTGAAATACGTTCACATTCAAGGCTGATTATTTGTTGTAGTTCAGATATAGTGGTGGGCTTTTGTTGATGAACAGCATCCTTCAAGTGGCCCCATAAAAAATAATCGCACGGATTGAGATCCGGCGAACACGGTGGCCAATCCATACCCTTACTTGTTGCCTTTCGATAATGCAGTGCAATTACGCGGTTTTCAAAATATTCAAAATATTCTTCTAGAAAAGTAAAAACATCTGATGTCCGATGAGGTCTCGCACCGTCTTGCATGAACCAATCTGTTTTTAAATCTCCTAAGGTATTCAATACGGCTACAAATTGTTGCAAAATTTCAATATATCGACTTGAATTTACCGTCTCTTCCAAATAAATGGGCCCAATAATGCCACGGCTGGAAAGCGCTGCCCATACAGTAATTTTCTTTGAATAAACTGATCGTGGCACGCATACATGGGGGTTTTCAGTGCCCCATATCCGCCAATTTTGCTTATTGACGAAGCCATCGAGATGGAAATATGCTTCGTCAGAAAACCAAATTCGATTTACATCGATAATACCGCCATCTATTAAATTAAGCATTTCATTTGCAAATATTAGTCTTTCTTGTTTCATAAGAACAGGAAGTGGCTGCTGAGTTTGTATTTTATACGGATACATTTCCAAGCATTTTCTTAATATCTGATGTGTTGCTGTTCTACTCACTGAACACGCAGCTGCAATTTTACGTACAGATTTTTTCGAATCTTGAGTAATAACATTTTTAATAACACTCACGTTAGCTGCTGTCACGGCCGATTTCTGTCGTCCAACATTTGCTACCAAATCGTCAGTAACACAACCAGTTCTTATAAATTTATCATACAATTGTCTAATTGTATTTGGATGCGGAACAATACTTGTATTGAATTTTGCTTGGAAGCTCCTTCTTGTTGCTGTTACACTTTTATCCAAGCGATGATACTCCAATACTAAAAATATTCTTTGTTCTAAGGAATAAACCATTTCCGCGATTTTATAATAGCATAGATAAAACTCTATTAAAGAACTTCTTTAAAAGAACTAGTATTTCTTAGAATATAACATTTTTTTAGAATGGCAAAATTTATTAATTTTTAACTTTAAAAAAAACCTGCTAAATCGTTTCACTTTGTTTTAAAATATGACGCACAAAAAATTCTTTAAATTAGATAATAAAAAGTAATTTAATCCGAGAAAATACAGCTTTCTTAAATGTGAAATCGTCTGCAAGCTCGAGTGCTGCTCGTTAAATTCATGCAAGATTTCAATATCTGCTATTATATTAAAGGATTTATTATTTCCATGGCAACAACACATTTCACTGAAATCATATCGACTGAGTTCAAAATCGGGGCTTCATGTCGAGTACACAAGTCAGATGCATGTTGTTCAATAAAAACAAATAAACAAAAGTTCAAAATCGGGCCCTAAGAGAAAGATTTCATTGTCAAACGAGATACACTCCACAGCGAAATCTCCTTATTTTGCTTCAGTGCCAAGTGACGTCAATATCCACCTCAACACAGCATCTAGCGCTCTCAGCGCCATCTATTGTTTGTAATTCGAACTAAAATCCAGACTCACAGGGAAAAAACTTTTGACCTTTCAGATGACTCTCGTGCAAGAATTTTTTAAATATCTGTAAAAGTTTGCAAGTTATTGATTTTTAAAATCGTTCAGTCCTTTTCAGGACACCCGGTATAATGGATGTCTTGTGTGTTATCCTCCATTCTGCTCCCCAGGGGGGACACATTTTTAATTTCTTTACAACACCAGTCGTGTTACACAAGATTTGAAAGGTCTGCAACTGCTTATTCATATTATGGATGTTTTGTGTGTCACCCCCACACTCTGCTCTGCCCAGGGGGGGGGGGTCACATTTTTAATTTCTTTACAACACCAGTTGTGTGACACATCATTTGAAAGGTCTGCAACTGCTTATTTATATTATGGATGTGTTGTGTGTCATCCCGCACTCTGCCCCCCAGGGGGGGCACATTTTTAATTTCTTTACAACACCAATTGTGTGACACATCATTTGAGAGGTCTGCAACTGCTTATTCCTATTATGGATATCTTGTGTGTAACCCCCCCTCTGCCCTCAGAGGGGGCGCATTTTGTAATTTCTTTACAACACCAATTGTGTGACACATCATTTGAAAAGTCTGCAACTATTTATTCATTTTATGGATGTCTTGTGTGTCACCCACACTCTGCCCCCCAGGGGGTACATTTTTAATTTCTTTACAACACCAGTCGTGTGACATATCATTTGAGAGGTCTGCAGCTGATTATTCATATTATGGATGTCTTTTGTGTCGCCTCCCACTCTGCCCCCCCAGGGGGCACATTTTTAATTTCTTTACAACACCAGTCGTGTGACACATCATTTGAAAGGTCTGCAACTGCTTATTCATACCATAGGGTATTCGCGAGCGCAGCAAGCAGGGGGTAGCCAATAATTTGGAATCGCGAAGCGATTACGCGGGAGGTTGGCGAGCATAGCGAGCAGGGGGGCGGGGCCCCCTAGTAAAATAAAATAAATACAAATTTAACAGAAATGTAATTAAATTACGTGCTTGAAGCACTGAAATGACCAGAAACAAAATTGCTGCCGTAAAGAAATTTTTGGCTAATAACTTCTGGCAAGCGTCTAATACGGAAATGTGACTTTTGATAAACTTCATAGCTTTATTTGATTCCATAATTAATAATTTTCATTTAACCCTTTAACCTAACCACGTTAGACTAATCATGTTTTTCCGCTATGTAATATTTTAATTCAAAGATTGATTTAATATAATATTGAGATTAATGTTAATATTTTTAATTTTATAAGATAAAAAAGTATGTAAAGTACGATACAATACAAAAATATGTAAAGTATGAAATACAAATCTTCATACCAATACTTTTCACAATATTATTTTATGATCGAAACATGAATGAAAAAATCCGCAAGACACTTAACCCTTTGAGGGAAAAAACACTTCAATTCTTAAAATGGTGAAATGATTGATTGACACCAGAATTTAAAAACAAATTTGTTTCAAGATATTTAAAAGCGTTTTTTCACGTATTTGAGAAAAATGAAATTGCTATTTCAAATTACTAGCGTCAATGTGGCGTTTTGAAATTAAAATTAAGTGGGATAAATTTTATCCCAACGCCTTCAAGTGGTTTAAGGGTTAAAATGCTTTTTTGGAGTTAGTTAGCAATCTAAAACGCATATTACATGTAGAAAATTCATTAAAGTTTTCAATTTAAAAAATGGTTTTTATCTTTGCTATGTAACCCGGGAAGCCCGGGTTCGATCTACTAGTGATAATAAAAACCGGAAAAATTGGTCGATTCGTTTGCGGTTTAAAATAAAACTATTCTTTAAGTCAGTATCTTCTTGAAAATGAATTTTAAAGATAAATTTAAAAAAAATTCCGTTAGAGGGCGCCTTAAACTTCAGAGTAACCAACAACAAATTTTAACCGTTATTTTTTGTATCTAATTAAATGCTTTCCAAAACTTGTTAAATGTTTTCAAAATCTTTTAACCCCCCTCCCCCCTCGAACACAGTTCACTTTTGCGCTAATTAAACACTCGCAACGACTCAGAATTTGATCTCAAAATTTAAATCTAAGCATTTGAAAGCATTTAATGAGATTTAAAAAAATAACGGTTAAAAATAGCTGTACGCCACTCCAATGTCTAAGGCGCCCTCTATCGGCATTTTGTGAAATTTATCTTTAAAATTTATTTTCAAGAAAACACTGATTTAAAGAGTAGTTTTAGCAAAAACCGCAAACGAATTGACTAATTTTTCCGTTTTTTTTATAGTTTTCTGTTTCGTTTGAAATTTAAGCCCTCTGAACACAGTTCAGTTGGTGCTACTTAATAGAGATGGGCATTATTTTACATAACAGGATAAATATTCGTAATATTAACCCAAAACTTATTATTCAATAACAGATTACCAAAAAGTCCCTGTTAATTTTGGAACGCCTCGTATGATAAACATTTTAAAAAGAAGAAACAAATAGTAAGGCTGAAAATCCTTTTAGGAATACATATTTTTAAATTAATAAAAGTTTAGTTATATAATAAAAAATCCAATTTATAAATCTATTTGAATTCTGAGGCAAAGAGTTTCTATTACTGCAGAAAACAAAAATCCCCAACTGTTTTAAAACGCTTTTGAGACAGAGAGAGAAAAGAAAAAATTCCGAGGCACAAAAAAACCCCTATGAAATTTTCTTTTTGACGCTGTCGATCTACGATTCCAAGACATTAAAAATCCTTTTGGTCTAATCAAGAAAGTTAATTATAGGAACCATTTTCCTTTTGCATTGTCCAAGACATTAAAAATCTTTTTGGTCTAATCAAGAAAGCCAATCATAGGAAACCTTGTCCTTTTGCTATCTCAAAAGTTCACGTGATGAAATCTCCCAAAAGCTATTCGTTGTTGATTATTCTATGAATATTTAAAAACATCTGGCTTCGATTCTTCACAGAATATATTTTATCGTTTGAATTTTTTATAACGCTCACAGTTACAAAGATTAAAGCAATAGAATCAGTTTTCAGATTAACGAAAATAACATTTATTGAAAAAAAAAACACAGCTGGAATAATGAAAACTGGTTAGAATACTGAAAGTGAAATGGGGGGGGGGGGATGTGTTTTTATTCTAGAGTACGTGAAGTTAGTTAGTGACGCTTGCAGATTATTAAAAAGCAAAAAGGCAATGTCGGCCATCTTTGGTCATATTTTTAATGGGAAGGAATCTCTGCTTGAAAAATGAAATTAAAGAGATTTACGGATTTAATTGTTGATAGAAAGCTGTTTTATCGCTCGGGCACGCGACATAATCTTTCGTTGATCTAGTTAGATGGGTAAAACGGTGGCAATCTTTGAGTTTGAATATTTAAAAGGGATATTACTATGTACTCATGGTATTTGGGGAAGAAGGGGGGGTATTCTGGCGCTATGATTTTTATTTAATAAAATGTTTATTACAGTTATTTTTTTTTTATCATTATTATTTTGTCAATATTGTGTCGTTAGAAAATACGAACTGGAAAACATTATTTTTGTAATTGTATTTTCCTGAAATAAAGAAGAAAAATAGCCTGGTGAGGACACAGCCATTCGAAAAGGGATGGGAGGGGGGGGGGGCGAAAGGGGCGATCCCGACGGACTCGGAAATTTATAGGGCGCCACTTTTATACTACCAACGTCATTTTTTGGCCTGTCACAAGTTTTGGGGAGGGGATTTTAAATACGTATTTGCACATACGAAATTTGTGGGATGAATGACATTTGATTAAAAATATACAAGTTATGTTTCGTGCTCTTGTGGGATAAGCTCTGAATGTGCGTTGACAGATATTGATTCGGGGATGTCAAAATTCGAACTTCAAGTCAAGGTGCCTACGAATGAAGATCAGTTTTTTTTTTAAACAAATTGCATTGTTAAAACGGTGTTGTTTTTTATGGAGAACATTTCTGATCGTTTATAAAAAATTAATTTCTAAACCGTCAGTTTTAGAGTCATTATAACAATTGCAAAAATGCTTTAAACTTTCTTCTGCATCATATAAATATCAATTTACATTAAAATAATTATTTTTTAAATTGTTAAGAAACTACATATTTTATACAGTGTTCAGTAAGTTTCCTATAACTTTTATTTCGAAAAAGTTTTTACGTGTTTTAACAAAAAAAAAAAAAAAAAAAAAAAAAAAATGTTTTACGGGCAAAATTTACTGAGTTATGATACTTATAAATTTTCAACGAGGAAAAATGCATTTTTAGTGCAAGAAAACGGTAATAATGCGTGAAATGCAAAATATCACAACTAACTAAGTTTTTGTCTTGCAAAAATTAAAATTTTAACCCTATGTTGATTTTAAAGGCGTAGATTTATCTGAACTAAAACAGCATCTATACTTATGTATCAAAATTATTCAATCTACCTTAATTAACGGCCCTCTAATTAAAATGTCTGTTCACAGCATAGTCTAATCGATTAGTTATACGTTACAAAAATAACAGGTTGTTGAAACCTGTTACCTGTGAATGTGTGGAACGATGTAACATGTTAACTAAAATAACTATATTTCTTATCTCTAGTTCTAATACTTTTGAAAAGCCCTGTATTTGATCTGTCAAAATCTGATCTGTCATTTGATCTGTCTAAACATTTCTTTGTAAACAAAATGCAGTTCATTGTAAAAAGGCATAACGTATTTAAAAAAAAAACCCCTTTCAGTTAATTACGCTCATATTCATTAACCTTTTCGAGATCTTTTGTGTAACCCTGTATATATAAATAGTGTAAAAATTAGCATTTATAATAACCATATAATATGCATACATCTACTGAAATTAAAGCGTATATCATAATGCATTTCATCCATCCATCAACCATCATCCATAATATACAGGACTTCGGATAGAATATATTATTTGAAATCTTTTGCGTGTCCCTGTAAATGCTATGCACTGTGTATTATGCATGAAACAACTCATATTAATCCTCAGCAACGTATATCAATTTGATTAAATATGAAATCGTTTACCATAATTAAAATATGTCGCAAACAACCCCCCCCCCCCTATACTATTATCTATTGGAATTCTTTTGTGTAGCCCTGTAAATGAATAATAACTAATCTTGTAGATGCATATAAATTTGAAGATGTTTTACAGGGTGTAACATCTTTAAAATTCATTTGAAACGATTTTTCCCCATAGGCCGTAATGTAATGGAGAACTTTTGACTGTCCCTGTAAATAAACTAATCATGGCAGAAACTTCATTTTTAATAGGGTTTGTGCTTGGGTAAACGTCATTAACGTCCAAAAATTTTATGACGAGCCGAGTATATTTACGAGAGTTAGAGCGCGGACAGACGGCCATGCGGACAGACAAACCGAATGCATAAGCACTTTTCAACATTGTTGGAAAGTGCTAAAAACTAGCCTTAAAAGGAATGACTCCTAAATGATGCTGATGTGTAAGATTTCCTGAAATAAGGAATCCGGATGGACCACTCCTTCCATGAGTCGAATGCATATACCAATCTGGAAAGGGCTCCGTCTATGCATCGCGAAGCGATTCCAAGCGGGATTGCAAAGCAATACCGAACGGAATCGCGTAGCGATTACACGGGGGTTGGCGAGCGTAGCGAGAAGAGGGGCGGACCCCCTTACAGTTTAAAAGAATTGTAACTGCTCATTCAAATTATGCATGCTTGGAGCGCCGCACCCAACTTTGCCCCCCCCCCCCCAAAGGGGAACTTTTTATATTTTTATCCACAGCACTCGTGTTGCATATCTTTAGAAAGGTCTGAAACTGCCTTTTCCTATTATGGATGTCTTGTGTGCCCCCTCCGCTCTGCCCCTCAAGGGGGCACATTTTTAATTTTTTTATAACACCAATCGTGTGACACATAATTTGAAAGGTCTGCAACTGCTTATTCATATTATGGATGCATTGTGTGTTACCCCCCACTCTGCCCCCCCAGGGGGGCGCATTTTTAATTTCTTTGCAACACCAGATGTGTGACACATCATTTGAAAGGTCTGCAACTGTTTATTCATATTATGGATGCCTTGTGTGTCACCCCCACTCAGCCCCCCCCAGGGGGGCACATTTTTAATTCCTTTACAACACCAGTCGTGTGACACATCATTTGAAAGGTCTGCAACTGCTTATTCATATTATGTATGTCTTGTGTGTCTTCCCCCCTCTGCCTCCCAGGGGGGACATTTTTAATTTCTTTACAACACCAGTCGTGTGACACATCATTTGAGAGGTCTGCAACTGCTTATTCATATTATGGATGTCTTGTGTGCCACCCCCCACTCTGCCCCCCCCCAGAGGGCACATTTTTAATTTCTTTACAACACCAGTCGTGTGACACATCATTTGAAAGGTCTGCAACTGCTTATTCATATTATGGATGTCTTGTGTGTCACCCCCACTCTGTCCCACCAGGGGGGGTACATTTTTAATTTCTTTACAACACCAGTCGTGTGACACATCATTTGAAAGGCCTTCAAGTGCTTATTCATACCATGGGGTATTGGCGAGCGCAGCAAGCAGGGGCAGCCTACAACTTGGAATCGCGAAGCGATTACGCGGGGGATTGGCGAGTTAAAGAAGAAAAAATAATCACTCTGCAAAATACCAAGCCGTTTCACTTGTAATAATAGAAATTTTATTACATTTACTAGTAGCTTTCGACGACTACACTGGTCAGTGTCTCTAAAAGAATCTTTAATCAAAGGAAACACATTTAGTAAAGATTAAAAAAAAGAAAAAAAAAACACTTTAATATCTAGTCAAATATCCATAATTGTTGTCTTATCCGTAGAATCTTACATTATCCGGCTGAAAGTCGATGTTGATGACATAATAGACAAAATAGCTCAAAAATCACTAAATTACTCATGTGTAACTATTTTTTTCCGTAAGTTTGTTTAGACATTCCCGCGTCTACCAAAAACAGCTGTAGCGATTCGGCGAAATGTCCTAAAAATATGACCACTCCACTAAGCCTTCCTTGCTGGGAATTTCTAAAATAAATAAAATGCATGTTTAAGTTTGTTTTTGTAGATTAGTTTTAGTTATCCTCAAATCCATGCATCTACCTAAAATTGCTGCTGGGTATGGCGGAACGACACAAAAGCAACGTACCTCTTATTTAATAGTTTTTGAAAAAGGAAAGAAATTTGTAAAATCGCTGAAATAAATGTTTAATATTTTTAATAGGTTTGTTACGTTGAATTTTATGCTTCTACCTAAAGCTATGGCTGGGATTTGGCTAGTAATGGGAAATCCTCGGAATCTTACTATTCGATAAAAATTGCCATTGTAAAAAACACAGTCGTCGATTACTTCCAAGGATCTACAATCGACTATTAAAATTATTGCTTCTATATGCTTATAAAGTAGATTTTAATAAACACATGGCAACTATAAATAAGTGGAATTAAAAATAACAAACCGAAGGGAAGAGGCTAGAAGGAAGCTACAATAGTGGAAAAGTCATATGGTTAATCATACGGCGTACACTAGTTGCAAAATCTTGAAAAGACGCGAGTTAACATAAAAAGATAAGGGAGTTTAAGTATAAAAATAAAGAATTTTTTGGCAATTAAGCAGTAAAATCACCAAATAAATAAGAATTAAAATCACCCCTGGTGGCAAAAACAGGAAGTAAAATGATGCTAAATTGAATGAATATTTATTCATTTATTTTTCTTTTCGTAAGGTCAGTTCCACAATTTTACCATGTACTCCCCGGAAGGGGCACGGGAAATGCTTAGTAAAAATACATAGTCATAGGACTTTCCAACAACGTATCACATGAGGGATGCCGGTTAAATTTCGAAAAATGCCTCCTCCTAGGGGTAAGATGGAAGGAGAGGTCCGGGAATTGTATAATATGGAATAGTGGTGACAGAAATTACATCACATGATATATCACATGAGGAATATCGACTAAATTTAGGAAAATGCCGCTTCGTTGGAGTAAAGTGGGAGGCAAGGTCTTGCAGGTGTATAACATGGAATAGTGGTCACAGAAAATATATCACATGAGAGGTGTTGGCAAAAGTTGGAAAAGTGCCTCCCAGAATTCCAACTACGATAACCCCCGGAATAGCCCTAACCTCCTCCTCTCTTTGAATTTTTCATGCATCATAAATAATATTAATAGGAAGACTCCGTAAAAATTACGATCTAAAATCATAATAAGTATGAAAAATCATGCGTTAAGCATAAATTATGAAGCACTTTCCAACACTCCAGGAAATCTTTAACAAAACTTCTTTAATTAGGGAAATAAGGGTATATAGCCAAATATGTATTCCAATACTTTTGAACAGCCCTGTAATTGATCTATCAATTGATATACATATTATAAAATGGGAAAATTTAGTTTAGCAAGAAAAAAACTTAACATTTCTTTTTGAGCAATTTGACTAATAAAGAAGAAACATACTTGAAAACTTTTGTTCAGCCCTGTAGTTTACCTTGTACTTTTATTGCACGTCAGTAAGAAGCTAAAATACATTTTAACTAAAACACTCTTAAAACAATTGAAATCACATTGTTATAAATTATCATTATCCATGCACACAATTCTTTGCGTGCCCCTGTATATCATTTTATCTATAATCTGCAACCATTTCTTTGTAAATTGAATGCAATTCAGTGTAAATATGTATACCTTATTTAAGAACCACCTTTAAGAAATTTATGCTCATACTCAGTAACGTTGTCCAGCTCTTTTGGATAGCCCTGTATATCAACTATAACATTTATACACACCCTTATAATGTACAAAGATTTAATGAAACTTAAATACGTCTATCATAATTAAAATGTATTACATCCATCCATCAGCCATCATCGGAAACATATACAGTCCGTTGGAAGGAATATACTATTTGAAATCTTTTGTGTGTCCCTTTAAATGCAATATTCTTCATATTATGCAAGACAGTATCGTATAATTTATATTAAGCCTCAGTGACATATATCAATCTTGTTATACATGAAAATAATATATTTTAAAAATGTCGCACACTATTCTCTCCCTTACCATTATCCAATGGAATTCTTTTGTGTGGCCCTGTAAAGGAATAATAGTTATATTTTCACCGCATATTTTATAGAATGCATATTTTAGTGCACCTCTTAAATGCATGTAAATTTTAGTATGTTTGGCAGGGTGTAACATCTTTAAAACGCCTTTGAAACGATTTTTCCCCATAGGCCATAATGTAATGGAAAAATTTTGACTCTCCCTGTGTATAAACTAATCATGGTAGAAACTTCATTTTCAAAAGGGTTTGTTCTAGCGTAAACGTCAATAACGTACAAAAATTTCAGGGCAATTTGAGTATATTTACAGGTGTTAGAGCGCGGACAGACGGACAGACAAACCGAATGCATAAGCATTTTTCAAACAATGCATAAGCACTTTTCAAACTTTTGGAAAGTGTTATAAATGGTAAAATTCATTTGAAACGATTTTTCCCCATAGACCGTAATGTAATGGAAAACTTTTGACTGTGTCTGTTGGGGAGAGGGGGTTAGTGTGGACAAGGGGTTAGTGTAGACATTCAAAATAACAATTTAAATAATGTAGAAAAAATTACACAAACTGACAACAATATACTCTATACTAAGCAAAAATTTAGTTGCAAAGAATTAAAAATTTTTTGAATAGTTGCAAGAAGTTTAATTTCATGCATGAAAAGTAAAAATAAGATTTCTTTTTCATTTTTGCAGTACAAAGAATTTAAATTTAGAATCCAATAAATAAGCTGCTACTAGGACTTCCCTCAGAGGGATTAGTCTGAGCGATATTGCGGAGAATACACATTTAATAACTTGCGATAAGTAAAGAAAATGAGATGTTACCTTTAATTGGTCATTCATTGTGATAAAATATGATGAAAATAAGCATATTGAATCATAGAATTACAAAATCTTATATATAAAGCTGCATACACTTTTTTTATAAAAGAAAAGCAAACCATGCATGGATATAAAATTGGAAAAATGCAAAATGTTAAAAGTAATACAGAAAATGAAACACCAAATTTTCCTATATTGGAAATATAACTCTTTGAAATGATGTCATGAGCATAAACAGAAGCTTCGCACCGATTTGAGAAATCATAAATAACATGAACTATCATGTTTGAAGAGAATGGAGTGTATTTTATATGGTGTGAAATCCGTCCGAATAGTTTATTAGCTGCTTTTGGCCAAAAAACGTTGTCTTCACTAAATTTTAATCCGATTAAAAAAGTACCGTGATTAATTAAAATGTTATAGGCAGAGCTGCGAAGTCTCCGGCATTTTGGATACCGGTATTTTAATACAGAAAATGTTTTATTAAATTGGAACATTCTGCGGATTTAAAAAATAACTTTTTCTATAAGAAAATTCTGCTGTGCAATAGCGGGGTCTTGGCATCTCTGTAT
This sequence comes from Maratus speculifer, assembly GCA_964019185.1. NCBI lineage: Eukaryota > Metazoa > Arthropoda > Arachnida > Araneae > Salticidae > Maratus > Maratus speculifer. Next base: position 144,554,954 of record OZ025292.1, on the reverse strand, counting down.
AGGAATCTTTCGTAATCTACTTTTTAACCTTAAAAAAAGCAACGACCATTTTTCGGGTATAAAAAGTATTGCTAATTGTTCCATTTTGCATACAAGGTACTGATTGTAATATTGATACATCTATGGTGATAAATTTACAATAATTTTTCAAATCCCATTTATTTCATTAAAAATATAAATCTTTTATTCATTTAGTTTAAAATAAATGGTTTTAACTTATTTCATAATACTTTTGAAATATCACTTTTCATTGGCTATTTGGTTATCCCTTCGACCAATTTCGCCAAATTATACAAACCGCCAAACTAAAAGCCAAATTATACATGTTGACATAATTTTTATTTTAAATAACGAAAAAACAAATAATTAGAAAAATATTAATAAAAAGTTGAAATAAAAATCACTTAATGACATTTTAAACACGTGAATCGCATTTAATGTCATTGAATGTGACATTCACGATCATCCATTATTGGCATTTAATCTTATAGTTTGGCGATAATTTTTTGGTCGACGGGATAACCTAGAAGTACCGGCCATTTTTTAAAGCATTTAGAAAATGGTTGTTGTTTTCAGTCAAATATAGACTTCGGTCTGTCCGCATTTTATTTTATTATTAGTATTATTTATAAATGGTGGAGAAATATTCATACTTAATCCATAACGTACATAATATATGACTCTGTTATTACATAAGTGACCTTTTTATTATCATAAAAATTATGTTTTTACTGATTTTTGTTAACTCAATCGGAAAGATTTTGTGCTTTGAGCAATAGATGTCCGCATTTCATTTATTTATTTATTTTAACAAAATTCTTTGTATTTGGAGGAATTTTTATTTGAATAGGAAATCCTAATGTCGCTGTTAATAAAGAAGAAAGTTACAAAAAAAAAGTTACAAAACGCGTAGACGCATACTATCAAATATGGAAAAACGACGAATCCAAAAAAGACGTCATATGAAATATCATCTTTTAAAGCAAAAAAACGAGGTCTGATTATCGAGCCTACTGATTACAAAATGTGCATTACATTAAAAAAAAAAAATACTGCAAATATTGATTTTTTTTCTTTTGTGCAGTTTTGGCTTCGAAAGGTGCGCTATGTTGCAAAAAGATATAAGCGACTATGAAAACACTCTTGGTAAATGTTCATGCTCAGTTTTAACAATAAATATGGCACATATATGCCCTATACACACCTAGATACCTAATTGGTGCCAAAATGGCGTTCAGTTGCCTAACATGCTGGTTATCATATAAATGTCATAATAAATTGTTTGTTCTAAAAATATTATCATTTATTGATTGTTATTTTTTTTAATAACAGAAGATGTTTCGTTTATTCCTTTTTTTTTTCATTTTGAAATAAATAAATAACGTGTTATTATAGTATGCTATATGTATCTGCTAATCAAAACGATGTTTTCGCCTAATTGGCATAAAAAATCTTTCCAAACCCGGTGCTTATATCTCTAGTATATTATCTCAAGTATTTTATTTATGTATACTATAATTGTTTTTATATACCACTTCTTCTTCTTGTATATAAAAATAGGTAAGTGGCTCCTTTATGCAGTATAAATTGTATAAATCTTTAAAAAATAGCCCCCGTTGCCCCTTTTTTGGATCGAATTAAAAAAAAAAAAATGTCTAATTCCAGTATTGCTCTCAGGTATGCATACATATTCCAAATTTCAAAGTTGTATGCCAAGAGGAAATGGATGAAAAATGGAAAAAGATGTCACATATGCAGTAGGGTACATAATTGGCTTCAAAATGGCATTATTTTACCTGCGATGGTAACCCGGCTTTATTTATTTATTATTTGTTTATTTACTCATAAAATGTTTATTTACTTTCATTTCCTTTTTTTAATTACATAAAATATTTCTTTTTGTAGTTATTATTATTTATTATAATTTTATTTACTGTAAGTTCTTTTTGAAAATAGAAAATAATTTAAAAATGTGTATGTAAGCGTTATTTGAAAACGGAGTTTTCGCCAAATGCGGGCTTTGAAAAAAAATGCGCCAAATCTGATGCGCTTGTGGTATCCGTGCCTAAAAATTAGAGACCAGAATTGACTTCCACATACAAACAAAATATAAGTTAAAAGAAAACATGCAATAAAAATAAATATAAAGGGAAAATGATGTCATAAAACAAACTTTTTATTTAAAAACGTAATTGTTTCTCATTTTCACACGCGAAATATATAAAACATTCTTTTAGCGATCAAAAAATGCTAGTAAGACATTATCACAAAATCTCTAAATCAAAGTTTTTATGACATTTTTTTAATATAAAAAAATAACAGTTTTATTTTCCTGCATGGTTAAATTTTAAAATGTTTTATTGCATCCAATATTTCTGAGTGCGTAAATGATTACGATTTACTCCATGTACTGATTCGGTTAACTACGAAAATATCCAGCTGATGAAAATCACGCACACCAGATTTCTGTGACGTATGCAAATAAATTGTGTTTTTTTATCAGTTTTTTTAATATAACTTTTAAACTATTTGGAATTAATTTTTAAAAGTAGGTGCATTCACTAGATTACCTTCATAGGTACCTTCTGGTACAAACAGAATCAAAATCCGACTAGTACTTTTTGAGATTTGCTTGACGAAAGAATTTTTTTGATTTTTAATATCGTTACGTATCTCTGAGTATAAAGACTTCGCTTCGCTCAGACAATAACACAAGTGTGACTTGTCTTCTTCATGTCTATAACCTTCATTAAGATATTAAATTGGTTAAATAAATATAATTGAAGAATAACTTCACAGTGTTAGCATGGGGTTAGTATAGACACACTACTAGGGGTTAATGTAGACAGCATATTGTACTGCGTAATTTGTATTTTAAGTACTAAATTTATTATAATGTAAAGATTTACAGAAAGTATGTTAACTTACAAATGTAATTACTATATTAAACATCAAATAAGACTATTTTTCATATAAATAAGGATATGTATTGAAATTTTCATCAAATCATTTTCATTTCAAGCAAAAATTTGAAATTTTTTCTTTTGCTATTTTTTTTGTTTAAATTCGCCAATTTTGCATTTCTATAGGATTAACTTAGCCTTAACTTTTAAATTAATTCAATAAAATAAAATATACATTTTTTTCTATGTTTGATGGAAGCATGAGAAATATCAACCGTTACATTATTATAAACGAATCCCATCGTCACCAACTCTTAGATGTTGCAATATTATATATTTTGTTGGCAGAGTGGAAAGTGTAAATGGTTTTAGTGTCTATGATGTATTTCTGCAGAAAAAAAGATCCAGCACATAATTTTACTTTTCTTGATAAGAAAAAAAATTCCCTAATTAAAAATAGGGAATAATAGAAAAAAAATCATGCAACTTGAGATTGTTGGTGTTACTTCTTTCTCCATAAACCCTTTAGACTGTAATTTAAAATTAGAAGTTTAGATAATAAGGAATGTTTGTGAAAAAATTACTTGTCCACAGTAGCCTCCAACATATTTTGGTTTTGTCCACACTAACCCCTTGTAGGGGTTAGTGTGGACACATGGATCAACGTTAAAAACTGCCATATTTCTTATTGTTTAACTGTATTTATCATCATCTTTCCTGTATATTAATAAACAGAAAATATCACTCTTCATTTTGAAAGGGTTGCGAAATTTTAAAAATCTTCGTAGAATTTTATAAAATTAAATTAAATTTTTCTGTCCACACTAACCCCCCTCTCCCCTAAATAAATTAATCATGGTAGAAACATAATTTTCAATAGGGTTCGTGCTAGGTAAACCTAAATAACGTCCAAAAATTTCATGGCAATAAGAGTATATTTAAGAGAGTTAGAGCGCGGACAGACGGCCATCCGGCCAGACAAACCGAATGCATAAGCACTTTTCAAATTTGTTGGAAAGTGCTAATAAAAACGATACGATTTCAAAAAAGCACAATGGTATGTGCTTACACAATAATATACAACACTGATGGTATAAATTTTTGGCTTATGCACTACTTCACTTCCGGCAGATATGTATCGTTAGATTCCTCTATTACTATTCTTCCATAAAATAAAGTTTTTTTCCCTTGTGATCGATAACATATGTTTTTGTGCTGTCGGCTCTTGGACTATTTGGTGTAGGAGCCCATTTTTTAGGTGCGTTCGTAATTATATAATACGTAGCACCTATAGTGGTCGTTCAGTCCGTCCGTCTGTCTGTCCGTCTGTCCGTCTGTCCGTCGGCATATAACAACGCAAAAACTACCCAACCGAATCGTTTGAAATTTAAAATACATAATTATTACATAATTTTGTCGAGTCATTTCAAATTTTATGAAAATCGGATGCATAGATCAATTACAGGGTCAATCAAAAGTATTCCATTACATTACGGTCAATGGGGAAAAAGTTTCAAATGCATTTTAATCGTTTGAAATTTAAAATACGCAATTATTATATAATTCTGTCGAGTTATTTCAAATTTTTTGATAATCGTGTGCATAGATCAATTATAGGGGCAATCAAAAGTATTCAATTACATTATGGTCAATGGGAAAAAAGTTTCAAATATATTCTATACGTTTGAAATTTAAAATACATAATTATTACATAATTTTGTCGAGTTATTTCAAATTTTATGAAAATCGGATGCATAGATCAATTACAGGGATAATCAAAAGTATTCCGTTACATTACGGTCAATGGGTAAAAATGTTTCAAATGCATTTTAATCGTGTTACACTCATGCGAACTTAATAAAATTTATATGTAACTATAAAGTACATATTATAATATACATCTTACATAATTTGTGGTGTAAAGAACATTTGTTATTGATTTACAAGGCCACACAAAAGTATTCCATTACGTAATGGTATAAGGAGAACATTGTTTGATGAGCTTTTTAATTGTAATTCACTATTTACAATTTTATGAGATTGATATATGAAAGTAATATTTTTAAAACTTCGTTATCATACGAACGCACCTAATTTGCTACGCTTCACGTGCAATTTCCAACTTGTTAAACTATAGCACGATAATGTCTTCGAATGCACGTGATTCTAAAGGCATATACTGAATTTAGGCCAGTCAAATTGTCATAAATAGATGCAAAAATTCTGCTAGAAGATTTTATGTTTTTAAACTGTTTATGGGGATGCTAGTAACAAGAATTAATGGTTTTCCAACAAAATATCTCGAGGCTAAATTTTGTGGAGCCAAAAAACCACAAAATTTTCGGACTTTTTTCAGTTTTTTGCCTATAACTCAAAAATTATAAAATTTTTGCGTACCATATTCAATTACAAAAAGAAAGAACATTCAATTCTCTACAAATTTCACTTAAAACTGTTTTTCTAAAGCCAATATTAAGCGCGCTACAGCTTTATGAATGTGACTCTTTTTTTCTAACTTTGTGGAAAAATTGCAAAAACGAAAATTTGACACAATTTTTCATTGTTTTATCCTCTTTAATGTAACTTATTTAAATTACAGGTACTTACATGATAGCAATCATGATGAATTACAACGCTAACATTGTATAAGAATTAAGAACAGTATAACTTTTTTGTATTTAGAGCTTTAGTGGAGAACATTAATATTAAGTATTTAACTGAATGTAAGTAAAAAATACTTACAGTGACACTTTTACATCCCCTCCTTCTTGATAAATAATGTCGTCGACATTTTCGTAGTTGATCCCATTACATTTTTTTTACAAATTGACGAACATTTGAGTCTTAATTTATGAAAAGAACATGCTTTGCTGCACCCTTTTCTACAGCTACATGACACAACAGGGAGCAAGGATTCAAGTGCCGATTCTTGGCACATTTGAACTGGCTGAAAGACAACCTGTGAGCCCACCCACATCCTTCAGGAGAGATGTTGTTTCCTAGCCTAGCTTGTACCTGTTGATAACATCGGAGAAAATGATGTTGCGCAGCCTCTTGTGTTGGTGGTAGTCTTGCAAAATGAACTTTGCTTTTTTGTGGCAAATTTAGCAAATAACGGGAGCCTTAAGGTGTTCAAATTCTGTGTGGTAGCTATGCATTCAATATAGTGCAATATGGATTTTTTTCCAACCTTGATGATTTCTTGACGGGTAGAACCTATTTCATTGAATACGCAGGCTATATCTCAAAGCTAATCATGTTTTTTCGGTGTTACAAAACTTTAACTTTCTTTGCCCAAGAAGAGCGGATGTTGTATCGCATCTGCAGATTGCATGAGTGAAAAGAACATTGTTGTAATTGCATTTGAACGATATGGTTGAAAATCACTTGGTTTCGATGTTACTTCTTCCTGGCTTTTAGGAAAACTGATTTTTGTGCTGATAGCCTAAGCTCGTCATTATCACGAGAAGGTCAATGTCTTCTCCGACAATTAAATGCTTTCAATAGATTCGGCTCTTGAAATGGCTGAGGTAGAGGTCTGCACGGGCCGGGCCGCGGCCCGAAGCCCGAGCCCGGCCCGGCCCGCGGGCCGGGTTCGGGCCGATTTCCAATAATGGCATTCGGGCCGGGCCGGGCTCGGGCCTTAATTTTTTTGCTGGACGGGCCGGGCCTAACTTTTTTTTTCCGTTCGAAGCCGAGACTGATTCCATTCTTCCTAGTTTTCATGGACCAAAATAATAAGTTCCTATTGAATCTTCCTATATGAAAATCCTTTTCTCGACTTTTTATAAATCAGTAATATTTGGCTTTGTCCAAAAATGTTTGCAAAAAAGGCATATACTTTTAAGCCGTCATTATTCTTCAATTAAACATTAGAATTTATTCCTTTTAAAGAATCGTAGATTACTAGGCGTTTTAAAATAGAATTAAACACACACACACACACGCACAAAAAAAAAAAAAAAAAAAAAAAAAAAAAAAAACATGATTATGACGGAATTTTTTTTAAACTGAAAACTGAAAGTTTCTTTTAAAATGTTCATCCATGCAAAATGAATACAACAATACGGGAGAAAAAAATATATTAAACATTTACATCTGTTAAGAAAGGAATGTATTTTTTTTTTTTTTTTTTTTTTTCGTTCCTAAGCGATTTCGTCTTTGGAAATTTTACCATATACCGCTTTTTCGACTTTTTGTCTCCCTTACAGGGAATATGGATTAATAATACTAGTGATAACTGAAACATTTACATACAACAAACAGAGATTCATTTAAAAGCGTAAATATCGCAGCCTACGGCACTTCTGCATAAATGGAGATTATAAACATGAAAAAACAAGTTGGAAATTGCACGTGAAGCGTAGCAAATGAGGTGCGTTCGTACGATAACGAAGTTTTAAAAATATCACTCTCATATATCAATCTCATAAAACTGTAAATAATTACAATTAAAATGCGCACCAAACAATGTTCTCCCTATACCATTATGCAATGGAATACTTTTGTGTGGCCTTGTAAATCAATAACAAATATTCTTTGTACCACAGATTACGCAAAATGTATATTATAATATCTATTTTATAGAGGCATATCAGTTTTATTACGTTCGAATGTGTGTAACACCATTAAAATGCACTTGAAACATTTTTCCCCTTTAACCGTAATGTAACGGAATACTTTTGATTGTCCCTGTAATTGAACTACGCATCCGATTTTGATAAAATTTGAAATAACTTGACAAAATTATGTAATAATTATGTATTTAAAATTTCAAACGATTAAAATGCATTTGAAACATTTTTCGCCATTGATCGTAATGTAACGGAATCCTTTTGATTGTCCCTGTAATTGATCTATGCATCCGATTTTCTTAAAATTTGAAATGACTCGACAAAATTATGTAATAATAATATATTTTAAATTTCAAACGATTCGGTTGGGTAGTTTCTGCGTTGTTATATGCGGACGGACGGACTGAACAACAACAATAGGTGCTTCGTATATACATAATTACGAACGCACCTAAAAAGACTAATATAATTTTTTTTGGTCAGAACTCTTCCATAAGATTAAAGATCAATGTTCTGTAGAAATTCACTTGAGCCGGGCCGGGTTCGGGCCGAATTTTAAACTTTTTTCCGGACCGGGCCGAGCTCGGGCCAAAATTTTAACTTTCGGGCCGGGCCGGGTCGGGCCAATATTTTTTTCGTTCGGGCCGGGCCGGGCTCGGGCCGAAATTTTAACTTTCGGGCCGGGCCGGGTCGGGCCAATATTTCTTTCGTTCGGGCCGGGCCGGGCCCGGGCCGAAATTTTAACTTTCGGGCCGGGCTCGGGCCTGGAAATTTAGGCCCGTGCAGACCTCTAGGCTGAGGTAACTATCATGACATCAGCTTCTTCCTTTGCCTACTCAACTTGAATTCTGTTATTGTGAAATTCTTGTTTTGAAATTTTTAATTTGTTTTAAGCAATGAAATAAAGCGGCTCTTGTTTCTGTCATTGACTTCGTCAACGGATGATGCGGGTCGACGCCCTCTTTTTTCTCTACTTGTTACAGATTGATTTAGTTTTACGCGATAAAAACTATAGTAACATGCATCTGAAAGTTAGGTTCGCATCTGCAAGTCAGGTTTGTGCTGAATAAGCTCAATTACTTTTTGGGACCCTACATCCCCACGTTTTTCAGCAGCTTTCAAAAATGTAAATTTCGTTTCTAATTTCATTACTTTGTGAATCAAATTTCTCTTTGCGTAGGGCTTTTTCTATTGTTTTTCGTTGAAGTCACCGGGATTACCTTCGTGACATAAGAAGTAATTATCTTGAAGCTTGAAAGAAGTGCTTGATCTGAGGGACAAACTATAGTCTGTGTAGAATCTTCATCGCGACGAACGTATGCTGCTGTCATACTCTCATTCGCATATGTTTTTCGGCAGTCATCCTGTATTTTAACTTCCTTGCTATTTTTCAAAAAACTGATGAATATTACTTTGACGCTAAACGCTATGTTCGAAGAGCTTGGCAAGTCCTTTCTGGCTCACAACGCGAGTATCACTATTCGAAGCCGTTTGGCAAATGAAACACAATTTTGGGTAGAGTTCACTCATTTTTCATTACTGTACGTGAAGAGATGCAATAAACTTAATAGCAGCATATTAGAAGAGTATGTATTTAAAAAAGAACACTTGCATCTGAACGAAAGCGGCTCGAGAACATCACTGACCACAATCTTCCATCTGCATTCTCTTTTTTTATCCCCAGCACTCCCTTTGTAATTGTTTTCTTATAGGGTTTCTAGAATTTGTGCAACTTTTGCCTGCCTTTCTTAAAAATTTCATTTTTCATCAATCAACAGGTCTATTTAATTTTCATTGTTAGTGATGAAAAGTTTTTTTGGAATGGGAGGCGAAAAATAGGTCACTTTCTGTAAAGTTAAGAAAAGAGTGACATTTTCAAAAACCATAGCGCGCTTAGTAATGGGCTTAGAAAACATTTTTACAACAAAATTATAGAGAATTTAATGTTTTTTCTTTTTGTAATTAAGTATATTATGCAAAAAGTTTATATTTTCGAGTAATAGGCAAAATACCGAAAACATTTTTTACTTACCTTCAATTAAATAGCTAATATTAATGTTCTTTACTAAAGCTCTAAATACAAAAAAGTTATACTGTTCTTAATTTTTTTACAATGTTACCGTTGAAATTCATCGTGATTGTTATCATGCAAATACCTGTAATTTAAAAAAGTTACATTAAAAAGGATAAAATAATAAAAAATGTGTAAAATTTTCGTTTTTGAAAAATTTCCACAAAATTTGGAAAAAAGAGTCACTTTCAGAAAGCTATAGCGCGCTTAATTGGCTTCAGAAAAAAAGTTTTAGTATGAAATTTATAGAAAATTTAATGTACTTTCTTTTTGTGATTGAGTATGGTACGCAAAAAGTTTATAGTTTTTGAGTTATAAGCAAAAAAATGAAAAAAGCCCGAAAATTTTGTGGTTTTTTTGGCTCCACAAAGTTTAGCCTCGAGATATTTTGTTGGAAAACCATTAATTCTTGTTACTAGCATCCCCATAAACATTTTAAAAACATAAAATCTTCTAGCAGAATTTTTGCATCTATCGGCCCTTTTTTCTGACAATTTGACTGGCCTAATTCTACAGTGTATTAGGCCAGTTTATTAGCACTTTCCAACAATGTTGAAAAGTGCTTATGCATTCGGTTTGTCTGGCCGTCTGGCCGCGCTCTAACTCGCGTAAATATACTCGGATTGCCATGAAATTTTTGGATGTTATTTATGTTTACCCTAGCACGAACCCTATTGAAAATTAAGTTTCTACAAGGATTAATTTATTTACAGGGACAGTCAAAAGTTTTCCATTACATTACGGCCTATGAGAAAAAATCGTTTCAAATGAATCTTAACGTTTATAACACTTTCCAAAATTTTGAAAAGTGCTTATGCATTGTTTGAAAAGTGCTTATGCATTCGGTTTGTCTGTCCGTTTGTCCGCGCTCTGACACCTGTAAATATACTCAAATTGCCCTGAAATTTTTGTATGTTATTGACGTTTATCCTAGCACGAACCCTATTGAAAATGAAGTTTCTACCTGATTAGTTCATTTACAGGGAGAGTAAAATAGTTTCCATTACATTATTGCTTATGGGGGGAAAATCGTTTCAATAGCGTTTTAAAAATGTTACACCCTGTCAAACATATTAAAATTTACATGCATTTAAGAGGTGCTCTAAAATTTGCATTCTATAAAATATGCGGTGAAAATATAGCTATTATTCCTTTACATGGCCACACAAAAGAATTCCATTGGATAATGGTAAAGGCGGGGGGGGGGTAGTGTGCGACATTTAAAAAATATATTAAACTGTTTCATGCATAACAAAATTGATATATGTCACTGAGGTTTAATATAAATTATGCGATACTGTCTTGCATAATATGAAGTACATTGCATTTACAGGGACACACAAAAGATTTCAAATAGTATATTCCTTCCAACGGACTGTATATGTTTCCGAAGATGGCTGATGGATGGATGTAATATATTTTAATCATGATATACGCATTTGAGTTTCACTAAATCTTTGTACATTATAAGGATGTGTATAAATGTTATAGTTGATATACAGGGTTATCCAAAAGAGCTCGCCAATATTACTGAGTATGAGTGTAAATTACTTAAAGGTGGTTCTTATATAAGGTATGCATTTTTACGCTGAACTGCATTCAATTTACAAAGAAATGTTTGCAGAATAAAGATAAAATGATATACAGGGCCACGCAAAGAATTTTGTAAATGGATACCTATGAATGATAATTTATAACAATGTGATTTCAGTTGTTTTATGAGTGTTTTACTTTAAAATGAATTTTAGCTTCTTTCTGACGCTTAATAAAGGTACAAGGTAAACTACAGTGCTGAACAAAAGTTTTCAAGTATGTTTCCCATTTATTAGTACAAATTGCCCAAAAAGAAATTTTAAGCTTCTCTTCTCGCTAAACTAAATTTTTCCATTTTATAATATGCATATCAACTGACAGATCAAATACAGGGCTGTTCAAAAGTATTAAAATACATATTTGGCTATATACTCTTAAAAATTTCATGACGTGTTGGAAAGTGCTTTATAATCTATGCTTAACGCATGATTTTTCTTACTTGTATTTTTATAAGATAGATTGTAATTTTATCGATGCTGTTATAATTCTTGAAAGTTATAATTAGTAAGGCTAATTTATTATTATGATTTTCTTATGGTTAATGAATAATAATAATATGGCTTGGTTAAATAATTAATTAAGGAAATTTTATTTGCTCAATGAATGATTATGATATGGTCTGGTTAATTTGTTGCTCAGAAAACTGTTGGTGTCAGAACCGCTGTTGGTGTTTGGATCTTCAGCAGCACGATACAAATCTGAAAGAGCCTGGATTCTTTCATTGAGTTTTTTCATTTCTGAGCAACAGCATGCCAGTTTCATATATATTCAAAATAAATTTGTGATAGATAATGGAGTATCTGTGTTGTTTCTTTCCATCTTTGCCCGTTTCGTTATTATTCAGGAAATATGATGAAAATTTCCGATTTTTAACGAAAAATGCCCTTTTGCCGTAAAAGGGGACTTTTTCTGTGAAATTCAGGAAAAAAAATATCAACAATTTCAATCAGTGATGTTTTTAAACAGTGTAAATCTATATACATATTACCTTTATATTCAGATGAGCATTCGATGCGCAATTTTATTTTTATATATAAACCAAACTGCATAAAAAATATTCTGAATTTTAATTGATAATTAATGAGCATGATGCATTTTGAAAAGTTCTTTATAACGCTTAAAATATTCAGGAAAAATCTTTATTTCTCTCCTTTTTTTTTTTCTTTTCTTTTTTTTTTTCTTTTTTTTCTTTTTTTTTTTTTTTGGTGATAAATATATGCTATACTTAATATAGTGTGCCCTTGAATAGTAAAATACAATTAAAAAAAAGCGTTTGGAGGTCCCTTCTTCCCTTAAGCGGAGATGCAATATCTGTACTTTGTATACAAAATGTCATTATCATATAAAACGTACAGCTTAAGTCACGCAATTGTATATAGTAATTGGTAAGATTCTCAGTTGCTATAGAAACGGATTTAGAAGAACAATTCCAGTGAACGAAGAAATGGCGAGAAGTAAGTATCTATTTTATATCCTACTGGTTTTTTTTTAATCATTTACTCTTCATATTTAAGTGTATTTATTCGAAAATAAATTGTAACGTAAGTATTACCTATTAATATTTAAAAAAAAAATTGTAATTCGTACGAAGTTTCAAAACAACGTAAGTTATCAAACAGTTTATCAGAATGTGTATCTTTTAAGCTATTGAAGAAGAAGGTGACTTAACTCTTTTATGCTAGCTTTTTAAAAAATATCGAGCATCTATCTAATGCATTGAGAAGATGTGAAGATACATCAGATATATTTTGCCTACCAGTCATTCGTAGCATAGGGTAAATCTTGCAATCGTTTCTAAAATCAAAAGAAAAAAAAATGGCGGATTTTACGTCTCAAACATTAAATATTCCGAAAAACATATATTTAGAAAAAAAATTGCCATCTGTCTGTCTATAAATGCTCTATCTTTCGACCAAATTGTGATAGAAACTTAAAATTTGATATGTGCATAGCTTGTAATAATGGGAAAAAGCCTATTGAATACCTCGATTATCCGGAACTATTTATTTTGAACTCTCGAAATATTCGTTCCGATAAAAAGGTATATAAATTTTTTCGATTTTTTAAAATTTTAAATAGTGGTTGTAAAAGACAATAAAAAATATAAATTTTGAATAAAGAATGAAAGCGATCGGATAGTTAGTTGTCGAGATATTTATAATATTATTTTCTACACTCTTCGATTTTTTATGACCCTGTATTTCATTCAAGTTTCAATTCAAATATACTCTTTAATTGGAAATGAGACACTTCATCCGAGTCAGTAAGCTAGTTAATAGGTTTATCATTTTTGGAGTGATAAGGATGTTTCTTTCACTACTTGATTTATGCGTCAACCAAAAAACTACCGCTAATCTATAAGATTAAATGTTAATAATGGCTTGTCGTAAATGCCACATGCTCTTGAAGTGTGTTTGTGTATCATAATTAATTTTTAATTTGACGTTTTATTTGTATTTTTAGCCTCCGATGCTATTTCTTTCAGACAAGCTAAAAAAGTCGTGTCATCAGCCCTGAATTTACTACTGAACCGATTTTGATAATTATTTTTTTTTAATGAAAGCTATTTATTTGTAGTTGTGCCCATTTTAGCTATTTTTTAATTTATTTCCATTTTTATATTTTATTTTTAATTTTAAATGCTTTTTTACGATATTTCTTCAAAATGGTGGCAACTTAGTTTAGCTTTTCTCTCGATAATAAAAATTTATTTTCCATTATTACTTTCCACGAGTCAGAAACTTTATTTCATCAGTGAACATGTCCTCGCATTTAAAAGAAAAAAGTTATTTGTTTTCGTAAAATTTAACCACAATAAAATGATTGCATATAATTATGCACTAATTGAGGTAAAAAAATATATTTACTGAGAAATAATATTAATAATGCAAAAAAAAAAAAAATAACAGAAAATAATTTATGATAAAAATTAATGTCTAAAGCAAAGAAAGAAATATTTCAAATGAGGAAAATGATGGCATTCAGCAACCAGATAAAATGAATTTACAATATTATTACGGACGCCTTTTTCATATTACTAATAACAGTAACTTTTAAAAAACTTTTGAAGAGAAAATGACGTCACTATTTAAAACATCGCATTTTTACTCATAACGATATTACATTTCAATATTTCTTTTTATTATGGACACTGAGATTGAGATTTTACTTTCAGATGACTTCAGTTAGTAAAAATAATGTCATAGTAAAAACAATTTTTTTTTTTTTTTTTTTTTTAAATAAATCTATTTTTCTATAGTGCATATAAAATCAAATTTCTGGATTTCGCCGGCACTCAGATTACAATTTTAACTGAAGATGTGCAAATATTTGCATGCAAAATTGTAACTGGAAAACTTGACATTAAGTTTGGGAATATATTTACTAGGACTTCCCTCAGAGGGATTAGTCTGAGCGATATTGCTGAGAATACATATTTAATAACTTGCGATAAGTAAAGAAAATGAGATGTTACCTTTAATTGGTCATTCATTGTGATAAAATATGATGAAAATAAGCATATTGAATCATAGAATTACAAAATCTTATATATAAAGTTGCATATACTATTTTTATGAAAGAAAGCAAACCATGCATGGATATAAAATTGGAAATATGCAAAATGTTAAAAGTACAACAGAAAATAATACACCAAATTTTCCCATATTGGAAATATAACTCTTTGAAATGATGTCATGAGCATAAACAGAAGCTTTCGCACCTATTTGCGAAACTATAAGTCACATAAACTATTATGTTTGAAGAGAATGGAGTGTATTTTATATAGTGTGAAATCCGTCCGAATAGTTTATAATGTTGAATATCTGTTTTCCACGGATGCAATGAGGTTGTCGATAAGCGTTAAGGAATCCTTTTTTAAAAATTTGTCCTAAACGAGCACTTACATCTTATAAGTTACTATAATGCCAAAGTTATAGTTTCTGACCCCAACAGTATCCTGGAAATTGCAATATTCTCAAAAAATTGGGTTTAAAAATTTTTTTAGAAAAAAAATGTTTAATTTGTGAAATTAAATTGTCGAATGTTTTAGAAATCGTTCATAACGAGAATATTATATCTTAAAAGTTGCCACCAAAAAAAAAAAAAAAAAAAATTAGTCATATCAGCATAAAAGAATTCTCAATTTTAGAGCATTTTTTACTCGTGTATTGATGGTGATTATTGTTCCTACGCAAAATATAGTATATTTTGCAGCAAAGATGGTTACCAACATTTTTTGCCCACATTATTTTTTAAATCGGCTAGGTACTCCCATTGATAACAAAAAACACACAAACGTGTTAATGCTTTATAGCATAGAAATAAAGAATCAAAAACTATTTATCTCCTATTATATACACATAAATTATCTAATTAGTGCTAGCAGATGCATTTTTAAATATACACAGATCAATATAATGCTTCATTTTTCTTTTATTAGTATTTCTTAGTATTCATTTTTCATTTATTTGTATTATTCAGTAAAAAACTCACTTTCTTAATCCCGAATTACGTCAAACTTTTTATAAAAGCGCCTAAGTCCATTTAACAGCGAAGTATTGTGAAGAGTATTAAATACAAGGTAGTAAGACACTTAGCCAAACGAAAGTAATAAATCGCCAAATATTGTTCTTTTCGCCCTCTCTCGAAATGCATTTTTTCCGTACATTTAAAAAACACGATTTTGAGTCATCTTATTTAAAATTCAAATAAATAAATAAGAGGAAGCAATAATAGCATAAGTCAAAAAATTTTATTTCAGCATCAAGGAATTGTATCGTAGTTACGCATGTGGAAAAAAGCTGCATTTGGCCAAAAAACGTTGTCTTCAATAAATTTGAATCCGATTAAAAAAAGTACCGTGATTAATTAAAATGTTATAGGCAGAGCTTTTAATTCTCCGGCATTTTGGATACCGGTATTTTAATACAGAAAATGTTTTATTAAATTGGAACATTCTGCTGATTTAAAAAATAACTTTTTCCATAAGAAAATTCTGCTGTTCAATAAGCGGGGGCTTGGCATCTCTGTATAGGAATATTTCGTAATCTGCTTTTTAACCTTAAAAAAAAGCAACGACCATTTTTCGGGTACAAAAAGTATTGCTAATTGTTCCATTTTGCATACAAAGTACTGATTGTAATATTGATACATCTATGGTGATAAATTTCCAATAATTTTTCAAATCCCATTTATTTCATTAAAAATATAAATCTTTTATTCATTTAGTTTAAAATAAATGGTTTTTAACTAATTTCATAATACTTTTGAAATATCACTTTTCATTGGCCATTTTTTAAAAGCATTTAGAAAATGGTTGTTGTTTTCAGTCAAATATAGACTTTGGTCTGTCCGCATTTTATTTTATTATTATTATTATTTATAAATATTGAAGAAATATTCATACTGAATCCATAACGTACATAATATATCATACTGTTATTACATAAGTCACCTTTTTATTATCATAAAAATTATGTTTTTACTGATTTTTATTAACTCAATAGGAAAAATTTTGTGCTTTGAGCAATAGATGTCTGCATTTCATTTGATTATTTATTTTAACAAAATTCTTTGTAGTTAGAAGAATTTTTATTTAAATAGGAAATCCAAATGTCGCTGTTAATAAAGAAGAAAGTTACAAAACGAGTAGACGCATACTATCAAATAGGGAAAACGACAAATCCAAAAAAGACGTCGTATGAAACATCTTTTAAAGCAAGAAAAAAACGAGGTCTGATTATCGAGCCTACTGATTACAAAATATGCATTACATTAAAAAAAAAAAAAAAAAAAAAAAAAAAAAAAAAAAAAAACTGCAAATATTGTTAAAAAAAAAACACTGCATATATTGTTTTTTTTCTTTTGTGCATTTTTGGCTTAGAAAGGTGCGCTATGTTCCAAAAAGATATAAGCGACTATGAAAACACACTTGGTAAACGTTCATGCTCAGTTTTACAAATAAATATGGCACATATATGCCCTATACACACCGAGGTACCTAATTGGTGCCAAAATGGCGTTCAATTGCCTAACATGCTGGTTATCAAATAAATTATTTGTTCTAAAAATATTGTCATTTATTGATTGTTATTATTATTTTTTAATAACAGAAAATGTTTCGTTTATTCCTTTTTTTTCATTTTAAAATAAATAAATAACGCTTTATGTATCTGGTAATCAAAACGATGTTTCCGCTTAGTTGGCATAAAAAATCTCGCCAAACCCGGTGTTTATATCTCTAGTACATTATCTCAAGTATTTTATTTATGTATACTATAGTTGTTTTTACATACCACTTACTTCTTCTTGTATATAAAAATAGGTAAGTAGCTCCTTTATGCAGTATAAATTGTATAAATCTTTAAAAAATAGCCCCCGTTGCCCCTTTTTCGATCGAAAAAAAAAAAAAAATCAATGTCTAATTCCATTATTGCTCCCAGGTATGCATACATATTCCAAATTTCAAAGTTGTATGCCAACAGGAAATGTATGAAAAATGGGAAAAGATGTCACATGTGGGTACATAATTGGCGTCAAAATGGCATTATTTTACTGAGATGGTAACTCGGCTTTATTTATTTATTATTTGTTTATTTACTCATAAAATGTTTATTTACTTTCATTTCCTTTTTTAATTATATAAAATATTTCTTTTTATAGTTATTAATTATTGTTTTTTTTTTTTTTTGAAAATAGAAAATAAGGTACTTCTAGGTTATCCCGTCGACCAATTTTGCCAAATTATACAAATCGCCAAACTAATAGCCAAATTATACATGTTGACATAATTTTTATTTTACATAACGGAAAAACAAATAATTAGTAGAATATTAATAAAAAATATTAATAAAAAGTCGAAATAAAAATCACTTAATGACATTTTAAACACACGAATCGCATTTAATGTCATTGAATGTGACATTCACGATCATCCATTATTGGCATTTAATCTTATAATTTGGCGATAATTTTTTGGTCGACAGGATAATCTAGAAGTACCGAAAATAATTTAAAAATGTGTATGTAAGCGTTATTTGAAAACCGAGTTTTCGCCAAATGGGCTTTGAAAAAAATTGCGCCAAATCTGATGCACTTGTGGTATCCGTGCCAAAAAATTAGTGACCAGAATTGACTTCCACACACAAACAAAATATAAGTTAAAAGAAAACATGCAATAAAAATAAATATAAAGGGAAAATGATGTCATAAAAGAAACTTTTTTATTTAAAAACGTAATTGTTTCTAATTTTCACACGCGAAATATATAAAACATTCTTTTAGCTATCAAAAAATGCTATTAAGAGATTATCACAAAATCTCAAATCAAAGTTTTTATGACATTTTTTTAATATAACAAAATAACAGTTTTGTTTTCCTGCATGATTAAATTTTAAAATGTTTTATTGCATTCAATATTTCTGAGTGCGTAAATGATTACTATTTACTCCATGTACTGATTCGGTAATCTACGAAAATATCCAGCGGTGAAAATCACGCACACCAAATTTCCGTGACGTATGCAAATAAATTGTGCTTTTTATCAGTTTTTTTAATATAACTTTTAAACTATTTGGAACTAATTTTTCGTAGGTGGTGCATTCACCAGATTACCTTCATAGGTACCTATTGGTACAAACAGAATCGAAATCCGACAAGTACTTTTTGAGATTTGCTTGACGAAAGAATATTTTTGACTTTTAATATCGTTACGTACTCTGAGTATAAGACTTCGCTTCGCTCAGACAATTATATATTGATTCAATAATGTAATTACTTTTGCTTTTTTTTTTTTTTTTTTTTTTTTTTTTAAGCCAAATCGATCGGGTCTGTTAAACATTTCATTCATCGAATTCGACGGGATTCCACTCGTTTTATTGTTAAAATGCATTTCCTTTTTCTCAGAGTCTATAAAAAAGCGTTTAAACTAAAGAAAAAACTCGTTTTTGACGAATCTAGTCAATGAAGAAATAGCACGTCAAATTGTATCTCTTTATTATTCTGCAATTCCAGAATCTCAGAGAGAAATTGCTCATCAACTGGGTATTTCACGCTGTTCTGTTTGCTATTATATTGATAAACACAAGAAAAATGAAGTTAGTTCGTTGCATTCTAAACGGGGGTCGCCCTTCTAAAAAACCTCTATCGATTTTATTTTATTTTATTTATTTATTTATTTTTCTAATCGGAGGTGAAACTGAATTCTGCAATGGCAGTATCTACATTCAACTTGTTATTAATCTTTTATTAATTCTTTTATTCTTTCGTAATATAAAATAAAAATTATGCTAATATGTATAATTAACGACTTGTTTGGCGATTTATATAATTAGTCGAAATGAGTCGATTGAATAATCAAGTAGTACCCGCAATTCCGTTATATGTATTGAAAATATTCAAATATACGTTTAAATTTTATTTTCGGATTGCAATGCATTTAGTAAATAAGAATTGAATATTTCCAGTTGAGCGAAAAATTGCCGAGGCCGGGGATCGAACCCGGATACTTGGCTTACAAGGCCAATGCTTTGCCTGTTAAGCTATCTGGGCGATAGCCTGCTGGGATTTTTCACTCAGATAATCTTATTGGTCGTAACATCTGGTCTGTCATTTGAAACAGCTCGCAGAATAAACCGCAGGTAATGGAACTCCACATAACGATGGATACGTAGATATACGATTATTTTTTAACACAATCAAACTGATTGGTTAAGTTATCATACGAATTGAATATTTCCTGCTGAGTGAAAAATTGCCCAGGCCGGGGATCGAACCCGGCTTACAAGGCCAATGCTTTACCTGTTAAGCTATCTGGGCGATAGCCGGCTGGGATTTTTCGCTCAGATAACCTTATTGGTCGTAACATCAAGCCAAGTATCCGGGTTCGATCCCCGGCCTGGGCAATTTTTCGCTCAGCTGGAAATATTCAATTCATATGATTACTTTACCAATCAGTTTGATTGTGTTAAAAATAATAGTACATTTAGTAAATAGTTTACCCGTGTTTTATTGTCATATTTTATACTATGCAGTAATTGACCCGCCCGTTGCCCGGGTCCGTGATAATAATATTAAACGAACCTGAAATTTGTATGATTTTATCTCTAATTCGAAATTAGGTGGAAATACATTATCTAAAATGCTTGGCCACGGACTGTGTGAAAAATTGATTAGGAAAAAACAAACGAACAACTAATGTTTAGCTGTAAAAATACTCAAAATGACTGCAATGGGAAACGGGGGAGAGAATATATGTACAAATATATGTCAACAATAGCGTGATTTTCCTGTTAAAATGATGATATTTATACGCAAAAATCACTGTTATGTTACGTAACAAATTATTTTTTTCACATAGAAATCATAAGTGAAATATTTTGAATTTCAAACTAATTATATCACTCTTAAACCGATTATGCCGTAAATGAAATCGATACTCGATGATTAGCTTAAAGTTTAGTATACAGCATTTCAGAGCCATTGTACAAAATTAAGTAGATGTTTTTGATTAAATCATGCGTAATGTTCACCCTGTGGATAAAAGCCTAACCGTAAAATGCTAATCGTTATCTAATTGTAACGTAACCATAAATTTTCTGTAACTTAACTACAAATTAACCGTAATCTAACCGCAACTTAAATATAACATAAATGTAACATAGCCGTCACCTTTTCGTAACCTATTCGTAACCTAACTGCAACTTAACCTTAACCTAACTCTAACCTAACTGGAAATTAAATATAACCTAAAACTAACCGTAACGTAATTGCAATCTAATCTCAACATAATTCTAAACTAAATGTAATCTAACCATAACCTAATTATAACTTAGCTATGTCCAAAATATCTGAGCAATGCATCTAACTTAATAATATCCAATGCATCTGAGGAAACTACTCCAATAGTGTAATAATGAAAAAAATCTAAATAAATAGCAATGAAAAGGCATATTTTAACAAGTTTTTAGACTCATAAATTATTTGCCCTCGGCTCTCCGTTATCAATATATAAAGTTTTAAAGTTTTCAAAATCATAGCAAACGCGGTAGCGTTTGGTATAATATGTTTAAGAAATAGAAAGTGCAAACAACTATCTAAAATTTCTGGTGAACCAGTTCAGATACGGCAATGAATTTTTTTTTTAAAGATAGAACTCGACGAGACGAATAAAATGATAGCATTCAAAAAATTACTGCAGCTTAGAATAGTTTTTTATTTAATTTTAAAAGAAAAAATTAAGGCAAAAAATTCAACTAAGTCTAGCTAACGTTTCCGTCGGTGGATTAACTTCGCTTTTGGTTTATTTTAATCTTCATGGTTAAACTTAAAAGTTTTTTTTTTTCATCTTTGTATGTTTGACGGTCGCTGAGAAAATCGAATTTTTGTCTGAAATTTCTAGCTGAACATAGTCTTTTTCTTATATTTGTTACTTCTTGTAATTTTTGCACGTAAGTTTAAATGAATTTAAAAATTGCTATGTAACATAAATAAATAGATTAGATAAATCACGTGAAAAAAAATACTTATTTGTTGTTATTTTCATGTATCATATTCACTATCTATTTTGACGAGCGAAGTGAAATATTTTTTTTATTTATTAAATTCTCATTTATTTAAGTTAAAAGCCGCCTCTGGCAAAAAGTTTAGTCTCTCTTAAATTTATGCTAGCCATTGTAATATGATACTTTTATTCATAATTTTATTTACTTGCTTATCTGAAGGTCCATATGATGAAATCAACAAATTTAGGCGATCAGGGCAAGATTTTTCGGAAAAGTTCATTATCCTATTTTGGTTGGTGTGTTTGGCGAATAAATCAAAAATGGCGCCGGAAGACCGAATAGCAAATTTTTTTAACCGCTAAAGCGGCGTAATTGTTGAAAGTAGATTATTATTTCTTTTGTGTTGTTGGCAACAACATGGTTTTGTTTTGATGGAATAAAAATGCCTTTTTTAAAAGTTGGCTGGTTAATGCGTACGTTAAGTTTAAGTTTGAAATATTAAAGTAAATAAACTTAATTTTAATGGAGTCAGATAAAACAATTTGATAAATAAGTAAAGTACGACTGAATGAATTAATATTCGGGGAGATACTACCGACATTACTGGTGACACCAAAGACGTGATATTTAAAAAGGTACTGTTTTACTATATTTCATTTAATGAATATGGATCTATTAATCAAAAAGCGCTCTCCTGTTAGAGCTAATTTTTCTAAAACTTACAACGCATTAACGAATTTACTAAAAGAAGATCCTAAGGAGGAAAATGTTAAATCTACATTTGCTAGCTTAAAAAGAATTTACAATCGCTTGGTACATTTAGACAACGAGATAAGTAATAACATGTTAGAAAAATGCGATATGGCAGAGTACGAAGCCGAATACAGCACCACAGAAGAATATAATGAAAAAATGGATAAAGTTAGCGTGAGTGTAGAAATTTATTTAGAGAAAGATTTAAAATCGCAGCATGCGAATTCAGTAACTACCTCGCCTGTAACGGAAAAGAAATTAAAATTACCAAAAATAGAGTTGATAAAATTTAGTTTAAATATTAAAATTTGGTTCGCTTTTTGGAGCCAATTCAAAAGAATTCATGAAGATAATGATATTGAAAATGAAGATAAATTTCAATATTTAATTCAGTGCATAAGTGAAGGTACAAGAGCTCGCAAAATAATTGATAGTTTTCCACCGACTAGCGAAAATTATAAAAAGGCCATCGAAAGTTTAAAATCGCGATTTGGGCGCGATGAACTGTTAATTGAGTTTTATGTCAGACAACTTCTTAAACTTGTTGTTCAAAACTCTACAGAATCTAAAAATAGAATGAACACTAGTAACTTGTATGATAGGCTAGAATCTTATTTAAGAGCTCTAGAATCGATAGGCTTAACCTCAGATAAATATTCTGCAATGCTTTTTCCACTTGTGGAATCCTGTATTCCGGAAGAAGAGCTATTCAGAGTATGGTTAAGAAATCCGTGCAATATTACGGCCAATTCTTCAAATAATGTTTACGGCGAAAATTTGAAAAATTTATTATCCTTTTTGAAAACGGAAGTTGAAAGTGACGAACGAATTTGCTTGGCAAAATCTAGTTTTATAAATGACTATCTTCAACGGAGAGAAATATCGCAGCATTTTGCGCCGCCCACTACTAGTGATTTATTTTCAGGAACCATTGATAAAAAAAAAGTAAACAATTCTTGCATTTTTTGTGACAAGTTACACAATAGTAAAGAATGCTTTAATGCTCAAGAGCTTAATTTGGCACAAAAACACGAAATTTTACGAAGAAAAAAATGCTGTTTCCTTTGTTTTAAAATCGGGCATCGTTCGAAATTTTGCAAAACTAACGTGAAATGTGTTTTATGTAATAAAAGACATTTAGTTTTGATGTGTCCTGAATTGCCAGCTAACAAATTGACTGAAATTCAACCGACTGAACATCACTCTGATTCTGCCGCTTCAGACGTCAGTTTGTCGAGTGTACCAGAGAAAGTGTTACTTCAAACACTGGTAGTTAGATTGAAGTCAAAAGGTAAAGAACGTCAAGCCCGAGTATTGATTGACAGCGGTTCTCAGAATTCGTATATTTTACAAAGTACTGCTGAAAATTTGGGTCTGAATCCAATAGAAAGAAAAAGTTTAAGACATTCATTGTTTGGTGAATTTAAAACTGAAGAAAATAATCACAATCTTTTCAAAGTAAAACTTGAAGCACTCAATGGAAAAATTTTCTGTGATATAGAGGTGCTGGATCAACCAACAATCTGTAGTAAAATTCCTACACTGTAAAAAATAAAGAGTTATCACATTTACTTCGGTTGTATGAGATGTGAAATAAGGTGTAAATATATTATTTTTTGAGTGCCAATACCAAAATAAATGTTACGCTACACTTTGAATGACCTATTACACCTCAAAAAAAATAGGCGTTCTGAATCACTGGAAATAGTTATAATTCGCTCTTTGAAAGACTTTATTGAATTCATCAACACAACGGCAGGTGTTTTTTTAATCCAGCGACAGCAAGTCGGTGATTATGTAATCCAGGGCGGGGGCTGGGATTATTGGATATGCAAAATGGCGCAGTGGTTGAAACATTCTGTTGTGTTCCGTGAAAAATGTTCTGTGAAATTCAATTATATTTCGCAGTAATAATGAATGATTAAAAAATTGCTGACATAGCTCATATTAAAAACTTTTATCGACTTACAGCTGTGATTTTTTTAATTAGTTTGGACAGTTTAAGAAATCAGAAATAATCTATTCTATGATGAATTAGAGTCTATTCTATGATAGCCGTAACATAAACAGTTGCAACACAGTGTTGTTGCTTTGGATTTTTTTTTTTTTTGGATTTTTTTCAAATAAGTAAGTGACGTTTATTTTCTTTCTGTTTTGTATACAATAACTCTTAATTCTCTGTAAAAGCTTGTATTTGTGTTATATTTGTTGTACGTATATATATATGTATATATATATATATATAAATGCATGATACTTGCAAAATGTGATTTTCCAGTCTAGCTATTTCGATATTTTAAAAATGAAAATTAATAATAAAAGAAGTCGTAAAATTGCCACTTTCCTACAGAGCTTTGAAATGTTTAGTTTTGATTTTATAGTGTTTTACCGCTTTAAATTCCTCATAACTTGAACTAACACGAAATTAAATAAACATAGTGTTATATCTTATTTTAAACATTCATTTTTTCAATTTACATTTGTATTTTGATGTGTTTTTAGATTATTAGAAGCAAAAATTCCATTATTTTTATTTCTTTTTTTTTTCTTTTTTTTAAAATATGTTGATACTGAAAGAGTTAAAGAGATTGTCATTATTAATTATGTCATTAAGACGTGTCATTCATAATTATTTTAATTTATGGCTGTGTTAAATTTAAAATGTAATCTTTAAATTATTTTTTATTTTGCTGTTAAAATCATGTAAATATTAGAAAATTTCTTTTTTTACCATCTACTTATTTAGTGTACTTTAATAAATGGTAGCAAAAGAAAAAATAATTAAAAAATTACATTTCAAATTTAATACAGCCATAATTTAAAAAAATAGCTTCACGCAAAGAGTGTGCTAAACTTCCCTTTAATTGAGACAATTTATTATAACGTACATTTTAAGCATATTACTTACTTTACACCCAAAATGATGGCAACTAAGTTGCCACTACAAATGGTGTTTGTTTATATCATTTGATAGTTGGTGGCTCATTACACCAATTTACAAGTGGTATTTCATTACACCACTTGGGGTGGCAACTTAGTTGCCACCCTTTTTGGTGTAAAGTAAGGGAGTTTTCTTTTTTTACAGTGTAGGCTTAAAAAAGGATCGTGGAATAAGGAATTAAAAGAAAAGAAAATATGGATTGGGGATTATGGAAAAGGTTGTCCTGATATAGAATTATTGATAGGAGCAGATTTTTGTGGTAAACTATTTACCGGAAACATGCATAAACTCAAATGTTGCTTAGTTGCATACGAAACGTTTTTAGGTTGGCTTATCATGGGCAAAGTGCCTGGAGAAAAATTTGACTGCTCTTTACCTAATGTAATAACTTCATTGTTCACAAAAGATGCATCAGTAGCAAATCTTATAGAAAACAGATATATCTATACTAATAAAAGAACAGAACGCCCTGTCTGTCTGTGTGTGTATCTGTGTGTGTGTCTGTGTGTGTGTCTGCGATGGCTAGCAAAATCTACGGGACGTACGAAGTTCAAAATTTTTATGAGAGTAGCCCAATATCTCTCTTGATGCACCTGAAGCTCACAATTTCAAAATTCTATTTATTAACGGAGTTATTAATTAAATTCCAAAGCTCACTCTCATAAAAAATCGCCTTTTTTTTACTTTTTTTACTTCCATTTTCTTATGGTTGGTTGGTTGCATAAAATTTTCGCAGAAATAATTAAAAAAGCTGGGATAGACCTTTAAAATTCATAGACTGGCAAACTGTCAGTTTAAATGAGGATTTTTTTATCACAGCCGCTGTAAGCCATGGAGGAAAAAAGATAGGTGGAGGTGAAGCAATCCGAAAAAAAAAAAGGTTTGCAATATGAAACCATTTATCGCTGAAATTTTAATGTCTCAAACAAAAGCACGAGGAAGGAATTTTGTATTAATAAGACGAATTGAAAGAATTTAATTACAGCTAAAGCATATTTTACGAAGAAATAGTAATTTATTAAAACGTTTATTTTCTATTATATTATTTATTAAAATAAATGTTTGCTTTTAAAATAATAGAAATTGGAAAATTAGAAATAATTAAATGTCAAAATAAAATTAAATAAAATATTGAAAACCTTTGATTTGAACTAAAAAATGTATTACTAAAAGTTTTCTTTTTTTTTTTCAGAACTTTTTAATTCTTCATAACTTAGATGAAAAATGTTTATGATTTAACAACATATTAATAATTCCATGTCAATATATAAAATATATTGATGAAAACTTTCTTTTAAAATCATGCATGAAATTTCCGTGAACATGAACTAGATCCGAACCTAAAAATTCTGTTTGAAAAAATACCTGAAATTTGAATCGAACCAAATCTGAACTTGACAAAAATATTCCTAAGAACATTAACCGGATCCGAACCTAAAAAAATTCTTTGAAAAAAATCTCAAAATCTGAAATGAACTAAATCTGAATTTGACAAAAATATTCCATTCAAGCATGTTCTTATGTTACACGCAAATTACACGCAAGAGAACCCGGACCCAAAAATTGCATTTGAAAAAAAAAGCCGACATCTGAATTAAACCAAATCTGAACTTGACAAAAATATTCAAGTGAAGCATGTCTTTATTCGAATCAGACAGAGAAATTTCCGTAGACACGCAGGATGACCTGAACCCAAAAATTCCATTTGAAAAAAACGCCGAAATCTGAATTGAACCAAATCTGTTCCCGACAAAAATATTTCACAGAACCATAACTGAATACGAGCAAGACAAAATAATTTCCATGGACCTGAATCCGACACGAACATTTTAAATCGAATTTCAAAAAATACCTGAAATCTGAATCGAACCAAATCTGAACCCGACGAAAATATTCTAATGAATCATAACCAAGATCCGAACAAGACAAAATGATTTCCATGGACATGAACCCAATATATGGTTAGGTAACATTTGGGTTGCAATTAGGTTGCAATTGCATTAAGGTAAGTCTTTGATTTTATTTAATTTCACGTTAGGTTACAGTTAGATCACGCTTAATTTAAAGTTAGGTTAAAGTTAAATTGCATTTATGTTATAGTTAGAATAAGGATAGGTTGCAATAAAGTGACGGCTAGGTTACATTTATGTTATATTTAAGTTACGGTAGGGTACTGTTAAATCGTAGTTAGGTTACACACAGGTTATTGTTACGGTACAAAAGTTTACAGTTAGAAATTTGTCCACAGATTGAACATTACCCATATTCTGATTAAAAATATGCACTTCCTTTTGTTAAGTGGGTCTGAAATTATAATACTATATACCAACCTTTTATCATCGACTATCGATTTCATTCACGGTATAGTTGGATTTAAGAGTGATATAATTAGTTTGAAATTCAAAATATTTCACTTGGGACTTCTATATATATATATATATATATATATATATATATATATATATATATATATATATATATATATATATATATATATATATAAAAAATAAAAAAAATAAAATAAAATAAAATTAGTTACGTGACCTAACAGTGATTTTTACGGGTAAATATCAACACTCTAACACGAAAATAACGCAATCGTTGGATACATGTTCCCTCCCGTGTTTCTTATTGCTCATTTTAAGTATTTTTAGAGCTTAAAATTAGTTCTTTTTTAAAACGATTTTTCTCTCACTCAGCTGCCACGTATTTCAGACAATGCATTTCTGAATGCTTCGAGCTAATGATAAAATCATACAAATTTCAAGTTCGTTTAATATTGTTAATACGGACCCGAGCAACGCCGGGCGGGTCAGCTAGTAGTTTCTAAAGATAGAGTTCAAAATTCCGAAAGAAATTACCGTGAAAATAAGTATGTCGATTCTAAAGATAAAGATCAAAATCCAGAGAAAAAATACAGAGAAAATAAGTATGCAAACTCTAAAGACAGAGACCAAAATCCAGGCAGAAATTACAGGGATTATATCGATAGATCTCAGTATCCAGTAAAAGATTTCAAAGCGAATTCTACAACAAAGATTAGACCTGTATTTGATACTTCAAGGGATGAAAAGGGCTACCCGTCATTGAATGATTGTCATGAAAAAGGACCAAATTTTTAAGAAGTTCCGTTTTCTCCATCTTTGTTTATTCAAGATATTCGAACGGTGGGAGTTCTCGATTTGGATCATTTGGATAAAGTCAACATATCAAAAAGATTGAGATACCAGCAAAGACTACGAGAAAAATCCCGAGAAAGATTCCGAGTTGAATATCTCAGCCTTTTGGAGCAATCATCTGAGAAGCAAAAAACATCTGATCAGAGAAAATGTGGAACAACAGTAAAATTTCCGAAACGTTATAAGGACTGACTGAACTTCTTATTTTAAATATATTTTTGAGAGATATTTTAAACTTATTTATTTACAAGTGTTTGTATTATAATATTTAATTCTAACTGTTTAACTTCAATACTATGTTTATACAGAGTTATTTGTAATATTTTTTGGATTATTTTGAATATTTATTGTTTTGATAAATTCCATTTATCAAAAGGTGGGAGGATGTTGAAAGTAGATTATTATTTCTTTTGCGTTGTTGGCAACAACATGGTTTTGTTTTGATGGAATAAAAATGTCTTTTTTAAAAGTTGGCTGGTTAATGCGTACGTTAAGTTTAAGTTTGAAATATTAAAGTAAATAAACTTAATTTTAATGGAGTCAGATAAAACAATTTGATAAATAAGTAAAGTACGACTGAATGAAATAAAATTCAGGGAGATACTACCGACAATAACCGTGTTTTTCCATCACGTAATATTTTATTTCAAAGACTGATTTAACACAAGATTGACATCAATATTATTATTTTTTAATTGTACGAGACAAAAAGATATGTAAAGTTATTAAGTACAAACATTCATACCAATACTTTTCACTGTTATTATTTTACGAATAATTAGACATGAATGGAAAAATCTACAGGACATTTAAAAGATATGCGTAAAAATATGGTTTCAAATTTTTATAAACATTTATTTGAGCCTTTGAGACGTAAGGTAAGGGCGTACCGGTAAAAAATCCGGTTTGGCGCAACACCAGAGCGGTGAGTAGGGCCGGGCGCTCCATGATGATTCGGACGTGAGAATGTGTCAGCTTTTTTTTGAAGGTACTTTGAATGATTCTAGGTCATTTAAATTATTACTTACTAGCGGCCTTCGCCCGCTACGCTGGTCGGTTTATCTAAAGAAAACTTGAAGAATATGAAATATCAGTTCTATTATATTCGAAAGAGTATACCATCATTAAAATGTACTTAAAACTATTTTTTCATATTGAACGTAATGTGATGGAATACTTTTGATTGTCCCTGTTATTAAACTTTACAAACGATTTTCATAAATTTTTAATTGACTTGACAAAATTGTGCAACAATTATATACTGTAAATCTCAAATAATTTGGTTGGGTAGTTTTTGCTCTATTATATGTGGACAGACAGACGGACGGACGGACAGTCTGAGCGATGAATATAACTTGGTGTAATCCTGTGCAACGCATATCAATTTCATAAAATATTAAACAGTTTAATACTATCAAAATGCGTACCAAACAATGTTCCAATATATAATTATGCAATGGAATACTTTTGTGTGGCCCTATAAATCAATAAGGAGTATTATTTGCACCACATATTGTACAGAATGTATATTATAGTACATACTTCATAGATGCATATCAACTTTATATGTTCGAAAGAGTGTAAGACCATTAAAATGGACTTGAAACGTTTTCCCCCACTGACCGTAATGTATCGGAATCCTTTTGATTGTCCCTGTAATTGAACTATTCATCCGATTTTCATAAAATTTGAAATGATTCGGCAAAATTATCTAATAATTATATATTTTAAGTTTCAAACGATTCAGTTGGGTAATTTTTGAATTGTTATATGCGGACAGACGCACGGACTATCGGACAAACAGACGGACAGACAGATGGATGGGCAACTCGAGATCTCGGGATTTTCCTCCTTCAATTCAAAACAAACGCGACGTTTCTCCGTTTCCGGGATCGGAGGAGATAGCGTCACATACATACATTCGGTCGGATTTTAATAGTGTAGATTTTATAAAAAGTAATTATTTGAAGAAAATACATATACCGATAATACATAAATTATAGCATACTAAATTAAAATCCCAAACTAAACTACAACTATCTAAACGACGAACAAAGCGACGTAATTACCTATCGAAAAAACAATAACTACTTTAGATATCTACCTAGAAAAAAAAAGCACTAAACTAACCTAACCTTACTATTATACAGCTACTGCACATCGTTACCACGTTTTAAAAACACCCAGCGCCATCTATCGCATTATTTTATCTTGTTTTAAACGACACACAGCGCCATCTCCAATCCATCCATCAAGCAAACTATATTTTTAAAGCAATTTTCAATGTAATTTTTAGCCATTCTTCAAGTTCCGTGGCGATATTTTTACATCCGGATTTCAAACTTTTTAGTCAATATGGTTAATTTCTTGATTACAATATTTTATATTATAACAGTGAATTTTTAATGTTTTACGACTTTCATTACAATTTTTGGGCTTTCTCAGTCTTTTTTTTTTCTTTTTTTTTTAACATTTTTCAAAGGATTTCTATTTTAAATTTCTAGACTAATAAGGGTTTGGTTTCAAACTTTTATCCTTTACGGTAATTGTTTTGCTCTCTTATTTTGATCAACAGCAATTTTTAATGCAGTATGCTTTTTTTTTTTTAGTTCAGGGTGATTTTTTTCAGATACGGAAAAGGAATTCGGTTTTTAATTTCTTTGCTAATATGATAAATTTTCTCCTGTGCGATTAAAGATTTTTATTGCGATTTTTTAGCAGTTTTTTTCGTATTTCAGTGCTTTTTACATTATCAAATTAATTAGATTCAAAACATTTATCTAAGTAGAGTAAATTTTGAGTTCCGTGATTTTTGAAAATTTTGCCATTTTTAAAGCAATGTTTACGTTTCTTCGTAACCCGCTTTGATTTTTTGGAGGTTAAATTTTTGGCCGAATTTATTAAATTCTGATCTCTTTTCTTCAAAGTTTATTCGAATTTTGAAACACAATTTTTGAATTTTATTTTATATTTTTATGAGATTTTTAATGTTTTTTGCGATTTGTAAGATTTTTCCACATTAGTAAAAATAATCCAACTTCAATTTTCTAGCCCATCTCTTTTCAACGAAGTTTAGACTAAATTCGTGCAGCATTTAAAAAAATTTTTGAGGTTTTTACTATGATTTTTAAAGTTTTTTCGCAATTCTTGCTATTTTTTGATAAACCCGGGCAACGTCGGGCAGAACAGCTAGTAAAAAATAAAATAATCAGATGGAAGCTGTTGATGACAGCACAAGACTTATACTGGTATTTATATAGGTACTATAGCAAAATTTGCAGCATTTCTGGTCTTAAACTAGGACTCTCGAGGTATGAGGCATTTAGCTGCTCAGCAGCGGGTAGAGAGTTCAAATTCCGTTGGATGTAAGTTCGTTTTGTTTAGAAATGCTTTTGTGTTAAATTATTATTCTTTCGGGAATATTTTTATGTTAATTGTTATTCAATTTCTAGAATTTTTCTAGTTGTGAATGTTTCATTCGAGAGATTACCTTGAATGTATTTAATTGGTATGGCTTTTAATTCTTTTAATAAAGTTCTGTACTTTTTTCGATCGAATCCATGGTTTATTTTTCATATCATGCATTTTATATGGCAATGCAATGACTTTTTAATTATTCTGATACATCAAAATTTTATGCTGTTGTTATCATTTTATAAATTTTGACAGCAGCAATTATTTTTCTTTTTACGATATTATAAAATCTTCAGTTTTTTATCAAAAAATTAAATGACTAGTATTAAAAAATTCTCTGACGAGCACCAAAAAAGATTAATATGTTTTTAAGTATGAAAAAGGTTTTGACAAGTGCTTCTGTTAATTATTGAGCATTAGGAAGGACAAGGAATCCCTTCTTGGCTACAACTCACTTCAATGCCAACTTTTAAAAAATCATTTGCGCTTTTTCCATATGAAAGAAATTTGCGGTTCTTTAGTAGAACTTTCCACCGTGCTTTAGATGTTAACCAGGGGTGTAGTCGTAAAAATAAGATAGGATATATGCTCTAAGCAGAGGGATACCCTAGAATGTGTATACTATAAGCTTTCTTGAGAAACAGTGTATCTGGTGTTCTATTAAAAAGTCCAGAAGGTATACGGCGTATAACCTGCACTACATCCCTGATGTTAACTGCACTGTTCACTCTGCACTATACTACAAATAAATTTTCTGCGCAATTATACACTTAGGGCATGCTTGGTGGCAGTTCATGAATGTGATACCTGCAGGAACTAGGTTTTTGGCACTTTGTCGTCTTCCCTTACATTTATGTCTAATTGAGCTGCATCTTTACTGGTTATGTCTTTACACTATAAATTTTTATAGTAACTGCCACTGATTTGTTTTCACGGAAAAAGCGCAAATATGATTTATTAAAAGTTGGCATTGAAGTGAGTTGTAGCCAAGAAGGGATTCCTTGTTCTTTCTCATGCTCAATAATTAACAGAAGCACTTGTCAAACCCTTTTTCATACTTAAAAACATATTAACCTTTTTTGGTGCTCGTCAGAGTATTTTTTAATACCAGTAAAATATCCACGGTAAGAATGGAAGGCTCTCCGCCAGCCAGCGAGCGAAACAGTTTATGGTAAAGCAATAGCAGCTTCCATTCTCATCATTTAGAAATTCTTTGGGTAAATTATCGGTGCCACGTGACTTTATTCAGCTTCGAAGCCAGATGTTAAATATAGAATTCATAAACCGGGAGGCTGCAGCACAAAAAAATCACCTTATTGAGTTCACGACTGAAATTCCAGAATTAGTTAAAATTTGATTCTTACATTAAAACGCATTCAGCATGCCAAATCAAATCTGGGTGGAAAATACCTGGAAACCCGAGTTTGGCGGTTTACTCATAGGTTTATCATTGTGTTTTAGTGTTCCCAGTTCTCCCTGTTTTCATCTATTTGTATGCAGGGAAACACAATGGTAAACCTACGAGTCAATTGGTAAAATCGGGTTCCCAGGTTCGCCCATCGAACATATGTAAATGAAAAAAAAAAAAAAAAACTCGGAACGATCCTCTTTATAGTCATATATCACTTATTATAATTTGTGTAATAGTTTTAAAAATATAAAATTTCAAAATCCGGTCATTTTTTTTTGTGTATATCTCTGTAACGCGGTGACGAGGGCAAATGATTTATGCATGAGCAATTGCATTTCAATATACTCTTTCAATTGCTGTTTATTTACATTTTTTTTCATTTTTACACTAAGGTGTAGTTTCCTGATGAGCTTTTCTAATAATGCTTCTGTATATTGCAGAGTATCGACTAAAGTCCTACTTAATATCCTTAAACAGCTATAGTCATGAACGTGTTATCCAATTATAATAAACTGGTTATATAGGCACAGATTAAAATACAAGCTAGCGTAAAAGTGGAGTTAGCTTTTGTAATATAGCAAAATACGAGAAATGGAAAAAAAATAAAATAAAATTGCAGAACACTTTCAATTAGTATGAAATGTTGTCGAAAACGTCAAATCTTGAAATGTAAATTTTTATATCCTATCATCAGTTTAAATATGCTACCAAATGCATGCAAAATCGTGGCATACAAAAGCAGATACATACTTGTTAATAAAACTAACAGATATAGACAAGATAAATAGTTATATATAAAGTAACTTATGAGTGGTAACTTATATATGGTAAACTTATGAGTCAACCGCTAAAATCGGGTTTTTAGGCGTTTTCCACCAAGATGTAACTTGACAAACCGACTAGGTTTTAATATGTGAATAGAGATTTAACTAAGTGTAGATTTTCACCCATGAAATTAATGAGGTAATTGTCTGTGCTGCCGCCTCCCGGTCTATAAGAAAATAAATTTAAATATATAAATTTGTCTATCGTCGGAATATGTATAGAATGGATGATGAATGATTACCGATGATGAACACATAATAATTAGTTTTGGTTTTTTAAAAATTAAAATAAACTACACAGTCGTGAAAAAAAAAATGTTATTTCAGTACTAATTCTGCTGCAAATCATTATATAAAATTGCGACCAGTAACCAATCGATTGGTAATAATATTCTGCCTAAATTTTGCTAAAGTGATCGTCTTCACACAGGAATTGTACCAAACTTTAAAAATTTCAATACAAACATTCAATTTGGACATATTTGAATCCGTCTGTAAATTTTGGTATCGGATGTCAAATGGGAAACTATTTGGTCAAGCGGTTTATAGAAATTGTGCAAGCTTAAAATGTTAAATTCCTTTTTAATCGTTACAAATACCCAAGATAGCTTAATTCAAAATATTATTATGCTTATTTTATTTATGATCATATTTCCTTCATCAAATACTGAAATACCTTGCTCTGTGGGATATCTCTTCCCGATTTAAAATGATTGATTTAGACAGAATAAAATAGTACAAATATGAATTTTCCATTTATCTGTACGCATACGATAGCTTTAGTTAAAAAAAAAAAATCATAAACACATTATGAGATCTTTTTTTTTAGTTACTGAAGAACTTCTACGGAAGTGTGCTGAACACAATGAATGTGAAATTTTTACTTTAGAAGAACTCTCTTTGCACCAGAGGAACTTGATCAAGTAAGTTGAACTGCATTTTAAACCTTTTAAAATATTTTATAATGCAGTAGTCTCCTTCTTAATTGGTCTTTATTCATGCAATTTGGTACTCTCAAATTACTGATTGTTTAATTACAGTAGGGTGTGTTCACAAAAAACTTTTACTCCAATCAATTTATCAACTACATCTTTAGTTTAACAATCATTGCAGTAATCATCATGGTGATTTTCACTAATCGTTCCAAAGAGATGTTAATCGTAAACCAATCAGAAAACAACGGAATTCTTGTGTATACAACATAGTTGCAGATTCACGGTCGCCAATCGCCACGTAAGCGACTGAATTTTTTGTCATCTGAGTCGTCATCCTTTGACGAATTTCGCATTTTTCTCGCGATCATTTGACGAAAATCACACTTTTTTTTTTTTTTGCAATCCTCTAATGAGAAACGCACGTTTTTGCGACCTTCTGACGAAAATTGTGAATTTTTTTACGTTTCTCTAACGAAAATCGTGTTTTTTCGCGATTCTTTGAGGAAATACAGGATTTTATGCAGGTCCTTTTACGAAATTTGCGTTCTTTTCGCTATGCTTTCTCGAAAGTCACGTATTTTTCGCGATTCTTTGATGAAATTTGCAAAGTTTTTTTCCCTTGCGATCCTTTGACAAAATTAGCGTTTTTCTGAAATCGTTATATATATATATACACTACATGGCCACTGATGATCGTCCATTAGTACAAGTCATACATTTCCGTGAATATTTTTTCCCGAAACTCCATAGGGGACTGTCAACATATTAAAAAAGAATGAATATCTTTTGGATAACCCTGTCAAAAGTAATGTAGCAAAAGCGCTTAAAATGTAGATTTTGATTAAGTGGCTTATTGTAATAAACTGTGTTCATTTTTATGCGAATAGCAAGTATACTCGTGGAGAAATTAAGATTTTTATAAAAATGACGCCAAATTTTGCCAAGTTTTTTGCTTATAATTTTCAAAGTTCTTAATATCATGCGCGTAACCAGGGGGAGGGGTGCCCTGGGTGCCCGGGTACCCCCCCCCCCGCCGCTTACGCAGAATCATTCACAATTATTTAAAAAAATTGCGTTTGAACCCTTTTTAAAAGAAATATCACACAATTATACACTCTATCAAAAAAACCTGTCTAAAACGGAAATTAAAACTGTTTTATGGATTTCCGTTTCAGAAGATTTTACTATATAAGATATTGTTTGTACCCGGCATGTTCAGGTTAAAAATTCTGGGCATCCACCCGTTCAGAAGGCTGGTTACGCCTATGTTAATATAAAGTAACATTCTTTTCTGAAAATATGTCAAATAATATTGCACACAACACCCTGTAATCAGAATTAAAAAATAATAAAAATTGTATAAAAAATGAGTAGGTTTACTAAATAATTTTTCACTGCGCATGCGTCAACAATATTAAAATTTCATTTGCATAAATGTTAGATAAATGTATAGAGAAACTTTTGTGAAAATCGCAAATTCATAGCTTGAAAATTCTGAAAGTAATCGTCTATAGAATAAGCACAAAATTCGTTGTTTCCAAAATGAACCTGTGATGGCAAAATATGATAATAAAGCCACCTTTTATGAGATTGGCCGGATCGTATTACAATATCGTAGACAGCCCCAGGTTCATGTTTTACTTTTTTTCTGGAACAAAGTGTTTAAGGCATTTTTTTTTTTTTTTTTTTTTTTTTTTTGAAGAAAACTCAGTTCACAATCAACTTGACTAAATTGTCTTTATTTTTGAAGAATACTTGAAATATGAGCATATCAAACATCAGTAATGTAGCATATTCACTCAAATGTGCACTAGTGCAGCACGCATAGAACATAATAATGAAAATATTTGTCAATTTTACAACAGCGAGCGACGTGTTTTCTTCTCCAAGACAAAACGAAAAACTGACAAAAATTTCACATTTCACAAACGCCAAAAAAAGTATTTTGGCATAGAATAGATTCCCAATCCGAGCAAAAAATGTACAGTTAAAAGGACCGTTACATGATAAGCAAAGGGGAAATTTTAAAAATGAGTGTTGTCAAGAATACAGCATTTATCGCTCGTGGCGAGAACGCGCGCAACACACAGCAACCCTAAACAAAATTACTCAATCGGTAACAAATTAAGTTCTTTATACAAGACAAAATGAAATGATTGGGAAATAAAAATAGCAGTTATTTAAAACAGAAAAAAATATTTAATTCGTTTGATATTTAATCAACTGAAGAACAAGAAAGAAAAATCTAGAAATGGAATGATATTTTAAAACTAATTTATTATTTGTTTTTTTTTTAAATTTATTATTATTATTTTATATGCACTTGGAGAGGGACATACAATAGAAATAACTATTAAAAATGCTTTTCTTTTAAAATTAAATTTTAAAAGAGGGGGGGGGGTAACATTTGAAAAATTAATAGAAATATATATAATAGAATATGTGTTACATCACATATTATCACTCGAAGGACCACCAAAAAATATTTTTTTTTTGGCGAAGGAAAAAAAAATATTTTTTCTTATATAAAAAAATAAAG
Organism: Maratus speculifer; assembly: GCA_964019185.1. Lineage (NCBI taxonomy): Eukaryota > Metazoa > Arthropoda > Arachnida > Araneae > Salticidae > Maratus > Maratus speculifer. The sequence goes on along the minus strand of OZ025292.1, from coordinate 144,517,315 downwards.
TGTTGGGAAACTATGTACAAAGCACTAGCAAAAATACATTTATAAAATAAGAATAACTATATGTTTATAAAATTTACAAGTTATATGTATAATATATATAAAACACAATACAATATACAAAATGTTACAAAAAAAAAAAAAAATAACTTATGCCTAGGTCTTTATATACATGCATATATGCTAGTCATTGCTTTTAATATTCAGCAATTTGATGTGTATACACAACTTATTTTTTATATTTTTCGTCATCATTCAAGTGTAAGCGCTTACATAAAACAGTTCTGCTCTAAAAGCAAATTTTTAGATGACATATTTTTTTATTTGTAGAAATTGTCTTTTTTGTTGAAATGTTGCTTGAAAATACTTGCAACTTGTTAAATAAATTATCATAACAGTTTACATACACTGTTTAAAACACACATTTAAATAAATGCTGAAAAGATTTTTTCTTTTTTTTTTATAAAAAAATTCTAAATACTGACTTGATGCAATGTTTATAGTTGAATTAAATTTTCACAAATATAATACCTATATTAAAATGTAAGAATCAAAATATGCATAATATGTAAATTAAAAAAAATCAACACTGATCAGTATTTAAAAAATTTTGGAAACGTAAAATGCCATTCTAATAGAGTGTAGAGCAGCCTTACTTCAGTACATTATGAAATAAAATTGTCAAAATATTAAAGTACACGAATATCAAAATAGTAGTATGAAAATAAAACATAAAACCAAATTGTACACTGCATAGAGAATCTTATACACAATGAACTGAACCAGCAGTAGATCAGTAAAAGATCCAATACATAGTACACAACCAAACATAATTCTGTGTCCTGGCCAGTTAACACAAAACATGTGGCATCACATTTATTTTCTTGGTCTAAGATTATATCTTGAAATAATGTTTTGAGGAGAATTATTGCTATTGTACTGCTGATAATTATTATTGTTGTCATTAATATTAGAACTTGCATTTTTATTAAAGTTAGAATTAAGGTATGCATTTCTAGGTGGAGCAAGTAAAGAAGCAGCTCTAAAAGAAGCAGCATGTGAATACTGATATTTCCTTATAGTAAAGGAAACAGGTGAATGTTTCATAATAATTTCATAATGTCCAGTATACTTTGGTTTATATTTATCTCGAGATTTTAGATAAACAATATCATTAACAGTTAATGGACGTAGTTTTGCATATTGTGAAAATTTTAAGTTTCTTTGATGTTGAGCAGACACAATGTTTTCATAAGCTTTTTGGTACATTGCATCCAATTCTTTTTATAATATATAAGTGTCAACATTATCAAGAAATGGCTGATTTGCATGGGTGTCATATATATCAAATATTAATGATAATTCACGCCCAAAATGTAAAAGGTTTGGTGAGAATTTTGTAGATGAGTGTGTAGAGCCATTGTATAAGCATTTATGAATCAACAATGCATGTTCAAAAGAGTATCCTTCAAGTAATAAAGTATTAACCGACGTTTTAATTGAAGAATTGATTCTTTCAGCAATCGAGTTCGATTGGGGGTGCGAGACTGATGAATGAGATATTTTTATACCTAATGTTTCATTAAAAATGTTGTAAACACTGGAAATAAATTGGGAACATAGATCAGACAAAATTACGCAAGGTATCCGAAAACAGGTGAAATATTTAAACAGTGATTCAACAACTTTATTAGCAGAAGTCTCCTTTAAAGGAAATAATTCCATATGTCTAGAAAAGTGATCTGTTACTGTTAATACTGAATAACCATTTTTAAAAGGACCGACAATGTCAATTGCTACAGTATGACCTGCTTGTTTTGGAGTGTACGTTGCTTGCAAAGGTGCAGGCTGTGTTTTGTGATGTTTATGTTGCAAACATTTAATACATGACGCAACATAATTTAATGTGTCTGTGTAAATACCCTTCCAAAAATATCTTTTACTTACAAATTCAGAGGTTTTCTTTAGACCGAAATGTGAAAGTTGTGAAATTGCTAAAACCTTAGCTTTTAATGAGTGTGGTACCACAATATGATAAGAAAATGTTGAGTCATGTGGAATATTTTTTTTAAACATCAAAACCTTAGTATCAGGATGAATAAAATACATGTCATATTTATCTGAACTACCATTGTTTAATATTTCATGATATATAACAGACAATTCTTCATCCTTCAACTGTTCATTAAAAAATGTTTGGTTTGATATCTCAAGCAAAGGATCTTTATGATTTTCTGAAGTACCAACAGTCAAATAATTGACTGAATGTGACTCAGAGATACGCTTTTCATGCTCATCATTCTCAATGATAGGAAGAATATGGGTAGTATCATATATTAACTCAGGGTGTGTGTCTAATGTTTGTTGATTATTTTTGAAATTATTTCTAGAAAGATAGTCAGCAAGTACGTTTGACGAACCTGGAATGTGTTGAAAGTTGAATGAATATTCAGATAACTCGGTGAGCCATCTAGTTATAATATCCGCAGGGTTACTAACTTTCTTATAGTGTTTTAATGGAGCACTGTCAGACAAAATAGTAAAATTTCTGTTGTAAAGGTAATACTTAAAAGCAACAACTGCTTTGTAAATAGCCATTAACTCAAGCTTAATGGCATTTTTTTTTCAGAAGGGGATAATGCTTTAGAAAAATATGCAACTGGTAGTAAGTTATTATCAAATTCTTGAAGTAAGACAGCTGAGATAGCAATTTTTGACGCATCAGTATTTAAGAAAAATGGTTTGTCTCAATCTGGTAAATGAGCAATTGGTTCAGGAAAAAACATTTTTTGAATATTATTAAAAATTTTGTTATGTTCAGGAGTCCAGCGAAATTTTTCTTTAGGACTGGTAAGTTGAATTAATGGATGTATGATTTCAGAAAATTTGGGTATTAAACTTCTAGAAAAGGTCGCTAAACCAATAAAACCTTTTAGTTGGCGTTTAGTTGTTGGTACAGGAAAAGATGTTATTCGCAAAATGTTACTTTGAATAGGACTTATTGCATGATTTTCAATGTGAAAGCCTAGATAGTTTGTGGAAGTCTGATGAAAGTACATTTGTTGGGGGCAAGAGTCAAATTTTACTTTGATAAAACCTGTAAAATTTTCTCAAGTTTTTGTAATGTTTCTTGAAATGTGTTTGAACCAAATATAAAATCATCTTGATATGTAAATATACCTTCCAAATTTATTTCATCTAAAATCATATCCATTAGTGCTTGAAACACTGAGGCAGAATTTTTTAAGGCAAAAACTAAACGTTTATACTTATAAGAGCCATACTCAGATGTAAATGTCAATTTATCTTGCAATTCTGGTGGCAAGTCAATTTGATGGTAAGCTAGTGAAATATTTATAAGAGGATGAATTAGCAATAATATTTTGAATTTTGGGAAGAGGATAAGAAGATCCCTGAATAACTGAATTAAGCATTCTCAAATCTAACGCTAAATGATATTTCTGTTTACCTGAACCATCAGACTTTTTCTTTACAATTAAGATAGGGCATGACCATTCTGAGCAATGCCTTTCTATTATTCCTGCTTCAACAAGATTATCTATTTGCTCTTTAGCATCTGCCTGAAGTGCTTGGGGAATGCTAAATGGTAAAGTTTTTATTGGGAAGTCATTAATAAATTTAATATTAGGTACAATGCGATCAGTATGACCAAGTGTCTTAAGAGATTTGGAAAAAGCAGAATAATATTTTAAAAGAAGATCAGAGATTTCCTTCTTTTCATTTGCTTCTAAATGTTCCAATTTAAAATCATCTATTGAAAGATCTTTTTTTCTTTGAGCAAGTACTTGATCAGATGCAGTAATAAAATTACAATAATTTTCATTTGTTGAAAGATTTAAATTACTTTCCAGTTCATTTTGATCAACAATTTCATCTGGTATACACAGATAACCTACTTCCATATTTTTATTCAAATGAACAACATGATCAGATAAATTTTCAATGTAAACATGCATGATTTTGGGATATGAGATATTTTGAAATTTAGAATATAATTTTATAAGAGCATCATGGCATAACACATTATTAGAGGAAATATTACTACAAAATAGCATCTCATCTGGATCTAGGGAGATGTCAGTTTTAATTTTTACAAATTTGTGTTCATATGGATTTAAGTAAACTTTGTGTGCAAGATATGCACAGATCTGATCATGCGATTCATTACTGTTAACATTGTGCACAACATCACTTGAACTACTGTACTTATTATTTAGCTCAGTTTTAGAACTTTCATCAACACATATTGCATTTATTTGACTTTTTCTATATTTATTTTTTAATGGAACTTCAACACCATTTATTGAGGCAGTATTATCACTGGGATTAAAAACAATATTACTTTTCACAATAAAATCATAGCCTAAAATTCCAACAAATTCTGAAGAATTTGCAATTTTAACAATATAAAAGGTATGCCGAAAGAATATTTTACCAATTTTGATAGATACAGAAATGCAAGAAGAGAATTTAACTGCAGAATTAACAGTTGAAATAGGTACTGAAGAAGCTAAATGTTTGTAAGAAATATCTTTTTTTTATTTCATTAAAGAAATTAAGTGATAAAATTGAAATTAAACTTCCTGTATCTAGTAATAAAAATGCCTCAAATATGCCAAACTTACTGGAAATAATAGGTAAAAATGAACACTCATCATATACATTATAAATGACTACCATTTCATCAGTCTGTGTTGACTGATAGTTGCAAATCTGAATTTCCTTAGAAGTTTGTGAATAAGTGGATTTAACTTGCTTTTCGTCAGACAGTTTAAATTTATTTGCTGGTGACCCAAGACAGTTTTGAGACAACAGCTCATCAGCTGTACTGCGTCTCACTGGTCGTTTAAAGGCTGAAATTGGTTATAACCAGAATTATCAAAATTAGTATTTCTGTATTGTCTATAATAATTCTGATCACACGCTTCCTTTCTCTTACACAAATTCTTATATTTAAAACACTGGAGGGCCAAATGACCTCGCTTAGAACAAATTTGACAAATATTTACCTTTCTGTTATTCTCATTTTGAAACTTAAAACCAAAATTTCTAGAGTTTTTTGATTTGTACAACTCATGAGTGTCCTTCTTAAAACTAGGACGTGTTTTGGTTTGTTTCGTGTCATCTTTTTGTGTATTATTTACGAATGACAAAGCATTTATTTTCTCTGATAATTCGGATATCTGTTTAGAAAAATCAATATGATTAGATTATTCATTGTGAATATTAATTAATTTCTCATTTGACAAAATATTTTGCAAAAACTCTGCTCTTTCTACGGCTTTGTCAAAGTCATCAATTTTTTCCTCCTTAATTTTGATTCGAATATCAGTTGATAAACATTACAAAAGTTTCTTATATTTTATTTCGTTAAGAAATTCAGGATCTTTCGTTTTAAAAGCCTTACTGGCCAAAGTGTTCAATCTATGAGAAAAATTACTTGTACTTTCATTAGGTAATAGTTTTATGTTATCAAATTCGATATCTATAACTGTTTGAGATTCTTTAGAGAAAAATCGTGAAAGTTCCTGTTCAATTACTGTTACACTGTTTGAATTTCTAATTTTGTCATTTTCAAGAAAAAATTTTAGAGTAGGTCCTGCTAATTTTGTTTTGAGAAACAAGACCTCCTGATCATCTGTCCATTTTTGTATTTTTGCATAATTACTAACTACATCAAAGAAAAAATCCAAAGTGTTTGGATCCCCTTCATAGCAGGGTACAGAAATGTTAAAATTATTTTTTGATGAAGTCATTTTCAAAATATATATATACTTATAAATACTTAAGCTTGTTCAAATATATCATAATCAATTACAAATAATAATAACATAAAACCAAATATATAATGTGAAACACAAAAGGAAATAAAGAAAAAGAATACGTACATTACCTTTCTTCTAAGCTGAAAACAACATTATAAGAAAAAAATAAATACATTTCCATTTTTTTATGAAAAAAAATAACGAGAAACAAAAAAAAAAAGGGTGTTCTTTCTGAGACTATTATTTAAATGATAAGTTGTTGCAGCTAAGTTGCCTTTTTGTTCAGCGTTCCTAAATTTGTTAGTTCTGAGGGGGGGGTCAACATTAAGCACAATTGAATTAGATGCTCCCACACAGAACAGAAAAACCATGACACATCTTTGTAGAACAACTCTGTAGAACAATACTTTGTAGAATTGAAATAGACGGCTTAATTATATTTTTTTTATTCGCAGGACACACCAACACATCATTGTAGAGCCACTTTGTAGAACAACAACTTTGTAGAATTGAAATTCCATTGAAACATTCCAAGATTTTACGTATTATTTTCGTTATCGTCGAACACTTCTTTACTGCACCATCCGGAATTCGCAATAAAATGCGCTGCATATACAAATCATATTTTCGTCTCATTCTTTTTGCCTACACTTGGACAACTTCTCCAGAAAAAAAAACCCCTTCTTTACGGCGCCATAGTTCTGTGATGGCAAAGTGTGAGAATGAAACCACCTTTTATGAGATTGGCTGGATCGTATTGCAATATCGTAGACAGCCCCAAGTTCATGTTTTACTTTTTTTCTGGAACGAAGTATTTAAGGTATTTTTTTTTCGAAGAAAACTCAGTTCACAATCAACTTGACTAAATTGTCTTTATTTTTGAAGAACACTTGAAATATGAGCATATCAAACATCAGTAATGTAGCATATTCACTCAAATGTGTACTAGTGCAGCACGCATAAAACATAATAATGAAAATATTTGTCAATTTGAGAACAGCGAGAGACGTGTTTTCTTCACCAAGACAAAACGAACAAGTTGGAAATTGCACGTGAACGTAGCAAATGAGGTGCGTTCGTACGATAACGAAGTTTTAAAAATATTAAAATCTTGCTGCTATAGTAGAGCGTACTTCGGATACAGTATAGTAGTCGAAATATTTTTTTGTGTTCCTGTAAATATACAGAAAGTAATTTTTATTACACCTCAGAAACGTATATCTTATTCATAAAATGTGAAATAGTTGAATATAATTAAAACTCGCCCCAAATAATGTTTCCCCGTACAGCATTATGTAGTGGAATACCCCTGTAATTTAATAATAAAAATTCTTTGCATCACAGATTGTACAGAATGCATATTTTAGTATATATTTCATAGATTCATACCAATTCTATTATGTTTGAATTAGTGTAACATCATAAAAATGCATTTGAAAAATTTTCCCATTGACCGTAATGTAATGGAATACCTTTGATTGTCCCTGTAAATGATCTATGCATCCGACTTTCATAACATTTGAAATGACTCGATAAAATTACGTAATAATTATATGTTTTAAATTTCAAACGATTAAAATACATTTGAAACTTTTTTCACCATTGACCGTAATGTAAGGGAATCCTTTTGATTTTCCCTGTAATTGATCTATCCATCCGATTTTCATAAAATTTGAAATGACTTGATAAAATTATGTTATAATTATGCATTTTAAATTTCAAACGATTCGGTTGGGTAGTTTTTGCGTTGTTATATGCGGACGGACAGACAGACAGACAGACAGACGGACGGACTGAGCGACAACAATAGGTGCTACGTATTTACATAATTACGAACGCACCTAAAAACTGACAAAAATTTCACATTTCACAAACGCCAAAAAAAGTATTTTGGCATAGAATAGATTCCCAATCCGAGCAAAAAATGTACAGGTAAAAGGACCGTTACATGATAAGCAAAGGGGAAATTTTAAAAATGAGTGTTGTCAAGAATACAGCATTTATCTTTCGTGGGGAGAACGCGCGCAACACACAGCAACCCTAAACAAAATTACTCAATCGGTAACAACTTAAGTTCTTTATACAAGACAAAATGAAATGATTGGGAAATAAAAATACCAGTTATTTAAAACAGAAAAAAATATTTAATTCGTTTGATATTTAATCAACTGAAGAACAAGAAAGAAAAATCTAGAAATGGAATGATATTTTAAAACTAATTTATTATTTGTTTTTTTATTTATTATTATTATTTTATATGTACTTGGAGACGAACACACAATAGCAATAACTATTAAAAATGCTTTTCTTTTAAAATTAAATTTTAAAAGAGGGGGGGGGGAATAACATTTGAAAAATTAATAGAAATATATATAATAGAATTTGTATTACATCACAGAACCCCTTTTGTTTTTGCTTCATTTTGGGAATAACGGATTTTCAACTTTTTCTATTGACGATTATTTTCAGAATTTTCAAGCTATGATTTTGTGACTTTCAGAAAAGTTGCTCTATACATTTTGCTAACATAATGTGCAAATGGCATTTTGATATCGTTGACGCATGCGCAGTGAAAAATTATTTAGTAAACCTACTCATTTTTCATGCAATTTTTATTATTTTTTAATTCTGATTACAGAGTATTGTATGCAATATTATTTGACATAATTTCAAAAATAATGTTACTTTACATTAAGAACTCTGCAAATTATAAGCAAAAAACTTGGCAAAATTTGACCCCATTTTTATAAAACTTTAAATTCTCTACGAGTATACATGCTGTTCGCATAAAAATTAACACAGTTTATTATAATAAGCCACTTAATCATAATCCACAGTTTAAACGCTTTTGCTGCATTAGTTTTGACAGGGTTAGCCAAAAGATATTCATTATTTTTTTAATTTGTTGACGGTTCCCTATGAAGTTTCGGGAAAACATCTTCACGGAAATGTATGACTTGTACTATTATATTAATAGACTAGGAGTTTCGGGATAATTTCTCATGTATTTTTCTAGATATTTAACAAAATGTCTAAAATCCCAAGTGGATGGTCATGAATGACCATGTAGTGTATATTTTAAAATCTCTATCTTGTCTAACTTGATTTTCTGATCATACATAGCACGGAGTAAGAAACAGGAGGGGAAACTTAATGCGAATGCTTCTTCGAAAATACAAAGTGAAATTTTGGTAAAAAATGAGAACGGTGCGATCCGTGGTAGGCTGGTTTTTTACTAGACTTTCAATATGATTGTATGCCTAAGATACATATGTTCGAAGTAAAAGATATTTTATTTTATTCGTTTATGTTTCATATTGATATATCATAAAATAAACTAAGATGGGATATAACTGTTCTGTTCCTGGATGTAAAATAGGCTATGAAAGTAAAAAAAAAAAAGGCGAAAGGAAAAAAAATTAGTTTATTCCGTGCTCCACAAATGAGTGGTGGTTTTTAGACTCTAATATAAAGCTATTTATTTGTAATTATATTTAAACTGAGAATTTGTTTTGTGTATAGATCTTAAGTATAGATGTTTTTTAAATGTTAATGTGGTTATAAAGCACAGACTTTATTTTGTGTCTAAATACAAAGTTATTTAATGTGTAAAAAACGTGTACATTTTACAAAACATTAATTAGCCAAAGATTTTTTATACATTTTTATAGCATTTATAAGCAGTAATTATTACGTCTTTATCCATTGTCTCCACTGGATTAATTAATATTATACAAATTTATTGGTCCATAAAATCAGTGTTGAATTCAAATACTTTTCTTCGGGGGGAGGGGGAGAATTGTACCTTTGGACCATTGAAAACACAAAATTTCAAATTTTCCGGAAGGGGGTCATTTCATTGCTCAGGGGGTATCCCCCCGGGCCACCCCCTGAATTAATCACTGCATGAAATATAAAACTGTTTCGATTTTATCTCGCCAACTGAAGTTTCCGAGTCCTTTTTCTAGAAATTTTACACAAGTTGCAATACATATCTTGAGATACAGCTGTTGCATAAACCGTAAAAAAATGCAGCATAACAGCGCCACCTGTTGAGCGATTTACACCAAAAACTGATCAGCATCAGTTTAAATAAGGGACTACCTAAATATAAATTTTTATTAGAATCCGTGCGTAGTTCTAGTCGCCAAAAACTGATCAGCATCAATTTATATCAGGGACTACCTAAATCTAAGTTTTTATTAGAATCCGTGTATTTTTTCTTGAGATAGAGCACCCACAAAATATATGTCAAAGACAGATATTTTATAAGAACATCTTTTTTGGAATCTCTGACCCCTAAAACGTATAAAATCCGTCAAAATCGGAATTCGAAAATTTATACAAATCGTATATTTTCTTTTTGTAAAGATAGAAGGAAATAAAAAGTCCTTCCGGCAATGCCGGGAGGAAGAGGTAGCTTTCATATACTTATTTATTTATTTATTTTAAATTAAGTTATAATATTCAAACATACGAAACTCAGATTAGAGGAACCTGATAATATAAGACTGAATACTAGTTTTTTTTCTATACTGAATATTAATAGGAATTTTTAGAAATTAGTCATCTTTTATTCAACCTGGTTTTATTTTAAGCGATTTAGAGAGTCGCTAAATTCCGCGATATCATGAATTGTATGTCACTTTAAAGCAATATTATGGATAAAACAAACCAATGAGCTTGGTCGAAATCTTATTTCATAAGCACATGCACATTCATTTTGAAATGGATTAATATATATGAGTGCTGTCGCGGGCAAATTGATTTTTAAAAAAATGTCACCCATATTAGAAATTTTAACTGTTATATCTCAAGCATTTTTTAAGGTAAAGACAAAGCAAAAAATATTCTGGAATTCATTATTAACATCAAACACTTTAGAAAGAACCATTTTTTCAATTTCTAATTTTTTGTTTTTACATCATTATACATTTAAAAGATTTTTGACAAACTCAAATCACTGCCATTTTGAAACAATATGGCGGATAAAGTTGGCCTATGAACTCGGTCAAGACATTGGTATGTACTATGTACACACGGAGTTATATCCAAATCAGTTTATAAATATGTTTATTGTCACGTGACAAATTTCAGACCGTTTCAAAATGTCAACCACACTGCAAATTTAAAGTGCTATAACTCATACATTTTTTAAGATATAGAGGAAACAAAAAACACTCTGGAAACTTTGTATCAAGATCAAACACGCAAAAGAAAACTGTTTTTCAATTTCTCACTTTTTAACACCTAATTTTAAATTTTGATTAAAAAAATTGAATGGCTGCCATTTTGAAACAAGATGGCGGATGGAACTGGCTAACGAACTTGGTCCAGGCTTTATTATGTACTATGTACACACAAAGTTACATCCAAATCGATTCATAAATTCGCATGTTATCACGTGACAAAAAGCAGATCGTTTTAAAATGAGCCATACTAGAAATTCAAAGTGCTATAACTTAGTCATTTTTTAAGATGTAGATGAAAAAAAAAGTGTTTTGGAATCGTTGTTTTAAGTTCTACACATAAAAGAAAAATATTTTTCAACTTGTCATCTTTTCGCATTTAGTTTTAAATTTTAAATTAAAAAAAATTTAAATAGCCGCCATTTCGAAAATAGATGGCGGATGATGCTGGCCAACGAGCTCGGTCAAGACACTTGTATATACTACGTACATACCAAGTTTCATTCAAATCGGTACATAAATAGGATAGTTACCGCATGACAAATATCAGATCATTTCAAAATGTCAGCCATGCTAGAAATTCAAAGTACTATAACTTAGTCATTTTTTAATATATAGAGAAAACAAAAAGAGTTCTGGAATCGTTGTTTTAAGTCCTAACTCATAAACGAAAAATATTTTTCAACTTGTAATTTTTTCGCATTTAATTTTAAATTTTAAATTAAAACAATTAAATGGCCGCCATTTTGAAACAAGATGGCGTATGATGCTGACCAACGAATTTGGTCGAGACATTTGTATGTACTATCTACATACCAAGTTTAATTCAAATCGGTTCATAAATACGATAGTTATCGCATGACAAAAATCAGATCGTTTCAAAATGTCAGCCATACTAGAAATTCAAAGTGCTATAACTTAGTCATTTTTTAAGATATAGACAAAACAAAAAGTGTTCTGGAATCGATGTTTTAAGTTCTAACACATAAAAGAAAAATATTTTTCAACTTGTAATTTTTTCGCATTTAATTTTAAATTTTAAACAAAAAAAATTAAATAGCCGCCATTTGAAACAAGATGGCGTATGATGCTGGCCAACGAACTCGGTCGAGACATTTGTATGTACTATGTACATTCCAAGTTTCATTCAAATCGGTTCATTAATACGGTAGTTATCGCATGACAAAAATCAGATATATACAGTGGCGGTCAAAAGTTTCCGGCCAGTTAGTTTCTCTGATTTATTTACCAGAAGGTTTCAGCGAAGAAGATGCACAATTGCTTCAAAAGTTAGGAATATGTGAATAACCTCTGATGATGTGATCATTTTAATTGTATATTAGAAACGCTTTATGTAAAGGGGTAGAATTCGAAGTTCGCGTGTGCAAAAGTTTCCGGCCGCTCATCATTTCTTTGTTTTATCTGTCGGTAACGTGTTTTTTGGTCGTATTTGTGAATGAATCAATGTGAATGGCATAGTTTGAATTCAAAATTCAAAAGTTCAACAATTACTGTTCGTAAATGAAGGATTAGTTTGTCACTAAAAGGCCAAACTTCTCGAGATATTGCGGCAAAGTTATTGATCGGTAAATCGACTGTGAATGATATTTAAAAATTGTATAAAGATGGCCATGGCCTTCAAGACATTCTAAGGTCAGGTAGACCCCGGAAAAGGATTATTTTTGTAGACAGAAATATCAGGAGAAAATCAATTGATGACCCACATAAAAAATCCATTGCAATATCCCGCGATTTACGGAATGAAAATACTGCTGAAATAAGTCGATCCACCGTATCAAAATGCTGACGTGATTTAGAATTTTATGGAAGAGTCAGTGTTGATTAATTTATCATGGGTAAAAAAAAATCAAAGCACCCGACTGGCGTTTTCCAAAAAACACAAAGTCTGGTCAAGGGAAAACTGGACAAAAGTACTGTTTTTCTATCTATCGAATTTAAAACTTTTTTAGAAATGATGGCAGACACTACGTCCGATAATCGAACAACAAAAGATATCGTTTGATCTATGTTATTCCTACATTGAAGCTTGGCGGAGGACACGTTGTGCTGTGGGGAGTATTTTCTTAAAAAAAGGTGTAGGTCCGTTATTTAAAATCTACGGCAAGATGCATAAGGATATCTTGTAAGATTATTTGCTGCTTTATTAGAGTAAAAATTCTTGTCTCAAATATTTATTTTAACATGATAACGATTTAAAGATTGTTTTCAATCTTTGACAAGCAATGACTTTCGCCGAAACAATTTCGCTTTTGAAATGGCCAGTTCAATCGACCGACATGAATCCAATAGATAATCATTGGAAAGACATTGTCGAACGTGTGTAGAGCTATAAATATTTCAACTCCTAAAAATTGCAAGGAAAATGGAAAAAACGTATCAAAGGCGATCTTTAACCGGTGATTGTATGAATGTCACGTTGCCAAGCCGCAGTACTTATTATTAAAGGTATTCTGATAAAATATTAATTGTAAATGTTGTTGATCACTGTAATTTTCTATTACAATGCCATTTTTTCCAAACTTGCGAAAGTGGCCGTAAACTTTTCAGAACATGCGTTTTCCTCTGTGCTTAATTTTGTCAATTAAATTTATTGACATTTATATGTTGTTACATAAATAAGTACCTAGCTATTATGTCAATAAAATGTATAAGTATCACTTTGAAATTCCTCTTCATATGGGTATACTTACAAATTTACTGAAAAAAATTTGCTGGCCGGAAACTTTTGACCGCCACTGTATATATATATATATATATATATATATATATATATTAAAAATTTTAAATTTTTTTTCGCCAAAATTAACGTTTATACTATGTAAATTTCCTTCCGTACTTAGTTCAACTTTTTAAATTAAAATCTTGTTTCTAGATCTAATCTATTAATCTTTATGGAAACGATATAAATTCTTAATTCGCCTTAAAAGAATTTATTCCGGTATGCGTAAATTTAAAAAGATGGCTCTAAATTAAAAATGTTCTTAATTAAACTTTATTTCTTAATATTCCAAATAAAACTCATTTTTTCTATGTTTTTATCAATCCTTTTTAAGAAAATCTTATTAAATTTATTCCAAAACCATACCTTTCAAAAAAGATCATTATTTTTATTTATCTATTTATTTATTTTCCTTCCTTCAACATTCGATATGTGTGCATAACAATAAATTCATTTCTTTTCTTTTTCTCTTAAAATTAATCGTCTGCAAAACTATATCGTTTGCACAGGATATTTGAAATTCTGAGTCGATTATAAATTGGTTAAATAAATGTTTTTTAAAAATAAAATTATCGTCTGAATGGAAAAAAATCTCAACCCTGGACATGAATTATATTTACATGAAAATATGATGGTTCGAGAGTAGAGATTTTTCTAGAACATTCTTTTTAGATTTAAGAAAGGAAGCTCGAGGTGAGAAGGAAGATTCTTGGGTTTTTTTTCTTTCTTCGATGAGTACGACTTACGGCTTGTTGAAGTAAATGATGGAATATTTTTTTGGATATTTCGGTTAAAGACAGTTTATAAAAGGAGCCTTTCCCTCTATTATGACTACAGTTTAATAAAGTAATTTGCAGCAGACAACGAGTAATTTATTGGATCCTCTACATTTATTTACTTATTATTTTTTTTTCTCTCTTGCCATGACTTCTGTGCGGTAGAACGGGGACCCCGGTGATGATATTTCTGGCTCCTAACTTTAAAACGTCACACACACACACACACACATATATATATATATGTCAACATTTGAACGGAGGGTGGTTTTGGGGTCTGGTGGTCATGATCGGTGAAAATAGACCAAAATTTTCAGGAAGTGCTGTCCTCCGGACGGCTGCAATAGGTAGCTTTTTACTTTTTGTAATGAAAGCTACCTAAAAGAGAAATTGGTGTTGGTAGAATAAATTTGGGGCTCCCTCAATCTCCTTGGACGGGGCGACCCCCCCCCCCCCATTTCACACGGGCCTGAATGTCGGTATGGAGAATAGGAGATTTAAAACCAAAAATTCCTGAATGAGCTAAGAAAAATTTTGATTAATATATTTATTTTTATTGCACAGTCACAAATAAAAAATAAAAACAAAGTTTATAAAAAAAAAAAATGTTTAAATTATTTTAAATGTGCATTCTGGTAATCCTATAATTTACACAATTTTTTTTCCTCCAAATAATTAAAGTAAAAATTTGCTTTAATTCTACATGTATTAATTGCATAAATATCCAAAGTTATAAATAATTAAATTATTCAAAAGTTATAAAAACTATACGCGAAATTAAAATTTATTAAAAATATTTGATCAATACTTAATTTCTAAAAATCATAATCTTGGATCTCTTTGCGATATTCAACTTGCTTAGAACGGTCATTTAATCCGCGATATTCAATGTTTTCAAATGGCTTGCCCTTTGGTTTTTGTCAGAATGATCTCGTATTTTAAATGGCTTAAAAAAAAAAAGAAAATAAAGCGCCAAGTACCTTTAAAAAATATGTATGTTATGAAGAAAACTTCAATTAACCAGATTTTCATTTCTACAACTTTCTAAAAATTCAAATTTTTGTAAAAAAATTTGAAAAATGAACATTTTTTTCCATTGAAAAGCATTGCAGAAGCATCGATCGACAGCCCACCATCTACGGTGTCGCCCCCTTTCGTTAAAAATTCCGCATGGCAAAATTTTAACATTACTTTCCCCTCCTGTTTCTTACTCCGTCATACATAGCTTAAGATAGATAACATAGTTTTACCTACGGTGCATTGTTACAAAGGTGTGGCTATTGTGTCAACATAACAACTATGCTACAAAATTAAAGTGTGTCCAAGTAGAACTATGATGTAAATTCCTCTTGTCTGCATCATTCTTTCGAAGGACTTATGCTTTATACATTTATAAAACTTTATTGACATAACAAAAATAATACAGCAATAAATCCTATTTAAAATATAAAATATGCAAAATACAAAAAAATACATCAAAACAGTACGTCTTCAGGAAATGGGTATCAAACTGTCGGCCGTTGGCGTTCTGAGGGACCCAGCAAATATGCTCTTGATATACATCATTCGAAAAAGATATAGTTTCCCTGACTATGATTTTCTTAATCATCTTCAGATAAGATCTTGAACACAGTCTTCTCAATGATTTATCGTTGGCCGGATCCAAAGAACCCAAAGCCCCGATGACAATGGCATTTTTTTCATCAATGGAGAATTCAATTGATAGTTCTTTATATCGCTCAACTTTCTCTCTTCTGGCAGCATCAAAGGCTTCGTTACTATTTTCGAAGGGAACAGTTACATCCAAAATAATTATATCGTTGTCTTTACGGACGGCAAAGTCTAGACGACGATTTTCAGTTCCACTAACACGATCCCCTCCTATGATGGTCCATCTATTATCAGCAACTATTTTAATGCGTTTAACAATAGCATTATGCCTGTGTTTATATAGTGTGCTGTGGACCATGCAATGGTGGATGATGTGAGGTAAAGTCTCGATGAAATGGCACTTTCGACACTTTCTATTAACAACAGAACCAAGGTTTGTTCTAGTAGGTTTCTTGCACACATTTAAGTTAAACAGTCCCAAGCGGACACGATGTACAAACCTCCAGTCTCTAAATGTCGTGTTCGCACCATCGGAGAAGAAGTGACTTGATTCTTTTGCAGCAGCGATGCAGGTGTTTGTCTTCCTCTGGTGCTCAAGATCGCACAAATGGACAGTGCGCATCTTCCTAATTTTGGCAAAGATAGAGCGACGATCACTAACAGTCTCATCAGCAACAACCAACGGCACATCCCTTTCTTCTGTAATATCTCACCCTTTTTAGAAGCCTGGCGTTACACGGGTCCAATGAGTAGTAAAACTATTTGACGATGTCTCACCTTTATATTGAACATTATTCAGGAAATCTTGACAATTTTGAATCCTGGTGGATTAGTAATGATAATAATCAGAATCGACCTTCAGCTCCGCCATCGCCGTATTTCTAAAAATCGTATCTTTCGATGTTAGCTTATACTACCCATAAATAATAGCAACATCAGAATCTTCAGCAGCCAACGGTACTCCAAATAACCCATCATCTCTAGCACTGTAGAGGTAGTCGTTGGCTGCATTCGTAGCGAGGCATAAAACTCTTTTAATAAGTGGCTTAATAGTATCATAAATGCTTTGCCACTTACTTTTGGAGAGGTTTTTCTGTAAAAACACAGAAAAAAGCGAGATTCTCTGTAAATTTACACTAGTTCTCGGTTAAATGCATTTGATTGAATTTCTCGGTGATCATTTTACAGATATTTCTCTAGTCTTATATCTAATTCTCTGTAGCAATTTTAATGTCTTTATTCAAAAATATTTTTATCTATTTCAAAACTTATAATTCAAAATACACACTTTTAAAATTCTTTTGCAGTTTTATTAGACATATTAAAGAAGAAAATTCAGTTTAAAGGAGGTGGGATGATAAGGGCCATTTTTCGCCCAACAGCATTTAGATGTGACATACATTTTTTCATTAATATACCTCATAAGAAATAAGAAAATAACAATATCTTGGATGAAAGTTTAATAATTGATGGTAAAATATAATGTTTATTTAAATAAATATGATGTACATTAATGAACATAAACACTATTGTCATAAGTTTTAATCCAAAAAATCAGTAGTAAATACAACATTAAATGCAAAATTATGATGAAGGGAGCTTATTAAGACTTTTATTTCAATATATGAAATATCGGAAATAATTAATAGCAGAAAATATAATCATACAGTTTCAGACACTTTAACAATATGTTTCAGATTATTTTCCTCCTTGGTTGATTCATCAGAATCACAACTGGACCATCCAGCGCCCGCGTTTTATAGTATACTAACTGTTCTGCCCGGCATTGCCCGGGTTCATCAAAAAATAGCAAGAATTGCGAAAAAACTTTAAAAATCATAATAAAAACCTTGAAAAATTTAAAAAATGCTGCATGAATTTCGTCTAAACTTCGTTGAAAAGAGATGGGCTAGAAAATTAAAGTTGGATTATTTTTACTAATGTGGAAAAATCTTACAAATCGCAAAAAACATTAAAAATCTCATAAAAATATAAAACAAAATTCAAAAATTGTGTTTCAAAATTCAAATAAATTTTGAAGAAAAAAGATCAGAATTTAATAAATTCGGCAAAAAATTGAACCTCTAAAAAATCGAAGCGGGTCGCGAAGAAACGTAAACATCGCTTTAAAAATGGCAAAAGTTTCAAAAATCACGGAACTCAAAATTTACTCTACTTGGATAAATGTTTTGAATCTAATTAATTTGATAATGTAAAAAGCATTGAAATACGAAAAAAACTGCTAAAAAATCGCAATAAAAATCTTTAATCGTACAGGAGAAAATTTATCATATTAGCGAAGAAATTAAAAACCGAATTCCTTTTCCGTATCTGAAAAAAATCGCCGTGAACTAAAAAAAAAAAGTTGGAAATTGCCCGTGAACGTAGCAAATGAGGTGCGTTCGTACGATAACGAAGTTTTAAAAATATTCAAATCTTGCTGATATAGTAGAGCGTACTTCGGATGCAGATAGTAGTCGAAATCTTTGTGTTTCTGTAAATATGCAGAAAGTAATTTTAATTACACCCCAGCAACGTATATCTTATTCATAAAATGTGAAATAGTTGAATATAATTAAAACACGCCCCAAACAATGTTTCCCCGTATAGCATTATGTAGTGGAATACTTTTGTGTGGCCCTGTAATTTAATAATAAAAATTCTTTGCATCACAGATTGTTCAGAATGCATGTTTTAGTATATATTTCATAGATTCATACCAATTCTATTATGTTCGAATTAGTGTAACATCATAAAAATGCATTTGAAAATTTTCCCCATTGACCGTAATGTAATGGAATACCTTTGATTGTCCCTGTAAATGATCTATGCATCCGACTTTTGTAACATTTGAAATGACTCGATAAAATTACGTAATAATTATATGTTTTAAATTTCAAACGATTAAAATGCATTTGAATTTTTTCCCCCATTGACCCTAATGTAACGGAATCCTTTTGATTGTCCCTGTAATTGATCTATGCATCCGATTTTCATAAAATTTGAAATGACTCGACAAAATTACGCAATAATTATATGTTTTAAATTTCAAACGATTAAAATGCATTTGAAACTTTTTTCCCCATTGACCGTAATGTAACGGAATCATTTTGATTGTCACTGTAATTGATCTATCCATCCGATTTTCATAAAATTTGAAATGACTCGACAAAATTATGTTATAATTATGTATTTTAAATTTCAAACGATTCGGTTGGGTAGTTTTTGCGTTGTTATATGCGGACTGACAGACAGACAGACAGACGGACGGACTGAGCGACAACAATTGGTGCTACGTATTTACATAATTACGAACGCACCTAAAAAAAAGAAAGCATACTGCATTAAAAATTGCTGTAGATCAAAATAAGAAAGCAAAATAATTACCATAAAGGATAAAAGTTTGAAACCAAACTCTTATTATTCTAGAAATTTAAAATCGAATTCCTTTGAAAAATGTAAAAAAAAAAAAAAAAAAAAAAAAAAAAAGACTGAGAAAGCCCAAAATTTGCATTGAAAATTGTAATGAAAGTCGCAAAACATTAAAAAATCCCTAGGTTAAAAATTCACTGATATAATATAAAATATTGTAATAAAAAAATTAACCATATTAACCAAAACGTTTGAAATCGAAATCGATTTCCGGATGTAAAAAAATCGCCACGGAACTTGAAGAATGGCTAAAAATTACATTGAAAATTGCATTAAAAATAGCTAAATATTTGGAAGTCAATGCTTAAAAAATAATATTAAGGCAGGGCGGGGGGGGGGGGGGAGGTTATGATCGAAATCATTGATAAATTACAAAATGTAAGCGTGGAACGCCAAAATCATATTAAGAAATAAAACATTGCATTCGAAACATAACTACATTAAACAAAATGTTTGATATCAAAATTAGTTTCTGAATGGCAGAAAATCGCCAACGAACTTAAAAAAATGGCTAAAAATCGTATCAAAAACTATATTAAAAATCGCTGAATATTTAAAAGTCATGGCTGTAAAAATTTAATATTCAGTCGAAATTATTGTAATCGGAAATCGTTCATGAATAAGGAAAAGTCAACACGGAACACATAAAATCCCCCAAACTAACTAAAAATTACATTGAATATCGCATTAGAAATTGGCAAAATTCATAAAAGCGTGGAGAAGAAATTGTACTATTTATGCTAAAAGTTAGAAACCGAAATTATTTTACGGATGTCAACAACTGTCCCAGAACTTGAAAAATCACTATAAAACAGATTAAAAATCAGTAAAATTCAAAAATCCGGACAAAATTTGTTATAGTAAGATAAACATTTATATTAAATTCCTGCGGCCATAATAAATTTTGTCCCCATAATGGGACAAAACATTGAAATTTGAACTCTTTCATTAGTTAAAAAATATCGACACAAAACTTGCTAAAATTTTTATGAAAATACACAAAAAATCTGAATCATTGATGTCAAAATTTACTACATTAAGCTACAAATTATTTAAAAATTTCTTTTCCAATTGTGAAAAAATCGCCGTGGACTCGAAAACATCTAAAAATTTATTCAAAAATTCATTACAAATCGTTTCAAATTTAAAAATAGCGGGAGACAACATTTACATTAATAGAGTAAAATAGTGTAATCTGAATTATTTCTTAAATACGAATGAAAAAATCGGCGAAAAGCGTGAGAAATAGTGAAAACATTGCTAAAAATTGCATTAAAAAATCACTAAATTTCAAAATTCGCAAATGAAGTGTAAATGTTTGAAATTAATTTTTTTTTCGAAATTTCAAAAAATAGCCGTGAGATTCAAAAAACCAATACAAAACCATTGAAAAACTCATTAAAAATCGCTAAATGTAAATACATCCCGTGAATAAAAAAATATGCTAGTCGTGTAAAATGTAGCAACCATTCTATTTTACATGAATTACAAAAAAATCGACGCAGAACACAAAATATATCAAAAATCACATTGAAAATCGACAAAATTAAAAAAAGGTAAATGGTGAAATTTACTATATTAGGCTAAAAGTTTGAAACCAAAATAATTTTTTAATTGTTAAAACACCACTGTGGTGGGGATCGAAAAAAATAGTACTAAATCACATTAAAAAGTTCATTAAAAACGCATTGAAAAATGCACTAAATATCGCTAGTTATTTTTTAAATCGCAGTAATCAGAATTTCATCAAACGGATAAAACATTCTAATCGGAAATCTGAACTATTTGATTATCCGGTTGACCAAGAAACTATCTGGGTCAAAACATAAGATTAAACTACAATAATGACGGATCGTAAATTCCATATTCACTTGACATTAAACATGTTACATATGTTTGTTAAGTCATCAAGTGGTTTTTACTTCTTATTTTTACATGTATTTGTATTAATGTTTTTCTAAATTATCTGTTCTAACATAAAAATTACATCTATTTGCATAATTTGACTTGTTTCACGATTGATATAATTTGGCGAAATTGGTCGACAGGATAATCACGTAGTAAAAGGAAATCCTTTATAGATAATGAAAAATCGACACGGAACACAACAATTCTTGAAAAATCGCGTTAAAAATCTCTAAAATTATATTAGATTAAAAGTTTGAAATCAATTCTTACTTCCGAATATCAAAAAATCACAACAAAACTCGAAAAATTTCTAAAAATTGCATTGAAAAGTGCATTAAAAATCACTAATATTAAAAAAATCACAGGGGTCAAAATTACCGCCTAAAAGTTAGCCCCCCCTTTAACGAAAATGAAAAAGTGAGATATGCATTTCGTTTGATCATCGTTTGATCAGATTTGATCAACAATTTTCATCGTTTGATCAACATTATTTTACGAGTTATGATTAAAAATAACCAGGGGGGGGCTAACTTTTAGGATTTTTCAAAATGCTCAAAATTAAAAAAAAATTAGCAATTCTTATCTGAAATCGATCGTAGAGATTTGATCAACTATTTTTAGCGTTTGATCAAACCCGGAAGTGCCCCCGAAATCGATATTTTTAATTACAGACACCTAAAAGTTAGCCCCCCCATGACGGAATTTCGAGACAAAAATGGTGTCATCTAACGTAAAATTACCTCTAGAGATTTGATCAACCATTTTTAGCGTTTGATCAAACCCGGAAGTGCCCCCAAAATCGATATTTTTAACTCCAGACCCCTAAAAGTTAGCCCCCCCATGACGGAATTTCGAGACAAAAACGGTGTCATCTAACGTAAAATTACCTCTAGAGATTTGATCAACCATTTTTAGCATTTGATCAAACTCGGAAATGCCCCCAAAATCGATATTTTTAGTAATAGACCCCTGAGGGGTTTAGCTCCCCCACCACCTCCATGATGGAATTTCGAGACAAAAATGGTGCCATCTAACGTAAAATCATCTACAGAGATTTGATCAACCATTTTTAGCATTTGATCAAACCCGGAAGTGCCCCCAAAATCGATATTTTTAGTAATAAACCCCTAAAATTTAGCCCCCCCCCACCTTCATGATGAAATTTCGAAGCAAAAATGGTGTCATCTAACGTAAAATTACCTCTAGAGATTTGATCAACTATTTTTAGCGTTTGATCAAACCCGGAAGTGCCCCCAAAATCGATATTTTTAACTCCAGACCCCTAAAAGTTAGCCCCCCCCCCATGACGGAATTTCGAGACAAAAACGGTGTCATCTAACGTAAAATTACCTCTAGAGATTTGATCAACTATTTTTAGCATTTGATCAAACCCGGAAATGTCCCCAAAGTCGATATTTTTAGTAATAGAGAACCCTGAGGGGTTTAGCTTCCCCCCCCACACCTCCACGACGGAATTTCAAGACAAAAATGGTGTCATCTAACGTATAATCATCTGTAGAGATTTGATTAGCCTTTTTTAGCATTTGATCAAACCCGGAAGTCCCCTCAGAATCAATATTTTTAGCATTAGACCTATAAATTATCTCCTCCATGATATTCGAGACAAAAAATTAACATGAAACTAACACGAAATTATCGATATTTATATATATGTAGAGAGAGAGAGACATACACTAGAGTACCCTCTGGCCTTTCCCGCGATGAGTGACCCTTAAATGAACTTTAATCTCGTATGACTTTATATGTTTAACTCCGCTTTGTCTGAATTTATAGTTTTGAATGTAAAAATCGCGAAAATGATATTAAAGTACATGCTATTCTGCGTTTCATTTTTATAGTCCATGTGTATAGTCCATCCAAAAAAAGCGAAACAGTGAGAAAACATGTTTTTTTTAAATTATTCAATTAGGTAATTTTCCAAATGTTAACAAATTTGCGTTCATTTTGTGTTCAGAAAAGCATTTCTTTTTTCTTTTCAAAAATCGATCATTTTATAAAACAAAGTTCTGAATCTACTTTTTTTCATTTACATATTCTGAATAAATGTCCCAACGTAAACTGTGATGTGTAAATTTAATATCTCAAAACGCTACATTGTTATAAATTTGGTACCTTACAAAAGGATGCTAATCTTAAAATTATTTATCTTTTTTTATTATAAAAATAAATGACTGTAAATGATTATAAAATTATTTAATTCATAAATATAGAATACTCCAATATGTGGTATTTCTATTTTGTCGTAAAATATATCCATACATTATCCGCTGTTCCGAAAGCTTTTTCCGAAGTACAGTTGACTCTCGTTAATTCGAACTCGTCGGGACCACAAATGTTCGAATTATCCGAAGTTCGAATTATGGAAAACATGCTTAATATGGTACTATTACAAAGGAATTAATGTTATAGTCTTTTTTAAATTTATTTCGTCTGTTATCATTAGAATATGACTTAATATTAAATTAGAATGTATAAATACATAAACTAATTAAAAGATTAGAAACAAGCACGAAGGAAGAAAAATTTATAGCGTCATTGGTGGACAGACGGGGCTCTAAGTAAGTGGATATCAAAAGCATTGTATTATATGTAGACTCGTTCGGAACAATTTTCACAAAAATCAAAGAAAGAAAGTTATTCAAATGATCTGAAATTCGTGAAAAAGAAAAGAAAAATGAAAAATCGGAATTCTCGTTAGTTCAAATTAAACGAAGTCAAGAGAAAATGAAATCGAATTAATGAAAATTTTTAACGTTATTCTGCCTTTGAAAATTTCGGGACTTCATGTTTAGTTCGAATTAAGCGAAGATTCGAATTATCCGATTTCGAATTAACGAGAGTCGACTGTATGTTTGAATTGATATTTGCTTTTACCGTCAAAGAAAAGTGAAATAACGTTGTCCACCTGTTTTTTTGAGAAGAAATTCTGCCAATGCTCTCTCTTCTCCTCCCCCTTCCCTAACCGTGCTCGGCAAATGCACGATGATACATTATTATTGAATGTATTATGTAACAAGAAGCTAATTATCAATTATTTTTATGTAGCAGTTATTTCTTGTAAGTGTTATTTGATACAAACTTATTTCATTTAAAATAGTAATATTTTATTCACTCCTCTTCATTTGAATAAAATAATCGTGCAAATAATCAATGTATAACCATATCTGTATGTCACTGCAAACTAAAGAAACAATTGAAAAAAAAAATAGACATGGATAACTGTATTATTAAGGAAGTTGTGGTTTTACGGTTTAAAAAATAACATACGATATCGTGATGAAAGGGGGGGGGGGAGTCCAAAATTATTTGCCTTTTATTAGCACAACTTCAAATCTATAGTTGCCTTTACGAGATAATCTGAAATAATTTCAAATACAGAAATAAAGAACACCGCATCGCATCGTAGGTACTCAATCATTAACATAATATTCTTCTGTTTTTGTGGATATCATTTGTTTCCAAAATAAATACATAGGCTTTTTAAACACTGGATTCTGCCGGAACCCACACCTGCCCTAATTCGGATATTATTATTTATCTTTCGTCAGACAGACGATTTTTCGATGCTTTGGTTTTCCAATGAAAAAATAAACATCTGCTCTACTATAACATACATTCAGGGAACTTCACACTTCCGTCAAAATAAGCAGACGATCTATTGACACTAGCCATGTTAGAAAACTTTCAATCTCATGTTTTTCATTTAAACAAGATGAATCTTTTGCAGAAAAATAAAATATTCTGTAATTTTGTATCAGTTATTCAAGAAATTAGAAAAAAATATGTACATACACAAGTGGTACTGGGCTCATCCTATGATAAGTAGATGAAACTGCATGCATCTGATGTTAATTGAAAAATCAACCACATTTAAAGAAATACAAATTACTGCACAAATTACCGTTTTGAAATATACTATATGAAATATATAATAATTATTAAACTCAAGCTGCAACCTTTTATTTTTACATAGCAATACACTATTTGTGCTGAAAAATGAAAAAAAAAAATCATCTTCCCAAGAAATTGACTATTCCATGATTAATGAACAAAACAGAAGTGCAAACTGCATTCAGCAAAATTTAATTGGCAGCACCAGTCGGGCCCAAGCATATTTTTCATTGGATTTCGATTTTCAAAAACTGTTTACTATAAAATAAACTTTGTGATTTATATTAAACACTTTTAATGTAAATGTCACACTATATTTGCAATTATTTACCCATAGTTCTAAGAATTAAATATGAATTGTCATTTTGAAAACTTGTAACAACCCTCCCTCACATGGGACTCATTAGGGGTGTGAGTTAGAGGGAGCTCCCTGCACGTTAGATGACACTATTTTTGTCTCGAAATTCCGTCATGGAGGTTGGGGGGGGGGGGGGACTAAATCCCTTAGGGGTCTATTACTAAAAATGTCGATTTTGGGGGCATTTCCGGGTTTGATCAAATGCTAAAAATGGTTGATCAAATCTCTAGAGGTAATTTTACGTTAGATGACACCGTTTATGTCTCGAAATTTCGTCATGGGGGAAATAACTTCTAGGGGTCTGTAGTTAAAAATATCTATTTTGGGATCACTTCCGGGTTTGATCAAACGCTAAAAATGGTTGATCAAATATCTACAAATGATTTCACGTTAGATGATACCATTTTTGTCTCGAAATTCCATCATGGAGGTGGGTGGGGTGGGGTATAAACCCTTAGAGGTCTATTATTAAAAATATCGATTTGGGGGGAATTTCCGGGTTTGATCAAATGCTAAAAATGGTTGATCAAATCTATAGAGGTAATTTTACGTTAGATGACACCGTTTTTGTCTCGAAATTCCGTCATGGGGGGGGCTAACGTTTAGGGATCTGGAGTTAAAAATATCGATTTGGGGGGGCCCTTCCGGGTTTGATCAAATGCTAAAAATGGTTGATCAAATCTCTAGAGGTAATAGTACGTTAGATGACACCATTTTTGTTTCGAAATTCCATCATGAAGGTGGAGAGGGGCTAAATTTTAGGGGTTTATTACTAAAAATATCGATTTTGGGGGCACTTCCGGGTTTGATCAAGTGCTAAAAATGGTTGATCAAATCTCTGTAGATGATTTTACGTTAGATGGCACCATTTTTGTCTCGAAATTCCATTATGGAGGTGGTGGGGGAGCTAAACCCCTCAGGGGTCTATTACTAAAAATATCGAATTTAGGGGCATTTCCGGGTTTGATCAAATGCTAAAAATGGTTGATCAAATCTCTAGAGGTAATTTTACGTTAGATGACACCGTTTTTGTCTCGAAATTCCGTCATGGGGGGGCTAACTTTTAGGGGTCTGGAGTTAAAAATATCGATTTTGGGGGCACTTCCGGGTTTGATCAAACGCTAAAAATGGTTGATCAAATCTCTAGAGGTAATTTTACGTTAGATGACACCATTTTTGTCTCGAAATTCCGTCATGGGGGGGCTAACTTTTAGGTGTCTGGAATTAAAAATATCGATTTTGGGGGCACTTCCGGGTTTGATCAAACGCTAAAAATAGTTGATCAAATCTCTACGATCGATTTCTGATAAGAATCGCTAATTTTTTTTTAATTTTGAGCATTTTGAAAAATCCTAAAAGTTAGCCCCCCCTAGTTATTTTTAATCATAACTCGTAAAATAATGTTGATCAAATGATGAAAATTGTTGATAAAATCTGATCAAACGATGATCAAACGAAATGCATATCTCACTTTTTCATTTTCCGTCAAGGGGGGGCTAACTTTTAGGCGGTGTCAAAATTTACTCTAATAGGGTAAAACGTTGTAATTGGAAATATCTCATGAATGACAAAAATCCAACATCAAATGCAAAAAATCTCGAAAAATCGCATTAAAATTAGCTGAAATTCATAAATCTTAACAGCTAAAATTTAATACATCAGCCTGAAAGTTTTAAGCAAAATTCCTTTTACTAATGTCGAATAATAACGACAAAATTTACATTAAATATTTCACTAAAAATCCAAACATCGTTGCACGAAATCCAAATAAATTATATTGAAAAGAGAACAAAATTCACTAATTAAGGTCGAAAGAATGAAACCGCTTTCCTTTTCGCTAATGTGGAAAAATCGCCTCGAAACCCACTAAAATTCGCATATGAATTAAATTTTAAAAAACTGAAAATCGGCCTTCAAGGTGTAAAATTTCATACATAACTTCGTGCAGCGCATCGCCAGGACTTTAAAATTTTTAACATGCGTTATAAACTATCTTAAAGTGTTAAACAGATCTCCTTATTACATTTCCTAATTTTGTTCGCGTCCCTCCTTTCACGCACCCTGAAATGTGTCACACCATTCTTTGTTTACATTTTTTATCATGTATTATAAACCATTTTAAAATTTAAAATAAATCACATTGTTATATTTCCAAATTTTAACAAAATCGCGTCCTGTTAGTTCCATTTTTCACCACCAGCTAGCGCACTCTATTCTTCAAAAACTTTATCAAAACGATACTCTGTTAAACAACCTATCAGGTGATATATTACTCGAGGGGGTAGCGGTCTTAAGCAAGAATTTAAGATATTTTATGAAATTACTATTCGAAAATAGTGGTAACTAAATTTTTGACATTTTAGGTAAATTTCGCAAAAAAGTACTACTTATTGCATTCTCAAAAGCTCAAGATTTTGATAGAACGACTATTTAAAAATTAGATGCTAAACGCAAAAAATATTGAAAAAGCTTTAAAAATCACATTGAAAATCGCATTAAAAATCGTTAAAATCTAAAATTCGTAATAAACACAAAATTTAGGGCTAAAAGATTGAAACGGTTTTCTTTTTATCAATCTCAAAAAAAAAAAAAAAAAAAAAAAAAAAAAACCCTCAAAATGAGAAAAAACACTAAAAATCGCATTAAAAATTCGTTAAAAATTCAAAAATCGCTGTACAAATTCCGAATAAACTTTGCTGAAAAGAGAAAAAAATTGCTATATTGGGTTAAAAGAATGAAACCGTATTTCTTTCACTAATGGGATAAAACTGCAAAAAAAACGCTAAAAATCGCCTAAAAAATGATAAAAAAATCTAATCAAAAAATTGAAAATCGGGCTTCGAGGTGCAAAACTACATGTATAAAAGTACCTTCCCTCCACATTTTGTAACTCTACGTACAGCAGACTCTTCAGAACAGCGCTGACACACACACAAACTTGTCTTTTTATTATTATAGATTTAAAAAAATAGCGTTCTATTAGTTCCATTTTCCACCACCAGGTAGAGCACTCTATTCTTCAAAAACTTTATCAAAACCATACTCTGTTAAATAACCTATCAGGTGATATATTACTCGAGGGGGTAGCGGTCTTAAGCAAGAATTTCAGATAGTTTATGAAATTGCTATTCGAAAATAGTGGTACTTAAATTTTTAACATTTTAGGTAGATTTCACAAAAAAATACTACTTATTGCATTCTCAACAGCTCAAGTTTTTGATTGAACAACTATGAAAAAAAAAGATGCTAAACGCAAAAATCTTTAAAAAACGTTAAAAATCGCATTGAAAATCGCATTAAAAATCGTTAAAATCTAAAAATCGTAACAAACACAAAATTTAGGGTACTAGGCTAAAAGTTTAAAACGATTTTCTTTCTATCAATCTCAAAAAATAGCCGCAAAATGAGAAAAAAACACTAAAAATCGCATTAAAAATTCGTTAAAAATTCAAAAACCGCTGTACAAATTCCAAATAAACTTTGTTGAAAAGAGAAAAAAAAAAATGCTATTTTGGATAAAAAGGATGAAACCGTATTCCTTTCACTAATGGGATAAAACTGCAAAAATGACGCTAAAAATCGGCTAAAAAAATTATTAAAAAAATCTAAACAAAAAATCGAAAATCGGGCTTCGAGGTGCAAAACTTCATGTAAAAAAGTACCTTCCCTCCAAATTTTGTAACTCTACGTGCAGCAGTCTCTTCAGAACAGCGCTGACAGACAAACATCCTCCTCTCTTTATTATTATAGAAGAAGAATATAGATAAGCATTAGGGTGGAGTAAAAATGAGCAAAAAAAATTTTTTTTCGGAATTTTTTCTTTGGATAGGTCTAAAAAGTTGCCTTTTGGCACACTGAATATAAGATTAAAATTTTATTTTGTTTGGAATTCATCTTTAGTTCCCTACTAGCTCTTAAAGATTATGCTCTTTATATGTGAAAATCAAAATTTCACTATGTAGTGTAAATGACCCCAAAAAATTTTTTTCAGAATTTTTTTTTATTTAGATAGGTCTAAAATGTTGCTTTTTGGCACACTTAATATAAGGTTAAAATTTCATTTCATTTGGAATTTATTTTTAGTTCCCTACTAGCTCTTCAAGATTATGCCCTTTATATGTGAAGAACCAAGATTTCACTATGTAGTGTAAATTATTTAACTCTTTTTATTTTTATTTATTTATTTATTTATTTACTAAATTTCTGATTTCAGTAAAATAACGCACAAAAATGGCTAGTAAAGTATTACTTGTGAACGACCTAAGTATCATTGTGTTTTAACTATTTAAATTGCGAATATAACTCTAAAATGTGAATTGTATTGTTGCAGAGAAGATAAAGCCCAATACTGTAAGACCACGGTTGCTGTGGCCCTGCTTGGCAGAATGCCAGGCCGATTCTATACAGCTTGTAGGGAGGACAGCTTCTTTGGCAGAAGGGATCATGTTCAACATTTTTTTTTTTCTTTTTCTGTTCTGTGAAATTTTATTTTAAATTAAATGGTCGTGCATCTTCCATTAGTTCACGGATTTTGTTTTTCCGAAACATATATATACATATTTGCTATATTTTTGTGAATTTCAATAAAACCATATTTGTTTTATTTTATTTTTTACAATTATATTAATGTCAAACCCGCAGATTTAACGACTGCTTGGCTTCTATCTTGACGGCTATGCGATGAATTCTCCAATTCTAACAACCTAAATATTCAGGGTACATGCAATTACTTGCACCAAAATGGCGTTATTTGGCCTGATATGGTAACCCTGCTACTTTTGTTTATTTATTCGTAAATAGTTTATTTGCTTTAATTTTCTTTTTTCAAATAATGTAAAATATTTTTTGTTCTATAATTTTTGGTTTTTAATATTTAATATATTTTAACATTTTTTTATTTATTGTTATTTGCTTTTTAAAATAATAGAAAATAATTGAAAAATGTATGTGCAACTGGTATTCGAAAACAAGGATTTCGCCAAGTTGGCGTTGGAAAAATTCATTCTATCCATTTGCGTGTATATCTGTGCCATATTCATACCCAATGCATGCAAATAATTTAAATAGATGAAGTAAACAATGATGTAAAGAAATAATTTTTAAAAATCGCCACTTTAGCAATTTTTAAAATTACGCCACGCAATCGTTAATTCTAAAAATATTACATACGCTATATTGCGAGAGGATAAGTTACTACTCTAAGTTTAATAATCATAAATTTAAATCATCTTTTTCCTTTCATATTTGACTTTTTATAACTCTATTTTGATATAACAAAACTACAAAGTAATATTTAAAAACATATTATTGAATGACCAAAGCAAAAAGGTATTCACCAAAAATATTCGACATATCTAAGATGTTTAATAAACAAACTCATCTCAGGATGCTACTGATTTCCCCATTTTCGACATGGACTTAGTCCTTTTCGCCCAAGCGCAGATCTGTCCAGGTTCCTAAGAAACGTGGTACATCAGTAATTAAACATACTGTTGTTCAATTTTATTTATCGAATGCACATGAAAGATAGTTATCTAAATATAAATGTGAAATGCAGCTTTCTGAATATATAGTAATTTAATGAAAAGAATATATACGATGTATTGTAAAATGATCTTTCATTTCACTCTAATTTATATTGGCCTTTGTTATCAAAATTATATATTACCTTTCGTGATTTGATTTTTGTTCATATCTATCCATTCCTTGCTTCTGCTACAACAGCCGCTAATGGCGCTTCAGTAACTAAATTTATGCATATTTTGAATGTTTGGATCTAACAGTTAATTTTTCAATTTGAAAATATGGCATTTACAATCTTTTTCTGAGAATTTCCAGCTGCTCTCTTGGTAATCTATTAAGAATGTGGGGTGATTTCACGTTCTTACCAGTCAATAATATTTATACAGTTTGTAATACTGAATTTCAATATTGGAATATGTTTTATTGTAGAAAATACAATATTCTTTATTTTCAATATTCTTCGGAATCCAAATTCTCAAACATAATTTTTTTTATTAGTTATCGTTCCTGTAAATTTTTATCTCAAAGACAGAAGTATATGTTTTGTTGAGTAACGGTATCAACAATTTTCTTTAAATATTCCCTCAAATAACAAAACAACTTAATTGTTTAGAAAAAAACATTTTGAGTTGTATGTTTGTGAAAAGAATCTTTCTTGAAGTGAAACAACATAGACAAATGTACTTTCATTACAAATTCAGCCATAATATTCAGATTTTTGGATGAATTGTGACTTCCAATCTGTAAACCAAGTAGTCATTTGGCAGTCATTTCAATCATTTAAAGTGGGACATTCTTGTTGGATTACAATTTACCAGATTTGAGGAGCAAATGTTTGACATATGTCATAAAAAGAATTTTGGTCTGCACTTAACTCTCCAGAGTTCATTTCTTGGTGATAGGAGCAGATATTTTTTAATTTCCATAACTGTCTGTTGTTCACATTGATCCAACGACTTTCCAATTGAAACAGGAAAAGCTCGTGAGCCTTTATTTTGTTTATAGAGTTCAAATGACTTAGTGCCAATTCGTTTGCCGAAAGCTAACATATTAACCAATGCAACGAATAGCTAAATTTTAGTTTCAAACATCTATTAGCATGATTTTTTATCATACTGTTTGTTTACAGTTGTTTCGTTACAAGATATTGCCATAAGTTTATCAAGGTTTAATTTTTTTTTCAGTGCAATATTTTAAAACTTCGTGCAATGATCTTTCCTGATCCAAAAGATGGTGTAATGTGTCTCAAATACAATTAATTTGACTCTTCAAATCAGAGATATATGTTTTTCACCTATAGTTCTTTCATGTGATCTATCTCAAATTTTCCATCATTTCCTTTTTATTTTGGCGAATTGAATAAACTTCTGATATTCAGAAAAATTATTGTCTAACATTTGATCAGCTCGTCTTTGGGAAATTATTGCTTTACAATTATTGCTGTGTTTTATTTATTATCATGTATAATAATAATAAAATTTATAGTATTCTGCTATTATTAGCAAAACAGCTTTATTTAGTTTTGAAGAATCACCAAATATAGGATATTCCATTGCACTTCTAATAATGGTAAACTTCGATTTGCTTACACACACACTCATTTTGACTGTAAAAATGACAATATAAAATTCTTAAAACTCAATAAACCGTTTCAAATATTTAAAAATAAAGACTTAAAGTTTGAAAATGATGAAAGGAATTACACTAAACATTTTAAATATAAAAATATCAAACAAGATTACAAAAAAATCCTGTTATTGTACAATTTATGGTAAGAATTTATCATGAAAATCAATGAAAATATAAATGTCCTGGTAGGGGACTGACTGAAAGAGTTTTTCAAAATTCATGAAATTTTACACGCGTATTAGAGGTAGTAAAAGGCAACTTTTGGCTGCTATCCAAAATCAAAATTCCAACTTTCGATTTTTCACTCCACACTAGAGCATATTCAATGCTTGTTTTGTTTTTTAAATTTGGTTTATTTATGGCACAGAAACTGTAATACGGAAGCAACATGCGTCTAGTACTCTCAGACACTTGCGCCTAGTTTACATTGACAGTGCCATTGTGTGACGTTGCTTTGCTGATTTTTTTTTTTTATTATCCAGGTATTATAAATATAGTTTTTAACACTTTTGTGTCGAACAATCAAACGTTGGTCACGAGAGTTGTCCTTTAACATCCTCTATTGAAAACTGTTGCTACTTATTTAGAAATCTTGGTGTGTCATGCTCGAAATCCATTTCTTTCAGAAGTTCCAAACAATCCCGTAAAAATCTATCAATTCTCCCAACATCATTTAGCTTCAGCAACTATATGATATTATGTGTATCTTTTATTAATATATGTGTAAGTACGTTAGCATGATTGTTCTTTGAATCCACGAAATAAGGGCCGAAATCATCCAAAATATAATTTGAAGTAGTGACGAATACCATACGCTTAACGAAAGGTCTACCTTTGTATGACCAGAATGAATTTCTCTGAAAGGATTAGTTCGCACTCTTTTGGATATAAATAAATGTGCTATCGAAAATAATCATTACAGTATCATTGTCGTTATCCGGATTAAATAATCTTCCTTCTAAAGGCCTCGTATATTTTTCAATTATCTGTGTTCTGGTGATGTGGTCCATTCCAAGGTGTAGTGGGAAAAAGTTCTTAATCAATGTCTGGATTGTATATTTTACAGAAGTATTACTTTTTTATATTGAATAATGTAGATAGAACATCATTAGAGAGACCAGTTCCAAGTTTTACAAGTAACACTGCAAAGCATGTACGAGATGACCGCTATTTTGAGGAACGTATTTTGAACTTTACTAGTTTAAATATGTAGCTAAAATGATGCATAAATATACCCATGAGAGAATAATAATCGATTTCAGAAAAGTGTCCAAGTGTATAAAAATCGAAGCCTTCTGATTTGCACATTTATGATACTGTTTTAAATACTTTTAATGTATATTTCATACATCGATGTATTCTCACTTGCAGAGGATAAATCTTGCAGAGCCAATTT
This sequence comes from Maratus speculifer, assembly GCA_964019185.1. Taxonomy (NCBI): domain Eukaryota; kingdom Metazoa; phylum Arthropoda; class Arachnida; order Araneae; family Salticidae; genus Maratus; species Maratus speculifer. The sequence continues at coordinate 144,483,058 of OZ025292.1, read as the reverse complement.
TCTGAAGACCGATCAAGAACTAAGAGTTTTACATCATCGTTTTCCCGATGAAATATAGATTCTAGTTTCTATAAAGGCTTGAGTTTCAATAGCTTTTGCTACAATAATGAGGCAGTTCTTACCTTTACATATTATACAACAAGTGTTAGAATACTTACAATGAGGTAGTGATAAATATATATTTGGTTTCTCATTTGTGGTCTCATCGGCAGTAATCGTTGAAGCATAATCTCTTATTGTTACATCAGAAAAAGAAATAGAAGTATTTCAAGAGTGAATATTACGAATTACATACTATATACATTTAGAACACTACTTAGAACCACTCTGTAGATCTTAGTTTTTCGAACATCAAAGTATCGATATAACTTTTTTGTTAGAACATATACGAAAATTTTTCCGCCAGGTTTTACAGCTATATTTCTATACACTGCATATTGCTATATATTGCACACTATACAGGGTGTCCCAGAAGTAATGTGACAAGCTTTAAGGGGAGGTAGGAGACATCACAAAGATTCAGAATTGCACAGCAAACCATAGTCGGAAACGTTTTCCTGGCTCGGTAATGACACACAAAACACAAGAAAGAAATGACATGAACAGGGAAAGAAAACACGTTTGTTATTCTTAGTGCTGAAAATTACTGAGACAAAGCTGGAAAGTGATGTGGAACTTGTTACGTGCATTGTGGCAGCTGTTGGGAAAGTTCGGGACAATCTTGGTGTTTTCGAGATCATTAGATCATTCACGCGCTTCTAGATGCGCTCCGTGCATCACAGCCTGGGATCGTAATTTTGAACACCTGTTTTGATGACAATCGTCGTCTCTTTAATGTTCTTTTTTCTTAGTTTTTTACTGTATTAAGGATAACAAACATGTTTTCTCCCCTTATTCGTGTCCGGTCTTTCTTGTGTTTTGTGTCGTCCATAACGCGCCAGGAAAACGTTTCCGACCATGGGTTGCTATGCAATTCTGAATCGTTGTGATGTTCCGTACCTCCCCTTAAAGTTTGTCCCCTTACTTCTGGGACACCCTGTATATTGCAATATACTGACATCCAAGAATTATTTATTAGTAATTTCTTTAATAAATATTTACAAAAATAGTGTCAGAAAACAACATTGACCTCTCAACAACGTAAATATTTTTTTAGTACGGCAAAACAAATCTAAACGCTCCGATAACACTGCATTTAATTCTCCGATTTAATTACGATACATTTTTTCTTTGAAAGGTAGAAGCGTACACTGAACCCAATTAAAATATTGCTCCTATGAAAGCTTATAAAGAGTAGTATCATTGCATGTCAAAATTAATTGGGTTCATCAAGAGCCTCTTAAAAAAAATTAACTCGAAGACACAAAAGCGACAAAAATATAGAAAAAATCTAAAAGACTCTATATTCGGGCTATAATTTCCATGACTTACTAATTTATTTATCATGTAAAACTTGTACTAAACAAAAATACATATCTTTAATCATACAAAGCCACTGAACGGTTATCGGAATTCGAAATTTTTTTTCCGGGTATATGATGGGCGAAAAATAGCCCTTATCAGCCCACTTCATTTTTTTTTTTTTTTTTAATTAAACTTAGAATAATTTAGAAAGGGAAAAATCATCTCCTAGGAGTTAGTGGGGATATTTTCGACAATCATTCTTACGAATAGATTTTTTCCCACTGAATCATAAAAGACATATACTTTGTACTTAACAGTAACAGCTTGTATAGCTTAGTTAGTAAGGTATTCTCCCACAGTTAAGAGATCTCGGGTTCAAACCCCAGAACGGCCAAGAACAAATTGTGTAAAATTTAAATCACACGGCCCGCTAATCGCTTGCGAGCATAGGAGTTTGTGGGTTCGAATCTCACTGGTTCCATTGCATACACTCTTTGTGTGGAGCTCCCGGTTGTACTTCTCTTGTGTTGTAATATTTCCTTGTGTGCTATCTCGTCCCTCTATATTGACGGTGGCTTATAAGCAGGCTTCATGTCGAGCACACAAGTCAGATGTATGTTGTTCAATAAAACAAACAAACAAATTATACGGCAATTCAAATTTACTTGAAATATTAAAGTTCTTTGAGATCACTGAAGATTGAGTGATTCACTAATTTTGAAAACTAAATTATATTATTATCATTAAAAGTAAATTTACAGGGTTTTATTTAATTTACGGAGTCTATTATAAATATACTGAATAACTTCTCAGTTATTTAATAGAATTTCGGTTTTTCTAATCTTTGTATTATTGCATAAGTCTTAAGATAATGGATTACTCAGATTCTTTGTAATTTCACAGAAAATTTTTTAACAATATAGGGAGAGTAGCTGTCAAACGCAGGCTGCAAAATATCCAACAGAGAACAGACTATAATTTCTGCTTCTATCATTTCTGTCACACGAGGGCACAGGCACAGATAGCAACAAACTACATCTTTGTGACCATTATTGTGCTAATTGTCGGCGACTATAGAGGTACTCGTTGACTGCAATCGCAGCGAGGTGTAAAATCCTTTTAATAAGTGGCTTAATAGCATCACCAATACTATGCCACTTACTTTTAGAGAGTTTTTTTCTGTAAAAACACAGAAAAAAAGCGAGACTCTCTGTAAATTTACACTAGTTCTCGGTTAAATGCATTTGATTGAATTTTTCGATCATCATTTTACAGATATTTCCCCAATCTTATATCTAATTCTCTGTAGTAATTTTAATGTCTTTATTCAAAAATATGTTTATCTATTTTAAAATTTGTAATTAAAAATACACAATTTTAATTTTTTTTTTGCAGTTTTATTAGACATATTAAAGAAGAAGAAATTTCAGTTTAAAAATTGTTTTTATTAAACTTAGAAAAATTTAGAAAGGGAAAAATCATCTCCTCGAAGTTAATGGGGATTTTTTCGACAATCATTAGATTTTTTTCCCACTGAATCATAAAAGACATATACTTTGTACTTAACAGTAACAGAGTGTATAGCTTAGTCAGTAAGGTAGTCTCCCACAATTAAGAGGCCTCGAGTTCAAACCCCAGAACGGCCAGGAACATATGTTACAAAAATTAAATGATACGGCAATTGAAGTTTTTATTGAAATATTTAAATTCTTTGAGATCACTGACGATTGAGTGGTTCATTAAATTTGAAAACAAAAAATAAATTTACAGGCTTTTATTTAATTTACGGAGTCTATTATAAATTTACTGAATAATTTCTCAGATATTTAATAGAACCTCGGTTTTTTTTAATCTCTGTAATTTTACATAAGACTTAAGATAATGGATTTCTCGTAGATTCTCTGTAATTTCACAGAGAACTTTTTAACAGTGTAGCGAGAGTAGCTGTCAAACGTGGGATGCAAAATATCTAACAGACATAGACTATAATTTCTGCTTCTATCATTTCTTTTGCATGGGGACACAGATAGCAAAGCGACAAACTACATCTTTATGACCACTATTACGCTAATTGTCGATGACAAGTGTGCCTTTTCTGTCATTTTTTTTTCTGTCAAAAAAAAACCCAGCTTTTTCTATATACTTATCCAAATACTATGACATGCTGCTGCCTATATTACCTTTTAAAGTGTTCAAATTTAATTTATTTTGACAATTTTGGATAACTTTGTAATATCTATATTTTTGTTAATCATACTGCATTTCTTGAATTTCTTTCTCTAGAATAGAGCATCTGGATAAATGGTGCAGAGATTTAAAGATTCTCTATCTGCATAACAATCTGATATCAAAAATTGGTATGTGAGACTTCAATCTCATTTAAATGACTTTGGACTTAATTTATGTATCATTTAAAAATAATTTTATGTATTTTGTTATTTTTCCAGAAAATCTGAGTCGGTTAAAAAAGTTGGAATACATCAATTTCACTTTAAATAATATAACCAAAATTGAAAATCTAGAAGGTAATTTTGTGTATATATTTCTACATTAACTTCTAAAATATGTTTTATTTTCTACTCGTAATATAGAATATAAAGAGAAACACAGATATATATACAGGGTGATCAAGAAATAAGTTAACCCCTTCATAGGGCTCTAGAATGCGCTCTATTGGTCCAAATGCGATCGAGTTTGAGCTACAGATAGTTCAAATAATGCGTTTGAAATTTACTAAAAAAAAAAAAAAAAAAAAAAAAAAATTACAAAAATTAAAAATACAAAATTTTACCGGTAGGGGACGTTGTGATACACTTAGACACATTTAAACGCTAGCGGTAAAATTTTGTAATCTTAATTTTTTTTTCTTTCAAAAATTAAACATTTTATTTGAATTACCCGCAGTTCAAATTTTATCTCATTTGGACCAATAGAACGCATTCCAGAGCCCTCTGAAGTGGGTAATTTATTTCTTCCACTCTCCGCATTATTGTGTGAGTGTGTACATATGCCGTATTCCATTATACTGAAAATCTTACGGTAGATTTTGCATTTATGTTGACCAGTTTCACTTTTTTAATAATATTTATTATTTATAAAGTGAATTAAATGTTTAATTCACTTAGGTGTGTTTCAGTGCCCTTAGCGGTGAAATTTACATTTTTAATTCTTGCATTTTTTTATGTCAAGCGCATCACTTGAATTATTTGTTGTTCAAACTTGATCTCGTTTGCGTGATTCTGAATGCATTCTACACTGTAAAAAAATCTGTAATTTTTACAGAAACGATTAGTATTTTTAACAGAAAAAAAGTTTTTTTAAAGAAAAACAGTTTTTTTGCAAAAAAAAAAAAAAAAAAAAAATTAATTACGCATTTTACATAAAAAGTTGTATTTTTTACAGAATAAAACTGTTTTAATAAAAATTTACAGATAGTTTCTGTAAATTAAATGGTTGTAAACTGGTGCCAAAATCGACAATTTTTTCCTGTCAATTAGAAATATATATTTTTTCTTTTTTACAGAGTAGAGCTTTTTGAAGTGGGCAACTTATTTTTTGATCACCTTGTATATAATGTTAAAATGAAATGACATGTGTGAAAATAATTAGAAAAATAAATTAAAGAAAATATTAAACAAGGGAGAATGAAAATAGCAAGATATAAAATTATGAATGTGTTAACGATTCTTTGGAGGAACTTCGTAAGTACGATTCATAGTAAATATGTATTATTTGGGGCTGCCATAGGCGACTATTTTTATATTATGACTCACGAAAAAGATTTTTTTAAAGAAGTTGTGCTGATATGAAAAGAATAAAAAAATAAGTCGCCTGTGGCAGTTTTGATTATTTCGCCGAATATTATCGGCTTTTAGCTTTAAAAGGATAATACAGTGGACTTTCTCTATCTGAACACTCTCTAATGTGAACACCCCGCTATTGTGAACACATTATGATGATTCCGGCGAAGCTCCATAGACTTAACAAAAGATGAACTCTGTATTCTGAACACCCCTCAATTATGAACGCTACTTTTGGTCCCTATTCCTACTCAGCCTCTCTGTTAACTGAACATGTATTTATAATCGGAATTCGAATTCTCCCCATCATGAAAATTCAAAAAAATTGTTTACAGAAAAATGAAAAGGTTCAACGAATTCTATTTATAAATAAGCAGACAAAATCACTGCTAGATTTTAAGCATGTACTTGAAGTTGCAATACATTTGTTTGAATAGTTTAGATAAAATCTTCAGCTAAAAGTTTGGAGCACTTTATCACATTGTTGTCTGCTGCTTGTTGTAAAAGAAGCCTTTTTATGATTTTTGTTATTGAAAAGTGTAAATATTTAGTTTTTGATTAGTTGGAAACAATTATGGTAAGTTTAAATAATCTATTTCCGTCTTTTTTTATTTCAAATAATAGTTTTATATGAATTATTGTTAACCACAGCTTAAGCATGAATTTTAAAGATAATTTTGGAATTTGATTGATTTCTTTGGCTGATCAACTACTGGAAAAATGACAATTAAAGAAACTGTTTGCTTATTATTTTCTTGCCATTTAATTTCAGCAAATTTATTTTTTGCTCATAATATGACACCCAAAAAGATTTGCAGCAATCATGTTAGTTTGCTTCTAAAACTTATGTAAAAGGATATATAATAAAATCTCCGTAGCACCGACCTTATTTGATCAACTAATATATTGGTTACCCTACATAATAGTAATAGTAATGTATTTCCAATCTCTCTCTATAAAGAACCCCCCCCCCCATAATCTGAACATTTTGGCCAGCCCTATGAGTATTCAGAATAGAGAGAGTCCACTGTATTAAACTCTAACTAATATCCAGTTGGAGCATGGTCAATTATCGAGTGGTATATGAAATTTCGTCTCCCCAAACTGACGGAACATTGGGACATTATATAGGAGTAATAAAGAGATAATTTAAAACGAAGATAAAAGAACAAATAACAGATATTAAATACAAGAAAATTGTAGCTTTAGTCATACTACTTATTATCAGACAGCTTTCACCAGATTTTTTAAATACAGAACATTTAGGTACATTACAGGTATTTCCACAGTCAGTACTCGGGGCTATAACAGAGCGGCAGATTTCAAACCCATTTCATCATCTTATTATTATTATTATTATTATTATTATTATTATTATTATCATTATTACTGAGGAAGGGAATCAAGGTATCCTTGAAACGGCGTATGTAATTCTTTGAGGGGTTTGTTTTTTATGAAATCTGTGCGTTATAACGTTGTAGTTTTTTAACTTATATATTTCAGGTATTATTCATTTGCAGCTAAAGTATTTCACATATCATAAATAATAGTAAAATATTTTATTTATCAAGAATTTATTCTCTGTCCTGTGTCCGCGGATCAATAGTGTATCGGTATGTGCAGTAAAAACACATGCAATAGAATCAGTTTCTTTTCAGCTACCACAAATCTACCGTGAGATACTTCATAAATTTAAAAATAAGACAAAATAATCAGGCTTGCAGCTTATCCTTTTTAAAATTTCCCAACAAAGTTGAAAAGTGTTTAAGCATTCGGTTTGTCTCTCCGTTTGTCGACACTCTAATTCTCGAAAATGTACTCGTATTTTCATGCAATTAAAAATCTTATTTAGAGACCCCTTAGTATGTTCGGTATTGTATATGAAGTATGTGGGATTAATAGTTCATTTACAGGGGCACTTAAAGAATTCAATTAATTATTGTCTATGGGGATAACTTGTTTGCAGAATAGTTTAATGACATTACGCTATTGCAAAATGTATTGAAACTCATGTAAATCAATGAATTTTACTATGATTATGTTAGAACAGAACATTCGTAGCATTTTAAAGCTATTTACAAGGACACACAAAACAGATAGGTTACAATACGGTCTTTGAGTAATAATTGGTGGAAATGCATTTTCAATTGTGACAATCTATCGGAAATTGGTTTGATAATCTAATCTAACACTTTTGATCCTATTTTACATGATTTCAGGATGTGAGTCTTTAAAGAAACTGGATTTCACAGTAAACTTTATAGGTGAATTGACGTCAGTCGAAAGTCTAAAAGGAAATTATAATCTAGAAGAGTTGTGAGTATTTACTTTTTTCATTATTATATTTTAATTCTATGATTTAATTTCTAATTTATTCATTTTTATTTTTTCATGTGTTTAAGTAAATTAAGCATTCATCAATCTCATTTAATCATATTTAAGATGAGGACATTTATATTTTACTAGAAACCCCCTTGGTTTTGCTTGTGTAATAGTTGAAAATGCCAAGTGATATTTGTATGTCTAATTTTAATTTTTAACTTTTAAGACCAATTCAGAAATAAACATTTAAGCCACCATTTGACTAAACTACATCACTGCACTCCATTAGACAGAAAAGAGATGAAATAAATGAAAAGAAATAAAATTAATTCTAAATAAATGATAATTTATAAAATATTTTGAAATTTTTATGCTCAATCCATATATTTATTTCAGTATTCATTTGAAGTTTTTTATGTTTTAGAAACCATCTTCTTAGTATACATTTACATCTTAAAATTAGTCATCGTGACAAATTCCAAATTTCTTTTCTAAGGTTTACCACCTCTCTAGGCCTAGTGACACTAGCAGCCAATGCCTATGTTGAAGCAGGGACTGCCACCAATAATTTGCCAACATTAATTTTAAATTCGATTAGGCATTTCTAATCATTCAATAGAAACATATTTTAAAAAAAAATTTCAAAGACTTTTTAGAAAGTTTGTTGTTTTTGTCAATCCTAGGTGGTAGTGACACTGGCTTAAAATATAGCCTGTGTAGGATCAGTAATTATCCCCATCGATTCGTAACTATCAATTTTATAATCTGTTAATTATATCCGAGATTGTATAAAAATCGTATTTTAGAAATATTTTAGAATGTCTTTCGCTGCTTTCCATCGTTTATAATTTTTAAGTTTCAAATTTATTTTTGAGTATTTTTGGACAACAGTTATACTTTATAAGTAATTATCATGCCATATTTAAATTTTCTAACCCATTTAGTATCACAGTAGTCGCAATTGAGAATGTTATTTGCCCTTGTAATTCTCTGGTGGTAATGGAACGAACATAAAATATAGCTTATGTTTGAACAGGTTCTATAACTACTAATTTTCAATCATTACTTTTTTTAATCGTTTTGGTATTTCATAAGATGTACAAAAATGAATTTAGAACGTTTTTAGGATGTTTTTCGTTCATTTCATCTTTTTAAATTTGGAATTTTCTCTCGACGTTTTCTTATGAAGCATTTGCATGTTTTAAGTTATTGTCATGCCAAATTTCGAAATGTTGGACACCTCAGTTATACAAAAAAAGCAGTTTTGAGCACTTTTTACCCTTGCAGCCCTTCGGTGGTAGTGACAACAACATAAATTATGGCTTTATTGAAGCAGGGACTGTCATCATCAATTTGCAACCTTTACTTTTGAAATAAGTTTGATATTTCCTGATCGTAGAAATCACAATTTAGAACGTTTTTAGAACGCTTTTCAAGCATGTTCATGCCCTTTTAAATTTCGAATTTTTCTCTAAACAGTGTTTAGAGAGCATTTACTAATTGTAAGTTATTACTATGCAAAATTTTAAGTTAATATTGAGATTGCTCTCAAATCGGAATTTAGAATGTTTTTAGAACGCTTTTCGTACATTTTTATCCTTTTAAAATTCAAATTTTTAAAAGAAATGTTATTAGATATTGTTTATAGATGTGAAGTGTGTAATTATAATTATAAATAAGATGAGAGCACTAACGAATCACCAATTATATCATAAACAATTTTCAGAAGTGATAGTTAACAAGATAGATAAACAGGGTTGCATTCCCCTGGGGCGTTTAATAAGAACTATGTGTGTTTTTGCGTTTTGGTATACATCTCAGTATGAGTCTGACTTCCTCTCATGTAGGTGCATTAACAGTCAACTTCATCCAGGAAGTGGCCTTGAAGTAATCAAATGTTTCCATAAACAAATGCAGTAATGTTCAGTAATATAAAAGTTACTTTATAAACAATGTAATGAAATTATTCACTAATGTTAGGGATGATTTGTGCTACACTCCTGGACAAAATTATAAACTCAGACAATTTTCAATTTGTTTAATTGATAATATAAATAAGCTTAGCTTTACATTAATAAAATAATGATGGATATTTATAATAAGACATCTAAATTTAATATAACTCATAAATAAAATGGAGTAAGTAATGTAAATACGAAAATACATAACTTAAAAAAATTACATTATGTGAGACCTGGACAAAAATATAAACTCAAAGTTATGAATTTTTATATTCTGGCACATTTGATATAAAAAAATGCATTTTATGATAAAAAGCTAATAATGGAGTCCTTATGGATCAATACATTTCAATACATCGAAACATGTTTTAATTTTTCTGATAAAATAACATTATGTGAGACCTGGACAAAATTATAAACTCAAAATTCTGAATTTCTATTCTCTGGTATGATTTTTTTATCTAAATAATAAATTTGTTTTGTGATAAGGAACTAATTCAGTAAAATTATTTTTCACATTAATATTAATGCAAACGAAATTTATTCATATTTTCAATACTTTCTATGATTTTATTAAAAATCATTTAGCATCAGCCTTTGAATTACTTTTAGAATAATTTTGTTTACTTTTAATGCATTTGTTTATCGTGTGTCATTACATGTTTTTCTTGGAACAGTGAATATCAACAACTTTTCAAATGCCTCGCGGAAAGGTTCTGACAGAGGTACAAGTTGGTAAAATTTTGGCATTCAGATCTTCTGGGAAAACGCAACGCCGAATTGCCTTGCTAATTAAATATTCACAAGGAGCAGTATAAAAAGTTTCAAAGAAACCTTCAGTGTATGGGAAAAAACAGAAATCGAAAATCTATCTTACGAACAACATCTTAGTACTGGAGCTTCTTCTAGCCGAATTATAAATACTTTAAAGCTAAATGTAAGCTCTCGAACTGTCAGACGAATTTTATAACGAGCGCCAAATATGAAATGGAAGGAAATGAAAGCTAAGCCAAAATTTCAGTACCATCACATGAAAGTTAGACTTCACTTTTCTCAACAGCACATGTCTTGAACAACAGAGTGGAGCTCATTCATCTGGTCAGATGAAAAGAAGTTTAATTTAGAACGACAAAGATATGCACAAGATACCACGGGCACGATATCAAACATGAAGAACGGCACATCTTTAGTCGAAACTTTAGTGGAATAGCCGTGATGGTGTGGGCTGTTTTTTCTCAGAATGGTAAAACTGCTCTGACTTTTCTTTATAGAAAACAAAAAGCAGCAGACTACTAGCTAATGCTGGAAGATAATCTTATGCCATAATGACCATCGATTGCTGGATTAAACTGGGTATTTTAGCAAGATAATGCAACAATACACTCTGCAAAAAGTGCAAAAGAATGGTTGCAGCGCTGGAATGTAAAATTCTTGAAATGGCCAACCTGAAGCCCTGATCTAAACACCTTTGAAAATTATTGGGGTGCAATGGTTCGAATTGTCAAAAGCGATGGACGTCAATATCAAAGCACAAATAATTTAAAGATGGCTATACTTTCAAGCCTGGCACCAGTTGTCTATGGAGCAGTTGGAAAAATTTGTTCTTCTATGCCGAGTCGCATATTCGAAGTCATTCAGAAAAATGTCCATTCAACACATTTTTGAATGTACGTATTAATGCTTTGCACCAGGATTCAAAAGTACGTTCACTTCTTAAACTTTATAATTTTATGTTTTCAGTTTACACATGTACTATATTTATATTACACATCTGTTTTTGTGGAAAAAATATAAAAATGCATTGATGTATTGAAATATAATCATGCCTAATAAATCCATTTAATAGTTTACTATCGCAAAATGCATTTATTTATATCAAAAATACCAGAGTGCAGAAATTCGTAACTTTGAGTTTATAATTTTGTCCAGTTATCACTTAATGTTATTCTATGAGAAAAATTAAAATATGTATTGATATATTGAAATGTATTGAAGCATAATGAATCCGTTTATTAGTTTCTTATCACAAATGCATTTATTTATAACAGATATGCCAGAATATAGAAATTCATAACTTTGAGTTTATAATTTTGTCCAGGTCTCACATAATGTAATTATTTTTAAGTTATACATTTTCTTCTTTAAATTATTTGCTGCATTTTATTTATGAGTTATATTAAATTTAGATGTCTTATTATAAATATTCATCTTTATTTTATTAATTTAAGGCTAAGTTTATTTAAATTATGATGTAAACAAATTAAAAAAATTCTGTGTTTATAATTTTGTCCAGGACTGTATAATTGAATGTTTAAGACAGTTATAATTTTATAAGGTAAACAGATATCATTTATATCTAATAAGTATTTGCTATGCCAAATTTCATGAATCAACTACTTTCAGTAACACAAAAATCGCCTTTTTAGAATGCTTTTTGCTCCTACATCCCCTTTGGGATAGGAGCAACCGACATAAAATATAGCCTATCTTACAGCAAAAGCTCTCATCATTACATTTAAAAATCAGTTCGGTATTTTTAAGACTACGTAAAAATCGCAATTTTGAACTTTTTCTTTCTTTCTTTTTTTTTTCTTTTGAGAATGTTTTTACTGCATTTCCCCCTCCCCTCTTTTAAATTTCGATTTTTTTTTTTAATTGGAAATGTTGTTAAAGATAATTTTGGTATTATAAATAACCACCGTGCCAAGTTTCTTGTTTATAGATCCTTCTGTAAAAAAGAAAAAAAAAACACGCAATTTAGAACGGTTTTTGCTTTTGGATCCTGAGGACGTTGTGACATCGACATAAAACAAAGCTTATATAAAAGCAAGGGGTCACCGTCCTTTTAATACCATTATTTTTTTAATTCGTTTGGTATTTCTTGAGATTGGATAGAAATTGTCATTTAGAACGTTTTTTAGGATGCTTCTGTGTGCATTTTCACTCCTTTTAGGAAATGCTTTTAGAGACCATTTATGTCTTAGAAATCATTAGCATGCCAAATTTCATACTTCTAGGTCCTTCAGTAATTGCTTAGAAATCAAAATTTAGAACGTTTATAGAATGCTTTTCATGCATTTTCATCCCTTTTAATTTCGCATTTTTTTCGGAAATGTTCTTAGAGACAATTTATATCTTATAAGTAACTAGCAGGCTAAGCCCGCTGCGCTGGTCTAATTTTCAAAACAAAACATGAATCAAACAAAATATTGAATACGATTGTGTTTTTTAAAGCAACTTCACCTCGAATGCTCTTTCACATTTCTGAAAACCATACAGAAAGCCATTGTATTTAAAGATAAAAAACCAATGATTATAAATGCACCAAAAATGCAATAAAAGATAGCAAACAGCTGTTTCGAATCTACTGTTGAGATTCTTCATCAGTGCAAATCTCAGCGAGCTAGAAAAAACAAAATCGAGCCAAAAATAAAAACAACAACAATGGAATCAAGGCTCGTTGACGCCAAAATATATTAAAATAATAATAAAATATTATGTTGTTCTGTCAGTTTATGCATTCGATATGTTACGAATTTTGCAAATAGTTAGTGTTTGTACTGTAAAATAATGTAAATAATCTTATTAAGCTCCATTCCTTTACTAATATTAGTTTTTGTTACATTGTCTCTGTTATCAAGCAAACTTGTCTATTATTTTCAGTGTATGTCTACGGCAGATTGGCGAAATAATAAAGATATCGCCAAGTTGGCGTCACTTTTGGTGACTAATTTTGGTCGTCAAATTTGGCGATATATCGCCAAGTTGGCGACAAACTTGGCGATTGTTGGCGATGGTAACCCTTCCCTCTCAATGGTAACCCCCCCCCCTTAGGTATACTGATACATTGTTTGTTGTTCCGTGGATTTTTCGAGATGGTTCTAGAAATTTCCCGCACATGCTGCGAGCCTATATAGTCCAGTCATTTAAGCTTAAATTAGGTAAGAATCTCGGAATTGGAGATACCCAGCTGTAAGTCTGTAAATACTTGTATATTGACACCCTAAAGGTTGTCTCAAAACCTACATATGGTAGGGTGTACGCAACTATTAAATTCCAAGGTCAAAGGTCACAAAAATCGGTTTTTTGCGCTTTTTTTGTAAATATTTCATTTTTTATAGGTTTTTTGGTATTTGTATTTATTACCAATATTGTAGAATACAAACTTCTCTACAAATTTTGTTTGAAAACATTTTTCATACGTCGAACCGTTTTCGAGATAGAGGGCGGAGAGCGCGCGGTTACAGCATCACTTCAGGTCAAACGGTGCTTCCGGTCGAAAACGCGCCATATATAATTGATGAACTATCGATAAATCAATGATTATAAATATTTATCAATTTTTATTAACTATTATATTATATTTTATCTTTTTCTTTATGCATTGTATAGTATAGTTACGACCGTCTTCTCTTTATTTCAAGTAACTGTTCTTGGTAACTACGGACGTACAATTTCAAGAAATATGGCTGATTTGTGTTTTCTATGTAATAAGTCAGATTCGGGAGGTGAATCGCTTATTGAAGTAGTGCGCTGTATGAAAACTCTACGAACTGCAAGTGTCGAACGAAACGACCGAAAAATTGATTATTTAAAATCAGTAACCTCTGTTAAAGTGCATGAAAAGTGCCGAAGTGTTTACATTAGTAAAAACTGTATCCAAGCAACAAAACGGAAACAAGAAGAAGGAGAAACTATAACTTCTTCATTAGTACTCCGTAAAAAATGAGGTGCAGTGTTTGATTTTAAGAATCAATGTTTATTTTGTGGCGAAGTTGCTGATGAAGCTGCAGAGAAAAAGAAAAGAGAAAAGTACAGGCGGAAGATAAAAAATGTGAGTACTCTTGAGTTCAAAGATAATGTTATCAAAAAAGCAGAAGAACGTGTGGATGATTTCGGAGAATTGGTGAAAAGTCGTATAATTTTACAGTATGATTTGGTCGCTGCTGAAGCGAAGTACCATGCTGCTTGCTTTACAATTTTTTCAAATAAATCATAATCATCATCGCCTCTTGAGAAACCTCGTCCAGATAAACAAGTTACAGAAGCTATGTTAGAGATGTTCAATTACATCGAAAATAATAATGATTCTCAATTCACACTAAAAGAGCTTAAAGATGTCTTGACAGGGTATGTGCCAGATGATAAAACTATCATTACAAGGCTACAACAGAAGTGTTTAACCGATATCGTAATTACGAAGAAAGTTGGAGCTTTCACAATCATTTATTTCCGTGATGCACAAGCTGATATTCTATCAAAAGCTTGGCACGAAAGTAAAAAAAAATAGATCCTGAAGCAGAAAGGCTAAGAATTGTAGAAGCTGAAGCAGCAATTATTAGAGAAGATATCCGAACATCTATAGTTGAAACTAAATCTTATCCACCTCCTAAAAAAAAGTTGGATAATGTTAATCAAGAAATTCCAAAAACTTTCTTACATTTCTTAGAAGAAGTCATCGTCAAAAACAGGAAAGGACAAATTGATCATTTAAAAACAAAATGTACTTCAATAAGCCATGCAATCATGGCTGCCATACGGGAACGTTCTTTTTCATCACAGTTACTTTTGAGCCTTTCTGTATTTCTTCACAGAAGATATGGATCTAAAAGACTATTGGATATTTTCTCTAGTTTGGGATTTGCAGCTTCTTATAGTAATACAGTACAGTATGAAGTTTCAGCAGTTTATCACCCACAGCCTCGTATTTTATCATCTGAGTCAGGTGCACTTGTACAATATGTTGGAGACAATGCCGATATACGATTAATTCACATTTTTTTTTTCATCATGTAAGAAGTTATTAATATTATATTAATTAGGTTAAAATTCAAATATAATTCCTATAGTTTCATTAACAATTCTGCAACTACATGGAAAGGTAAGTGTTATTAAATAAATTAATACTGAATAAAAAGTGGATAGGTTAGCAAAAAAATGATATATGGCGCGTTTTCGACCGGAAGCACCGTTTGACCTGAAGTGATGCTGTGACCGCGCGCTCTCCGCCCTCTATCTCGAAAACGGTTCGACGTATGAAAAATGTTTTCAAACAAAATTTGTAGAGAATTTTGTATTCTACAATATTGATAATAAATAGAAATAGCAAAAAACCTATAGGAAATGAGATATTTACAAAAAAAGCGCAAAAAACTGATTTTTGTGACCTTTGACCTTGGAATTTAATAGTTGCGCACACCCTACCATATGTAGGTTTTGAGACAACTTTTAGGGTGTCAATATACAAGTATTTACAGACTTACAGCTTGGTATCTCGAATTCCGAGGTGAACTTACTATAATGACTGGACTAATATAAGAACAGAAGCGATGCGAGCTGTGGTGATTATTTACCAGTCAGTCATTGAGTGAACAAGGCGTAAGCGAGTTTGCTTGAGTCTTATTTACGTTATTTTGAATGTGATTTAGTGTTGAGACGTTGTATAAAGAGTCTCTGGAACCTATATCTGCACTTATACAATAGATTTGAACAATTATTTTGAATATCTAGAAATATTTGTGAGTTTCGAAGACTTTGTTGTTCTGAAGGTCTGTAAATAAATTATTTTCTACTTTTCTATAAGCAAGAGTTTGAAGTTGTCTAACCATAAGATCAAAAGAACCCTATATACGCTGCAACAGATAAAATTCGGGCTTTTAAGAAAAAATATTTCAGTTGACCATTTATTGTAGAGTTTGATAGAGAAATGAGGCAATTATGAAAAGAGCAATTTAAATATTGTCTATTCACCATACTTCTAAAATAGCGAGCATTATGATCGCAGAGATTGACCATTGAATTTAAACAATTTTCAAGTGATTCATTTTCATTTGATAGTTTTTGAACTCTAAACCTCTCAACTTGAGAATATGGGTATCTATGGAAACCGTAATACATCCTCTATCAATATTATATTATATTTCGCAACGTACATCTGCTCTTGACAAATCTATTACAGTGTTCCGTTTTTGGAATGCAGCAGAATAAATAAAGTTAAATAAAGTTTTCCTTAGAAAAATAAGGTGAATGTTTTTTGAATGAGTGAAATTCATTTTTTTAAACAGATGTCATATACGCATTACGTTGGCGTGATTGAAACAAAATGAACATTTTATGCCTCTTATGGTAATCCAACTTTGTTTTTAATTTATTAATGAACTATTTATTTACTTTCATTTGCATTTTAAAATGATACAAAATGTTATGCTCTATACATAGAAAAGTAAAATAGAAATAGAAATGTATCTGTCATTTGAAAACGAAATTTCCGTTAAAGTGGCGCCAGAAATGTATCACCCCAACGTGGTGCATATATGATATTTGTGCCTCTTTCTTACAACGGGTGTGTGCATTTGCACCTAAATTTAGTTATTTAGCTCTATTTTTGTAATATTAACTGGAATTTGTACAATGTATGGACTACTTGATTATTCTGTCGAGAAAAAAAATAATAGCAGATTATAGGAATAAATGTCAATAATCGATGATCGTAAGTATGATAGCAATTGATATTACACGTGATACACGTATTTTTTACGTCATAAGTGCTTTTTAATTCGACTTTTAATTCGTATTTTTTATTTATGTTTATTATTCTTTCGTTATTTAAAATGAATTTATGTAAATTTGAATAGTTTGGCGAAATTGGCCGACGTGTTAATCAAGTAGCACTCAATTTACATTTGAAAATATCATATTTCACAAAAAACTCCGGCACAAACCCCGGATTTGCAAGATTTCCTTCCAATACCAATGCGGCAAAATCCTCGTTTTAGAATAGCGAAGAAATGTGCATTTTTAAAAATTGTTTTCGTTATTTTAAAACGAAAATATTTATAAATAAAAAAGTTATTATAGCACAAAACAATTTATAGAATTTCTAAAAAGAAATTGAAAGTAAATAAACAATTTATTAATACAGAAACAACTATTGGTGGGTTACCATATCAGGCAAAATAACACCGTTTTGGTGATAGTCAGATACCTCAATGTGTATATAATATCTGTGCCAAACATGTTTGGAAAAAACAATAATCGTTATTTATACAGCATCTTTAAATACTGTAGTATAGTGAAAAAATGTATACATGACATATACTTTGGCGAGTTTTTTTTTTCTTCTGATGCCGATTCGGAGAAAATTTTGTTTTCAAATACCAGTTACATATAGAGTTTACAATTATTTTCTGTTATTTTAAATAGAAAACAACAATAAATTTTAAAAAGTGTAGTTAATAATTATAAAACAAAATTATTTGTATCCTTTAAAAAATAAAATAAAATAAAAAAAAAAAATTATCAATAAATAAACAACAGCCAGGTTACCAAGTGAGGCATAAAATCGCCATTTTATTGCAGTCGCGCAAATGTGGCACATATATGACAAATGTGCCTAGATTAAAATAGTTTATATAATTGGAAAAAAAAGAAAAAAAAATTGTAAATAGACAATTTATTAATAAATAGACAATAACATCCGAGTTGCCATATCAAGCAAAATAATGACACTTTGGCGTCAGTTAATTACCCAGATGTATATATAGTATTGGCGTAAGAGACAAATCGCACCAACGTAGTGCGTATGAGATATCTGTGCCAAAAAATTTAAAAGTTGCAGTTAAATTATTTTACAATATCTATGTATGTGGAAAAACATTTACCCTAAAATTTAAAAATTATTCATTTTTGTGGTATTAACTGCTATGTATGTATTTAAGTTAAATGTAAAATGTTTTCCTAAAAATGCTCTCTCTCATTAAAAGAGAGAGAGTAAAAAAATAGTTCTTGCGAACATCGCTCCGTCTTGTGCTTTTTTTTGGTTTAGAATCGCATTGATTGGCGACAAAAGTAGATTGAAACACCCAATTGAACAAACAACATACAAATAACAATTAGAGCCTTTTTTTAAAAAAAAATAATTCTGCGAGTTTCTTCTGTAAAACACATAACGGGAAAATTAGATTTAAAAATATTTAAAAAAAAAGAAAGAAAAAAAATACTTGTTTCACCTAATGAAATTTTTAATATGTTGTTTTCTTTTAATCTGGCTCGAAAGAAATAAATAGCCAAATATTGTGTCACTTCAAAACTCTCTTTCACATTGAGTTACTTTTTAAATATTATAAATATTCTTTTTTTTTTCGTTAAAGATAAATATTTTCCTTTCATAATATTATTTTGCATTAAACGGATTTTTTTTCTTTTTATCATTATTTATTTTAAATCAATGAATTAACAGGTTTTTTTTCCGAAATGTTTGTATTATTTTCCATTAGAGAAAGCATTTCATTTCTTATTTTGAAATATAATTATCGCCAAAAAATTAATTGTTGCAACCCTTCCGTCAAAAATAACCGAAAAATACGAAATTTAGTACGAAAAATCAGAGTTATCCCTGTATATTTGTATCATAAACCTCCGCAAAAATATTTCCTATCAAATGATATAATCTGCAAAAAGATCCATCGGGTAGTTTTTGAAAACACTCGTTTGGAAGTTTCAGAACTTCTGCTTTATAATATACTAGCAGGCTATGCCCGCTGCGCTGGTCAATATTTCCAAATCAACCGTGGATGAACGAACTGGTGAATTTAAATTTGTATTTTAAATAATTTGGACCTCCAGCAGTACCTTGCTCATTGCTGAAAACGATTTAGACACCATTATGATATTAAATTATCTTAAACGTTGCTCAAAAACCAGCTATTTAGAAGTAACTATTTTAGTTTATTACTAACAGTGCACATTTGGAAACGAAATGAGACCATTATGGCAACAGGATTTAAAAATTTCCCTTATCTGAAGAAATATTAATTATTACAGTCGTTACCATGGTACAACTTCTGAAAAATTTCTTCACAACTTTTCATTATGTGAAGCCAGGAACCCAAAGCTACTCCCACCTAAAAAGTTTATATATATATTAAATTTTGTCCGCGCGGTAAAAGGCACAATTATGCAAGAATCATCTTCAAACTCGTCAAGTACATTGAGGTGGTTATTATCTCAGTGAGAATTGCAAATGAGCAAAATCGGCCCAAGGGGGTGGTAATTGGGAAGGGTTCAAAAATTTGAATACCATCTTAACATGGCTTTCACAAAACCAGCTCTTTCAAAACAATAGCAGGAAAAAAAAAATAAACATTTTTCGTTACAGCAAGTTGCCAACGATAAAAAAAACACACATTAAAATTCTCACTACAACAATTTCTTTATTATTGCAAAATTTCCTCCTGAAAAATGAAAACAAAATTATTTGCTCTTTTGTATGTTAGCATTTTCTCTTTAGTTATTTAAGATAAAATTACGTAAATTTGTATAATTTGGCGAACGATTTGGCGAAATTGGTTGACGTGATAATCAAGTAGTAGCCAATTTACACTTTTCATATTTCACAAAAGATTCCTACACAGACATCATATACGCAATAGGTTTAGCACGATTATCTTGTAACTACAATGTGGCAAAATCTTCGTTTTAGAATACCAAAGAAATTTATGTATATTTTATTATTTTCTATCATTTTAAACAGAAATTAACAATAAATAAAAAGTAACTGTAAAACAAAACAACAAATATCATTTCAAAAAAGAAAAAAATGAAAGTAAATAAACAACTTATCATCTGATAAACAACTATAGCTGCGATACCAAATGAGGCAAATAATGCCACTTTGGCGCCAGTGGCACCTCGATGAGTATATGACCAAATCCGTGACAAAATTTCCATTTGGAAAAAACTTGAATCGGTATTTATACTGCATTTTCCCTACTTATGTATAATAAAAAACTTTGACAGAGACATCATGTATGCACCACATTGGCCCAATTTTTTTCTGGTGCCAATTTGGAGAACTTGGTTTTTAATTACCAATTTCATAAATTTTTTTTAATTATTTTGTATTATTTGAAAAAAAAAATAATAAATAAAAAAGCTTAATTAATAGCTATAGAACAAAATGATTTATATTACTTTAAAAAACAAAATGTAAGTTAATAAATAGTTTATTAATAAATAAACAACCATAATCGGTTTACCATGTGTGGCATAAAATCGCCATTTTGTTGCAATCGTGCGAATGTGGTGCGTATATGACATCTGCGCCAAAACTTTAAAAAGTTGCAATTAAATTATTTTACAGTTTGGATGAGAAAGACATTTATGCTAAAATTTAAACATTATACGCATTTTTTTTGCTATAACTGCTATTTATATATTTACAATTAAACATAAAAAAAATATCCTAAAAATTCTCTTACAAAAAGAGAGTGAGAGAATTTAGTAATTGTGAACATCGCTCCGGCTTATGCCTTCTTGGTATAAAATTGCATTGTTTGATGACAAAAGTAAATTCAAACACCCAAATAAACAAATAACATACAATTAACAGATAAAACCATTTTTAAAAGTAATTCTGCTATTTTGTCTTGTAAGACACACAATGGTAGAATTAGATTTTAAAAATATTTTTTTTTAAAAAATTGAAAAATTTTATTTACGTTTTATCCAAAAAGTATTTAAAATACATTTTTGTTAGCCTGCGCGAAAGAGAATAGCGAAAGTTTGATTGAAGAAATATTGAAGAGGAAATAGTCAATTAAAAAAGACTTGTACATTTTATTCAGCGGGAATTTTTCATTTTAAAATGTTGAATTTATCTATAGTAATAATGCATAATTGCATACATTTACTTTGAATTGCAAAATTTTTCCTTCAGTACTACTTGGTTATACCGTCGACCAATTTCGCCAAATTATACAAATCGCCAAACTATTAGCCAGATTATATAGATTAGCATAAATTTTCATTTAAATAACGAAAAACAAATTAGCGAACATATATAAAAGTAGAAATAAAATGTCGAATTAAAAATCACTTGATAACATAACTAGTATTTATATTATGCTTAATGTCAAGTGAATGTGACATTTACGATCATCCATTATTGACATTTAATCTTGGAATTTGGGAGTAGATTTTTAATCGATGGGGTAATCTTTCCTTCTTCAGTTTTTAAATTTTAAAACTGAAATTTTTCCTGTAAGTGAAATTGACAAAATGGCGCAAGAAAAATTAAATTAACAATTAAAAACATTTGCAAAACGAAATAAAAGAGTTATACTCATATCTATATAATTTACGATTGAATATTAAAATATACCCTAAAAATTATCTTCACTTGAAAAAAAAAAAAAAAAAAAAACATTATTGCGACCATTAAGAACCTAAGTCAGGCATTAAGTCAGTAGTGCATTTTCGGCTTAAAAACACATTCTTTGGCGACAAAAGCAAGATGAAAATGGTATAGAAACGAATAGTAACTCACAACTTACAGTGTCTTTTACAATCATATCTGCTTTTTTCTGCTGTAAGTTATATTATACGGAAATTCGATAAAAAAGAGAAAGAAAATAATAAAAAGGGAAATAACTATCATTCAAAATTCATTTAAAATTCATGTTTTTATTCTAACACCAGGGATAAGTCGCCAAAAGTTGAACCAATTGTTATATATCCCGTTAATTTATTTTTTAAGCATTACAAATATTTTTTTCATTTTCAAGATAAATATATTTTTATAATATTACGCCTCATTTAAGCGGTTTTTCTTTATTATTATTAATGTTATCAGTAGTTATTTTCTGCTATTATTTGCAAAATATTTCTAATATTTCTAATAGATATAGCCATTTTAATTCTTTTAGCAATTATAATTTAGCCAAAAACAGCTACTGGCAACTCTTTTGTCAAAAATAACCGAAAAATACGAAATTTACTACGAAAAATCAGAGTTATCCCTGTAAAATTGAATCATAAACCTTCGGAAAAATATTTCCTATCGAATGATACAATCGGCAAAAAAATCCAACGGGTAGTTTTTGAAAACACTCATTTGGAAGTTTCAGAACTTCTGCTTTATAATATACAAGTAGCCAAAATTTGAACTATTTGTTATATTTCGCGTTAATTTTTTTTTTTAAGCATTACAAATATTTTTTTTCATTTTCAAGATAAATATATTTTTTATAATATTACGCCTCATTTAAGCGGTCTTTCTTTATTATTATTAATATTATCAGTAGTTATTTTTTGCTATTACTTGCAAGATATTTGTAATATTTCTAATAGATATAGCCATTTTAATTCTTTTAGCAATTATAATTTTCGCCAAAAACAGCTACTGGCAACCCTTTCGTCCAAAATAACCGAAAAATACGAAATTTACTACGAAAAATCAGAGTTATCCCTGTAAATTTGAATCATAAACCTTCGGAAAAATATTTCCTATCGAATGATACAATCGGCAAAAAAATCCATCGGGTAGGTTTTGAAAACACTCGTTTGGAAGTTTCAGAACTTCTGCTTTATAATATATATGATATGATATGATATGATATGATGATTAACATGGCAAATTTCATGCTTCTATGCCCATGAGTAACATAAAAATCGCATTTTATGAACGTTTTTTGCTTCTGTATCCCTTTTCGGTTGGTGGTATAGCCATTTTAATTCTTTTAGCAATTATAATTTTGCCAAAAACAGCTACTGGCAACTCTTTTGTCAAAAATAACCGAAAAATACGAAATTTACTACGAAAAATCAGAGTTATCCCTGTAAAATTGAATCATAAACCTTCGGAAAAATATTTCCTATCGAATGATACAATCGGCAAAAAAATCCAACGGGTAGTTTTTGAAAACACTCATTTGGAAGTTTCAGAACTTCTGCTTTATAATATACAAGTAGCCAAAATTTGAACTATTTGTTATATTTCGCGTTAATTTTTTTTTTAAGCATTACAAATATTTTTTTTCATTTTCAAGATAAATATATTTTTTATAATATTACGCCTCATTTAAGCGGTCTTTCTTTATTATTATTAATATTATCAGTAGTTATTTTTTGCTATTACTTGCAAGATATTTGTAATATTTCTAATAGATATAGCCATTTTAATTCTTTTAGCAATTATAATTTTCGCCAAAAACAGCTACTGGCAACCCTTTCGTCCAAAATAACCGAAAAATACGAAATTTACTACGAAAAATCAGAGTTATCCCTGTAAATTTGAATCATAAACCTTCGGAAAAATATTTCCTATCGAATGATACAATCGGCAAAAAAATCCATCGGGTAGGTTTTGAAAACACTCGTTTGGAAGTTTCAGAACTTCTGCTTTATAATATATATGATATGATATGATATGATATGATGATTAACATGGCAAATTTCATGCTTCTATGCCCATGAGTAACATAAAAATCGCATTTTATGAACGTTTTTTGCTTCTGTATCCCTTTTCGGTTGGTGGCATCGACATAAGATATAGCCTAGGTTTGATTCCGGGCGAACACCATCATTTTGGTACCATTACTTTTGAAATCAATACAGTACTTCCAGAGATTACCTCCTACAAATTAACAAACTTTACCTCTTTATAATATAGATAAATGAAATGGTTCTTTCTTAAACATTGTCTTTCCTCGAAATTCGATGGGTTACCTAATAATAATTGCAATAATATATTTATTTTTTGTACTCTTTCTTCAGGGATGATACTAACTTCTGCAAAAGCAAAATTCCTGCTTCTTGTTTGCTTTACATTTCTGTCTAATCATTTCTATATGTAGAAGGATTTTCTATAGGAAAAAAAATATTCTGTTTTAGGTATCTGACTGGAAATCCCTGTGTTGACTACGAAGGTTACAGGGAATTTGTACTCGCCACTTTGCCGCAGTTGAAGGTAAGTTTATTTATGTAATGATAAAATTATTGAAGATAAAACAAATCTAAAATATTTCTTGACGCTTCAGAAATGATTATAAAAACGAACAATTTCGAATGCAATAGTGATTTTAATTCTCTTCATCCAACAAAGCACCCGTAAAAATGCTAAATGAAAATACTCAGATTCAGTAAAAAGAGATTATGTTAGAGACATCGTCTATATTTTTGGCGTTTCATAATAGAGATTTCAGTGTGCGCTGTTCAACCTTTCTATACTAAGTATTTGTTTGTTTTTGGCTTCCTTAGATCTATAACTTTTAGACTAATCAAAAGGAAAGGGCAGCCATTACAAAATGGACCGTGTAATCTTTAGTTTTGTAAATTTCTGAATGAATATACATTCTTCATTCTTATCAAATTTAATCTCACTCACAAGTAAAGTCTTCTCCTTATAGAGTTGGGAAGTATCAAAAATACATGTATTAGAAATAATTTTTCGAAATGCATTTGTATTTTGTATTTTAAACTAATAATATGAAAGTATTTTTATAATACATTTTTTGATGGTTTTGTAAATTATTTTGCATTTTGAAAATACTCAAAATGCATTTTTTCTTATCAACATAACAATTTTTGCGCAATTCGAAATCAACCAACTAGAACATTGATTATACATAATTAACATCTACAATGAACAATCTTAACATCTAACATCCACACTTGCTTAAATTTTTAATTGAAAAAAAATCGTTTCTCTGCCTCTTTTTTTTTATGAAATATTAACAGGCTAACCGCTGCGCTGGTCTCTCTTTGCAAACGATCCTTAAATCAAATGAAAAAGTGAAATTGACCTAATTTGAACTTGTATTTTAAAGCAACTTGGATTTTCTTCTTATGTATTTCTGAATTCATGCAAACAAAGCAAACATCATTGCGCTGTTGTATTATGTTTAGTTTTTGCTCCTATAAAACTTTTTTTAGTGATATGATTTTGTCCAACTTTAACACTAACGAGGAAGGTCGCCATACTGGACATACTCAGAATTTTTTGAAAAAAAAAATGCTAATTAAAATACTTATGCATGTAATAAAGGATAAGTCAAAATTAATGGCGAAATTACATTAGAAAATATGTAAAAAAAAATAAAATACTTTCGAATATTTGGCGTGAAAAGACGAAAGCGTCCCGTGATTTGGCGAGCAGCACTTTTCCTCACCAAAAGTAAATGATCTTAATGCGAACTGAAAAATGTTGGATTTTTAGAATGCATGTAAATGGTATTAATTGAATTTAAACATAAACAATGAGAGAGTTTAATATATTATATACACCCATATATTCATTGTATTACATATATATATATATATATATATATATTGCTTTTTGATGTAGTTATTTAACTTATCACTGGAAAAAATATTTTCATACATAAAAAATTCACATTGAGAAAAATTATTTTCATCCATTTAAGCATATTCAAAAAATAAAAGCCAGATGTTTCCATAGCAACAAAATTGAATCATCGATGCTCAATATAACTTTGAGCTTGAAACAATTTAAATTAATCTAAATTATGAATTTCATTTAAAAATCGCAAATTTTGATGGTTAAATTTCAATATAAATATACAGTGGCTCACAAAAGTGTTCGTACACTTAGGAATTTCAATGAAATAGTGCTCTATCCATTAATTAAAATTAATATTTTAGAATGGGTATTTAAGAGTAAGATCTATGATTCATTCTTAACAAAACTACTTAAAATATTTAAAAAAATAGCAAAACTTTATTTTGAAAAAATCATTAATCAAAAAATAACAAAAAAGTTATCTCACAAAAGTCTTCGTACACTTTTAAAAAATCGCTGTATATTTGTAAATATTGCAATATTTCGCTAAAGTTGTACTTAATAGGATATTATTTAGCACCCACAACAGTTTTTTAAATACCTGGAAATAGATTTAATTAGTATTTTTGTAACTTCTGCATGAAAGTTAATTCCTTCATCGAACATTGCTGTTTTTACTTCGCCTTTCATTTCAATGCTGTGTCTTCGTATCCTAACTTTCAGTTATCTCTAAATATGTTTTACTGGGTTTAAATTCAGCAAATGAGGTGATGTTTTCAGAACTTGTGGACAATTATAAAGACACCAGAGGCGAACGTTGAGAGCCATGTGAGCGAGCCTAATAAAAAACAAAGTTATTTCTGTTACCCATATTTTGGGCTGATAATTTTAAATTGTCTTTTAAAATATTTGAATAAAGATCTTGATTTATTATGCTATCAATGTATATCAAATTACTTAATCCTGATGCTGCTATGCACCCTCATACAAGGAAAACTCCACTATCATGGTTAACAGTTCCAAATAAATTCTTTGAATTAAATTCTTATTTTTTTTCCATACAATAATGCACCTATTGGAGTCAGGAATTGCATACTAGTTGTCATCTGTAAATAAAACATTGTTCCAATACGCTTCGGATTTATTTATCATTGATTTTACCAAAGAAAACCGAAGCTTTCTGTTTTTCACCCTAACAAAAACTTTTCTATCGGCAGAACACCTATATAATGCAGCTGGGCTTACCACTCGTCGAACAGTTTCAGATAAAAATAAAGTAAAAACTGTTTCATTAAATTCTATAGCAAATTTTACAGCACTTAAACGTGGATTTTTTACGACTTTTCTAATTGTAAGTATTTGATATCATTGCGCTAACTTAGATTGTCGACCTTTTCATACCTAGTTTTCAACAGTGACGCAGCCAGAATTCGGTTCTAGGGGGGGGGGGGGGGGGTTGAGTTTCGGATATAGGTGATTACCGGTTATTTGAATCGCCGATTAATAGAATTAGTACTAATTATAATATTCATTGTATAATACTTAAATTCAAAGAGCATCTGTGTGGCAGGAAATCATCATATTTTAGACATAGGTCATCATATACGTCTCAGAAAAGTGGTTTGGTTCAAATAACCAATTTTTATTTAACTAATCCATATAATATGCACTTTCACAATTTTAAGTAGAATTTTCGCCATTTAATTGAATCACTTTATTAAATGAAATATGATTACATAAAGTGGGGCCTACGAAATGTGCCAAAACGTTTAGATGTTCATTTTGGTTTTGATTCATAAGCGGCAATTATAGCGATCTTTCTTACTTCTGGGAGGGGTTTTAACCCCCAAACCACTCCCTTGGCTGCGCCACTGCTTTTCAATCCAATTTTTTTCTATAAAGCTTTTTATCGCATACTTCTCCGTAGAATGGAATAAATTAACTAATTTTGCAATATTTCGAATTGATTTACTACAATTATGAAGAAAAATAACTTCGAACGCTATTAGTCGTGACATTACGATTACAAACACTTTTTAATTAATAAATAGAATATTACGGACCAATTCTGCAAAATATAAAGCCAAGCAATTTTTTAACTTGTCACCACAATGCAATAATAATAATAATAATAATAATAATAATAATAATAATAATAATAATAATAATAATTATAATAATAATAATAATAATAATAATAATAATCTCTATAAATAAAAGGAATATAGAGGATAATTAATTAATTAATTAATTGAGGCACAGAAAAAATCGTCTGCTAAGAAAATCTTTTTTCATTTTGAACTTCTATAAATAAAAGGACAGATAGGCTCTCAAACAGTGAATCGTCGAATATAATTGAAGAACAAATGGAAGAACAAATGGAAGAACAAATGGAAGAACAAATGGAAGAACAGATGGAAGAACAGAAAGAAGAACAGATGGAAGAACAAATGGAAGACCTCTTCATTAACAATAAAAAAAGATATGCAAACGAAACCCCAGAACACCGAGAAGAAATTCAGATAGTCTTCGGGCTACTGAGGGCGGGCAACCGTCTAGTAATAATAATAATAAAGCGTCAAACAATCTATAATATAAAGGCCAGACGTATTTGTGCGTAACGCATGCGTCATTTTGCGAATGGCAACACTTTCAATTTTAAAATGAATTTTCGGTATTGCAATTTTTGCTACTTATTGCTTAAATTTCTTAACTTTACACATTTTCAAATTTTACACCATCGGATAGAGAAAAAAATTTACTTTTAAATGCAATTTGTTTAAAAATCATACCTTAATTTACTTTTGAAATATTAATTTTTTTGTAGTTTTTAATATAACTTTTCTAATCGTGGCAACAAGAGTACTCCATTTCTATTAAAAGCATAATTTTTTTTCCCAACTAGGTTTTGCCATCCAAACTGTGTCTCGCAATCTCATTGGCCAGAGCTTTCGGCATGAATTTGACGCTTCTTGGCGGGAATCGTGCTTGGCGAAAAACACTTCTTTGTTTTAATTTTCTATTTCTTATAGTGTAAATTTTTTTTTTTTTTCTCAAATTCTATGTTTTATGAAACTAAAGAAGAATGACCCTTATGAAAGTCAATTTCCTAAAATTTTCCGATTTTTTTTTTCTTTCTTTTTTTTTTCAATATTTTTTTAGAATGAATCTCGGTAAGTTATGTGTATTTTTACTTTGTTGTATCTTTAATAGAAGAAAGTATTGTGACGGAAATTTTATTCGAATTCCAGTTTTTGACCGATTTGCACGTTTTAGAGCTTCAAAAAACATGTTTTTAGAAAATCTCTGTCGATCCGTATGTGTGTGTGTGTGTCAAGTGGCGTATTTAGGTGGTGGGCTGATGGGACTGCAGCCCCTTCCGAAACTTGAAAAAAAAATGAAATATAATTACAAAAGTTTATAAAGATATAATGATATCTGCGAAGATGGACTTTTTAAGGAGCAGAATAGCTTTTCGTTTCAGGCAGGTTTTTATTAAAAAAGTATTATTTCGCAAAGATCACAAGAAAACTGTTTCAGCCAAATTTCCGTTATACCCAGGCTACCTTTACAGGTCATAAAAACTTTACTAATTAAGACTAGAGCTTTTTTAAAACAAAATATTTGCAGTCCCATACAATTCAATCTTAACAGGATCGGTATAATTACAATGCATTACCTGTTATGAAAAAATATGTTTAAAGCGGAAAAATTATCTTTTATATGATTCCTTCTTAGAAACTTTTACTATAACTCAGCAGCCTCCGAAATCGGAAGTCTAGATACGCCACTGTGTGTGTCCGTATGTCCGTGTGTCTCCATTGTACCATCGAAAAGTGTATGAAAATATGCATAGAATTGAACCACATTTTTTTTGTGTATGATAATTTTTAGGTATGGCAGGCAGGTCAACCCTGAATTTGAAAAAAAAATCTACCGGAAGAAGGGCGCTGTAAAAGTGATTTCCATGCTATTTTCATTATTGTACCATCGAAAAGTATTTGAAGTTATGTACAGAATTGAGCTAGTTTTGTTGAACTGTGTACGTTTTTGGCTATATGGCCAGCAGATCTTCTTTGAATTTGGAAATATTCCAAGGGAAAAGATCACTGTGATAATGCTTTTTGTATAATTTTCTCAGTTTTTCGTATTTCTATTGTCCATCGGCTCGTGCTGAGACAATTGTTCTTATTAATAAACTATGTAATCGAATGGTGTTTTCAATTTTTTGGTAAAAGCAGAATATATTTTAGAAAATACTGTCAAAGTTGGTGTTAGAAAAAAATAAAATAAGATATCGAAGCTTATTTTTGAAATATTTCTTTGACAATCGCAATAATTGTAAATATTATTTAACATTGCTTAAAGATATTATAATATAAATATTATAACATACAATTTAAAAACAACCTGAGAATTGCGAGTTTTACTCACATAGAAAAGATTCCGTACTACAAAGTACAATCGTGTGCAAAGTTTAAACATGGTATTTTACGAAGCGCGCTTCGAAAGCAGGTCGAAAAGTTACAATATCGCATTGGTCCATAGCGATGTTTTCTA
Source organism: Maratus speculifer (assembly GCA_964019185.1). Lineage (NCBI taxonomy): Eukaryota > Metazoa > Arthropoda > Arachnida > Araneae > Salticidae > Maratus > Maratus speculifer. The sequence continues at coordinate 144,452,933 of OZ025292.1, read as the reverse complement.
GATAGGTTTCTAATTGATAACATGGCTAATTGACTATATTTAACAATGACTATTTTTATAATAGCGAATTTTATTTCGTAATTTCAAATTAGTTAGATTTTTTTTTTTTTTTTTTTAGTAAAGTAATTACATTGAGAGTAGTAATTTAAGTTTGGTAAACAAAGTTATTTTTAGGACTCTAAAGCAAGAGTTTACTGTCATTCACGCATTTGTTTCAAAGTTGAAACAGATTCTAATGAAATGAAGACACTAAGCTAAGGAATAAAAACTTACCATCATTAAAGTAATTTTTTAATACCCAAGAAATATAACAGTTTTAAACAATTATATAACTGGATCTTCAACTTTTTTCAGTGAAAGAAAATGATAGGGGTTTCTAGAAGATATTCCTTTTTTAATTGGATAAATACTGTGGTATATTTCAACAACATATTCGAATTTTGTAAGATGCTTTGTTTAGAAGAGGTCCATTTTTAAATGGCTAAATACTGTGTTATATTTTACAATATATTCGAGTTTTGTAAGCATTAGGTTATTTTTCTTTAAATAACATCAATATCAATTTTATTAACATCAATTTTATTTCCTTCTCTCCAACCAAGTAATCCTTAGAGCATACAGAGTTTCATAATTGTAAGAATTATTAAAAAATCATTAAGAAAGGTAAAATTTATAATTTATTTAAATAATTACAAATTCAATTAAATAAATTTATAATTAAACAAAATTATAAGTTTATAGAAAATTTAAAATAAAAAAATATAATATAAATTTTAAGGAATATGTTAAATTCAAAAAATTACAAATTTATTATTTATACATTACTAATTATTTACTTATAATAATTTAATCCTGTTTAAAATTATGCTAATTTTTATTACTTTACTTAATTATTTTAATGTTTTAGTATATTCCAAGCATTCATTATAATTTTGATTAAATTTTTTTGGAATTTTTTCTCTTAAACTTTTTATAATATTGCTAATTTGTGGTTACATTAAATAATCTTATATAAATATTATTATTATCTTCAGAAATTTTCACTTTGTCATCTTTTAATCTACATAACCTTCAATTCTTTAAAAAGTAGCAGAATGCTGTCAAAACGCAGATGATCTTTCCCCCCCCCCTCCCCCTTCTGCTTTTTCATGAGTTAATGGAAATAATTTTATTTCTGTAAAAATCATTTTTCCATTGATTCCTATTTTAAACAAAATCTATTGAAATTAAAAAAAATATATTTCCTTTCTCCGCCCATCCTATCTAAATTCTCTACTCTTATTATTTTCGCCAAGCACAATACCTTCCCGCCAACAAAAGTCTTTTTGACGCAGCCATCTCTGACCAATTAGATTACAAGATGGCAAAACCCGGTTGGGAAAAAAAATACGCTAAAAGCAAAGGGAAAAAATTATTACTGCAACTTTATGTTGCCATTTTCTCATTAAAAGGGATAAAAATCGAAATTTTAATATCTTATGTTATAAAAACCGGTGAATTTTGTTTTCATTTACAAAATTTGACTTGCACGTAAATGTAAAAGAATATCAATAGCTTGATATCTGTTTCAGCAAATAGCATTGATATTTGAAGTTTTAAATCAAAATGATAATTTTAAATTACCAATTTTTGAATTTTTGTTGAAAAGATGAATACAGATACGAATATTTGTAAATTTTGATATGGTGAAAATGATGCCGGGTTTAGATTTCACGGAGAAAAAATTCTATGATTGGATCAAAGTTGAATAAATTTTGCTTTCTTTCATTTTAGAATACTAGCATAAGAACCTGATTAAACCTAAATTGATAACTGTATCCATAATAACAGATATTTCTTATTTTTTACTGCTTACATGTACATTTAATTTTAACAATTTCTACAACTGAATGTTATAAAAATAGTTTTGTATATTTTTTTTTACATTAAATATGATTTATTTAAAAGTTAGACATACGAATATAATGTTCATTTTTCGCTATAACTAATTTAGAAGTTTATTATAAAGCAATGCAACAGTTCCTTCTTAAACATTTTCTTTCGTCAAAATTTGACGGGTTCTGCCTTGTATTTTTAATAATGAATTTATCCGAAAATTTTTCTGTGTACGAAGACTTTTGTGGCGTGTTCTTTCTGTAGCATCTTTCATTTTTAGGTGCGTTCGTAATTATGTAAATACGTAGCACCTATTGTTGTCGCTCAGTCGTCCGTCTGTCCGTCTGTCTGTCTTTCCGTCTGTCCGCATATAACAACGCAAAAACTACCCAACCGAATCGTTTGAAATTTAAAATACATAATTATTACATAATTTAGTCGAGTCATTTCAAATTTTATGAAAATCGGATGGATAGATCAATTACAGGGACAATCAAAAGGATTCCTTTACATTACGGTCAATGGGGAAAAAAGTTTCAAATGCATTTTAATCGTTTGAAATTTAAAACGTATAATTATTACATAATTTTGTCGAATCATTTCAAATGTTATGAAAATCGGATGCATAGATCAATTACAGGGACAATCAAAAGTATTCCGTTACATTACGATCAATGCGAAAAAAAGCTTCAAATGCATTTTAATGGTGTTACACTCATTTGAACATAATAGAATTGGTATGAATCTTTGAAGTATGTACTAAAATATACATTCTGTACAATCTGTGATGCAAAAAATATTTATTATTAAATTACAGGGCCACACAAATGTATTCCACTAAATAATGTTATACGGGAAAACATTGTTTGGGGCGTGTTTTAATTATATTAAACTACTTCACATTTTTTGAATAAGATATACGTTAATGAAGTATAATAAAAATTACTCCCTGCATATTTACAGGAACACAAAGATTTTGACCACTGTACTGTATCCAAAGTACGCTCTACTATATCAGCAAGATCTGAATATTTTAAAACTTCGTTATCGTACGAACGCACCTCTTTTGCTACGCTTCACGTGCAATTTCAAACATTTAGGGTTTAAAAAAAACCCTAAATGTTACACAAAATGGTTGTGGGTTATTTAGAATAACTTGGAGATAATACAAAAATTACTGGACTTCATATACGAATTTAATTTCAGGGAAATTTCTTTTTAGTACAAATTTTTAAAGTGTACGAACACTTTTGTGAGCCACTGTACATATAAATATCTAAATAACAAAATTATATTTAAAACAAACTAAAACTCAGAAAACTAACGTTATTTAAATTAATTTTATCTAAACAAGTTCAACATGAAACATTTATTCCCTTAAAGTGTATTTGACCTTTCCTTTTTTTTCAATTTGTGACTTTCACTTTAAGTCCAAGACCGTAGAATGTATAACAAGAACGAAAAATCATACATCCAGCCTAGATTATGAAACATTTTCCAACACATTCAGAATATTGTAACTAAACTCCACAGTATATTGAGATGAAATATGATGTCTAAATAAACAATTTGGAAAACGTATAACGCATTTTAAAATCGAATTTCTGTTATTGCCATCAATATATTAGAAAATATCCGACATTTTTTGTGCAATCCTGTATGTGTTTTCTAGTTAATCCTGTATACGATTTGTATGCATACTGCATACTAATGCTAAAAGTTAGTTCAGTTAAACGAATAGCACAGCTAAAAATTTCCATTCAATAATTTCCAAAAATAGACGGAAATATTCTTGAAAACTTCTGTGCTGCCCTGTATATGATCTATAAAATTTATACACATCAATTAATATTTTTTAAAAGTTCAGTTTAAAATCGCATACCACAACTGAAAATACACTTCCATCCATCATACGTTGTAAGATAAGTCTTTCAATTTTTTTTTAAGTCGAAAATTTTTTTTTCGGGTTTACACGGGAGATTCTGAAAAACATATTTTTAGAAAAAAAAAATTACTGTCCGTCTGTCTATGTGTCTGTCCGTATGTCTGTCCGCAAACGTTCTATCTCCCAAAAAAATGAGATAGAGACTGGAAATTTGGTGTTTGCTTAGTTGTTTGCTTGGTGTTTATTCAATATTGAATATTGATTGCTTTTGAATGCTGTCCATCATTCAAAAGCATAGCTGTGAGACGAGGCATCTCACCGTTGATAGCATATAGTAGCATTTCTTGCTTTATGGCAGACACATTTTGGTATATGGCATCTTTCAGTGCTGCCAGTGATGTCGGTTGATCGCGGTACACCTTTTTCTTCAATAATCTCCACTGCCAAAAGTCTCAGGGTGTCAGATCGGGAGATCCTGAAGGCCATGCGTGATCAAAGTAGCGACCGATAATGCGTTCTTCCCCTAAATATTGAGCGTAGCAGGCGTTACACAGGCCGAGCAATATGAAATGGTGCTCCATCTTGCATAAAGGTGACTGCTTGGCGTGCCTGTCGAGCTTGCAATTCAGAAATCCGACAGCGCCATCTGTTGTTTGCCAATAGAACTATTTTTTTCGTAACCAACAAAATCCGGTTTGTTTTCCATCCGTTTTTTGCAAACCGTATCTTTGTATCTTGATTCGTTTTTAAAGTTCGTCCTGACTTTTGGGTCATCCGGTATATTTACTAAAACAATGAAATAATAATACTCATTTACTTTATTTATAGCAGAAGCGTCCAATAATATCAATTTTTCAAAACTGTCCTTCTGTTTTTTTTTTTTTTTTTTTTTTTTTTTTTTACACTAAGATTGTTAATCAAGTTCATTTTTTCTACAAATTAATTGCTGTAGCAATTTACTGCTTATATCATAGCAAAATAATGTGTATAAAATGATATCTTAAAAAAATCAGACCATAAATATAAATCACAATTAAGTAAATTAAAACAATCGAGTGTCCTTCTATTTTTTTTTTACATAACATTTTCCAACACAGTTGAAAATAAAATTCGTTAGATTACAGTCTATGAAAAAAATCGTTTGCGATGTATTTTACATTACATTATTTTAGACATGCTAAAATTTATGTATATCACTTAAGCATACTACACGGTACTTACTGTAGAATATGGCCTGCAAAAATAGAGATGCATAATATAAAATATGCAAACAAAGCATGTGTTAACTATTTATAAAATGCATCGTAATTCCAAAATAAAATTTAAACGTTTATTTAAATATTTTTAACACATAGTAATGCTTTCATAATGAATTGCTGATGAACCAATTTCGACAAATTATATAAAAAGCCAAACTACTCAAGTAGTACCGAATTGCGTAAAAGAAACATCCTTATAGCTCCAAAAAAAAAATCATATCAACTAGCAGTTTACTACGTCGGTTTAAGCGTCTTATATCCAATTAAAATATATCTTTAAATTGAAATCTGAATGAAATACAGAGTCATGAAAAGTCGAAGAATGTTGAAAATAGGATTACAAATATCTCGGCAACTAATAATCCGATCGAAATCGTTCTTTATGCAAAATTTTTGTTACTTTATTGTATTTTATATCCATGCCTTAAAATATATATATATATATGGGTGATTCTCAAAATAGGGGACAATTTATGTCTTTCGGCATACAAAAAAAAAAAAAAAAAAAAAAAAAAAAAAAAAAAAAAAAAAAATTGAGAGGTTTTCTGTCATGTTTTTATATTTAGATATGTTTGTCTTAATATTATTCATTATTTGTACTCAAGAATTACTCATTTTTTAGTTAAAAATACCTTAAAATAACAGAATAAATGTTCAAAATGTCATTAGCATGGATGTCCACAGCAGCTGTGCCTTGTATTTACTAGCTTTTTCAAGAGTTAATATCATGCTTATAAAATAAAACAAATGTTATTCTTTTTTTAAATTAATCAAGGAAAGGATTTATCCAATAATTTAAAAAAAATAAAAATAAAATTATAGTATATAAAAAAGAATTAAAGTTTGTCCTCCATATTCTATTTTCAAAACAAGGTCATACTATAACAGCTGGTTATTAATAAAAATTTCATTTTCACATATGACAATAGTTTGAAAATATAAGGTTTCTCCATGGCAACAAGTAGCCATTTTATCCCAGCCTGAAAGTAGAAGCATGTATTGTATTTTAAGAATAGAAGTTGAATAATAGGGGTGTACATCAATTGTATGTCATTAGAATGGATAATAATTTTCATGTTTATTTTATAATTAAAATTTTTATTTTAATTTTTTTGCATAGGACTTTTGTGTTTTAAAAAGCCCCAGAAAGGACTATTGCATTGTGATTATATTATGGCTCATAATCTTATTTAAATTAAAATTTGTCATTGGCATGGACAAATATCAGTGTCATTAGCATGGTTTTTCTGTCCATGCTAAAGACTCATTGCTAATATTGTATCTTTCATAAAGTTTAATTTTATATATAAATTTAGGTATTACATTTATTATGCCTAAAATATGCATTAAATCTGTCAGAAAATCCCTAAGACAGCTTCTTACATTGTTAGTGTCAGAATGTTGCTCATGTAAACAAAGTTTGCTCTTTGGCAATGTTTTTATTATCCTTATATGTATGTATGTAAAAATGGAAACCATTTGCTGAAAAGGAAGGCTAATATATATAGAAAAAAATATTTAAACAGGAAGAAAATAAAAATTTTTTAATATATTTATTCTATGCAGTTTGTTTTGTCATTAGCATGGCTCAAAAAATACTAATTATTTTTTTTAAGTTAATTTTTAAATATTTAGCTCTGCTGACTACATGCAAAGTTTACCTAATACTATATTAACAACACCTATTTTTTTCAGAAATTTTGCTAACAGTAATTTTTTTAAGATTTCACTTTTGAAATTGTCCCCTATTTTGAGAATCACCCATATATATATATATATATATATATATATATATATATATATATATATATATATATATATATATATATATATATATATATATATACCGGGTGTCCAGTAAATGACTGACCCATTTTAAAATTTAATAACAAAAAAACGGTTGGAGATAAAAATGCGCGGTTTGCGGTATTGTTATTAGAATATCAATAAATTTTTAATACTCACTTCCTTCAAATAGTTCTAATTTCGGCCAAAAGATGGCGCTGGCGGCATCAGACTGTACAAATACAGCCTATTTTCTTGTTCTGAAGCTGATGATCTTTCCGGCTCATTTTTCCGAGTCGAATCTGAGTCGAAATGTTGAATCGACTCTCCACTCCCAGACTTCAGAAATAGGATTTGTTGATTGAAACGAGATTTAAAATAACATTTAAGAATGAACTAGGTCTATTGTAACAACCTATGTCTATTGTAACCTCCTCAGACAAATATCAGGGGGAACTACAAAAACTAGTTTAAAATTACTGTAAATCATCTCCAAAGGTGTGTCAATCTATGAATAAATATTTATGACAAACAAACATTTGTTAAAGAAACTTAGAAATATTTTTAACAATTCTAGAAAAATTTAAATTAATTTAAAGGATGTTCTTTAGTGTTTCTAAATTCTCTTTGGAATATGTTATTTTAACCGCTTAACTGATACGCTTTTTTACGTACAATGAAATGAAAATATGGGATAAACGCCGCTTTTTTAAACCTAAAATAATCGTACTATTTAATTTAAATATTTCTTCTATTAAATAGTATGAAATTGCATTTAAAAATTTTAGTAGTGTCAGAAAGCTTTAAGTGATGGAAGAAGCACACTATTATTGCCGGTACGTTGTACGGGCAAATATAAAAATATATTTGCGTAAATATGATTTATTATCTTTTTTAAATTATGTAGAAAAATACCAATGTTCAATTTATTCTTCAATATTAATATTTATAAAATTGAAGTAAAATAAGTAGACATTCAGTTTTACCTAAAATATCTATGGCCCCTCCAGTGGGCGATAGGTTCTGACGTCTCAACTGGTAGACTGCAGTGCTGGGTTCGAACCCAATCGCGTCTGTCGGCATACCCGTTTGGAGTTTTCCGTGGTTTTCTTCGATCCTTAGATTTTCTTGTGCAAATACGGGTTAGGTGCCCTTAGAAAGACCCCCCACACAGGGCATCCCACCCTTTTCTGACCTATATAGCTCTTAGCACAATGTCATGTTTAAATTTTTAGGGATTTGCTTCATCTACACTGTAAATAGAAGAGATTATTACAATGCTGATTTAAAAGCCAGTTGAGATGTCAGAACCTATCGCCTACTGGTGAGGCCATAGATATTTTAGATAAAACTGAATGTCTACTTATTTTAGTTCAATTTTATAAATATAAATATTGAAAAATAAATTGAACATTGGTATTTTTTTTTTATACATAATTTTAAAAAGATAAAAAATCATATTTTTAATAATATTTCTTATTTGAAATCAGATACAGGAGATATTTTCAGAATGTTTTTTTTTTCTCGTTCTTTTCCTCATACCGAGGGAAAAGAACGAGATTACATATTTCCCTCCTATATCGGGGGGGGGGGGGGGAAGGCGAAATATATTTCAGTATCTATGATGCTTTTTGTAATGAAGTTTTGAAGAGGGATGACTTACAGGGGACGGACCAAAGGTGTGCAAAAGACATCTTAAAATCTCTCACGGCTTTCGTAATAAAATTTTTGGATACGTTAAATGACAAAATATGAATATAAAGTAGAGATGAATTCGGTTTTCGGAAAAATTAAAAATATTTTGTTTTAGGCAGATTTTTGCCTTAACAGGTAGTTTTGTATGTTTCATTCTACTTCGGGATCAATAAATTTTTATGTTTAAGACAAGATTTGTTGTAGACGGATTCTTTTATATTAAGATTTAGAAAATTTTAATGTGCCGATTTATAAGTTTTCTTAGACAGGAGACTTGGCAACGCTATTTGCATACCATTGTTTTAAATTTTTAACTGATTTGCCCGTACAACGTACCGGCAATAATAGTGTGCTTCTTCCATCCCTTAAAGCTTTCTGACACTACTAAAAATTTTAAATGCAATTTCATACTATTTAATAGAAGAAATATTTAAATTAAATATTACGATTATTTTAGGTTTAAAAAAGCGGCGTTTATCCCATAGTTTCATTTCATTGTACGTAAAAAAGCGTATCAGTTAAGCAGTTAAAATAACATATTCCGAAAAGAATTTTGAAACACTAAAGAACATCCTTTAAATTAATTTAAATTTTTCTAGAATTGTTAAAAATATTTCTAAGTTTCTTTAACAAATGTTTGCTTATCATAAATATTTATTCATAGATTGACACACCTTTGGAGATGTTTTACAGTAATTTTAAGCTAGTTTTTGTAGTTCCCCCTGATATTTGTCTGAGGAGGTTACAATAGACATAGGTTGTTACAATAAACCTAGTTCAATCTTAAATGTTATTTTAAATCTCGTTTCAATCAACAAATCCTATTTCTGCAGTCTGGGAGTGGAGAGTCGATTCAACATTTCGACTCAGATTCGACTCGGAAAAAAAGAGCCGGAAAGATCATCAGCTTCAGAACAAGAAAACAGGCTGTATTTCTGCAGTCTGATGCCGCCAGCGCCATCTTTTGGCCGAAATTAGAACTATTTGAAGGAAGTGCGTATTAAAAATTTATTGATATTCTAATAACAATACCGCAAACCGCGCATTTTTATCTCAAACCGTTTTTTTGTTATTTAATTTTAAAATGGGTCAGTTATTTACTGGACACCCGGTATATATATGTGTGTGTGTGTGTGTACCTTTTATTAAAACGAATATTTCAAGAGTCCGAAAAAATAGTTCCGGATAATCGAGGTTACTGATATTAAATAGGCTTCTTTCCATTATTACTAACTAAGCAAACACCAAATTTCCAGTCTCTATCTCATTTTTTTGGGAGATAGAACGTTTGCGGACAGACATACGGAGAGACACATAGACAGACGGACAGTAATTTTTTTTTTCTAAAAATAAGTTTTTCAGAATCTCCCGTGTAAACCCGACAAAAAAATTTTCGACTTAAAAAAAATTTGAAAGACTTATCTTACAACGTATGATGGATGGAAGTGTATTTTCAGTTGTGGTATGCGATTTTAAACTGAACTTTTAAAAAATATTAATTGATGTGTATAAATTCAATAGTGAACATTTGCTGAAGTACTAATTAACTGTAATTAAGTTGACTTGTAAATTGTCAACATTTATTTCATTTGTAAACCATCTTTGGGTGCATTAAATCACTATAGCGCCATCTGTTGGTCGCCGACATAACTATTTTTTTCGTTGCTACACAAAACCTGGTATCTTTTACATCTGTTTAGTGCAAACCGTATCTTTGTATCTTGATCGTTTTCAAATTATTAATTTTTAAAGTTCGTCCTGACTTTTGGATCACCCGGTATATATATTTGTATATATTACTTCCTTTTTAGACTGATTACTTTTTAGAATGCCTAAAAAAATGCGTTTAAATAAATTTCTAAAAGGCATTTGATAATATTCTAAATAATATTAATTTAATATACTCATTTAGAAAAGGGAGTAAAAAACACCAGAAAGATTTCTAAATTGCTTAATGTTCATAAAACTGCAATATTGAAGCAATTTTAGAAAATCAGAGTATCAGGTACTAAAAATAAAGGTAGAAAGACCTAAAACACTGACACCTCGTGATGAAAGAGACATTTTTGGATTGTAGGGAAAAAAAGATTTTACAATTTCAATGGTCGGAATACAATTAGGACTAATACATATGTCACGTCAAACTGTATATAACTACAGGGTGTTCCAGAACTTCGTGTACAAACTTTCAGGAGTGGTAGAGAACATCGTTTGGAACCACAATTACATAGGAACGCATGGGCGGAAACATCATCCTCACTTGTTAATCCTTTCACAGACAATCGTATGTCTATGAAACTACAAAATTTTTAATACAAAATGAACATTGAATTTTAATATAATTTTTCCAATTATTATGTATGTGAAATGTAATTTTTTTTTTGTTCTTTGCAAATACTTTTATTGCGATTTCTGATGTCATTCATATTTTTCCACATTTTAACAATTTCTCATAACTACTGAGATACTTCATTTTAAAGAAACATAATTTTAAATTTAATTTAAAGTCAAATCATTTCTTGTACTTTTTTCTGCGTAATAATGCGTTCTACACTGCTTTCCGCATTGTGTCATAACTGTGTCTTTGTATTTCTTTGAGATTTTCATGGACAAAGCACTTCTATTGCTAAAATGTGGAAAAAAATGAATGACATCAGAAATTGCGGAAAAATGTATTTCCAAAGAAGAGAAGCCAGACATTTGTATTAAAAATCAATGTTCATTTTGTATTAAAAAATTTTTTGTTTCATATACAAACCACTGTTTGTGAAAGGGTTTACAAAACGTTTCCGCCCATGCTTTCCTATGTCATAGTGATTCCGAACGATGTTCTCTACCACCCTTCAAAGTTCGTACATGAAGTTCTTGGACACCCTGTACATAAAAAAGTCCAAAATCTTGATTTTCAAGAAGAACCAATACCATCTAAATGGACTAAAATGCATGTAGCTACTTTCTTAGCAAGGGCAAGAGACCACATGTCTTGCAGCATGGAATTGTCAAGAGAAAAAGTTCTATTCATATGGTCCTGATGGGTATCAGTTCTGTTGGATTTGTATCGAGAATGAGAAAGAATTTTATTTAACTTGATGTATTGAAGGGGAATTTTGATGGCCTGGCTAGCAGTCGGATATGATGGAAGAATAAAACTGATCATTTTGAATGGTAGACAGAATCATAAAGATTACATTTGATTATTGGAATCTGAACTTCTTCCTCATGATTCAGAATTCAGTAGAAGAGATTGGATATTTCAACAAAATAAAGCAGGGATTCACACAAAAATGGGTTCCACAGGAATAAGATTTGTGTTTTGTCATGGCCAATTAAAAGCCGTGACCTGAACATATTTGAAAACATAAGAGATACATTAGTTCGTCGTGTATACAATGAAAGGAAATACTATAGGCTTGTTGTTGAGCTTCGGAATGCAGTTAATGATATTTGTGACAATTTTTGCCAAAGTGAAATGTAAACATTCTACGATTCAATGCCAAAAGTTATGTTACATGTCATAAAAGCAAATGGAAAAAAAACTTCTTACCAATATTTTAATTTTCATATAAAATAATTATGCGCCCTACTTTTTTTTTTCCAGAGAGTTTTGTGTAAGCAACAAAAGCTGTTTTATGAAAATCAAATTCTGTTCATATTTTTTTTATTACTATGATTTTATATTCATTTAGTTGTAGAACGTTACGCAAATAAAGAATTTTTCACTATACAAAATCCTTTAAACGCTTATTCTTTAAAATTGGTTCTTAGCTTAATTAGTTTTGCTTTTTTTAGACAAAAGTCTAGATGGCCGGCGACGGTCCTTCTACTTTTTTTACGCAGTGTAAATATCGAGCTCGAACAGGCTGAGCCCGTTTCATCTATAATGCATTCTATGCGTGTTTCTCTTTTTAGATTCTTGATGGTGAAACAATAAAAGCATCGGAAAGAATAATAGCTATGCAGGTAATTATGCAGGTTGATAATAATATCGATTTAGAAATTAAAAATTTTAGTATTGAAATATTTGTGAATTTTTTCCATAATTGGGAAAAATTTCTTTTAGAAATATCACATTGTAAGAGGATGTATTTTAGAACAACAAAAACGATATATGAAGAAAGTAAGTGCTATTCTTATTATTCCTTTAATTAAATTTTAAATAGTGTAATATTTGCAGAACGATTTTAGGGGCGTTTAATTAATGTTTAAAATGAAAATACTTGTTATACAGTCAAACCTCGTTAACATGAACACGCTGAACGTGAATTCTTTTAAAGTGAACTATTTTCACAATCCCCTATCAAAACGAATAGAAAGATTTGATACTGATAACATAAATTACTGTTAAAATGAGCAAAATTTTGGTTCCCCTTGAGGTTCATGTTACCGAGGTTCGACTGTACTTAAATACTTGATTTGATGTATTTTTCTTTTTACTATATCCCGGTATTGTGTTTTCCATATAGAGGAGATTTAAAATTTCCGAAATTTTATTACTTATTCATCATTCGTAGTATAGCATAAGCCTTGTATCCATTTTAAAAATCAGTTTTTTATTATGAAGTTACACGTTGTAGACACTAAAGATTTCAAAAGACATATTTTTAGAAAAAATGTCCTCATCCAGAGAAATATTCTCGCCCCGAAGAACCTAAAGTCATTGCAATCTTTTTTTTTTCTTTGTACATATGCATTCTGACCAGTGAGCTTAATTTTAAGAATTCGTTTAAGACGTAGTCAGTATTCACTAGACAACACAAAAGAGGTATTTTTTATTATAACAAAGAAACTAAAGATACATCGAAATAAATTTAGAATCAAAAACCAAAGTGAACATCTTTGCATGCAATTGAGAGAGAAAACATGCACAAAGGAAAGTTGTTGTAACCGCGGCACCGCTTTGGGCTAGATTTTCTTTCATCACTTTTTTGAATGATATCTTTTATATTTCAACCAAACAAGGTGGAACCCGTCGAATTTCGACGAAAGTAAATGTTGAAGAAGGGACTGTTTCATTGATTTATAATAAACCTACAAAATTGGCTACAGTAAAAAAAGGATTAAAGATATATGAGGACCCCAGAAGCCAAGGGGTACAAGTGACAAAATTTCGATTTGGAGTAAATTGAGTTTAAAGATAATTGATGTTAAATTGGAACATCAATAACAATTGAGTGGATTGAAATAGGAAATTTCTGCTTGTTAAATTCTGGTCTTTGAACTCTTATTTCAATAACTGTTAAAAAATAAAGTACAATTTTCTTTAAATATATAATTAATCAATATTGTTTGTTTTTCGAAAAAAGTGGTTTGCCTCTATAACTCAGCAAATAATTGTCTGAGCGAAGCGAAGTCTTATACTCAGAGTACGTAACGATATTAAAAGTCAAAAAAATTCTTTCGTCAAGCAAATCTCAAAAAGTACTTGTCGGATTTTGATTCTGTTTGTACCAGTAGGTACCTATGAAGGTAATCTGGTGAATGCACCATCTACGAAAAATTAGTTCCAAATAGTTTAAAAGTTATATTTAAAAAAATGATAAAAAAGCACAATTTATTTGCATACGTCACAGAAACTTGTTGCGCGTCATTTTTCACCGGCTGTGTATTTTCATAGACAGCCGAACCAGAACACATGGAGTAAATAGTAACTGTCTGAGCGAAGCAAAGTCTTATACATATAGTACGTAACGATATTAAAAGTAAAAAATATTCTTCCGTCAAGGAAGTCTCAAAAAATACTTGACGGATTTTGATTCTGGTTGTACCAGAAGGTACCTATGAAGGTAACCTACTGAATGCACTTACTACGAAAAATAAGTTCAAAATAGTTTTAAAATTAATTATATTTAAAAAACAGATAAAAACACGCAATTTGGCTACATACGTCACGAAAATTTAATGTGCGTCATTTTCACGAGCTGGATGTTTTAATTAGATTTCCAAATTGAAGCGCATGGAGCAAAGAAAGTATGCAAAACTTAAAAAACAAACTAAAAAAATTTTTTTTTCGTTAATTGAAAATAAAGAGGCCATAATTCTTAGATGCGATACTTTTTATAATTGCGTTTTATAATCGGCATTAGCAGCTTTTATATTTCGCGCAAAGCTATTGAATACTTAAGCTCAGTCACTACGTGTTAAATTTCTTAGCGCACTTCAGCGCCACAGCGGCTGGTAGGCGAAACAGATTGCGCTGCAGGGAAACCACCCACCAGTTCCTTTTACCGTTTGTATCGGTGTTTTGTTTTCGCACTCTCTTTAAAAGGTTGCTAAATTATTGATACGTCAAAGCTAAAACTTTTACGAAAATAAAATAATTGGAATTAAAAAAGAATTTCGCACATATTTTAACAAAAATCAGATAATTCAACAAAAATATTTTATTGCTGTATTTCATGATATACTTTTTTTTTTAATTATTTTTAATCGGAATAATGGTTAATCTTATGAAAATGTTCAATTTAAGACATTCATCTGCAGAATTTCAAAATGAATTTTAAGTTGCTTTTTTAATAGCGATTTAGTATTTTAAAATATAGTGACATAAATATTTGTTTAGTATCAAATAAATTCATTTGAAGATTTTATGTACATACAGGATAAGAAAAGAGAAAAACTATACATAGACGCATATATATATCTATGTTATTTTGTGGGGTGGGTGGAATAAGGGATTAAAAACTAAGAAATTAAAATTTTTTCATTATTTTTTTTAATCTAAATCAGCCATGTATAAAATTTTTTATTTAGCATACTTTTAGTACCATGATGAAATTGCAAAAAGTTATACGTATTGAAATTGTTAAATTAAACTTGTTAAGTTGAAAAACTGAAAGCTTCATTTATTCAACATTTTTCTAAGTATAACTTTTTGCAATTTCATCATGGTACTAAAAGTATGCTAAATTAAAAATTTTATACATGGCTGATTTAGATTAAAAAAAATAATGAAAAAATTTTAATTTCTTAGTTTTTAATCCCTTACTCCACCCACCCACCCCCCCTCCAAAATAACATAGATATATATATATGTGTATGTATAGTTTTTCCCTTTTCTTATCCTGTATTTACATAAAATCTTCAAATGAATTTATTTGATACTAAGCAAATATTTATATCACTATATTTTAAAATACTAAATCGCTATTAAAAAAGCAATTTAAAATTTATTTTGAAATTCTGCAGATAAATGTCTTAAATTGAACATTTTCATAAGATTAACCATTATTCAGATTAAAAATAATAATAAAAAAAAGTACATCATGAAATACAGCAATAAAATATTTTTGTTGAATTATCTGATTTTTGTTAAAATATGTACGAAATTCTTTTTTAATTCCAATTATTTTATTTTCGTAAAAGTTTTAGCTTTGACGTATCAATAATTTAGCAACCTTTTAAAGAGAGTGCGAAAACATTGTATAAATCAATCGCAAATTTTTTTATTTCCAATTATTTTATTTTTGTAAAAGATTTAGCTTTGGTGTATCAGTAATTTAGCAACCTTTTAATAATTCTTCCTTATTAGGATGAGCGAAGCGAATACTCTACTAGGCCACTCAAATTACATTTTGTCGTACACTTTACAATAAAACTATTCAATATTTTAACTTCAAATTAAACACAAAAATAAATTATGATCCGTAGATTTGCACAATATTTTTTTTACAGTAAAACGTTAAAAAAAATTTATTTTAATTAATTTATTTTACATGCATTTCCAATATGGACGCATTTTAGCAAATAAATAAAAAATGAAACGCGTAATTTTCCGAAAAAAAAATATATAAATCATGGAGTAAGTAATTATAGATAGAATCATGATTAATAAATAAAACATTTTTTCATTATTCTGCAAAATCGTTTGCACAGATGACACTCAAACATTTTAAAAGAATTGTATTATGGATTTTTTTTTGTAAAGTGGTAACAAAAGAATTGCAAACAAAAATATAAACAAATATATAAATGAAAAATTAAAAGAACTGCATGAAGATGTTGCCTCGATTCACGCTCTTTATAAATGTACTAAAGCAAAGTTGGCAGATTCAGAAACGACAAATAGGCTTTAACCATTTCTTACTTTATCATTTGGATCTAAAGTAATATTACGTTCTTATTTGTGGACCAAAAAAGGTTTAGTGAATGGGACTTTAGACTTTGTTGCATGTATTAAAGAAAATCGCAAGCCACCAGATCAGATATCACGAATAATCATGGATAAATTTGAATACTGCAGTAATTTAACTTATAAGAATTGGTGCGTACCGATTCCCCCAATAATTAAAAATTCTGGAAAAATGGAAGCATAAATTGCTCAAGGAAGGAATTTCTTCTGCAGTTAGCTTTTGCTGTTATAATTCATAAATCCCAAGGTTTAACATAGATGAAGCAGTTGTAGATATTGAGGATATATAAACACCAGTTGGCTTAAAAACGTATGTAACGTTGTCGAGAGTGAAAATCCTTCAAAATTAAGCATTCAATTGAAATTTTCCTTACAAAAAATTCTACAATATCAAAAATTCTCATATGCTAACATGTATAAAAACGAAGAAATTAGAATAAAATGTTTTACAGTTAAAAATTCACAGTATCAACGAAAGCAGATTTCAAACGTTTTTCCAGAAAATAGGATTTTGAAGAAGTAACTTTCTTCAAGCTCTCTTCAAATATATTATTCTAAAATAGCTATCAAAGATTAATTATCTGATGTTAATTACAAAGATTGGAAACATGCATATTTCAAACAACTTTAAAAAACACCAGTGGCTACTGGAAATTGTAAAAACATCTTTAAAAGAGCTTTTAGTTGAAAATTTAAAAATATTTTGTAAAAGTTTGCTTCAAAAATATTTTATTATGCCAGTCTTACAACACAAATAAAAAAGTAAAATGTGCCAAAACATAAAATAACGTTTTTGTTTAATAAAGATGCAAAAATAATATTAAAAAATAGTGTTACTTTCAAATATCTGTTTTATAAAATAATGCTTCGCGAATCCAAACAAAGCATGGCTTTTGCTAGTTTACTTAAATTAATATCTTAATCCCTCCTCTTCTTCCTTAAAAAAACTGCACATATTCATTAAATGTAGCAATATATACATGTGTGAACACAGGACATGATAAACTTTTGTAATAATTTATCCAGTACTTTGTTGTTGAAATATCCACTACTAAATGTTTAATGCATTTTTTAAGGTTTCGCTAAAATTCCATAGTGAAAAGATACAATTCAAAAACTAATATGTTTTAATACACTCGCAAAATTTTTTTTAAAGAAAATTACCTGTAGCAAATATTGAAATTTGTGAAGTCATTTCTTTATTACACAGTATTTCAGTAACAAATAAAAGAGTTTTTCACCACTGGAGAATTGACAATTTTATTCCTTAGTTATATGTTATCAATTTAATTTTAATTTTTACAGTTATAAGAATGAAATTCATGTCACCGCATTCAGAGGAGCATACCTGAATTCAATACTTAACACCAGGCATAATAAAAAATATGAAATTCCAATAAAGATTCATATTCATTATTGATCTAAGCTCACTAACAACATTGCGTAATACAGAATCATGATCTTTCTACAATGTAATGCTAGAAAGCAGCAACTGAAGTAAGGAATTCTCATACCAAGCATAAAGTTTTGAAAAATAATTATTTAAAAAAAAATTCCTCATATATATTTTAAGCTGAAAACATATTCAGTTAGGTGTTTAACATTCACTCATGTCAACAAATATGCATTAGCCTAGTTGGCCATTTGACCATTCATTCTGTCGATATCAATTTTTAGCACTGTTGACAGTACATTGATTAATTTTACTGATGCAAACTTTTATGTTAATCATTAAACTTAAAAAATAAAAATATAAGAACCTTCAAATTGATTTTTGAGGGATTTATACACAATATGTAATGCAGAGCTTGATGTCGAATGTCACAAAAAATATTGAATCGTTATGGAATTTTTCTCCCAAAATAAAATTGCAACCAGGCAGATTTAGTATGTACATCTGGCAGATTCATTGTTATATATATATAATCAAAGCTGCAATGGGTCAGAAAGTGCTACTAATATAAATTTATAGGAGAGAGTACATAAGGATGTTCAGGATACATCCTAACATGTAAAGAGAATTTGACGTAAACAGAAATCCTCTGAGGTGTTCTTGTATGGGTAGTGTTTTAGCAAAGTAAAATAATGATAGCAGTTTGAAAATTCATTTACTAATTTTATTTAAAAAAAAGCATAAAGTAGCATGGTGGAAATAAAAAAATGCAAACAAAAAGTTGCACTAAGTAATTAAATGTTAATGCACAAGTTCACAAATCAAAGTACATATTTCAAAAATATTCTTCACAAACAAACCACATACTTTAAGATGATTAATATTCAACATAAGCTGTTCTACATAGTTCTACAAAACATTTTTAAATTATTAGACCTTTTATAAACTGCAATGTGTATTTAAATGCCAACTCCAAGTAGAGAATTCACACAGTACAATTTGCATAAAAATAGCAAAAAATTAATTAGCTTTAATTCATCATATAAGCCTCTCATAGAATTTATTGTTAAGACCCAACCCTTTAGTCCTTTCGATGCAATTCTTCCTACTTTTGGAAGCTCATCTGTGTTGCTAGAATTGACAAAATGACTTTTTTTTTTTAATTTCTTCAGATGTAATTTTTCTTTTTTTCTTTGGTGGCTGATCTCTGCTGCTAGAACAGACAAAATAATATTTCTTTAATTCTTCATATGTATCAGTCCAGAACTGCAAATGAGAACCCTCAGAAGCCACACAATGATACTTTGTACCATCTGGAGGATGTTTACTGTTGCCGTTACAAGAGTCAAATAGGTCATTTATCATTCTCACAAAGTCAGCAGTTGCAGCAGATTCAGCTGGCAGAAAATTGCCTGAAATTAGTGCACTCATTCCAGCAGAGACACTTTACTGAAAATTTGTCTTGCAATTTTAACCTGAAAATAATTAAAGACAGATTAAAAATAAACTTTAGGAAATTTTAATGCTAAATATTTTTGTAGTCTAATATTTAACACATTTTTCAAATAAAATTTATAAAAAAAAAGAGAAATAAGAGTAAAATAGAAAAAAAAAACTTTACCAAACGTATTTGTTTGTGCTTCAAACATAGAAAAGAACTAACTCTACTTTTAACAAGTACAGCTGTTGCAAACCACACCTATTCGTTATTAGGTAACTGGTATTCTTAAAGATAAGAAATACCAAATTGTTACTTAGAAGTATGACTCGTTAGTCGTATGTGTCAATACGTATGATTCCATATGATTTCGAAACTTTTTAAAACTGAATAAATTAAGACCAATCTATGAAAAAATTCGTTATATGGAGATAGATATTTCGCTGTATAGAGAGGGGTACATGGATGCTATTCTCCCTTTTGGTTCGAGGCATTAAAAACTTCCATTTTACCCTGTGGCGTATCTAGACTTATCATTTCAGAAGGGACAGATTTAGTAAAAGTTTCTACGAGGGAATCGCAAGAAACATTAAAAATTCCGCTTTAAAAGAGTTTTTATTAAATCAGGTAACACACATCATAACAGGAAACGCATTATATCAGCGGTTCCCAAACTTTCTTGGTACGCGACCCACCTTTCAGTGAAAAAAAATTTCGTGACCCACCTTCACTAAAAAAAAAATTTTGCGACCCACTAAAGAAAAAGTTGTATATCAGTATAGCAATTTTTGTACGATCTCTATATGCTCAGCTATCCTGTCCAACGAAAAACGCAAATTTTTGTATGGAAGATATATTATCAACAAAAACAAGAATCGGTAATCTCAATGTGTGTCAGTGAATAGTAATTAAAAAAATGCACAAACTACAAATATAGCTAAAAATACATTTAATTATTATGAACACATAACTTTTTGGTTAATTAGATACTTCCTGCTGAAATTGTCATATCATATTTTTTCAAACAGATGAAATAAAAGATATATTTTGATAACAAACCTTGATTTTTCCGAGGCCCACCAAAATAACTGCCGTGGCCTACCAGTGGGTCGCGACCCATAGATTGGGAACCGCTGCATTATACAATCAAATCTGCTAAGATAGAACAGAATGCAATTGGAAAAATTTTCCGTTTAAGCAGATTTCCGTCTTAACAAGTATAATTCCATGGTTCTACCACATTTTTTGTAGGGGTTACTGAAAATTACTAAAAGGTATCTCAATAAATAGTAAATAAAACTGAAGTAAACAGCAAATTTAAAATTATTTAAGAACGTTCTCATTCTACCCTCCCCCCCCCCCCCCCCATCTATACACACACACACCTCCTTCAACACATTTCAGAAACCATTTTGGAGAATACATGCACGACATTTTGTAAAACTTAAGTATTGAAAAATGTTTTTTATTTTCTCATAAAAGAGACTTGGAATCCCCATGATGACTTTTCCGAGATATACCAATCAATTAACTGACAAATTTAATACTATTTCCTGAATTCTTTTTTTATGATAATTTGTGACAGACTGAAACCTGTTTATATATTCAAAATTCAGAATCACTCAATTAAATTTATGATTCACTTTTAATGTAAATGAAGTTTATTTCTAATCAAAACGTTAAACAGTCATAGAGCCGCCTTTTTTATCAATATTTTGTAATACTATGGAAATAATATAACCATCACTGTTCTACAACAAGCTAAATAACAAGTTTATACTACGATTTAAATAAATTAAAAACTAAAAAAAAATAAAGGTTCAAGGCTGCCTATTTTATACAGAGAAGATATCTCTATCTATGTCTTACCTAAAGTCACAGTGTTGGTGTTGTTTATTACAGCCAATTATCTACAGTAAGGATAATGGCTAGAAAGAGATGCCCTCCATGGTAATATTTTTAAGGGATCCTAATTCGTATCAATACAAGGAAATCAGAATCCAAGGTTCGAAGGATACTACCCTAAAATTAGGGATGGGACGAATAGTGATTTGGCCGAATAGCCGAATACCGAATATTCGGCAAAATTTTAGGCCGAATACCGAATATTCGGCCGGCCGAATAGTAAAAAATTTTTTCCAATAAAGAAATAAATTTTGATTATATATTATTTAAAAAATAAGAGCTCTTTAATAATTATTACTCTTAAATGTGCTTTTAAATGTATTTTTAAATTTGAAAAACTTATTTTAACACAAAAAAAAAAAAAAAAAAGAAATTGCATTATATCCTTTATTCTAATGTACATCAAATTGATTTTCAGTAAGTCAAGATGGGAAAATATTTCCATTAAAATATGAAGAATGTACTTCACTTTTACTGTCAACTGATACTTCTTGCATCCAAAATCAATAATATTTTTAATCTCTCTCTTTCTCTCTCAGAACTCACAAGGACATATTTTCTGAAATAACCTTTAATGAAGTAAATTTGATCATTTAGAGTTTGTGTCCCTAGTGATAAGCAAATTTGTAAGAATGAGACTGTTCTGAAATCAGATGCCAAGCTTTAAATTACAAATTACGTTAAAGCAAAAGGTTATGCTTAAAGTAGAATGCATATGTTAACAAAATCTTTGACAATTGAATTGGCACATACAATATTCAACTTCAATATTCCACTTATTCAACAAGCATTAAAAGGATAAACAGAAATTGATAACATGAAGGAAGGAAGATTAAATTAAAAATATAT
Organism: Maratus speculifer; assembly: GCA_964019185.1. Taxonomy (NCBI): domain Eukaryota; kingdom Metazoa; phylum Arthropoda; class Arachnida; order Araneae; family Salticidae; genus Maratus; species Maratus speculifer. Next base: position 144,430,721 of record OZ025292.1, on the reverse strand, counting down.
ACATAATGTTACATATTTAAGTCAGTAATTATGCAAATAATTATTTAAATGTAAAAACTATAGAATGAAAAAATTATTTTGTTCAGTATTTAGAATTTATATTAAAATATTTATAAAACCATCTTCAAGTTGTGTCATCTAATGTGTATCGAGTTTGACACCAGTTCTGCTTTCAGATGTACCATTGTATTTGGAATGGTGATATATTATGTTTAATTTTGAAAATGAATCTTCGTTAACACACCTAGTGAATAAACTTTTTTCATTTCTTACTTTATAGAAAATAAGTTATGAATTTCATAAGAGCCTTTTTTATATGTGCATGGAATTTGCAGAAATAATAAATATTCGAGCGTTTTAGAATAAGGCAGTGTTTTTATATCTTGAATTGTAATATATCATTCTCTAATGATGACATTTCCGTACAGTTAAATCTCCAACTTGGGCAGCATTTTCTAGAATATCACTAACTTTTCTAGAAAATACAGAAAGGCTGTATATTTTTTAGTATCTGAATAACTCTATATTTTGTAAGTAAGAGTGAGAATGACTTCATAAATGAAGTAGCCAATTTGGATTAGAGAAAAAAAAATTGAAAGAATGAAATTCTTTAAATCCGAAATTTATTTGGCATGATATCTTTCACTATTCCGTGAGATTTTAGCAGTATTCGGCAAGATATCTCTAAATATTCGGCTACAGGTATTCGGCCGAAGTATTCGGTCAACAAGCCTTCAATATTCGGCCAACCGAATATTCGGCAAAAGGGCCGAATAGGCCGAATACCGAATAGTGGCCGAATATTCGTCCCATCCCTACCTAAAATTACAGATTTTCTACTGATAAATAGCAAGTGTAAGCTTTTTAATGTTTTAAAACTAATAAAAATTAATAATGACCTTTTAATCAGCATATATTATGTTTTAAACAGTAAAAGGCGTGTAAATCGAGCCTATGTATAACTGATATTTGGTTGAAATTGTTATTTCCTTATATCTGCAAAATAATACATTTTCTAATAAAAGTCTGTCTAAAACAGAATGGTTTAGACTTTAGACTTTCAACACTCCCTCATCCTATTGGTACATATGAAGCTAACAGGATGTTTAATTTTGCACCAGTTATACATTCAAAATTTTTATCCTCATATACTTTTCTTAGCATAAAAAGAAGTTATTACAACAGTTTAATGAAAAACATAGTACCTACAATGTGAATATGCACTCATTTATCTTTCTGCATTAGAGAGAGAACAAAAAAAATATGAGCCCCTCCTATATTCCCTTGAGTCCCCCCCCCCCCCCTATCGTACACTTCTAGCTACGGCCCTGGTAGCCCCATCAGATCACCTTTTTAATCCACTGATTTTACCAATTGTGACATCACAGGAATACTATTTATTGCACTTACCACATTACAGAAAATTTCATTTACACAAAAAAGTACATAAATAGTGTAGCATTTGTGTCCAGTTAATAATCCATAAACAAATAGCCCCTGCTGTCCTCTTCGGTTTGAGGCTATAAAAATTGCCATGTTACCTATTGTGACATCAGAGGAATACAGTCCATTTTGGAAACGTATCATTTCATTCATAATTTCAATCATTTCAGAAGATTATTTCATACTGTGTGTACATTTCATAGTGTAGATTTTTCACAAACAGCAGTATAAAAAAAAGCATATCGAAAGATCAGCAACTCTTTAATCCAATTAAGGTATTTTTTTAGATATACTTGATACACAAAAACTTAATTTATGGATGATACCGAATAAAATATTCCAATTTAAAGCTTCACCCAATCCCAAAAGTTAAAGTTCTTTCGATTGTTTTGCTTACAATTTTTTTTCAATTACCTTCTAGATAAATTTTAAAAACCTCCTCTTTATAAATATGCTGTAGCATCAAATGGAATCTCTGTTGACCCATTGTTGTTCAGAAATATGTTTGAAGCCGTTGACGAGTACTGGAAGATCTCTCAGCTGCTGCTACTGATGTTGGAATCGCCAAAATAAATTCTGCTGAAAGGTAAACTTCAGAAAATAATATCTTCATTAATTCCTCCGATGACATAATTTTAATTCCGATCATAATGCATTTTGGTCAGTTTCATCCGGGATTAGTGTTAGAAAAAGTATGCATTTTTTAATTCAACAATATATCGTAAATAGATGTGGTGCGAGAATTTCTCCCGGGGAAGCTGAACTCATCTAAAATATTCCAGGGTAAGCCAGAGCTCCCGCAGCTCCCCTGGTTCTTACGCCTATGACCCCTGAATAACCCTTTGACAAATTTGGCATTTTCCTGCTATCTTTTACCGAAATTAGCACTTTTTATACCATCTTTTAATGAAATTCACATTTATTTCGAGATTCTTTCATGAAATTTGTGTTTTTTTAAGCGGCATTTTGATAAATTTGTGTTCATATGAAGAAACGTATGAAGAGAAAACTGCGCTCGGAGCAAAGTTTCAATGTAGTGTTCTTTTCCTTCTTAGCGACCAAAAATGATCTTGGTAGTAGAAAATGGTATCCATAAATTTCTGTGCCCGGGGTGACTGCCCTTTCTCCCCCCTGCCCCCTTTCACACAACGCTGTTTATATGGAGATGGCGATCCTATCACAAAATTTGCATTTATTCCACAGTGCTTTCATGAAATTCACATTTGTTCCGCAATCATTTCACGAAATTCGCGTTTATTCAGCAGTCATTTCACTAAATTCGTGTTTATTCCGTGATTTTTTTAAAAAGAAATTCGTGTTTTATTGAGATCTTTTAAGGAAAGTCAAGTTTTTTGAGCGATTCTTTGAAAAAATTGGTGTTTTTATTGTGATAATCTAGCAAAAATTTCTGCGATCAATTGATGAAATTGATTATGAAAATAAGCTATTCAGCTCAGTTCAAAAGCTATGAAAAATCGGTAATTATCCTGGAAATTTGGACATAACTATCCAAATTTCAGGGTTGATAAACTATGTTTCATAACTTTTGGAATCGAAAGCATTAATTTTTTGGAAAATTTCAAACTGAATTGTCTGTTCTCACGATGGTAAATCGCACAAAACTTGTCAATCAATCGCAGGGGGGGGGGGGGGGGAAATGTGAAATTTGATGACTGTTTGTGAAAAATAGCGGGAATTCAAACGATTTTTCTCAACACAAAAACTCGTAAAATATGTCATTCAGTTGCACAAAAAAAAAAAAAAAAAAAAAAAAAAAACCGTGAGAGTTAATTGTAGTTTCAAAATGCAAAAATGTTTGGAAAATTTGTGATTTTTTTTTTTTTTTTTGGCGGGAGCCCCATGCCCACGATACTTTTTTTGGGCGGGATTTCACAATTTTGGGTGCGAGTCCCACCCTGAAAATCAAGACCTGCAAGCCATTATGCAGTTTAGAAATAAGTAGAATTTAATACAGAATATCGTTTACAATTCTATTATTAGTTAAAAATCCCCTTTTTTAGGTTTAGAATACGAAAAATACTGTAGTTACATACAAAGTTTTGAAGGCATTGAAAAAATGACATTTTTGAGGATTCTCTTTAAGCTTTTTTATGTTTCATAGTATATGAGTAAAATGGTTGTGACAGAGATACAGACAGAGGATTGATTTTATAACAGTTTTGTTTTATAAGTACGGAACCCTAAAACCGTATTGCTTGTCCAGCACTATTAAGAATTAAGGCTAGTTTCCACCAAAATCGATTATACAGAGAGAAAAAAAAAAAAAAAAAAGAATGACTCAAGTTTTTTAAAAACTTCAACCTCAGTTCAGACATGATGTAATGTCCTATGTTGATGCATGTTACATTATGTCAAACTAGCATTGGCTTTGCAGCACAGTTACACTTATTCTCATAAAAATCATTTTAAATAAAAAGGGCAAAAATCCACATAATTTTGAAAAAACCGAAACTGTGACAAAAAATACACTTAAAATACAAAACCAGAAAGAATCCTGAAAGAAAAAAAAACTCACTCAAAAAATTAGCACTAGTGGCAAAGCCTCTTTTGACCGGTAATTTGACAATGACAAGAGAAAAATAAAGAAACAGAAATAATTTAATTATAAGCAAGTGTAATTTGTAATGAATTAGGGATGCACCGAATATTCGGTATCTATTCGGTATTTGGCCATGTTACCGAATATTCGGCTAGGCTGAATATTAAACTATTCGGTTGGGCCGAATATGAAACTATTCGGCCTGCCGAATATTCGATATGGCCGAATCCAATACTTAATAAAACCTTTTAAAAACTTTTCACTATTTCTACTTTTAACTGTCAAATGTTTAATTTATATTTAAAATAATTAGAAAAAAAATCATTTTTAAATAAAATAGAATGCTTTTACATTATTTATTTGCTGTTTGTAAAGTATAACTTAAGAAAATTAACCATGAGAAGGATTAAAATGGTGATTTATTAGGATTCTCCTTAGGAATAAATTATGTGTTGATACAAGTTTCTAAATTTTGTTTAGTAAATAATCTGTTTCTTGCTTTTCCGCAAATAAAAGTCCTTTAAAAGAAAAAAACTTTTGAGATTAGTAAAAGCTATCAGACAATTTTTGTCCATGAAACCATAATCAACTTATTGAGTCATAAGTACATTGTATTTCATTTCAATCTAGGTCAAAACTTGTGTGTTCGTTTATTACATTAACAATAAATAAGATAACATATATTCTACTCACATGCTTTGATTTCTCTAAAATATAATATGATGAGAAGGGTGGAAAATACCACTATTCATAAGAAAAGAATTATGAGCCAAACATACCAGGGTTCGTGATTTTTTTGATTTTTTTAATAAAAATCAAAACAATCGGATTTTTTTGATTTAAATCGGATTTTTTTGATTTAAATCAGATTTTTTTGATTTTTTTAAAAATTGCCACACATTATTATTATTTTATGACTTTTTGTTTAATTTAAATAATATAAAGTTACATACATAGACATGCATATTATAAGTATTATCTATTACTAATATTACACAATTTACATAAATGATTCATATTATTTCAAGGTAAAATTTTAGGCTATGAAAAAATCTTGATTACACAAAATGCATGAAAAACTACAAATCAGATATCAAAAATTAATTCAACCTTCAATATTTTAATTAAAATAAAAAACATCTGCAACACATAAAAAATTTAAACAAAATTCGAAGTTTTTAGCTTTTAAGTGTTGACTGAGAAAATGAGTTCAATTGCTGCCATCAAAATACTTAAGGCTAGAGGACACAAATTGAGATGTCATCACTAATCGACTGACTTTTCAGTAGTGTTGAAATTTACACAAAATTTTGAATAGCAATTTTATTTTACTTGTGGAATATTTATCATCTTATAAAACAATAACTATTTAAACTCACTAATAAGAACTTGGAATCCCTAAATAAAAATTCAGCCAGAGAAGGAATGCTACATGTTGCCGCATCTGGATATTTTTTTATTGGGGGATTCCAAATTATCATGTGTATGTTTAAGAAGTAATTAATCATAAGTTAATCAGTATGTTCAGTGTTTTATACGATGATTGATATTCCACAAATAAAATAAAAGTAAATTGTTATTCAAAATTTTCTAGTGTGAATTGAATTCCAACATAATTGAGAAGTAAGTCAATTAATGAATACCTCACAATTTGTGTCCTCTGGCCTTGAGCATTTCGATGGCAGCGATTTAACAGTTTTGTCTGTTGATTTCTAATTTCTGAAAGTATCAAACCAAAGGCAAAAAACATTTGTTTGATTGAAGCAGATAAATCTATTGCAGTAAAAAGCTAGTTGATCATTAATTCTCTTTTTAGTATGAGCTTTTTTGATAACTGTAACAAAAATACCTTCCACCATTCTAAAGGGCTGAGATCAGGCTTCACCAAAGTACAGCACATAAAGTCATACAATTTTATTTTACCTCAACTTGCAAAAGTTTTTCTAAATACTGAGTAAATATTCAAATATTTAGTATATTTCTGTTTAGATTTCTTTACCGTTGCAAGATTATTTTATAATTTGATTCAAAGGATTTTGAAAGCATTTTTTTTCTAAACTTTATATTTATTTTACTTTTTTACTAAGCTTAAGCTTTATCTTTCTGAAAGTTGTTTGATTATATATGGTATATAAAACTAAATTATATTAAAGCACATTATTATGTTTGTTTCATCTGAAATTTATTAAAAAATAACATAAAAGAAAAACTGATTTAAATCAATGATTTTTTTTAAAAAATCAGTTGATTTAAATCATGATTTAAATCAAGCCGATTTAAATCAAAGAACCCTGAAACATACCTTTATTCAGAATTAAGTTGAAAGTATTTGTACTTCATATTGAAAAAAATCTGCCTTGAGTTATTTAAAAAAGACAATTATCAGACTGTAAAATTTTTCTTCGGCCATTTTTTCATTATTTGATTTTAAAATGTCTGTTTTGATTCGTAGAAAATTTTATTATTTAAAGTTTCATAACGATAACTGCACTTCTTAAATAACTCAAGCCAGATTTTTTTCAATACTAAATGCTCTTATAAAAAGCTCTTGGTTATCAAAGTAAGTTTCTTTTATTAAATATTATGTAAAACTGTTTTAAAAAGTAACATTTTAATACTTTTAAATTTTGAAATATAAAAAGTATTTGGAAAGTCGAATATTCGGTATTCGGTTCACCTGTCGGCCGAATATTCGGCATTCGGCCAAAATCACTATTCGGTGCATCCCTATAATGAATGTTTTTCAATTTAATTTTTGAGTGAAAGAAAAGCAGCATTCTACATTTTCTTACAATTGATAATTAGTGCTACCAACTGTTGATTTTCAAAATACAGTAGACTCCCTCAAATCCGCAACTCTCTAAAATCCACACATATTTTATGGATGTAAACAATGAAACATTCAGTTCAAATATAGGTGCAAAATTTGACTTTTTTTAGTTTTATATTGGTTCCATATATTTTTTAATTTATAATTTTTGTTAAGATTACTGAATTCGTGTTTTTTCATAAAGAATGAATGATTTATTTCTGAAAAAATAAAGATATTGCTGATATCATTGGTAATCACAATCTTATCAAATATATTTGTGTATTAATCAAGATTTATTACTTAAGTCTGGCTAAACTTGAAATAAAGCTTCATTATTTTATGATGCTGATTGTGAATTAGTAATGTACCTTTATGAGGCAAGTTTCATTGAATAATTTAGGAAAAATACATTTCATCTTTATAATGAATATGTGATTGTACATTATTGATTATTAACTTGACCTTTGCTTTTAGTATTTATATATTAATCATTTATGTATGTAGTATCATTTATGTATGTAGTATTAATCATTTAAAAATTATCTAAATTTTTATTATTTTAGTTTGTTACTTATTTTAATATTTTAGTATATTGTAAGCATTCATTATACTTTTGATTTCATTATTAATTACATTCAAATTATTTTTTAAAAATGTAAACAATGAAATGACCAGAAATCCGCAAAATTCTAAAATCTGCAAAACCTCTGGTCCCAAGCTGTGCGGATTTGAGGGAGTCTACTGTATATGGCTAAACTGAATGGCAGACCTGAAAACATATGAAAAATTAAAAATCTTAGTACACAAAATTCAAATTAATATTGAGGTTTTGGGTTTTTTTTTTTTTTTTTTTTTTTTTTTTTTGGGGGGGGGGGGGGGTGTTTCACAACCTTTTTTTTTTTTACCATTCATTAATAGAAAGGTTTTTAGTATTCCATCTCCATATACAGTACACTCCCTCTAATCTGCACAGGTCGGGACCAAGGGTTTTGCGGATAATAGAATTTTGCAGATTATAGGTCATTTCTTTGTTTACATTCTAATATTCGGAATTTATAAACAAATATAGTAAATATGCAGCCAATAAATAACACAAATGAAAGAAAATATTTTTTTAATGCATAAAAAGCTATGCATTAAGCTATGCATGTCAATAGGAACACATTTAAATGATATAATACAAATTTAATGGAAAACATTTCTATTTATTTTTAAATCTTTCGAACATCACAGTAGTGTTCACTCTGGAAATAAAAAGGGCATGATTCTGTTCACTCAAAAGGGCACTACTGCAGCAAAAAAGAGAACTTTTGCAAGAAAAAAATTGTTATTACTTTTAGAATGGGAAAAAGAAAGCGGCAAAATGCATAAATTTTAAATGATTTTATGACATAAAAATACAATTAAATTAAAACATGATTGAACAGTTTCATGTTTTTTTTTTCCCCAGAAAGAAAAAAAAATGCCATCATTTTTGAGAACACAAATTTAAAATACTATGGAATAAGAAAAATATATTAAAAATCTCTGGGTAAAGTGGTGCATTTTACTACATGGGTGCAAGTTTGAAATTTTGCCAAGACTGAAAATATTTTTTGCCTCCCCCCCCCCCCCCCCCCCCCACTGAGTGAGAACATGAGCACGTAACTCGTGTTTTTTTTCCACGACCATATGACGAAATTAGTTTTTCCCCCAATCTTTCAACAAAATTTGCGACTTTTCTACGATTTTGAACAGAATCTTATGATTTTCTACTATTTTTCACCGAAATTTGCGATTTTTCTACAGTTTTCAGCAGAAATCTGCGATTTTCGACAAAATCCAAGTATTTTATACGATCTTTTGACGAAATTCGTGTCTTTTTCGTGATCCTTTGACAGAAATCACGTCTTTTTCGCGTTCCTTGGATAGAAATAGCATCTTTTGACAAAAATCACGTTTTGTCTGCTATCATTTGATGAAAATCGTAGGGGTTTTTTTTTGCGATCAAGTCATGGAAATCGCGTTTTTTTCTCGATATTTTGGCAAAATTCGCATCTTTATTGCGATCCTTTGACAAAAATTGTACATATTTTGTATTCTTTGACCGGAAATAGCATCTTTTTCGCGATCCTTTAACACAAATCACATCTTTTCACGATGCTTTGGCAAAATTCGCATCTTTTTCACAATCATGTGATAAAAATCGCGTTTTTCCTGCAATCATTTGATTAAAATTGTGGAATTTTTGTGATCATTTGACGGAAATCGCGTCTTTTTCTCGATTCTTTGGGAAAATTCGCGTCTTTTCCACGATCCTTTGACGAAATTCACGTCTTTTCCACGATCCTTTGACGAAATTCACGTCTTTTCCACGATCCTTTGATTAAATTCACGTCCTTTTTGCGATCCTTTGACAAAAATTGCCTCTATTTAGTACTCTTTGACTGGAAATAGCATCTTTTTCGCGATTCTTCGACGAAAATAGTGTCTTTTTTTGCGATTCTTTGACGGAAATAGCGTCTTTTTTTGAGATTCTTCGACGGAAATAGCGTCTTTTTTTTCCGATTCTTCGACGGAAATAGCACCTTTTTTCGCGATTCTTCGACAGAAATAGCACCTTTTTTTGCGATTCTTCGACGGAAATAGCATCTTTTTCGCGATTCTTCGATGGAAATAGCATCTTTTTCGCGATTCTTCGATGGAAATAGCATCTTTTTCGCGATTCTTCGACAGGAATTGCATTTTTCTGCAACCTTTTGACAGAAAACTCATCTTTTTTGCGATCATTTGACAGAGGGCACGTCTATTTCGCAATCTGTGACCGAGATGACGTCTTTTCCGCAATCTTTTAACAGGAATCTCGTTTTCTTCACAAGCTTTTGACAAAAATCGCGCCTTTTTTCGCAGATGATATTAAAGTGCTTTTCGTGATTTTCCGACAGAAATAGCGTGTTTTTCGCAATCCTTCGACAGGAATAGCGTTTTTTCTGCAAGCTTTTGACAAAAATAATGTTTTTTCCCGTGATCCTTTGATGAAAAGCGCATGTTTTTTGCAATCCGCTTCCGTCCTCGGAGATTTTTCCGTCTCCTTTCCGTCCTCGGGAATTTTTAAAAGACAGAATTCCGTCTCAGGACGGAAAAACTTGCACCCATGTTTTACTATTGCAAAAAAAAAAAAGGCAGGGTGCTACACCCTTCAAGTTTGGTCTAGAATAAACACTAGATCACAGTGATAGTGGTTTGCTTTATCATTTTTTATTCATGCAATGCAGTTTAATCTTGATGCCCTTAAGAGTCAGAATTCCTTAATCAGTAACATAAGTTTTTTTTTTTTTTTTTCTTTTTAAATATCCTCAAGAGCTATTTTATCTTTTATATAGCCAGCAAATGTGTACAGACTATAGCAATCTTAATAGTTATTTATAAGATACATAAAACATTTCCTTCTAATGAATGCAGAAATGCATTGAAAATTTCTAAATTCATCAGTACAAGTACAGTTCAACTTTTATTATGGTCAAAGTGTGCATTATCTTGGTTAAAAAAAAAAAAAAAAAAGGAGATTTTAACAGTTTGTTTACATCTGAAATATAGTACGGATTATAGTAGAGATGCATCGGATGTGGATTTTTGCCGGATACCAGATATCCGGTACAAACTTTTACCGAATATCCGGTATCCGGCCGAATAATTTCTCATTTTTAATTTTAATAATATTTCGATTTTATGCTTGTTTAAAGAGAGAAAAAAATATTATAATTTTATATTATGCAAGTATTAATAGATTTCAATTAACTTATTAAGTCAAAGTTACTTAAAAACATAGTAATAATTAAATATTGAAATGTAATATTATTTTGCCTTTTCATTTTTACTTATAAAACTTCTAACTTTACATGCATATTTTTTTCTACCTTTTCTTTAGTCTCTATCACCAGATTTAGATAGTGACTTGAGGTTTTTATAGATGAGTTGTATCGATTAACTAACAGAATTTTTTTTTTTTTACCCTGTTGACACATAATTAACAAAAATGGGATAGTTGTGTATGTTACTCCTCTCGACTCTGAGTGAGAGTTACAGTTTTCCTATTAAGCTCTTTTTGCATTGCAGAACAAGTTTCAGAATGAACTTTATTTAAAAGGTCACTTGCAATTTTAACATGACTGGGTGACTTATAACAAGGCGTAATTCAATTGCTTTGGAAATTTTTACTAAAATATGTTTAAAAAAAAAAATGCAATTTGTATATTTTTCTTTTGTTTTTACCACATTTTTTTCTATTGTAGACTGCTTAAATTGTGCAATTGATGTTCCAGCAAAATTTGAATGGTTTCTTCAATATCAGCACCATTTTGTTCTTGATTTTCTAAACAAACACACTTTGAATCTGGAGTATGAATATTCATAAATAAACTCTTTAGTTTGCTGGAAACTTTATTTTTCTACATGGTTTTTAATCCTCAATACTTTAGCACTTATAAGACGGCCCCATTGTACACATTTCTGACTCAGAATTTTTTATGTATTAACAGCAACTTCATAAAACTTTTAGATTAGATATTTAGATCTTCCTCTTTTGTTGATATTCATAACTCAAATTAATAATAAAGTTATTAACAAAACACTTGAGAAGAACTATAAAAGTCAACTACTATATTACGGCAATTAAAAAACTGAAAGCAAAACAAAGTTGAAACTGTAGTTGATATTATAGTTTTGGTTTTACAATTACAGTTACGACAGAATAATTGAACTTGCAGTTAAATTTTGACTGGTGAAAATTACAATAAAACTTTTGAGAGGTGTAAAATTACTTCATTACTGAAATTTAAGAACAATTTTTAAGAAAAATAAAAAATTTTAAGTTGTAGTATATATTCTAGTTTTGGTTTTACAATTCTGACAAAATATTGTCATATTTTAAATATATCTTCATTTACATATAAACATTATAATTTCATAATTGTGAAAATATACAAGTATTTATTTTCGTTAACATTGCTTTTTAATAAGATAAGGTTGTCAAGGAGCAAATTAGTTTTACTTTTTTTTTTTTTTAATGTAAAAAACAGAATTTAAAAAATGTTTTACTATCCGGCAACCGGATATTAAAATATTCGGCCGGAACGAATATCCGGTTTGAGTGCTGAATAAGCAGGATATCCAGTGCATCCCTAGATTATAGGGTTGTGGAAGAGGGAGTGGACTGTTGTAAACTAGTCAGATGTTGCAATCCTAAAACTTACTTCTATCTTATGAATGTTGATACCTCATGAAAAATGCAGCATAGAAGTGCCACCAGTCATCAATAATTATCGTTATATAATCTGAAGAAACTGATCCTGTGAAAGAAAAAAATTAAAGTAATCATTAATTTTCTGTATTTAGAAATTTAATAACTTTCACTGGTTGAAGCATTGTCAACAAATATGAAATTTTCTTATCTTATACTATAACACAAGCAAAAATTGTGTTTGGAAATTTTATCTTAAAAAAAGTTCTAATGATTTTGACTTAAATTTTTTATTTCACCATGTTCAAGCATGGGAAGACCATTGGACTAGGTTACATGTTCAGGGTTCATACTCATTTTCGAAGAAAAAATCCCCTGAGAATCCCCTAATGTACAATTATGATGTGTAATCCCCAGGATATACAATTTTTCCATGTCAGCAATTAATGGCATGTTTTAAACTAGTATCATGACATCCCACCTTCTCAAAATAAAATGAAAGCAAGGTAATCTCAAAAATAAAGTTTACATATTACCTATATGAACAAAACCAACAAAACTTTAAAAGAGAAACATTGATTTGTATAAAACATGGATGAAGTCTGTATGCCTTGCTGGGCTATCCTTAAAAACTTTGTAGCTTGCTGCAAGAATTTAATTTCCACTTTATAATTTTAATACCTCTTTCAAAAACATTATATGAACAATATTAAGACTACAAATGCCATACCAACTTAAAAACTTGCTTCATTTTACTTAAATTCCTCTTGAACTTATGTCAAAACTTACAACGTTAGAAGGTGTATCGAGTGACTGAACGGATGCCGACAGATCTCAAATCATCAAGCATATAGACAGTAGCAATTGCGCTCAATTTCCCAAAGTAGCTAGTCATTTAGCCAGGTTTTCCCAGGTTTGGGAATTTTTTTGTATTATCCCTTGAGAAATCCCCTAATTTTTAGAACCAAAAATCTATCCCCCGATTTTCCCAGGAATCCCATAATTCCCTGTTGAGTATGAATTCTGATGTCCTATAAAATTCGATTAATGGATCATTTTTGGTCAGGGTCAAGCAATGTTCTCACTAACATTTGACAAACATTAGTAATTTGGCTAATTTAAAATAAAAAACATTTGTCAAATGAAAAATGTATCAGCAAAATAGATTCGCCGTGTAGTATAAAAAAAAGTATCTTTAATCTTCATGCAAAATAATAAACGAATATTCAGAGCATACATGTAACAAAAAATAAGAATTATCTATAAAAGAATAAGGTGGGGGTAAAGATGCACACTTCCCATAAATTTTGATTTTTAACAACATATTTGGTCTAAACTTATGTGATTAATGATTAAAATATACTCCAACATTAGGCACGTGTCACCATCAACCAGAGTTCAGTCAAATTGTAATTTTCAAAAAGCATTGTTCAGCATATCCAGGGATAGGGAAATACATCATTTTGCTCGCCAGTGGCGAGTGGATTTTCTGGCAAGGCGAGTGCATTTTTAATTTTTGAAAAAACTGTAGGCAATAGAAACATTATCAGAGACACTTTTTCAATCTAGATATTTTAACTTTCCAAATTATTACAGTGTAAATATGATACTAAAGTTCTATCTTATATTAAGCTTACCTCTGTTGCATATATTTCTTAATTTTATAGGGAAAAAAGAATTACAAAAATGTATTGAGTAGTAATAGTAATTTCATGTACGATTTTGTCAAAACTATTTTCAACTGCATGCATGTTGTATCTTGCAGGCTGGTGAAATAAATCAATGGGTGGTAAGATTTTTGAAAAATTCCCCACCCCTGAGCATATCTTTGTTCCGTTGGTTGGGGTAAAAGTATGCAGTGATGGTACAAAGATACACAGTGTGTAATTTTATCTTGTTTCTCGTAAAACAAATGAGTTATGAAAAAGTATGAGTAACTTTCACTAGTATTTATAGTTAAACTGAAAATTATAAATTAAACCATGGAAAAAAAAAAAAAAAAAAAAAAGAATGTGAGATTGAAACTAGCAGTTAAACTTGTAACTGCTGTGACAAAAATTGTTCCATATCATAGAATGAATAAAGGGCTGACTGACTTATAAGTTACTATTTTTGTGCTAAACTTTATGTTAAGACCTATTATTGTAATAAAAACAATCATTCAAAAATGTTTAGCGATACTACTAAGCTACCAGACGAATCAAAATTAAACTATAACAACAATAATTTAACTGAAAATTAAAAGTTAAATTGTGAAAAATAAAAACAGCAGGGTGTCTGTGATGCCAAGAGTTAAGGATTAAGACAAATCTATTTCATTCAACAAGAATATTGGTTTTTAAAAGTAGATAGGTGGATGCTTACATTTCACATAAAAAAAGGGGGAAAAAATTGAAAATCAATTTGATGTACATTAAGATAAAAGAATACAATGTAATTTCATAATTTTTTTGTGTTAAAATAAGGTTTTCAAATTTAAAAATACATTTATAAGAACATTTAAGAGTAATAATTATTAATGAGCTCCTATTTTTTAAATTATACATAATCAAAATTTATTTTCTTCATTGGAAAAAAAGTTGGTATTCGGTCGCCGAATATTGAGTATTCGGCTAAATCACTATTCGTCTTATCCCGAAAATACTTTATTTAAATTGCATCCAAATTGCTAAATTTATTTTAAATAATTCTGTTTGATTAGAATATGTAATAATATTAATATTGGAATAGAATATTTAGATATGGTTCTAAATCGTACAAACTAGAAAGTAATCATACAAGACTGGCGTAAGAAATGAAGATTTAAATAGCTACCAAAATAATAATAATTAAGAACAAAATCTTAAAAAGAAAAAATATATAATACTAAACAACAGAACATTAAAATGTGGTATCGTTTGTTCTCCAACATTAAATATAATTCATAGTATAGTTTCAAAAAACAAAAGAAAATTCTATTCATTTTATACAGACACTAAAAAAAATATTATTATTTTATTCATTTTACACACATGAACCACAATTTTAGATCTAGCCTAAATAAGAAAAAAGTTTTGTTAAAAACGAAATAAAGTTTAAAACAGAATAGTACCTACCTGTTTTCATCTTTGAGCGAAAGAACAAATGGAATGGAAGTTTATTCTTCGAAAGCTCAGTATCAAATGCCAAGTTTTGGAATACCGGCTGCTGGAGGGCGCTACGGTCACTCGCTAAATTTCTCCCATAGAAGTGAAAAGGCTGATATATTCAATGGCTGTGATTTCGCGTGTCCAAATTGGAAACAATTATTTCGTGTTTAAATAAAATACGAGTTTAAGTTGTATTAAAACCGTTTTAACCTCTTGAGGGGCGCCATTTGCAGTCTGCAAACGACTAATTTTAATACTTAAATTGCCAACTGGTACCAGTAATTTTTTAATACAATTTTGATCTCATAATATACGTGACGAAACGGTCTAGATTATTTTCAATTAAATTTGTTCGTAAATATCGGTGGGAATTAATAATAAATAATAGGTTATAAATAATAAACATAATAAAAAATATACATAAAACAATAAATCGAAGATATTAACACTTACAGCAATATTCAAAATCAAAGTTTTCACCAATTTGGTGACAGAAAAAATTGCGCCAATTTGGTACGTATATGACATCTACGCCATATTTATGTGTAAAAATAAGAATAAACGTTCATCAGATATGAAATCTGACTTTCTGAAGCCCAAATTGGACCAAGAACTATAAAAATGCCGAAGTAAAGATATTAAAGGAAAAGTACCATGAAAACGGGACGTAAATATCATATACGTATTTGGGGTACTACTTGGTTATGCCGTCGACCAAAAAAATATCGCCAAATTATAAGATTAAATTCCAACAATAGATGACCTTGAATGTCCCATGCAATGAAATTAAACAAGATACACGTGTTTGAAACATCATAAAGTGATTTTTATTTAAACTTTTTATGAATGTTTTACTAATTTAATTGTTCTTCTGTTGTTTAAACTAAAAATTTAGTCAACATGTATAAGTTGGCTATTAGTTTGGCGATTTGTATCACTTGGCGAAATTGGTCGACGGGATAACTAAGCAGTACCGTATTTAGTTTGGCGCAAATTTGGCGAAAATCATTTTTTAATTATTTTTTATTATATTAAAAAGGAAGTAACAATAAATAAAAACACGATTAAATACAGATTAATTTAATATAGGAAAAAAACAATTGCTGGGTTACCATGTCATGCAAAATAACGATAGTTCGATGCCAATTATGTGGAAGAGTTCCAAATCCTGTTCTGGCATTTTTGATGAAATTTTATTTTTTATTTTTTACTAGCATACGCAGCCCGCTTCGCCGGGCTTAATTTGAAAGTTTATTTAATAATTTATGTGTATGGTACGCTTCTCTCTCAGCTGGCGACGGATCCCCCGGTGACTCTACGCTTCTCTCTCAGCTGGCGACGGATCCCCCGGTGACTCTCCCCGGACCATCGGCACTCCACGTGCGTCGGGTGAGCGTCAGAACAAACTTTCAGCATATACATATGGGTGGTTGTACTTGAATGCACAGACCTGCGCGTTTTTTTCTATCTTGCTTTTATACCTCTGGACCGAGTTGGCGCATTGCCAAGATTTGCTTCCTCTGGACCGAGTTGGCGCATTGCCAAGATTTGCTTCCTCTGGACCGAGTTGGCGCATTGCCAAGATTTGCTTTCCCCTGTGCCTCAATTAATTAATTATCCTCAGAATTCCTTTTATTTATAGAGATTATTTAATAATTTATGTGTATGGTACGCTTCTCTCTCAGTTGGCGACGGATCCCCCGGTGACTCTACGCTTCTCTCTCAGCTGGCGACGGATCCCCCGGTGACTCTCCCCGGACCATCGGCACTCCACGTGCGTCGGGTGAGCGTCAGAACAAACTTTCAGCATATACATATGGGTGGTTGTACTTGAATGCACAGACCTGCGCGTTTTTTTCTATCTTGCTTTTATACCTCTGGACCGAGTTGGCGCATTGCCAAGATTTGCTTCCTCTGGACCGAGTTGGCGCATTGCCAAGATTTGCTTCCTCTGGACCGAGTTGGCGCATTGCCAAGATTTGCTTTCCCCTGTGCCTCAATTAATTAATTATCCTCAGAATTCCTTTTATTTATAGAGATTTTTTTATTTTATTTTATATTATTTATTGTATTTTTTTTTTTTTTTTTTTTTTTTGCATTAAATGAATCGGTTCCTTTTTTTTTCCAACAAAGTTGAAAAGTGTTTATGCATTCGGTTTGTCTGTCCGTCTGTCCACACTCTAACATCCGTAAATATACTCGGATTTTTTATGCAATTGGTAAACCTTATTTAGGGTCCCCTAGGCATGTTTGGTATCATATATGAAGTATGTGAGATTAATAGTTTATTTACAGGGACACCCAAAAGTTTTCCATTACATTATGGTCTATAAGAAAAATCGATAACAGAGTATTTTTATGAAACTACACTATTGCAAAGTATTGAAACTTATGTAAATCAATGAATTTTATTAATGATTACGTTTGAACAAGACATTCATATAACTTTTAATCCTTTTACAGGGACACTCAAAAGAAATCGGTTACAATACTGTCTTTGAGCAATAATTGCTGGTCATGTGTTTTCAATTTCGGCATGTGCTTTGAAATTTAACTGTTTTTTAAGTGCATTACGTATTATATAAATACGTAGTACCTATAGTCGTCGTCTGAACCGTCCGTATCTTTGTCCGCATAGAACAGCACGAAAACTATCGAACCGAATCGTTTTAAATTTTAAATATATATTTGTTTCTGAATTTTGTTGAGTTATTTTAAATTTTAGTAAAATTGGATAAATAGTTCGAATACAGAGACAGTCAAAAATATTCTGTTACATTATGGCCGATGGGATGAAATAATTCCAAGAACATTTTAATAATGTTACGCGTCCATCGAAACCTAATGAAATTGATATTCATTTATGAGGAGCACTAGAATATATATTTTGTAGAGCATGCCGCGCAAAGAATGTCTATTATTCATTTGCAGAGCACCACAAAAGAATTAAATAACAAAAAGGTACGGGGAAAGGAACATTAATTTTTCAACTTTACTAATCTGGGGATTTTATCAGTTTCTCAATTGTCACTAGCAAGCTTTTTAAATAATTACTTTTTGGGGTAAAACTCGAATTCATGTTGGCGTATTTCAGCGAGCATGTCTAGCGTAAAAGTATGCGCAGATTTATAAGTCATTTGTGGTGATATTTTTACAGCTCAAAGCTTATGGAGACGAGATATTCAGATCACGTTCGTACCTTATACTATAGGCATTGCATATTCCTTTTATTTAATGTATGCTACAGTGAAATACTGCTTAACTTCATGAGAACAAGTTTGAGAAGAAAGAAAAACAGTGTATGTAGTGGCCAGCAACACAATCCATTTAAATCCGATTGAGCATATCTGGGACACACTCGAACGACGTAATGCATTTCTGTTGGCGTCTTCGGGATTTTTATATGTCATTTTTTAAATAGAGAATTCCCCAAATTCCCATCGAGAACCTCATCGTATCCATAGAAAACAGATGTAGATATTATATTATCAACTATTCTGTATTAACTATCTACACACCATGTAAACAAATTCTCTCATTCTACTCAACCATCATGATTTATGCAATTTTTTGTGCTGTTTGTATTTTTTACGTCATTACAAAGAGTTCAAATTCCGATTCAAGATATTTTAGTGTTTTATCATTTGCATTACTTTTAATGCAAATGTTACTTTCAATTTTATACCCATGCATGGCTGATTTGCATAGTTTGCTTTCCCATTTTTTAACCGTGTATAGGACTTTTTACATAATATTTTGCATTTCTACCATTTACTTTTCTCATTTTTGACATTTAAATTTGTGCCACTATATAATCAATTAAAAATAACGCTACTTCTAGGTTATCCCGTCGACGAATTTCGCCAAATTATACAAATCGCCAAACTAATAGCCAAATTATACATGTTGACATAATTTTTATTTTAAATAACGAAAAAACAAATAATTAGAAGAATATTAATAAAAATATTAATAAAAAGTCGAAATAAAAATCACTTAATGACATTTTAAACACGTGAATCGCATTTAATGTCATTGAATGTGACATTCACGATCATCCATTATTGGCATTTAATCTTTTAGTTTGGCGATAAATTTTTGGCCGACGGGATAACCTGGAAATACCAAAATAACATATCATTTTTTATTAATTTTTTGGAATATAGACTTTCTACTTGGAAAATATTTGGTAGAGAATTGGGAAATCTGAAGTATATCTGAATGTTTTTGCCACGATGACCCCAAAAAAATAAAAATAAAATAAAAAATAAAAACTAACAAAAAATTAATAACTCAATAACAAATTGTGGTACAGGTTTCAAACAAGTTGCATTTAAAGGTAATTTTTTTTTCTTTATACGACGGTGTGCAAGGTTTAGAAATTAAAAAAATTACCGTACCGAAAATTGTTAAACTGAAATTTCATTTAATATTTGTTTATGATTGGCTCAGGAATATTAACGTGTATCTAAATGTCCAGGCATATTAATATAACTCTGTTATTACGTAAACTACGTTTTCATAATTTTAAAAATGTTATTATTGTTTTTTTTTAAAATATAGAAATCATTTATAAGCCTAAAGTTATAGCCTTTCAAAATATTATTTTCCAAACAGTCGTTGTAATTTCTAAAATTACATTTTTTTAATGTGGTATTTTTTCGTTCTTTCTTTTTTTATACTTTTCGCAAATTATTATTAAATATGTGTTCTCAGCAATATCGCCCAGACCATAGATTCCCAACGGGGGCGGTACCGCCCCCCAGTGGGCGCTGGGGCCTTCCAGGGGGGCGGTAGCGGGTCTAGAGAAAAATGGGGGGCGTTAAGACAGTCGAGGGGGGCGGTCATGGCATACCTACTTATTTAGGAATTAATAAATGAAAATAGTTGATCTCCTCTACATTGCCCAGTCCGAGACAAAAATCTTTGAATGGAAATCTATACAGAACGTAAATCTGAGGAGGGAGGGGGGTGAATTTATATTACTAATGTCAAAAAATAGTCGTGGAACTCGAAGAAGGGCTATGACTCGAATTAAAAATCATTATGAATTCAAAAATTGCGGAGAAAAAATTCGCGATAATTGTCTGTCTATAAGTTTTGAACATTATTATTTTTTCATTAACGTGTATTTCGAAAAATTCTAAAGTATGACGACACATGCCTGGACAAAGATTTTTAAACAAACCCGTGATTTGAGTCAGTTCAAAATTTGTATATAGTTATATATAGCTGTATATAGTCTTAGTGAAAGTGATAAAAATCGTTATATCTATAAATTTGTTCAAAAGTAAATTTATTTAAACTATATATAGGGAAAATTTTTGTACGGTAATTTTCGGCGTATAATCCGCGGATCAAACAATTATTTGTCTACCCAGAAAAATTTAAAAATAAAATGTAATTTCATAGTTTGCTGTAAATATTTGGCTTAAATTACTAAATAAAATTTCTGGGTCGAAAAGGAATTGTTTGATCAGCGGATTATACACCGGAAATTACGATAGTTCAAAATATCTTAATCAAAGAAGAAATGCCAGCAGTACAGTATTGAATATTTGAAATATGGATCTAGGTACTCTATTACAAGCCAATCGTTACCTATATGCTTAATTCGCCAAAAAGTTTTTTCAAATGAAGCCATGAAGCCCTCTAGGCTACAAGATCATTTGAATAAATGCGTGCCGATAGAAAAGACAAAATTATATCATATTTTTACATTCTTCTATTTTTACAAGAAGTAAATATTAGATTCCTGAAAATTTTCGAGTTCCGGATTTTGACGGATTTACATGTTTTAGGGGTCAGAGATTCAAAAAACATGTTTTTACAAAATGTCTGTCTGTTAGCTTATTTATTAGTATGTGACATAAATTTTACAGGCGCTCTATCTCAACAACCAATGCACGGAATTTATAAAAAAGCTGTATATCTGTCTTACAGGTGGTGCTGTTATGCTGTCTTTTTCGCATTTCTGCAACAGCTATATCTCATGAATTAATGCACGAATTTTCATCGAACTTCGTATTCAGTTTTACCTTAATAAATATTATTACTGCTTATGTTTTGGTGCAAATCGCATGATAGGTGGCGCTTTTATTCTGCATTTTTCTCGATAGTCGCAGTATTCCCATTTCAAGAACTAATGTACGGAATTTCATACCATTAGAATCCTTACGATGGACATAGATTGCCATTTAATTTTGATACTGTGATAGCGAATTCTGAAATATTAACATGTATAAGATAGAAGAAAGTTTTGGGATTGCTACATCTACCAGTTCAAAGACTGGAAATAGAAATTTTTAAAATAGTCAACTATATAAAACCTTTTTAAGTCATATTCTAAACAAGAAGATGACGGATTACAAGCCTCATATATCATTATAATTTTAATTTAAAAAAAGTATTAGAATTGCACATAGGGCGAGATATTAATCTTGCTTGTAGTCAGAGAGATAATATTGGGTCCTTTTTTTTATGCTGCTACAGATCTTAATTTAATTAATAAAAATAATTTCATTCAATAAAAATTGTTTTTTTCATATAAGCATTACTATATAAACAATCATTTCTACACTCTATTTCTTAATTAGTTCAAATATTTCTTCTACTTTACCAATGAATTAACTGAGATCAGGACTAGATTACCTGCTATATGAATCTTGTTGTAATTTAAGATAATCAACACAAGAGGAGATTTCATAAGGGTCATTACTATGAGATAACATAAGTTAAGTTAAGAAATTACAGAAATAAGAAAGATTACCAAGATAAATTAATATGAATTAAAAAATATATACATTCATTAAGTTTCTATAAATATTAATGATTGCCAGTAAATAATAATGATAACACAACAAAATTCTCAATCTGTCTAGATCTCAGACGTAGCATATAAAAATCTGTAGCAGTGAACCCAATATTTTACCAATGTTGTTTTATGGGATATCAAACTCGAATAGATAACTTCAAAGCTCAAGACCTTTATTAAAATTTCAAAAGATAGAAGAAAGACCTTGGAATCTCCCATCTATTTGTGGGGAGCAAAGAAAGAAAATTTTTTTACAAGCGATAAGATTTCTACAATATAAACACAAGCATCCCATAATACAACAATGATATTGTGGCCAGAAAAGGTATAGTGTTAGTACATCTATTTTAATCTCTCCATTTTCTTTCATTCATAAGATAGATTAATTTGTTTTAAATCATGTGAACTTCTCAACAGTTTTGCTTTAAAAATTCTACTAGTTAGTTAAATATCTTTACTCAACATTAAGATAAAAGTATGTTAATTAATCAATGCATATATGACTTCCAGTCTGTTAAGTTACTTTAAATTCTGAATAAAAAAGGTAAGGGTTGAAACTATTTTGCTTAAAAACATTCAGAGAAACTACTTTAATTTCACGATATTATAGATTTTAGTATAGTTATTTTGTCACTATTGAGATTAAAATTCAAATAAACAAATATCAAGGCAGGATGAAAAAAAGAAAAAAAAACAAAGAACTATATTTGAGTATAACCTAGTTTAATATACATTTTTTTTCTTTTAATTTAAAATGAATGATTACTTTGCATTAAAATAGATTAAACTCCCTTTTTTTTATTTAATTAAAATAAAGGATATATCAAATGGTATTTAAATCATCAAACTTGAAATTCTATTAAATATACTCCTTTTTATCTAATTCAACAAAACAAAAAAAACAAAAAAAAAAAAAAAAAACATCAGAATTCACTAACATGAGTTTTGTTGCAAACATAGGGAAATACCAATTCATAACAAAAATATTTACTAGGATAAAAATAGTTTAAGAGCAAATACAATGTAAGTTTCTTACCTACAGCTTATTATATTAATCTCTAAGATACTTTCATTTACATGATTAACTTGGATCAAAATCTTCCATGCACCAGAACACATTTTTACTATTTTATGGCGTATCTGTTGCACAAATTAGACCTGGGAACACGGACGCATCCCCCACTTCCCCAACCAAAAGGGTGACTTCTCGTTGGTCAGCGCGCAAGTACCATATCCAATGTCCATATAAGGAAATGTTTCTATCTCTCAATCACGTTACTTACATGAGGTCCTGCACAAGCAGGTGTTTTTTTTTAACTCCCTTTCCCATGAAATCTACAGCTGGGATTCCAGGTATTGCACATAATGGAAGGGCGAAAATGTATCTCGCTCTCTGAAATGACACTATATAATTCTTTATGGGTCATAAAAAAAGAGAGTGTACTTTTAGCAATTTACCCAGGGCTTAAAAACTGTGTGTGTGGCCAATTATATAGGGTACGCTATTTATTGTCCGAAAACTCATAGCATGGGAAGCACACACATCTATAATCTTAACAAAAGGGCTTTTAGCAAATATCGCATTTCTCTGCCGAGCAGGGATTTTATGCGAGTTTTTAAGGGGAGGGGGTGTGTTTTTCTTTCTAACATTCACAAACGCGTGGGACACTCGTCACGAAAGCGTGGGAACGGAAAAAGGAATCACAGAAGTACTAAGGCCTGTGCGTATCTAAAAAAAAAGGAAAGAGGTGTTTTGAATTTTGAATAATTAAAAATTTTAAAGAAAAGCAGTAATCAATAAAAAAAAAACTGTAACAAGAGCTCCCCCTCGTTGAAAAAAAATAAACATTATTCGTTTTGGTCAAAAACAAGAATTTTATTTTTTTTAGCTAGAAGACCCCAGAAGGTAAGTCGAAGAAAATTAAAAACAAAAGTGAATGAAAATTTAATCCAAAGTGAATGGAAAAGGGAAATGACAAGTTAATGTAGTACCCCGGTTGACTAGTTGAATTAAGATTACCGACTAGAGCAGATCACACAACGACCCGAAAAGTTGATAACTTCACCCTAACTAAACCACCACAACAACTATGCACTCCGGAATGCAATGTTGAAGTTTGGGTATAACATTTGAAAGTTAAATGTATACTAGGGCCTAAGTTGCTATTGCAAAACCTACACTATTTACCTGGCATACCTACCTAGATCTTCATAGCTGGGCATACTGTTACGAATACCAATACTCTGGGATATTTCTACATGCTACCATCTCTGTAAATATTAAGCCTTTAAAAAAAAATTTCCCACAGGTCGAATGCAAGGAAGATTTGTCCAGTAAATAAAGAAAGGAATTTTTGAAAAATTTTGAATCCTGTGAGCAGGACTGGGCCAAAGGGCCGAAACAACCAATTCCTGAAAAATCACTATAAATATATCATTGTAGCTGGAGGTATCACAGATATGTACACATATAAGTAGAATAATATGTTGTATACACATATACAATAAAAAGAACAATATCTTGCATTACATACATAGGGTGTACACACACAAAAGAAGGGGAAATTAGCACTTACACTTGATTATATTCAGTGGGTACAATTACATAACGTGCGCACACATAAAAAAACAATATAATGTATTTTACCTTTCAAACTGAAGTACACAAATTTATGGACATTTAGAACATAACACTATATTTGTATAGGTTACCTTGTGTAACCTCGAGCGATAATTGTATTCCTTTGCTACCACTGATGAGGAAATAGTTTTTATACAGACAGTAACCAAAAATAAAAAGTCCTTAAAATATCACAAATAATACGTAAAGTGAAATAATATTAACTCCACACGAGAGCTAGCCAATTTCTTTGACAAGGAATACGAGCTTTTTCAAAATACCCCATTTACACATATAAGGGGAAGGGTCGATTGTTAGAAAAATCAAACAACATAATAACATAGACAATACAAACAATATATATATATACATACAAAATGTACATAAACTAGATAAATATATCTGTGGGGGTGTACATTGCTTGTACCTGAAATCCTCTATCTCCCAAATAGAGAAACAAATTTCCAAAAATACCCTAAAAAAAGTAAAATTAAAAGAAATTGCAAAAAAAAAATACTTTTTTTTTTTTTTGAAGAATGAACTATATTTACAATAGTAACTATACTATATACAAAAAGGGTTGCACCTGGGTTTTACAGGCATTACATATATTGTTATTATGCCTACTTCCCAAAATTTCCTGATCAGAAATTTTTCTAAGTTCCCAAAATTAGCGTTAAAATCTGCTAAAAATTAAAAAAAAGAATACAAATAGGGGGCGGAGCACTCAATTGGTCGTAATATATCGTAATATTACTAACACTCCCGAGAGAAAATAAGGTGCGGGCTAAAAATCCACATTAGACAATTGCGGAGCAAAATCAAAACAAAGCATTGTTAGGCTCGAACACTACCTAAATTTGTTTATGTCGGGCCTACAATTTGTTTGAAATAAATACAATTACCTATATATATACAATCTTAAAAAATAATAAAGCTAAACAGCTCTAAAATCTATAATTAGGACGCGAATTCCTGTTTCTCAAGGAGTAATCAGCTCCCGGTACTGACCGCCACTTTATACTCCTTTTTATTTAATTCAACAAAACAACAACAAAAAAAAAACATCAGAATTCACTAACATGAGTTTTGTTGCAAACATAGGGAAATACCAATTCATAACAAAAATATTTACTAGGATAAAAATAGTTTAAGAGCAAATACAATGTAAGTTTCTTACCTACAGCTTATTATATCAATCTCTAAGATACTTTCATTTACATGATTAACTTGGATCAAAATCTTCCATGCACCAGAACACATTTTTACTATTTTATGGCGTATCTGTTGCACAAATTAGACTTGGAGTTATATTCGGATAAAGTCTCTACGCTGACTTCCCTTCATCTGAAACTGTAAACAGGGCTACGATAACTTCATGAAGGTTTGCGACATAATAGATTATCATTCCTCAGCGACACGAATCATGATGTTGAGATTTTTCGCCTTTTGGGTATCCACATCTTACCCGGAGAAGTATTTGAAACAACAAAAAAAAAAGTCTTGAATAATCACCGACACATGCTAACAGTCATTTGCCGCCCAGGGCAATTTACTACGCTGCTCTCGGTATAAGTTTGCGTTAAGCGGGTATCTAAACAACCCTTAAGAGTGCGGGAGCTTAGGAAGCCAACTGGGAATCTGGTATACTCCACTTCAACATGTAGGATACAGCAATGTGAAGCGAGGGGCTCCGACCCTTTTTTATCTAGATAAAAAGTTCGAATGGAACATTCTTCTTCGGCAAAACTCCCAGCTATCTTCGGCAGGCCATACTTTTTCGACCACCTCTTAGCGTGTTTTTTCTTAGACTCCCTCGAATATCGTAGAATTCTTTTGGCCTCCCCTCTCCCAGATTAAAAACAGGGGAGGGGGGAACAGAACTTTTACACCTCTTCCACCAGATGCTCTCCGTTCGACTCCTATCACCAGGACTGACTTTTTTCTCAAAACCAATTGCACGTAAGCCTCTAACATACGGGGGTATTTTTTCTGGGAACACGGACGCATCCCCCACTTCCCCAACCAAAAGGGTGACTTCTCGTTGGTCAGCGCGCAAGTACCATATCCAATGTCCATATAAGGAAATGTTTCTATCTCTCAATCACGTGACTTACATGAGGTCCTGCACAAGCAGGTGTTTTTTTTTAACTCCCTTTCCCATGAAATCTACAGCTGGGATTCCAAGTATTGCACATAATGGAAGGGCGAAAATGTATCTCGCTCTCTGAAATGACACTATATAATTCTTTATGGGTCATAAAAAAAGAGAGTGTACTTTTAGCAATTTACCCAGGGCTTAAAAACTGTGTGTGTGGCCAATTATATAGGGTACGCTATTTATTGTCCGAAAACTCATAGCATGGGAAGCACACACATCTATAATCTTAACAAAAGGGCTTTTAGCAAATATCGCATTTCTCTGCCGAGCAGGGATTTTATGCGAGTTTTTAAGGGGAGGGGGTGTGTTTTTCTTTCTAACATTCACAAACGCTTGCGAAAGCGTGGGAACGGAAAAAGGAATCACAGAAGTACTAAGGCCTGTGCGTATCTAAAAAAAAGGAAAGAGGTGTTTTGAATTTTGAATAATTAAAAATTTTAAAGAAAAGCAGTAATCAATAAAAAAAACTGTAACAATAATGAAGACTGTTCTTCATCATAATAAACCATCTAATATCAACAGAAAAAATCCTGAGTAATAATTCGGTTCAAAGAGGAATAGATGGTTAAAAGCATTGAAATATCATTAACCCATTAGTGCCTAGCGTCCCTTTTTAGGGACGCTTCAAAAGGTGCATTCAGCACTGTTTTTGACACCGGTGAAAGAGAAAAGCAATAATTATTTTATTTAAATGAGGGATTTTCGTGATTAATGAACTAAACTTAAATCTTCTAAAAATAGTGGTGAAAACCAAAAAAAAATTTACGCAAAAGATGCTGGGCACGAATGGGTTAATCTGTTAATTAAAGACCTGCAAATTTTCCATTCAACTCCATGGATCAGCGTTACCAGATAACAAAAACTCATAAAATAAAATAAAATTCAAGATTTATTATTTGCTAAAAATTTGGAAAGAGATACAAAGAGCGAATCAATATTTAATATCACGAAGTTAGTCCAAGAGAAATAAATTCTTTATCATAATAGTTTGTCATTTGCTACTGATGTTGTTTGACCAACGGCGGGATGTCAGGAGAGTTCCATTAACACATTTTAAACAAGCAGTACTAAATGTACTCTCTGTACATTCCATTACACATGATCAGCAATTGGTTTTAAAAAATTGGAATGGACACCTGTATACGTTGCTTCATTACATTAATAGAGCAGTCAAAAGGAATAGAAGTAATTCATTGAATGACAGGATATTTTGCCAACTTTATAGTGAAAATCATTTCACTACAAAAAGAAACAATTGTTTTATTTGTAGTGCAGTTATCACTATCACTTTGTAGCAGACTTGCAATTGAATTCAATCGGTTGCTGCTGCACACAGAACTTCGTTGTCTTTGAAAAGGTATTTGTCTGAATCGTTTTTCGATATATTTGATTTAGTATTTCACTTAACTAAAAGCAGAGGTGTAAAAATACGTCAAAACTTGATTGCATTGAAAAATGACATCGATTATGTGACAGACCTCTTTAGATTCTTTAATTAAATCAATTTAAATATTCTAAATATTTATAATAAGGCATACGATGATTTCAAGATGATGAGTTGAATTTAATTAAAACAAAAAACATTATACCTGCTTCTGTGGGTAAACTTCCTTTGCCCAAAATAAATCTAAGTAGAAGAGAATACAGCCAAATCGCCACATTATTTGCCGTCTGTGAAAACAAGAATATTTACTTATTTACTGTCAACACTTGGACGCTCTTCATGAAGTTTTCCCAGAGCGATTTCAAGGTACTTATACATGATTTTACCGAGTTGCTTTTTAGATCCTTTCGAAAATGCAGCTACAGCAGTATCATCATATTTGGAGAAGGAAATCGTGTAACTCGCTGCAAACGAGAACTATAATGAAATTCAGAAATGGATACCAAGAGTTCTAACTTCAAAAGCCTACAGCTCTCTAATCTGGATTGTCAGGGAGAGTACATAAAATTTTAATTGCTTTCCTTACATCAGATTTGGTTGAAAGTGGGTTTAATTAGCAGCAAATTTACTGTCTAAGAAAAGGAACTTGCATCTTTGAACATGACAATTTGTGACTGATGTTGTAAAGAAATTGAAATCTGACATGAAGAAATTGTTAAGGCTCTAATAGCGTCGACTATTTCGTTATTTTTTAAAAATTCTTATTGTTTTTGTGTTTATTTTTCAATTTTTATAAAACAATTTTTTCTACCGTAATTTCCGGCGTATAATCAGTTGATCAATCAATTCTTTTTCGACCCAGAAGTTTTATTTAGTAATTGAAGTCAAATATTTACCGCGATCTAAAAAGTTACATTTTATTTTTAAAAAATTCTGGGACGAAAATTGATTGTTTGATCCGCAGATTATACGCCGGAAATTATGGTACATTTGATGGTCGTTTTAATTAACTTCTATTTTGATTAATAGATTGACAGACAAATAAAATATAGATAATATGTAATAATATTTTAACATTTTGTATAATTAACTACTATGGAAGAGGAGGCATTGGAATTTTTTTCTCTTTTAAAGGGTGCGTTGGAATTTTTTTCTCTTGCAAAGGGGGCGTTGGAATTTTTTTCTCTTGTGAAGGGGGCGGTGGACCAGAAAAGGTTGGGAACCTATGGCCCAGACTAATCCCTCTGAGGGAAATCCTAGTAAGAAAATCACTTATGTTTCTTTACCTGAAATGAAAAAAGCATATTTTTAGGTCGTCTGTGTATTTAGTTTATTTTTTTTCAGTTTTGTCACTTATACCCCTTGGCTTCAGGATTCCTCATATATATTTGTGCTACACGGCGAATGTATTTTGCTCATCTTTTACTCAATATTACGTTTAAACTTAAATAGCATATGTGAAATTAAATAATAAAACAAAATATAATAAGAGTCACTTATTAATGTAAAGTTATCAATTGAGGCTCTTATTTTGGTATAAATGAGCATGAAAAAAAAAAATAAAATAAAATAAAATAAATAAAATTGACACGATCTTAGAATTTCACGTGAAATTTAAACCCGTCAACATTTTCATCTTCTCAAAATTTACACGTCCACATTCAGATTTTGACCAATTTTATGAGAAAATGGCATATTTCTGTTACCACAATTACAATATCGTACTAAAAACTAAAAAAAAAAAAAAAATTAATATGTCAAGAATAAATTGAGATACAGCTTTCAAACAAATTGCATTTAAAAGAACATATTTTTCTTCATACGAAAGTATAAAAATTGAAAATGTGTGACATTTAGAAGTATAAAATTTGCAACGCCGAAAATTGTAAAACCGAATTGCATGTGAAAGTGTTGCCATTCGCAAAATGACGTATGCGTTACGCGCAGATACGTTTGGCCTTTATAATATAGATATTTCATACATTTTCAGTCTTTTTTGCTTTTAATACCTTCATCTTGCCCATCGCTTCCGTTTTATTGCGGACAATGAATACAGTTGTTATTTAAATCGTGATTTTTGAAAACAAATTCAGAAAGAAAAGATATCGAATGACCGAGTCAGTAGTTGATCAAATAAGTTCAGTGCTAAGGGGGTTTTATTATACAGCTCATATTCAAAATATTAGAATAATTACCTTTTTTTTAGAAATTGAAAATATCGTTTGGTAATTTAATGTTTTTTAATGAAAATATGCAAACGATATTTTTATTAAGAACTTATTGTTGATTAAACTTACTTGTTATCTTAAATTTAATATCATTTTTGAAAAGATTAATTGCAAAAAAAATTATTTTGAAAAGTCAAAATATTAGAATATTTATTCAAGTGGTTCAAAATATTAGAATATTTCACATTAATTCTCCTTTAATTATTACCAATTCTTAACTGGTGGCATCATTGATTAAATTCAGACTATTTTATTTAAAATCAGTATTCTTTTTTGCAGTTTGTTTCTTTTTCGTCTTAAAATAGGCCGTGTGAGTGATATTCCTGAATCTACTAAACTTCGTATGGTTTATTTGTATCGGCACGGTAAAAATCAATGTTTTATAGCGAATTATTTACATTGTTCGCAATCGAGCGTTAGTAAAATACTAACACAATATTCAAAAATTGAAAAATTTCAAAATAATCGCCGAAATGGTGGCCGAAAACCAAAAACATCTGCTAGAGATGACAGGAAACTGAAGCGTATAGTTAAGAAAAACCGTTTTAAAAGTGTGCGATTCTTGCACCGAAAATGGAAAGAAGAAGGAGTTGAAGTTTCTACATCGACAACATTAAGACGTCTCCATAAATTTAAATTTGAATCTCGTGTACCGAAAACAAAACCTCTCATGACTGCAAGACAAAAGCGTATAAGATTGAATTGGTGTAAATCAAGACGTTTATGGAGCAATGAAGATTGGAAAAATATA
The DNA here is from genome assembly GCA_964019185.1 of Maratus speculifer. NCBI lineage: Eukaryota > Metazoa > Arthropoda > Arachnida > Araneae > Salticidae > Maratus > Maratus speculifer. The sequence continues at coordinate 144,399,602 of OZ025292.1, read as the reverse complement.
TTATTTAGTGATGAAAGTATGTTTTGTGTTTCATATGGTAATCAAGGTATTCGAGTTTGGAGAATGAAGCAAGAAGCATTTGATAAAGAATGCCTTAAACGTTCCGTAAAATTTGCTGCTAGTGCCATGGTTTGGGGTTGTATGAGTGCAGAAGGACCTGGAAAGTTATGCATCGTCTACGAAAAGGTTAACTCTCTGATATATCAAGAAATTTTAGAATATTACATGATTCCATCATCAGAAGATTTATTTGAAGATGATTTCATCTTTCAACAAGATTTAGCGTCCCCGCATACCTCGGTGTCAACTAAAGGTGCTATTACACGTGCGCTGCTGCAGGCGTCAAATCGCAGGCCTCTCCATGTTATCCTATGGGACCAAGCGAGTCGCTTGATTAGCGCGCGATTCTCTTGTGTCGAAGCGTCTTTGACGCCTGGAACGAAGCGACTCGACAGTAAGAACCAATCAAATGCTTAGAAATCCAAATGATGGTAAAGACTCTTCTCAAACAGCCAATGAAATGCTAAGAACACGAAAAAACGCAGGCGATTTTTGTCGCTTGCAATTTTTACGTGTAATAGCACTTTAAGAATTGGTTCCGCCAACGCAACATTAAGGTACTTCCTTGGCCACCAAATTCACCAGATCTTAATCCCATCGAAAACTTATGGTGTATAATGAAGAAAAAACTTCAAGAAAATCCTCCTTCAAGTAAAACTGAGTTAGTGGCACGTATAAAGTCTATTTGGGCTAATATTGATAGAAATGTTTGTAAGCACCTTGTATATAGTATGCAAGATCGATTGTACGCTGTTATGAAAGCTAAAGGGGATGCTACAAAATATTAACTACCATTTACTTCATATTCATAAGGTAATATTATTGCGTAATATAAAATATTCTAATATTTTGAACCAATCTAAATTTTATTCTAATATTCTGGTGTGTTTAAGGAAGCTGTATACCTAATTTATTGCGCTGTATTTATATTTTATAAATGTTAAAATCTTATCTAAACATTCCAGATTTAATTTATAAAAAATTTAATTGCATTTACTTAGTATAAAAAATAAATAAATGACAAATAATTTTTTCTTATTACTTTTTCTCAATTATTCTAATATTTTGAATATGAGCTGTATTTCCTTCCTTTTAAATTTTAGAAGTAAACTAACATGATTTCTACAACCTTTAATGAATCTATATTATAAAGGCCAAACGTATCTGTGCGTAACGCATACGTCATTTTGCGCATGGCAACACTTTCAATTTTTAAATGAATTTCGCTATTGCAATTTTTGCTACTAAAAGTTTTTTAACTTTCTGATGTCGCATATTTTCAATTTTTACACCATCATGTAGGGAAAAAAATGTACTTTTAAATGAAATTTGTTTGAAAGCTGTATTTTAATTTGTTTTTGAAATATTAATTTTTTTGTAGCTTTTAATACTTCTTTTTCTAATCGTGGCAACAGAAGTACTCCATTTCTATTTAAAGCAAAGGAAAAAAAGTGAAAAAATTGAGTTCTGTATCTTTATGTTGCCATTTTCTCATTAAAAGGGAAAAAATGGTAATTTAAATATCTTCCGTTATAAAACCCGGTGAATTTTGACTTCACTTACAAAATTTGATTTAAACGTGAAAGAATATCAACAGTTTAATATATGTTTCAGCTAATAGCATTGAGACTTCAACTGTTGAATCAAAATTATCAAATTAAAACGCCAATTTTTTTTTTAAATGTGAATATAGATGTGAAATGTACATTTGTAAATTTTGATATGGTGAAAATGATGCCGGGTTTAGATTTCACGGAGAAAAAAGTCTATGATTGAGTCTAAGTTTAATAAATTTTGCTTTTTATCATTTTTGGATACTAGCATAAGAACCTTAATTGATAATTTTATCATAATAACATATCTTTATTATTTTTTACTGCTTTCATATACGATTAAAAGTTAATTTTAAAATTTTCTATCACTGCGCTTTATAGAAATAGTATTTTGTTTATTTGGCGATAAATATCGTTTGTTTAAGAGTTAGACGTACCAATATAAAATGCATTTTTTACTATAACTAATTTTATAGGTTTATTATAAGTTAATGAAACAGTTCCTTCTAAACATTTTCTTTCGTCAAAATTTGACGGGTTCTACCTTGTGTCTTATAATGGACAAAAATGAAATCTGCTGAAATTCAATTTGCAATAAAGTTATAAATAGTTTTTTTAATTGCCGTTTACCCAGTGGTTGATCACGTGAATTCAAATTTTGATCAATTTCATTGCAGTAGTTGATCATTGGTCATTTTGTTTTTTTATTCAATATAAACAGAAACTAGTCGTTGGGGGCCCCGTAATACTTACCCATCGTATATATGCATATATAATATATGAAAATAAATTATTTTTAAACTATTTATAAAATGCATTGCAATTCAAAAACAAAATTTAAACGTGCATTTAAATATTTTTATTATGCATGGTAGTTCTCTATTAATGAGTTGCTGATGAATCTATTTCGACAAATTATACAACACGCCAAACTACTCAAGTACACTGTAAAAAAAAATCTGCAAAGGTACTAAACCTTTTCTAGGAAACTGGGATTCCAAGAACTTTTTCTGTAACGGTAACAGCAAAAATTCAAGTTTCAGAATCGATTACATGAATTTTTCCTGTCATCGTTACATGAAAAGTTCTTGGAATCCCAGTTTCCTAGAGAATGTTTAGTACCTTCACAGATTTTTTTTTACAGTGTAGTACTGAATTGCGGAAAAGAAACATCCTTATAACCACAAAAAATAATCAGCATATTAACTAACAATTTACTGCACGGATTAAGTGTCTCATTTAAAATTAAAATATATTTTTGAATTGAAATTTGAATGAAATACAGGATCATGAAAAATTGAAGAATATGGAAAATAGGATTACAAATATCTCGGCAACTAATAATCCGATCTACTTCGTTCTTTATGCAAAATTTGTGTTATTTTATTGCCTTTTACGTCCATTCCTTAAAATAAAAAATTCAGAAAATTTTTATGTACCTTTCATGAGAACGAATTTTTCAAGAGTTCGAAAAAAATAGTTCCGGATATTCCAGGTGACTGATATTAAATAGGCTTCGACCCATTCTTACATACTAAGTACATACAAAATTTCAAGTCTCTATCTCAATTTGTTCGGCAGATAGAACGTTTACAGACACACAGACAGACAGGCAGACAGACAGACGGACGGCAACTTTTTTTTTTTTTCTAAAAATATGTTTTTCGGAATTTCCACTATCTGAAACGTGTAAATCCGTCAAAAATTTTTTTTCTATTTTCAAAACGATTGCAAGACTTACCCTATACTACGTATTATGGGTAAGTAAAAAGGACCACTTCCATAGGCGCCCACATGATGCTATAGAAGCCACCGTCACCCCTTCCTTTTCCATTTCCAATATTACTTACCCATCATACGTTGTATAGGGTAAGTCTTGCAATCGTTTTGAAAATCGAAAAATTTTTTTGACGGATTTACACGTTTTAGATAATGGAGATACCGAAAACATATTTTTAGGAAAAAAAAATTTGCCGTCCGTCTGTCTGTCTGTGTGTCTGTAAACGCTCTATCTCCCGAACAAATTGAGATAGAGACTTGAAAATTTGTATGTACTTGGTATGTAAGAATGGAACGAAGCCTATTTAATATCACTAACCTCGATTATCTGGAACTATTTTTTTCGGACTCTCGAAAAATTCGTTCTAATGAAAGGTACATAAAATTTTTCGATTTTTTTTTTTTAAGAAATGGATGTAAAAGACAACAAAATGACACAAATTTTGCATAAAGAACGAAGTCGATCGGATTATTAGTTGCCGAGATATTTGTAATCCTGTTTTCCACATTCTTCGATTTTTCATGACCTGATATTTCATTCAAATTTCAATTCAGAGGTATAATTTAATTGAAAATGAGACGCTTAATCCAACGCAGTAAACTGTTAGTTAATATTATTATTATTTTGAAGATATAAAGATGTTTCTTTTACGCAGTTCGATACAACTTGAGTAGTTTGGCATTTTATATAATTTGTCGAAATTGTTACATCAGCTATTCTTTAACAGAGCATTACTATGTATATTAACATTATTTAAATTTTGTTTTGGAATTTCAATGCATTGTATAAATAACTTTCACATTTTTTTTCATTTGCATATCCATGATGGGTAAGTATTACGGTGGCCCCCAACGACTAGTTTTCCTTCATACTTAATGCAAACTTGCTCATCAGTATACTTTTGCACCGTCTGACAAATATAGACAGTTTTCTCATTTGAAGATTCCACTCACACATTCTCACCGGTCTAAACTTTTTGGCACTGGATTAAAAATAGATGCTTTCAGTTCTGACGTCAGATATGACGTTTTGCTTGGATGCTGACTCTAAACAAATGGTTGCTAGGCTGTATTTTCTAGTTTCCTTTTATATTATAGCAATATTTTACTGTTACATTTTACAGATAAGAGTTTTAATGCTTTATATGAAGTAGTAGCATTTTCTACAATTTATTTCAATAATTTTTTAATAAGAAATGAAAATAGCAACCGTTTGTTTGGAGTTAGTATCCAATCAAAATGTCATATCTGAGACCACACTGAAAGCGTCTATTGTGTGAGTTGTTTTTTACCACCTAGTCAAAATTCTAAATAATCCTATATCATGTCTTTGATGTATAAGTTCTTGCTTCCTCTCTCCCCTTTTTTGAATCTTTTCTTTGGCTATCAGACAACTTATTTACCAGACACAAATTCGGTTGCATAATTAATACCTGGCGGCTTTAAATCTGGCAACGAAAGTGTCGGTTTTTAGTGTGGTATATATGATTTTAAATAATGTGCACGCATCAGGTCAATTTAGCAAGCCTGAAAATTGTAACATATTACTCTATCGTAATCAGATAACTAATAATTAATTTGCCAGACTCAAATTCTACTCTTAAGTTAATGTCAGATGGCTTTAAGTCTGGCAGTGAAAGACGCTGGTATATGAGTGGTTTATAGGTTAAAAATAACGAGTCACATTCACATCATTTTAGCAAGCCTAAAAATTGCAATACATTACTGTTTCGCTGTCAGATTTAAAATCGTCTGGCATTAACTTAACAACCGAATTTGCGTCTAATATGTTACAGTTTTGAAGCTTGCTAAAAATATCGTGCAAGGGAACATATTTTTCTTAACTTAAATATCACTCTTAAAACTAGCACTTTGGTTGCCAGGCGTCTGACATTTACATTGCAATCGAATTTCTGTCTGTCAAATTAATTATAGGTTTTCTGATAGTCAAAGAATCATATGTTGCAATTTTCAAGCTTGTTAAAATGACGTAAAGATGACATTTTTTTAAACCTATAAATCGGTATTTGACAGGGTCTTAGCAACATTGACAACATCTGGCAGTAATGAATTAATATCAAAAATAAGTAGTAGAAACAGATTTTATAAGCAAAAATAATGCTAAAATGACATATTTTTGAAGTTTTTCATCTGCATAATCCCTACTGCCACCCACAAGTAAATGCAACGTCTTCAACCAGCCAGACTGTCTGCATACGTACAACATCATAAAGCAGAAGGACGTATAGAAAAATGAGACTTTCTAAAATCCCGTGTTTTTTGACATTGCTAGCTCTTAGACTGTAAACTATCGTTTTCCTAACAGAGAAATAAAATAGGCATGTTTATGTTTCAGTTAAATTGGGAATGCTCTTTAGAACTGTCTCTAATTAAATATGTTCTACCTTTTTAATATTATTTTGCATTTATTGTTTTCAAGAAATGTACATTTTCTTGTAATTTCTTATTGCTTGCAGGTTGGAAAAACTGATGATGAAATTAACAAAAGTATTGAAGAAAATTGGAATGATACAGAAAAAGGTGTTACAAATGAATCTAATGAGAAGTATGTATGAGAAGAAGCGTGTGTATTAGAATTCTAACATGTAACTTTTGGAATTCTTGGCGTATTTATTTTCTTTGTTAATGCTCTCTTTTTAATTTCTTCTTATAATCTACATTAAAAATTTTTGATATATATAAGGAATCTAATGACGTGTTCCTTTTTTACAGTTTCTGGAAACAACCTACCACTCATACCCCGCAGTCACGGTTAGATATCTACAAACACTTAGAAAAGACAAACCATAATGAAAAAAAGTAAAATTTTGTATTTTTTCACATAACTATTTCAAATGGATTATACATAGTACGATCCAAAAATTCGGGACTGCGGCCATTCTTGAAAATGAAAGCGTCTAGAGTAAAACCACTTGAAATGCATTTTCCCAACCCTCCCCTACTTGCTCATGTTGATTTAGCCCATGTCATGTGACCGAACCGCGCGCGCAGTTGTTATCTTCCGAAGTTAGAGACCTTTGCCCCGCGACGTAAGAAAAATAGATTTTCTTGAACAACGTTGCAGCATTAAATTCTGTCAACATTTAGGTAAAGCACCAATGGAAACTTTGAAAATGCTTAGAAAGGTGTACGATGAATCTATCATGGTGAGACTCAAGATTTATGAATAGCATTGACGTTTTAAAGAGAACCGAGAATCCATCGAAGATGATAAACGCGTTAGAGAACCTTCACTGAGGTTATACACTGGTAACTTCTGCTTGAAATGTACCAACACATCGATACCAATTGGTAAAACAATTCCTTGTCAAAACTCGCACTAATGTGCTTCCACATCCCCCCCCCTATCAACTGGCCATAGCCCCGTGTGACTTTTACCATCAATGAAAAACCATTTACAGGGACGCCGTTTTCAGTCATTAAATGAGCTGAAAACAACATTGCATGAGAAATTATGGGAGGTTGGGAAAAATGATTTCAGGCGGTGCTTCCAGGTGTTATACGAACACTGACAGAAATCTACCGTCGTCCAAGGTGACTGCTTAGAAGATTGGATATGCTTCGGTGCTGTGAACTATCCAGGGTCTATCCATGTTTATCAGGAAACTATCCATGTTTTTTATAGCTTGTCCCCGAATAGTTGGATCACACTACGTAAATGTTATTTTTATTTTTAATAGGAGTTTAAAATATATGTGTATGTACGAGGGTGGATCAGAAAAAAAGGTTACAAGCAGCAGCATTTGAAAAGAAATGATTGTGGAATGAATATTTTTTCTTGCAGTAGAGTCAGATGGTGCTAATTATCTTATAGCAGTTGTACAGGTAAATAGTGTAAGTTCGGAAACACGTGAGGCGATTAAATGAAATTATATTTAGAAAAGTGGTGCTGCTTGTGCCACTTTGACAAGATTTTGTGAAACCATTCAATGTAAACGTTCAGGCATGTTAAGTGATGGTATAATCTTCCTGCATAACATTACCAGTCCATACTCTTGACCAAACAAAAGAATTGCGACCAACAGTTCAAGAAGAAAGTGTAGTCCCCCCTCCCCACATAAAAAAAAAGATCGTACCCAATGAGAATGACTGTTTTTTGATTCCGAAATTGAAAGAAGCACTTATCACAGGAACGGGGTTTTTTTCAAACTGTGATGTAAAAACAGTTGTTCAACCCAGTGAGAATTGGCTCAGTGGGCAAGGATACTATTTCAACCAAACTAACAAGGAAGGTCTCCATACGGGCATACTCAGAAAATTCTGAAAAAATTACAGAATGTTCTTCTCATGTGGATATATACATTTATAAAAAAATTTTGGCGGAACCCCGATAGAATGGTCGTAAAAAAATAATGAACATTGCCTTTATTTGGCGATTTATCATCGGTTGGCGACAAAATAAAATTTCAAGAAATACTTTTTTTTTTATGTCAAATTCTTTTTAAGGTAAAAATGTTTCACCTTGAACTAGTTTAAATTTGTTTTATTTGTATAACGTCAGTTTTGTCAACTTTAATTTGTTTTAACCATATTTTTGTCATAATTTATTTAGAATGAAAATTAACTGTGAAATTTTATGAATTAAAACAAAATTGAAATTAATTAAAATTGATTTCAATCTCAAAATTAACTCCAATCTAATTGAGCTCAGTGGATTCAATTTTGTTACTATGGAAACAAAAACTTCTCCTATACTGAAATGCACTTAAATGTATTATTGCAGCATTCTTCATCTGGCCTTTATTTTGTCATACGCTCAAATATATGAAAAAATACTTTTCAATATGAAAGTATTTTTTATATAAGAAATTAGTTTTAAAGTGATGAAATTAAATAACTGTAGCAAAAGCAACAGAAATAGGTAATGTAAAATACATCTATGTGTCAAACTCTCTCATTGTTCAAATTTAAATTCATTAAATACTATTTACACGTATTCTAAAATTTAATTAACAAGAAATTTTCAAGTGCATTAAAATCGTTTGCTTTTTGCGAGGGAAAATGCTGCTCGCCAAATCCCGTGACGCTTTTGCCTTTTCGCGCCAAATATTCGAAAGTATTTTATTTTTTTACATAGTTTCTTCTGTAATTCCGCCGCTAAATTTGACTGATCCTTTATTACATACATGAGTAGTTTAATCTGTATTTTTTTTTTCAAAAAATTCTGAGTATGCCCAGTATACAGACCTTCCTTGTAAGTTAAACAAGTTGGTCTTACATTCAGATAAATGTATTTGTCAATTGTTTGGAAAAGTAATCTGCAAGTATACAGAGGTGTGAAAATTATTAGAATAATTGTAAAATTTACTGTAAAATTATGTTACATTAAAGAAATAATACATTATTTAAAAGATATTGATACATTTAAGATTTAGTGTGCATTCCCTTGTTTTTTTTATTAAAGATTCGATACGTTTAGGTATACTATGTGTGAATTTTTCGCAATTAATTTGTATTTTGTTGTCATGGGGCCAAATTCGGATGAATTTTTCTATCAGATCATTCTTTTATCTAATGCTGCATTTTTTTTTTTTTTTTTTTTTTTTTTTTTTTTTTTTTTTTAATAACGACCAAATATTCTCTATGGGATTCATATATGGATAGTTTCCAAGGCATGGAAGGGTTTTCATATGAACATGTTGTTCACAAATGAAGTTTCATGGCACGGAACTCCATCATGCTTGAATATGCAGTCTTCATTTGGAAAACAGTCTTTTAAGTGTGGAATTAGTCTTTGTTCAAGCACTTTTTATACTGATATTGATCCATTATATCTTCTTCAATGTCTAATCTTACAGTGCCTTGAGAAGACATCACGCTCCAAACCATTGCTTTAGTAGGATGTTTAATCATTTGTGCTACGCAATTTGGGGAAACTTCTTCATTGACACATTGACTCTTCTGACATATAGACTACTTTCTTCTGATATCGTAACTATTGATTCATGAGAAAAAACATATCTAAAAGATAAACAATTCCTTAAGGTATGTAATTTGTAGAGAAATATTCTTATAAAAAATTTCTAATCAAATTTATAAACAGTTCTGTATTTTTAGTCATTATGCAAGAAACTTGATTTCATGAAAAGAAATAAACAACTTACAGTGGGTTGCTAAATTATTAGGGACAGTCATGGAATATAGGTTTTTTGTACAATATTAGGATATAATTTGAAAATAAACACTGTTTTTAAGTTAAAAAAGCTTCATTATTATAGTTTGAGTATTCACGTATTATTATATGAAAGAAAAAACCCAGCAAAAATATAATATAGTCAATTTACCATTGTTAAGTAAAGAATATTAATATTTGGTGACATTTCCTTTAGCTTCAAGGAGTGCTTCGATGCGTCTAGGCATGCTCTCTTCTCAATTTCTGGCACTTTCTTTTATTTTAGGGTTATCATGCCATACATTTATTAGTTTCTGAATGAATTGTACCTTGGTTGTAATCATATGTTTGGCGATTTCGCCTTGGTGATCTTCCATAAAATTTCTGTAGGGTTCATGTCAGGGGAATTGCCAGGCCAAGGTAAAACTGGGATATTGTGGTCTTCCCAAAACTTTGAAATGCTTCTAGCTTTATAACAAAGCACGGAATCATGCATAAACATAAACTCTTCACCACTTAGGAACCATTCTTCAATTTGTGGAATCAGCTGAGTTTCAAGAACATGCCTGTACTGGTCTTGTCTCATGATTCCCTAGACATTGTAGAGGCGTCCAACTCTTTTAGCGCTTATGACAGACCGCATCATTACTTTATCAGGGTGTTTAACACTATCCACGATGCAGTCATGGCGGTATTTTGCGCCTGGGCGTCGCCTGACAAGGCTGCTTTTATCGGCTAAAATCTCAAAAATTGATTCATCTGAGAAAAGACTTGAAAAAAATTAAATATATTAATAATTTAGAAATAAATGACTTTAAATGACATAAATAATAATTATCTTAACAACTCACCTTACTCCCGTCATCAAATGTGTTCTGGCGGTGTTCACGAGCCTAAGCAAAGTGCTTCTGTCAACTAGGGTTTCTTGCCTGGCCAATGCAAATCCTGTCAACTCTTCCTCTGCTAATGTCCACAGCACAGTTTTCTCAAAACTGGCATTCCAGATTCTTGAATAATGCAAATAAGGAGTCCCATCTTTTTCTTTCTGTTTCCTAAACAGATATCCCTGATTTTTCTATCGGTATGTGGAGTTCTTATGCATTTTCTTCCACTTTTACCTCTTCATTTGGGTGGAAGTGGCTGGTTTTTGTCCAGATTTATTTTTATCCTGTTGACTACTGACTTGGAAACTGAAGCAAGTTCTGCTATCTTCCCTTTTAGAATGTCTCGTATGCAGAAGAAGAGGTTTTACCTCAGATTTTTTTCCTAAGGGACAAATCAATCCCTCAATCCATACTGAAATCATTAAAAATTAAAAATAAATTAAATCGTAAATAATTTTCCAAAAAAAAAAAAAAAATATCTAATCAATAAAGAAAGATAATACTCACATATTATTCTTAAGTTTTCCAAAAAAAAAAAAAAAAAAAAAAAAAAGACTTTTGTTTAAGTTAAAGGAAAGCATGTTCCACTATTGCGTGTAAAAATACTTAGCGTTTTTCCCGTTATTAAAATATTTATACAAAGCAAACAAACTTTGTAACATACTAAAAGTACTTAAAAGTTGAGTTATAGAGATATTGACAATGGTAAAATACATTCCTGCAACACTTAAACCATATACAGCCGCAGCCAAAGGCACCCAAAGTGTATGACAAGCAATAAATGTGACTGTCCCTAATAATTTGGCAACCCACTGTAAGTTCGACTGATTAATTAAGGGAAAATTAATGTTTTTCAAATTGCTCCAGTCATTATCTAATTGTTCCTGAACAACTTTTGCCCAAACAAGTCCCTTCTTTGGATTAGCAGATGTGATTTTAGCCTTTTTTCGAGGACGATGAGCACCGAATACAGTTGAGGAAAGTTTTCTACACATAAAATAATTGCATACATTTCCTCCATATACTTACAAAGAGATTTTTAATTCATGATTAGTTGTTGTTCTACTAGTTTTAACAATTTGAATTAAATTCCTTTCTGTTCTTGCAGTAAATTTACTTTTTCTTCCGCATTTCTTTACTCTAGAATTCTCATATTCACATCTGGAGTCCAATGTTTTTTTTTTTTTTTTTTTATTATTATTCACAAACATGCTTGCACAATTTTCGCTTTTTTAGCAATTTCGTGCTGTGTATAGTTATTTTCTTATATATCTTACCACACCAGATATTTTACCACAGCTAGTTTTCTAGGTGAAATATCATTGCTATACACATAATCACACAATAATCCTTTGACAATAAAAAAAAAAGCTACAAATTAGTATAAACTAAGCAAAACAGCAAAAATATTTGTTTTAAGAATAAAATAATACTGATGTCAACTCAAGAAAAGAAAGAAAATACTAGCACAGCAAAAGCAAACAATTTTAAAATTTTATTTTAATTTTGTTTCTTTTTCAAGCAAATTTCTTATGTAATGCAAACAATTTTATTACTTTGGATAAAATATTTTTCTTTTAAAGAAATGGCAACTTTTAACAAAATTATATAACCAAAACTTTTCTAAAGAATTGCAAAATTGACTAGATCAACAAATCAAATAACCTTTCATGAAAAAATGCAAGTATATACAATATTAATAAATAAAAAACTGAAGAAACCAGAATTATTCTAATAATTTTCACACCTCTGTGTAATGTAATCGTTACTATGACAACACCAATTTAACCGTAACTGCCCGAACCTGTTTCTAACTCAAAACTGTATATATATTAAGCGTTCCAACTTAATGCTGGAATCTGTCGTAAATTAATATAGCTGCACCAGCAGGTGGCAGGGGTGCTAATGAATGCGCGGGCTTGACGTCATATATGCGCAGATGTCTACTATCTCCACATCTCTTGCGCATATTTTCTGAATTTTCACTCAATCATGACAGATTAAACAAGTCTACGAGATTTATTGCAAAATATTTTTTTTACAGTTTGTTTCGATAAAATCATGTACATTTAAAAAGATAGTCACAATATCATTTTAATTTCGGGAGAAAAAGTACTAATTAGTTCATGAGTACCATATAATGCAACGAAGAATATTGACTTTTACCCTAAAATTAAAATGACAATGCGACTTTTTTTAAATACACAGATTTTTTTTTTTTTGATTAAAAATATGAGTATTTAAAAAAAAGTCGCATTGTCATTTTAATTTTAGGGTAAAAGTCAATATTTTTCGTTGCATTATATGGTACTTTTGAGTACTAATTAGTACTTTTTCTCCCGAAATTAGAATGATATTGTGACTATCTTTTTAAATGTATATGATTTTATCGAAACAAACTGTAACAAAAATATTTTGCAATAAATCTCGTAGACTTGATTAATCTGTCATGATTGAGAGAATACCTTGAAATTTATGATTAAATTTTTAATATGAATTCTCAAAATAGCTTTGTCTGTTAAAAAAAAAAAAAAGAAAAAAAGAAAAAAAAGAAAAAAAGAAAAAAAAGAAAAAAAGAAAAAAAAAACAAAAAAAAGAGAGAGAGAGAATCTAATCAACGATTTTAGGAAAATTATTGTCTAGAACGGTAAAATATTTAAACAAAAAAATTAACAATAATTTTTTGTTTAACAAGACAACATTTAATACATACATTTTAAATTAAAGTTACTCCGGATATACGTATAATGAAATAGATTTTTAAATTAAAAGAATGAAATATTTGCAAGTTAAATAATAAAAGTAGATATGACCAAGAAAACGTTGGATTTTTATCGTCTGCAATTTGTAAATGAAAAATGGAGCTAAAGTTGAATATTTTATTTAGTATTAAATTCTATACATTTGTAAACATTGATAAACATTATATTATCATAGGAAATACTACGGTGTATACCATTTTAAATAACTTAGCTCATCAAGAATTTAGTAAAATGTGACACTACTTCAAAATTCTGCATTTACATATTAAGTACTTACAAAATTTAATGAGTCATCTTTCATTACATTAAAAACATAATTACAATATAACATATTTTAATCAGCGATATTTGTATCCTATAGTTAAACAATATTTCATCTTAGTATATTTTATGTTAATATTTAGTCGTACTACACTTATATATTCTATATTTATTTACAATATTTCAAACCTAAAACTTATTCTACGCAATGTTTTAAGGCAACAATTTATAGAAACAAAAAGGTTTTGTTGCCATTCACAAAAAAGAAACTGCAATCTACTTAATAATCCTCTTGTTATGCACCCCTGCCGCTAGGTGGCGTATACCTTGGCCCTGCCTTAATCTTGCGGACACCTCTTCCATAGATCTTGGAACGCTTGAAATATATGCAGTTTTGTTCTAACTGTAATTAAGTTCTTCTTGTTACTTGTGTGTTTATTTGTCCTCATTAAAAATATATGTTTACCAATATAAATGCGTAATAATTTCAACATATATCGTGACGTGGCGTCAGAAGTTAAAAGAAAAGTTAACTAGTTTTACTTTTAATTTCGTATCTGAGAGTATTAAATAAATACAAATGGCTGAAAATTCTATCCGTCCTCTAAAGATATTTATGTTTACACGGTGGATTCCAAAGATGGATGGGAAGACTGGCTACAAAGTTTTAACTGGTACGCTGTTGCTGTTCAACTTGAGAAGAAAGAGAAAAAAGTACAAGTAGCTACTTTTATGGCTATTATTGGTAGTGAAGCACAGCAAATTTTTAAGACCTTTAGTTTGAGTGCCGATGATCAACAAAACCTAGAGATTATTAACGGTGAGTTTTCTGAATATTTCACTCCTAAAGTTAGTTATACTTTTGAACGTTACAAGTTTAATTAAATTAAACAGAAGCAAGATGAATTATTAAATGATTTTTTAACCAGGCTTAAACTACAAGCTTCTCGCTGTAAGCTAGGGATTAAGCAAGATGAATTACTTCGTAATAGAATTGTTATAGGAATTGAAAACAACGATGTTCGTGAAAAGCTTTTAAGTGATGCTGATTTAAATTTAGATAAAGCCGTACAGATTTGTTTAGCTTCTGAAAGTACTTCAAAAAAATTAAAAAATATTGTTGATGATAATAAATCGCAACCTGTAATTTCTGTGATATCGAAAAAATACATTCAGTCGCATAAGCTTAGTTCACAGATAGATAAGCCTAATTCTAATACTAAATTCTTTAAAATTATAACTGATTGTAGAAATTGTGGTAGTACCCATAAAATTAATGAATGTCCAGCATTTGGCAAGAAATGTAAGATTTGTCAAAAACAGAACCATTTTGCAAAGAAATGTATGTCAAAAATTCGGAAAAGGTACAAAGTGCAAGAAATTGAAAATGTTGATACGATTGCGGAAGATAAAAATTTCCTGAGTCTATGTGTAAGCGTCTATGTTAATAAATAAGATTGGTATGAGACCGTGATAATTAACAATAAAGCAATTCCTATGAAACTTGATACTGGTGCTCAGTGTAATGTTATACCATTTCGCTTAGCAAAGGAATTACATTCAGAAATAAAACCTTCGAATATCCGCAAACTCCTCTCATATTCGGGTCATGCTATTGATGTAGCAAGAGAATCTTTAGTTTCTTGCAAAATTAAAGATAAGCATATGCAACTAAAATTAATAATAGCACATGGAGGGATCAGTCCAGTCCTAGGTCGAATTACTTGTATCGAGGCAGGATTAATTCAAAGAATTGAAATAGTTAATGCTTTGGAAGAGGAATTTCAGGATTTGTATCAAGGAATAGGGTGTATAAAAAATTTTGAATACACAGCCGAATTTTTAGTAGAATGCGCTCAAAAAGAGATCAAACCACCTAGAAGAGTTCTGTTTAATATAAGAAAAATCGTGAAACAGGGGCTTGATAGAATGGTTAAGGATGGGATTATTAAGAAAGTAGACGAAGCTACACCAATTTGTACCACATGATTATCGTGAAACAGAACGGAAAAATAAGAATTTGCATCGATCCTTCTAATTTGAATAAAATACTTATGCGAAGACAATTTCCATTAAAAACTTTAGAAGAGGTTACAGCTAATGTAGGTGGATCAAAATATTTCACGAAATTAGATTTGAAAAAGGGCTTTTGGCAATTGAGAGTTTCGCCTCATACCCAGCCATTCTTAACATTCAGTACTCCTTGGGGAATATATTCCTTTCTTCGAGTTCCATTCGGTATAAAATCAGCTCCTGAAATTTTTCAAAGTGAAATAGCTAAAATTTTACAAGGTATACCAGGAGTTGAAAATTCAATGGATGACATTTTGATTCATTTGCCTGACATTAATACTCTTCGTTCAAATATTCGGTTAGTCCTACAAGCACTAAGAAATGCAGGAGCAAAACTTAAAGAGAAATGTGAATTTGAAGTTCAAAAATTAAGGTTTTTAGGATACATCCTCACAAGTGATAGTATTATGATTGATCCAGAAAAAGTTCAAACCATAGACAGAATTAAAACACCAAATAGCAAAAAAGAGTTACAAAGATTACTTGTTTATGATTCAATATCTACATAAATTTATTCCTAATCTTTCGGATAAAAACAGATAACATGAGATTGTTATTGAAGAAAAATGCAGTATGGAATTGGAATAAGGAATTAGATAGTGATTTAGCAGAAATCAAAGAATTATTAAAGAAATCGCCTTCACTTAAGTACTACAATAAGAACAAAAGTGTTACAATTTCAGTTGATGCTAGTTCTTTCGCACTAGGTGCTGTACTATTCCAAGATGGAAGACCTATAGCTTTCGCATCCACAGCTATGAATGAAGCTCAACAGTCTTATCCTCAGATAGAAAAAGAAGCCCTGGCAATGAAATTCGGATGCCAAAAATTTCATCAGTATATCTATGGAAATGAGGTGATCATCGAGACTGATCACAAGCCTCTGGAATCAATTTTTAACAAACCAATAGATCGAATTCCACCACGACTTCGAAATTTTTTTCTAGGAGTTCAACAATATGCTCCAAAAGTTTGCTACAAACGAGGAAGAGAAATATACATAGCGGATTTACTTAGCAGAGATTGCAATAATGAAGATTCGCTACAAAAGAGCAATTACCAGATTCTGTTTTCAATCCCATCTACAAATGCTGGTTTAAAAATTTTACAAGATCTCACAAATACAGATCCAGAACTTATTTTGTTGAAGCACTTCATATCTACTGGTTGACCTAGTAACGAAATTTCCGTTCCAGACTCATGCAAGAAATATCTACCATATTTGGATGAACTCTCAGTTCAAAAAGATTTAACATTTAAAGGCCTTAGTATAATTATCCCAGAGAAATACAGAGCCAAAGCATTAGAAAATCTTCATAAAGGACATTTGGATATAACAAGTTGTCTACGAAGAGCTCGCGAATCCATGTTTTGGCCAGGAATGTCCAAAGACATAATTTCGATGATAGAGAATTGCATAGTTTGTCAGAAAACTCAGAAGTAATCTCCGACAGAACCATTAATTTCAAAGGAGATTCCTAAACTACCATGGGAAATTCTTGCATCTGATGTATTTACCTATCAAGATGTTGATTATCTACTTATCACTAATAGTTATTCTGATTTTATTGATTTCAAACCTTTAAAAGATTTGACAAGTAAATCTACAATAGAAATCCTCAAAGATTGGTTTAGGGTTCATGTAATTCCTAGAATTTTAGAAAGTGACAACGCTCTTAATTACTCATCTGCTGAATTTAAGGAATTTTCATAAGAATGGATGTTTAACCATCAAACTTCAAGTCCTCGGTACCCTAAAGGAAATTAATTGGCAGAGAGAACTGTACAGACAGCAAAGAATTTGCTAAGAAAATGTAAACTATCAGGGCAAGATATACGTTCAACATTATTGAATTTTCGAAACACGCCAAGAGAAAACTTAAGTTCACCATCTCAACGACTCTTCAGCAGACGCCTCCGAACCACAATTCCAATTGCCGAAGACTTGTTAAAGCCTAAAGTTATGAGTCAAACTACAGAATATTTAACAGAAGCCAGATTAAAACAAAAATTCTACCACGATCTTCATGCTAAGCCATCTTCCAATATTCCGTTACAATCAAATCAAAATGTCATGCTAAAACAAGCGCCAAGGAGTTGGATACCAGCAACAGTTATTACGTTATCCTTTATGCAACGATAACTCTATTACGCTAGCAGCGTATCTGGAACAGCAGTAATTGAATAAGGCTTAAAATAGATTTAAGAAATCATAACATTAAAATAATTCTGGAGTCTGCAAACGAAAAACATCCAGACGTTTAAAAAAATCAAAAACACATTTATTCCACACAAACAAGAACTCTCAAAAAATTTAACTAAAAAAAACCGAAATTGCCAAAATACAAAAACAAAACTTTTGCTTAATATTTACCTTGAGTTAGAGTTACAGTGTGCGGGTGTAGATGCCATGAAATAAACAAACAAAATCTCTGAAGACATGACAACAGTAACTTCTCAAGCTGCTCCTAGATCATATAATCTGAAGACGCCTGAAGGAGAATTTAGACGAAATACTAGCCAAATCAAGCCAACTAAATTGAAATTTCAAATTGAAAGGAAAAGGAAGATACCAATAGAAATAAAAAATCAACATCCTACTACTAGTACTTCCGATGACAAACCAAACATTTCTACTGGAAAGGATCTAAGTGTACCTGCTCCCAATATGACTGAAAGCAAACCTGTTGTTACAAGATCAGGAAGAGTTGTAAAGCCTGTAAAGAGACTTGATCTGTAAACGAACTTAAAAAACATTTTGAAAGGGGAGATGTAATGTAATCGTTACTATGACAACACCAATTTAACTGTAACTGCCCGAACCTGTTTTCTAACTGTAATTAATTTAAGTTCTTGTTGCCAGGCGCGGATCCACGGGGGGGGGGGGGAGGGAGGGGGGGGCGATCGCCCCGATCGCCCCCCCCCAAATCAGTGTTGAATTCAGACTTTTTTCTGGAAGGTATTTCTGCGACTACGTCGGAGACATTCTATTGTTCCGGAAAAAACGCGAATTTCATTAAAATGTCGCTAAAAAGTGCTAATTTTGTCAAAGTGTCGCGGAAAAAGAGCGAATTTCGACAAAAGATCGTGGAAAAAGCACGAATTTTGTCAAAAGTCGATCAAAAAAAAGAATTTCGACGAAGGATCGCTAAAAAACGCGAATTTTGACACAAGATCGCTGAAAGAGCGAGTTTTGTCAAAGTGTCGCGGAAAAAACTCGAATTTCGTCAAAAGGTCGAGGAAAAAGCACGAATTTTGTCAAATTTTTGCAAAAAAAAATGTTAATTTTGTCAAAGTATCGCGGAGAAAGAGCAAATTTCGTCAAAAAGTCGTGGAAAAAGCGCTAATTTTGTCAAAGAAATGGAAAAAGGGAAGGCAAAGTATTGCGGAAAAAGTACTAATTTCGACATAGGATCGCTGAAAAAGCGCGAACTTCGACATAGGATTGCTGAAAAAGCGTTAATCTTGTCAAAGTATCACGAAAATGCGCGAATTTTGTCAAATTATTACGGAAAAAGCGCGAATTTCATCATAGGGTCTTGGAAAAAATGCGAATTTCGTCAGAGGTTCGCGAAAAAAACGCAAACTTCGAAATAGGATCGCTGAAAAAGCACTAATTTAGTCAAAGTATCGTGAAAAAGCCCGAATTTCGTCAAGTGATCACTGAATAAACGTGATTTTTATCACAAGGTCGCGGAAAAAACGCGAACTTCGACACAGGATCGCTGAAAAGGCGCGATTTTTGTCAAAGTGTCGTGTAAAAAGCTCGAATTTCGTCAAAAGTTCGCGAAAGACCGCTATTTTTTCAAAGGTTTCGAAAAGCGGAGGTAAAGGAACGCTGAAAAAAGTGCGAATTTCGACATAGGATCGCTGAAAAACCGTAAAATTCGACATAGGATTTCTGAAAAAGCGTTAATTTTGTCAAAGAATTGCGAAAAAGAGCGAATTTTGTCAAATGATCACGGAAAAAGCGCGAATTTCGTCAAAGGGTCGAGAAAAAACGCGAATTTCGACGTAGGATCGCTGAAAAGCACGTATTTCGACATAGGATAGCTGAAAAAGCGCGATTTTTGTCAAAGAATCACGCAAAAAGCTCTAATTTCGTCTATCTAAAGTTAGCTACTTTTTTCAAAGGATTGCAAAAAAGTGCTAATTTTGTCAAAGTACTGCGGAAAAGAGCGAATTTCGCCAAAAACTCGCGGAAAAAGCGCTAATTTTGTCAAAGGGTTGGAAAAAAAGTAGGCAAAGAACCGCGGAAAAAGTGTGACTTTCGACATAGGATCGCTGAAAAAGCGCGAACTTCGACATAAGATTGCTGAAAAAGAGCTAATTTTGTCAAAGTACCTCGTAAAAGTGCGAATTTCGTCAAAGGGTCGCGAAAAAAACGCGAATTTTGACAGAGGATCGCGTAAAAAACGTGAACTTCGACATTGGATCGCTGAAATGCGCGTATTTCGACATGGGATCGCTGGGAAAGCGCGAGTTTTGTCAAAGTGTCGCGGAAAAAACTTCAATTTCGTCAAAAGGTCGCGGAAAAATGAGCTACTTTTCTCAAAGGGTTGCAAAAAAATGCTAATTTTGTCAAAGTATCGCAGAAAAGAGAGCCAATTTCGTCAAAGGATCGCGAAAAAACGCGAAATTCGTCAAAAATTCCGAAAAATGCGAATTCCGTCAGAGTCGCGAAAAGAGCGCGAATTTCGTCAGAAGATCGCGGAAAAGCCTTTCATTTGATCATTCATTTAATAATAACTGTACAAGGAGTGATTTCAAGAACAGAAATTATGACTATGTTGATTCTATTTTTCTTAGTATCCCCCCCCCCAAAAAAAAAAAACGATCCTCTGGATCCGCCCCTGCTTGTTGCTTGTGTGTTTATTTGTCCTCATTAAAGATATATGTTTACCAATATAAATCGTAATAATTTCAAAATATATCATGACGATAGATGTTGTACCGCTCTGTATGTCTCTTAATTCCATTTTGTATTTTCTGTTTGATGTTAATAATTTTTTTAATGCTTTGTAACCTTTTTTCTGATTTATCCTCGTATGAAATATTCTTTAATAATTGCTTTAATTCTAAGGTCTTGCATTCGAATAAATAGATACATATCTTTACTATAAGTAAAATTACTAAATCATCAAATAAAATTTAAAGTCTAGTAACCACGAACCTGGAAATAATCAGAAACCTGTGAATTAAGATATAAGAAAACAAACCTGTGTAAACACTTTTTTAGTTACTTTTATTATTTTGTTTTCTTTTAAGAAGCGATATTTTACAGCTTCTCCTTTTTTTGCACTATATTTACTTTTTCAATTGCAATAAAATGTTTTTTAATGCTTTATTTCAGAGAAAAGAAAAAGCCGAAACGTTCTAGGATATTGTTCACTGATGAAGGACGGCCTTTCAATATCAACGAACCAAAGTAAGTTTATGAATTCAATGGCATGTTTTTCCCCTAGTACAAATGAGTAGCGTCCAGACTCCGCCCCAAACTTTGGCTCATATCACAAATGCATCCAAAAAAATACAAGCGCCTATCGGCAAGGTAGGCTCCCTATCAGAGTTTGGTGCACATGCGTAGAAGGCCATTTACGTTAATGTATTTGGCAGTTTATCGCTTGCTTGGCGAGAAAATAAATATCAGTCATTTATTTTATTCAGCATTCGCTATTTCAAAACAATAACTAAATGTGTTAGATTTGTATCTTAGATCAATTCCATTTTATGCAATCAAAATAATTATTTTTTTTATTTTTATTTTTATTTTTTTTTTAAACCTACGAAATCTAGTTTTAATAATTATTTTAGCCAAAAGTAAATGAAAAAGCTTTAGTATATTGTTTTGAATATAAAATCAAAATGACACAGACAATATTCGTTTGCGTAAAACATCATTAAAGTGAAGGAAAAAGTTTAAACATTATTTTGAATATAAAATAACAAAGACAATATTCGTCTGTGTAGAACATCACTGAACATCAAAGGGTTGGAGATGTTTTTGTCTGTTTACTTTATAATTTTATTTTTTTATTTAAAACAGAACTGCTAATTTTTATGCTTTGTCTATATAAATTAAAAAATAGAATCCTAAAAATAGTTTGAAATCATTATCAAACATTATCATCATTATCAAATCATTATCAAACAATTATTGTATAATTATTATTAATTATATAAATATTGATTATATAAATATATTACGTAATTAATTATCATACAATCATTAATTAATTAAATAAATATATAACATAATTATTATATAATATAGTTACAAAAATAACAATAATTATATATCTTTTTAATTGTCATTTGTAATTTAAACTACATACATTTTGTTTTTCAAGCAGCAATTAATTATTATATAATATTATTAACATTATTATTAATAAATTATTACATAACATGTAAATATTATTAATAATATTTTTAATTAATTAATTATTATATAATAATTCAATATAATTATGTATAATTTATATTGAAAAATCAATTATAACTTTCTGTAAATAAATACTTTATATTAGTTTAGTATTAATTAATAATTATATTATTTATTTTTCTTAGAATGCTATCTGTGATAAAAACTATGTATTTTTTGTTTTTCAAGCTGTAGTTCCAAGGAGAATTTTCACTTCTAATCCATATAAAACAGAAAATAATAAAATCAGAAGTCTGAGTTTGTGAAGGTATGTTTGTGTGCGGGAGAAGGGGGGGGGGGGTGAGATATCACTAACAATCCCATAAAATTATACCTGTATGTTCATTTACCTTCACTTAACTTAATTCACATTACATGGCAGGAAAAAAAAGAAAAAAAATTCTTTATGCCCCCTTTTTATATATATTTTTTTTTCTTGGCTACTTTAATGTAATTTCAGTTGAAATTTTACAATTAAATGCGATATTGATACTTTTGCATTTAATATTAAATCACCACATTGAAACATGGAAAACAAAACAAAATAAAATAAAATAAATCAAACTGAATACAATTGAAACTTGGAGAACCAAAGCAGAATCATCAATATATATTATAAAATGAAAGTTATTTTCTTTATTGGGAAAAGGTTGGCATATTGGGTTAATTTGCTTTTAGAGGGATGCTATTTAATGTATTTTGTATACTTATTATTAGAAATTTATCAATATTAGCCTTCAGTTACTTTTAAAAATGAATTTTCTTAAACAATATAGTTTTTGTGAATCATTTCATTTAAATTTTCTTTTTCATTACTAAATAACTTCTTCTAATATAAATTTATACTATGGAAATTTGATATTTTAATTTTAAATGCAGACAATTTATAGCTAATTGCTCTAAATGTTTGTTTCTAGTTTCATATTAGTAATATTACTTTTATTATATTTTAATTATATTAATCATTAACAATTTATTATATTGATTTAATAAATATTTTTAAATAGTATCAATTATAAAATTTTTATACATTTTTCATTGATACTATGCAATTATATATTTATTTATAAAAATTATTTATTTATAATTTTTATTTATTTATTTATTTATTTATTTTTTTATTTATTTATTTTTATTTATTTTTTTTATTTATAAAAAATAAAAAAAATATTTAGATTATATCCTAATTATAACTATATTCATGCTATACAATTAGCTTATTTTAAATAAATAAAAATATATTGTTTTTACTGAATGCTAAATTAATCTTAAACATTTGGGATTTTCTTTAAATTGATTTTAAAATTTGAAGTACTAATTATAAAATATATATACACATAACCAAATTTTTTTTTTCGCTTTTGTACTTTTTATAAATAATATTTATTCAAAGTTCAAAGCTTCTTAAAAATATATATATACTAATTGTATCGCTATAATTTATATTAATTAATTAATATTAAACTAATATAAAGTATTTATTTGCAGAAAGGTATAATAGATTTTTCAATATAAATTATACATAATTATATTAATATTATTATATAATAATTAATTAATAAATAATATTATTAATAATAATGTCAATTACATTATATAATTAATTGTAGCTTGAAAAACAAAATGCATGTAGTTTTAATTACAAATGACAATTTTTTTATAAATATAAACAACATAATTATTTTTATTATTATGTAAATATATTATATAATAATTAATTATGTAATGCATTTGCATAATTAAATAATAATATTATATTAACCAGTCAACTTTGAAAAATATTTTTTGTAACTTAAACATTCAAAAACATTCTTAAATCTGTTTTTTTTTTTTTTTTTTTTTTTTTTTTTTTTTGTACCTAAACGGAGAGGGAAGGCTCCCGACAGGGTTATTAGGCTATTTGAAGAAATCGAAGTCACAGAATCGCCAAGGATAAAGTAAACCAAGCATCGAGCATGCGCCGTAAATGCTCAGATTGGGAGCCTACCCTCCCGATAGCTTCTACTCAAAAAAATGCCCATGCTGCCGATAATGGGATTTAATAGTTTGATATCTGCGTTAATAAGAACAATTTTGAATTGTTCATTTTGGAAATTTCGTCCATGCGACTTTCGTGCATATAGAGATTAATTTTTCGGTTTTAATGTCGTTAGTTAACGCGGGTTTGGCACGTTTACATTTTAGTGATTTTTGCACAGCAAAGTTTCAAAGTTCCAGTGTGTGTTTTTTTTTTTTTTTTTTTTTTTTTTTTTTTTTTTTTTTTCGCTTGTTTAAATGGGGGGCCCAGCACTCATACACGCGTTACTGATTCCGGTGTTGATGAGTTTCGTACATTTTAGTGATTCCTGCACAGCGAGTTTCGTGGATCCAGTGACGTTTTTTTTTTGGTTTTAATGGGCGCGCAGCGCTCATACACAAGTTTGTGATTGCGGCGTTGGCGAGTTTCGTGCATTTTAGTGTTTCCTGCACAGCGAGTTTCAGGGATCCAGTGATGTTTGTCTGTCTGTCTTTCTGTTTGTTTGTCTGTCTATCGGTTTGTTTTTCTGTCTGTTTGTTGAGTTGTTTGTTTGTTTGTCTGTATGTTTGTCGGTTTGTTTGTTTGTCTGTCTGTTTGTTAGTTTGTTTGTTTTTGTCTGTCTGTCTGATTGTTTGTTTGTCTGTTTGTTCGTTTGTCGGTTTGTTTCTTTGTTTGTTTTTACGTCTGTTTGTTTTTTTGTCGGTATTTTTGTTTGTTTGTTTTTTGTATGTTTGTCTGTTAGTTTGTTTGGTACTTCTAGGTTATCCCGTCGACCAAAAAATTATTGCCAAACTATAAGATTAAATGCTAATAATGGATGATCGTGAATGTCACATTCAATAACATTAAATACGATTCACATGTTTAAAATGTCATTAAGTGATTTTTATTTCGACTTTTTGTTAATATTTTTATTAATATTCTACTAATTATTTGTTTTTTCGTTATTTAAAATAAAAATTATGCCAACATGTATAATATGGCTATTAGTTTTGGCGATTTGTATAATTTGGCGAAATTAGTCGACGGGATAACCTAGAAGTACCGTTTGTTTTATGTCTGTTTGTTTGTCTGTTTGTCTTTTAGTTAGTTTGTCAGTTTGTTTTTTTATTTGTCTGTTTGTTTGTTTGTTTATTTCTTTGGCTTTTTGTCGGTTCGTTTGTTTGTTTTCTGTTTGTTTGTTTGTCTGTTTGTATGTTTGTCTCTCTTTCTGTTTGTTTGTTTATTTGTAGTATCGTCAAGAAACGGCAAACAACCATGTTTTCCTTATGAAAAAGGGAAAGCAAGAAACCATATTTTCAGTTTAAAAAGGGAAAATATCGGCAGCATGGGGATTTTCTTGGGTGTATTTGTGTTTTGAGCCAAAATTTGGGGCGGGGTCTAAGCGCTAGTGTACAAATGTTCCCCTGCAAGGAGCTAAAAAAGAGTTCAGTAACGATATTTTAAAAACACGAACAAAAAGAAGCGAGTAAACGTAACCAAACCGGGAGTAAAAGTGGTACATTCGGTGGTTAATTATCGAAATCCACATCGCCATTTGAAAACAGTTGTGACTGAAAATCATTGAGTCTATGCTTACGAGTAGTAGATGGGAGTATGCTCCAACTGTGCGACACGCTAAACCACACCGCCACTTATTCAAGTGTTTTGATAGGAAAGAACGCACATAATTGGAAAGTGTAAGCCTCGACTTTTCTGTGATGCTGGACTCCGAAATTTCGTATTTATGAGCTTCGATAAATTCTGACCGATATTTAACCCTCTCATGCATACGGCCTCATATGAGGACAGATAAATATTACCCTATAAAATATTAGATTTACCAATTTTTTTCAGCATTCATTCATGGGAACCTTATTTATGGACAGATAATACCTTGCATGCAACTTAATAGATGGTGGCAACATATCGATGGTCGTAATTCACACGAATGTTGCAATAAAATCTAAGTATTGAAGTGTAGTGATATTGTGAGGAATTTGCTACAAATAGACTAGGAAATATCCACAATATAGTCAAGGTAATTTTTTTTATACAATTTATCATTATATAGCATGTAATGATAGAAAATTCTTTATGATATTTCAATTAGGTTTTTATTTATAGTATAAAACATATCTGTCCTCATATGAGGACAGTTTGCACCAAGGTAAACAAAACTCATTTTTGTTTACTACTTTTATTTATTTCTTGCAGATTGTTTAAAAAAAAAAAAAAAAAAAAAAATATAAATAGGAAAAACGATTACATAACTGAAGCAGAGATAGCTGAAATAATGACAATTGAATGAGGATGATCTGGAAAATAGTGATTCTGAAATAGATGATCCGAGTCATATTCCTCATGTAACTGCCCATGCAATGTCATCTTCTGATGAAGATGAATTTACAAATAAAGCTCCAGTTTCAACAGCACAGAGTGATTCTGATTCAAATAATGAAGGACTTGTAAATCGAGCTCCATCATCATTTACTAATACAAAATCTTCAAGAAAAGGAAGCAAACCCCATTATTTGTTTTAGTGAAAGAGATAACTTATTGTCCAATAATTCGCCTCAATTCAGTGATAGATTTCAAGTGAATATACAAGACAACTATTTTTTAGATATGTTTATCAATCTATTTTCTTAGACCTTTTAAAAGATATCCTCTATCAGATAAATCTTTATGCATGTCAAAATGGCAAAGATAATATTAGACTTTCTGTCAAAGAATTGAAAGTTTTATTTGGAATTGGGATTGTTATGACATATGTTAGAAACCCTAGATTACGTCATTATTGGTCTTCAGAACATGGACTTCGAATGTCACTAATTGCAGATGCCATATCTCTAAATCGCTTTGAGAAAATAAGGAAATACTTACATTTTATAGATAATATAACAATTCCTGAAGACAGTACAGATAAAGCTATAAATATATGACCGATTTTGACAAAATTGCATGAGACATTTCACAAAGTTCCCGATAATGAGAAATTTCAAAGTGGGGGCAAGATGATGATTCCATTCAAACGAAAATCATCTATAAAACAATATTTACCTAAGAAGCCTCACCAATGGGAATACGAAATGTGGTGTCATGCTGGTGTATCTGTATATATTTATTGTTTTGAATTGTTTCTAGGTGCAACTGGTAACCGCGCAATCACATCTGATTGTGGTGCATCTGGTGATGTCATACTTCGTTTGACTCATGATTTGCATCAATCAAACTGCAAAATATATGCAAATAATAACTTTTTCAGTGTACCGTTGGTTTTAAAACTAAAAGCCCTAAGAATATCGTATGTTGGGGCTAGAAGAATTGACAGACTGATTGGTGCAGATAAGCCTCTAAAATCAATGCCCGAGGGGTTCTGACCTCAAACTGGTAAACGGTAGGTGCTGGGCTCAAACCCAATCGCGACCGTCGGCCTAACCGTTCGGAGTTTTCCGTAGTTTTCTTCGAACCTTGCGTAAATACGGGTTAGGTTCCCTTAGAAAGACCCCCACGGAGAGCACCCCACCCCTTAGGGCATATATCCCATAGCGTAGATAATTGGCCGACATACATACAAACAAACCTCTAAAATCAATAAAACAACTGAAGAATGAAGGAAGGGGTAGTAGTTCGATTCTTTCATCTTCGGATAATATAAATATCACCCAATAGATCAATAATACACCAGTTCATATAATCTCTTCATACTGTGGAAAGGAAACTGAAGGCCAATTAACACGTTTCAGTAAAAAGGGAAAAAAATGATTTCTATCAAGGGTCCACATTGTATCTCTGAGTATAATAAGCATATGGTTGGGGTCGACCTTATGGACTCTCTCGTAGCCGTCTATCGTAATGATGTCAGAAATAAGAAGTGGTACATGCGTATTTTTTATCACTTTATAAAAGTCACCATTGTTAATGCTTGGATTCTAAGGAAATCAGAAAACACCAAAAGGATAGACCTGCTGGAATTGAAAAGTTCAGTTGCAACGGGTTTGATATATAAGGCTACAGCTGCGCTAAATAAAAATAAAAGAAAAAGACCCTCTGCAAGAGAACCAGCAATAAAACGTAGGAATACACACGATGTGCCCTGAACTTTGCGTTTAGATGGGGGAAAGCATTATCGCAATAAAACGCAAGCAAAGTTTGCCGATTGCTGTAGAGATAAAAATTGCAAAAGAAAAACACAATATATTTGTGGAACATGCGCTGTACCAGTATGTCCAGAATATATGGAATAATTTCATATCGAATAAATCATATAAAACATATGCAAATATTGAACATTGAATCATATTGTCTCCATGTTTGAGGACAGTACGAATGTACCCCTTGATGCACAATGTCCTCAAATGAGGACATATGAATATACTAATAAATAGCGCATAAACATTTCTAATTAAGCTATTTTCATGATAAACTGTTCTCATTTATCACAAAAAATGATTGTTTGATTTTTTCTACTGTGTAGAAAATAATTCATGCATGAGAGGGTTAAATATTCACTAAAAACAAAAAAGTTCCGGAGCTGAGGTATGGCGTAAATTAAGCTCTGGTTCCTGGCTAAAACATCAAAAACGAAAGTTTAATTAGATATCATTCAACGATTGGAATGAAAAGGAATTTTATATTTATTCCAAGGAAAATGTACGATTTTCGTTTAAAATAAAAAGTTTCTGTTCAGACTGAAATTTCACATAAAATAATCTGTTTATACATGTATATGGAGTCTTTTTTACAGTAAGTCGCATTATAATAATCGTGCATGTGTGACCACATGCATGAATCGTATAACCTTTTATTTATTTATTTATTTATTTAGTAGGGGGGGGGGGGGAGAAGAGTCAGTTAAAAAAGACAAGCGCCTTGTTTATCGAAAGGAAATGAAGCAAAATTGTACAGACAATTAGATTAGGCGACGATTGCACAAACCACCGCCTCAACGAAATCACAACTGAAATTTTAGGATTAATTAAAACTCGATCAGAACATTAAGAAATAACTGATCTACCAAGTCATTTCTTGGAAGAAATCACCTGCAGACTCAATTTTAGTGGTT
Source organism: Maratus speculifer (assembly GCA_964019185.1). NCBI lineage: Eukaryota > Metazoa > Arthropoda > Arachnida > Araneae > Salticidae > Maratus > Maratus speculifer. The sequence continues at coordinate 144,370,609 of OZ025292.1, read as the reverse complement.
ATTCGTAGGATTATCATTGTGTTTTCCTGCAACCAAAGATGTGAAAACATGGAGGATTGAGGGCAGGAAAATACAATGAGAAACCACCAATCAACCACTAAAATTGGGTCTGCAGATAGTTTTCGCCACGATATGGCTTATAGTCCAGTCGAACGCAAGAAAAAAAAAACATTATTTTATGGAATAGTAGGAATAGGGGAATCTAATGATCAATCTCTCTTCCAGAAATGAAGTGGTGCATAAACCAAAAAATAATACTACTAGTGGCTCACTCGTAGGTTTATCAATGTGTTTTCCTGCTCCCAGTTTTTCATGTTTTCATACCTTTGATTGTACGGCAAACACAATATTAAACCTATGAGGCAACCACTAAAAGTAATAATTTTTGGCTTATTGGCTTATGCACCACTTCACTTCGGTGAGACATGGATCATTAGATTCCCCTATTACTACTCTTTCATTAAAAAAAAAAAAAAAAAAAAAAAAAAAAAAGAGATTTTTTTATTTTTTTACTATCTTAATTTCGTGGTAAAATTACCCTTCTTTGCTCCTTGTAGATTGAATTTCGAATTTATTGAAGATGAAGAAGCGAATTGCTATAAACTAGAACTTTCGGTTTATAAGTAAGTTTATGCATGTTCGTGTTTTATTTAAAAAAATTTTTTTCGATTAAACTTTTGTTTAACATTTGGAAATACAGTGCTGGTAAAAGTTTAAGACCACATGATAATTTTATTGTTTAGAATAAAATTCCAAAAAAAGCTGTATGTATTTTGAATTTAGGCACTAATGTATGATATAATATGCAAATTTATTTCAATTGTAAAAGTTTTTTTTTTTTTTTTTCTACAGGTTTTAAAATCTTGTAATATTAACAAATGGAAATAAGTTTAGGACCAGTATCGTTTAAATCTAGCAGAATGAGATGATGTCATGACTGTAGTATTTTATGGGACTCATGTGTGATGATGTTTATAGTTTAGTAGTTGCTAGATTTTAAGTTTTGGAATGTGTAATTGCTGCTTTGAGTTTGATTCGTGGAAAATCATTGACTGAAGAATAAAAGGATAAAATAAAGGCTTTTTCGGATTGTGGGCTGACTGAGAGGCAATTTGCCTAAAAAATAAAGAAATTTAAAATTGTTTTTAAAAAATGTCTTTATGATCCAATGAATTGTGTTAGAATATATAAGATTTGGGATGCTATGCTTATTAATAGTCTAGAAACGGGTCTCAACGGAACTCCAATTTGTGCCTTCCAAACCTGCAGGAATCCCATCCGGAAAAAAAGTCCGGATTAAATATTACTTTTGACCCCCAATTATTATTTGTTAACGCCCAGTTTAAAATTAATTTAAAATTTCAGGATGGCAATAAAAGATTTGTATATGGAAAACATTTTGGGTGACATTTTGTCTTTAACAATGAGCAATTGAAAGCATAAATTGGAGTTAATCCACGTACCAAAGTCCGAAGCTTACTAAAGAACTTGGAGAATGCTCTAAATTGGTTTCAAACCATCTAAAATAAATTGGTTGGGAAATACAATAACAGAAGTCAAAACTATTTTTTACAATTTCTAATACTTTCAAAAAAGTGCTAATCAATCACAAATAAATTTGTTACAAAACTTTAACTTCTTTAAAGATGATCGGATGTCGGAAGCAACTGTTAGAACGAATCAGTACCAAAAATGGCGAGACATGAAACATAGAAAGCCAAAAGAATTATGTCTCTTTTACACAATTGTAACAAAACTATTTTTTCCAGCATGAACTACAATATTTGATGCGTATGCTTCTTACATCAATAGTTTCTGAAGTTGAAATTTCAAGATTTTTATCTTAAAGATTAAAACCTTATTTCAAAAACTCACATTGGAAATTAACGGCACACTCGATTGATACTTATGTGAAATATAACTGCCCAATATCTATTACAGCTCAAGTTCTTAATTCAATGGCAAGAAAGTAAGCACAGAAATTGCTATTTTAAACCTAACCATTTAAGCCTAACTTATTGTAGGCAAATGTTATATAATATGAAACTTGATTTAAATAAATTTAACTTTTCATTGTGCGCTCAGTTTTTTACATCATTCTGTTTGTAAAATATTTTTCACTAGTAAATATTAATATAACTTCAATGCAGTATTAGCTGCAGTTATAAAGAGCAATCTTACTTTTTTTAATTAAGAAATTAATTTCTTAAATAAAAATTGAATTATCCTTAAATTGAGGATATACATAAATTTTTAAAGTTGTTCGAAATAATTAGATTATGCATACATAGTCAATACTGTGAAGACATGATAGCAAGGGACTGGAAAATAATTCCATTTTAGATAGGCTTCCGTTTATAGAAGAGCAATTAATTATGCTTCTAAGGGGACGCATCATACTGCACGGGGGGAGTGTCGATAGAGGAGTGCCGGACTGTCAGGCGAGCTGCAAAGTAGCTGTCACCTTTGGATTAAACCGGATTAGCGCATTGGCGTGAATTTGTAAGGAGTATGTAAGGGGCATCCATTTTGTAGCCTGGTGGAATTATAGAATTTTAACCAGTTCTTCAAGAAAACAAAATGTGACTGTAGTGAAAAGACTGTAGTGACTGTTTGAAAAGTTTCTAGGAATACAATTTAACAGACATATTGAAAAAATGGGATATATGCTACTTCAGTCAAGCGAAAAGAATTGGATACTGTGATAGTGAAAAGGGGGTATTTGCCGAAGACTAAATTAAATAAATATCCAACAATTGGCTATTTCCATATTTCATTGTAAAAAATTCTTAATGTCGAAAAAATTCTTGACAGCTTAAGTTGCAATGCTTCCAATACTATAATATCTTTCACTTTGATTACAGAAAAATACCCTAATTTTCTCCTACTGAATGAACGTCACTATCTTTTAGAATCAACATGATGCGCAAACCCTTACGAAAATAATAGTGAAAAATAAACTTATGGTGAGAAACTATTATCTCAAAAATCTATGAGATATTACAGGAATAAAAGTTAATAAGTTTCAATGAAAAATTATGGCAGTTACTGAAAAAGCTTAGCTGCCTTATAAGCTAAAAATATATGTTTTTTTAAATAGTGTGTTTTAACTTTTGGACTGTCCCTGTAAATAAAGTAATCATGCTAGAAAGAAACTTCATTTTCAAAAGGAATCGTTCTAGGTTAGACATAAGTAATTTCCTAAAATTTCATGGCAATCCGAGTATATTTACTGGAGTTAGAGCGCGGACAGACGGCCAGACAAACCGAAAGCATAAACATTTTAAACTTTGAAGGAAAGTTTTAAAAACCAACCAGGCATCAAAATGGCTGTTGAAATAGGTCCTCTCTAGGCAAACCTTCTATTTAAAAGAACGATTAATCTTTCTTCCTCTAATCCTCTTCCTGCGTGGTGGGGGAAATCTGATGAATGGTTTTCTTATTGTTTAAGAACAAACCCGTGCCCAGCGTTGCTGAATCATCCTCTTCCTGCGTGGTAGGGGAAATCTGATGAATGGTTTTCTTATTGTTTAAGAACAAACCCGTGCCCAGCGTTGCTGAATCGCTTCTAAGATACATTACCTCAATAAGATCTATTGTTCGTTTCGCTGGAATCTTGAAACCTTTAATAGTACATATATTTAAATAAGTCAGTAATATTATATTGTACAGGTTTCTTATAAAATATACGCAGTTCATAATATAAAAAAAATAGCACTTTTGAAAGCATCCAAACAGTTTATCTGCAACATTTTCACGAAGCTGTAATTCCCTTCTTATTATATCAAAGGCTTTTGCCATTTATTCTTTTCAATTCAAATAACTAAATAAATAAATAATTTCATTTTCATACAATCCTTGGAAATAAATTCGTATATTCATCCCGACAGCAACCTCTCCGTTTGAATATTGTAAACGAAAGAATTGGAATGAACTTCGTTTTATAGAATATATTTTTCGTAATATGGAGATTAATTTACATGTTGACTATGTTCAAAGTCAAGGTTCAACAGAAAATTTCGTTAAAGAGAAGTTCCACTGTATTTCATACATTATTTGCAAAATATAAAACGCTTTTGTCAATTGCAGCATAGCAACGTCACTGGTAAGTTGATCCCCCCAAAATATAATCAGCAACAACTTATACCAACTTCTAACTGAATCTGAAGTTTGATGCATATGCCGTGCACTACTTTCTGAGATAAAACTATTACGGAAATCTAAAAAAATTTTACATAGCTGCTCCACCTGTTGAACGATATACACCAAAAACTAATCTGCACTCATTTGTATCAGAGACTACTTGAATCTGAAATTTTATGAAAATCCATGCATTAGCTCTTGAGATACCAGCTATTACGAAATCGGGAAAAATGCGGCATAGCAGCGCAGGGCCACCTGTAGAGCAATTTGCACCAAAAACTAAACAGCACTAATATATATCAAGGACTGACTGAATCTGAAGTTTGATGCAGTATAGCAGCGCCACCTGTTGAGCGATTAACACCAAAAAGTAATTAGCATCAGATTGTATCAAGTACTAACTGAATCCGAAGTTTTCTAAAAATCCGTGCATTAATTCTTGAAATAGATTTATAATGGAAATCATAAACAACACAGCATATCAGCGCCTTCTGTTGAGCTATAGACACCAAAAATTAATCAGCTTCAGTTTATATTAAGGTCAAATTGAATTTAAAGTTTTGTGAAATTTCTGTGCATTAGTTCTTGAGATAGAGAGCCCGCAAAATTTCTGTTACATACAGACTCACAGAATGACAGATTGACAGACAGACTCACAGACAAACATTTTCTAAAGCCGATCAAATCGTGTTCAGGATAGAGGTCTGCACGGGCCGGAATTTCCAGGCCCAGCCCGGCCCGTAGGAAAAAATTTTCGGCCCGACCCGGCCCGTTGTAAAACTCAAAAGTTCGGCCCGGCCCGTTTAAATTTTTATATTTTAGGCCCGGCCCGTACAGAAATCAGTGAAAACAGGCCCCTGTTTTGGCCCGTTACAATTTCTACGATTTCTAAAAAATTCAGATTTTTTCATATAATTGAGATTTTTTTAAAGAATACTGCATACATATCTATGGAATGATTTTACAGTATATTTTACAGGAAATACACATTAGCAACATTAGTGATTACTAAGATTCTTAGGCTTTCAACAATCAAATTTATCAAAAAATTAATACGGCTTAGAATAAAAGAAAAAAGAAAGAAAGTTAAAAACATCGTAACTTTTGAAGCTGTTTAATAAAAGAAGATTTATAAAAATATTTCTATATCATTTTATTACAGATTTTAAATCCAAATTCATTCGTTAACTCAAATATGCGCCTTTCTGATTCATTTCTAAATTCATTTTTTTCTCAGAAACGCACAGCAGGTATCTTTATTCAGAAACTATATAATCAAGTGGCATTATACGTTTTTTGATACAAGCAATTTAAGAATACTGAAAGGAAATAAATTATTGTTATAGTTAGCATTTTCAATAGAATTTCCGGAAGCGATAGCATGGGAAGGGAGAAAAACCTGCAACCATTTGAGAAACTATTGTATCTGAACAAATTTATGCAAGTATTTTATTCATCAAAAATGAAAAATGCTATTTGATTCCAAATGCCTTCAATAGTGAGGATTATCACTTTTATATTTTTACAATTAAAAATTAATCTGAAAATGTGTCAAACTTTCGCGTTATTGAGAAATTAATTTAAAAACCATCAAGAAGTATATATCCAAAAATTAATCTAACATAAGTTCTTTATCGCTGTTAATAATTTTACAAATCATGTTGTCTGCCCTACAGATCTTGAGAACAATTAAGTCTTGCTCCGGTCCGGAAAGTTTATATGTAGAAAAATAATGCAAGCTTGATGTCGGCCCGGTATGAGTCAGCTAAGAAAATATTAAAACGGGTTACACGCAATTTAACTGTCCGATGCCGATCTCACACTGTACAAGTTACATTTTTATATTGACGCTGTCAAACTAGTATGGCTCGTGACGCACATTTATATTTATTCCCGTTAAAACCATTTGTGTTGAAAATAGATCATATTTTATCGTTTCTGCGTAAGTCTTCAGAACGGGCCGGCAGGCCCGAAAATTTTTTTATCGGCCCGGCCCGTATGAGCCGTTCAATTTTTTTTGTCGGCCCGGCCCGTTAAGAAAACTGTTCTGATTCTGCCGGCCCGGCCCGGCCCGTTAGAAAATTGAAACGATTCCGCCGGCCGGGTACGGGCCACGGGCCAAGCCCGGGCCCGTGCAGACCTTTAGTTCAGGATCCTCTAAAACGTACAAATCCATACAAAACTAGAAGTGGAAATTTTTCACGAATCCAATACCTTCTTCTTGTAAAGATAGAAGAAAGTAAAAATGAAAATTATTCTGGTAGATCATACTGGGGAACTGTAAGAATGTAGATTACACAGAATAATATATTTTAAATCCTAAAAAAAATTGAATGCGTCTTTCTTTTATTTATTTGTCCATTCATCTATTTTTTTTTTCATTCGTAGATACCTGAGTACTTCTCTATTGGAAGCAGATGTCCAGCCAAATTATGTTCGAGTTATTGTGAAAGGAAAAATATTTCAACTTCATTTACCTAAAGAAGTGAAACCAGATTCAAGCACATCTTTGCGATCAGAAACTACGGGGCATTTGCTGATCACGATGCCTAAGGTGAATGCATTTAGACCGTTATAAATTAGAACAATACAATTAGAACAACAATACAATTAGAAAAACATAACTTAATAAATAGATTTAAAAAAAATTTCTCAACATTACGGAAATATTACTTAAGCTTCACATTATAATGGGGGGGGGGTGTCAGGTTTTCTTTCCATGATCTGAGTGTTTTTATCGGGACTGATGCGATGCGACATTTTTGGGAGATTGAAAACAATATCTGTGCTATTTGACCCTTAAAGCATTGACGGTATTTTTAAATACCATTGAAGAACATTTAATATGAGATTTATTAACCATTTGAAAAATGGTTGTTGTTTTCGGGAGAATGGACCCGATGATGTTACCACTTTTGAATGATGTTACCACTTTTGAATGATGTTACCACTTTTGAATTTAAATTAAATTCTTTATTTTTAGAAGAATTTTTATTTGAATTTAAATTAAATTCTTTACTTTTAGAAGAATTTTTATTTGAATAGTAAATTAAAATGGTTAAAATCATTGTAATAAAGGAGAAAACTAACAAATTTAAAAATGGGTAGACGGAAATTAACAGATACGGAAAAAGCCGAAGCCAAAGAAATGAATGAACGTGAATATCGCATTCAATGATATTAAACACAGTCAACATGTATAAGTTGCTTATTAGTTTGGCGATTCGTATCATTTGGCGAAATTGGTCGACGGGATAACTGAGTAATACTGTATTTGGTTTGGCGCAAAAACGTCTTTCAATGCAGAAAATGATAAAATCAAAAGATTATTGAGCCGCTGAAAACCAATTACGTGTTGAAAGGCGATCACGAAAAAGGAAGCAATTTAATGCCGAACCGATTAATTGTAAAACATCATGTCGCCAGGGCGACCAATCCACTAGCCATGGCGTTTTACTATCGGTCGGTTCTAACCAGGAAAATTTGAGTGCCAATAGTGATTCTAACAAGCCGGAAAATGTTATAGCTATTACTCTTGATTTTCCACCACCTAAAAAGAAAACTAAAAAGCAATCGGCTTGGGAAAAACTGGGAAAAAACTTTTTTGATTCGATGTCTGATGGACCCATTCACAGATGCATGTGCTGCGATCGATTTTGGTTTAAAACCTCCATCACCAAAATTCTGCTCTGTAAAGTCAAACAATATATGCCAAAGTCTTACAAGTATAACAGTATATGCCAAAGCTGTATTTTAATAATGATTACTTTTGCACCAACAATGTTAAATAGTTTGAAATGTTTCTTTCGTCGCCAACTTTTATGCTTGGCGACAATAGAGTGATATAACTTAAACGAACCGTACCTTCAAATTGCAGCATGTATAAAGTCATTTATAGCAGTGGCACGGATAATACACAATAAAACAACTGGTATTTAGCTTAAAATGATAGATGAATGTATCGAGTGAAACATTTTTCAAATGGTTGGGGTAATTTCTTAAATTACAATTATTTTACATTTGTCTGTTAATGAGAAAAAAAGCAGTTCTAAATATCTAGAATCTAAATTGTGGTTCTAGAAAAATAGTTCTATGTTATCCTAATAAATTCTAGTTACCTTTATCAGAGAGTTCTAGAGTCTCCTACTAGAATCCAAGAGCGTTTTCCTATATTCTATATGCTTTAGAAAAAAATAGTTCCATGTTACCCTAATAAAATCTGCTTTCCTTTATTAGAGAGTTTTAGAGTCTCCTACTAGAATTCAAGAGTGTTTTCCTATATTCTATAAGCTCTAGAAAAAATAGTTCCATGTTACCCTTATAAATTCTACTTTCCTTTATTAGAGAGTTTTAGAGTATCCTACTAGAATTCAAGAGTGTTTTCCTATATTCTATAAGCTCTAGAAAAAAATAGTTCCATGTTACCCTAATAAATCCTACTTTCCTTTATTAGAGTATCCTACTAGAATTCAAGAGTGTTTTCCTATTTTCTCGTGGTCAAACTTACTTAAAAATTTCTACAAATCGATGCGAACACAAGAGGTTAGTTTCAGTAACTATAATTTTAGTTTATGAAACCATTTCAGAAATCAAGCAATAATTTCTCTCGCTACTGAAACGATTCAGTATCGTTTCGTCACCTAAAAAACAAGAGACTAGAAATTCAAGATTATTTCGTCTATTCAGCTAAGTTGTTTATCCTATTCGCATAATTGGAAAACTATATTTCTGATTTAGGGATTCAGAAAGTGACTAACTACATTTATATACTTTTTTTTTCTCAGTGAAAGTTTATTTTTCTTTCTTCGCAATTCTCTGTTCGATCAAATTTAAGGTAGCGTAGAGAAACAGTCAAAGCTAAATATTTCCAAAAAGTGGTAATTTTCTTAAACGTTTCAATAGGTATAGTTTTTTTTTACTTGTTAAAAAAAAATATTTTTAACTGCAAAAGCCTTCCCAATTACAGATAAGAACATGATTACATTGCAATACATTGCTTTTATAAGAGTCGTGATATTTCCATAAGAGTATTTCTAGTTAACTAATCTGAATACTTTTGTAAATATTTTGCAAAAAAATGTTGTAAATCCCGGCGTATTTAATCAGTTTTAATGATAAAAATATTTAAATTTAACATTATTATTGTTTGAAAATTCCTGTATGTCTTCAGATATTAAAGAAGATAATTATTGAGATGAAACAATTTCTTGATAAATAATTCCGTAGATAAAGAGTCAAAAGCAAAAGATTTGTTTTTCATTACAAAATCATATCACTTACTTTATATGTTCTATACTTATAAGTTATTTCTTTACGAAATTAAATGTTTCTTTGCCAATGCAATATTATCTTGTACTTAAATTCATACTGTTTAAAGTAATTTTACAGTTGGTTCTGAAGCAGTATTATTCAAATTTTTTTTTTTAGGTTGAAGATGTCTTGAAACCCAACATTACTTCTAAAAAGGATGAAGGAAATCTGAAGAATGATGATAAAAACGAAGTTAAAAGGGAAAAGTAGGTATTTAATTTTGAAACGGTAGAGCAATGGTGTTTATATTCAAAGCTGTGAACCTCTCCACTCCTTTTTTAGATGCTTTCGTAATTATGTAAATACATAGCGCCTATGTAGTCGTCGTTCATCCATCTGCCTGCCCGCATATGACAGAGCAAAAACTACTCAATTGAATCGTTCGAAATTTAAAATACAAGGTGGTCATAAAAAAAACTTTGCCAGTATATGGAGCTCTAGCGGCCAGTCCGTTCAACCGATCGAGGTGAAATTTCAGATATAGCTATTCAGAGGTATGAGCTCGAAATTGTGTGAACGGCAACAAAATGGCGCTCACGGTTATGGTTATAGTTACAGAAACTCGAAATTTTCCAATGGCAACACCCATTTTTTTTCATCTCAAAATGCTCAGCGCATTCGAAAACCCTAAAGAGCGTTAGAACCGTACGTGTATAGCAAGAAACGGACACGTTATGCACGCACAAAAAACTGTTCTGCGAATAACCCCCCCCCCCCCCCACACACACACACACACACGTAAAAAACACGATTGGGGCGCAAGGAGTAAATTTGCATATGACACAGAGTCAGTACACTAATCCCTGATTGCAACACGAATCGGAGAAAAGAAAATTTTTATTTTGATTACACATTTTCCACATGGGTGCCATCACAGGCAATTACCACCCTGTTCTATAAAAACCCGGCTATCAGAATCCCGCTTATTTGAAAATCGGCTTAACTGAAATATCTTAAAATTCCTTAAAGTCCTTTTTAAATGTGAAAAATTTTATTGTCAACATTATTTTTACCGATATTAAATGACAGCTTTCAATATTATTTGGATTTATGATACTATTTTATTTGTATGTTTTAGATCAAAACAATTCCGAATCATTTTTAATACATTGAAGTGTTATTTTAATACTTATAAGCTTTAAAGATTTGAAGCGAAATAAGTAAAAATCAAACCTTTAGAAAATGTAATACTTGTAAAAATAGCGTTAAAAAGCATGTTCTTTATGAAATAAATAAACAGTCAGCTTATTTTTTATAGACTTTAGGATCGGTATTATTTCATTACAATTGCAATTTTTTTAAACCGTTGCACGTATTATTTCATTAATTACTTATAAATTTTACCATTTTTATTTGCTTTTTGTGACCCTGTGTTGTATGCGCATTCCTCTCCTCGGCGCAGAAAATTCTCTCTTCGCATATTAAGCGAACTCCTGTTACGTCACTATCAGCTTTAACCTTCGATTTTAACCAGTAAGTTATCGCCTTGCTGTTGAAGCGACTAGTAATTTTAGTTTGTCAGTCAGGGTGCTTTGAATATGTTACCAGAACATTTTTTATAACAACGATGCTCTAAATTACAATCGCGCGTTTCATCAAACAAGTTTTCACCATAAGCTTCCCGCCTATTCAAAAATTCCTATAAAACCCCGACTATACCGAAATTCCTAATGACCCCGGGTAACCGAAAATGCTTTAGTCCCTTGCCTTTCGTATAACTTGTTTTACTGTATATAATTCTTGCATAATTTTGTCGAGTCATTTCAAATTTTATGAAAATCGGATGCACAGTTTAATGAGAGAGGCAATCAAAAGTATTCCGTTACATTACATGTGGCTAAAGGGGAAAAATAATTTCATATCCGTTTTAATAATTTACAATCTTTCTAGCATAATACAATTGATATGCATCTATGAAGCATATACTACACTGTAAAAAAAAATTCAAGAGGTTACTAAAAATTTCTTAGTAAATTTGTATTCCACAGAATTTTTTAGTAACCATTACAAACTTTTTTTTTGCAAGTGAAACAAGCATTTCTTTTGTAAACTGAACAAAAGAATTTTTTGTATAGCTAACTTAAAAATTTTTAGTATGAGCCACAAAGCAAATTTTAGTAATAGCTCCAAAATTACTTTTAATAACCATTACGTGCAACCGAAGCGGAGGAGCTTCCTTCGAGCTGCATCCAGACTTCTGAAGCGGAAGATTTTCGGCAAAACCGCAATAGATGGCAGCACCAAACATTCTTAACTGCTCCGACAGGATTTTCATAATCCCTTTATTAACGAGACACTACAGACATTCGGGGTGTATTTGGCAGTGGCAAGTTTCGAACCCGGGACCTTTCAGCCTGGAGTCCGTTACTATAACCACTATGCTATCAAGGCCACACCAACTGAGTTTTAGTAAGAGCTATTAAAAATATAAAACTATTAACTCTATTCGTTGCTAACTTTTTTCTAGTAATTCTTACAGATTTTCTAGTAACCGACTAAGATTACTAAAAATTTTTTAGTAATTATAAGGATCACTAAAGTTCTTTTAGTAGATGAACCTTTTTTTTTTTACAGTGTAAAATATGCATTCTGTAAAATCTGTGTAGTAAAGAATATTTCTTATTAATTTACAAGACCACACAAAACTATTCCATTACATAATTGTATAGGAATAAACGTTGTTTGAGTCGCGTTTTATTTACATTAAACTGCATTTCTCATTTTGCGAAATTGGTATACGTTTCTGAGATTTACTTCAAGTTACTTCTTGTATAATAGAAAACAGGCAGTATTTACAGGAGCACACAAACGTATTCCGTTAGTTAATGGTATAGGGGGAAACATTGTATAGGGCGCGTTTTAATTATATTAAACTATTTCTCATTTTATGAAATTGATATACGTTGCTCAGGTTTATTACAAGTTGCTTCCTGTATAATAGAAAACAGGCAATATTTATATAGGGGCACACAAAAGATTTCGGATATTATACTGTTTCCGAAGTAAGGTCATTATACCCAGATCTGAATATTTTTAAAACTTCGTTATAATACGAACGCACCTCATTTGCTACGCTTGACATGCAGTTTCCGACTTGTTTATCTTTATGATACAGAAATTGATTAAAATTTTATCTCAAGAAATATTTTTGTGATTAATAGTAATATTATATTGATCAAGTATATGCCAGTAAAAGATTGTTAAATCGCTATGCTTAGTTTTTATCCTATAAAAATAATGTAACTGAATTATTTTTACCGATAAAATTATATAGCTTTTAAAACAATTCTTTGGTTATAAAAACTTTAAAAAAACTATACTTTTTTAATCACTTATCATGCATTTTTCTATAAAACTACCATTTTTCTCATTTTTATATGCAATAGTTTTAGCAGGGTAAGCTTCAAAATTTTAAATAGTCTCATTAAATTAAACTGCAGCAGCAGCTTAAACTTTAGAAAGAGTCTTTTTTTTTTCTTTATCTATACCTACCTACATATATTCTATATCTATCCTTTTACTTACCCATCATACGTAGTATAGGGTAAGTCTTGCAATCGTTTTGAAAATTGAAAAAAAATTTTTGACGGATTTACACGTTTTAGATAGTGGAGATTCCGAAAAACATATTTTTAGAAAAAAAAATTGCCGTCCGTCCGTCTGTCTGTAAACGCTCTATCTCCCGAACGAATTGAGATAGAGACTTGAAATTTTGTATGTAGTTAGTATGTAAGAATGGTACGAACCCTATTTAATATCAGCAACCTCGATAATCCGGAACTATTTTTTTCGGACTCTCGAAAAATTCGTTCTGATGAAAGGTATATAAAAATTTTCGAATATTTTTGTTCTAAGGAATGGACGTAAAAGGCAATAAAATAACACACATTTTGCATATAGAACGAAGTCAATCGGATCATTAGTTGCCGAGATATTTGTAATCCTGTTTTCCACATTCTTCGATTTTTCATGACCCTGTATTTCATTCAAATTTCAATTCAGAGGTATATTTTAATTGGAAATGAGACGCTTAATCCGATGCAGTTAATTGTTAGTTAATAGAGTTATTATTTTTGGAGTTATAAGGATGTTTCTTTTACGCAGTTCGGTACTACTTGAGTAGTTTGGCGTTTTATATAATTTGTCGATATCGGTAATTAGCAGTTCTTTAATAGAGCATTACTATGTATATTAACAATATTTAAATTTTGTTTATGAATTGCAATGCATTGTATAAATAGTTTTCATATGTTTTATTTTCATATACATATCCATGATGGGTAAGTATTACGGTGGCCCCCAACGACTAGTTTACTTACCCATCATACGTAGTATAGGGTAAGTCTTGCAATCGTTTTGAAAATCGAAAATTTTTTTTGACGGATTTACACGTTTTGGACACTGGAGATTCCGAAAAACATATTTTAAGAAAAAAAAAATTTGCCGTCCGTCCGTCTGTGTGTCTGTCTGTCTGTCTGTAACCGCTCTATCTCCCGAACAAATTGAGATAGAGACTTGAAATTTTGTATGTGCTTAGTATGTAAGAATGGGACGAAGCCTATTTAATATCAGTAACCTCGATTATCCGGAACTATTTTTTCCGGACTCTCGAAAAATTCGTTCTGATGAAAGGTATATAAAAATTTTCGAATTTTTTTATTTTAAGAAGTGGACGTAAAAGACAATAAAATAACACAAATTTTGCGCATAAAACAAAGTCGATCGGATTATTAGTTGCCGAGATATTTGTAATCCTGTTTTCCACATTCTTTGATTTTTCATGACCCTATATTTCATTCAAATTTCAATTCAAAGATATCTTTCAATTGGAAATGAGACACTTAATTCGATGCAAGAAACCATTAGTGAATATGATTAATATTTTTGGAGTTATAAGGATGTTTCTTTTATGCAATTCAGTGCTACTTGAATTGTTTGGCGTTTCATACGATTGGTTCATGAGAAATACATTAATAGAGCATAATTATATGTTAAAAATACTTAATTATACGTTTATATTTTGTTTTGGAATTGTAATGCATTTTATAAATTGTTTACATATGTTATGTTTTCATATATTATGTTATGCATATCCATGATGGGTAAGTGTTACGGTGGCCTCCAACGACTAGTTTCTTTCTTTTTAGGGTTTCGTTCATCTGACGACACCCTTTTCTTCTCTGTCCTCTGTTTGTCTGTCACAGAGTCGGTATATAAAAACTATACAAGAGTACACAAAAACTACACTATGTTCAAATTTTGTGTACTTACCACTGAATACATCTTGTAACACAACAAATCTTAAAAGTTTGAAAAAGACTATTATTTTAATTAAAATATTTATTTTAATATCATCCGTTCATTTTTTTTGTTGTTGTTTTCTCTTCTAATTGTTGCCAAAGTTTAAATAGATACAGTGCTCAGCAAAAGTTTAGACGATGACGAAAAGTTTAGACAATGACGCTTCTATATTCAAAAGTATGTACCGAATATTTGTAATTCATTTGTCATACATTACTTGTGACTTATCCTTCATTCACAAACAATAAATTGTGAATTTTACCTTTTACATAAAATATAATGACAAAAAAATGAAATTAACATTGTGGCAAAAGTATAGACAATTTGTATTTTTACATAAAAATAACTACAAATTAAAATCGAGTTGCACCCACATTGTTTTCAGTTTGTGCAAGAATGTGACTTTTAATCGAAGAAACTAAATGCTGCGTCACTTGGGGGTCTATTTTGTACCAAACATGTTCAACAGCAGCTCGAAGCTCATTAAAAGAAAAGTATAGCAAAAATTTGCATAAACATTACGACATATGATGTTACAAAGGTTTTCGATTGGGTCCGGATCAGAACTACTCGCCGGCCAGTTGAGATCAGTAGTATTTTCAGAGTTAAACAAAGTTCTTCTTTTGTATGCAACATGAATAGATGCTAAAATCCATACTTTAGATCAGCTAAAAGTTCCCCAAATGACTTAAAATTAATCTCCAACGTATGTACATAGTCTTGTGTTGCTTGGCAACCAATGAATAACTCCACAGATACTCGAGCATTAAAGCAAAGTGAGGACCAAATCATTAAAAAGTCACCTTCTTGTTGTCGACTCAAGAAACTCCCAGGCTCTTTACGCAAGTCGCGCCAATAGTATGCCACCCGTTTGGGCTATTCTAATTCCACTTTTTTTTCGTTACTGAATATCATAGCGCACCAATTGTGTCCATATGACGTATGTTTGGAAGTTCATTGCATTCTCGCCAATTTGTAGCGAGATTTTAAAGCTGATTTTTTTTTTTATCATTTTCATGTAAATTGTTACCTGCTTCTAATTCATCTACGAATCATGTTCGTCGATACAGAAGTCCTGACTTACTTTTAATGTGATTAGCAATCATTATTTGTGTAAATGTCAGTTTCTGGATCCTTTTGTCATCTCATTTTCTCGTCACACAAGGTCTTCCAGATTATGTTTTGTTTTGAAGGAGTCATCCTTAGACTATCCTTCATAGACAGACCACTTTTGACGATTCAATGCTGCTCTTTCCACTTCAGCTTTCCTACTTCAATTACCTCATCTAACTGAATATTTTTAGCTCGCGGCATCTTCACTAACTGATGCTATATCGAGGTATAATTAAATACTTCAGACATGTGACATCATAACTTGGAAATTTGCATTTTTTCCATGATCAGTAGGCTAAAAATCAAAAACTGTCTAAACTTTTGCAACCTGCAAATTTTACTTTTTTCAGTTAAATTAAATATTATCTTATATTATAACCATTATTTTTATCCTACATTGTTTAAAATATATTTGAAATTAAGTATGGCCATTTGTAAAACTCACGTATTTGTATTTTTTATTTAAAGGATAAAAAACACCAGTGTCTAAGCTTTTGCTGAGCACTGTATAAATGTTATTATGTATCTAATATAAATTAATGGATCAAATAAATCACGTGAAAACGTATATTTGTTTTTATTTTGGTAATTAATTTCAGAATTGTTTTAACTTAATACTCGATCTTGTTTTTTTTTTTTTTTTTTTTTTTTTTTTTTTTTTTTCCCTTCGAATTTTGGATCATTCAAGGCAACAGTTCAGCTGCTGTAAGTCTCAAAAGAAATCCCCCTCCAAACCAAATCCAGAATTTTATTTATTTATTTATTTATTTTTTTTTTTTTTTTTGCAACGGCAAACCAAGTAAGACGGAAATAAAAAGAGAATTTTTCTTTTTATTATTAGGATTTGATAATCGCAGTACATTTTTTTTTTTAATTATTGATTTTACAATTTTGGTACTTCATGTTATTTCATGTGCTGATTCATAAAATTTAAATTAAAAAATAAATAAATAAAACGACACCAATACTATCCAATTTATGAAAAAAAATAACTAGGACTTCCCTCAGAGGGATCAGTCTGAGCGATATTGCTGAGAATACACATTTAATAACTTGCGATAAGTAAAGAAAATGAGATGTTACCTTTAATTGGTCATTCACTGTGATAAAATATGATGAAAATAAGTATATTGAATCATAGAATTACAAAATCTTATATATAAAGTTTCATATACTATTTTTATAAAAGAAAAGCAAACCATGCATGGATATAAAATTGGAAATATGCAAAATGTTAAAAGTAATACAGAAAATAAAACACCAAATTTTCCAATATTGGAAATATAACTCTTTGAAATGATGTCATACGCATAAACAGAAGCTTCGCACCGATTTGAGAAACTGTAAATAACATAAACTATTATGTTTGAAGAGAATGGAGTGTATTTTATAAGGTGGGAAATCCGTCCGAATAGTTTATAATGTTGAATATCTGTTTGCCACGGATGGAATGAAGTTGTCGATAAGAGTTAAGCAATCCTTTTTTTAAAAATTGTCCTAAACGATCACTTACATCTTATAAGCTACTGTGATGCCAAATTTATAGTTTCTGACCCCAACAGTATCCTAGAAATTACAATATTCTCAATAAATTGGGTTTAAAACTTTTTCTAGAAAAAAAAAATGTTTAATTTGTGAAATTAAACTGTCGAATGTTTTAGAAATCGTTCATAACGAGAATATTATATCTTAAAAATTGCCACAAAAAAAAAAAAAAAAAAAAAAAAAAAAAAAAAAAAAAGATTTAAAATTTTTAGTCATATCAACATAAAAGAATTCTCAATTTTAGAACTTTTTTTACTCGTGCATTGATGGTGATTATTGTTTCTACGCAAAATATAGTATATTTTGCAGCAAAGGTGGTTACCAACATTTTTTGCCCACAATTTTTTTTAAATCGGCTAGGTACTCCCAATGATAACGAAAAACACACAAACGTTAATGCTTTATAGCATAGAAATACAGAATCAAAAGCTATTCATCTCCTATTACATACACATAAGACATAAATTATCTAATTAGTGCTAGCAGATGAATTTTTAAATATACACAGATCAATATAATGCTTCATTTTTCTTTTATTAGTATTTCTTAGTATTCATTTTTCATTAATTTGTATTATTCAGTAAAAAACTCACTTTCTTAAGCTCGAATTACGTTAAACTTTTTATAAAAGCGCCTAAGTCCATATAACAGCGAAGTATTGGGAAGAGTATTAAATACAAGGTAGTAAGACACTTAGTCAATCGCAGGTAATAAATCGCCAAATATTGTTCTTTTCGCCCTCTCTCGAAATGCATTTTTTCCGTACATTTAAAAAACACGATTTAGAGTCATCTTATTTAAAATTCAAATAAATAAATAAGAGGAAGCAATAATATCATAAGTCAAAACATTTTATTTCAGCATCAAGGAATTGTATCGTAGTTACACATGTGGAAAAAAGATGCTTTTGGCCAAAAAACGTAGTCTTCACTAAATTTGAATCCGATTAAAAATAGTACCGTGATTAATTAAAATGTAATAGGCAGAGCTGCCAAGTCTCCGGCATTTTGGATACCGGTATTTTAATACAGAAAATGTTTTATTAAACTGGAACATTCTGCGTATTTAAAAAATAACTTTTCCTATAACAAAATTCTGCTGTGCAATAAGCGGGGGCTTGGCATCTCTGTATAGGAATATTTCGTAATCTACTTTTTAACCTTAAAAAAAGCAACGACCATTTTTCGGGTACAAAAAGTATTGCTAATTGTTCCATTTTGCATACAAGGTACCGATTGTAATATTGATGCATCTATGATGATAAATTTCCAATAATTTTTCAAATCCCATTTTTTTCATTAAAAATATAAATCTTTTATTCATTTATTTTAAAATAAATGGTTTTTAACTAATTTCATAATACTTTTGAAATATCACTTTTCATTGGCCATTTTTTAAAGCATTTAGAAAATGGTTGTTGTTTTCAGTCAAATATAGACTTTGGTCTGTCCGCATTTTATTTTATTATTATTATTATTTATAAATAGTGGAGAAATACTCATATTTAATCCTTAACGTACATAATATATGACACTGTTATTACATAAGTCATCTTTTTATTATCATAAAAATTATGTTTTTACTGATTTTAATTAACTCAATAGGAAAAATTTTGTTCTTTGAGCAATAGATGTCCGTATTTCATTTATTTATTTATTTTAACAAAATTCTTTGTATTTAGAAGAATTTTTATTAAAATAGGAAATCCAAATGTCGCTGTTAATAAAGAAGAAAGTTACAAAAAAAAGTTACAAAACAAAAAGATGTATACTATCAAATATGTATAAACGACGAATCCGAAATAGACGTCGTATGAAATATCATCTTTTAAAGCAAAAAAAACAAGGTCTGACTATCGAGCCTACTGATTACGAAATGTGTATTACATGAAAAAAAAAAAAAAAAAAAAAAAAAAAAAAAACTGCAAATATCGATTTTTTTTTTCTTTTGTGCAGTTTTGGTTTTGAAAGGTGCGCTATGTTGCAAAAAGATATAAGGGACTATAACACACTTGGTAAACGTTCATGCTCAGTTTTACAAATAAATATGGCACATATATGCCCTATACAGACCAAGGTATCTAACTGGTGCCAAAATGGCGTTCAGTTGCCTAACATGCTGGTTATCATATAAATGTTATAATAAATTGTTTGTTCTAAAAATATTATCATTTATTGATTGTTATTTCTTTTTTTTAATAACAGAAAATGTTTCGTTTATTTCTTTTTAGGTGCGTTCGTAATTATGTAAATACGTAGCACCTATTGTTGTCGCTCAGTCCGTCCGTCTATCTGTCCGTCTGTCTGTCTGTCCGTCTGTCCGCATATAACAAAGCAAAAACTACCCAACCGAATCGTTTGAAATTTAAAATACATAATTATTACATAATTTTGTCGAGTCATTTCAAATTTTAAGAAAATCGGATGGATAGATCAATTACAGGGACTATCAAAAGGATTCCGTTACATTACGGTCAATGGGGAAAAAAAGTTTCAAATATATTTTGATCGTTTGAAATTTAAAATACATAATTATAACATAATTTTGTCGAGTCATTTCAAATTTTATGAAAATCGGATGGATAGATCAATTACAGGGACAATCAAAAGGATTCCGTTACATTACGGTCAATGGGGAAAAAAGTTTGAAATGCATTTTAATCGTTTGAAATTTAAAACATATAATTATTACGTAATTTTATCGAGTCATTTTAAATGTTACGAAAGTCGGATGCATAGATCATTTACAGGGACAATCAGGTATTCTTCCATTACATTACGGTCAATGGGAAAAAATATTCAAATGCATTTTTATGATGTTACACTAATTCGAACATAATAGAATTGGTATGAATCTATGAAATATATACTAAAACATGCATTCTGTACAATCTGTGATGCAAAGAATTTTTATTATTAAATTACAGGGCCACACAAAAGTATTCCACTACATAATGCTATACGGGGAAACATTGTTTGGGGCGTGTTTTAATTATATTAAACTACTTCAGATTTTATGAATAAGATATACGTTAATGATGTATAATAAAAATTATTCCCTGCATATTTACAGGAACACAAAGATTTCGACCACTATACTGTATCCAAAGTCCGCTCTACTATATCAGCAAGATCTGAATATTTTAAAACTTTGTTATAGTACGAACGCACCTGATTTGCTACGCTTCACGTGCAATTTCCAACTTGTTTTAGGTGCGTTCGTAATTATGTAAATACGTAGCACCTATAGTGATCGTTCAGTCCGTCCGTCTGTCCGCATATAACAACGCAAAAATTACCCAACCGAATCGTTTGAAATTAAAAATACATAATCATTACATAATTTTGTCGAGTCATTTCAAATTTTGTGAAAATCGGATGCATAGATCAATTACAAGGGCAATCAAAAGTATTCCATTACATTACGGTCAAAGGGGAAAAAAGCTTCAAATGCATTTTAATCTTTTGAAATTTAAAATACATAATTATTATGTAATTTTGACGAATTATTTAAAATATTTTGATAATCGGGTGCATAGATCAATTACAGGGGCAATCAAAAGTATTTAATTACATTATGGTCAATGGGGAAAAAGTTACAAATGTATTTTATACGTTTGAAATGTAAAATACATAATTATTACATAATTTTGCCGAGTTTTTTCAAATTTTATCAAAATCGGATGCATAGATCAATTACAGGGACAATCAAAAGTAATCCATTACATTACGGTCAATGGGGAAAAGTGTTTCAAATGCATTTTAATGGTGTTACACTCATTCGAACTTATTAAAATTTATATGCAACTATGAAGTACATATTATAATATACATTTTGCATAATTTAGGGTGCAAAGAACATTTGTTATTGATTTAAAAAGCCACACAAAAGTATTCTATTACATAATGGTACATTGGAACATTGTTTGATGAGCGTTTTAATTCTAATTCACTATTTACAATTTTATGATATTGATATATGAGAGTAATATTTTTAAAACTTCGTTATCGTACGAACGCACCTCATTTGCTACGCTTCACGTGCAATTTCCAACTTGTTTCATTTTGAAATACATAAATAACGTGTTATTATAGCATGCTATATGTATCTGGTAATCAAAACGACGTTTTCGCCTAGTTGGCATAAAAAATCTCGCCAAACCCGGTGCTTATACCTCTAGTATATTATCTCAAGTATTTTATTTATGTATACTATAATTGTTTTTATATACCACTTACTTCTTCTTGTATATAAAAATAGGTAAGTGGCTCCTTTATGCAGTATAAATTGTATAAATCTTTAAAAAAATAGCCCCCGATGCCCCTTTTTGGATCGAATTAAAAAAATCAACTTCTAATTCCAGTATTGCTCCCAGGTATGCATACATATTCCAAATTTCAAAGTTGTATGCCAACAGGAAATGGATGAAAAATGGGAAAAGTTGTCACATATGCACCAGGGTACATAATTGGCGTCAAAATGGCATTATTTTACCTGAGATGGTAACCCGGCTGTATTTATTTATTATTTGTTTATTTACTCATAAAAAGTTTATTTACTTTCATTTCCTTTTTTTATTATATAAGATATTTCTTTTTATAGTTATTAATTGTTATTATTATTTTATTTACTGTAAGTTCTTTTTGAAAATAGAAAATAATTTAAAAATGTGCATGTAAGCATTATTTGAAAACGGAGTTTTCGCCAAATGGGCTTTGAAAAAAAATGCGCCAAATCTGATGCGCTTGTGGTATCCGTGCCGAAAAATTAGTGACCAGAATTGACTTCCACACACAAACAAAATATAAGTTAAAAGAAAACATGCAATAAAAATAAATATAAGGGAAAATGATGTCATAAAAGAAACTTTTTATTTAAAAACCTAATTATTTCTAATTTTCACACGCGAAATATATAAAACATTCTTTTAGCGATCAAAAAATGCTATTAAGAGATTATCACAAAATCTCAAAATCAAAGTTTTTATGACATTTTTTTTAATATAAAAAAATAAGTTTTATTTTCCTGCATGATTAAATTTTAAAATGTTTTATTGCATTCAATATTTCTGAGTGCGTAAATGATTACTATTTACTCCATGTACTGATACGGTTATCTACGAAAATATCCAGCTGGTGAAAATCACGCACCAAATTTCTGTGACGTATGCAAATAAATTGTGCTTTTTTATCAGTTTTTTTAATATAACTTTTGAACTATTTGGAATTAATTTTTAAAAGTAGGTGCATTCACCAGATTACCTTCATAGGTACCTATTGGTACAAACGGAATCAAAATCCGACAAGTACTTTTTGAGATTTGCTTGACGAAAGAATTTTTTTGACTTTTAATATCGTTACGTACTCTGAGTATAAAGACTTCGCTTCGCTCAGACAATAATAACTTATAGAAGAGTCCCTTTTTCGCGCAGACAATTAACGGGAATTTATTAAAATTATGAAAAATAAATGATCGCTTTTACATTTTGACATAGTTTATAACGCATAACGGAAATTTTATAAATTTAAGATAATTTGAATTTTTTTTGGGGGGAAGAGCAATTTTTTATTTCTTCTTTAGTTAACCGTGTTTATTGCAATTTAAATGCGGTTTTTTTTTAATGTAAATATTATTTCTTAACATTAAATATTTCTAAAAGTGAAAAATTCGGGAAGAGGAGAGGGTCGGAGGAGGGGTTATTTTCTAAATTTTGTTAAGTTCAACATTCCTAAAGAATTAATCACTTTAAACTTTGGTATATCGTTTAAGACACATAATAAGAATAAGGATAAAGTTTTTTGAAAGAGATAGTAAACGAAACCCTCTGTGCGATGTATGATCACACTTACCCACTTGTTTTTAGAATTCTAGTTCTTGAAAAATACACCAACACTGTTAAGCATGATATTTAACAAGATATCTGGGAATATCTTTGCAGAGTTAAAAATATGTATATGGAATGGCTCTCCTCAGTTTTTCGAGCTCTTTATAGAACACCGTGCATTCAAATGAATTTAGTACCATAGGACATTTTATTGATTCATAAAGCTTGATGAAAGATCATGTTTTCCTCGGATTGACTTAATTTTTTAATAAATTTTATATAAAAAATTAAATACTATTTTCTAAATTATAACATTTTCTGTTGAAAGACTTAATTTAGTAAGTGGTATTGTATTTTTCTTTCAGTTCTACGACTCTGGAAGTTACGTCCAGTATTGTGAATTGCCTGGATCAAATTGTTTGTGAAAATAATGAGTATGGTGCTCTGGGAAAAACTGGTGTTTCAACCGAGAAGCCTCCAGAAGAGGATTCGGAATTCATAGATAATCCAGATGTTCCACCTCTAATATAAATTTTGTATTACTAATATGAAAATCTATTAGACTTTTTCTTTCAAAACTGGTGAAATAAAAGCAATTTAAGTTTCAAAGTATCTATATAGAAATTGATTTCATTTCAAAATATTTTAATCTTTATTACATACCCATCATATGTAGTATAGGGTAAATCTTGCAATCGTTTTGATTTTTTTTTTTTTGACGGTTTTTTTTACACGTTTTAGACACCGGACATTCCGAAAAACGCGTTTTTTAGAAAAAAAAAATAGCCGTCCGTCTGTCTGTATGTGTCTGTAAACGCTTTATCTTCCGAACAAATTGAGAAAGGACTTCAAATTTAGCGTGTACTTACAAGGAAGGTCTCCATACTGGGCATACTCAGATTTTTTTGAAAAAAATACTGATTAAACTACTCATGTATGTAATAAAGGATCAGTCATATTTAGCGGCGGAATTACAGAAGAACTCAGTAAAAAAATAAAATTCTTTAGAGTATTTGGCGCGAAAAGACGAAAGCGTCACGCGATTTGGCTAGCAGCATTTTCCCTCGCCAAAACCAAAAGATTTTAATGCACCTGAAAATTTCTTGTTAATTAAATTTTAGAGTACGTGTAAATAGAATTTAATAAATTTAAATTTGAACAATGAGAGAATTTGACATACAGATGTATTTTGTGTTACACATTTCTGTTGCTTTTGCAGCAGTTATTTAATGTTATCAATTTAAAAATAATTTCTTATATAAAAAATATTTTCATATTAAAAAGTATTTTTTCACATATTTAAGCGTATGACAAAATAAAATCCAGATGAAGAATGCTGCAGAAATGCATTTCAATATCGGAGAAGTTTTTGTTTCCATAGCAACAAAAGTGAATCGACAGAGTCAATTAGGTTGGAGTTAATTTTGAGATTGAAACAATTTTAATTAATTTAAATTTTGTTTTAATTAATAAAATTTTACAGTTAATTTTCATTCTAAATACATTATTACAAAAATATAGTTAAATCAATTTAAATCTGACAAAACTTACGTTATATAAATAAAATTTCTTTAAACAAGTTCAAGATGAAACATTACCTTAAAAAGAATTTGAGATTAAAAAAAGTATTTTTTGAAATTTTATTTTGTCGCCAACCGATGATAAATCGCCAAATAAAAGAAATGTTCATTATTTTTTTGCGAAAATTCTATCGGGGTTCCGCCAAAATTTTTTTTGCAAACATATATATCCACATGAGAAGAACATTCTGTAATTTTTTCAGAATTTTCTGAGTATGCCCGTGTGGAGACCTTCCTTGTTAGTATGTAACAATGGAAAGAAGCCTACTGAATGTCAGTAACCTCGATCATCCGGAACTATTTTTTTTTTCGGACTCCCAAAATATTCGTTCTGATGAAAGGTATATAAAAATTTTCGATTTTTTTTTTTTTTAAGGAGTGGATGTAAACGACAATAATATAACACAAATTTTGAAAAAAAAAAAAAAAAAAAAAAAAAAATCGGTCGGATTGTTAGTTGCCGAGATATCTGTAATCCAATTTTCCATACTCTTCGATTTTTCATTCAAATTTCAATTCAAAGATATATTTTAATTGGATATGAGACGCTTAATCCGACGCAGTAAACTGCTAGTTAACATGATAGTTATTTTTTGAGTTATAAGGATGTTTCTTCTACGCAATTCGATACTACTTGAGTAGTTTGGCGTTTTGTATAATTTGTCGAAGTTGGTTCATCAGTAATTCATTAATAGAGCATTACTATGTATTAAAAATATTTAAATATACGTTTTAATTTTGTTTTGGAATTGCGGTGCATTTTATAAATAGTTTACGCATGCTTTGTTTGCATATTTTATATTATGCATATCCATGATGGATAAGTGTTACGGTCGCTCCCAACGACTAGTTGCTGTATAAAATTATTTGAGTTGCTCAGCAAATTTTTTTTAAGGTGACAGTGGCTACTAAAAACCAAATCCCATCTACTTTTAATGGATTCGTTTGAAAATAGGCAGAAGTATTAATGGCACATTCAAATAGTTATATTCAAAATTTAGTGAAAAAATAATAAAAAGTTATCAAGTTATTCAATTTTAAAATTTTTAAAATGACGAATAATTGTCATATTTTAAAATATCCCATGCGCATTTCTTTTGCATAAAATACGACAGTATTTACTCATAAGATACTTTTTATATATTACAATGGAAGTTGAAATGAAATGTAAAAGTTCGCTGAATATATAAATAGAAAAAAAATATTTTGATAATTATGCTTCTTTTTACCAAAAAAATCTGTATTTTTTTTCATATTCATTTAAATTTCGACATTAACCCTTTCGGGTCTGGTGTACTATTAATAGTACATGATTTATAATGGAGTGTTATTTTGTTTTAAGAAATATTTTTGCTGTTATTTACATCTAGTAATGTTAATATATGTTTATCCATTTATTATATGACTTCATATATGTTTAGGCATTTAGTAATAATAATAACTAGTAAATCTGCAGATCAGGGGCCTCAACGTCAGCTTTCCACATCATTTTTTTAAACACACTTTGGGCAAAATTCAACTGGAAACTGTAATTTAAAATTTTCAAATTACGTAATTGTTTATAAGAATAAAATAAGAATAAGAAATTTTCAGCTATCAAATCCATTAAATTAAAATTTTAGTTATGTTACGAAATTCTGAAATTTTCATGATCTATTATTTTTGTTTTTTATTATAACATACTAAATCTCTTCAGGGGGGCTCCGCCCCCCTGAACCCTCCGTAGTCTCCTTAAATTTAAAATTTCAACTTTCTATTAATTCTGCTAATGGTTATCGTATATCTTGCGTTTTTTTATACATTTTGATTTATAAGGATAAGTAACAGTTTGACCAAGCATTTTTCATTAATCTCATACTTCTACATACCTGCCAACCACAAACACCTAAATCTGATGTATAAGGAACTTTTTAAAGTGTAAAATTAGTAATCTAGAGTTTTACAATTTTTTTTTTCCGAAAACAAAAGTTTCATTGCATTTTGCAGCAGTTATCGCAGAACAGACAGACAGAGGAACAGACTGACAGACGGAATAAACAATAAATTTCGAACAATTTCATGAACAATAAATTTCGAGTCACCAAAGTAAGCCTTCACTGAATTTTGGGTAATGACGTCATTATTCATGAGTTATTGATATCCATGTTTCTTGTATTTTTAACAACTACTATAAAATTATTATTTAACAAAAAGTACTATATCTATTTTTATTTTAATTCTGACGTCATATTTATTTATTTTTTCTTAGTTTAATTTCTCGAATGGAAGTTGCTCAATTGAAACTTATTGCCTTTGAAAAATAATTATTCCATATTTTAATTTTTTTTGGCAATGATAAAGGAAATTGGTTAAATTGTATCTAAAAAGTCTCTATTGATTGTGTATGAAAAAAAATAAAATTTTGAATTATTAAGGAAAATATTTGAATAAAATTAATAAAACATAACTATGTTCTTTTCTGGGCTATATTATATTTATACGCAAAGATACAAAGACATTGATTAATTCATCAGTTTTGATGTTGACTTCATTTAAATTTTCGTACACGGTTTCAAATTATGGATAAGAATTAGGATGAATGGTTACATAGCAACCAATATTGGAAAATAAAGAAAATGATATAAATACATTTGAAATAAGTAAATCTCTAAAAAAATTAGTCTATATTATTGGAACAGATTTATAAAAAATCTCCAAAATTTACAGTAATAATTTTAAAAAATCTGACAAATGCGTACACAAAATTTCAAAACAATACGAATAAATTAACCGGTAAATTTCAGTATCTATTTATCATTGAATTCCATTAATCAAATGCGTCATTTTCTCTCAAGAAAAAAAAAAATTAAACTGAAAATCATTGGATTTGCCATAGAAAAAACATTATTGCGGAAAATAAAATATTCTATATTTTCCGAACAAATGAATAAAATCTAACAAAAAACTATACAGCTTAATCCCAGTGCCTCACTAACATACCCACTTAATTTCAAGTCAGTCGAATGCTTTTTACGTCAGTTATCGCGGAACGGACAGACAGACAAACAGACGGACAGACAGAAACAAAAAAATTTCGTGTCTCCAAAGTAAGCCTTCACTGACGTTTCGGCAATTATTATTATTTGCTTAATTCTTTTTGCGCCGTTTCCAATTCTTTTATTTTATACATATATTTCATTCTTTAAATTTAAAATAAAAGGTATTTTCCTGAAAGAGTAATGTGTAATAAAGCGCAAAAAGTATTAGAAATTTGTAATATAAATTAAATCTTATTGTAATACAACATTTTCTAAACATCTCCAAAAACTCTTCCCCAGCCTATTGTCATACTTATACGAATTGAATCGAGCCTAAAAAACAACCTTCGTTTTCTTTTAGAAAATGAAATATTCTTTAAATACTAATTCATCTATTTGGATAGCTAGTGTTAATGTTATTAACGTAAAAGTGATTTTTTTTCTAAAAATTGAAAAAAAATTCAGACCCGAAAGGGTTAAAATACTCATGAAATGCAATCTTTCATGCTAACTTTTATTTATTACTAGCTTTTGACAGCGGCTTCGCTCGCGTTAAATTCGGGGTAACACGGTTCCCCTTTCCTGATTTAGAACACAGAAGAGAACTCGGAACAGAATATTATTTTAATACGCTACTGTTGACGATATTATATGTCTTTCCATTTGGGGACAGAATGTAAAGATTCTGGACATTGGACACACACGAACTTGCTACATACGACTGTCATGAGAGAAGCACGGTTTTTCTAAGTTTACCCAGGGGCGTGCCGACCCAGTGTGTAAAGTGTGCGGCGCGCACCGGCACTGAAGTTGTAAAGGCGCCAAAGATTTCATTGGGAAGAAAATACTTGAAAAAAATCTTTAATGTAATTAAATTATTAAAATGCATTTGCATTTTCTTAACATCTGAATTACATTTTGTAGATTTACCTGAGACAAACTTTTTATAGATATTTATTTATTTATTTATTTATTTTAATTATTTATTTACTTTGTTTTATTTAATTTCTGAGTTTCCTAATAAATTATTTTAGATGTAGATCAATCCAACCTTTCAATAAGCAAATGCGCACCTCATGTATTGCAAGCAATGAAAGGCGCCATAATTCAGATGACTGAAAACATTTAGCACTATTATCTTACTATAAATTGATAAAAATTTCTGTAAAAACACAGGGAAAAAAAACGAGACTCTGTAAATTTACACTAGTTCTCGGTTAAATGCATGTGATTGAGTTTCTTGGTCATCATTTTGCACACATTTGCCTTATCTTATACGTATCAATTTCTTGTAGTGATTTCCATGTCTTTATTTAAAGACATTTTTCTCTTTGTGAAAACACATTTAAAATTCTTTTGAAATTTTATTAGAAATATCAAAGAAGAAAATTTAGTTTAAACATTTGTTTTTTAAAACTTAGAATAATTCAGAAAGGGGAAAATAATCTTCTTAGAGTTAGTGGGGATTTTTATCGACATTTACTTTGCAATAGGAATAGATTTAATAGATTTGTACCCATGAATCCATTAAAAAAAATGGTACTACAATAACACCAGTTTTCTAGCTTAGTCTGAAAAGTGTTCTTCTTGTGCCTAGAGATCTCGGGTCCAAACCTCAGGACGATTAAAAGTAAATTGTGTGAAAATCAAATGATTACAGCAGTTGAAAGGGGGTAGCGGGTTAAGGGGGGTCTGGCGGCCCCCACCGAATCTGGTAAAATCGTTCCAAAAATCTTGAAGAGGGTCGAAAAACAAGCAGTATAAGCTTTTTACAGACATTACAACCCCAAACGAAAACACAGTAACGGCGAAAAATATGATTTTTTGTGATTTTTATTTTTTTCAAACAGTTTAGTTTATTTTTAAATGGTTTAAACGCAATTAAAAATTTGTTTTGGATGTGTGGAAGTCCCCTGAATTTTTTCAGATTTTTTGGTCAAGTAAAAACGTGAATTTTAGGTTTAAATGCGAAAAAATCGTGAAAACGCGTCATTTTCAAGATTCAATCCTCTAATTTTTAGGGTTGTTTTCATTTTCCCGAGGGGTGCTGTATAGTATAGATAGCGGCAATCGTCCTCTTTCGAATGCAGGCAACTGGACTCAATTTGGTTAATTTTGGTGAGCGGGACGATTTTTTGAAAAAAACTCGAATTTTCAACTTTCGGTAAATTTTGGCACGTACTTGGTATAATGCGTCTTTGCTATAAAAAATACATCTCTATAGGGGTTTTTGAGGTCGCTGATCACGAATTTGATGTCAAAAAAATTTTTGACAACAAATTCACCCATAAATATTTATTAACACAGGTTTGATAATTTAAAAATATTAATGAAAGATTTTTTAAATTTCTCTCAATTAACTGTTTTTTAGTTTTTATTCCAGAAAAAGTTAATTAATAATATTAATAGTAATATTAATATTATTAATAATATTATTAATAATATTAACATTAATTTAAAAAAAATTATGTGTCGTTGAATTTTCATCGTTATTTTATTTAGTCACAAATATAAAAATTACCGATAACGTAATATGAATTTTAACTGCATTAATAATGGTAGTTAGAAATTCAAATGAGTTGACTGAACCGCCATCTGGTAAAAGACTACACTACTAGGCCCACGACTTGAGGCATTAGGCCCAACCCGAAGTCATGCTACTGCGCACGCGCCATAGCGCTGTGCCGTCGTCATAGCGCTGTAGCATCACTCTAGCTTTCTTTTCCTCGTCAGCGTTCGTCGCATACACGTGTCAAGTGTCACCGCTGCAACACGTAGTTGTTACTTTTACTTTCTTTACTACATTTTATAAAAGGTAATGAATTGTTATTTCTTGTACATTAAATCAAATGTTTTTTACATTCTTCGTTTTACTAAGTTATATATTTTCCAGACCGGCAGGAAAAATTCTATGAAATAGTTCTAGCCGAACAAAAGATTTCGTGTTGAGACGTGGTTTTCCTAGACCTTGAAGGAAGACTATAAAGTAAGTTTTAAAAAAAATATTGTTTTAAAAAATATATTTTTTATAGATATTTTCATTTATAAAAACCTGTTTTTCAGTACATTTGAGATGCCGCCTAAAAAACGGAAATCTTATGTCGATGAAAGGTGCGTCTCATGCAACACTCTGCTTCGTCATGATACTGGACTGCAAAAAGTCATCCTAACAAACGATGAAGCACAAACATTTTCAGTCTGTTTGGGCGTACAAATGAATATAGGAGACATACCATGCCACAAATGCCGGTCAAAAGCATATAAAATGAAGACAAAACTTGATCAACCTTCAACAAGTCGCAACCATTCATCGCCAGAGGTCGCTTCAGCCAATCTTCTGCCAGAAATGGATCTAGATGAACCTGACGATCCCAGGCCGCAGCCGGATTCACCAGAACCAGAAAACACTCCGTCAGAAGCTGATCCAATAGAAAGGCAGTCATCACGATTGTTCAATTTGTCAGAATCAGGTAATGAACCTCAGTCAGAACATCCGCCCCGTCTCGCTCAACAAGCAGTGACGCAGTCTTCATCTTCTTTATCTTCACAATCAGTAACGCAATCTTCGTCATCTCTGTCTTCACGATCGCAATCGTCTTCGTCTAGTGACCCGACTTTCGTTGTCCGAGAGAAAAAACAAAGCAAACCGATAATTATGCCAATCAAGAGAGTTACAGCGTCTCATAAACATTGTTGTGTTTGTCTTGTTCAAGATAGAAACTTCGTCGTTGTTCCTTTCAGAGCTCGGTTACAAGTTTTTATTAATTCCAGAATTTTCATACCCAAAAACAATCGGTGTTGTTCTGAACATCTTATCGGTGAATGCTTCTATGCTGATGAAATTTCTAAACTGCAGGTCTTCGCAAATACGTGTAAAATCGATTCGGATGAATTAGCACATTTTTTAAATGTATTTTCAGATTCATGTAATAACATTATTTTAGACAGATTGGAAGATAACAATTTATCCGATGAACGGATCAAGTCGTTGACCGGATATGACATTGAATAAATCAGCACATTAAAATAAAAGTTAATTTCAATGCGCAATTCCGGTAATCGCAGCGTGAATCAAGCTCTTTTTGTATTTCTTTTTATACTCAGAACTGGCAATTCCAACAGCATAGCAGCGTCAATATTTGATAATAAATACGATCAACAAGTATCTGATTATTGCGATTCGGTTTTGAAATCCTTCAATAAAGACGTTTTGCCATATCATTTTGGGATGCAAGCGTGTTCACGAGAAGACTTGATTGCTAATCACACTTCTCCGTACGTGAAAAAATTACACGGTTTTGAGAATCGACTAGTTTTGATAGCTGATGGATCGTATGTTCAATATGAAAAAAGTAGCAACAATTGTTATCAACGAAAATCGTATTCAGGGCAAAAAAACGTTCCACTTTTTAAACCTTTCACGGTTTGTACCACGGATGGGTTTGTGGTTGATGTTTTCGGGCCTTACGAAACCAACGGTTAATGATACTACAATCATGATCGAGATTTTTAGGCGACGTCTTTATACTTGATAGAGGATTTCGAGATGTAAAAAATTTCTTACAGTCTGAAGGATTTGTTGTTTTGATGCCTGCGTTAAAAGGAAAAAGGAAACAACTAACGACTCAAGAGGCGAATGACAGTCGATTCGTAACTAAACTAAGATGGGTAGTAGAGGCTGTTCATGGGATCATTGGCAGCAAATTCCAACTCTTGCATCATGAGTTTGACAATAACGTTTGCTATCAACTAAAACTTATTGCAAAATAGCGAATTTTCTGGTTAGCTTGTTCGGAAAACGACTCAATTGAGATAGCGAATTACAAGATGAGATCACTAACGAAATGTTGCTCAGAAAAAACGTTAATAATGATTTAGCGAAAGCGGTAGAAGAGAAAAACTGGAACAGAAAAAAAAGGATCTTCAGACCTCTGACGTCAAATGATGTTGTAGACTTTCCGGAGTTGACAGAAAGAGATCTGAAGATACTTTTTACAGGGTCTTACCAGTTATCACAGACCGTTTCTTATTTAGCAGAATTATGTACTGAAGATGGAGTTCTTAATATGCATTACTTGTTGGAAGATAAATCAATTTTGAAATGCGAAGTTCAATCGAGGCACATAAGTCGGAAAAAGTACAGGTGTTACGTAAAATACGTTCCTAACGCTATTGGAAGAAGTGGTATAGAAGAATACGTATGCGATTGTGCGAATGGCCTCAGAACTGTCGGTTGTTGTGCACATGTGGCTACTATCATTTGCTTCTTAGGGCATGCGAGATATTTGTCGCGAATTATTCGTCCAGCACAGATTCTCACAAATTTTTTCTCTGTTCAAAGCGTTGAACCTGTTATTGAGGAAGATAGTGACGAGGATTAAAATTGTAAAATTGTTAACTTAGCTCTGTAAAAAAGTATTATGCTATTTTATATTACTGTGTGACTATTACGTAAGCTTGAATAAAATATGATTTATACCAGAAAATTTAGTTTCATTGATTATATTAGTTGAACACGATATTAAAATTGTTTAAATGCAGTGATTCAATGATATTTTTTACATTATCAAACCTGTGTTAATAAATACTTATGGGTGAATTTGTTGTCAAAAGAATTTTTTGACATCAAATTCGTGATCAGCGACCTCAAAAACCCCTATAGAGATGTATTTTTTATAGCAAAGACGCATTATACCAAGTACGCGCCGTAATTTACCGAAAGTTGAAAATTCGAGTTTTTTTCAAAAAATCGCCCCGCTCACAAAAATTGACCAAATTGAGTCCAGTTCGAAAGAGGACGATTGCCGCTATCTATACTATATAGCACCCCTCGGGAAAATGAAAACAACCCTAAAAATTAGAGGGTTGAATCTTGAAAATGACGCGTTTTTCACGATTTTTTCGCATTTAAACCTAAAATTCACATGTTTTTACTTGACCAAAGAATCTGAAAAAATTCAGGGGACTTCCACACATCAAAAACAAATTTTTAATTGCGTTTAAATCATTTAAAAATAAATTAAACTGGTTGAAAAAAATAAAAATCACAAAAAGTCATATTTTTCGCCATTACTGTGTTTTCGTTTGGGGTTGTAATGTCGGTAAAAAGCTTATACTGCTTGTTTTTCGACCCTCTTCAAGATTTTTGGAACGATTTTACCAGATTCGGTGGGGGCCGCCAGACCCCCCTTAACCCGCTACCCCCTTTGTTCGAAAAGTTCAAATTCTTTGAAGCTCACTGAAGATTGAGTAATTCACTAATTTGGAAAACTAAATTAAATTATTATCATTGAAAATAAATTTACGGAGTTTTGTGCATTTTTAGCGGTGTTAATTTACAGAGTTCACTTGTAAATTTACCGAACAACACAACACGTCTCTGCTTTTTAACAGAATCTCTATTTTTTTATCTCTATAATTTTAAATAAGACTTAAGGTAATAGATTACCCGTAGATTACTTGTAATTGCACACAAACATTTGTAACAATATAGTATACTGTTAAAAAAAAAAAAAAAAAAAAAAAAAAAAAAAAAAAAAAATCTGCGAATTTACGGTAAAACTACTGGTAGCAAAGTTGCCAAGACATTTACCGCTCCATTAGTTGATTTTCCGTTTTGGGAAATAAAGGAAAGGAAAACTCCGTTTGAAGAAGCGGTAACTTTTCTTTATAAAGTTTGAATTCTAATGAATATAGTTTAATTATTAAAATTAATGAATCAATCAATCGTCAAAGAATTAGAACTTTCCGGGTGATTTTGAGCTGCTATAATCTTTAAATTTTGCGCAATATATTTCTCGCCGCCCTGAGGATCGAACTCGAGAGCTTAGATAGCAGAATACATTTTTACTGACTGAGCCAACAGTTGCTGATGCTGCTTTGGGCAAAGCTTGTCTTTTACGAGTCAGTGGGGAAAAATCTGTTTTGCTTTTCAAAGATTTTCTTTCAAATATATTCGTTAATTAAAATATTCGCAAGCGGTTAATTTTTTTTTTATTTTAGACCGATGCATAATACTTATTATTTTTTTTAATAAATTTTAAATAACTAGTTTTACGTCCTGGCTAAGGGGGGGGGGTGCTAAAGGCGGCTCAGCCCCCCTGCCCTAAAACATTTTGAGCCTCCCCTGGAAAAAAATTTAAGGTCCCGAAAATTCAAAGGAAATTCTCTTCAAAAATCTAATTTAGTTTTGAAGCCCTTTCACAGTTTTGCAGAAATACTAAATTGTAACTAAGTGTTTCAGCACTCGCTCATCCTATTTGCACATAGGAAACTAACATGATATTTAATATTGCACTAGTTACACATTCGAATTTTTCAACATCCTATTCTTTTCTTAGCATAAAACGATGTTATTACAAGACTTTAATAAGAAACATACACTGCAAAAAAAATTTCCTTGAAAAAACGGAAAACGTACTGGCAGCAAAGTTGCCGTATCTGCTCCATTTTTTCACGTAAAATTTACTTTTATGTCTTTTCCGTTTTCGAAACTGAAATGTTCCGTTTTTGGAAAATGAAGTATTCCGTTTTTGGAAAATGAAGTATTCCGTTTTTGAAAAATGAAGTATTCCGTTTTGAAAACTGAAATGTTCTATTTTGGAAATTGAAATGCTACGTTATAGAAACTGAAATGTTCCGTTATGGAATCTGAAATGTTCCGTTTTGGAAACTGAAATATACCGTTTTGAAAACCAAATTATTCTGTTTTGAAAATTGAAATGTTTTGTTTTAGAAACTGAAATGTTCCATTTTAGAAACTGTTGCTTTCAGGTTTAAACCTAGGTTTTTTTCATTTTGCAAACTGGTATCTTTAGTTTTATCCCGGTTATTTTCAGCCATATTCAATTATCCGTTCGAAATTTGTCTCACACTGAGATAGTGAAATCTCAAATTCTAATGTTATACGTATGAGGAGGGGAGAGGATTAATGCCTACATATATTTTTAAAAATAGCAAACTATTATTTTTAATTCATTTTTTCTGTGTACTGTTATATGATTTGTTTTTTAGTTATCAAAATATCAAAATAATTCTATAAAATTATACTTAATATAATTTAAGTTGGTATTGGGTATAAGTATTGGTACTTCGCAAAACAAAGTAAGAAATAAAATTAAATATATATTTAACAAATATTTTCACACAAAAAATTGATGCTTGAAGAACTAACTTTGCACACTGTAAAATATGCATTAGAAGCAGGACGTTTCGGTCCCGCCGTTTCGGCCCCGAGACATTTCGGTCCCGAGACACTTCGGTCCCTGGCCATTTCGGTCCCGAGACGTTTCGGTCCCGAGACATTTCGGTCCCGAGACATTTCGGTCCATGGTCATTTCGGTCCCGAGACATTTCGGTCCCTGGACTTTTCGGTCCCTGCTCCAGCAAGCTGAAATTTTGTGCACGGGGAATATCTGACATAATTTTATAAGGAACATTTTAGAGTGTTGAATTCAGGAGCAGGTCATTCCCCCCGGAGCTATCAAATGCCCCCCCCCCCGGAAATTTTGAGATTTGGTGTTTTCAGTGGTAAAAAAGTGTAATTCCCCCCCCCCGGGACTCTATTGAATCCCCCCGGAGCCACAGAAGTCCCTCCCAGAGAAAAGTGTCTGAATTCAGCACTGGTTTTTTAACTGAAAGTCACATAAAATTTTAGTGTAATGCGATTAATTAGAAGTAACAAGTACCCCAAAACTTGATCAATTATCTAGAAATCGATAGAGATTTCTGAAAAAAATTCACAGATGAATGACATTTTGTAAAATTGCCAGAATGTTTTGAATTCTTGAATGAGGAAACGGGGAAGTTAACTTGAAAACTGATAACTAAATTTATAAAATAACGCAATTAACTTATGATATTAACACACCCCATAATAGTTGTAAAATTTTAACTTCTGAGATGAATGTTTCCTCTCCAGGGAGACAAAGGCCTTTAAATTGCCAGGAGAAAAGAAAGAGTTATTGTCATATAAAATTTATATTCTGACACTTAGCATATTATAGGATTTCATCGCTGAAGCCAATTTTCAGAATTATAAGTGTTTCATTATTTTGCACACCCGCCACTCCCGCATAGGAGCAAAAATGTTGAAATAAATAAAAAAAACATTTTTATCTGGTGGTATTTTACCCCCTGTGCCAAAATTATCATTGAATCCTCTTATTGTTTATGGCATTTTTTATATATTGTTTTTGGTTACTAGCATTTATTTTCCTTTTAAACTTTTCTGTTTTTAAATTAAGAAAAGAGTTTCCAGATTGCAACACGTGGAGGTAGTTAGCATTGCAATTATTTTATTACATAACTATATGACACGAGCAGAAATAATTATTAAAATAATTTGTAACCTAAAGATTTTTTTTTTTTTTACATTTTAGAAAAATGAATTACATCTTGAATTATTAGCAATTATTTTTTCATGACAGTAGTTCTTTTCTTTTTGTTATTATTACAATCTAGAATGTTTATTATATTGACGCTTTCCTGTTCTTATTAATGTTTTCCAAAACAATGGCAACAGCAAAAAAATTATATTGCCATACTTTTATGCATTTATCACATTTATACAATACATCTGTTAAATTTTCTAAAACCAGCTTAATGAAACTAATTACAAAATTATTAATGTAATGCGTATTGAAATTTGTCATTTCATTTAAAGCTGATATTATTATATAAAATAATTATTTTTAACATTAAAATATAAAAACCCTCATAAAAAATATGAAAAAAAAGCCTTCTGTCAAAGTAAGTTAAATTAAAAAGCAACTTAAAATATTATTTCTAGGTGGTAAATATCTTATCTAACAATCTTATTTAGTTATGTTATAAGTTTTGAATATTTCAATGTCATTCATAAGCTGTAATAATCAGGATAAAAAATATTCCATTCTACTTTTTATGCTGGTTTAATTGATACTAAAAGCGTTTGAAATGAAGATAACAGCAAGAGGAATAAAAAACACCGAGAAATGCTGTTCTTTTCAAAACATTCATATTTCTTTTAAAAAATGCCAACGATTATGTGGGAGGTCCGTCCGCATTTGAACTCCAGAGTATAAAGGGCATTGTATAGAATAAGGGTTTCATCTGACAAATGTATAAAGATCAAGATATGTAGAATAAAGCTAACTACCTAACTATTCTAGCTATCTTGTATAAAGATGACTATTTGTTCAGATGGGCGTTGACAATTGATTGACATGCAGATTTTTTGCTTAAAAGAGGTTAATCGTAGTACTTAGCGGATACTTATATGCATATATTTCCAATTTTATAAAAACACTAACATAAAAAAAAAGTACACACGGCACACGGTTCCCGGCACACGGTTTTGATTTGTTGTTTACTTAATGTTACACATTATTTTATTAAATGATTAACATCATCTCATTAAATTTGAAAGCATTAATAATTATGTTGTTACATTAAAAAATTCTCAAAAATTAAATTATTTTTATCAAACATATTTATTAATAAGGATTCAAAATTATTTTAACTATTAATTGTTTAAGTGACTTATTTATCAATTACTTGTTTAAAATCTAGTACAAGAACTATATAGAAGTTATAGCAAAAATGAAAAACATATTTTTAAAATTGCAGCTACTATAATGTTATTAACTTTATTAGGATGTATAAAAATGATAAGGATTCTCAAAATAAATATGTTATTTATTCATTTATTGGTTAGTTTATCATATTTTTCTTACTCTTTAAATATAATAATTAATATATGATTGATTTTTGCGAACTGTAAACTATAACTTTGTTTCAAAAAATTTAAATCTGCAACTGGATAATAATGTTACTTAAACCTCTTAAGAAATATTTTTACGCATTGTTACAGTGTTGCATTATTACGTTACGTTACTAATTGATTTTTCAATAATAATAATGTTGAGGCCTATATACCATTTGCCTTTCATTAAAATTAATTTTTCCAAATTAGAATTCCCTCTCTATTTTTTCTAAATTAAAACATATGCCCCCACACTATTTTTTTCTTCCCTTTTTCTCGTAGTTGCCCATCTTCTGTGTTCAACTCTGTGGGTAATAAAAACATTCCCCGAAGTGTTCCCACACTTTAAGTAAAAAAGAGGATGAACCCCTGTCCCAATAAATAAATAAAAAAATGCATAATGCTTGCAAGTGACGTTGTAAAAAGCAACTAATGTCCGCCTCATGCAAGATCACCCACTTTCGAAATGCAAACCTGCCTTGTTAAAAAAATTTATTAGGGCAATTTTACTGCCTGAAAAAATGTTAACAATACCGTTTTTAAGAAAAAGAGCAGCAAACGTTGAAATACCCCTGAATATATGTTTTACTTTGAATAAGGACCACCAACGGTAGTGAAAGTTTTATTACCATCATAAAAACGAAGGCTAAAATGTTTCTCTCCCCTTTTTTCCGTGGGAACCGCTGGCTGGACAATCTTGACACCTGGCCCCTTCAGAGGGTGGAGATTTGTGTCACGTGGGTAGTGTTGCCCTGTTATGTCCTTATTTGGTAATAGGAAAGAGTGAAGTTACTTTAAGCCAGTGATAGCCCACCCCGGTACGCACGTGGAGGAGCGGACACCCGTGCTACTAATAAGGTAGCCCCCGCAGTTAAATGATTTCCTGTGAATTGGTATAGCTTTCTTTAGTTAGACAAGAGTCCGGTCTGCGAGAAGGATGTAAAACGGGAGAAGCTACTTCGTGCCCCCCCCTTTTTGGGAGAGGGGGGAGGCGTTTTGGGATGATATCTTGAACATTTTTTTCTACATTTGACGTTGAGATCGTGGAGGATCCGCACTGGTGACCAAGTGGTGCCAGAAGAAAATACTTTTCCGCCTTTTTTCGACAAAAAGAAAAGCATCCTGCTACGAGAGTTGCTCCAGTGCAGATTTAAGTTTTTCGAAATGAAGTCTATATCGGATGCTTCGGGTTGGAAGGAACTTAAAGATGCACTGATAAATTTCGGAAATTGAATGCTGTAGCGGGAGAGGCAGAAGTGAAACGTAATACCGTGGTGTTTTTCCTTTTCACCAAGAAAGAAAAAATTGTGAAAATTGTTGCTCTGCGTGAATGTAACGTTGAACCCCATCTATAAGTTCCATGAGTTTAACTAGTCACATCTATGATATTCCTCGCCTAGAGTAACCGAAAAACCTCCCGAAAAACCTCCTAGACAAGACCTCTAAAACTTAGTTTCGAACTTATATCACATAGTAAAAAAAAAAGTGAAGATTTCCTCGAGCAGTGGAATAGTAATGTGAGATTCTACGTCATCCTGGAACAGAGTGTAAAGAGGACTATATTGTAAGCAGTTCCATGAGTGTAACTAATAATATCTATGATAGTCCTCAGTTCATGAGAACTCGAAATTTGAATAAGAAAGCAAACTGTGATTAAGTGATAATACATGATGGGTGCATGTCGCCAGTTGGTAAGTTAACTCTGATGCTAAGTTTGATTTGTATAATTATATTGCATTTTTATATACATAAATAATTTACTAAGATTATTTTGATGCTATCTTGATCGTTAAAATTGTCTTTTTTTTATACGTAAATAATTTACTGTGAATAAAAAAAAAGGAGAAAAATGGAGGAAATGTCATTTGTTACTTTCATTATATATATATTAAACTAAATGTGCAAATGAAATGTGTATGTATATTTATTGAAGTTTTACTCTAATTCCTCTTCATCCAAATAATAAGGAAGTTTAATTAACTTTAACTCAGATGAAGAAATTATTCTTATTTTGATTAGTGAGTAGAATTTATATGGATATAACTCTAACTTATTCTAAGATGAAAAATGAAGTAATTTTATTCCAATAATGTAATTGAAATTTAAGACTTAAATGAAATAACTCCTTAACCTTCTTAGAAATTCTTAATGAATATAGATGAGCTTACTTTATACTCACTTTACAAAATTCTCTCCTTGATTCTAATTAAAAATGAAAATATTTAATTGATTTTCCTCAGAAGTTAATAATTATTATAACAACTCCCAAGAGTTTTGTATTTAATTCTCATACTAATGCATTTCTAGGATTCTAAAGGAAATAAAGTGAGTGGATAAATCACAACGCAATAATAAAAAAAAAATAAAAAAAAAAATAAAAGAAAAAAGGAATATAAATGTACTGTTACTATCCAATCAGGGTCATATACCATTACTTGTGTTGTAGGATGATTGTTCTAATATTAATATTTTAATCTGTTAAAAAAAAAAAAAAAAAAAAAAGTCTTTTTTAGCTCTCTGAATATCTGAGAGATTTCAGGCCTTCTTACTCCCTTTCTAAAAGTTAATTGATCTGTAATTGTGATTCTTTCTTAAGCATTGATATGTATTTTTCATCCTACAAAACAGTAATGGTAAAGTTGGGATCAATGCTACAAACTTACAGTGAATTAGAGATCTGAATAGGTTGAGAATTTTGTTGCATTTTGTTAAGTGGTCTCTCAGATATTTTTATTTATGAAAAAATTGGGATGTTTTCATTAATTAATAAATTAGCTAATTTGGTCGTGTAACTTTAAGTTATTTCTCTAATTCCTCTTTTCCCTTTTTTCAAAATAATTATGAGGTTTAACTTAAATTTAATTATTTATAGCAACAAGATTCAGGTAGGTGGAAACTTAATTCAGATCTCAATTGATTTAGTAGTCTAATTGAAGAAATGATTTATCTGTTGAACCCATAATACTTATAGATGATTATTATTTAATAGATGCTCATGCTAATTATTCAGAAGTGAATTTATGAATGAAATTTCAAAGTATAATTACTAAAAAATTGTACCAAAAGTCCCAACAATAGAATGGTGCCATGACGTTGAGCCTGTATATTGCTCAGTAAATTTTGAAATTGAAGTTTACATGAAATTTTTGTTTTAAGTATACATTTTGTGTGATATTTAATATAGTAGGGATATGCATTATCATTTAAAATTGTATGTTTATTTTATTTTTGTGTAGTAGGGCTCTAAATGTAAGCAAAGCATTTTGAAATTGTTTGTATTTTAAAATTGGGAAGGAACTATGCCTAATAGAATAAGTGATGTAAATGATGTTTGCACCTGTTGATCTTCTTCAAAAATACTAATTACTCACTAAATTATTCAGGGCATGTATTTTTTTTATGTTTATTTATTTTATTTTTTTTTCCTCTCTTTTTTCTTCTTCCTTGTTCTCACTCATTTTTAGTTAGTATTTAAATTACCCCTATTTTGCGTTGTTTATTTTTAATTGAAGTGTAATTTGCCTAAAAATGGACGACAACCAACACTTCAAGGATTTAACGCTAATCCATAAAAAGAGTGCTCTAATCGAAAATGTTAGTGTTATTCCTCCATTTAGCGGGGAAGGGAATTCATGCCCGTTTACTGAATTTTTGGAAAAGTATGAGCAGTTAGCAGATTTCTTTGGGTGGTCTGAGGAG
Source organism: Maratus speculifer (assembly GCA_964019185.1). Lineage (NCBI taxonomy): Eukaryota > Metazoa > Arthropoda > Arachnida > Araneae > Salticidae > Maratus > Maratus speculifer. The sequence goes on along the minus strand of OZ025292.1, from coordinate 144,328,333 downwards.
GAAAAGAAGTTTGCATTATTGAGCCGTTTAAATGGCAGCGCTGCTAGATTGTACAAATTGCATCGAACTAAACAAACCGAAGATATTATCAAAATCTTAAAAGAAAGGTATACCCACGAACTGACCCCGGATGTAGCCTTGACCCGTTTTCTAAACTTTAAACAAACCCCCCAAATGCCTGTCCAGGAATTTTACGATAAAGCATATGACCTTTCACTTAAGGCGTTAGTAGTAGAGGGCCTTGAACAAGAAGTAGCGAATAAGAGTAGAACTGCTCTTTTGCATTCCATGCTCTTAAGCAATTTAGCACCCGAAATCAGAAAAGGTGTAATAACAAAATGCCCGAAAACGCCAGAGGAAATCTTGGATTTTGCCCTCCTCGAAGAAAAGGCGTGCAAAAGTGTCAACCCTTTTTACAACGTGCAGGTTGAAAATGTCAATCCTTTTTATCCCCAGAATAACCAACAGAATGTGTCATGTGCAGCCATCCAACCGGGCCCCTCTAATCAGTCCCAGCAGGAAGTAACTAAATTACGAGAACAGGTAGAAGCGCTCACCGTTAAGTTGGACCAGTTATTGCAGAATAGCAACCAGCAGAGAAATTTTAATACTGCTGAAAGAAATCGGTATAGAGATTTTTCCTGTTATATTTGTTCCCAGACCGACCATTTTGCTCGAAATTGCCCACAAAACTCTAATAACAGTAGAGGTAATTTTCAAAATTTTAGAGGCAGAGGGAGAGGAAATAACTCCCATTTTCATAATAATCGCAGGGGAGGTTACACAAATCAGAGAGGTAGATGGGATCAGAGAAGTGGGAGGAGAGGAAATGATGAGAGAAATGAAAGCGAAACTAGTGAAAACCCGAATAACAGTGTAAATAATCAACCTGAGTCTTTAAACTCTACGAGGCCGGGTCAGAGATAGTCGGACCGACCCAGGAAAGGCCAAACGACTTCCATCCTGTATACACTATGTTTGTGCAGAAATCATGTGGGCTCCCAATAAAAAATATTTGTATTAACGACACTGAAATTCCTATATTATGTGATACTGGTAGTGCCATTAATTTAATAAGTAATAGTATTCTTCATTTGGGCCAAAATTTTAAAACTGAAGATTGTTGCACTCCCATAGTTACTGTAACAGGGCAAAAGATTTATCTTAATAATAAAGTAAACTTAAAATTTAAATTTTTGGGAATGTTTTGTGAAGCAGATTTTTATATTGTACCAAGTAAATTGGCCAGTGAGTTTGAAGCAATTCTTGGTATGCCTTTTCTAAACAAATACAATATTTTGTTAAATTGTTCTGATAATTAAATATCATTTAGCCCACCTGAGCAAACTTTAGTCAAAACACTTATAGAAAGCAAAACTCAAATCAAAGACTCAATCATGAATGGAGACAAAATTGTAAGGAATCCAGATAATGTAAATAATGTCCAGCAGGACTGTTACACGAAAAGTAGTGTATATAATTGTGTAAATAATCATAAGTGTAATAATAATTGTAACAGTATGTGTAATTGTGCTCAAGTAAGTATCGAAATGTCAAATTCAAATGTACATGAAAATTCTCATGCTAAGAATGATGGAAGATATAAAAAAGAAAGTAGTACTGAAGAGGCAGTTCAGGGTCTTAGTTTTAGCAGTAACAATGAAATTGTTCAAATTAAGGTTAGAAGTAATGAGCAGAAATTGAGTGATAAAATTGCGGAAAATGTAGAGACCCCTGATTTAGGAAAATTTGAGGAAAATAAGAATAAGGTGTCACAAAATAATCATGTCTTCCATCTCAGGCAAAGTGAGGAGAATTTAAATACTGAGCATGAGGTAAATGGGGAAATTCAAGCTAATTTAGAGGATAATGTAGATAAAAACAATGATATAGATAAAACTATTGTAGGAATTGCTGTTTTAAGCCATAAGCTTGTAATCCCACCAATGACAAAAATGTTGGCAGATGTTAAAAGTACTAAAAAACTGAGTATTTTAGATAACGAACCGTTATTATTAGAACCCCTACCTAGAAATTTAAACCAGGGACTTCTGATTGCCAGAACTATATGCACGCAGCAACATGGATTATTTGTGTCATTTGCAAACTTTTCGGATAATAATATTAACTTAAATAAAGGAACTTCTACAGCTAAAATCTTAAAATGTATAGATAGCATCAATTTAAATAACCTAATTATTAATAATGATAATTCAACTTCTAATTGTAATTGTACTTCTGAGAATTCTAATTTATATTCTCATAATCCTAACTTAACTCCTAATGAGTCTAATTTAATTTCATGTGAATGTAATTTAGTTTGTAATATCAATAGGGAGAACCAAATTCCTGACTTTGATCATGCTGATCTGGAATGGAGCTCTGAAATTAACCTAGACCATCTTGACGCCCCCCTTAAAGCTAAAATGCAAGATTTTTTAAATAAAAACAAAGATGTGTTTGCAGCCTCAGTACTAGACCTACCTGGATGTGACACAATACCCCATACTGTGAATTTAACTTCTGATAAACCTGTTCGCTGTAAAGCTTATAGAGTACCATACAGATTAAGAAAAGAAATGGAAGAGCAGCTTAATATTTTACTTGAAGCAAACATTTTAACACCGTCCATGTCTGAATATGCATCCCCTGTTATTTTGGTTGAAAAAGCAGATAAATCTTATCGATTGGCAGTAGATTTCAGAAAACTTAATAAACATTTAGTTAAAGATGCTTTCCCTATACCCAATATTACAGAATCTGTCGACTGTCTAGCAGGATCCAAATACTTTTCAACCCTAGACTTAACTAGCGGCTTTTTTCAACAAGTTATTAGACAAGAGGACAGACATAAAACCGCCATTATTACACATAAAGGATTATTTGAATGGACGCGTAACTGTTTTGGGCTAGCAAATTCGGGCAATAGCTTTCAAAGACTAATGAATGCCATTTTAGGAGACTTAACAGACCTTGGTATTTTAACTTATATTGATGATGTAGTAATTTCATCTTCTGACATAGAATCCCACCTAGATAAACTAAATTTAGTATTCGAACGTCTCCGTCAACATAAATTAAAACTTAAACCCAGTAAATGCACCTTTTTAACTGACAAAATTCAATATCTTGGCTTCGAAATTCATAGTGGGCAAGTATCCCCCATTAATAAAAACATTGAAGTTATCGAAAAATTGCAACCGCTTACCACCCGTAAAGGTGTCAGATCATTCATTGGTACCCTCTCATTTTACAGGCGTTTTATACCTGACTTTACAAAAAGAGCATTAAATTTAATTGATTTAACAAAGGAAACTGGGCACTTTGCATGGACGCAGGAAGCCCAGGAAGAATTTGAGGATTTAAAGAAAGCATTAATTTCTAAACCATGCCTAGCTTTACCTGACTTTAGTAAAGAATTTTATGTTTATACCGATGCGAGTGGTGAAGCGTTGGGTGCTGTTTTGTCACAACTAGATGAGGAAAATAAAATTCACCCTGTAGCGTTTGCTAGCAGACGACTCAAAGATGCAGAGACAAGATACTCAGCTACTGAAAGAGAACTTCTTGCTCTGGTGTGGGCAACGAATCATTTTAAATGTTACCTAGCTAACACCCATTTTCACATATTTACAGACCATGCACCCCTTACATTTATGTTAAAAATTCATGATCCTACATCACGTATGGCAAAATGGATTTGTACTTTATCTGATTTTGACTTTACAATTAAATATATAAAAGGTAAATGTAATAGTGTAGCAGACTTTCTCTCTAGATTTGCTAAAATTAATGAGACACCAGAAATTAGCAATAGTAATTTTTGTATACAAGTAGAAAAAGAAACTACTTTTGTACCACATTCAAATTTAATTGATAAAATTAGTGAGTTACAAAAAATCGATAAAAAGTGCTGTGAAATAGCCCGAAAGTTAGACAAAAATTTAGAAATCGCACCTAGGTATATGAAAATTTTTTAGAGATGATATTCTTGTATGTGAGGACACGAGAGATTCCAATATAATAAATAATCCAATTAAATTAGTAGTGCCTAGGGATATGATTGAGCAAGTGTTCGCTCTAACACACGATTCTCTAGTGGCTTGTCATCAAGGTTTTAAGAAAACAATTGACCGCATCCGGGAGCACTTTTACTGGCCTGGAATGTCGGCTGATATCAGGCACCTAGTAGAGTCGTGTATTAGCTGCCAACAAAAGAGAGCACATAAACCTAATCAGCATGCACCCCTTCAGAGGATGCCAACACCCCAATTCCCTATGAATAAGGTACATTTGGATTTAATAGGCCCCCTACCAATTACATTTTCAGGTAACACTTTTATTGTCACGTATATCGACTCGTTTACTAAATGGCCAGAAGCTTATGCAGTTAGTTCTACCACGTCAGACGTTATCGCGGATACGCTGGCTGATTTCATTTCGCGTTATGGCGCGCCTGCGGTGATAACAACAGACAATGGGAGAAATCTGATATCCGAAGCGATCAAACATGTCTACGAAATGTTCGGCATTAAACATATCACTACGTCTGCCTTTCATCCGGCGTCGAATGGACAGATCGAGCGACAAAATTTGACGTTAAAAAACGCCCTTAGCCATATAGTTAATGAGAACCAATCAGACTGGGATACTAAACTTAAATTTGCCCTGTTAGCGATGCGCTCAGCTGTGCATTCCTCTACAAAATTAACACCTGCTGCAATTTTATATGGTAGAAATCTAAATTTACCGTATACCCTGTTTTCTCAGTCACCTAGGTTCAGCTATAATGACGCCCCATCTTTCTGTGAACTGTTGATTCCATCTCTTCAAAAAGTATACGCTGAAGTATATGATAATTTGGTTAAAGTATCAGAAAGCCAAGAGAAGTACAGAGAAAAGACAGCGGTCGTTAAAGATTTAAAAGTAGGTGATAGAGTGTGGTTATTTAATCCATCTATTGCTACAGGTACTACGAGAAAATTGTCAAAATTTAACAACGGACCTTTTACAATCATTGAAAAACTGAGTGATGTCAATTTTAAAATTGCATTAATTGCTAATCCCTCTAAAATTCAGGTTGTACATGTGGATCGCCTTACGTTGTTCAAAGATAGATGCATTGCAAACGCACATAAACAGGATGGAATGTCTCGTTTGGACCAAAACAAAACTCAAGACCAGATGTCAACAAATGAATCGAATCCTCAATTCGATTTTCCTAAGCGACGGACGCGAAATCGGTTTTTAAATTGGTTTCCTCCACCCCGTGCTCAGACAGCAACCCACCAACCTAAAACTCAGGGTCACCAGAGTAGTAACCGACTTCAAGGGATTGACGGTACTGAAAACGAAACTGCAGAGCAAAACGAAACTAGTAATCAGGCGACAGATGCTGATTCTCCCCCTAACATTCCTTCCCAAAATAATCCCGTCATGGGAAATGAAGATACGTCTCGGTGCGCTCAGGGAAAAACGGAAGTATCTACTTCGGGTACTCGCGAAACGGATATGCGGCAAATGGGAACGTCGAATGATTCAAGCCGTGTGAGTCGTTCACGGGAGCGAGTTAGCTTTAAGTCGAATCAAAACAATGGGCGCGCGTCGTCCGCTAGTGAATATTCCCTGAGGAATAGAATTTCACGACCGAATTATAAAATTTAGAATTGTTTACTTTTAGTTCTTTGTGTATTTTAATATATGATGTGTAAATAGGTTCTGTATATAGGTAATTTTAGATATTTTGAATAACTTTCGGTCCGAAATAGGGGAACTTAGAAAATATTCGAGCCAAAAGTGGGTTTGTTTTGATTCTGTTGCGCACCTGTTTACAATGGATTTTAGTCTTTCACAAATTTAATCTCAAAAGTTTTGGTAATATTACTGTATATTGCTGCCAGGTGAATAATCCGTCCCTTGTTTGTATGCATTTTTGGGATTTTTTAGCGAATTTTTCCACAAATTTTGAGGTCTTTGAAAATTTTATGGTTGTGAAACTTTGGGAAAATAAATGTGATAGCAGTATATATATTGCTCGGAATCTCTAAAGGCATCTCTTTTACATATATTAGGATTTTAAATGTAGATAGTTCATTCTTTTATTGAATTTTTAGCATTTTATATAACTTTGCAATTTTTAATGTATATTTGAAAACTATCTGAATATTTTATTTTGATAATTTTTTTGGGGTAGAAACTACCTAATGCCAGGTATACACACCTCACGTATATATCTATCGGGTTTATATGCATTTTATATATATTTTTTTTCTGTTTGTCTTTTTTTTTATATATAGCCATCTACCCACCCTTTTTTTTATTTTTTTTTTATTTGGGTATATTAGGAAAATTCGTTTCCCTTGTCAAAATGATTGGCAAGATTTCTTGTGAAGTAAATATTACTTCACTGTGTTTATTTTTGGTGAAATTTTATGGCCTTCTAAAATATTTGTTTATGCAATGGTTATTGCTTATCTGTGGCAATACAGAGGTGCAAATATCAATCGATTTTAATCAAAGAAACTGTTATGTAATTGTAATGTGATGATGTGTTGTATGTATTTATTCCCACTACATACAGTCAGATGTCAATGTCATATTTATATATATACCTTTTGTTTATGTAATGCAAGATTTTTTTATGTTCATTTTTATTTACCTTTTTTTACATGTGTACAAAATATTATTTTTACTTATGTGTGTGCATATCTGTGATACCTTCGGCTGACATGATATACCTATTATGAATTTTCAAAATTCTATTAGTTTAGGCCCTTTTGGATTACTAATGCTTTCAAAATTCAAAAAATTTTAGAAATTTTTAAAATTTTTATACAATATTTCCTTACATTCAGTTTTTATAAAGGTGGCTTCAGAGAGAGTAGCATATAGGAAATTTGCAACTTGATACTGTTCCAGATGTTAGGGGCAAGTACGGAGATTATTGGGAACTGGGAACTCAAAAGTTTGATAGGTTAGGCCGAGTAGGAGTAGTGAGTCGGAATCCTTTGGTAATAGAGATAACTTAATTCCTATTTTAAGTTTTAATTTCATGTGTTATATCCAAGCTCCAGCATTGCATTCCGGAGTGCATAGTTGGTGTGGTGAGTTAGTAGGGTGAAGTTGTCAACTTTTCGGGTCGTTGTTTGATCTGCTCTAGTGGATATTCTTAACTCTTCTGATTAACCGGGGTACAACAATAATTCAGCATTTCACCTTGCCGTTAATTTTGGATTTACCTGTAATTTATTTCTGGTTAGGACTTTCTTCCACTGCACTTCTGGGGTCATCAAATTAAAAAAAATAAAATTCTTGTTTTCTTTTGGCCAAAACGAATAATGTTTTTTTTTTCAACGTGGGGGAGTTTCTTGTTGAGGCCTATATACCATTTGCCTTTCATTAAAATTAATTTTTCCAAATTAGAATTCCCTCTCTATTTTTTCTAAATTAAAACATATGCCCCCACACTATTTTTTTCTTCCCTTTTTCTCGTAGTTGCCCATCTTCTGTGTTCAACTCTGTGGGTAATAAAAACATTCCCCGAAGTGTTCCCACACTTTAAGTAAAAAAGAGGACGAACCCCTGTCCCAATAAATAAATAAATAAATGCATAATGCTTGCAAGTGACGTTGTAAAAAGCAACTAATGTCCGCCTCATGCAAGACCACCCACTTTCGAAATGCAAACCTGCCTTGTTAAAAAAATTTATTAGGGCAATTTTACTGCCTGAAAAAATGTTAACAATACCGTTTTTAAGAAAAAGAGCAGCAAACGTTGAAATACCCCTGAATATATGTCTTACTTTGAATAAGGACCACCAACGGTAGTGAAAGTTTTATTACCATCATAAAAACGAAGGCTAAAATGTTTCTCTCCCCTTTTTTCCGTGGGAACCGCTGGCTGGACAATCTTGACACCTGGCCCCTTCAGAGGGTGGAGATTTGTGTCACGTGGGTAGTGTTGCCCTGTTATGTCCTTATTTGGTAATAGGAAAGAGTGAAGTTACTTTAAGCCAATGATAGCCCACCCCGGTACGCACGTGGAGGAGCGGACACCCGTGCTACTAATAAGGTAGCCCCCGCAGTTAAATGATTTCCTGTGAATTGGTATAGCTTTCTTTAGTTAGACAAGAGTCCGGTCTGCGAGAAGGATGTAAAACGGGAGAAGCTACTTCGTGCCCCCCCCCTTTTTTGGGAGAGGGGGGAGGCGTTTTGGGATGATATCTTGAACATTTTTTTCTACATTTGACGTTGAGATCGTGGAGGATCCGCACTGGTGACCAAGTGGTGCCAGAAGAAAATACTTTTCCGCCTTTTTTCGACAAAAAGAAAAGCATCCTGCTACGAGAGTTGCTCCAGTGCAGATTTAAGTTTTTCGAAATGAAGTCTATATCGGATGCTTCGGGTTGGAAGGAACTTAAAGATGTACTGATAAATTTCGGAAATTGAATGCTGTAGCGGGAGAGGCAGAAGTGAAACGTAATACCATGGTGTTTTTCCTTTTCACCAAGAAAGAAAAAATTGTGAAAATTGTTGCTCTGCGTGAATGTAACGTTGAACCCCATCTAGAAGTTCCATGAGTTTAACTAGTCACATCTATGATATTCCTCGCCTAGAGTAACCGAAAAACCTCCCGAAAAACCTCCTAGACAAGACCTCTAAAACTTAGTTTCGAACTTATATCACATAGTAAAAAAAAAAAAAGTGAAGATTTCCTCGAGCAGTGGAATAGTAATGTGAGATTCTACGTCATCCTGGAACAGAGTGTAAAGAGGACTATATTGTAAGCAGTTCCATGAGTGTAACTAATAATATCTATGATAGTCCTCAGTTCATGAGAACTCGAAATTTGAATAAGAAAGCAAACTGTGATTAAGTGATAATACATGATGGGTACATGTCGCCAGTTGGTAAGTTAACTCTGATGCTAAGTTTGATTTGTATAATTATATTGCATTTTTATATACATAAATAATTTACTAAGATTATTTTGATGCTATCTTGATCGTTAAAATTGTCTTTTTTTTATACGTAAATAATTTACTGTGAATCAAAAAAAAGGAGAAAAATGGAGGAAATGTCATTTGTTACTTTCATTATATATATATTAAACTAAATGTGCAAATGAAATGTGTATGTATATTTATTGAAGTTTTACTCTAATTCCTCTTCATCCAAATAATAAGGAAGTTTAATTAACTTTAACTCAGATGAAGAAATTATTCTTATTTTGATTAGTGAGTAGAATTTATATGGATATAACTCTAACTTATTCTAAGATGAAAAATGAAGTAATTTTATTCCAATAATGTAATTGAAATTTAAGACTTAAATGAAATAACTCCTTAACCTTCTTAGAAATTCTTAATGAATATAGATGAGCTTACTTTATACTCACTTTACAAAATTCTCTCCTTGATTCTAATTAAAAATGAAAATATTTAATTGATTTTCCTCAGAAGTTAATAATTATTATAACAACTCCCAAGAGTTTTGTATTTAATTCTCATACTAATGCATTTCTAGGATTCTAAAGGAAATAAAGTGAGTGGATAAATCACAACGCAATAATAAAAAAAAAAATAAAAAAAAAATAAAAGAAAAAAGGAATATAAATGTACTGTTACTATCCAATCAGGGTCATATACCATTACTTGTGTTGTAGGATGATTGTTCTAATATTAATATTTTAATCTGTTAAAAAAAAAAAAAAAAAAAAAAAAAGTCTTTTTTAGCTCTCTGAATATCTGAGAGATTTCAGGCCTTCTTACTCCCTTTCTAAAAGTTAATTGATCTGTAATTGTGATTCTTTCTTAAGCATTGATATGTATTTTTCATCCTACAAAACAGTAATGGTAAAGTTGGGATCAATGCTACAAACTTACAGTGAATTAGAGATCTGAATAGGTTGAGAATTTTGTTGCATTTTGTTAAGTGGTCTCTCAGATATTTTTATTTATGAAAAAATTGGGATGTTTTCATCTTATACTATAATGCGAGCAAAAATTGTGTGTGTGTGTGTGGGTAAATTTTATCTCAAAAACGGCTCTAACGATTTTCGCAAAAATTTGGATTTTACCATTTTCGGGCACGAGAAGACTATTGGGCTAGGTCACATGTTCGAGAAAATTCGATTATTGGGTCATTTTGGGTCATAATGGGTCAGGATCAAGCTATTTATATCTAGAGAACGACTGAATCGATTTTAAGGAAATTTTTTATTTAATCGTTTTTTGGACCGAGAAAACAATTGAGCTGGGTCACATGTTCGAAAAATTTTGATTAGTGGGTCATTTTTGGGTCATTGTGGGTCAAGCCATTTTTATTTTAAAAACGGCTCTAACGATTTCGACCAAATTTTATATTTTATCGTTTTGGATTGCAAGAAGACAATTGGGTTAGGTAACATGTTCGAGAAAATTCGGTTAGTGGGTCATTTTTGGGGTCATTGTGGGTCATGCTATTTTTATCTAGAGATTTTCTCACGCAATTTTGACTAAAAATTGCATTCTATGGTTTTCGGGCATGAGAAAAACATTGGGCTAGGCTACATGTTCGAAAAAAAATTTTAATGGGTCATACTAGGTCATTAAGGGTCTGGGTCAAGCTATTTATATTTAAAGAACCGCAGAATCAATTTCATCGAAATTTTGCCTGTATTAGTTTTTTGACACGAGAAAGCTAATGGGCTAAGTCACACGATCGAGAGATTTCGATTATAAGAGTCATTTGTGGGTCATGATGGGTCATAATGGGTCATGGTCAAAATATAGCTAAAGAACAGGCGGATCGATTTTAACGAAATTTTGTATACAACATTTTTTTGGCACGAGAAAACTATTGGGTTAGGTCTCAGTTCGAGAAATTTCGATTAATGGGTCATTTTGGGTCATAAAAGTTCTGGGTCAAGCTTTTTATATATAAAGTATGACAGTATCAAATTTAATGAAATTTTGCCTGTAATAGTTTTTTGACACGAGAAAATTAATGGGCTATCTCACATGTTTGAGAGATTTCGTTTATAAGAGTCATTTATGGGTCATGATGGGTCATTACGTGTCATGTCAAGCTATATCTAAAGAACATGTGGATCAGTTTTAACAAAATTTTGTATACAATATTTTTTGGCACGAGAAAATCATTGGGCTAGGTCACTTGATCTAGAAATTTCGATTAATGGGTCATTTTGGGTCATAAAGGGTCTGAGTCAAGTTATTTATATTTAAAGAACGGCAGGTTCGAGTTTAACGAAATTTTGAGTGTAACAATATTTATACACGAGAAAACTAATGGGCTAAGTCACATGTTCGAGAGATTTCGATTATAAGGGTCATTTGTGGGTCATGATGGGTCATGTTCAAGCTATATCTAAAAAACGGGGGAATCGATTTTAACGAAATTTTGTATACAGCATATTTATGGCACGAGAAAATCATTGGGCTATGTCACATGTCCGAGAAATTTCGATCAGTGGGTCACATTTGGGTTATTCTAATTTTATCTAGACAATGTCTTGCGCAAATTTGACTAAATTTTATATTCTATCGTTTTCGGACACAAGAAAATCATTGGGTTAGGTCAGATGTTTGAGAAAACTCGATTAATGAGTCATTTTGGGTCATAATGGGTCAAGGTCAAACTATTTATACCTAAAAATTGGCTCAATCGATTTTATCTAAATTTTGTATTTAACGTTTTTCAGCACGCAAGAATTAATGAACTAAGTCACATTTTTGAGAGATTTCGATATAAGGGTCATTTGTCGGTCATGCTAATTTTATCTAGAAAATTGTTCTCACCATTTTGAGTATATTTTCTATTATATCGTTTTCGGGCAAAAGAAAACCATTGAGATAGGACACATGCACGTAACAATTCAATTAGCGGGTCGTTTTAGGTCTTAATGGGTTTGGGTCATTCTAATTATATATAAGAACGACTCAGTCAATTTTACCTAAATTTTGCAACGGAACATCTTTTGTCATGAGAAGACTATTGAGCTGAGTTGCATATTAAACAAAATTATATTAGTGGGTCATATCGCTTCATTGCTGAATGCTGTCAAGCTAATTTTACTTAAGAAATGGCTTAAACGATTTTGATTCATTTTATACTCTACTGTTTTTGATTACCTGAAGACCATTGAGCTAAGTCACATGTTTGATCACATGTGATTAGTGGATCATTTGGGTAATAAGGGTCAGGATCACGAGACTATGGCAAAAGCCAATAAGTTGGCGATATTTGACAAAATACTGGCAAAATTCGGCCGAAAAATCAACTATTAAATTTACGAAACCAAAACACATATTTGGCGCCAAATGAAAGAATGTGTCCAAATTTGGTTACTTCTGGCAAAATATTTTGTCTTTCAGAATGTGAAGAAATTTCTTATACATTCTTAATAGTCTTCTAGATGCATAGTTAAACTAATCAGAGTTGAGCTAAAAAAGTGATTTGGATTGATGTCCTTTCGTTGTAAATTTTAAAATAAAGTAAAATTTATGAACATGTGCATACAAACATAGTTTTCTTATTGGTTGTTTTTGTAAATAATACTATTATTAATAACATGTTTTACACTATATCGAGTTGAACACAAAGTTAATTTTGACCGAGCTGAGCTCGGTCACCCCTACTAGTTAATTAATAAATTAGCTAATTTGGTCGTGTAACTTTAAGTTATTTCTCTAATTCCTCTTTTCCCTTTTTTCAAAATAATTATGAGGTTTAACTTAAATTTAATTATTTATAGCAACAAGATTCAGGTAGGTGGAAACTTAATTCAGATCTCAATTGATTTAGTAGTCTAATTGAAGAAATGATTTATCTGTTGAACCCATAATACTTATAGATGATTATTATTTAATAGATGCTCATGCTAATTATTCAGAAGTGAATTTATGAATGAAATTTCAAAGTATAATTACTAAAAAATTGTAGCAAAAGTCCCAACAATAATGATAATAATTCCCTTTTTTGAAATAAATAATAATTTTTGAATAATAATTTATGGTGATGAATAATTGCTATAAATTAAATCTCAAAACAGTTAGTGATTTTAAAATGAGAATCAAATTAATATTTTATTAAATTTATGTATTTTTAATTTAATGAATCTTTATTTAATTAAATTGATAAAATTATTAATATGCATTTCGAATTTTATTTTAAATAAACTCAATAAATAATCTGTTTCATATTCAATTTATCATTATGTTTTGTAGTAGTTATAAACTGAAGCTTATCGTTTACCTGTTTATTTATTTTATATTTAAAGTTACTGAAATTTAAAACTATTTATTCAATTAATAACAAAATTAAAATAAAAATTGTCATTTTTTTCTGTGAAAGCGGGAGCGAAAAGGTAATGGAAATAAATAAATAAACGATAAATTAAAAAAGCTTAGTTTTGTCAGTTAAAATTGAAAATAAAATTATTTAAAATAATAGTTACATTATTATATAAAATTAAAAAATAATCATTTTATTACAAAGAAATAGGCCCACTTTCAATAAAATTAACTCACAAAAATTGTCTTCACAAGGTAAAAAAACTGTAAAAAAAAAAAAAAAAAAAAAAAAAAAGAGCAACCAATAATTATTACATAAAAAAAGGTCGTTGGAGCATTTTTATTTTTTGAACAAAAAATTTTTATAGCACGCCTAGTTACGAAATCACTAATTTAAATATTCTAAGAAAGTGTGCGAAAACAATCAATAAAAATAAAAGTTAATCAATAAAAATAATAGTTTATAGCAGGGCTGTCCAAAGCGGCGCCCGCAGGCGCCATGGCGCCCTTTTAAAGATTTCCTGTTATTAAATATTTTAGAAATAAAATTCCATTATAAAGATTTTTTTAATATCAATAATATTTTATCAGGGATATTTTTAAAACATGCGCTTGGCATACTGTTGGCTTGCCGTTTTACATTAAAAACAACCAGAAAAATACTTTGAAAATTTAATCATGCATTTTTTTGCGTCTAGTTATGTTTACGTAGTGCAATTATGATAGTTAAATTTCTTAATAGTTGGAAATAGCTCTTTTTCATGCTTATGAAGTAAGTGAAAAATAGACGTTTTCACCGGCTCCCCTCTCTTTTGAAGATACATGTGCACGAAAGATCAGCTTTTTTGTTTTTACTGTTATCACACTGGTCCATAGGCTGTGTTATATAAAGGATAAAAAGGCTTAATTTTTCTTTCTTGACTTCTGAAAATTTGGGAGGAGTTTTTTTTCCTTTATTTTTTTAAATAATTTTACTTAGAAAAACTAATAAACAGTGCAGAATGATTTCTATCTAAGAAAGTACTTCAAGACTGCCCCTCGGAAACCATCCACATGGTTTTGTCACTATCGTGCTTGTCTGTTTTTGTACTTTTCATAAAATTAATCCACGCCTTCAAAATAAATCAAACTGTATTTTCACATCGTAAAAGAAACTCCGCAATATCTCTGATTTTCAAATTTATTTGTAACTAGCTGTTCTGCCCGGCATTGCCCGGGTTCATAAAAAAATAGCAAGAATTGCGAAAAAACTTTAAAAATCATAATAAAAACCTCGAAAAATTTAAAAAATGCTGCACGAATTTCGTCTAAACTTCGTTGAAAAAAGATGGGCTAGAAAATTAAAGTTGGATTATTTTTACTAATGTGGAAAAATCTTACAAATCGCAAAAAACATTAAAAATCTCATAAAAATATAAAACAAAATTCAAAAATTGTGTTACAAAATTCGAATAAATTTTGAAGAAAAGAGATCAGAATTTAATAAATTCGGCCAAAAATTGAACCTCTAAAAAATCGAAGCGGGTCGCGAAGAAACGTAAACATCTCTTTAAAAATGGCAAAAGTTTCAAAAATCACGGAACTCAAAATTTACTCTACTTGGATAAATGTTTTGAATCTGTTTTGAATGTTTTGAATTTAATTTGATAATGTAAAAAGCATTGAAATACGAAAAAAACTGCTAAAAAAATCGCAATAAAAATCTTTAATCGTACAGGAGAAAATTTATCATATTAGCGAAGAAATTAAAAACCGAATTCCTTTTCGTATGTGAAAAAGATCGCCGTGAACTAAAAAAACAAGTTGGAAATTGCACGTGAAAGTAGCAAATGAGGTGCGTTCGTACGATAACGAAGTTTTAAAAATATTCAAATCTTGCTGATATAGTAGAGCGTACTTCGGATGCAGATAGTAGTCGAAATCTTTGTGTTTCTGTAAATATGCAGAAAGTAATTTTAATTACACCTCAGCAACGTATATCTTATTCATAAAATGTGAAATAGTTGAATATAATTAAAACACGCCCCAAACAATGTTTCCCCGTATAGCATTATGTAGTGGAATACTTTTGTGTGGCCCTGTAATTTAATAATAAAAATTCTTTGCATCACAGATTGTACAGAATGCATGTTTTAGTATATATTTCATAGATTCATACCAATTCTGTTATGTTCGAATTAGTGTAACATCATAAAAATGCATTTGAATATTTTTTCCCATTGACCGTAATGTAATGGAATACCTTTGATTGTCCCTGTAAATGATCTATGCATCCGACTTTCGTAACATTTGAAATGACTCGATAAAATTACGTAATAATTATATGTTTTAAATTTCAAACGATTAAAATGCATTTGAAACTTTTTTCCCCATTGACCGTAATGTAACGGAATCCTTTTGATTGTCCCTGTAATTGATCTATCCATCCGATTTTCATAAAATTTGAAATGAATCGACAAAATTATGTTATAATTATGTATTTTAAATTTCAAACGATTCGGTTGGGTAGTTTTTGCGTTGTTATATGCGGACGGACAGACGGTCGGACAGACGGACGGACTGAGCGACAACAATAGGTGCTACGTATTTACATAATTACGAACGCACCTAAAAAAAAGAAAGCATACTGCATTAAAAATTGCTGTAGATCAAAATAAGAAAGCAAAACGATTACCATAAAGGATAAAAGTTTGAAACCAAACTCTTATTATTCTAAAAATTTAAAATCGAATTCCTTTAAAAAATGTTAAAAAAAAAAAAAAAAAAAAAAGACTGAGAAAGCCCAAAAATTGCATTGAAAATTGTAATGAAAGTCGTAAAACATTAAAAAATCTCTAGGGTAAAAATTCACTGATATAATATAAAATATTGTAATCAAGAAATTAACCATTTTAACCAAAACGTTTGAAATCGAAATCGATTTCCGGATGTAAAAAAATCGCCACGGAACTTGAAGAATGGCTAAAAATTACATTGAAAATTGCATTAAAAATAGCTAAATATTTGGAAGTCAATTCTTAAAAAAATAATATTAAGGAAGGGGGGGGGGGGTTATGATCGAAATCATTGATAAATTACAAAATGTAGGCGTGGAACGCCAACATCATATTAAGAAATAAAACATTTCATTCGAAACATAACTACATTAAACAAAATGTTTGATATCAAAATTAGTTTCTGAATGGCAGAAAATCGCCAACGAACTTAAAAAAATGGCTAAAAATCGTATCAAAAACTATATTAAAAATCGCTGAATATTTAAAAGTCATGGCTATAAAAATTTAATATTCAGTCGAAAATATTGTAATCGGAAATCGTTCATGAATAAGGAAAAGTCAACACGGAACACCTAAAATTCCCCAAACTAACTAAAAATTACATTGAACATCGCATTAGAAATTGGCAAAATTCATAAAAGCGTGGAGAACAAATTGTACTATTTATGCTAAAAGTTAGAAACCGAAATTCTTTTACGGATGTCAACAACTGTCACAGAACTTGAAAAATCACTATAAAACAGATTAAAAATCAGTAAAATTCAAAAATCCGGACAAAATTTGCCATAGTAAGATAAACATTTATATTAAATTCCTGCGGACATAATAAATTTTGTCCCCATAATGGGACAAAACATTAAAATTTGAACTCTTTCATTAGTTAATAAATATCGACACAAAACTTGCTAAAATTTTATGAAAATACACAAAAATTCTGAATCATTGATGTCAAAATTTACTACATTAAGCTACAAATTATTTAAAAATTTCTTTTCCAACTGTGAAAAAATCGCCGTGGACTCGAAAACATCTAAAAATTGTATTCAAAAATTCATTACAAATCGTTTCAAATTTAAAAATAGCGGGGGACAACATTTACATTAATAGAGTAAAATAGTGTAATCTGAATTATTTCTTAAATACGAATGAAAAAATAGGCGCAAAGCGTGAGAAATAATGAAAACATTGCTAAAAATTGCATTAAAAAATCACTAAATTTCAAAATTTGTAAATGAAGTGTAAATGTTTGAAATTAATTTCCTTTTCGAAATTTCAAAAAATAGCCGTGAGATTCAAAAAACCAATACAAAACCATTGAAAAACTCCTTAAAAATCGCTAAATGTAAATACATCCCGTGAATAAAAAAATATTCTAGTCGTGTAAAATGTAGCAACCATTCTATTTTACATGAATTACAAAAAAATCGACGCAGAACACAAAATATATCAAAAATCACATTGAAAATCGACAAAATTAAAAAAAGGTAAATGGTGAAATTTACTATATTAGGCTAAAAGTTTGAAACCAAAATAATTTTTTAATTGTTAAAACACCACTGTGGTGGGGATCGAAAAAAATAGTATTAAATCGCATTAAAAAGTTCATTAAAAACGCATTGAAAAATGCACTAAATATCGCTAGTTATTTTTTAATCAGAATTTCATCAAACGGATAAAACATTCTAATCGGAAATCTGAACTATTTGGTTATCCGGTTGACCAAGAAACTATCTGGGTCAAACCATAAGATTAAACTACAATAATGACGGATCGTAAATTCCATATTCACTTGACATTAAACATGTTACATATGTTTGTTACGTCATCAAGTGGTTTTTACTTCTTATTTTTACATGTATTTGTATTAATGTTTTTCTAAATTATCTCTTCTAACATAAAAATTACATCTATTTGCATAATTTGGCTTGTTTCACGATTGCTATAATTTGGCGAAATTGGTCGACAGGATAATCACGTAGTAAAAGGAAATCCTTTATAGATAATGAAAAATCGACACGGAACACAACAATTCTTGAAAAATCGCGTTAAAAATCTCTAAAATTATATTAGACTAGCAAAAGCCATGCTTTGTTTGGATTCGCGAAGCATTATTTTATAAAAGAGATATTTGAAAGTAAAAATATTTTTTAATATTATTTTTGCATCTTTATTAAACAAAAACGTTATTTTATGTTTTGGCGCATTTTAATTTTTTATTTATGATGTAAGACTGGCATAATAAAATATTTTCGAAGCAAACATTTACAAAATATTTTTAAATTTTCAACTAAAAGTTCTTTTAAAGATTTTTTACAATTTCCAGTAACCATTGGTGTTTTTTATAGTTGTTTGAAATATGCATGTTTCCAATCTTTGTAATTAACATCAAATAATCTTTGATAGCTATTTTAGAATAATATATTTGAAGAGAGCTTGAAGAAAGTTACTTCGTCAAAATCCTACTTTCTGGAAAAACATTTGAAATCTGCTCTCGTTCATATTGTGAACTTTTAACTGTAATTTTTTTTTTCTAATTTCTTCCTTTTTATATACATGTTAGCGTATCAGAATTTTTGATATTGTAGAATTTTTCGTAAGGAAAATTTCTATTGAATGCTTAATTTTGAAGGATTTTCACTCTCGACAACGTTATGTACGTTTTTAAGCCAACTTGTGTCTATATATCCTCAATATCTACAACTGCTTCATCTAATGTTAAACCTGGGGATTTATGAATTGTAACAGCAAAAGCTAACTGCAGAAGAAATTCTTTCCTTGAGCAATTTATGCTTCCATTTTTCCAGAATTTAATTATTGGGGGAATTGGTACGCACCAATTCTTATAAGTTAAATTATTGTAGTATTCAAATTTATCCATGATTATTCGCGATGTCTGGTCTGGTGGCTTGTGATTTTCTCTAATACGTGCAAACAAAGCCTAAAGCCCCGTTCACTAAACCTTTTTCGGTCCACAAATAAGAACGTAACATTACTTTAGATCCAAGTGATAAAGTAAGAAAAGGTTTAAGTCAATTTGTCGTTTTTGAATCGGTCAACTTTGCTTTAGTACATTTATAAAGAACTTGTATCGAGGCAACAACTTCACGCTTCAATTCTTTTAATTTTTCATTTATATAACAAATTTAACAATTAATTTTATTTTTTTACAATTCTTTTGTTGCCACTTTACAAAAAAAAAAAAAAAAAAAAAAAAAAAAAAAAAAAAATCCATAATACATTTTTTTAAATGTTTAATTGTCATCTGTGCAAACGATTTTGCTGAATAATGAAAACATTTTATTTATTAAATTAATCATGATTCTATCTACAATTACTTACTCCATGAATTATATTTTTTTTCTGAAAATATACGCGTTTCATTTTTTATTTATTTCCTAAAATGCGTCCGTATTGGAAATGCATGTAAAATAAATTAAAATAATAATTTTTTAACGTTTTACTGTAAAAAAAAAAAATATTGTGCAAATCTACAGATCATAATTTATTTGTGTGTTTAATTTGAAGTTAAAATATTGAATAGTTTTTTTGTAAAACGTACGACAAAATGTAATTTGAGTGGTCTAGTAGAGGATTTGCTTCGCTCATCCTAATTAAAAGTTTGAAATCAATTCTTACTTCCGAATATCAAAAAATCACAATAAAACTCGAAAAATTTCTAAAAATTGCATTGAAAAGTGCATTAAAAATCACTAATATTAAAAAATCACAGGGGCCAAAATTTACTCTAATAGAGTAAAACGTTGTAATTGGAAATATCTTATGAATGACAAAAATCCGACATCAAACGCAAAAAATCGCATTAAAATTAGCTGAAATTCATAAATCTTAACAGCTAAAATTTAATACATCAGCCTGAAAGTTTTAAGCAAAATTTCTTTTACTAATGTCGAATAATAACGACAAAATTTACATTAAATAATTCACTAAAAATCCAA
Source organism: Maratus speculifer (assembly GCA_964019185.1). Taxonomy (NCBI): domain Eukaryota; kingdom Metazoa; phylum Arthropoda; class Arachnida; order Araneae; family Salticidae; genus Maratus; species Maratus speculifer. Next base: position 144,308,309 of record OZ025292.1, on the reverse strand, counting down.
ACATCGTTGCACGAAATCCAAATAAATTATATTGAAAAGAGAACAAAATTCACTAATTTAGGTCGAAAGAATGAAACCGCTTTCCTTTTCGCTAATGTGGAAATATCGCCTCGAAACCCACTAAAATTCGCATATGAATTAAATTTAAAAAATTGAAAATCGGCCTTCAAGGTGTAAAATTTCATACATAACTTCGTGCAGCGCATCGCCAGGACTTTAAAATTTTTAACATGCGTTATAAACTATCTTAAAGTGTTAAACAGATCTCCTTATTACATTTCCTAATTTTGTTCGCGTCCCTCCTTTCACGCACCCTGAAATGTGTCACACCATTCTTTGTTTACATTTTTTATCGTGTATTATAAACCATTTTAAAATTTAAAATAAATCACATTGTTATATTTCCAAATTTTAACAAAATCGCGTTCTGTTAGTTCCATTTTTCACCACCAGCTAGCGCACTCTATTCTTCAAAAACTTTATCAAAACGATACTCTGTTAAACAACCTATCAGGTGATATATTACTCGAGGGTGTACTCTCTTAAAATGAAAGAGTGGATTTGGCTGCTCAAGAAAGAGTTCTAATTTACTGGATCGTGAATGAGCTGATTTTTAAGTGGTCCACTCTTCTTGACTTGCTTTCTTCTATTTCTAATGTACTCATTGAGATCGGAAACTAAGCAAGTGAACTCGAGACGAAAATCGATCATTCCCGCGTTATTTTCATCCACCGCTGACGCTGCTGTCGACCTGACCTTGCAAAATCCAAGATGGAGGATTTCCGAATGCACTGCACGCTGGATTTTCGATGCATCTTAAAAGTTCGTGGTTTCCTCAAGATTATTTGCTAAAGAAGCCGATATTTTACGAAGTAAGTACTATGAAAGTATTTTATTTACATTATGCCATCCTTTTAATATATTTCTCTTCTCTTTTTTTTATAAACAATTAATGTTAATACTCATACGTACCGTACATAACAACCTTGAAATAAAATGGTGTATCAAGCGGAGTAAAAATTGTCTTATAATGTAAATACTTAGTTCATTTAACAGCCTTGTAGTATAAAAGTTTTGAAGAATTAAGTTATGCAATTATTACATCTGTATTTATAGAAATTTATCAAAATACTGAATTTAAATTATTCAGTGTCTTAGTGAAAACACACTGGTTTATAGATGTTCAGGCTGGTTAGAAGTGTTTATTTTTTAGTGTACTCCTATTTCTCAATTTTGCTAATATTTTTGAGGGATGGAAAACCCTATATAAACACGAAAAACAAAGTCCTCTTGTATTTTGATCTACCTGTTGCTGCATATAAGGAAAAAAAATATAGTGTGTATATAAACACATTTCTAAGACTCTTGCATTCTTAACGTTTGAACATGTGTGTACTTTGTTACTGTTTTGTTTGGCAATGCTTTACATTGCTATTGAGCAAAATTATTGCATGCATGGTCTGTATTATTATAATTTGTTTAATATTTAAAAGTATTTAGCTACATTGTTACATAAAAATTGCTTTAAAAGTAATATTGTTTTCTTGCACTTGCTTTCAGGTAGGTTTAAATGAGGATTTATTAACAAAACGCAGACAAATATATATATTTTTTACTTTCTATACTGGTAAATACAAGTATCATTTCCCAAATATTATGTTCCTGATTTCTTTAACAATGAATTATATGGCAGGTGAATGTGAAACGGTGGGAGAATTTCAAATTTTGGAATGAAATGATTTTATAAACTTTTAATGACTTCAATAATAGTATTTTCACAAAAAATATAATCGTAATAAATGTAAGACTATTTAGATGTTATAAAATGTTACTGAAAAAAAGAAAAGTTTGGTAAATCTAAAATAACTACCGAAGCAAATCCTTTCCTTTCAGAAATGTCTTGTGATATCATTGCCTTCCCCTAAATTGGTAATGTTAAGATGCACCGCCCCTTAGCAATATCATGATCTCTTTTGATAATTTGCACAGCACATAAATATAGGAAGTATTTAAGTTGATGTGTGATCACGAGGCACAGAATTTAGTTTTAAACTTTCTTTACATTCTAAATTTATCTTAAGTGAGGCGCTGTAATCCCAGCCCAAATGCTTTAATAACATGAGTAAAAAAAAAAAAAAAAAAAAAAAAAAATTATGCTCATCATAGGTAGCCCTTTAAACCAGCATTTTGTACTTTTTAAGAATAACTTAAAAAACTATTTGAAAGAAAAAATTGAAGTTTTTGATTTACATAAGGCAGGACATAATAAATATAAATTAATCAGTAAGATTGTAGGTTGTGCAATTCATATATTTTTTTCAATAATACATTTATGTTTTGATATTAGTATTAGTACTATAATCCCACAAAAAATATTCACAATTATAATTTCAGGAGATAATTATAGCAGTATGAAAATATAAATTAACATTAGAAGCTCAAAGTTTCAGTGTTTGATTCAAAAACTTATTATCCAAATGACATTTCGTTTTTAGGCATAGTTTGAACCAAGATTATATCTTGTGAAAATTGGATGTTGCCATTAAAAAACAAATTTTGGACTGGTTTTGATTCGCAGGTTGGCCTACTAAAAAATTTATGTACATTATTTAAAAATAGTTAATTTCCTATTGTTTGGTACTAGTAACTTTCTTTTACGATTCTTACTGTAGAGTTCAGAGTGTTTACTTTTTTCCCCCTGCGACTGTATACAGCGTTCGAAATTTTTAGTGGACTGCTGGTATAAGACCACCAAAAACTCAATCGCACCACTAACATTGTTGTTTTGCAAGACTGATAACTTTTTTTCCCTCTGTCTGTTATGTAAATTTTCCCGTTTCTGAAAAAAAAAGAAAAAAAAAAGAATTATTTGAAAAAATATGTATAATAAAGGAAAGGAAAAGTATATACCAATTATTAGTAAATCGTATATATATTTTTTGAAACACCCTGTATGTATAATACTGCATTTTTTACAGACTGACCAAGTAAGCCTGGCTGATAACAAGTTCTACTCATTACTTATTGTGTAGATCTATTTGAAATGAAGTGTTTCAGAATCCCTAACTGAGGTGCTCCTATAAGTGATACATTGCCGTCAACAAGGTCAGTTCTAGTGAAAACCTAAGAAATGTAAGTGGTTTTACTTTTATTTCTTTAATTAATAATTATGTTTGTATGTGACAGTCATCTTATTTTTTTCATTCACTTCCTGTTCACATATATTTAAAACTTGGAACTGGGGTAGATGTAAACGTCACAACTTTTCACTAGTTGTATTTTATTATTATTTTGAAAAAAATAAATAAGTTCTTGACATTTTGTTTGTCCTCTGCAGCCCAGTTCCAACTTTCTAGGCAAAAATCTTTTCTTCATTTATTTAAATTTTAATGTTCTAGCCTATATTATGAATGAACAATTTTGATAAATAAATTCTTTTGAAATTGAGAAATGTTAATAATTTGTCAATTTAACTTTAGTGGGAATGTAAGGTGCTTGCGAATAGTCTAGTTGGGCACATATTAACAGTTCATAAGAGTGGGTCTCAAAAATCATTCTGCGATTCTGTTTCTTTCAGTTAACTTCACAAAAAATAACTTAATCTCCAATAGCTATTGTTTTGCTGAAATAGATTTTTTGTCATATATTTAACTTTGTATCGAAATTTTCACATCTGTCAATAAGTGCATAAAAAGCAATAAGCTTTATTTATATTTAATTATAATTTAAATACATGTAAAGTTTTCCAGGGTTCATACAGACCTTAAAAGTACTTAAAAATTCCTTACATTTCAATAGTCCTTATTATTTTTTTTTTTAATTGAAAGTCCTCCCCCTCTTTTTATGCGAGCTAAATATTTACTGCAAATCCATAAAATATAAATCGACAAACATTCATAATCCACCCCCTTTAAAGAAATCAGGGGTCTTTATTATAATTCTAATTTCTGATTGGACATCTTAAGGCCCCTGTCCTCGATCGAGGAAACGCTCGCGAGCTAATGCTATTCCTATGGGGAAGCATTTTTCTAATAACTCTTTCGAATTTTGACATTTTTGAATATTTTTTTTTGCATAAAATAGCTGAGGTGCATGCCTTTTTTACTTTTTCGATTTTGGTTGCATATATGTTTTACAAAGTTAGTTTCCCTTTCAAAACCGGTTTTGAAACTGAAAGTGCTTTTTAAAAAAATATCAAAAAAAAATATCAAAATCAAAAAAGTAAAAAAGGTGCGCTGTCGGCATGCACCTCAGCTATCCAGTGAAAAAAAATATTCGAAAATGTGAAAATGCGAAAGAGTTATTAGAAAAATGCTTCCCCATAGGAATAGCATTAGCTCGCGAGCGTTTCCTCGAGCAAGGACAGGGGCCTTAACTGACTGTTTCTTTTTCCTATTGAGGTGTGGAAACTTCATATCCGCATAGTTAGTACTGAAACTAGCCTCTTTCGTGCCTGGGACAAACATGGATTTTGACACCTCACACTTAAAATAAGTAAGTTTACAAAAAAAGGGGGGCATTTTGTGATTTTTAAATACGTAACGTAAACTATGTAATTAGCTTTGTCAAACATTGATTGAGTAAAATCTTGAGTATTCCGGGCAATTGCCTCTCCTCCAGAGTCAGATGATATAGAAGAGCATTAGAATGCTGTTCACAGGAAAATTTCAAAGTTTCCAGACAATTTTGATTTTTTTTCTTTTACAAATTTTTTTATTAAAAATAAATAAATCAAGACCCTGGGCAGAGAATCGGTTTGGTGCATGTTGCAAACTCTTGAGAAGCTATGCAATCTATTTTTCAACTGGAACATAAGTTTGTTAGAAGTTATTTGCTGGTACAGCATTTTTTGGAAGAAGCACTGCGGCAAAAAGCAAGTTTTTAAAACTTTAAAATACTGTAAGTGCAGCACATTGCTGGAACGGTAGGTACAATCCCCATCCCCCCCCCCCCCCCCTTTTTTTCCAGCCAGGGCTGGTAGAAGAAACAGTAGCACTGAAGCGGATGCTGCCGATTATTTTAGGCTTTGCAGAATAATTTAACAAATTTAAAAAAAATTTTGTGTTAAAAAATGCATGTTAAATGTTGATCTTTTAAAGTTTATTTCATTCGAAATTTTTGTGTATGTTTATGCGCGCGCTTGTTTAGCATTTTTCTGCAGTTTGCAGTGATTTTTTTAACATTTGAAAGGGAAATTCTGTTTTAATATTTTATAATCTATATCTTAAATCTTATAATCATATAATTATAAATCATATCTTTAATCTTATAATCTATATGTGATGGTAAGTCTTATCCTCTTTTCAATAAAGTCTGATTCAGAAAACTGAAAGGTAGAAGTGCATGTATAGTCCAGGCATTTGGTAAAAAATAAATGCAAGTTTTGGTGTAGTTTTGATTTTTGGTTCCCTTTATGTTTTTTGGGTCGCTGAACACGAATCTGGCATTATCCAACAAAATTTCTCCCCGGAAACACGTTTTTTTGGCAAAAAAACGTGGCTTTTTTCGTTTTTTCTGAATAACTTCAAGATTATGCATTTTACATAAAAGTCATCAATACATAAATTAAAGAGCACAAAATTTCCTACATTTTATGTATTTAAAGTTTTTTTCTATGATCAACGGTTTAGCCGTGAGAGAGCCGCAAAAATGGGTGTGAAAAGCAAAAAATCCTGAAAAACGTGAATTACAGCACCGTACGTCGATGAAACATGAAAAACAACCATTTTACCTAAATTTTCCCCACTTAATAATATTTAATATATTACTATTGACTACATTTTATTAATCTGATGTTCATCGTTTCTTTCATAACTAAAAAATAAATAAAAATGAGTATATCTGTGATCAAAATCTTCATTTGCTATTACAAAATTATAATAATAATAATTTCTTAATTTGACTTTTACATAATGTAAATAAAATAACTAAAATAGGCTTTAACTGATCCCATTGTTTAACTAATTGCATTGTTGTTAACTAATTGTTTCCCTCTTGATTGAAGGGGTACAAGTGTGAAATAACGTTGGTCAAGCGCCCACCCTCGCATCCCATGTCCACGTTCAGTATAATACTAACTCCCCCTTCCCCGCCAGTCTCACCTCTGTTAGAAATATGCGTTGCACAGATCACTAGCTTATCAGGAGGACACATTCCTCTCAGTTTCCATATGCAACTGCTTACTTATAATTTAGTAATTCACTGTTTGTGCCTTCGTGAATATAGTGAACAGCTAAAGTGATTTTGCGCGATGTCGCTGTGTTTTATTTGCGACTCTCCTTTAGAAGAGGGGCCGCCAGTGAAAGTTAGTCGAGGTATTGCAGCGTTAATCAAGGCAAATACAGAAAGAAAGGATGGAAAAGCAGTTTTCCTAAAGGGGAAAACCTCAGTAGATATACATGTTAAGTGTAGAAAAGCATACGTAAATGAACGGATGGTTACTGCTTATGTGAAGACAGTTGAGGAACAAAGTGCTAGCATTTCTCAAATTTTAAGATCATCAACTCCTCAGTTTAATTTTCAAACTAATTGTTGGTTTATGTATAATGTGTGGACTGTGCATTTCGGAAGAGTTCATTGCAACACAAGCGAAAAATCCACCAAGCGAACGCAGTACTGTATACAGTGTGCGACACATGGGAGTACAATTCTGAAAGCAGCAGGAGCTCGCAATGATGATTATGGACAGGCTATAATTCAGCGCATCGAACCAGTGAATGATTTTATCGCAGCAGATGCTCAATACCAGATCAAATGTTTTAAATATATTTATAGGAGGCCGAAAGTCCAAGAACAGAAGAAACGTGGTACGTTTGCCCAGGCAATCGACAGAGTAATGCAAAGTACATACGATTATATTGAAAATCATGATGACGAGTGTCAATTCTCCATGGAAGAGCTAATGAAACAGGTTACAGGGAGTTATCAACCTAATATGAGAACTATAAAGTTTAACCTCATTGAGAGATATGGAGACGACATACTGATCAGAAAGAATCAGAAAAAAAATCCATTGTGTGTTTCAAGAATATAGGAGGGAAGATACTGACTAATGCATGGTATCAGCAAACATGTAAATCTGATCGAGATGAGAGACTGCGAGTGGTTGAAGCAGCAGCAAAAATTATTTGCGAAGATATCAGATAGAAGATTTGCTTCGGGAAACTGCAAAAACATCGCAGTTATGTGTCAAGACGAAGAGGATGAACAAGACTCTGAAACCGATCTGGAAATGGATTGCCCAAACGATGAATCAGAGGACCCAATGGAAGAGGAAATAGTTATGCCGCAAGGTATCAAATATTTACTATTAAAAAAATTTTTATGTATAATATCGATAGTTATAAAAACACCCACTAATTCCATTCGTCTATTTTCTATTTTGTAGATGTCGGTGAAAAGCAGGGATCCTCAAATAAAAGAAAGCGAAAATAGAATTTTGTTTTTTAAGTAAATGTACTTACTAATGTACATAATTATTTATTATTAAATAATAATTCATAATGAGTCGTCGTTTTTATTGTTAGCAACTTCATTGTAAAATATAGTCGATCATAATATCTTCGGTATCATTTAAAGTCAATCTTTGCTAAAAAATGATCATTTTTCATGTTAAATCTATGTACAGTGCCATAATTCGTATTTTCCGGGGTTTTTTTTTTTTTAATTTTCACACCCACATTTTGAACTTCTAGATCTTTAAGAATTGGAATCCGTATCAGCTTTTATATGTTAAAGCCTGTTTTAGTTATTTTATTTACATTATTTAAAAGTAAATTAAGAAATTATTACTATTATTATTTTGTAATAGCAAATGAACATTTTGATCACAAATATGCTCATTTTTATCTATTTTTTAGTTATGAAAGAAACAATGAACATCAGATTAATAAAATATAGTCAATAATAATATATTTAGTATTATTAAGTGGAAAAAATTTGCGTAAAATGGTTGTCTTTCATGTTTCATCGGCGTACGGTGCTGTAATTCACGTTTTTGAGAATTTTCTGCTTTTCACACCCATTTTTGCGGCTCTCTCACGGCTAAACCATTGATCAGAGAAAAAAACTTTAAATACATAAAATGTAGGAAATTTTGTGCACTTTAATTTATGTATTGATGACTTTTATGTAAAATGCATAATATTGAAGTTATTTAGAAAAATCGAAAAAAAGCCACGTTTTTTGTCAAAAAAACGTGTTTCCGGGGAGAAATTTTGTTGGATAATGCCAGATTCGTGTTCAGCGACCCAAAAAACATAAAGGAAACCAAAAATCAAAACTACACCAAAACTTGCATTTATTTGTCCTTTTTGAGCACGTAATGCCTGGACTAGTAATGTAATGTGAGAGATTGAAAAAAGGGCATTTGTCCTTAAGTTCTGTTGGCTGTTTATCGCAATCCCCAAAGCAGAATACTATGCAATGTTCTGCAACGAAATTTAGCTAATCAAAAATGATTTTTGGGAATTGTACGAGTTTTTCTCACTACAAATTGATTTTTGCAATCTTTTTAAATGAACGATTAAAGAATTTAAGGAAAGGAGAAAGGGACTGTTTACTCCAAAAGGAGTAAACAGTTGTTTAAACCATAGTTAAAACCAATTGGTTTAAACCGTGCCAACCCTGGTCTAATTGTTGTAGGTTCTATCTTGTATTATATAAATATGCAAATATATAGAAAAACAACTAAAAATCCACAAAAACCTGTATTGGTTGGGTATTTGCCAGCTGATACATTTTGAAAGTAGCAACAAAGGTGAATTTTCAACAATATTTTATAATGTTGCTTTAAGAACTTTAATTTTAAATTTGTTTTAAAATTGGTGATTTATTTTAAGATTGTATCAGAAGTTACACCATGATTTAAACTAGCGGATAAGTGTAATCGCACAGGATTTATTTATTCTATTTCCATTTTATTCATGATTGGCTGAATTTTCAGTAGTGTAATATTTATAAAGCTAAAATTTTTAGTGTATGATTCATTTTTTGTTTAGACTATGGATGGGAAATTTTATAAAACATTTAATCTGAAATCTGCAAAATATTTTAATATGTTCATAATCATTCATTAACATTATATTTATTGCTATTTAACTTAATTTCAATATTTTCTTTTAACACAGGAAGATGGTGATTTCATGGAGGAGTAAAATTCTACTGTGAGGAGTCAAATTCAACAATCTTATTTAATCTCAAGAATCTTCAACAAAGTATCTATTTTGCCTAAGATTTTAAAAGTTGGACAAACCAGTGGACAGATTACGATATGCTTTTTATGTATTTAATTTTTAATGCAAATGGACTGTTATATTTATAAAGGTCCTGTTAAAGATGTTATTGAAACTTGTTTATCTGATGTTGGAAAGAATTGTTATCAATTAATGTTAGGTTTATTTTGTTCTTGCTAAATAAAATGTTTTTGTTGTTAAATAAAATTAGTTTTTTTTTTCTTTCTTGCAACATTCTAAATTGCACATTTGGCTCTAACTTTTGACATAAAATGCTGCAGTCTTATGCTTTTATATTTATTTAAAAGTTAGTTGATTTAAGAAACATTGAATAAAATCAAAAATTAAAAGATTAATTAAGAAGAAATAAGTTATTCTTGAATATAAATTCAAGTTTTAACAAATGTTTTAAATGTTATAAAGAATAATTGCACATGGTCGATAAATCCATTTCTCAGTTATTTCTGCATTTAACTTTTGTACTACAATATTTAGTGGAAGGTTCTTCAGACAATAAAATAATTGTCCATAATCAAAATTTTAGCTATACAAGTTTTTTAATGGCATTCCTCCACATTTCCCAATTGCAATGTGCTTATATAAATGCTATGGGTAACAATTATTTTATCTAAGATTTCAAAGCCATTTCAGATTTCAAACTAAACAATTAAAATATTTTTTTTTAATTTAGTCAGTTTAAGAAATATAAGATTTTGATTGAGATTTAAATCGAGGAATAATTACAACAAGGTATCATGGGTTGATGTTTATCCATTTAAAATATTTTCAATTTCATTTATTTAAACCCTGCGCTGGCCATGGCCATGTGTGTGGGGGGGATACTTTTTTTAATTTAGGTTTTATATTTTTTAATACTTTCTTTTTTAAACTGGTTCTGTAACTCGTATTAATATTAAAAAACTAATCAAAATTGCTAAAGTAAAAACTAACCCACTTACAGATCATCCTCAAATATTCTATGTCCTCCCCTCCCCCCCCCCAAAAAAAAGGTAAACATTTTAAAATCCAAACAAGATATTTGAAAATAACTTCTGCATAGGATTATCTAAACTCTTAAGGGGAACAATCAGCTTCTGACATTGTGATGCTGAAGTTGAGTCGTTGGGCTGATATCAAGTTTATTTTTTCAATATTTTTTTAGTAAAATGCCTAAGATTGGTTTATTTGATTGAAATCGTAAATTTTTAATAAAAAAATAATTGTTATTTACAATTAAATCAGAAGCTAATGAAAAAATTAAAATTGTATATAAGCATATTTGAAGCTATAAGTATCATTGGAAGATATGTAAACTTGAAATTGCCCAAGAAAAGAAAGGAAAAATCCCATTAGCACCACAGCATAAGAAGCTGATATTCTGTTTAATGTTGTTCGGGTGCTGTTGTACAGTTATGCAAATTTAGGCAGTTTGCATGAATAAGTGTTTTCAAATTTGCAATTTTGAGATCACCAGTATTTTTAATTTAATGAATATATGTACTTTTAAATTTAACAAAAGAAAATACTGATGTTAAAAATTTCTGATTTGACAGAATAATAAAAAATTCATGTAAGCTCTATTTAATTTTGTATAACGATTCAATTGCCTTTTCCCCTAAATTGACATAGGAAACAGTTTCATTGAATTAGAAAGAAAAAAAATGTTTTTATGATTCATTAGAGAACTTTCAGTCATATAAATTAGAATGTTTTAAGTCTTGTTAATTAAAGACTTGGAAGAAATATTGAAGAATCCATGTTACAATTTTCCAATCTCTCTCTCTCTCTCTCTCTCTCTCTCTCTATATATATATATATATATATATATATATATATATACACCCTTGTAATGTCAATAAACAGAAGTTTAAATCCGAAATGAGAATTTAATTGCAACACTTGAAAATGTGGCAATAATTCCATGTTATACTGAATTTCATTGATAAAAATTAATCGAGGATTACTGAATTTCGTTTTAAATGATGTGATTTTATTTAGATGATTTAGAAATCACTTGAAGATTTTTCTAATTTTAAGCAATTTTGCTTTTCTTAAGAATGAATTTATTCAATTCTATAAATTCAAGGAGTTTTGAATTAACTCTTAAATGAGTTGATTTCATTCATGTATGAATTGGTTACAAATCACCTAAGTGCTACTGGATTAAATCAAAAATGACAACATTTCACTCCAACTTGAATTGATAACAAATCGCTTAAGTGCTACTGGATTTGCCTTAAATTATTTCACTTCACTCAAATACGAGTTGGCTGAAGCTAACTCAAGTGCTACTCGATTTAATCCTAAAGACTTCATTTCACTCAAGTATGATTTGGTTACAAATCGCTCAAGTGCTACGAGATTCAGTCTTAAATGACTTCATTTCACTCAAGTATGACTTGATTACAAATCACTCAAGTACTACTGGATTTAACCTTTATTGATTTGATTTCACTCAAGTATGAGTAAAATAGAGATCACTCAGTCATGAGTTGATTAAAAACAACTCATTCACTTGAGTTGTTTCAGCTCTTCTTGAGAAGGTTCCTTTCAACATGGGAAAAGAGTGGATTTCAGCTCAACTTGAGTTATTTCAGCTTTTTCGTTTTAAGAGAGTGCCAAGAACCAAGATGCGCCCTTGGTTACTGAAAGGTTGGACAGGCCTGGTCTACAGGATAATCAAGTAATATCAAAAAAGGAACTACAGTTGAAGCGAAGTAATAAGTAATAAACAGTTATAAGTAATAAACATAATAAAAAACATGAATATCACAATAAATCGTAAATCGTAAATCGTAAAACACTTATAGCAATTTTCAAAAACAACGTTTTCATCAATTTGGCGGTAAAAAAAACGCGCTAACATGTAGCTTATATTTTTACTCATAAATATGACATCTGTGCCATATTTACGAGTAAAAATAAGCATAAACGATCATCAGGTTTGAAATCTCAATTTCTGAAGCCCAAACGGGACCATGATTTATAAAAACGCCAAGGTAAAGATATTACAATAAAATCTCTATAACGGACACTCCCGAATAGCGGACACCTCTATTTAACGGACAGTTTTATAATCCCCACTCCCGAAACTTAAAATTTTGTATGTTTAACCTCTGAATAACGGACATTCCGAATAGCGGACACTTTACTCGGCGATAAAGGATGAAGAAGTATTTTTTAAGTAGAAAAAAAATTAAGGAGGTCAGGGGTTTGCCTGGGAAAAATAATTTTCCAGACTATTGACATGTCTTCCAAGAACATTTTGAAATTTCATGCTTTTAAAGATCAAAAATTTCAGTCCCTTCCCTCCTCGCCCGGAACTCTACAATGTCCAATAACATCACACAGAAAAACAAATTACATGTAATCGCAAGCAAAAATAAACCTTTGTAAAAGATTTTTTTCACAATAATATAATAAAAAGTAGATAAAAGTGTGCACAATTTTATTTCAATTTTATTGCTTAAAAAATAATTTTAATTTCTGATTAATTATATAATAGAGTTTTAGGACATATAAAGTAAATTAATGAAACATCTCTGAGGTTTTCCCAATAGCGGACACCTCCGAATAGCGGACATTTTCTGCGTTCCCGAGGTGTCCGTTATTTAGAGGTTTTACTGTGTTTGAAAAGTATCATGAAATTAGAGCAGAGATATCATATACGCATAGGGTTTGGCGCAAATTTCGCGAAAATCATTTTTCAATGAATTTCGATTATTTCAAAAAGTAAGCAACAATTAAAAGAAGCACGATTAAATTTAGATTATATAAATATAGAAAAAACTAGGGGGCCTCCGCCCCCCTGCTCGCTAGCTACGCTCGCCAACCCCCGCGTAATCGCTTCGCGATTCCAAGTTGTAGGCTACCCCTGCTTGCTGCGCTCGCGAATACCCCATGCTATGAATAAGGAGTTGCAGATCTTTCAAATGATCTGTCACACGACTGGTGTTGTAAAAAAATTAAAAATGTGCTGCCTCGTGGGGGCAGAGGGGGGGGACACGCAAGGCATCCATAATATGAATAAGCAGTTGCAGATCTTTCAAATGATGTGCCACACGACTGGTGTTGTAAAGAAATTAAAAATGTGCCCCCTGGGGGGCAGAGTGGGGGTTGACACACAAGACATCCATAATATGAATAAACATTTGCAGACCTTTCAAATCATGTGTCACACGACTGGTGTTGTAAAGGAATTAAAAATGTGCCCCCCTGGGGGGGGGCAAAGTGCGGGGTGACACACAAGACATCCATAATATGAATAAACAGTTGCAGACCTCTCAAATGATGTGTCACACGACTGGTGTTGTAAAGAAATTAAAAATTTGACGAAATATTACAGTTATCGCCAAGTTGGCGTCCCTTTTGACGACTAATTTTGGTCGCCAAATTTGGCGATATACCGCCAAGTTAGCGACAAAATTGGCGATTGTTGGCGATAGTAACCTTTCCCTCTTTATGGTACCCATACGGCGATGCATAGACGGAGCCCTTTCCTGATTGGCCTATTCGACTCATGGAAGGAGTGGTCCGCCCGGACCCGTTATTTCCGGAAATCTTACACATCAGCATCATTCTAGGAGTCATTCCTTTTAAGGCTAGTTTTTTTTTTTTTTTTTTTTTTTTTTTTTACTATAGAAGGAAATAAGCAATTTATTAATAAACAAACAACAATAGCCAGATCACCATGCAATGTAAATAATGATATTTTGGCGCTAATTATTTGGAAAAGTTCCATATCCTGTTCTAAATTTTTTAGCGAGGTTTTTTTTTTTTTTTTTTTTTTTTTTTGTAAGCCAATTGCGCCAAACTGTTTGTCAAATTACATAAATTGACCTAATTTGTATTTTAAATAACAGAAAAATAAATAAATTTTTAAAATGCAATAAGAAATACATTGAATTAAAAATTTCTTTATGACATAACAAGCACGCGTATCGTAATTAATGACAAGTGAAAGTAACATTTACAATCATCCAGTATTGGCATGTAACCTTATAGTTTGGCGATAGTTTTTTGATCGACAGGATAACCAAGAAGTACCTTTTTTTGCCATTAAATAAATCGATGTGGTTGTGATCTTCAGCCTGTGAGGTTGCTTTTTTCTGCCCTTTCCAACAAAGCTGAAAAATATTTGTGCATTCGGTTTGTCTATCCGTCTGCCCACACTCAAACATCCGTAAATATACACCGATTTATATGCAATTGGAAACCTTATTTAGGGTCTCCTAGGCATGTTTGATATTTTATATGAAGTATGTGGGATTAATAGTTTATTTACAGGGGCACCCAAAAGATTTTCATTACAGTATGGTCTATTGGGGGAAATCCTTTGCAGAGTATTTTAATGAAATTACGCTATTGCAAATTTACGAAACTCATATAAACCACTGAATTTCATTACAATTATGTTATAACAGGATATTCATAGCATTTCTAATCCAATTACAAGGACACACAAAAGAAATCGGTTACAATACTGTTTTTGAGCAATAATTTCTGGAAATGCGTTTTCAATTTCGGCGTGCGCTTTTAAATTTAACTGTTTTTTTAGGTGTGTCCCTAATTAATATAAAATATTTAGTAACTATAGTCGCCGTCTGATCCGTTTGTCTGTATCTACACATAATACAGCACAAAAACTATCCTACGGAATCGTTTGAAATTTTAAATACCTATTTGTTGCCGAATTTTGTTGAGCCGTTGCAAATTTTAATAAAATCGGATAAATTCGAATCCAGGGACAATCAAAAGTATTCCGTTACATTACGACCTATGGGATGAAATAGTTCCAAGCTCTTTTTAATGATGTTAAACCCATCGAAATATAATGAAATTGATATGGATTTATGAAGAGCACTAGAATATATATTTTGTAGAACATGCCACGCAAAAAATATTTATTATTCATTTACACGTCACCACAAAAGAATTCCATTATAAAATAGTATGAGGGGTGGGACATTAACTTTTCAGCTTTGCTAATCTAGGAATTTTATCATAGAATCATTTTCTCAATTGCCACTAGCAGGCCTTTTAAATAATAACCTTTTTCCGGTAAAACGGCGTAATCGAGTTCACATTGGCGTATTTGAGCCAGCATGTTATGCTGAAAAAAATATGTTCAGATTTGTAAATCACTTGTGATGACACTTTGACTGCTCAAAGCTTATGCAGACGAGATATTCAGATCTCGTTCATATCTTATGCTATTGGCATTGCCAACAGTGGAATAATCTTGAAAAAATAGAGAATATACGCTCTAAGCAGAGAGTATATGCTCAAGTTACAGAATATATCCTAGAATGTATGTACTGCGGCTTTTTGAGAAAGAGGGCGAAGGAGATAAGGTGATTCTTAAAAAATCCAGAAAGTATGCGGCGTATACCTCTGTAAACTTTCTACTACATTCATGATTGCCGATTCGTTTTATTTTATGTATGATAAAGCAAAATACAGCTCAATTTCATGGAAATGGGCTTAAAACGAAAACAAATCAGCGTATGTAGTGGCCAGCATGCACGACCCATTTAAATCAGATTGAGCATATCTAAAACGCCCTCGAAACGACAGATTGTATTCCTTTGTTGGCGTTTTCGGAATTTCTATGTATCTTTTTTTAGGTTAGAATACCCCAATTTTTTATTGAAAACCTCATCGCATACATTGAAAACAGATGTAGATATTATATTATTATATATATTAATTATTTTTTCTATCTATTTAAAGGCACTACACACCATATAAAAAAATCCCTCATTCTACTCAACCATCATGATTTGCGCAAACTTTAGGTACTAAAATTGATGTGTATATTCTTTACGTCATTTCAAAGAGTTTAAATTCCGATACAAGAAATTTTAGTGCTTTCTTAGCTGTATTCTTCAAATTTTATACTTATGCGTGCCTGTTTTGTATAGTTTGATTTCCCATTTTTTAACCGTGTATAGGAATTTGTATGTAATATTTTGCAAATGTACCATTCATCCTTGCTCTTTTTTATCATTTCATTTTGTGACAATATATAATCAATTAAAGATAGAATCTCTTTTTACTTTTAGCATATTGTTTTAAAAACTCTGTTCTAAGCAATATCGCTCAGACTAATTCCTCTGATGGAAGTCCTAGTTGTCTGAGCGAAGCGAAGTCTTATACTCAGAGTACGTAACGATATTAAAAGTCAAAAAAATTCTTTCGTCAAGCAAATCTCAAAAAGTACTTGTCGGATTTTGATTCTCTTTGTGCCAATAGGTACC
The DNA here is from genome assembly GCA_964019185.1 of Maratus speculifer. Classification (NCBI taxonomy): domain Eukaryota; kingdom Metazoa; phylum Arthropoda; class Arachnida; order Araneae; family Salticidae; genus Maratus; species Maratus speculifer. The sequence continues at coordinate 144,291,817 of OZ025292.1, read as the reverse complement.
TATGAATGTGATCTGGTGAAGTCACCTACGAAAAATTAGTTTCAAATAGTTTAAAAGTTATAATAAAAAAACTGATAAAAAAGCACAATTTATTTGCATACGTCACAGAAATTTGGAGTGCGTCATTTTTCACCGAATCAGAGTGTATGGAGTAAGTAGTAATTGTTTGAGCGAAGCGAAGGCTAATGCACATAGTACGTAATGATATTAAAAGTTAAGCATAATTCTTTCGGCAAGCAAATCTGAAAAAATACATGACGGATTTTGATTTTGATTGTACTAGAACGTATCTATGAGGGTAACCTACTGAATGCACTTATTCTCAAAAACTTGTTCCAAATAGTTAAAAAATTATATTAAAAACTGATAAAAAAGTACGATTTATTTGCATACGTCTCTGATATTTGATGTACGTCACTTTTCACTGGCCGAATGTTTTTGTTACATTCCAGAATTTGAGCACATGGAGCAAAGAAAATACGCAAGCAATTTTTATTTAAATACATACAATAAAAACATATTTAAATTTAAGAAACAAACTGGAAAAGAAATCTGTTTTATTATTATTATTATATTATTTACATAAAAGAAAAAAGCCATAATACTTAGTGATTTAGTATTCGGGGTTTTGTGAAAATTTTTATAATAACATTTTGTAATCGCATCTTATATATTTCACGCGTGCAAATTAGGAAAAAATTCTTTCGTGTTTAAATAAAATACGAGTTTGACATGAGTGCTTTAGATATTATTTTTAATCATAGATTATATTCTGGTATTTTGTTTACATAGATCACTTAATATTATTTTTCATTAAGCAACCTGTGTTCCCCGGCGATTATTGCTCTATTGCACGGATTTTATTATGGCTACATTTTATGAAAACATATACATGACGCAGATGTCATATATGCACCAAGTTGATGCGATTGCAACAAAATGGCGATTTCATGTCTCACATGATAACCCGTTTATTTTGTTCCATCACTTTATTTAAAAAATAAACAATGGTGGAAGCAATAAATATACAGTTATAAATAATAAACGGTACTACTCTGTTATCCCCTCGACCAATTTCGCCAAATTATACAAATCGCCAAATTAATAGCCAAATTATGCATATTAACATAATTTTTATTTTAAATAACGAAAAAACAAATAATTAGAGGAATATTAATAAAAATATTAATAAAAAGTCGAAATAAAAATCACTTAATGACATTTTAAACACGTGAATCGCATTTAATGTCATTGAATGTGACATTCACAATCATCCATTATTGGCATTTCATCTTATAGTTTGGCGATAATTTTTTGGTCGACGGGATAACGTAGTACTACCTAATAAACATAATAATAAATAGAATAAAAAGTGTGGTGTATTTAACTGTAACCGCAACTTAAGTAAAAATGTAAATAGAATGTTTTATGTAAGCGGCAATTGTGTTCTATGCCGATTGTGTGTATCTGTGATCGTCTGCTGTAAATAATGTGTCCGTATTAAATAAGTTCTTTTAGTAAGATGAAAGTATTATTCTTCCAAAGTACATATCACTTGCTAATGATATTAAATCGATATTTAGTTCACATATTAAAATAATATGTGATATCTGGCGACGAGGATGGGATGAAAAAGTATCGGATCCATGTACATTAGATGCTGAAGACTGCCAAGGTAAAGAATTCTTTTTGTATTTATCTTTAAAGAAGATTAAAAATGGAGCAGTTGGTTCAAAGTTTAATAGAACAAAATAAAATTTTATTAGAGAAATTAACCACTTTTGCCGATCCGAAAACGCAAGAAGCTAAAGTTTCAGTTCAATTTGAAAAATTTGATGAAACAGATGAAGCTTTTGATTCTTTTTTAGAACGCTTCGAAGCTTTCATGGATATTCAAAATGTTCCGGATGGCAAACGTGGGAAAGTTTTTATTTCTAGTTTGTCAGCAAAATTATATAATTTGTTGAAAAACCTGCTAGCTCCTGACAATCCTTCCGATAAAGATTACCTTATTTTAAAAAATACATTAAAAGCTCATCTCACTCCGACGCCGCTTATAATTCCTAGTAGGCATGTGTTTCTAAATCGTAAGCAACGGGAGGGAGAAAGTGTCAGTGCTTTTATGGCTGAACTTCGCTCCTTGGCAATTCCTTGTCAATATAAACAAGAAATGTTGAACACGATGTTACGGGATGTTTTCGTAAGCGGGCTAAGGGATAGAGTAATATTAGATAGACTTTTTGAGGAAGATGATATAGATATTGAGAATACCTTGAAAATTGCTTTAGCTATGGAGAAAGCTATGAAAGGGGCAAATGAGATAATGGGTAAATCTTTAGAAATTAAAGAATTTAGCGTGAGGAAAAATAATGAGCAGTCAAAATTTGTTTCGCAAAAGAAAAACTTTGGAAGACAAAATCTTTCGGGAAAGAAAGTAAAAACGAGCTGTACACGGTGTACAGCAACGGATCACGGTAAACATTCCTGCAGATTTAAATTAGCTAAGTGTCATTTTTGTCAAAAAATCGGGCACATTCGAAAAGCTTGTTTTGCAGCGAAAAAAGGGTTAAAAGGGAACACGGTAAAACAAAAGCAGGTAGATACCCAGTATTCTAGTGAAAATGTTATCCCAATGTATTCTTTTGATTTGAACTCGCTGAAAGAGGAGGAGGAAAGAAAACCTCCAATTATGTTAACAGTAAATATTGAAAATAAACCTGTGAGTATGGAACTTGATACTGGAGGGGCCGTCTCGGTAATGAGCATAAAAAAATTTCGTGAGATTTCGAAAAAAAGAATTCAACCCACAAAAGTAGTTTTTAAAACATATAAAGGTGAAATAATTGTACCTTTGGGTTTTGTCCCCGTTGATGTTGAATACAAAAATCAAAAATTTAAATTAAATTTGTATATTGTTAAGGAAAATTTGGATACAATTTTTGGCCGCGAATGGCTATATAGTATAAATTTGGACTGGAATTCTATAAAAGCAGTAAGAACATCTTATGACTATAATTTGAGTAAATTGTTAGAAGAGTATAAAGAGCTTTTTGACGATAAGTTGGGGGAAATTAATAATTATGAAGTAAAGTTGGAACTTAAATCTGATGCAGTGCCAAAATTTTGTAGAGCTAGACCTGTACCCTTTTCTTTAAAAGATAGGATTGAACAAGAAATTGATAGGCTTGAAAAGGAAGGCATCATAGAGAGAGTAGAGACCTCTGATTGGGCAACACCAGTTGTCCCGGTTGTAAAAACAGATGGGTCTATACGCCTATGTGCAGATTATTCTGTTACCGTAAACCAAAAAATTATGGTACAACAACATCCTTTACCAAAATTAGAGGAAATTTTTTCAAGCTTAAATGGGGGTAAACATTTTTCAAAAATCGATTTTAAATATGCATATTTACAAATGAAAGTACATCCAGATAGTCAAAAGATCTTAACGATAAATACACATAAGGGATTATATGTTTGTAAAAGACTTATGTATGGTTTAAATTCTGCTCCAGCAATTTGGCAAAGATATATTGATGGTCTTTTCCAAGGGATGGAAGGAATCAAAGTTTTTATGGATGATGTTAGAGTGACTGGATCAGATGATAAGTCACACTTAGAGGCCTTAAGAAATTTTTTTCAGAAATGTAAAGACCATGGGCTGAAATTAAATTTAGATAAGAGTAAATTTTTTCAAAAAGAAATTCAATTTTTAGGGCACAAAATCGATGCAAACGGTATACATAAGACTGACGAGAAAATTTCTGCGATTTCAAAAGCTCCTAGACCCACTAACGTACAGGAAGTACAAAGTTTTTTAGGGCTTGTTAACTTTTATGGAAAATTTTGTCCTAATTTGGCTACAATAGCGAATCCTTTGTATAAACTAACACAGAAAGGTGTGAAATGGGTTTGGTCAAAGGATTGTCAGGAGGCTTTTGAAAAAATTAAAAATGAAATTTGTTCTCCGCGTGTCATAATGCATTATGATCCATCACTGCCATTGATATTGGCAACTGACGCATCTCCTGTAGGAGTAGGGGCGGTTCTTTCCCACTCTTTACCAGATGGAACGGAAAGACCAATAGCTTTCGCCTCCAGAACCCTCACAAAAACTGAGCAAAAATACGCTCAGATTGATAAAGAAGCACTAGCAATTGTGTGGGGTGTCAAGAAATTTTATCTTTACCTAAAAGGGAGACGATTCACATTATTAACTGATCACCAACCTTTAGTAGCCATCTTCGGATCGAAGAAAGGTCTTCCAGTTCTTACAGCGACAAGATTGTTACATTATTCTTTAGTATTACAATCTTTCCAGTTTGACGTTAAGTATCGTCATACAAAAAAACATGGTAACGCTGACTTTCTGTCTAGGCTGCCGTCCACCTCTGAACAGCTAGACGTTAAAGATGAAATTGATCTATTTCAATTAGCACAAATCGAAACTCTTCCTATCACAGCTAGAGACTTAGCCAAAGAAACTCTATTGGATGCAGACCTCGCCCCATTGCTTAATATTTTACAGAATGGAGGAATATTAAGAGGGAGAGAAGCAGAATATAGTCTACAAGATGGTTGTGTCATGTTAGGCCAGCGTGTGTGCGTTCCCAAAAAGTATCAGGCTCAGGTGCTTGAAGAGTTACATCATGGTCATCTGGGTGCTGTTAAGATGAAAGCTATCGCTAGATCGTATGTTTATTGGAAGAACATCGATAAGGATATAGAAAATTGCTCAAAGAATTGTGTAGACTGTGCTCGGTACAAAACCGACCCACAGAGAGTAAAGGTGCATTGCTGGGAGTATCCTAGTGCACCGTGGCAACGTATTCACATAGATTTTGCTGGACCTATCTTTGAATATATGTTCCTGATTATAGTAGATGCACATTCCAAATGGTTGGAAGCTTATCCAATGAAATCCACCACAGCAACCAAAACCATCGAATGCTTAAGAGATTGTTTCGCTCGATTTGGATTGCCACTCATGCTGGTAAGTGACAACGGTCCACAATTTACATCATTGGAATTTGAGATGTTTATGCGTAATAACGGTATCAAACACAAGACCACTGCGCCATTTAAACCATCTAGCAATGGGCAGGCCGAAAGATACGTCTTTACAGTCAAACAATCTCTAAGAGCAATGCAAAATTATAGTGGCACAATACAACAAAAATTAAGTACGTTCCTTATGCAATACAGAAAAGCTCCGAACCTCACGACACTTCATAGTCCAGCCATGCTTATGTTGAAGAGAGAGATTCGGACGAGAATCGATCTGCTGCGTCCTGATCTTAAACGCAGAGTGGAAGAAAAAGTTCGTAAAGGAACTTATGAAATCTCGGATAGAGGATTCCAAATTGGCGACAATGTCGCTGTACGAAATTACCGACAAGGCGACAAGAGATGGAGGTTTGGAAAAATCGTTAGAAAAGATGGACAGCTACATTACACTGTCGATGTAAATGGCCAATTGTGGCGTAGACATGTCGATCAAATACGGGATGGAGGAGACATAGAGGAAAAAGAAAGCGATCTCCGACGATCCTTTTCAAAACCTGCCATTCCTGTGCAAAATGCTGATGTTCCGACAACTAGTGCTGAGTTAGCACAATCACCCACTAGTGTGGAGGCGGAGACGACTGATGCAACACCAGTCTCAGTTACTACACAAGAGCATGCTCCACTCAGTGTCCACGGTTCAACTCCAACACCACAACCAGTTCGCCGATCTACTAGAATCCGGAGACCTCCTCAGCGATTGGACTTGTAGTGATAGTTTAGGAAGGGAGGAGATGTGGTGTATTTAACTGTAACCGCAACTTAAGTAAAAATGTAAATAGAATGTTTTATGTAAGCGGCAATTGTGTTCTATGCCGATTGTGTGTATCTGTGATCGTCTGCTGTAAATAATGTGTCCGTATTAAATAAGTTCTTTTAGTAAGATGAAAGTATTATTCTTCCAAAGTACATATCACTTGCTAATGATATTAAATCGATATTTAGTTCACATATTAAAATAATATGTGATAAAAAGTATAAATATGACAAAAAATCGTATTAGAGAAATATTCAAAAACTTTCACCGAAACAAAGTTTCTACCAATTTACGGGATAAGAAATCGCGCCACGTAGTGCATACATGACATCCGTGCTATATTATTACGTAAAAATAAGTATAAATGTTCATCAGGTTTATTTATGTAATTGTTCATACCTATTTGCAACAAATATCACTTTCTGAAGTCTCCATAGGACGAAGGTTTATAAAAACGCCAAGGTAAAGGTAATATTGGAAAAGTACCACGAAATTAGAAGAGGTATATCATATACGGATCGGGTTTGGGGCAAATTTGGCGAAAATCATTTTTGAATACGAGTTACAAATATGTTTTTCAATTACTTTGTATTATTTTAAAAATAAAGTAATAATAATTAAAAACACAATTAATTAATAAAGAAAGAAAAACTATTTATATAATTTGGTAAAAAAAAAAATTAAACGATTTATTAATAAATAAACAATAATAGCCGGGTTACCAGGCCATGCAAAATAACGATATTTTGGCGCCAATCATGCGAAAGCAGCGCCGTGCAAAAGGGGGGGGGGGGCAATCGACCTGGTCGCGGAAATTTATGGGGAGCCAAATTTGTACTACCAACGTCATTTTTGACCTCTTAGAAGAAAAAGTTATGTGAGAGGGTGCCAAATTGAAACAGTTTCTTGGCGCAGTTTTCTCTTCGCACGCAAATGTGCGGAAAAGTTCTATATTCCTTTCTAGCATTTTGGCGAGCATTTTAAATTATTTATTTGGCATTAAATGAATCGATGTGATTTCAATATTCAGCTTTAGGTTTGAATTTTTAATACTTTCCAACAAAGTTGAAAATTGTTTATGCATTTGGTTTGTCTGTCCGTCTGTCCTCGCTCTAATACCCGTAAATATACGCTTATTTTAATGCAATTGGTAAACCTTATTAACGTTCCCTAAGCATGTTTTATATTGTATATATGATTCATGTTAGATTAAAATTCCTTTAGAGAAGCACCCTAAAGAATTGGATTACATTATTGTCTGTGGTAAGAAATGTTTACAGAGTATTTTAATAACATTACCCTATTGAGATGGATTGAATCTGATATAAATCATGGAGTTTCACAACGATTACGTTAGAATAGGATATTCATAGCATTTTTAATCCATTTATCGGCACACACAAAGGAAATCAGCTACAATGCTGTCTTTTAGTAACAATTGCTGAGATGAGTTTTGAATTTTGGCATGTGCTTTTAAATTTAACTATTTTTAGGTACGTTCGTAATTATATAAATACTTAGCATCTACAGTCGTCGACTGATCCGCCCGTCTGTCTACTTATCCGTGAGTATGTCCACATACAACATCACAAAAACTACCCAACCGAATCGTTTGAAATTTTAAATATATATTTGGCGCCGAATTTTGTTCAGTCATTTAAAAGTACTCCGTTACATAAAGGCCGATGGGTTGAAATAATTCCAAGTGCTTTTTAATTATAACACCCGTAGAAACATAAAGAAATCGATATGCATCTATGAAGGGCACTAGAATATAAATTTTGTACAATATGCCACAGAAAGAATATTTATTATTCATTTAGAGGGTACCATAAAAGAATTCCGAAGCATAATGTTATGTGGGGGAGGGGGCATTATTTTTTTCCATTCACTAGATTTTTATTATAGAATCATTTTCTCATTTGACATTACAAAGTCTTGTAAATAGTAATTTATTCAGGTAAAACTGCATAATAGAGTTCACTCTGGCGTATTGAGCCTGCATGTTTTGCTGAAACAATGTGTTCAAATTTCTAAATCACTTGTGATGATACTTTGACAGCTCAAAGATTATGCAGACGTGATATTCAAATCTCATGTCGTATCTTATACTACAAATATTGCCAATTCCTTTTCTTTAACGCATGCTAAAGCGAAATATTGCTCAACTCCTTGAGAATGGGTTTGAAAAGAAAACAAAACAGCGTATGTAGTGGCCAGCATGTATTACCTATTTAAATCCAATTGATCATATCTGGAACACATTCAAACGACGAATCGCATTCCCTTGTTGGCGTTTTCGCGATTTTTATGTAGGGGGAACTGGGGTACATTGATACATGGGGCACATTGATACACCCCCTCTACCGCTCACAGGGTCATTACAGGAAGTTTCACAACAGCTCCAAAAGGTGATGCTAGTGTATTCAACTACATACAGAAAATCTTGGAATGATTCAGCAGTTTGATGAAATGGGACGGGTGATTTATTGTTTTTGTTGTTCAAAAGTAAATTTCAGTTGTACAATTGAAATTCTATTATACAACTGTTCCAGTATTTTCAACCAAAATGAATACTCTCCCTGGTAAGTACTGCTACTCTTTATCAGTTCCTCATTATTTATTGTTAGATATATTGTGAAGTGTTGGATTTGAGACTCATTTTATTCAAAATCGCTGTATGGGGCACATTGATACAGTTTATGACGGGGCACATTGATACAGCCTAAATCCTTTAATAGTTCATATTTTCATTATCTTTTATTATTTTTTTTACCATACACTCCTTAATTCAACCTTTTTTTCACGAAAAATTTCTAATATTAGTTTTTATTGAAGTGAAATAGCTCTAATTTCTTTATATTAGAGCATTTTATAGTATTTTTGAAAACAGAAGACGTAGGAACTTACCCAGCATCTAGTGCTAGTAGAACTAATAAAAGAAAAGGACGGCATTCTGGCAAATCTCGAATTTATATCGATTCTCCAGAGAAAAAAGTATTTTCGACATGAGAAATGTTAAGTAAGAGAAACAAACTGCAGAACAGAAAATGATACTTATATTATAAACAGAATTTTTAATATAATTATCCTTTATTTTCTGTTTATGAACCTATTTGTAAACAGAAAAACTGGTAATTTTTTCATCTTTCATAAGAAAGAAGATAATGCTGGGGTTGAAGTGCTAGATATGACAAAGTTACCACAGCCAACAATCAGACAAGAAACAGACAGAACATCAAGTCATAATATATTTAATTTTGATTGCTTTAATATTGCTTAAAAATAAATTGTGGGTGATTTGAATTTTTATAAATAAATATAAAATGGTTTTCTAACTCATTTTTTATGAAAAATATGCATTGGTATTATTTTGTCGTCATTTTTCTTAAACGTATCAATCTGCCCCGGGGATGGGGCACATTGATACAAATGACTTTTTTTGATTTTTTTAAAATGACATGCAAAAATACTACATAAAACAATGATTGTACATTTTTATAACATACTACACAAGTTTTGCTGTCACCTCATGAAAAAAAAAACTTGAATTTTCTACTTTCTTGACACCAAAAAAAATCTTAGAAAAAAACTGTATCAATGTTCCCCAGTTCCCCCTACCACTTTTAAAGAGAGCCTAAATTCTTTTCGAGAACCTCATCGCATCAATATAAATCAGATGTAGATATTATATTGTTATATATATTAACTATTCTGTATTAACTATTTAAGGGGTTCACACAACATATAAAAAAATCTCTCTTTCTTTTCAACCATCATGATTTGTGCCATTTTTGCATACTAAAATTGGTGTGGAGTGTCTGTTTATCTTATTGGCGTAATTTCAAAGAGTTCAAATTCCGATACAAGATATTTTAGTGTTTTATTATCTGCATTACTTTTAAAATATTGCGTACGTTCAATTTTATAACCACGCATGGCTGTTTTGCATAGTTTGCTTTCCTCTTTTTTAAACGTGTATACGAATTTATATAGAACATTTTGTAATTCTATAGTTCAGTTTGATCATTTTCGTCATTTGAACTTGTGGCAGTATATGGTCAATTAAAGGTAGCATCGCATTTTTTTTTTTATTTTACTTTTTCCAAGTTATTATTAAATCTATTTTCTCAGCAATATCGCTCAGACTAATCCCTCTGAGGGAAGTCTTAGTACACTTCTATTCGTCTAAGCATTAAATTTAAGAGGATATAATGCGCAGTTGTAGTTTATTAAACATTCACCCCTTCCCACAACTTCAATTTTTTTTTTTCTTTTTCTTTCGTTTTTCTTTGTCCCCCCCCCCTCCTTGCTTTTTTTCCGAAGGGTATTTGGGCAATACACTCTGCTTTAATAAAATCAAAATCTCTTATTTAAAAATAAAATAGCGTATTTTAATTTATTAAAACTGGCCAATTTATAAGAACAACAGCCGATTTTTAAAGAATCGATCCATTTCAGACTGAATCGAAGAAATTGGTCCTTTTCGGAGTCTGTGCATTTCGGAACGATTCCGAGGAATCGGTCCTTTTCGGAGTCGTTTCATTTCGGAACGAGTCCGAGGAATCGGTGCTTTTCTGAGTCGTTTCATTTTGGAACGAATCCGAGGATTCGGTCCTTTTCGGAGTCGTTTCATTTCGGAACGAGTCCGAGTATTCGGTCCTTTTCGGAGTCGTTTCATTTCGGAACGAGTCCGTGGAATCGGTCCTTTTCGGAGTCGTCTCAAAGGCTCAAAGGCGATTGGTATTGAAATACCTACGTGGGCGTGATGCCCACGTTAACTTCCATCGAACAAGAGACGATCTAATGTAAGCAGAGTTCATCATGATGATAATAAAAGTCTAATGTTCATCTCGCAGGCAGCTGCGGTGGTGAAGAGCAGATGATGTGCTGTCGATAGGTGGTCTTTGAGCAGTTGAGTTTTAGAGACATGCCAAGGCAGGGAGGGGGAAAGAGCTGACCAGAACAATAATATAAGTTATTTTAATTTTCCATTTTTAATTATTTTAATCGCAGCAGAGTGAATTTATCAAATGAAGTTTCACTTCGGAACGAGTCCGTGGATTCGGTCCTTTGCGGAATCGTTCCAAAAAGAACCGAATCATTTTTACTGGCAGGAATCGTTCCTTCAGTTCCACCGCCGGAATCGTTCCTCAACAAATGACACATCTCTAATAGACCTCTGAGCAGAACAAATACTTTATCTATACCAACTTGTACTTGGGACCTATCATGATGGAGGAAGCAGAATTATTGTTATGGCATACGGGATGGAAAAAGTAAGCAAAATTTGGCCATAAATATCCAAAAACTCTTACTTTTTCAAAGATTGAGAGCGACAGTCTTTCCTTGCACATCCTTTGTACGTTCGTGTCTAATTATATACAGAACAAACATTACTGTGATGATTATATAAGACATGTTCATTTTAATACAGATCATAAAATTCAAAGTATTGAAATGTAAGCTCTTATTAGATTTACATAATTTTAGATGCCTGTGAAACTAGAATGGCAAAATGTTCAATTTAGACATGAATAAGTTAGCAGTTACAATGGTCGCTATATAACGAACGAAAAAATATAGATTTATGAAATAAGAGTTTTAAATTCCCGTGCTATGCCCACTATCCGATCCTCCCGGCATTTTAAACGATAATATATTTAACCTTTCACTGATATAAAACTCCACTTCGTAACCGAACTGGTATAAAATTCCATTAGGATAGCATTTATGCATTTATAGATACTCGTTAAAAATAATAACAAAGTTTTGATTTTGAATGAGGGAAGGGGGGTACAGAGCACCAACTGAAATTTTGCACATAGGCGCTGGATACTGCTGGCGCGCTCCTGAGTTCACCCCAAACCACCTTTAATGTTTGTCTCTGCGCTTTATTAATGGTCATAGCGAAACTATGAAACGGGAGATCTGTGGGAATTATGGAGATTCTTGGGATGATTACATTTACACCCTTTCCTACGCCGGTTAAGATAGTGGCGCTAATGATATTGCGGCCAAGTTGTGTGACACGAAGTCTCGTCCCATTACATAATCTCGGGGCATCCAAATTTCGCATAAGCATGACGACACCTAGTTTTAATTGAAACTTGTGTGAGGGTACACCTTTCAGCTCAAGCGAATTTAGAAACTCTACGGGATATGATGTGCTCTGTTCTGTATCCATAACTGTGTCTACTGATAAATACACTGTAAAAAAAAAAACCCTTTTACTGCATCGTCACTCCTTCGCTTTTACAGAATATCTCTCTTTTGACCCATGAGAATGCTTCATAATAGGTTGAAGTAATCGTTTTCTATAAAAGCGGTGGAGTGAGGATGCAGCAAAAGGGTCAAATTTTTTACAGTGTACTCTGTTGTATCGGTACTTTACTCAATATGTCTGAATTTATTTTGTTGACTACATCATTTTTAGGTGCTAAGATTGCTCTTTCACATAGATTTTGATTTTCGTGTATTTTGTTTTGTAAATCTGGGTAACACTATGGTAACGGATGGGTAAGGAAATATAGTAATTTATTTTACCTGTTTTGAACCATAAAAATAATGCTATTGAATTATTTTAAAATTCCTTTCTTTGGTAAGGCCGCATATTTCAGATGTGTATATTGCTGGGACGATTACTGTTTCTAAACCAATAGGAGACCGTCATTATCACGGTCAAGTACACGCCCACACAGTTTGATTGACAGGAACTCGTGGACAATTGTTCGTGTGTGTTTATTATTTATTTGTACTCGGATTGTTTGAATTTGTACGCGGTAATTAAAAATTAAAGGTACGAAAGAATTTTTTTTTTCTTTATTTACTTCAATTAGAAATTATACTTTCTCTGATCCTGAAATAAATAAATAAATAAATAAATAAAAATTAAAGTAAGAATTTTGCTTATACGGATATTTTCGCAGAATACTTTTTTTCCCATTTGTTTAATATATATATAAATCATTTTGGAACGATATTTAGAATATTAAAAGGGTTTGAAATATTTTTTTTTTAAATGTCTTATTTATTAATAAAAGACAGCCTCCAATAAAAAAAAAAAAAAAAAATCACCAACGGATTCTCGGCCCGCGATGGACTCGAACCCATATCCTCCGGTTTCAAGCTCAACGCTCTAACCATTCAGCCAGTCAGCTCACTTTCATCCGCAACAGATTATCGTTATAATTAGCACCGTCAATTGTCCACGAGTTCCTGTCAATCAAACTGTGTGGGCGTGTACTTGACCGTGATAATGACGCTCTCCTATTGGTTTAGAAACAGTAATCGTCCCAGCAATATACACATCTGAAATATGCGGTAAGGCCTACTCCATGCAAAATCTTCTGAGCGCGCGCAGTGTGAGCTGCACATCTCAACCTGAACTCAACCTAAATAGATCTCCTCCATTGATTTTCTAATATACGTAGACGCCACATCCCATTGTTATCTTGGCATGGTTTCGAATCCAACATCTTTGGCGAAAAGATGCTGTTTTTTGGCGGTGATCGCTTTATTGGCAACTTTCAGATTTCATTCTCGCAGTAAAATTTCGGCGGAATGCGGTGAAAAAATTCCGAGAAAATTTTGTGCGGGTGAAAAACCCGAGGGATCGATGCTTCTGCAATGCTTTTCAATGGAAAAAATTCATGGTCATTTCAAAATGGTCATTTAAAAAAAAAAAAAAAAAAATACGAAAAATCTGAATTTTTAGAAAGTTGTAGAAATGAAAATCTGGTTATTTGAAGTTTTCTTCGCAACATACATATTTTTTTTAAAGTATTCGGCGCTTCATTTTTTTTTTTAAGCCATTTAAAATACGAAATCATTCTGACAAAAACCAAAGGGCAGGCCATTTAAAAACATTGAATATCGCGGATTAAAATCACTGTTGTAAGTAAGTTGAATATCGCAAAGAAATAGACTTATGATTTTTAGAAATTAAGTATTAATCAAATATTTTGGAGTAAATTTTAATTTCGCGTATAGTTTTTATAACCTTTGAACAATTTAATAATTCATAACTTTAGATATTTATGCAATTAGTACATGTAGAACTAAAGCAAATTTTTATTTTAATTATTTAAAGGGGGAAAAAATTGTAAATTATAGGATCTCCAAATTACACATTTAAAATAATTTAAACATAGTTTTTTTTCTTCTATCTTTCATTTGTGAATGAGCAGTAACAATAAATCTATTAATCAAAGTTATTCTTAGCTCATTCCAACCTTTGCTTTTAAATCCCCATCTTCTCGATCTGGACAATTCAGGCCCGTGTGAAATGGGGGGGGGGGAGGAGTCGCCCCGTCCGAGGAAATTGGGGGGAGCAACAAATTTATTATACCAACACCAATTTATTTTTTTTATTTTCTACTATCTTTACAAGAAGAAAGTATTGGATTTGTATAAATTTTCGAATTCCGGTTTTCGACAGATTTTACATGTTTTAGGGGTCAGAGATTCAAAAAAAAAAAAAAAAAAAAAACATGTTCTTTTAAAATATCTGTCTGTGAAATATATTTTGTGGGTGCTCCATCTCAAGAAAAAATACACGGAATTTAATAAAATTTGATATTTAGGTAGCCCCTGATATAAATTGTTGCTGATTAGTTTTTGGCGTAAATCGCTCAACTTGTGGCGCTGCTATGCTGAATTTTTTACGATTTACGCAATAGCTATATCTTAAGAACTAATGCACGGATTGTGATAAAAATGTAAATAGTATAAACTCATAGGTAGTCCCTGATATAAACTGATGCTGATCAGTTTTTGGTGTAAATCGCTCAACAGGTGGCGCTGCTATGCTGCATTTTTTACGATTTAAGCAGCAGCTATATTTTAAGAACTAATGCACGGATTGTAATATAAATGTATATAGTATAGTCTAATGGGTAGTCATTGATATAAACTGATGCTGATCAGTTTTGGTGTAAATCGCTCAACAGGTGTCGCTGCTATGCTTCATTTTTTACAATTTACGCAAAAGCTGTATCTAAAGCGCACGGATTCTAATAAAAATTTAGATTTAGGTAGCCCCAGATATAAATCGCTCAACAGATGGCGCTGTTATGCTGCATTTTTTTATGGTTTATGCAACACGTGTATCTCAAGAACTACGCTCGGATTTGAATAAAAATTTATATTTAGGTAGTCCCTTATTTAAACTGACGCTAATCAGTTTTATGTGTAAATCGCTCAACAGGTGGCACTGTTATGCTGCATTTTTTACGGTTTACGCAACATCTGTATCTCAAGATATGTATTAAAGCTTGTGTAACATTTCTAGAAAAAGGAATCGGAAACTTCAGTTGGCTAGATGAAATCGAAACAGTTTTATATTTTATGCAGTGTTAAATTAAGGGAGTGGCCCAGGGGGATATCCCCCCCCCCGGAAAATTTGAAATTTTCCGTTTTCAATGGTCCAAAAGTAATTCCCCTCCTGGACTCTATAATGTCCCCCCCCCCCCCCCCGGAGCCACTGATGTTCCTCCCGGAGAAAAGTGTCTGAATTCAACACTGATTTTATGCACAGATAAATTTATATAATATTAATTAATCCATAGACAGTGGATAAAGATGTAATAAATACTGCTTACAAATGCTATAAAAAATCTTTGGCTAATTAATCTTTTGTAAAATGTACACGTCTTTTTTCATATTAAATAAGTTTGTATTTAGACATAAAGCAAAGTCTGTGCTTTATTATTCTACATAGCATTTAAAAAACATATATATTAAGATCTATGCGCAATAAAAAATTCTCAATTTAAATATAATTACAAGTAAATAGCTTTATATTAAAGCCTAAAAAACATCACTCACTTGTAGAGCACGGAATAAACTTAATTTTTTTCCTTCGTCTTTTTTTTTTACTATTATAGCCTGTTTTACATCCAGGAACACAGCACTTATATCCCATCTTACTTTATTTTATGATATATCAATTGGAAACATTAACGAACAAAATAAAATACGAAGTGTCTATTTTCACGGCAGCCGTAAGAATATTAATCTTACGGCTTTTATTAAATATTATTACGGTTTCAGATTTTAAGAAGAACTGCAGCTTAGAGACTAAATTTATTAAATTTTACATCTCTGATTCGCGCACTTTGCAGTCACGTGTGGCATTTACAAAATGAGAAAATAATATAAAAAATGCGTGGATTATCGTAAGTATATTTTATTTAATAAATAGTTTGTGAACACATGCATATTGTTATTCATATTTCTATAGACCAAATTCGCGTCTTCCACGCGAAAAAAATAATAAGTATACCTATTGTAATTCACCTTTAGTAGTAATAAAATGATAATAAGCAGATAAAATATAATAAGCTATATAATAATAATGCAGTATTGTAGTCTTAAAAAAAGGCTTATTCTAAAGTCATGAACGCCGTGCCTAAATAACGTGCTATAGCTTTATTTGAGAAATATGGAGTATACAATGCTTCTATAGAAAAAAAATACATTAAGTATATGCTGTATACCCACATTACACTCCTTATTAAATATCAATAAGATAAAATTAGTGTTGGCTAACCTTAAACATTATTTGAGGGAGGAATGTTTATTGAAATATGCAAAACAATCTATATATGCACATGTTCACAAACTGTTTATGAAATAAAATGTATTTGCTGTAACTCATGCATTTCATTATATTTTTTTCTCATTTTGAGAATACACTTAAATTTTATATTTAATTCCCTTCAAATATTTTTCTTTTAGTTTAAGATATTGCTCACAACTGGATTCCAATGTGTAAATCGGAAACAAACTGATTGATTAATTTAGTCTTTTTGAATGTTTGTTCCTTTATTTATCTCAAAGTCAATATGTAGAAAATAAAAATTGTATAACTCATCACTATATTAGCAATTGAGATGACATCAGACTTTCAACTTTGACCAATTTTACAAATGGAGGTTTGGTCTGGTAAAAACATAAACAAAATCTAGACCACAAACCACATTGCACCTGTTCCAAAATCTTGTTACTCCATAGATTGTCTTTTTTTCAAACTCTAGGACATATGTTAATAAAAACAAAAAATAGTGTTAATGTTAATAAAACCAAAAACAGTGCCCAGTTAAACTGGCCGCATTGAGCTCGCAGGCTACGTATACTAATTGTTTATTAAAACCTTATATTTTCAAGGAATAACACTGTTTGAAAAACAAAAAAACCCATTTGACTAATTTAAAGGGGGAGGGGTAATTGTCCGAACCCCTCCCTCCTTTATACTTAAAAAAAGAACTGCACAATTAATCAGGGAAGCATCTAATAACTATGAACCTGCATCCAAAAATTGAAACAAATTGGTTAATTAAACATGAAAAATCATTTACCTGAATTAAGAAAGGTAGTCCTCCATGCATACTTATCCAATGCATTCCCAAAACAAATCAGAGAAGCATTTTATCAGAATGAACCTATACACAAAATTTAAAGCAAATTGGTAAATTCTGCATGAAAAACCCATTAACCTAAATTTAGGGGGGGGATGTTATTTTCTACTTTTCCAATGAAAATCCCAATATTAATCACAGAGGCGCCTCGTCAAAATGTTCCAGTATCCAAAATTTTGTAAGAAATTGATAGTTCTGCATAAAAAACCCATTTATCTAAAATAAGGCCAGGGGGAGGTAGCCTTTCTCCTTTTTATTACACTTGTCTAATGAACTTCCAAAACTAATCATTGGAAATTCAAAACAAATATCAATCAGGCTAGAAAAGAAGTCTAAATTCATTTTTTAGACTTTGTGTAGGGAGTGAGTGCCATGATATGGTGACATCACTTGCAAATGAAATACATAAAAACGTCTACATTGTTTTTTTTTTTTTTAACCACTTCAACGGCTGCCCCGAGATAAATCGGGGGTTAAAGCACTGTTTCCCCATACCCATCGCCGGTTAAGTGGTTAATTTAATTCTATAAATGTAAAGTCGCAGAAATCTGTATTCTTGCTAAAATTTTATCTTTACACTGTGCTACAAAAAATAAATAAATAAATAAATTAAAAAAAAAAAAAAAGCAAGAGAGAAATTTACAAAGCTAGTTTTTGTGAGACTATAGAAATCTGTTGCTCTACAAATGAATCTAGTAAAATTGTACTAATCTTACTAAAATTTTATCTGTTACTTGGGTCGTAGTTATATAAAAAGTTCTAGGTTTCCCAGTTTCCTAAAAAAAAATTTAAGAATTTTTTAACCTTACAGATTTTTTTTTATTTATAGTGCAAATTTGTATATATTACATGAATTTTTGCTGTTATTGTTACATAAAAAGCAGTAGCTGCAATGAGGATTGCTAAGTAGTGTTTAAATAATGTTACTACCGCTTTGGTATAAAAAAGTGCAAGGAGCGAAATAAAAATGCAGAAATACTTCTATTCAGTAAGATTCCAGTTTTAATTTATTCTATGAATACATTTCTTGATTCATAGATATATCTTGTGAGCACGTAAAGCAATAAAAAATATTCCGTGTATAATGCGCACTCAGTGTTTTTGCCCTATAACTCTTTCCGGCACACTGTGCCCTGTCCGGGATATCTAATTTTAATTCCAAACTTGCAAGTGGCACCAATAATATTTTAGTAAAACTTTACTTTTACAAGGAAAGTTAAAATTAAGGAATTCAAAATATCTAAGAAAGTCGTTTGCAAATTCCGGTGGCAGTCGATAATTAGTAATTTTACTACAAAATTTGCCCGTGCCGGAAAGGGATAATTTGGGGAGAAAAATTGCACATTATACGCGAGTAAATACAGTAAGGATGGAGAATTAGCTATTTGTTCCCCCTCTTTATTCTTATCCAATGAGCACTCAATACTAATGAAGGTGCCTCAACAGAATGATCCTATATTTAAAATTTAAACGAAATCTGCATGAAAAACCCATTTATCTAAATTAAGGGTGGGAAGTTAGCCCCCTATCCCCCTCTTAGACTTATCCAATGAACTCTTCAAACATAGAGACCCAAAAATACTCAAGAGAAAGGGTCACATTGTCATTGTCTTCTGCAACAATATTTAATTTTGATCAGTATTGTTACTTTCAATCTAGATTATGTTTGTAATTTGAATCGTTTGTACTTTAATATATACACTATATCTCTGGTGTTGTGTGTCTTTTCTATCACCTTGTACTAGACAATTAACAGTATTTAAGATGACAAATTTAGATTAACTGTGTAAGGATAATTCTGTTTTTAATTTTCTGAAAGTGTAAAGTATTAGTTTTCAAAAATTTTAAATAATCTGTCTCAATATTTAGACTTTTTTTTTTTTTTTTGGGGGGGGGGGGGGCAAATATTCTCTGAAAAAAAAATCTCATAAATAGTTTACAAAACATAAAATAATAATAAAAACAATTTTATCAAAAGATTGCAGGAAAAATGCAAATTTCATTAAAGGATGTAAAACAGAAATTTTGTCAAAGGCTTACAAAAAAAAAAAAAAAAAATGTCAAAGGATTGCAGGAAAAAAGTGAATTTTGTTGAAAACACTGACCGGTATACCTAAATTGTGAGTTGAATTGCTACTTTTTGCTTCTTATTAATATTCTGCCTGGACTTTTTTTATTTAAAGTTCTACTACCTATACATTATTTTCTTCGGTTTATAATCACTAATAGGTGTGCAAAGGCGAAATTTTAAGAAAAACTTACCATCCTGTATGATGCAACATGCAGTTGAAAATTGTTATTAAAAAATGCAAGTGACTGCGTAAATTATTAATTACTCAATGCATTTTCATATTTTTTCTGTAAATTTTAAAAATAGTATTTATAACAAAGGAAAGTTGAGTATAGGATAAACTTAGTGCACATGTTTACACTGTGATAACTTGAAAAGTTACAAAATATATCTAACTAGTGTAATATATATATATATCCTTCAATTTTGCAAAATCCTAAACATTTACTCACTTTGTCAGAAAATCCACTTGCCTGTACATGTAAAATGATGTATTTCCCGACCCCTGATCACATATAGCTGAGTATACCCCTGATCACTAGCATAGTCATAACACTATGAATATACACTACATAATATGCTTATAAGTTTACTAAAAACAGAGGGTATTCACAACATCTAATTTTTAAAATCCAGAATTTATGCAGTGTATATCATCACAAACTCTTTACTACATCCATATTTATAATCATTAAGAACCTACACTAATCACAGGAAGTAAACCTCAAGCTAATATAAATCCTACAAGAGCATTTACAGATTTTTCACTTGCATTTCATTATTTTTATTTTATTAATTTTTTTTTCTGCATAAGACACTTGAAGTTGACACCTTTTATATTGCATCAGTAATTTTTCAATTTTATTTCCAGTTTTTTTTTTTTTTTTTTTTTTTTTTTAAAATATGTGGATATTTTCACTTTTGGAACAAGTTGTAACCAATTCAAAAAATGGAACTATCTCAACATAAAATAACTTTAACCAAAACTGCAAAAAAACATATCAACCTTAGGTGTGTTCAGGCCAAATTTTTTTTATAAATATTATCTGCAAACGAGAAATCTGTAAACAACACTCCCATAGGATTGTTTATTCAAATTTCTCTGTCCGAGTTGTGTATATAGGTTCTTAAATAAAAGGCTGTTTAAGTGAATTGTCAATGCTGATGTTCTGGCACCAATTAAATACTTTCATCTTCAATGACAGCTTAGCAACCGAATTGCTAGAGAACTCAGATGAGAAAAAAATGCAATAAATAAATTTCCTATTTCAAATGAAAATCAAATTTTCATTACTTGAGAGGCACAAATGCCAACCTAGCGAAAAGGTTTCCTATGTTCTACTGACTTTAAAACCTTTTCACTACATCAGCATTTGCGCCTCTTAAGCAATAAAAATTTGATTTTCACTTGAAATATTGTATGCAAGGTATTATTCAATTTAATCTGGGATAATCTTGTTCGAATGAACCTGGAAAAAAAAAAAGAAGCAAATCTGATAGTTCTATCAAGTGTTATCACATTACGTGCTTACATATGTACATACAAAACCAGTGGACACATTATGTCATTAGTAACAAATGTACTATGATAGAATCCCTGTCTATAAGTATAAAGGGACTAGTCTTCCTTTATATATACTTAACCTCCAAATTTAATCATCCTTAACATAATAAACTGCTAGTGGGGAGGACTGGTCCTGCTTTATAGGTACAAAACTAATGAACTTCAAATCTAATCAGATAAGCTCCTTTTCAGAATAAACTGGTATGTAAAATATAAAGCAAAGCGAATATTTCTGCATGATAAAAATCATTTATTTAAATTAAGGGAAGGATTGGACCTTTGTTACCCCCCCCCTTTTTTTATACTTAACCAATGAACTCCAAAATTAATCAGGGAAGTACCTTATCAAAATGAACCTGGAAAAAAATGAAACAAATTTGACATTTCTATCAAGAGTTATCACATTACACACTTACATACAGAACCAATGGACACATTATGTCATTAGTAACAAATGTACTCTGATAGAACCCTTGTCTTAATACCAAATAACGACCTTATAAACTCTCGATATGATGATGGGAGGCCAATCTGAATGATTATCATTACACACTTACAGTACTGAGAACATCTATTCCTTTTATCTTAATCAAAGACATGCATTAATTATGCAAAGTAGTTTACAAAATCATTCATCTGCTTGAAACAAAAATAATCAACAAGTACATTTTCAAATATTCACATACTTGCAATCATTTTTCATTGATTATATAGCACCATATACAGTGGAACTTTTCTTAACGAATTCCTTATTTAATGAAATTTTCTGCTGAACCTTGACTTTGGACACCATTCAGATGTAAATTAATCTCTATATTGTGAAAAATATATTCACTATAACAAAGTTTATCATCATTTTGTGCCTGTACAACTTTCAAACGGAGAGTTTCTGTTGCAATAAATGTATGAATTTATAACGGCAGATTGTATGAAAGTGAAGTTATTTCTTTATTTAATCATTTCTATTCTTTCTGCCAAACAAAACAATTTTTTTTCACACTTAGATAAACACTTACTACTGCTATACCATCACAAAGACATTTTGGCATTGAGAATGGGAGATTGGGAGGAGGGGGAAGTCTTCTGCACAATGAGAAGGTGAATCAAGTTTCATGAAAATGTTCAGATGAATCCTTAGAATATGCAAAAGTTTTAATAAAGTGATTTTTTCTTTTTTTACGAGAAATTATACATAGTAATACATAGAGAAATTATACATAGTAATATTGCAGATTTTTTTAAAAGTTACAAATTTGCAATAAGTACTGAAAAAAAAAAAAAAAAAAAAAAGGGTGCACTACACTTTAGTTTTTGTTAATATCTCTCGATTATGTGTTTTTTTTTTAATTTAACTTTTCTCATTTGGCTACATTGCATTAAAAAATAATAAGTAAAACCTGCCCGAAAAAAAGTACATTTTTTCAATATTTTCGTTTTATTCATATTTTATTAAACAAACTTCATGAACTTAAAATTATTTCTATTTAACAATATCCCCCACTCCTAAACTTCACAAATTTCTGTATACTAAAAGTAAATTCTGAAAACAATTACTGACTTTTTCACAAAATACCAGAGTAAAACCTATAAAACAAAATCAAAAAGAAAAAAAAACCATTTTTTTAGTTAATTTTCATCTTAACTTCTATAATTCCATGATATTTATAAGGCAAAAATATGATTTTTCTTTTTAAAACAGGTTTTAATCATAAACAGTTTCCATTTTCATTGGTTTTATTTCCTCCTGGTAAAAAGTTTCTGAATTCAACACTGATTTGTGTTACTTAAGTAGAGAAAGAAGGTTGAATTAAGCAGGCAGGAAAATTATTTTGATTGTAATGTTTTTTATAATCTACAATTAAGTCATATTTGAATCCATGTTTTTTTACTTAATTCAATTAGTTTTATAAAAACCCAATGAATTAAACAGGAATAATTAAAGTTTCATCTAAATATGTGTAAAACAGTCCCCGCAGATCAATTGAGCAAAGATAAATTAGGGGACCCCTTTTGAATCATTATTCAAATAGAACTGATGGCCATTCATATGTCTATGTGTAATATATAAACATATTTTGGCACTCTGGACATAAATGAAAATTCATAGTTCCGTCAAATCTAAATTAAGTACTTTAATCAATAAAAGTGCACTTTTTTTTCTTAGTATGAAACAAAACTTTTTTAAATAACTTTAGCAATTTGTTATATTACTTTAAAATGAATGTAATAATTTCAACATATGGAAGTGTTGGAAAAAGAAAGTAAATGTTATATAATTTAATGTATGGAATTGGGGGGCTCCTTAAAGTCCGTATCCCAGAATTTAAGTCCCGATTTGCCCATGTGATAATCAGGATCTGGTATGAAAAACATTTTTCAACAATAAACAAAAGCTCTAAAAGTCTTTTAAATGATTAGATGCATAAATAAGTTCTGTTCCTGCAACATTATGCAAATCACATTTAATATGTGAACCCGTTCAATATGCAACTTTTGCCTAATCCTTTGAAGCATGTCTTAAGTGGATTTGACTCTACATACTTACCAACCTTCTATTATCAAATAAATGCAGATTCTGCTAGTATTGCTTGATGCAAATAGATATACAAAACAGTGCCATATGAAAGGAGAGGGGGGGGGGCAAATGGCACCCCAGGCATGTAAATTTAGGGGACGCCAAATTTAAACATAATTTCTCGCTTGTCACAAGAAAAAGTTGGGGGTAGTGCGTGCCAAATTCTAACTTTCTCCTGGATGCAATTTTCTCTTTGCATCGTTTTTTGGCATGAGAAAACTATTGGGCTGGGTCACATGTTCAAAAAATTTCGATTAGTGGGTGAAGACATTTTTATCTAAAAATGGCTCTTATGATTTTGACCAAATTTTATATTTTATCATTTTGGATTACAAGAAGACCATTGGGTTAGGTAACATGTTCGAGAAAATTTGGTTAGTGGGTCATTGTGGGTCATGCTATTTTTATCTATAGATTTTCTCACGGAATTTTCACTAAAAATTGCATTCTATGGTTTTGGGCATGAGAAAAACATTTGGCTAGGTTACATGTTTGAGAAAAAATTTTAATGGGTCATAAAGGGTCTGGGTCAAGCTATTTAAACAACGACGTGATTGATTTTAGGGCTGCACTGAGTAGTACTTTGGCCGAGAAGCCGAGTACCGAGCCTTTTACTACTCGGCCGAGTACCGAATTACCAAGCCCGAGTAGTTGTATATACGAATGAGCTTTCAATGCACACAAAGTGAGCTTTAAGAGTAACAAACAGTGTAAATATAATAAAGATACTTCTTTAACATATAATCATATATTTTCTAGTTAGCTTTTAAATAATTTCTAATTAACTAATTTGAAATTTAATTATACACCCTTTAAAGATAATTTTTAAAATTTCAAACAGTGTAAAACAGTAGCATTACTTTTAAAAAATGGAAAAAAAGTGATACATAAAATTTAAATTCAACCAATGTAAATTAACTGATTCTTCAATTTACAAATGAAATCTATATCAAGAATGATTTGGTAGCTGTAATTTTGAATAATTCAAATAACTGTTGTTAAAAGTAATGATGTAAGCTTGCATTATTCACAATATGCAACCTACAATAAAATCCGTTTTATCGCCTAACAGGCTGTTTTAGACATCTTAGAAGCTAAAAACATTGTAGGAGGATTTTGACTATTCCATATAGTTGCATGCTCAAATTTCGAAAAAAGTTCAGTTTCCTTGCCTGGATCCAAAAAGATTAATTATTAGAGTAATTAACTGTAATAAACCATAAGATGGAGCTCAAAATATAATATATTGAAAATGTTGCATGAATTAAAACAGCCTCTTTGCTTTTATGCTGCTGAAAGTAAGATAAATTTAACCACAGTTCAGTAGCAATCACTGTGAAGTGTACTGAAATTGTTACTTTTATTCAGAGTAATCATAACATTGATGAGCTCAAATGAATAGATCCCCATGTTAGGAGTAATACTACCAATTAAAACATTACAACATAATTTGGAAAAAGAAAGTTTCAGCCATTTTAATTGTGATACAATGAAAAGCGGATTAAGAAGTTAACTGGAGGGAAGAATTTGCATTTGTGACTTTTTTAAATTTTCCGTATTTTGTAGGCACATTCTTATATATTAAATAAAATATTTTTTGAATAATTGCAAATATTATACATTATATTCAAATGACTTTTACAGATCACTTATTAAAATTCCTTTGTCTTCAATAATGTTATAAATCAAAACATTTAAAGCACCAAAATATTTTATTTCTTCTTGCAAACTAGTTTCAGTAGCCATAGCATACCATCATCAGTGCAAAATATGATGATGATTGTGTACTATGGCAACCAAAACTAGCTTGCAAGAAGAAATTAAATATGTTAGTGCTTTAAACTTTGATTTATTCATTGATAATGTATTGTTCCAAATAATTTCTCATTGTAATGATAATAAATGCTTATAAATGAAATCCTTACAACTACTCGGTAA
The DNA here is from genome assembly GCA_964019185.1 of Maratus speculifer. NCBI lineage: Eukaryota > Metazoa > Arthropoda > Arachnida > Araneae > Salticidae > Maratus > Maratus speculifer. Next base: position 144,266,428 of record OZ025292.1, on the reverse strand, counting down.
TGTACTCGGTACTCGGCCCAAAATTTGGCTGAATACCAAGTACTCGACAAATTGGCCGAGTATGCTGAATACCGAGTACTCGGCAAATTGGCCGAGTATGCTGAATACCGAGTACTCGGTATGGCCCGAATTGATTTTAATGAAATTCTGTATATAACAGTTTTTTGACTTGAGAAAATTAATGGGTTAAGTCACAAGTTTGATAGATTTCGATTATAGGGGTAATTTGTGGGTCATGATGAATCATGTCAAGCTATTATTAAAGAACAGGTGGATTGATTTTAATGAAATTTTGTATACCACATATTTTTTTTGTCACGAGAAAAACATTGGTCTGGGTCACATGTTCGAGAAATTTCAATTAATGGGTCATAAAGGGTCCAGGTCAAGCTGTTTATATTTAAAGAACAGCAGGATCGATTGAATGAAATTTTATATGAACAACTTTTAGACACGAGAAAACTAATGGGCTAAGTCACATGTTTGAGAGATTTCAATTTTAAGTGTCATTTGTGGGTCATGGTCAAGCTATATCTAAAGAACGAGTGGATTGATTTTAACGAAATTTTATGTATAACATGTTTTGGGCATAAGAAAATCATTGGGCTAGGTCACGTGTTTGAGAAATTTCGATTAGTGGGTCACTTTTAGGTAATTCTAATTTTATCTAGACAATGTCTTGTGCAATTTTGACTAAATTTTGTATTCTATCATTTTCAGTCACAAGAAAATCATTGGGTTAGGTCAGATGTTTGCGAAAATTCGATTAATGGGTCAGGGTAAAACTAATTATATCTAAAAAGCAGCTCAATCGATTTTACCTAAATTTTGTATCTAACATTTTTCAGCACACAAAAAAATGAGCTAGGTCACATGTTCGAGATATTTTGATTATAAGGGTCATTTATGGGTCATGCTAATTTTATGTAAAAAATGGCTCGCACCATTTTGACTATATTTTGTATTATGATGTTTTTGGGCAAGAGAAAACCATTAGACCAGGACACATGCTCGTGAAAATTCGATTAATGGGTCAGAATGGGTTAGGGTTATTCTAATATGTAACAACGATTCAATCAATTTTACCTAAATTTTGTAACAAAACGTCTTTTAAGAAGATTATTGGACTGAGTCGCATGTTAAACAAAATTATATTAATGGGCCATTTCGTTTCATTGCTGAATGCTGTCAAGCTAATTTTATCTAAGAAATGGCTTAAACAATTTTGATTCAATTTTATATTCTACTGTTTTTGATTACCTGAAGACTGTTAAGCTAAGTCACATGTTTGATCAAATTTGATTAGTGAGTCATTTTGGGTAATACTTGTCAGGGTCACGAGAAAATGACAGCAACCAATAAGTTCACGATATTTGACAAAATATTGGTAACATTTGGCCAAAAAATTGACTATTAAGATTACGAAAGCCATAACACATATTTGGTACGAAATGAAAGAATGTCTTCAAATTTGGCTATACCTGGCAAAAAATGTTGTCTTTCAGAATGTGATGAATTTTTTAATACATTCTTAATAGGATTCGAGATGCATGGTTAAATTAACCAGAGTCAAGCGAAAAAAGTGATTTGGATCGATGTCCTTTTGTTGTAAATTTTAAAATAAAGTAAAATTTATGGACATGTGCATACAAACATAGTTTTCTTATTGATTGTTTTTGTAATAACTTGTTTTACAGTAATAATACGGAGTGAATGATGCAGTGAAAATACTATATCAAGTTGAATATAAATTTAGTTTTGACCGAGCTTAGCTCAGTCACCCCTGCTAGTTTTGATTTATGATTGCTATTTCATTTATATGTTTTAGATCAAAACAATTCTGAATCCTTTTAAATGTATCAAAGAATTATTTAATACTTATTAGCTTAAAAAATTAGAAGCAAAATAAGTAAAAATCAAAACTTTGAAATGTGTTAGTAGACACTGGTAGAAACAGTATTAAAAAGCATGAACTTTATGAAATAAATAAACTGAGTCAACTTCTTAATTTTTTATAGCCTTTAGAATGGGCATTATTTCATTTATATTTGCAATGTACAATTTTGTTTTACCGGAACATGCATCTCTTCATCCATTACTTATAAAATTTGCGATTTGTCTTTGATTTCCGTGGCTCTGTGTTGCACATGCATCTCTCTTTCTTTGAAGCAAGAAATTCTCTCTTCGAATGTTTAAAAAGCAAACTCTTTCCACATCACTATTGGTACTGAACTTCGATTTTAACTAATAAATTATCGCCTTGCTATTGGAACGACTTGTAATTTTGGATTATCATTCAGAGTTCTTATATTATGATACCAAGAATTTTTTATTATAATGATATTCTAAAATGCACTCACAGCTTTTCATCAAACAAGTTTTACCTATGCCTCCCGTTTATTAAAAAATTCCTACAGAACCCTGGTTACTCGAAAATTCCTATGGAACTCTGGTTAACCGAAAATACTGTGGTTCCATGCTTTTCAGGTAACTGGAGTTTTACTGTAATTAGATTTATAAAGCTCTTTGTATGCTCTATGTCTGCACTATAATAACTTTCAGAGTAATTAAGAAATTTTGATTTAAATTGTTTTAAAATTAATCCTTATATAAATGTTGAACTTTAAAAAACAAATATTTTCATCATCCATAATTTTATAATCAAAGACTCTTGAAATATTTTTTAATTCACAAAGATTTTGAAGGAAAACAGTAAAATAACAAGCACTTTTGTCAATATAGGTTTAAAATGCAACAGTACAATGGTGTTTTGCTCGATTAATACAAAAATTATATTATTGTTTTTTTTTTTTGTTTTTTTTCTTCTCTTTTTTTACAATTGAAAGATTTTTAGAAAAAGAAAATTGTGTATTTCAAACCTTTCACTCTGAGGCAACTATTGAAAAAATTAGAATATATTAAACCCTATTAATTTTAAAGAAAATAATTATATGGATCACTTACAAATGAACAGTTAACATAACATACAACTTACAAGATTGATTTGTTTTTTATTTATTGTAAAAAGAATTCTCTTATTGTGTTTATAGTTTAATAAACAAGTAAAAATATGATAATTTTTTTTTTTTTCATACATTGAGGGAGAAAAATTCAAATTGATGATCTTTATATATGTAATTTTAGTTAGGCCTAATGATCCTAACAAATGAAAATGAAATGAAAAAAAAAAAAAAAAAAGCAATTTTTACATAACAAATACTTAAAACTGAACAAATAAATAATAATATAGTATATAAATAATACTCATAAGGGGTAATTAAAAATACTTAGCATGTTGATGTATATTTTTTCATAGATTGACACAAAACAAATGTTCAATGGTGGAAAGAAATATTTCCTCTTTGTTTACATTACATAAAAAAGACAATATAATTTCCCTTAGATTTGTTGTCAAGTGCACAGATCAAAACCTGTGTAAAATAGCTATATTGCTATTATTCTGGTGAAATGCAATGCATGGAATATAGAAATAGCAAATTAGTATAATTAAATTTTTAACATTTATGAACAAAATGGTTTGGAGGAAATACTTAAATTTAACAATACATTGCCATACTTTTTAATTCATATGCAAAAACAGCCTAGTTAAAATGCTTTGAAAAGGTCTTTGTTAAATTAGCTATAATTTAGGAGATACAACTATTTTAACTGCAGAGTATGATAACAAAACGTTTGAAAATTTAGATATATATTTTATTAACTAGAATATACCTGACATATTATATGGGATTTCTAACAGCATCAATAGATTATTCATTTGATATGAAATATAGATTCTAACATTATGGTATCAAACAGGCAAGCATTTTAAAAACTAGCCATACAGTTAATTAAATAATATATAAAGACTACTTATAAATATGTATAATTAAGTACTGTTGGATTATATTTCTAACCCAAAAATGACTGGACAAACTGACAGATTTAAAACAACAACATTAAAATAAAATATAATTAAACTTGTACAGAATATTAAGATTATTATTGAAATGAATAATAATTGTATAAAATGCCAATTTTTAGGCTTATCAATGACTGCTATCTTTATAAATTTATGAAATTTTAAACTGTTTAAATTTGAAAAAAAAAAAAAAAAAAAAAAAAAAGAGAAAAGAAAAGAAAGAAAGAAAAAAAGAAAAGAAATAGATTTACAGTGAATATTAATACAAAAATTAGTATTGAAGTTGTGGGATCAAAATAAATAAGCAAATAATATTTTTCATTCCTTACCTGCATAAAGTTTACTTTAGGAGAACTTTCAAACATATCGCATAAAAACATCATGATTCACCTGCTTGCACTTGGAATATCCACACACCTAAATACTAGCAGATACACACCCAAAAGCACACAATAAATATAATTATATGCTTCTAAAAGTGGTATCAGCTGGCATCTGTATTAAAATTAGATTTTTAAAATATCTGTGTCCTTTGATAACATCAAAGTCCTTTGAAATCATTTCCTATTTCTAGAGCAAACTTCGTCAAACAACATACAACCATGAAAAAAAAATTGTAGCACTAAAAACTTTCTTAAAGAATTCACTATTATTATTGTTTTGATTTTTTTGTTTACAAGTTACGGCAGTCAATTGCCGGACAGAAGATTCATTCAAAAGGAGATTCGTTCTTCAGAATCTCCGGCAGTCGTTACGGCAGTCTTGACTGCGCATGTGCAGCAGACTGCCGTAAGAATAATATTCTTACGGCTGCCGTAAGAATAGACACAGCCAATAAAATATGTTTTAATTCGAACATATGCATCTTAAACATACAATCATATTGAAAGACTACTAAAAAATCAGCCTACATCCTATCGCAGTCCCCTCATTATTTACCAAAATTTCACTTTCGAAGAGTCACGCGCATTAAGTTTCCCCTCCTGTTTTTTACTCCGTGGATCTCCTGTCCTTTCTCAATTTAACTGGAACTTTATTCTGTTTGTTTGTTTACTTGTGATTTTAGCGCCAATTTCGCTTTCGCTTTGCATGTGAAAGTTGAGTCGATAAAAAACAATTGCACAGTTTTAAAATCATGGATCTGAAGCAGTTTACTGACGATTCATCGAAAAATGTTCTTTTGAAATCAGATGTCCCTTTTGCTGCTAAGACTGAAGAATGTATGCTTGGTATTGATGAAGCCGGGAGAGGACCAGTTTTAGGTATGTATTCAATAAAAAATCTCTGTGTTAATTTTGTAGAATTTGCAATGTATTAATAATGTGTATAAATAGTATTTACTTATAAAAAAGCTCTACATCTCTTTGTTTGATAAGTCATTTACAGAACCCTACTAGGAGAAGGGATATAGTATATAGTGTAGATGTGCCAGTAATGGGCCACCTCATAGTTTTTAGTTTATAATAAAATAATAAATGATAGTTAAGCTTTTATTATTTTCTTCTTAGCTTCCCCTTGCATGCTCTATAATCTGGATTATTTTTTTACACTTTTCGTTTTCATCAAAGCAATTAGAAAGCAGAAAATAAAGTTTCACAGTTTTACTGAAAATCTTAATGAACATGCTAAGAGCTGACTTTACTTACTTAATTTATATCTTCTTTGTTTTCTTATAAAAATTGAATGTTTTTGTTTGAATAGTAATATAAAACTTTTGAGTTCATAAATGCTAATGCAGAGTTTCCCACAGGTTTAAAAAGGAACAGGGCGCTACTGTTCTGAAAAGGGCACTTTTAAAATTTTTCAGGGCACTTTTTAATTTTTTCAGGGGACTTTTTACTTTTTTCAGGGCACTTTTTTATTTTTAAGGGCACTTTTATGGAATTGAATCTAGAATCTAGCGGTTCAAAAAGTCATGAAAAAACAGAAATTTCATCAAAAAATTAAAAAAAAGGTATATTTTGCTAAAAGATCGTGAAAAAACGGCAAATATTGTTAAAAGATCACGAAAAAAATGGCTAGTTTTCTTAAAAGATCGCAAAAAACAGCAGATTTTGTTAAAAGATCGCAAGTAACGACATATTTTGCTAAAAAATCGCAAAAAAGTCAAATTTCGTGAAAACAAATCGCGAAAAAACGGCAAATCGTATTAAAAGATCTCAAAAAACGGCATATTTTGCTAAAAGATGGTGGAAAAAACATCAAATCTCGTGAAAATATCGCGAAAAAATGGAAATTTCACAGAATTTTCAGATTTATTGCGATTTTTGGACGAAATTTACCGATTTTTTTTCACAAATCTTTTGAAGATATTTGCCATTTTATCGCTATTTTTTGACGAAAGTTGCTGCTTTTTGCGACTCATTTGACAAAATTTCGCTCATTTTCCGTTTTATCGTGATTTTTGGAAGAAATTTGTCGTTTTTCCACGAAAATTTTAAGGAATCTGCCATTTTGTGAAATTTTGTGATGAAATTAGCCATTTTTTGTGAATCTTGCTGGAAATTAGTCGTTATTTCGTGATTTTTAACGAAACATGCCAGGGTCTTTTTTCGTTCCGTCACCGATTTTTTGTGTAATTTAAGCGCTATAGTATGTTCGGATCATTGCTGGAAGGCTGCGTTTTTTCAAATGTGGGGCAAGAAGGGCAGTATTTCTTTTGAATGAAACACAAGAGGGGCGCTAGTTTTTGGATGAAGGGCAAGAGGGGCGCTATTTTTTAAACTAAAGGGCAGGAGGGGCAGAGCGCCCTCCTGAAACCCTCGGGGGAAACTCTGCTAATGGTCATTAACAAAATTTTATTTATTTTTAAGATTTTAGGTTTGATGGTCCATTACTGGATTGCTTATTTCGTGATTTTCTATTAATGGACCACCCAAGTGACCAATACTAAAAGTGTATTTTCAGTAGAGATAAAATATTTTGATTTAACTGAAAAGCTAAATAATCAAATTTAATACCTAAATTTTACCTACTAGAATTTAATAAAAGCAATTTCTTTATAAATAGTTGTTTTTAAGAAGACATCCAAAATTGGTACAAAAAGGTAGCAGAACATTTGACAAAATCTAGATGTGCCGTTACAAATAAGTTGTTTTAAGTTGTTTCAGAAATGTAGAATCATATTTAGAAGAAGATATTACTAATATCTTCTTCTAAATTCTAAAGCATACAGAGAGAATTTTCAATGCAGTTAAAACTGGTTTTCTTTTGTGCTCTTAAATCAGGGATAATTTTGGGACCAAAATCAGTTAAAGATGTGTATTATGTAGTACTGAATAATGAAAAAGAACAAATTACTGTTATGGGATGTTTTTCAGCAAATAGTGAGATTGTTCAATTGGTGATAATGATAATATATTCGTATAAGCATCTCTCAAGGGAAATTGTGGAATCAATCTGTGCCAAATTGATGGGCTATATGATAATTTGGATAGTGCAAGAACATTTATCATTTTAAATGCATTCTAAAATTCCATATTTAATAGTTTGGACTATCGGAAAGGGATGATAAAATTGAAGATTTGTTGTTTATGGGTTATTCTCTGCACTAGTGCAAAAAGTGTTTCCCAGCCATCATATAAATGCTCTAAATTTCATATTTTTATTTATTTATGCTTTTATTAGAAGGTCTAAAGTTTGTTTATTAGGTGCAGGGCATAAAATTTAAAAATAAACAAATTTAATATTTAAAAATGTAAAATATATCATGCAAATATCATTCCCTCACTTCTCCCCTACCCATACTACCATACTTTACTGCCGGATTTTTTCCATTCAGAAATAAAAATAATTAAAAACACCCTAAGCAAAATAAAGTTCTTAATTGGTACCTTACAAAAAATAATAAAAATATTATTTTTTACTATAATTATGTAGTCTACTCAATCAATTATATGTCTCACCATGTTAGACCATCATTACCTCACACCTTGCTATTATCGCAAATATCCTATTGTTTTTATGATAAAAACAGCAAAAGTTTAATCCTGTCCCTTATTGTTTCATAAATTTAATTATTTAATCTTCAAATTAAAAGTTCAGACAAAAGTTGTAGCATTTTAGAAAAAGAAAAAAAAAAAAATGCATCTTAATTTATATGTTTTTGAGACTTTAATCTTACTTTCCATCTTTGTTGATTTTCCACCTAAGTAGGACTGAATGTATTTACAACCAAATACTGCAACTAAAAAAGAGTAAAAGATTGACATTGGCTGAACTGTTATTGTAAAAGAGTGTACAAGCAAAAAGCGAGGGATACAAGAGAAAATAAGACATTTTTGTAAATTATTAAACATAGCAAGAGCTTTTTCAGTAAAGTTGAATAAATATTTTTTAATTTTTTAACTCAGATGCACCAAGTAAAAATTGTTTGGGATTAAAAGGGCGACAAATCTGTTTGAAACACTGAATGCTGAGAATCCCCACTGAGTGCTAATAATGCTGTTTATCGTTTATTATTTTGAGGATTTCAGATATAACTGGCTATTTCATATATTTATTTTGTATATGTATGTATGAATGAGTTAAGACATTTTCATATTTTTGGCTAAAACTTATATAACTGATTATTTAAATTAGACAGTTTATATTTGAATAGCTGTTCTGAATTATGTTCCACATATTAGTTCTGCATTTAAAATTAAAATCTTACAAGTATTTTGAAAATAAATATTAAGCTTTTTCTTTAGAGCAATAGATATGTTCACCAATGCAAACTGATTTTAATCTTATATATAAAAAAATGACCTGAACCACTATATCTATTGCTTATTGCTGAAATGTTTCCCCCATTTTCTTAAAATGTTTTAAAGTGCATTACATGTTTTTGATAGTTTAAGCCAGTTTTTGATGGTTTAAACCAATTTTTGACGGTTTAAACCAGTTTTTCATGCTTGTCATGTCAAAAACCAGTTTCTGACGTCAGAAACCCAACCCTGGTTTAAACCGTGCCAACCCTGCTTGAAAGTATAATTTTTGCCCTGCTCTATGGATTAAAGACTGAAGTTGATCTTTAAAAGTAGAAATATCCCAGCAGCAGAATTTTTTTCTGCAGTCTGCAGTCTGCAACACAAAACTTAAAAAACAGTCTGCAGACCAATCCCTCGCATTATATTATATGCACTCAAATCTCCCAAGTATTTGTGATAGACATAAAAGAAAAGTATACTTTAAAAAAGAAATTGCATTTGTTCTCAGAATTTTTTACACCTCATATATTGTCCAAAAAAAGAGGGGGGGGGGGGGTTCACTTTGACAAAAATTGTGGGTTTTTGTTTTACATAATCTTTTCTCGCGGTGTCATTTTTTGTGATCTTTTGATGAATTTTGCATTTTTTTGCACTTTCTTCACAAAATTTGACAATTTATCTGATTTGTTGACGAAAGTTGCCGTTTTTTCGCGATCTTTTGATGAAAACTGTCGGTTTTTTGCGATCTCTTGATGAAATTTGCCGTTTTTTCGCAATATCTTGAAGAAATTTGCGATTTTTTTGCGATCTCTTGAAGAAATTTGCCGTTTTTTTTTTTTGTGATTAAAAAAAAAAAAAATTTGCAGTTTTTTCATGATTTTTTTTAAAACAAAAACTGTTGTTTTTTTTTCGTGATCTTTTGAAGAAATTTGTCTATTTTCGCGATCTTTTGAAGAAATGTTCCATTTTCTCGGGATTATTTGATGAAATTTGCCGTTCTCCATGATTTTTTGAAGAAATTCGAAATTGTTTTGTGATTTTTTTACAAAAACTGTCGTTTCCTCGCGATCTTTTCACGAAAACTGCCGTTTTTTTTTCACGATCTTTTGAAGAAATGTGACTTTTTTCGGGATTGTTTGACGAAAACTGCCATTTTTATCGCAAACTGTTGAAGAAATTTTCGATTTTTTGCAGAAATTTGCTGTTTTTTCGTGATTTATTGAAGTGATTTGCTGTTTTTTCACAATTTAGGGAGAAAATTTGCTGTTTTTTCATGATTTGTTGACGAAAACTGCCGTTTTTTTTTTTTTTCATGATCTTTTGAAGAAATTTGCCAGGTTTTTTTTGCAATGCTTCGAAGAAATTTGCTGTTTTTTACGATTTTTGGACGAAACTGATTTCTTTCCGAAGACTGTCAAAATTCGCAATATATTGTTATGTCTGAATTTTTGGATTTAGGACCGAAAATTTTCAATTTTTGCTAAATATTTAACAGTTGAAAAATAGTCTGCAGACCCTTTTCAAGAGTCTGCGACGTTTGTCGCATCGTTGTGCCGATTCTGCTCCCAGGTTCATGATCAAAGTCGAATAGACAGCTCATGTCATGTCATAGTGCTCATTTTAGAGCTAAGCATTAATGGCAGATATGTTTGGTCTTTTAAATATATATGAGTTTGTGAATTGCTATTGTATTGGTATTATGTCATAATATAATTAATAACATTTTCCCTATTGCAAGTTTAAAAACTAGTATGAAATTTCAGAACATTTCTATTTTTTTCTGTAAAATATATAATAATAATAAAACAATTTACATAAAGTATGTGTTTTGCAATTTGTGTTTTTTCATGCATGTTTCAGGACCAATGGTTTATGCTGCTGCTTACTGTCTTATTTCAAAACTTGATGACTTAAAGAAAAAGGGAGTTGCAGGTATTTAAAATACATATTTATTTTCATTTTAGTCAATTTTATTTCTGTTTTAGCAGTTTTTTTTTTTCTTTTGTATACTCCATGAAAAGGTGGAAAGAGGAATAATCATTCTAACTCCATTGCAATTGCAAATCATCATTTCAGTAATTGATTATTATTAGCGATGCCATTCATTTAATAATAATGTATGCTAATTTGTCCTATGTTCTTACATTTTGTTGAGAAAGTCGTCCACATATAGAAATTTTGACAAAATGTTTTGAAATTAATTTTAATCGAGACATTGAACTGTAATTTAGTGTTAGAAATTGATTTTCTTAAAAAATTCATTGGTTATCTGTATATAATAATAATAAAGTAATTTGTGAGTGTTCTTGTGTGTATCGACGATGTTCTGGAGAGAATGCTGCTCGTAAAGCTACAAAATTTACAAAGAACATACCTCTGTGTATGAAGTTTTGTGCCTCAAAGCCTGATTTTAGGTTTTTTTATTAGATTTAACATGATAATGCACAGAGGGGTTTGGTAAAAGCTTGAAAATTAATTCTCCCTGGCAGTCCATTTTTGCACCTCCCTGAATTCACTCACCTTCATCTTTGAAAGTTTTTTCATTTAATAAATAAAATTTATCTGAGGGTTGCATAGGAGACAGATTAGCATAACAGATAAAATAACACATAGAAAATTCTGGCCAAAATAACACTAAATTTTACAGTAAATTTTGAAAGTAGAATTATATAGAACTGAGTACATAAACCACTATGCTTCCTGACCCATATCAATTAGTAACAAAAAAAATTGTATAAACAGATGCACTCTTTTGAGAAATGTGATATGTTTGACTCTAAAAGCTCATTTCTCTCTTGCGAGAAGATTTATCGAGAAGAGCTGTATCAAGGTATGGGATTGAGAAAGAGGCATGACAATAAGTTGTGAAATGAAGCCCTAATTTTTAGAATTTCTCTTATTTGAGCCCTACCAAAGTGTCATGAGCTGGGACCCTCCAATAAATATTATTTATTAAATATAAAAATTTCAAAGAGGAGCAGTGGAGAGAGGGCAAACACATTTTTTAAAACCTTAGTGATTTCTAGAATAACTATCATTTTAGATTTAGATGTAGATTTTTTCCTAGTCTTCTGGTAAGTATTATTTATTAAATAAAAAAAATAAAATAAAATGGAGTTGCATGAATTTAAGAGCAAAAGAGTGGAGCCTTTTGAGGGGGGGGGGGGCAATTTTCAAACTTTTTTGGGCCTGTCATGTGATATACCATCAGAAAGCTCTCAGATTGTTCTTTAGGGTCATTCCATGCCAAATCAACCGATGACTCAACCTGACCATTTCTGATTTCATTGAAACTGCCAGGGATCATTCTCTATGATGATATAAATTAGAGCATATTTTTATTTTTTTGTTTATTGCTTTGAATTTTCATACAATTAATTATTTAAATTTTGAAAAATCATCATTTTTTGGCTTGTTTACATGTTTTTAATTTTGAATTTCTCAAGTTCTATCAAACATAGAAAATTTTATGACCACTCATTTCAAAGAGGCGTTTATAAGGTTTAATTTGATATGTAAATTGACTATGTATAGTCAAAATAAATAAAATAAAAAAAATTTTGAAATTTAAAATTTGAAAAATTTTTAGATAGTTATTTTTAAAATTTTTGAAAAAATTGTCTGTTTGTTGTAATATTATAAGCTTAAAATTCTGAAATTTTTAGAGTGGGATCTCTATGAGATCAGAAGTTATCAAATGAAAGCAAAAATTACCATTAAAATAGCAATTTAATTCTATTTTGTTATTTATTTATGATTTGTATGGTAATTTTCAGCTTTTATTTCATAACTCCTGATCCCAATGAGATCCCACTCTAAAAATTTCAGAATTGTAAGCTTATAATATTACAACAAACAGACAATTTTTTCAAAAATTTTAAAAATTTTTCAAATTTTAAATTTCAAATTTTTTTTTATTTTATTTATTTTTAACTATACATAGTAAATTTGCATATCAAATTAAACCTTATAAACTCCTCTTTGAAATGAGTGGTCATAAAATTTTCTAAGTTTGATAGAACTTGAGAAATTTAAAATTGAAAATATTTATGCTAGTAAAAAATTGATTATTTTTCAAAATTTAAATGATTAATTGTATGAAAATTTAAAGCGATAAACAAAAAATAAAATTATGCTCTAATTTATATCATCATAGGGAATGATCCCTGACAGTTTCATTGAAATCAGAAATGGTCAGGTTGAATATTGAATTGTTTTGGTTGATTTGACATGGAATGACCCTTTAATATTATGAAACTTTCTTCTTACCTCCCCAATTTGACTCCAAAGGCAGGAGGGTAGTTTAATTTTTTTTTTATGAAGCCCTTTAATAAATACTATTTATTATATATAATAATTTCAAAAAGCAGCAAGTTGTAATGCAACCTTTGGCCATGAGGATTTATTTATGTTATGCATTTCCTGTATATATACTTTTTCCTACTTTGCTCCCCTGGCAGGGGCAATATTCAAAATTTTGCCGAGACCTCTCATGTGACATGTTGTTGGAGAGGCTTATGACCACTTAACCCCCCCCCCCCTCCTGGAGCAATGAAATGTCCCCCCAGAAAATTTGAGATTTTGGGTTTTCAATGGTCAAAAAGTACAATAAAATAGTCTGGGCAATGTGACAACAGCAAGATAAAAAGAAGCTTAAATTTCATTCGCATGCACATGGTTCTTCAAAGGGGGCAGAGTTGTATAATATAGACCCACAAGCACAGGCCGTGCGCAGAAAATTTTAGAAGAAACAATTTTTATTTTTGTAACTTTTTTTTAGTTCCAAAAAATAAAAATAGTCTTCCAATTTTATGCAATATGAATTACTTACTGTCAAAGTGAATTTTGTCAAAAGACCTCGAAAAAATCACGAATTTCAATAAAGAATCGTGTAAAAAACGCACATTTTGACAAAAGACTGAGAAAAAAAACATAAATTTCGTCCAAAGACTGCATTAAAAACATAAGTTCCAACCATGAATCGCATAGAAAACGCGAATTTCGTGCATGGTTTGCATAAAAAACGCTATTTTCGTGAATGTATCTCATAAAAAAGCACATTTTGTGCAAGAATAGTGTAAAAAACGCAAATTACATCCATGAATTGCTCCAAAAATGTGAAATTACGTCAATCTATCGCTCAAAAAATGCAAATTACAGCCATGAATCGCTTAAAAAACGCTAATTACTATCATAAATTGCATAAAAAATGCTAATTATGTCCATAAATCGCTCACAAAACGTGAATTTCATCGTCAGATTGCTAAAAAATGCGAATTACGTCCATAAATTGCATAAAAAAACACGAATTATGTCAATAAATTGCATAAAAAACACGAATAACGTCGTTAAATCACTCAAAAAATGCGAATTACGTCCTTAAATCGCTCAAAAAATGTGAATTACGTCGACAGATTGATAAAAAAAACTCAAATTTCATCGACAGATCGCTCAAAAAATATAAATTACGTCCATGAATCACTTTAAAAAAGTGAATTACGTCTATAAATTGCGTAAAAAGTGCTAATTACGTCCATGAATCACAAAAAAAACACGAATTACACCCATGAGTTAATAAAAGCAAATTTCGTCCATGCCAATATAATATAATGTGTAATTTTATTAAACATTAAATTAATTTGCAGAAAGTTTTTGACCTAATATTATGTGCACAGAAAATTTTTGGTTTTATACAGGTCTGGGGGCAGGCAGGGGGAAGTGAAAAAGGTTTATTTTTCTGTTACTTCTTAAATAATATAAAAATAGCTATTTCTAATTATTACCAATTTTAAACATCTTAATTATACTTTATAAACAATAACTAGAAATTATGAAAATGTGCATGATTAAATTTTCAAAGTATGTTTCTGGTTTTTCATATGTTTTCACAGGTTTTGAAAATATCTCTCATGGAAATAAAAATAATTTTAAAGAAACATTTCTTTATAAAAAGATTTTACTTCTAAAAAGTATAATAACAGGAAACCTTCAAAAGGGCGGCAAAATTTTTTTCAAAAGACACCGCGTTGGACAGCCCTGCCCTAGAGTGTATATAATAAAAGCTTTCTTGAGAAACAAAGGGTATACTGTGTTCCTTTAAAAATTCAAGAAGGTATACAGCTTATATACAGGGTGTATCTAAACTACTGGGCAAAACTTTAAGGGATGATAGTACACATCAAGACAAACAATATTTAATGGGAAATTAAGGGTCCTAAACGTCTTCCGAAGGAGATAGGCACCATTAAAGTTTAGGGTCCATAATTTCAAATAAACATAAAAGACAGAAAAATTGGTCAGTTGATTTGCAGTTTTCACTAAAACTATTTACTATTCTTTATATCAGTATTTTATTGAAAATAAATTATAAAGATAAACTTTAAAAAATGCTGATAGAGGGCGCTTTAGGCTTTGGAGTAACAAACAACTATTTTTTGCATCTCATTAAATGCTTTTGGAACTGTGGACTTAAATTTTGAGCACAAAATCTGAATTGTTTTGAGTTGTTAAGTAATGCAAACTGAACTGTGTTCAGAGGTTTAAATTTCAAATGATTATAAAAAATAGAAAAATCCTTTGTGGTTTTTGCTAAAACTACTCTTTAAATCAGTATTTTCTTAAAAATAAATTTAAAAAAAAATGCTGATAGAGAGCACTTTAGACTTTTGAGTGACAAACAACTATTTTTTACTGTTATTTTTTGCATCTCATTAAATTTTTTAAGAAGCTTAGACATAAACTTAAATTTTGAGCTCAAAATCTGAATCGTAGGGAGTGGTTTAAAAGCACAAGGGTTAAGGGGAGGTTCAAATTTCAAATGATTATAAAAAATGGAAAAATTGGCCGATTTGTTTGCGGTTTTCACGAAATCTATTCTTTATGTCATTATTTTCCTAAAAATAAATTGAAAAATTTCGTTAGCAAGCGCTTTAAACTTAAGAGCAACCAGCAACAATTTTTAACCGTTATTTTTTGTATCTAATCAAATGCTTGCAAAAGCTTAGACTTAAATTTTGAGCTCAAATTCTGAATCGTTGAGAGGAATTAGAAAGTGCAAATTGAACTGTGTTCAGGAGTTGAAACATAACCCTCCCCCCCTCCCCCCTCGAACACAGTTCAATTTTGCGCAACTTAATTACTCCCAACAATTTAGATTTTGAGCTCAAAATTCAAGACTAAGCTTTTGCAAACATTTAATCAGATGAAAAAAATAACGGATAAAAATAGTTGTACGTTAAACGTTACTCCAAAGTGTGAGGTGCCCTCTATCGTCATTTTTTGAAATTTATCTTTAAAATTTATTTTTAAGAAAATACTGATTTAAAGAAGAGTTTTAGTGAAAACTGCGAACAAATCGACCAATTTTTCCATTTTTTATAATCATTTGAAATTTGAATCTCTGAATACAGTTGAGTTTGTGCTACTTAATTACTCCCAACTATTCAGATTTTGAGCTCAAAATTTAAGTCTAAGCTTTCTAAAACATTTGATTAGATGCAAAAAATAACGGTAAAAATAGTTGTAGGTTTCTCCAAAGTCTAAGGTGCCCTCTATCGGCATTTTCTGAGATTTATCTTTAAAATTTATTTTCAAGAAAATAGTGATTTAAAGAGTAGTTTTAGCGAAAACCGCAAACGAATCGATAATTTTTTCCATTTTTTATAATCATTTGAAATTTGAATCTCTGAACACAGTTCAGTTTGCGCTACTTAACCACTCCCAACTATTCACATTTTGAGCTCAAAATTTAAGTTTAAATCTAAGCTTCCGAAAACATTTAATGAGATGGAAAAATAATGGTAAAAAATAGTTGTTCATTACTCTAAAGTCTAAAGCTATTGTTATTTTTTGAAATTTCTTTATAATTTATTTTCAAGAAAATACTGACATAAAGAATAGTTTTAGTAAATACCGCAAATCAGTCAACCAATTTTTCCGTTTTTTATTTTTATTTTAAATTTTGGACCCTTAACTTTAATGTTTCCTATCTCCTTCGGAAGATGTTTGGGACCCTTTGTTTCCTATTTAATATTGTTTGTCTTGATGTGTACTATCACCCCTTAAAGTTTTGCCCAGTAGTTTAGATACACCCTGTATGTGTATACCCTCTACTACATTTTTGATGCTGATTAAAACTATGACCAAAAGTATACATTTATATTTCTATTTAAGATTTTTTTTTAACACTTAACTGTTTTTTTTTCTTAAGTGTAGTTCTTTCATGAAATTTTTTTTTTATTTATTTTTATTTATTTATTTATTTATTTATTTTTTTTTTTTTTTGTTATAAAATTTTCAGATTCCAAAACATTGACAGAAGGAAAACGGGAAGATTTGTTTAGTGTTATAGAAGAAGCAAGTGATATAATGGGCTGGATTATTGAAATTCATTCACCTAATGTGATCAGCAATAGCATGTTCAAAAGGTCATTATGCTTATTATTATTATTTTTTAATGTTGAAAAAAAAATCAATGAAATTCAAGATGTTTGTAAATTTTCATGTATTTTATGAAAAAAGCATCTGAAAGGTCATCCCAAACAGAGTATTAAGTATCATCAGGAGCATAAAATAGTTACAAGGGGCCGTAGGGGCATAAAATATTTTAAAAGGGCACCAAGTGTACATAAAAGTAACTAAAAAGAATCCCCATCACTGTTCCCTACCAATAAATTAGTTCAGAGTCAGTACTATAAAAATTGAGTCTGAGCATGATTTAAGTTACTTTCAGTTTAAGTATGATAAATTTTCTCAATTTCATGTACACAAATAGCCTGCTGTGGTTCTGTTACAAATCCTTAATTCAGCCTACTAAACTAAAATATGCGTATTTTTTATTAATAAAAATGGAAGTTTGCTAATCATTATTGTAGTACAGTAGACTCCTTCAAATTTACATAGTTTCTTCTTCGAATCCGCATTGTTTGAGAGGAGAGACTTTAGAACTTTGCAGATTTCTGGTCACTGCCCCGATTACATACTTTGAATGCAGTAATGTGCTTGAAGTTATAATGAATGCTTACTATAAAGTTTAATCAATTATAATTAAGTAAAATCATAAAAATTAAAAAAAAATTAAATATTACAAGTCAAATGCATATTAATGTCATATTTTTTAAAAACTTGTTATGTGAAACTCAAACTTTCCTCATAAAGGTACAGGAATAATTTACATAAATTATAAGTTTTATTTGAAGTTTAATCACAATTAATCAATTAAAAACAGAAATGTGTTTCAACTTATGCATGAAAATTAAATGATTCTCAAAATTTTGCTTAGAAAATGAGGACAGCAGCTACTTACAGATGAGTATATGTGGTAATTGTTTTAAAATTTTTAGTTTTGTGAATGTCAGTATATTTTTTCTTTCAAATTGGATCCTCTTTTCTATTTATTAGTGGATGGTTGAACAACTGAATAGAATTTATATTATAATAAGATATCAGAAATATTACTTCTATTTACATTTAATAACTATCTGGTTTTGTCATTTTATTAACTACCATTACTTTAGCCAATTTAAGGCTTGATGACTATATTTGGTATCATTGAATTCAGAACAAGGTGTTTAATATGTAATATTCTGTTTCTAAAAATGTGTTATATTCGTTAAAGATTTATTTTTTTTTTTAGGTCTAAATATAATTTAAATTCACTGTCTCATGACTCAGCAATTAATCTTATCAGAAATGCTATAGAACTTGGTGTGAATGTTACTGAAGTAAGTATCTAAATTCTATAAGGCTGCTTTTACACAATTAATCTGTAATGTGTCACCTAAAGCTCTATGTTTAACCTTTAATTTTCATTAATAGTTTTTAGCAACATCAAGAGACAACCAAGTTTAAATTGTAGTCTAAAAATTTTTTTATGTATTTATTTAATGATTTTTAAAAATGTCAAAATGAAACTGTGTTGGTGTGTCATTTAAAATGTTTATTAAATTCATTGTTTTGTTGGAAGTCATGATATATTCTATGGATGCACAACCTGTGGCCTGCGAACTTTGTCAATTTACAACTGGGAAAAATTGCAATTTTTGTGCATAAATCGCAGAAAAAATTATAAATTACACCAGTTTGCCACGGGAAAATATAAAGTTTCGTCAGTCACTTAAGAGTTGTAAATCAGGCATGGAAAAATTGCGAATTTTATTGATCAAGTGCAGAAAAATAGCGAATTTTGTCAATGAGGCTCAGAAAAATCGCAAATATCGTTCATCAGGTATGGAAAAATTGCGAACATTGCCCATGAGGCTTGGGAAAAAAATACCAAATTTCGGCGATTGGGAACAGGAAAAATAACGAGTTTTGTCGATGAGGAACGAAAAAATCGCAAATTTCGTCGGTCGGACTCGAAAAATTGTTTATTTCATTGATCGGGCAGGAAATTTTTTAATATTTGTTGATGATGCACGAAAAAATGCAAATTAAATTCTTTGGCTGCGGGAAAAATTGCATATTTTCTCGGTTTATCTGATGAAAAAACACGAATTTCGTTGATCGGGCACGGAAGAATCACGAATTTTGCGATAATGCAAGGAAAAAATGAGTTTCGAGTATTGGCTGCAACAATAGAGGTTTTGTAAGTTTACAAAGAGAAAAAATTAGGAATTTTAACTTGCTGTGTAAAAAATGCAGATTTTGTCAAAGTTTGTTAAAAATCCTGAATTTCATTGATTGGACGTGGGAAAATGCATATTTCGTCACTTAAAGGCGAAAAAAAGCACAAATTTCGTCCATTGGACAAAACAATCATGAATTTTGTTGATCATGTAAAGAATAAATGCAAATTTCACCAATCGGCTTTAAAAAATCACAAATTTCATATTCTGGCATGAAAGAATTTCAAATTTTATCAATCATGTGAAGAAAAATCGCAAATTTCGTCAATCAGCTTTGTAAAAATCGAGAATCTCGACGATTGGTTTCCTGAAAATCGTTAAGTTTGCTGATCAGATGCGGAAAGATTGTGAATTTTCTCGATCAGCTTCATAAAAAATGCAACTTTTGTTATGCAGACACGGAAAAATCGTGAATTTTTTCAATTGATTTCATAAAAATCAGAAATTTTGTGGATCAGGCCCAGAAAAATAGCAAATTTCGTAGATCAGCTTCGTGAAAGACACTAATTTCGTCGATTGGCTTCGTAAAAATTGCAAATTTCATCAATCAGCTTCATAGAAACCATTAATTTTGTTGATCAGACACGGAAAATTTTTTAATTTTCTTGATCAACATTATAAAATTCATGAAATTTGTCGATTATTCGAAGAAAAAATGTGAAATTTCTCAATAAGCTTTGTAAAAATCACAAATTTTGCCTATCGGCTTTCTAAAAATCGTAAAAATCACAAATTGTGCCAATCATGCATTAAAAAAAGTTTAGAACTTCGTCGATCAGAGTAGAAAAATCGAAAATTTCATTGATCAGCTCCTTCTCTCTCCTTCGTTTATAACAGGGCTTGAAATTCAATTTTCCAGAGGAGGGGAGTCTCCCTACCACCATTTATAAATGGAGGGGAGTTTAGCTGTTTGGGAGGGAGAAAAAAATCTTTAAAACCTACTGTTATTTTATGTACTATTTAAAAAATTACATGAATACAGACACGACAAAATACCACTAAAGCAATTTTTATCAACAACTCAGAATAATTATGCAAAATGTGTTTTTTAGTTTAAAAAAAGAGTAAATCAATTCCTTCCCAGTGCTAATTACTTTTGTTAAAGGTCTAGTAACAGGTATGAGATTGCAAAAAGTTAAAAAAAGAGGAAAAGCGAGACAACCGGGAAATGAGAAATTACTTTTAAATAGCGCGCATTAAAGGCAATTAAATTATTTTATTTGCGATAATAAAATAATATTTTTTCTTAAATCCTGTTTTATTTTATTTTATTTTTGTTTGGGGGGGGGGGGGTCAGAGTGAATCAATTTATGCAAATGCTACTATAAGTGATTCTGAAATGAAAGTTTCTATTTTAAGTTCGTATTTCTAATGCAATTTTTGCACAGCAATCTTAGCTAGTTGTCCAATTCAAATTTTATCATGTTTTCACTTTAAAGATCATTTAACAAACATGGGAAGCTAATGTTAAATTTAACTTTTATCTACAGAAAAAGTTGTTAAAAACATTAAAGTTTTAGGTAATTTTTCGGATTCTCAGATTTTTTATAAAATTATTCAAAATTATTAAAATTCTAATTATTAAATTATTAAAGTTAATTATTCAAAATTTATATTTTTTGCGATCCTTTGACGAAAAACGCGTTTATTCACGATCTGTGAAACAAAAAACGAATTTTTTTCGGATTTGTGGACGAAAAACGTGTTTTTTTCGCGATGTATGGACGAAAATTGCATTTTTTCGCGATCTGTGGACGAAAATTGCGAATTTTTTCTCGATCTATGAAGAAAATTGCGTTTTTCTCACAAACTTTTGATGAAAATTGCGTTTTTTTCGCGATCTTTCGACGAAAATCGCATTTTTCTAACGATCTTTTCATGAAAGCCGTGTTTCTTCGCGATCCTTAGACGAAACTAGTGCTTCTTCGCGATCCTTTGACAAAAATAGTGTTTTTTCGCGATCTTTTACCGAAAATCGCGTTCTTTAGCGATCTTTTGACGAAAATCTTGTCTTTTCGCGATCTTTTGATTTAGTATTTGTTCTTTTTCTTCTTACAGGCCAAAAATGATGTTGGTAGTAGAAAATCAGCGTCCCCTAAATTTCTGCGTCCGGGGCGACCCCCCCCCCCCTTTTCACACAGCGCTGTTTATATGGCGATCCTTTCACGAAATTAACATTTATTCAGCGGTGCTTTCATGAAATTTGCATTTATTTCGCAATCATTTCACGAAATATGCGTTTATTCCACGATCCTTTCCCGAAATTAGCGTTTATACTGCGATCTTAGTGAAAAAATTCCCGTTTTATCGTGATTTTTTTTTTTTTTTTTGGATAATCGAATTTTTTGAGAAAAACAGATTTTTTTTCCGCGATGCTTTGCCAAAATCAAAGTTTCTATCGCGATAATCTAGCTAAATTTTCTGCGTTTTCATTTTCTGCAAACGATTGATGAAATTGATTGCGAATATATGGAATTCAGCTCGGTTCAAAAGCTATGAAAAATCAGTTGTCAGCCCGGAAATTCGGAATAACTACCCGAATTTCCGGACTGATAAACGGTGTTTCATAACTTTTGGAATCGAATGCATTAATTTTTTCGAAAATTCGAATTTACTCCATTCTTGCGGCGGAAAATCGCACGAAACTTGTCGGTCGATCGCAGGGGAAATTTGACGATTGATTGCGGAAAAAAATCGTGACATTCAACAATTTTTGGCAGTAAAAAACTCGCAAAATATGTCATTCAGTCGCACGAAAACATCACAAAATATGCAAAAAGATTGTGAGAGTTAATCGTAGTTCCAAAATGCAAAATATTTCAAAAAATTCGTAATTTTTTTTGGGCGGGATTTAAAAATTTTGGGCGCGAATCCCGCCATCCCGCCCTGAAATTCAAGCCCTGTATAACATTCACATTTTTTTGGCACCAGCCTCTTATGTTTGTTTTTTAGCACTTTAAATAAACCAAAATTTTTTCTCTTGAATAAAGTTATTGCATAATGAAAATAGTCCTTGCTATATCTGTTATATATATAAACGTAAAAACTTCTGGTATAACCTTAGCAACTGAAGTGGATATTTTGAATGCACCAGACTAATCAGACTTCATTTACTGTTACAAATTAGGAAAAAAGATATTCATTGAAAAAGAAAACAAAACAAAACAAAAAAAAAAAAAAAAAAAAAAAAAAAAACCAACAACAACAAAAAAACAATAATTAATAATAATAGTAATGAAATATTTATTAAAAATGTATATATATACTAAAATATTTACCAAACCTATATCTAGAATGATCTCTAGTTCAGGTGAATTATTTCTGTTTAGAGCTAAAGTAGATTTAAATTACATGTGACTCTGTAACAGGTTAAAGGTTACAGTTATAATAAGTATTGCAGATAATAAAATTAAATTTATAACAATAATTATATTAAAAATTAGTAGATCATATATTATATTATAATATTCATTCTACATTTAGAAAAAATAATTGCTACTGTTAAAGGTATTATATTTTTGAACAATTATTAATATTACTGTATTAATTTTTTAGCTAAAAAAAAAAAAAAAATGTTTCTTCTACTTCAAATAAACAAAAAAAAAGTTTTAGTGCTGCTACTCATCTATTAGAATAATATATTCACTATTTTTCATACTGATGGTACTGCCATCTATTATTGAATAAGAGAAATATTGTTTGAATAAAATAAATATTATTTAAAAGCTGAGAGTTTTCCAAGGATAATTTCTATTCCAATATTTTATAAATAAATACTTTAAAACAAATGCAATTGACAACCATAACTTATTGCAATATCTTGATCAGTTTTAAGTTATGGATTTTAACTTTAGGTAAACATATAAATTTTAATTCTATGTGTAAAGTTAAGTAAAATATTTATATATAATAATTAACCATTGCATATTATCCAGACAACACCGCCCTCCGCCGTAATCTAACATTCACCCAGCCATCCATCCTATTATACATATATTTTTATTTTTTTAATAATTTTTTTAACATTTTTTTACGCAATATGTTAATTATTTTTAACATCATGTACTAACTTGTAATAATGTAATAACTTATTATATATTAAAGAATATGGGAGTTCTTAACAATAACATCATTTGGTGCTGCAAAAATTAGCATTTTAATGTTTGCAATATTTGGTTGAGTAGAACATAAACAGTTGATACTATATAAATGATTAATTATACAGTTAATATTTTTTTAACCAAATGCAGAAGATAACCATATCTTATAGCAGTTTCTTGAACATTTTTTAAATTATGCATTTTAAAATTAGGTGACAAATATTTTAAATTCTATGGGCAAAATTAAGTAATATATTTATATATACAGATTTATGAAGGCAAGAATTATAATGAGTAAAGAGGTTTACTTTGAAAGGAAAATCATTACGTTTATCATAAATATCAAATAGAATTTTATTATCAGAAAGAGTAATATTAAGGTCGAGAAAGTTAATTTTATTATTAAACATATCATTACAACTGTATTTTAAATTTTTATTGTATTTGATTGGTAGAGAATAGTTAGATGACTTTTTAGAATATAAGATGATTATATCATCAAGATACCTATATAAAAAACAACAATAGAAGTATTACGTTTATAAAAATGTAGGTAGAGTTCAGCACAGATTGATGATACAATCCTATCCTGTGGGAGACCGACTTTTTGTTTAAATACTGTATTATTAAATAATTAAAAAATATAATTATGATAAAGAATAAATTTGGTTAAAGATTTCAAGTAAGATAAAGAGACATGTATGTTAAGAGAATTCCTGTATTCTTTGAATAATAAATTAATGATTCTAAACATATCTGTGATATCAATTGTATTGAATAAATCATTAAAGTCAAGTGTTTTGATGTACTTAATGTTTTGTAAATTTTTAATATTATTTACAAGATGTAAACTATTTTTTATACTATAGAATTTATTATTAGTTTTAGCACTATCTAGCATTTTTGTAAGTATTGTTAACATTTCTTTACTTGCATTATTGTTATAAGTATTACAACCAATGGTTATAGTACAAAACTTTAAAGGAATCTTATGGAATTTTGGAATAACCACTATAAGGATAGTTATAATTATGATTTTTTATTTTTAGTAATTTATAATATTGTGCTATATGTCTATTTTTAATTATAGTATCAATATCTGTTTTAATGAAATTTGAACTATTATTTATTGCTTGAGTTAATAATATAGAGTAATAATGTTTACAAATTAGTACATAGTTGTTAGGAGATTTATCAACATATGTTATAATAAATTTATTTTGTAAGTTTTTTATTTTATTATTTAATTGTTTAATATTTAAATTAAAGGTATCAAAATTCCTATAAAGTTCAATATTTAATTTATCTAAAACATTAAGTTTCCATTCAGTGAAATATGCCAGACTCTTATTGTAGTCTATCGAAATTTTATAAATAAAAAGATTTAAATCTAAATTAAACTGTTTTAAGATTGATTTGATATTCGGACATGAAGGAACACAATATTTAGTACCATTAGCCATTAAATTGCACAAAGAAGCATTTTCAGCAATATTAATGTCCCCAGTAATAATGTGACCATGATCTTTATTTACGAATTTACTATAACAGAGATCATTACAGTAACAGGGATAATTAGTATTATTGGTTAAAAATTTAGAAAATTTATTGTAATTAAATATCTTAAATCCAAGTGTGACATTATATTTGAATGATTTATGTATAGAAAAATTGTTTAGAGGGAAATTATTATTTTTAGCATTAATAATATTATGTAGATTTATTTTATTAAGTACATTATTAGTAAAAGTAATTATGAGTTAAGTATTGTTAGTTTCTTTATATGTATTTTTTGAAATTTTAACATTAAGAAGATTAATTCTATAGTATAATAAATCAAAGTAAATATCACTAAAATGTGAAGTTAAATCAATAGATAAAAATATTTTATAATATAAATTTAGATGTTTCTTTTTGATTGAAAAAATGCGTTTCCTAATGTCCAACCATTGATATGAGTTATTAAATTCAGATTCCATATTAATTATTTTTTGTTTGATCTCATTTCTAGAAAGATATTGATTATTAGCCTTATTTTTACCTCTTGTTGTACGAGTAGTTTTTTTTATTAGCAGAATGATTTAAATTTGCATATGTACTACTATAATGTTCATAATTATTAGTATTAGTAAAGACAGGGCTCGAAAATTCAAAAAATCTTGAGGCTCCCAGCTGGGAACCTGCATGAAAAGTATAGGTTCCCAGATGAAAAATGTAAGTTCCCAATAAAATTTATGTGTGAGTATTTTGACGAAATTTGCCGTTTTATTGCGAAGTTTTAACGAAACCTGACGATTTATCGCGATATTTTATCAAAACCTTTCACTTTTCAAAAATTTTTTAACGATATTTGCCGTTTTTTCTCGATTTTTTTTTTTTACGAAATCTGCTGTTTTTTCGTGAATTTTTTTTTACGAAATCTGCTGTTTTTTCTCGATTTTTTAATGAAATTTGCGTTACTTCCTGCGATTTTTGGGCAAAATGCAGGCTTTTTTTCGCGATTTTTTTTTCAAAATCTGTTATTTTCTTGGTCCGTTTTGACGAAATTTGCGGTTTTAGCGCGATTTTTGACGAAATTTGTCGTTTTTTCGTGATTTTTTTAAACAAAAGATGCCGTTTTCTCGCGATTTTTGAACAAAATTTGACGTTTTATTTCGATTGTTTGACGAAATCCGGGTTTTTTCCGTAATATTTTGATGAAATTATGCATCTTACGGACCGCTCAAGAGCTATTTTTTTGCGTTTTTTAACGTATAACGTGTGCGCGGCAATGTTGGCGACCATGACGATTTTTTAGGTTGCCAGCTGGGAACCTTATTGAAAAAATATAGGTTCCCAGAAATGATTTCTGGGTTCCCCGTGATCCCGGGAACGCTATTTTTCGAGCCCTGGTAAAGACAATGTTAGTACGATTAAATAATTTAGAATTTAGACCATATGGGTATAAAGAATTACGAGATTTAATATAAATTGATTCATAAAGCAATCTATCATTTAGATATTTATGCATACTTAAAATTTTGATACAGTAGACTCCCTTAAATCTGCACAGCTTGGGACCAGCTTTTGCGGATTTTAGAATTTTGTGGATTTCTGGTCATTGCTTAGTTTACAATTTTTAAAAAGAAATTTGAATGTAATTAATAATGAAATCAAAAGCATAATGGATGTTTACAATTAGGCCTGGGCCTTAAATCGATTTATCTCTTAAATCGATTTAAAGCTTACATCGGAAATCGCGATTTAGTTAGTTTCTTAAATCGATACATCGGAAATCGCGATTTAGCCATTGCTATACATCGCGATTTAGCCATCGCCTTACATCGCGATTTAGCCATTGTCTTACACCGCGATTTAGTCAGTCTTAAATCGTGATTTAGTCATTGGTTTTAAATCCATTTCAAATAATGATTCAGAGTTAACATCAGAAAATTGAGTTATCTACTTTGGTGTACATACTGCTTGCATGTCAAACTAGTGTTAAATCGATTAAAGCAAACTTTGCAAGCCTCAATGCTTTCCGATTTAGGAAAAATGTGATGTAAGAAAAATATGATTTAGGGAAAACAGAGCAAGTTGGTGTTAAATCGATTTAGAGGATCCGATTTAAACACACATCACAAACCTCAGTGTTTTCGATTTAAGAAAAAGACTATTTAGGAAAAACATTGAAAGCTGGTGTTAAAATAGTAGGATTTGATTTAAAATTAGCAGCGGTCACTTGCCATGTGGATATTAAAAATGTAAAAGTGGCAATTAAAAAATTTCCTTCGTTTGCCACTCTTTTCGTCATTTGCCAAGTGGCGGTTAAAAAAATTCATTTTCGGTCGCCCAGTGAAATGCTGTTTTTTTCATAGAAGTTGGATCTCTACATTGATTACATCTAATTAGAAAAGTGTTTTCTTCTTTTTCCTACTGGATGCAAACAGATTTCAATGACATAGCTGTATTTTCAATATTTTGGTTTTTTGCAGAATTCTTTTACTGTGTTCATTTTGATTATTTTTTCGAGAAATGCAGTTTCATTTTGCAAAAATATATTCATCGGCATTGATTCCACACACATTTCAAGTAATTTGTTGGCTATCAATCACCTTCCTAGTCGTCACTCGCCAAGTGGCGATCTAATAGATCTATTTTCAATCGCCAAGTGAAATGCAGTTTTTTTCATGGAAATATGCATCTCTACATTAATTACATCTAATTAGAAAAGTGGTTATTTCTTTTTCCTACTGGATGCAAACAGATTTCAATGACATGGCTGTATTTTCAATATTTCGTTTTCTTTGCCGCATTCTTTTACCTATTTCAGTTGGATGTTTTTTTCAAGAAATACAGTTTTATTTTGCAAAATATATTCATCAGATTTGATTCCATATGCATTTCAAGTAATTTATTGGTCATCGATCGCCACTCTAGTCATCACTCGCCAAGTGGCGACTTGAAATAATAATTACTGATCGCCAAGTGAAATACAGTTTTTTTCATCAACATATGCATATCTACATTGATTACGTCTAATTAGAGAACTGGTTAATTCTTTTTTCTATTGGATGCAAGCAGATTTCGATGACATTTTTTGTATTTTCAATATTGCGGGGTTTTTTGCCATGTGCTTTTAGTATATTCAGTTTGATTTTTTTTTTTTTTTTTTTTTTTTTTTTTTTTTTCAAGAAATATAGCTTTATTCTGGAAAATATATTCATCAGCTTTGATCCCACATGCATTTCAAATAATTTATTTCTTTTTTCACACTGGATGCAAATGAATTTCAAGGACATTTCAGTATCTTCAATATTCAATTTCTGTTGCATGCTCAGCTCTTGGATTATTTTCCCCCAAGATATACTATGGCATAATCCTAATACACCCGAGACACTTGGCGTCGTTGAATTTGGCGAGGCGATAAATGGCTTTTTCTTGTTACCGGATCGTTTTCTGAATTCTTTCCACGCCCACAGCTGTTAGTTCAGGAATTCTGATCGGTTTAACCGGATTGCATGGTTTCTTATCTTTCGTTTCATTGGCTTTTATGAAATGCCATTGTTACATCAGTCTGTTATTGTTTAAATTAAATGAGGAGATTGCATTATATATGAATGACTATATTTTCCCGGCCTTTTTTCGTGTTATTTTATTAGATATTGCTTATTAAGATATTGCTTATTTTAATAAATAATACCATACATTTGGAAAAAAATATGCGGTACGGCAGACGAATATATTGAGGATACGCTTTTCTCGAAATAAATATTCATTGATTTATGATTTGTCACGGAGCTCCGTGGATATTGCTTATTTTAATAAATAATATACATTTGGAAACGAATATGCGATACGGCGGACGAATATATTGAGGATACGCTTTTCTCGAAATAAATATGATTTAAGTTATGATTTCTCGATTTCATTTAAAAAATTGAGATGACGTGTTAATGTTACTGAAAGCGAATTCCTATATCAGAAAAACTTTCTTTTTTACTTAAAAATTCGCGCAATATTTATGTACCATAAATACATAAAAAATATTTCGAAATTTTATCTCGTATTTTCGTACAAATTTAGAAAGATTTTAATAGTTGGATATTTGCATTAATAACCGCAATTTTGCTCATTTTAGAAATTTCTTCAATGCGACTTTTGAGCTTCCAGAGAATTTTACGGTTTTAGTGTCGTTAGTTAATGCAGGTTTGACGAGTTTTGTGCATTTTAGAGATTCTAACGCAGCGAGTTTCGTGAATTCAGCGATTTTTTTTGTTTTGTTTTAATGGGCGCGAAGCGCGCATACACAGGTTAGTGACTGCGGCGTTGACGAGTTTTGTGCATTTTAGTGATTCCTGCACAGCGAGTTTCGTGGATCCACTGATGTTTTTTTAGTTTTGATGGGGGCGAAGCGCTCATACACACGTTAGTGACTGCGGCGTTGACGAGTTTCGTGCATTTTAGTGATTCATGCACAGCGAGTTTCGTGGATCCACTGATGTTTTTTTAGTTTTAATGGGCGCGAAGCGCTCATACACACGTTAGTGACTGCGGCGTTGACGAGTTTCGTGCATTTTAGTGATTCCTGCACAGCGAGTTTCGTGGATCCACTGATGTTTTTTTTAGTTTTAATGGGCGCGAAGCGCTCATACACACGTTAGTGACTGCGGCGTTGACGAGTTTCGTGCATTTTAGTGATTCATGCACAGCGAGTTTCGTGGATCCACTGATGTTTTTTTTAGTTTTAATGGGCGCGAAGCGCTCATACACACGTTAGTGACTGCGGCGTTGACGAGTTTCGTGCATTTTAGTGATTCCTGCACAGCGAGTTTCGTGGATCCACTAATGTTCTTTTAGTTTTAATGGGCGCGAAGCGCGCATACAGACGTTAGTGACTGCGGCGTTGACGAGTTTCGTGCATTTTAGCGATTCCTGCACAGCGAGTTTCGTGGATCCACTGATCGGAGAATCGGAAAAAAAATCAATCGGAAATTAAAGAAATCGGAAATGAAAAATTAAAAATCAAGAGTGAAAAAATTGAAATATTTGGAGCGATATAGTTTGTAAAAATGTGATGTTTCAGAGTAAAATAGTATAAATTCGAAAAATCGGGATAGTAATGTTTATGAAATTCAAAAAATGTGGAGTGAAAATTTTTAAAATTCGAAAAATAGAGTGAAAATATGAAAAATAGTTTAAAAAGTTTTGGAGAGAAAATTTGTAAAACTCTAAATCGTAAACTTTTTTGTAATAAAAAAATCCGAAAAGAAAATTAAATTAAATTTACATCGAAAAATTTGCGTACATTGAAATATTTGGAGCGATATAGTTTATAAAAATATAAAGTTTTATAAAATATATAGTTTATAAAAATACATAGTTT
Organism: Maratus speculifer; assembly: GCA_964019185.1. Classification (NCBI taxonomy): domain Eukaryota; kingdom Metazoa; phylum Arthropoda; class Arachnida; order Araneae; family Salticidae; genus Maratus; species Maratus speculifer. The sequence goes on along the minus strand of OZ025292.1, from coordinate 144,236,225 downwards.
ATAAAAATATAGTTTATAAAAATATAAAATATAAAAATTCCAAGTAAAATTGGATAAATTCGAAAAATCTGGACAGGAATTGTAGAATTTGAAAAATTTGGAGTGACAATTTTTAAAAATCGAAAAATTTGTAAAATTAGTTATTATAAACTTTGTAGAAATAAAAAAAAAATTCCGAAAAGAAAAAAATTGAGTGAAAAATTTGCGTTAATTAAATATTCTGAGCGATATATTTTTTTTAAATATAAAATTTCCGAGTAAAATTGGATAAATCTTAAAAAATCAGGGCAGGAATTTTTGTAAAATTCGTGAATTCTGAAGCGGAAAATATTTAAAATTCGAAAAATCTGGACAGGAATTTTTGTAGAATTTGAAAAATTTGGAGTGACAATTTTTAAAAATCGAAAAATTTGTAAAATTAATTATTATAAACTTTGTAGAAATAAAAACAAATCCGAAAAGAAAAAAAAATTGAGTGAAAAATTTGCGTTAATTAAATATTCTGAGCGATATATTTTGTAAAAATATAATTTCCGAGTAAAATTGGATAAATTTTAAAAAATCGGGACAGGAATTTTTGTAAAATTCGTAAATTCTGAAGTGGAAAATATTTCAAATTCGAAATTGTTACTTCATAAAAATACAAAAATTCATAGCGAAATTTATAAAAAAAATTGAAACATTTTTAGATATGCAATAGTGGACAGTTAAATTCCTAGAATTAGCAAAAAAATACATCGAAAAATGTATAAAGTTACAAAAAATTAAATGGGATATAAAAAAATAAATAGTTTCGTATACAAATTCTCAAAGAAACGGAATAGACCTTAGAATTGTGCTGTCGAATCGTCTGTTGAAAATGCGCGTTGTGATTGGGTAGAATTTGTAGGTTGCTGAAAACTTGGTTGGCGCTCGTGGGTGCTTGGCGCGTGTTAAAAAATCGCCAAAATCAAGTGTCTCGGGTGTTTTAGGAACATGCCTATACTATTTAATGATGCGAAATAACTGTATACTATATAGCACAAGAAAGGATAAAGGGGGGGGGTTAATAAATACCGTATTTTGTGTCTATAAATAAAAAAAACTGGTTTTCATAGTCTAAAGGTAAAATCGCTAAATCGCGATGTAGGATGGGTGATAAATCGATTTAAGAAATTCCTACATCGGCCCAGTGCTACTTACAATATGCTAAAATATTAAAATAAGTAATAAACTAAAATAATAAAAAATTAGTTTTTTAAAATGATAAAAATACTAAAAGCACAGGACATAATAACTAAAAAAGTTTGATTAATACATAAATATTTAGTAAGTTTTTGATTACCAATGATATCTGCAATATCTTGATATTTTCAGAAATAAATTATTCTTCCTTCCTGAAAACACATGACTTCAATAACCTTAACAAAAATTACAAATTAAAAAATATATAGAATTGATATAAAACTAAAAAAGTCAAATTTTGCACCTACATCTGAACTGAATGTTTCATTGTTTACATCTATAAAATATGTGTGGATTTTAGAGAGTTGTGGATTTTAGGAATGCAGATTTGAGGGAGTCTACTGTAGTTATATTTTTAAAGTTATGATGCCTGAAATGTATTATTTCAACATTAATAGAGTTGTTTTTAAAAATATCCTGTCTATGTTGATTGATTCTGTTATGCAAAGGATTACATGTTTGACCTATATATTCTAACTTACAGATGTTGCAATTAATTGAATATATTACATTGTAAGCTTTACAAAATAACACATTAATTTTAGAACTGGAATCATTATCAGTTTGTTGTGTATCTGCATGTGGGCAAGATAAGCACTTTTTAAATTTAAGTTTAATAGAGGGACAATATGACAGGTAACTAACTGTTTGAAGATTCAAAGAAATCTCTATCTATTTCTTTGTACCGAGCATTAGACATCCTACATTTTGAAGAGCCTAAATTGCCAGTCGCTAAATTTGTTTTGTAACTAGCCATCATAAGAAAGATTATTTATATCTAATAGGACAAAATATATTACATAATAATTAGAATAAGATCAATTTATAATACATTATATATTTAACCTTAAAAGAAATTGAAATAATATATATATATCAGTTGAAATCTTGGTTAATCTATTAGTACATGATAACTGATACAATATATTGAATAAAAATAATATATATATAATTTAATTCCCTAATTAATGAAAATTTTTATCACTAATAAAGATAAAATATTAGTAATTAAATTAAAAAAATAACATATTTGTCAAATTTTATCATATTATTTATAACAAGTATGGCATTGTATTTATATGCTATAATTTTGTACTATATTCATCAAGAATCTCATAAAGTTGAACATTTAGATATAATTTTATTCCAAGTTTACGTATGTTTCTCTGTCTATATTCTTGTCTTGATTTATTTACAACATTCTTCTGCTTATAAAAATTTCAATTTGGATGAGTTATTTTATTAAAATGCAAAATAACAAACAACATTTTATTGGCATGTTTAGTGGAAAATTCCCTGGATGTCACCGAAAATTGCAAGTTGACTGATAAAATTAAAAAATATTTAATGCATTTCAAGTTCCTTTTCATTTTCATAGAATGGGAGTTTTGTTGCTAAAAGCAGGGTTGAAAGAGTTCCTAAAAATTGGATATTTTATTTACTCAAACATTTGGAGTTTGCTCTTGAGTTATTTGCTAAAGAGACATAATATGAAAGATGATCTTATATAAGCATCTGAAAGTCATGTAAATAAAGTGATTCAAAGTGTCTTTCAAGAATGATTTTTATTTATTTATTTTTTGAAAGAAAGTTTTGTTTTTCCTTTTCTTTTCTGTTTTTTTTCTTTTTTTTAATGAATATTTTGTACTATTTATGCAATACTTTGGGGTACTTTCTGTGATACCCCTTTCAAAATTTATTTCTGAAACAGATTCATTTAGCAGGGCAATTGTTTTGGAAAATTAATGACTGTACTTCATATTAGTTAATCAGATATATTTGGATTTGCGCCTTTAGCATTGTTAATACTTTCTAAGTTAAAAAAAAAGAGTAAGACTAATAGCAATCATATGTGCAGTCACATTTGATTTTATTTTATAAGTATTGTTAAAATGACACTTAAATTATAAGAGTTTAGCGCCAGAAAATTTCAGCCTCTTTTGTCATTCCTTACTTTCATGCCTGTAAAAGGCAACCAGCAAGGATTTTTTGTTTGTTTGTTTGTTTTGTTTTGAGAAATAAATTAAGTATTTTGAGTATTCTACTAATTAAATTGCTTTTCTTAAATATTTGAGGGTTTCTTTTTCTGATAAATATGTAAATAGAGATATATATCTTGATGGCAAATTGTAATAAACTAGATTCAATTTTACTGTATTTTGATTTGAAAAACGTTTTACTAGATTTTAATCCATAAAGCAGCTGTTCCCAAACTATGGGTCACATCCCACTGGTGGGTCTCAGCAAGTATTTTAGTAAGTTATGAATTTATCGGGATTTTCTAACAAAAAATTTATCTTTTATTTCAGCCAGGGTTGGCAGGGCTTTGGATACAATGGTAAAAACCACAGTAAAATGAATACTGTCTAAAACTATATTTTTTAGAAAAATTGTATTTATCAGAACAATCCTAAAAGTTTAAAAAAAAGAAAAATACCAATTTAGTATTAATAATCTAATTACCCTACAAAAGCACTAATGTTAAACAGATCTCCCCTCCCTATATTACATGTGTGGTACAGTAGAACCCCAATAATCCGGATCAGGTTTTTCGCTTTTTTTTCAAGTTTGAGAAGCGATTGACTAATTTCTTTAACATTAACTTGTTGCATCGTCGTATTCTGAATAATAAAACAAAAACTTTTTCACCAATTGCTTCTCAAAGTTGAAAAAAAATTAAAAACTGATCCGGATTATCGGGGTTCTACTGTATTATAATTTCTTATTATAATTCAATTTTAACAGAAACAGAACTTTTTATGTTTACACAGATATTAGAAAAGTTTGAACTTTTTTTTACTTACCAAACAATTAAATGGAATGCTAGTAAAATTAATTGTGAGATATTTGTATTTATTCATATGTTCAATAAGTGTGCAGTGGTTACATGTGAATGTTACTTTTTTTTAAGGTTTTGAACAGTTTTGGATGCTTTAGTACAGTTTTGGACACTTTAGTGCAGTTTTGAACATTAAAACCCACATATCCTATTCAAAACTCCAACCCTGATTTCTCTGTTTAAAAATATGACTATTTCAAAAGCAAGTAATATATCAAGGGAAAATTAATTTTTTTCTTGATGACTATATAAGCAGAATACCTCAAAATATCTAAAACAACTTTGAGGTCCTTGATGGAGTTCAAGGTTCTTGTGGGAACATACATTTAAACTTTAATGCTTTTGAAAAAAAAATAAAAGTGCAGAAACAAATTGCTTTCAGAAAGTGACTTTAAAGTTAAAATTAAGAGCCCACACTAGTCACTCAAAAAGACACAGATGATAATGTTATGTCTTTGAGGTGTTATTTTCAAATATCTCATTAAAATTTTAATGTTTTTACTTTTTTTTTTCTTTTGCATAGGATAGTTGAGGACAATCTGTAACCAGGTTAGTTTCTATTTTTTTCAATTTTAGTTTCAGAATTTTCTTAAAAATTTTTTTCGATTTCAGAACTAGTTAGAATTTGTTTTGAAATTGAAACTATCATAATATAAAAAGTAAGTAACCAAAATAGAGATGAACAAAATTAACTGAGGAATATAACTTTATACATTTTTTTTTTCAGATTTTTAATCATCTGTTAGTCCTGCGATATTTAAATTGAAAATCTGGTTTATGGAGCTTTCTCACAGACATTGAAAGTGTATTTTGTGGGATCTGAAAGATGTGTGATTTAATCCTAATAATGGATTAGAGCATCAGCTTTTAATCTTTTAATATTCCCAATGTCTTCATGGGCCAAATATTTAAATCTGAAATTATTCTTATTCTTTAGAATATTGAATAGTGAATATAGATACTAATTGAAATATATAAGCTAATATATTATATTTTTGAACAGTGTATTTTTTAGATTTTTCTTGTGTTTTACCTAAATGAAAACTTTTATATTGAACACGAGATCTTTATGGACCACTTAATGTCTGCAGAAGATATATGGTATTTTCAGAGGTTTTACTGTATGTAGTAGTATATTAACATTATAGATATTATAATTACAGTCAGTTATATTTTATGTTACATTTTCATTGTTTTTTGCGTTTATGTACGTGCATATTTGTTTAATTAAAGCAAATAAATGGCTTTTTCTTTGGTATAGGTTTATGTAGATACAGTCGGCCCACCTGAAAAGTATAAAGCTAAGTTATCTTCAATATTTCCTGGAATTCAGTTCACAGTTGAAAAGAAGGCCGATTCTTTATTTCCAATTGTGAGTGCTGCCAGTATTTGTGCAAAGGTAAGATTTTTATGAAAATAAAATTTTCATGAATGTACAGTTTTAATTTTCTTATCTCAAAATGTCTGTTTTTTTTTCCCCCTTAAAATTGTTTGTTTTTTCCAGCATTACTTTCCTTCCTTTCTTTTTTTTTTCTTTTTAAGGATTCTACAAAGTGGAAATGGAACCATTATAAGATCATTCCCGTGTCTGTCACAGCCATTTTACTCATAAACTATGAAATGTGGAAAGCTCAAATTGGAGGAGGCAATAAAGACTACTAATCCACATATTTATAGATTATTAAACATTTACAAGTGTATTTAAGAGAGGGTAGATGGGCTAATTTAGCTATTTGAAGAAAATCTTTTCTTTGTATATCATGTGGGATATCTTGTAAAAGCTTTTGTTACGCTGCATTCAAAAATATATTTATTTTAATTTGAGGTATTTTATTTTCAGAGATGTAGTTGAAAATATCGTGCAAAAATATGTCCCCCCCCCCCCTATCCATTTCTGAATCTACTGAAAGTAAAATTATGAAAAAATTAGAAGTGATAGATGTTACTTTAAACCTTGAAGGAAAACTATAGTGATTACTCTAGATTTACAGGCATGAGATTCTTCAGACTTTAGTCTGAATTTCAGACTTTTCTTCAATTTTTTAAAAAATTTCACCAATTAAATTTTGGGGAAAATTTTATATTTTTTCCTTAGTTTTTTATTTTTGCTTTTGTACTTTGATATAATAGTCCATTTTTTTTTCATGTAATATATAAATTTTAATAGCAATTATAATATTTATTCTGCTTGAAATTCATAAGTATTATTAGTCGTATGTCGTTCACACAGTTTTCAGATTTTTTACTTTTTTGTCAATCTCATCCCTGAGATTACAGTGTTTTTGCAGAGATCTGTCCAGACTTTTCTCACAGGGTCTTGTTTTTGTGAAATTAAGAAGTTTTTCTTATATTTGTAAAAAATTCTAGTCATAATTTTGTGAATTTTAAATTATCGATGTCGTCAGGCACTGTCTTTCATATATAAAAAGATAAATAATATGTTCTTTGGTGAATTGAACTGCTTATTTATAGACCAAATTTTAATTTTAAGTGACCAAATTTGTGAGAAGTTCAATTTGAAAGTGAAAAATATTCTGTGACGAGTCTATGTAATAAATAAATAATTTTGAGAAAGATCATGTTTTGGTATAAAATGTTTTGTGAAGGATCCTGTTTTAAGATAAATTATTTTGTGAAGGGTCTTTTAAAGGACCTGAAATTTTCCTAAACATATCCCTGTTTTGAAAAAAGTACATTTTTTTGTTACACACAAATTTCAATTTGTGGTATTGAGCAAAGGTGTTGAGGATCGTTGAAGGTACCTATCATAGCAGAAGTACAAAAGCATTGTCGATAATGATTTTTTAAAAAATTTGTCGGTAATTAGCCAAGATATTCCTTAAAGACTGGGATAGTTTGGACATAAATGATGATGGGGACTGCATACTCTGCATACTATCAGCTTTTAAAATCTAGATAACCACTTTTAATAACATGTTTGTGTAATGCAATACCTAGTAGCAATATAAAATCAATAAACTTCATACTGTTGCAAACATACTAACTTAATTAGAATTAATTGCATAAATCAGGATTCATAAGCATCAATTAAACAAGCAGAAATAAAAAAAATATATATCCATTTTAATTAATAAAAAATTATACCAGAATTTTTTAAAAAGTACTATTAGTCTTATTTAAAGCAAAATGTTTCCTACTTTCGATGTAATGGCCACTATGTTATGAAATTTTTTATATTAAAATGTCTGTTTTTTAAAAAAAAAATCCTTATGCATGTGAACCTTTTATAAAGACTATGGAGTTTGCATTGCATGGGTCTCTCATTACATCTCTTAAAAGTTTATTGAATACCTATCTGGAAAAACTCCTTGCAGACCAAAGCAACTTTGGGAATTTGTGAGCTCCTTTAGCACAATGCCAAGTTTAAACATTGAACAATGGTTTCGTATTTGTTACATTGTAAATAGAAAAGGTTGTTACTACGCTGAATTTAGTTTTATGAAATGTCAAATGAAGTTTAAATATGCACTACCGTTTATTCTCAGTGCTGACTAGAGGAGGGTTCGAGGCTTGTGTCACCGAATTGGATGAATGTTTGTGTATCCATAGAGTATAGTTAGTATATAAATATATGACAGCCATAAAGTGCAACCCCCAGGGAGTCTTGAAAAAATAAGCCTTAAAGTTTATGCTATAATTTATAATCTCATCTCATAAATGTCATCTAGCGGCAAGCAGGTAGATTAAGTATATATGAAGTAATTTTTTTCTTGCTTAATATATTTACATAATGCATTTGAATTGTATAAATACAATTGAACTCTGAATCTTTATATGCATGTTTATGTTTATATATTTAATGAAAAGTAAAGATAAAAATAAATGATAATAATAATGAACTTAAAAAATAAAGTCATTTGGTGATTATATAGTTAGATTATTGACTACAAAATTTATTTACTGTTATTTATACTATTAAGTTACTATTTTTCACAGTGAAATAAATTAAAATACCTTAAATAAAATTATAACATGCTGCTTTATTTTTTGAATTGTAATTTTCCAATTAATGTACTGATGTGCAAATGTATTGCCTTTTAACAAATCTCATTTTATCTTTTGAATTTTTTAAATATTTTTGTTTTTTATGTTCAATTTAAAATTATTTTAAAGCATATTAAATACTGTTTTCTTATTTAAAATTTCTTTTTATGTGTAATTTATTTGTGTGCATGTTGTACACATTTTTTAATCTACAATATTTAAAATTAATTAAATTTTATTTATATTCCCATAATTAAGTGAAATTGAATTTTTTGCATTAAGCAAGAAACTAATTTATTAATTGAAATCTAAAGTTTTTTTCTTTGGAACTTAGAAATTGTTATAATGTTTTCTATTTATTATATAGCTAATACTACTTTTTGGGTTGAAGGTTTGTTGTAGAAAAATTGGTATCAAAAAATTTTATACTACTATTTCTGTATAACAATCTTTGCAACTTATTTCTATAATATTTACAACAGTAATTAAGTTTTATTTGGAAGTAAGCAATAGTAATTAAATTATGAAGTTTTATTTGGAAATAGCACTGTTGGAATGTTTTTGTAGTACATCTTTGTGACAAGCTTTCATTTCTACTGATAATATTAACTGTACTATACTACATTTACTATCTTACTATTTTAATTATCCATTTTCATACTTTTTAAAGTATGTTGGGCCCACCAAATGCCAGAAACAATCTGTAACCTGCGACCTGCAAGAAAAAAGTTTGAGTATGGCTGGTCTAAATTATAGGAATTTTGCACTATTTTGTATATGGGGAAAAAAAAAAAAAAAAAAAAAAAAAATCCACCTTTTTTCTCATTTTTCACTATTATGCTTGATTATATAGATAAGTAAAATATCTACCCAACTCTAAAAATATTAATTTATCTTAATAATATTATTAAAATAGGCTTTATATATAAAATAAAAAACTTTCAGAATGGCAGCTGTTGACTTTTCTAGTAGAATTAATGTGTATATTCTGTGAGAGCTTTTAAAATACACTAATTTTCTTAAATTATTTTCATTTTAAGGTTTTATTATCTAATTTATGTATATAATGCAGGTTGCAAGGGATAATGCCTTGAAAGCCTGGCAGTTTCCTGAAGGAGAAGAATTCCAGTCAAAGGAATATGGATCTGGTTACCCTAACGGTATTAAATCTACTTTGCTATTCATAGATAGCTTATTCATTTTTTGTGTATTAGTCAGTGTTCTCGCTCACTTTTGACCAACATTAGCAATTCGGTGAATAAGAAATATGAAACATTAGCCAAATGAAAAGAAATATTGTGTCATTCCGTGTCAAATCAACCAAAAAACTCAATATTCAACCTGACCATTTCAGATTTCAATGAAATTGCCAGGGATCATTCCCTATCATGATATAAATTTGAGCATATTTTCATTTTTTATTTATCACTTTAAATTTTCATAAATTAATTATTTAATTTTTGAAAAATTATCATTTTTTGACTTGCATAAGTATTTTCAATTTTGATTTTCTCGAGCTCTTTCAAACATAGAAAATTCTATGACCACTCATTTTAAAGTAGAGTTTATAAAGTTTAATTTAATATGCAAGTTGACTATGCATGGTTAAAAAAAATTCATTTTTTAAAAATTTGTAAAAGTTGTATGTTTGTTCTAATATTATAACCTTAAAATTCTGAAATCTTTAGAATGGGATCTCAATGGGATCAGAAGTTATGAAATAAAAGCTGAAAATTACCATATAAATTATAACTAAATAACAAAATAGATAGAATTAAATTGATATTTTAAGGGTAATTTTTAGCTATTATTTCACAACTCCTGATCCCATTGAAATCCCACTCTAAAAATTCCAGAGTTTTAAATTTATAATATTACAACAAACATACAATTTTTTCAAAATTTTTAAAAATGACTATCTAAAAATCTTTTAAATTAACTTTTTTTTTTTTATTTTATTTATTTTAACTATGCATAGTCAATCTGCACATCAAATTAAATCTTATAAACTCCTCTTTAAAATGAGTGGTCATAAAACTTTCTATGTTTAACAGAACTTGAGACATTAAAAATTAAAAATATGTAAACAAGCCAAAAAATAATTTTTCAAAATTTAAATAATTAATTGTATGAAAATTTAAAGCAATAAATAAAAAATAAAAATATTCTCAAATTTATATCATCATCCAGAATGATTCCTGAGAGTTTCATTGAAATCTGAAAGGGTCAGGTTGAGTCACTGGCTGATTTGGCATGGAATGACCCTGTTAGCAAAATAGATTCAACATGAAACACTGAAAAATCTATCTTGAACCAATTATTGTATCTATTTTTTAAAATCTTCTAAAGTAATCTAATTTTTTGTACTTATGAAGCAAAAATTTTACTATACATAACATAATCTATTAAACATAAGTAAATTATAAATGTTCCCTATAATATGTAAACATTTCAGGTATTCTATTACCATTCTAAATCAAAATTTAAAACAGCTATCTTTGATTTCCCGTTCTGAAAGTATACATTAAAATCAGAGTTCATTCTAGGATCAAGGGCAGGCAGGGCGCACTTTGCCATAAAAGGGCACATTGAAAAAAAAAGGGGGCACATTAATGTAATTATAAATAATCAACTAATCGAACTTCCCCCATTCCTAAAAAAGTATTTTCATCTCCCCCTTTACTCCCCAGGGGTGATTCAGGGTGAAAAATTTTTTCGGAAATTCACATCGCATTTTCGGAAATCGGGGGAGGGGGGAATTCCGCGAGTTATCCCCCTAACAGCGATCTTCGAAATCACCGTTTCCCGCAATCTTCAGACGAAATCAGAGATTTATCTGCGATATTTTAACAAAATTGGCGATTTATTGCGATCTTTTGTCGGAATCGGCAATTTTTCCGCGATCTTTTGGCGAAATCGGTGTTTTTTCGTGGGTTTTTTTTATGAAATCGGCGTTTTTTTACGATTTTTAGACAAAATTTGCATTTTTACCCGATCTTTTCTCGAAAACGGCGTTTTATCCCCACGATCTTTTGACGAAATCGGAGTTTTTTTCGTCATGTTTTGATGAAATCGGCTTTTTTTTTTCAATGATCTTTTGATAAAATATTTCTAAGCGATCTTTTATCGAAAACGACGTTTTTTTCCCTCGATCTTTTAACGAAATTGTCCATAAGTCCGCAACCTTTAGACGAAATCGACGTTTTTCTGTGGTCTTCAGACGAAATTAGCGTTTTATCTGCAATATTTGGTGAAATTGCCTTTTTTTTTTTTTTTTTTTTTTTTTCGCCATCCGCACAGGAAATTCGCGTTTTTCAGCGATCTTTTGATAAAGTTCGTTGACAAAAACATGGACGAAATCGTCGTTTTGCCATGAAATATTGGCGAAATGTGTGCTTTTTTGGTGATCCTTTCACGAAATTAGCATTGCTCCGCGCGCAAACCGTACAAGTTGGCAACTATGCGGAACTGATAACCCAATTTCAAACTTTCGGAAGAGAATGCCTTAAATTTTCGGAATTTTCGAGCGAGAATCGCCCCTGCCCCCCCCCCCTCACACTTTGTAGTGACAATATAAAATAATCGTATATTTCCCTTTCTAGAATTTTATATTTCCCCTAGTCACAACTTCCTTTCGTAAAAATTTCAAATGCATTTTTAATCGTTTGAAATTTAAAACATATAATTATTACATAATTTTATCGTGTCATTTCAAATGTTATGAAAGTCGGATGCATAGATCATTTACAGGGACAATCAAAAGTATTCCATTACATTACGGTCATTTGGGAAAATGTTTCAAATGCATTTTAATGATGTTACATTCATTCGAACATAATAGAATTGGTATGAATCTATGAAATATATACTAAAATATGCATTCTGTACAATCTGTGATACAAAGAATTTTTATTATTAAATTACAGGGCCACACAAAAGTATTCCACAACATAATGCTATACGGGGAAACATTGTTTGGGACGTGTTTTAATTATATTCAACTGTTTCACATTTTATGAATAAGATATACGTTGCTGAGGTGTAATAAAAATTACTTCCTGCATATTTACAGAAACGTAAAGATTTCGACTATTATACTGTATCCTGAATACACTTTACTATATTAGCAAGATCTGAATATTTTTTAAAACTTCGTTATCGTACGAACGCACCTCATTTGCTACGTTCACGTGCAATTTTCAACTTGTTTCCCCTTTAAGGAACTATTGAATCACTTGTTATTTACTTATCTTATTAAAGATTTTAAATAAAAGAAAATAAGGAGTTTTAAATGGTTTATATTTTGTGTACTTAATAAGGAGGTGGGAAAGGGAAAATATTAATTTCGGGTTAGTGTGGCAGAAAATTTTTTATGATTTTTGTATTGATATAGTAGAGTAACAAATTGGATGCAACAGAATAAAATAAAAAAAAAAAATAATAAAAATAAGAAATACTTTTAAAAGTTTTAAACTTCATGAGCTGACAAACGGAAAGCAGATGATTTTTCCTTCTTTTTCTATGAGGGGGGAGGTGATGTGATTTTTGGAATTTTGCGTCATTTTTTTTTTTTTTTTTTTTTTTTTTAATGCGAAATTTAACGTTTTTATTATGTTTTGCGGCGATTTTTTAGCATTAAGTAACAACAGAAGGCCATTTCAGTGTTCTAGCCTAGCCCAGAATAATTTTTCTCCTTTATACAATGTATAAAAAAATTTATGAAACTTTTGACGATTTTTTTAGATTTAAAATGGGTACATATATAATATTATTACATTGATTTCGATAATGCTGCAAATTAAAAAAATAAATAAATACTTACCTATATTTTCCTGGGCGATGGGGATACATTAGAACTATGACTTTATTTTTCCTTTCCAAACTATATAATATTAATGTCTACCATTTTTCTCTGAAGACATTAACGCTGAATAAGAACTTAAAAATCTTATACAATTTAACACATTCAACTAACTTGGCATGAACTGTACGATTCTGATACTGGAATTGTGGTCTTTACTGAAACTGGTGGAAATTTTCACCAATCGCCTTTGTTCCAATGAAAAGTGAACGTCTCCTCCCCTAAAAACAAGGGGAAGCAATTCCTTCACCCTTTAAATATTCCAAAAAAGACCGAAAACAAGCACATTTCCACCTTTTCTGTTGCCTCAAATTGGTCGTAAATCTCGCAGATAAACGGACGATAATGCGTCATTGCAGAAAGTTTTTAACATCTTTCTCTCTTCTTTTTCTTCAATTTAGTAGTCTTTTCTCTGTTATTCAGAAAAACCCTCGCAGTGGGGAAGAACAAGGGAGTGTCCTGCTATTTTGCCGTACCTTTCCTATGATTTCTCTTCGAATAGCAATAAAATCAGGACAGCGTAGTTTACACTTATTTTGCTTTCCGTAAAATTTTTCAGACACTTAATTTTGGTCCTTGTTTTCAAAAAATTGCATAAAAACAGCTGATACACAGAAGAATCTCAATTTTATTATTTTCAAACGAAGTTATTAAAAAAAATTACTAATGTGGATTTTTTTTTCTTTACCATCTGGCCCCAGATCCTTTATTTATTTATTTATTTTTTTTTTTAACGGCTCTGTTTGAAAATCTGTTTTCACTTTGCCGTACTAGCATTTTTCTTAAAACTGTTCTGAAATTCAAACTAACTACTTTCAAATAATTTTTTTAATTGTTTTTTACTTATAAGTGCAGTGATGCTCTAACTATAAAACTGTAAAATCAAATAATGTTTTCCATTTTTCGATAAAGACCATTAAAAAAAAAAAAAAATCTAAGTAGAATTTTAGGTTTTAACAGAACTCGACTGACTTGCTAATAAGTACAAAGTCCGAAATCTGGAACCCTCCGGACCTCGGCGATTCCGAATTTCAAATCCTTTTCTGTTTATTGAAAAAAAAAAATATATCTACTGCCCCTTTTTTGCGAGAGGAAAAAAAAAAAGGGAGGGCATAATTTATGTCAAGAATGCATTTTCAATACAAAGAAAAAAAAAAAAAAAAAAAAAAAAAAAAACGCTAATATTAAAACAGATATTTTAATCGAAAATTTAAAAAAAAAAAAAAAACGCTAATATTAAAACAGATATTTTAATCGAAAATTTAAAAAAAAAAAAAAAAAAAAAAAAAAAAGTAAAAAAGGAAGCTATTTGAAGTAAAAGGAAGTAAATTTGAGATGATTTTTTCTATAAAAGCTAAATATAAGTTTTTATAAAAGTATGTTTGGTTAAAGAGTGATTCTGTTCCAATTTTTTGAAAAAATAAGGCGATAATTATCCGAAAATTAGAAAAAAAAATTGGTTTTAATTCTGAAAATTTGAATATAAAATCCATCGCGATATTCGATAAATAGTCAATCGTTCAAAAGAAAAAAAATGCTAATATCGTCAAAGAATCGCGGAAAAAATGGGATCAAACTATCGTGAAAAATCGCAAATTTCATCCATAGTTCACGAAACAAATACTAATTTCTTCAGATTACGTCGAAAAAATGGCAAATTTTATCAAAAATCCCTTTAACAATTCTAAATTTTGTCAAAGGATCGCGAGATTAAAAAAAAAAAAAAAGAAAAAAAAAAAAAAGAAAAGAAAAGAAAATAACCATTGTGCCGAGAGTGGATCCCCCCCCCCACCCTCAGACTCTCTTGCAGCCTTTCAGAAAATATTTTTTTTTACTCAAAATTGTCCCTTAAAATCACCTCTTAATGAAAAAGAGAAAAAATAAATAAATAATCTAGTCATGGTTCTTTTCTGCACAGCAAAACATGATCCATCCAAAGTTTTGATGATCTGATTGAGTAAACAACAGTAGATTTCCGATTTCATTTAGCAAGGTTAATAAACATCTCTTTCTTCGCAGTTTCTGTATAGTGGAAATTTTTAGCAGGCATTGTAATTTTCTAAAAACTGGTTATATTTTAACAAACATTTATTACACTGCCTAACTTACTATCATTTCAACTTGCTGAAAATTTGAAAGAAATTGGTCAACTTACGTAGGAGATATGGATTTTTTTTCTTTCTATAACAATGATGGAAATTTTTTTTTTTTTTTTTTTTCTTTTTTGACAACTCAGTAGTTTTTTTCTGCACTTAGCAACGCAAATTGGTTTATACATTCGTAGGATCATTTTTATATTTAAAAGAAGAGACTTCCAATAGCAAAATTGCTCTTGCAAAAAAAAAAAAAAAAAAAAAAAAAAAAAAAAAGAGGAAAAAAATTAAAATATAGTATAGAATCATTACGGCAAGCCGCAAGAGCAGATCGTACGATCATTTTGCTGCTTGACTTATGGAATAAAAAGAATATGAATTTTAAATTGAAACAAAATTAATAAGCTGAAAACGAAACTTATTTTGACAAAAATATTTAGTCCAGCTAATTTGATTCGGGACACAGACTTTTACTAAGCAAGAAGATAAAGGATGAAAATAGAAAACATTTTATCTTTCAATGTACTTGATATTTTGAGTTTCTTTCGCGATGTGTTTACATTATATAACCACCAATTAAGACTCTTAAAGAATATCCGGTATTGTGAGTCATTGTCTGAAATGAAATGAGGGGCAATTATTTCTTATAGTAAAAATAAACCTTTTACAGTGAAGCAAGAAAAAAATGAATGAATTTTCGATGAATTAAAGTTGGGAAATGTAAGAAAATAGAGTAGATTCATAAAGTTAGTGTAGCATACGATCGGTAGGGGCAATAAAGCGGAAGTGTGACGCGGCAAATACAATGCTAAAACCAGTGGCGTAGCTAAGGGAGGGTAAGCGGGGCGTCCGCCCCGGGCGCCGAGCCCTAGGGGCGCCAAATTGAGAGAAACTGTTATATATCTATTGGGGTGGGGGCGCAAAATTTCTTGCTGGCCCCGGGCGCCAAAAAACATAGTACTGGCTAAAACCAAATTGATTAAAGAATATCTTCAAACGAAACTAAAAGCTTTTTCTCAATAAAAGAAAGAAAAAAATATTAGTATGAAGAGAAAAGTTAGCACCTAGTTTTCGCAGTATAGAAAGACTCCAATGTAGCAGAATAAATTATTTTTATTTAACCCCTCTGGCCCCTCCCCCTCAAAAAAAAAAATGAGATACTAAATTATTTCTTTCATTCAGATCAATTCAAGATGGCCGGGTTTGCGTACTGCCCTTGCTTATTTATAATGCAAGGTTGACTGTTTGAGGCATCAGAGATTGAGAAATAACTTTTAAAATTAATAGAAAATCATTTACGTTTATGACAAAACGGCCAGTTTTTATTTCTTTCATTGATATGACAGATAATATTTTAATATTTCTCTTTGCCTTTTTCTTTGAAGTTTTCTTTTGCTTCAGTGCGAAAAAATATATAGATGACTAATCTTTTGGGAATTTTGGGCTTTGATTCTAACAGTCGATAGCAGGCTGTAATATTAAAAACTGAGGAAAGAAATTATTCATTCCTGTGTGAATTTCTCACGGTACTGTGTGTGCATGTCTTTCACTCTATAAATCAAAGTGAATGTGTTTAAGGTCATTTTCTGAAGTCTCAACTCACACGACCCCCGGGTCATTTACTTCTGGGGATCCTCCACGAGATGCTGGGGATCTTTCCTTTTTCTTTTTTTCTTATTTCGGCGAATTTTCACGGTAGTCAAAACACTGTACAGGACAGACAAAGAAAAATTTATGACTGTATGGGTGCTAGAGTTTTACTGAAAGTAATTGGTGTTTGTATATAAAGAGGTTGGGGTTTGGCTAGTGGGGGAGGGGGCAGGTGTGAAAAGGGACAGATTAAGAATGGAGCTATCGGGTTACATAATGTTTACAAATAGTTTAGAGTTGGTTTGAAATAAGCAATGAAATTAACTTAAAAGGGCGCTTTTTTTTCTCCTGGTCGATTTTCAGAGTGAAAGGGCTGACGGGGCGGGGTTTTCGGACGATGGGGCCACCAGGGCGGTAAATTTTATACAGAAGGGCGGGCGGGGCGGCGCGCCCTGTGAAAAACGCCTAGAATGAACTCTGTTAAAATTAACTATGAGATTTTTTCTCTAAACTATAGAAAAAATTGATTAACTAAATGATACTTTTCTTACAATTAATAAATAGTATAGTATAAATGGCTAATTTCAAAACTGCATGCCAGTAATGAAATTAGTAAAACTGAATTCTACTTAGCATTTGATTTGAGCAATTTTGTTTGTGTTTTTACAGCGTGACTTCAGGTCATAGATCATGATTAACTGACGAGAGAGAAATGCTTCTCACATAATCCTTTCTGTATTTTTGACTTTGCTAATCTAAATTGGTATGAGTCAGTATCTATAAATAGAGCAACATAAATGGCACAGTGCGGCTGAATATAAAAGCGACATGAATAGTTCAGAAACATGGATGAAAATGTTGACTGTATTGGCACACACACACACAGACAGAGCAGACATTCAGTACTTGCAATCTGGCGAGTCTGATTCTTCATTTACTCGCCAAATGAAGCTTTTTGTCGCAATTTGGCAAAATGGTGAGCAACAACGGGAACGCTGGTATTAGTATTTTTTATTAAGCACATTATGTTTTTTCTTCAAAGTATACATTGAATCAACTATACGTAAAATTAAAAAGGAGAAGTGAATTTTTAGTTAGCTTGGGTTTTGAATGTCTGGAACAATTCAAATTATAATAGAAACTCCCACATCCAGAATGATAAAAGTTCAAAATGTATTCCACTTTTCTTTTTTTTTTTTTTTTTTCCACTGAATTTTATACATTTAAAAGGTAGGTGTTACAATTGGAATGATTAAGTTTAGTGCAATTTTTTTTTCTAAAGAACTTTATACAAATTAAAATTATGTTTTTCTTTTATTATTAAAATGATGAAAAAAAAGAGAATTGGAATTATTGCTATTGTTTGAATTTTATTTTATGTAATTTTTAATTTGAATTAAGTATGTAGCACTATCAGCGGTATCAATTTTTGAAATATATTGTTCAGGCTTAGACATTTTTGGCATTGGTAATTTTTTTTGTTGTGTTTGTGCAAGGTATGGAAGAGGAGAAAAGAATTCTCAGCCAAATTATGACTTTTTTAAAAATAAAATCCAGTGCTTGAATTTCAGGGCGGGATTTGCGCCTAAAATTTTGAAATCCTGCCTAAAATATATTGTAGGGTCCCGCCCAAAAAAAAATCACAAATTTTCCAAAAAATATTGCATTTTGAAACTACGATTAACTCTAACTTTTTTTTTGTGAAATTTGTGATATTTTCGTGCGACTGAATGACATATTTTGCGATATTTTTTTGCTGCAAAAAATCGTTGCCATTTACGCTATTTTTCCGCAACAAATTGTCAAATTCTGCGTTTTTTGTTTTTTTTTCCTGCAATTAACAAGTTTTGTGCAATTTTTTTTGTTGTGTTTGTGCAAGGTATGGAAGAGGAGAAAAGAATTCTCAGCCATATTATGACTTTTTTAAAAATAAAATCCAGGGCTTGAATTTCAGGGCGGGATTTGCGCCTAAAATTTTGAAATCCCGCCTAAAATATACTGTAGGGTCCCGCCCAAAAAAAAAATCACAAATTTTCCAAAAAATATTGCATTTTGAAACTACGATTAACTCTCACTTTTTTTTGTGAATTTTGTGATATTTTCGTGCGATTGAATGACATATTTTGCGATATTTTTTTGCTGCAAAAAATCGTTGGAATTTACGCTATTTTTCCGCAACAAATTGTCAAATTCTGCGTTTTTTGTTTTTTGTTTTTTTTTTCCTGCAATTAACAAGTTTTGTGCAATTTACCACTGCAAAAACGGAGTGATTCCTTTTCAAAATTTTCAAAAAATTAATGCATTCGATTCCAAAAGTTATCAACCCTGAAATTTGGATAGTTATGTCCGAATTTCCAGGCTAATTACGGAATTTTCATTTCTTTTGAACCGAGCTGAATTGCATATTTTCACAATTAATTTCATCAATCGTTCGCAGAAAATTTTGTTAGATTATCACAATAAAAACACCAATTTTCTCGAAAATATCGTAGGCAAGAGGCTCCCGCCCAAAAAAAATCACAAATTTTCAGAAAAATATTGCATTTTGAAACTACGATTAACTCTCACTTTTTTTGCGAATTTTGTGATATTTTTGTGCGACTGAATGACATATTTTGCGATTTTTTTGCTGCAAAAAATCGTTGGAATTTATGCTATTTTTCCGCAACAAATTGTCAAATTCCACAGTTTTTTTTTTTTTTTGTTTTTTTTTCCTGCGATCGATTAACAAGTTTTGTGCAATTTACAGCTGCGAAAACGGAGTAATTCCTTTTCAAATTTTCCAAAAAAATTAATGCATTCGATTCTAAAAGTTATCAACCCAGAAATTTTGATAGTTATGTCCGAATTTTCAGGCTAGTTACGGAATTTTCATTTTTTTTTAACCGAGCTGAATTGCATATTTTCGCAATCAATTTCATCAATCGTTCGCAGAAAATTTTGTTAGATTATCACAATAAAAACACCAATTTTCTCGAAAATATCGTAGGCTGGAACAGAGTTGGCTAGTTTTTGCCGAAGGTGGAAAAAACCTGGTACAAACCGTCCCGGCAAAAATAGGTTTTTGCCAAAGAGATGGCAAAAATAAGCTGTCCATTTAATTTTTTTCTCTAGAAAGAGAAAAAATGTTTCATGAAAGAAAACATAAACTGCATACTTAATTAAAATATCAATATTATTCTAAATTTATTTTAACTTTTAAGTTAAATAAGCATAATTATACGTTTTATGAAAGAATACTAACTTTTATAACAAGATTATAAATGAAAAAAATACCAATTTTATATAAATAAATAGAAACTTCATTTATTTATGTTTATACAATTATTAATGATTCAGATAATAGAACTGTTGAGATTAAGTAAAGCATTTATGTTTATAGTTTATATATGTTAGAAATTCGAAGAAACAGTTATAGTAACCTAAATTCGATTTAATATAAAATTATATTTAAAGCAGAAAACTATTAAATTTCAAATATTTCAGCAATATCTTCCTCACAACCTAAATTTTGCTGTTTTGGTATGGCATAACAGTAACCAAGTTTTGAAAGAGTATCTGTTGATAACTTATTTCGAATCTTAGTTTGCACAAATGAAAAATTTGAAAAAAATCTTTCAATAGCAGCACTGCTTGCTGGACATATTTGAAGGTGAAAATCTTTTGATAATTAAAAAAATATGTATGTTAATGACTGATAAAATACTTTACTTACAGGGGTCAGTCTAGACTTTTCTCACATGGTCCCACTTTTGTTAAATTGGGAAGTTTTTCTTGTCTTTGTGAAAATTGTAGACATAGTTTTGTGAATTTTAAATTATCAGGTTTACAGGTTCTACCCTGCACATATAGAGAAGCTAAGTAATATATATTTTGAGTTCAATTGTTTATTAACAGGCCAGATTTTATTTTTAAATGATTAAATTTGTGAAAAGTTCAATTTAAAGGTGAAATGTCAGTTTGAGAGACAAATAATTTTATGAAGAGTCCTGTTTGAGGTTAAAGAATTTTGTGAAGGGTCCTGTTTTAAGATAAATTATTTTATGAAGGGTCCTTTAAAGGACCTAAAATTTTCTTAAACATATCTCTGACTTACGGTAAGAAAAAATTAGGTACGTAATTTTTTATTTTGTTCTTAAATTCCTAAGTAAGATTGAATCCCACCTATTTTTATAAGATTTAAAATATTTAATAATAATTAATTAGCAAATTAAATTAAAATATTAATTAGTACACTGTTAAATTTAATTGTTTATACCATTACTATTCTTGTTAGCAAACAGATTTTATTACACATTAAAGACAAATAGGTTTTTTCCATTTTTGCCAGTTTTTCCATTTTTCCCCTGGTTTTTTCCAGTTTTTGCCACTGTCCTGGCAAAAATACCTTTTTGCCGGCAAAAATGCCAACCCTCGCGGGAGGCTCCCGCCTGAAAAAAATCACAAATTTTCCGAAAAATATTGCATTTTGAAACTACGATTAACTCTCACTTTTTTTGCAAATTTTGTGATATTTTCGTGCGACTGAATGACATATTTTGTGATTTTTTTGCTGCAAAAAATCGTTGGAATTTACGCTATTTTTCCGCAACAAATTGTCAAATTCCGCAGTTTTTTTTTTTCCTGCAATCAATTAACAAGTTTTATGCAATTTACAGCTGCGAAAATGGAGTAATTCCTTTTCAAATTTTCCAAAAAATTAATGCATTCGGTTCCAAAAGTTATCAACCCTGAAATTTGGATAGTTATGTCCGAATTTCCAGGCTAATTACGGAATTTTCATTTCTTTTGAACCGAGCTGAATTGCATATTTTCACAATCAATTTCATCAATCGTTTGCAGAAAATTTTGTTAGATTTTGCAATAAAAACACCAATTTTCTCAAAGAATCGTGAAAAAAAAATTAGACTTTCCTTAAAAGATCTCGATAAAACACGAATTTCTTTAAAAAAAATCGTGGAATAAACACGAATTTTGTTAAAGGATCATGAAATAAATGCGAATTTCGTGAAAGCATCACGGAATAAATGCAAATTTCGTGAAAGCATCGCAAAATAAATGTAAATTTTTTGAAAGGATCGCCATATAAACAGCATCGTGTGAAAGGGGGCAGGGGGGACAAAAGAGACGGTCGCCCCGGGTACAGAAATTTAGGGGCAACGATTTTCTACTACCAACATCGTTTTTGGTTGGTAAGAAGAAAAAGAACACTAAAGTGAAACTGTTCCCCGAGCACAGTTTCCTCTGCGCACGTCTCTTCATATGAACCCAATTTTATCAAAATGCCGCTTAAAAAACACGAATTTCATGAAAGAATCTTGAAATAAGCATGCATTTCACTAAAAAATCATTAAAAAAAACTCTAATTTCTTTAAAAGATAGTGGGAAAATGCCGAATTTTTCAAAGAGTTATTTAGAGTTGATTCTGAGTAAAAACTTTTTTGAAATTTTCTGAAAAGTTACAGCAGATTTACTTTTGAACTCTGTGTTTTTTCAGCGGCCCTTTGACGAAGTTTGTGTTTTCTTTGCAATCTTTGGACAGAATTATCTGACTTTTTAGATTTTTTTTCATAAAATGTATGAAATTTTCATGTTTTTTGACGAATGATTTCTAATATGATTTTGTGGATTTTTTGCAGTCTTTGGATGAAATTTGCAGATTTTTTTGCGATTCTTTGACAAAATTTGCAGATTTTTCACAACCCTTTAATGAAGTATGTGATTTTTTTCGCAATTTGTATTTTTCCGTAGGTTTTTTTACGATATTTTCATTTTTTTCTGTGACCCCTACCAGAAATTTTCATTTTTTGCAAATCATTGATGAAATTTCGGGTTTTTCTTTCACTCACAGATGAAATTTGAGTTTTTTCACAATTATCTAACAAAATTCGCGTTTTCCCCGCAAACCTCTTACAATATTTACAATTTTTCTCTGAAACGATTTGCGAAATTGATTTTTTTGGGCGATGATTTGTTGAAAATCGTGGCATGTTTTTTTGTCTAAATTTCCGAATTGATGACGATTTTTTTTTTTTTTTTTTTCGGAACTGAAAATTTATGATTTTTAGGAAATACAGAACAGAACTGCCTTTGGATCGCTTAATGAACACAAAATTCGTCAAAGGATCGCTTAATAAATACGAATTGTCATAGAATCGTGTAAAGCAGGCATGTCAAACACATGGCTTGTGGGCCACAATTGGCCCGCCAGGAACTTCAGTGTGGCCCGTCAAGCCTTTAGCATTTTCACATGTTTAATTCAATTCTTAGTTGATGCAGAAAATACACTTTGCACTGCAAATATTGCAGCATTGCAAAATTGGAGAATAATTTTATATCTACCATTATTTCAGAATATTAATCTTCATTACATTTAATGGCAGATACCGACATATATTAAATTTAATAACCCGCAATTAACTAAAGAAAAGTCTAAATTTTAAAATTAATGGTTGTTATTTTGGATGAATTTTTTTTAAGAGTTTGATATAGAAGGAGCAAACAACACTGAATCAACATCACTGTGGCATAAAAAATGCAAACATACTGTCATGATAAAAAAAGTCATAATAAGAAAGTTAAGAAGAGCATATTTTAATCTGAAAATAAAAAAAATATATAAAAGTTTTATGTTTTTTCCCCTAATAGTTTATTATGTGTTTTATGTTGAAACGAATACATTATTTTATTGCTCTCTTTGATTCACTGTGACATTACAAAGTAATGCGTGGTGTTTGTTAGGTACTAGAAATGTATCGAAAATCAATTAAAATACAATGCTAATTTCTTATTAAAAGTCTCTAAAAAATCAAAAGAAATAGCTTTAAAAGGGAAAGTGACACGATTTCTCGTCTTGTAAAATAATAATAGTAAAAATAATATTAATAATAATTATAATAACAAAAAATTGTTACCTGTTTTTATTATTTGGCAGCATGCACAGTCGAAAGAGAGAATTTTTGACATAAGCTCATTAATTAATTTCAGTCTTAAAGGTTAGTAAATATATCATTGTGTGTAATAAACATCCCTGTGTGATCTTTATATATCTTGATGATGAAGATATAACATCACATATACATAAAAATCAATTTGGAATAATTTTTTTTAATACTTAAACAAAGACTGAAAATTGTGTTTGATATGTAGAAACTTCGTTGAAGTTTGTTAAGAATTTATTCACAAATGTTTCAAAAACCCCACAAATATCCAAAAATAATTTGGAAAAATTTTAAACTAAAACTTTGTTCAAAAAATGTATTCATGAAACATATTAAAAGTAATCCATCTGCTTTTAAAAACAACCATTGGATGCATTTGAAAACAACTCTAAATCGCTCAAGTTAGAATTAAGGATGTCAGAATAGTTAAATCAATTTAAAAATATGCAGGGGCATTTCTATAATTATTCATGATACAGCCAGAAATTTCAATAATTGCATGAAATCTATAATTTGAATACTTGGACTTAGACGAAATAATTGTCAGAGTGCCTGGAGAGATCAACTCCTTACCTCTAGTAGAGAAATGATACATGGAACAATTCAAGTTCAAGTCATAGCCAAAGTCTGACAAACATAACGTCAGAAACATGGGGGGGGGGAGAAGCCGGGTCCCAAAAAACAAAGGCCCTTTAAGGGCACCATACACAATAAAAAATAAAAAATAGATAAGAGTATAAGAGAAATAAAAATATTTACAAATATTTACAAAAGTATTTACAAAATAAAGACTAGGAGATGGTGAACGTTCAGGAAGGAAAACCCTATCAATGAGATAAAAACTAGAAAAAATTATCCTGGGTCGATGTTTTCAGGGAGACGTAGGGTTGCTCGTGGTCGTCTCCAACGAGCATTTACATCATAATTTTAAATGTTATGCAAAGCGGGATTTGGGATAGAAGGAATGTTGTCAAAAAATTTTATGGCTTGATTTTTGATAACAGAGCGAATAGGGGGAATATTAAGGTCTGAATGGATAACAGTATTTCTGCGATACCAAGGAGAGTGAACAATACCCCGGAGAGTCTCGTTTTGAACCACCTGAATTTTTTGCAGATTGGTTTTAGCCGCTGAACCCCAGATCTGAGCGCAATAAAAAAGTATGGGACGAAGTACTGTTTTGTTATAATTTAAATATGTTTTGCTATAACTGAAAATTTGCATTAAACCAACATATTTTCATTGTTAGACAGTAGCCTTCAGTAGCCACCAACAAATATTTTTTTAAGCCGCTTTTTCTCATTTAGTGGCTCCGTGGCCAAGGATTAGCATTAATTTTGCCCTTTAACTTTTGCCTTGGGCTTAGGACTAGACCTGACCATCAGCGAAAAGCAGGTGCCCAAGGCGGGCTACCACCCTTTAACTTTATAATTCTTGAAAGTATAGGTGCAAAAAATTTTACTCTGCGTGCAGTTTTTTTTTTTTTTTTTTTTTTTTTGCAGACACAATGTGTACTCAAAAATAACTGAGGATAATCAGGAAATTATTCCTATTATTTAGCTATTACATTTTAATCAATTATGATTTTTTTTATTTCATAATATTATATTATAAATAATTGTGTTCTATCAATGATTGGTTTTATAAAAGCAATTACAACATAAAAGAAAATGCAGGTATTGGGATTACAAATATAATAACACATTTTTGTATAGTTTTTATTGTGATTTAAATTTTAAAAAGTTCAACATGTGTTTAACCCCTTATCTGGTTCATTTTTTTCCATTCAATAAATTGAAAATAATGGACTCACACTACTATTATTTAAATAAAATATTCGTAACATTTTGTCTAAACATTTCCACGTTTAAAAAGTATGAAATTATTTTTAAAAAAAAAATAGTGGTGTCAAAAAGCTTTAAATGATAAATTAAGCAAATTCATCTTGCCCGAACGGCGTGTGGGTAAATCAGTCAGGAGGTTAAGCATGTTTACTTTTACTATAACTTGTTTATCATTACATTTGACAGTGCACTTGACAGGAAGATACTTTTGCTACAAATTTGTTTGGACTTAATAAATATTTTAAAACATTTTCTGGTGCGGGTTTCTAATTTTTCCAATTAATAGTTTTAAAATTTTTGTATGTATTTTTTTTTTTTTTTTTTTTTTTTTTTTTTTTAATAATGTTGTATTTTTAATGTACAGTTTTCATTTTGTGCAATAGTCATCAAGTTAATTTGCTTCTTTATTTTCGATAATGTGGCCCGCGGCTTTTTGTAAAATCAGGGATGCAAGTTAGTCTTTCTCACTTTTAGTCACTTTTTTGAAATTTTGTCACTTTTAGTCACTATTTAAAAAAAAAGTCACTTTTAGTCACTTTTTTGACTAAAGATAGGCTGTGAAAGCAGTATTGTATTTAGAAGCGTTTCTCTGTGAAGGATTTCTTTGGCTTATAGGTAACCATTGTAGAATTCCGGAGTGGAAAATTGTACTTTTTGATGAATGACATTATTCTCCCTCTATTAAAGTGATAATTCCTTTCAAACACCAATGGATGTCATATGACAATACATTATTAAATTTTAAAAATTATCTCTAGATTATCTCATAATGGCTTTGGAAAATAATTTTGGATTTATTAAATTATTCTGTTATATGTTGAGTTTGAACTAATCTTGCTAATTCATGAGATTGATTTAATCTGAGATCTGCTTTCTGTATCTTAATAAACTTTAACCCTTAAGTCTACCATGTACTGCATAAGGAAGATTAATTCAAACTCAGCCTATGAAAGTAGAATTTATTGAAGCCAAAATTATTTTTTCATATAAGTTACTAAAAAACCATTATAAAGGAATCTCTTGGGAAAATTTCTTTAAAAGATTTAGGTTGTAATAATGTATTGTCATGGTATTATGGAATTTGGAAGGGATTGCTAGAAAATACATGAAAGTATGTATTTTATGAACATTTGAATACAATTTTTTGTCGCCTGATATTTCATACCGCCCTTAATATAGAATGGTCTGTCCCGACTAATCTTGAATAGGAGACATGATGACATTTAATTTTCCATTGATGATGGTCAAATGCATCGTTCAAAACAGTTTTGTAGTTATGGATTTTTAATATTTAAATCTATGCACTTTGATACATTTCATTTGTGTTTAATTATTTTTTTGAAATGAATTTAGCTTTAGAATTTTTACTTCTCTTTATTTCCACCATTTTTTCTTAAACATGTTCCTTTTTTTTTGTATTGTTAGTTGCAGTTAAAATATGAGTTTGTCTCAGAAAATATTCAAGGATGTTACCAATCAGCTTTTTAATATCACTATTTGCAAGCAGATTTTCCATTCCTAATGGAAAATGAAGATTGTTCTTTAAAAATAGAGGTTATTAAAAAGTGATAGGTAGCATCCCTGATATTTTTTGTGACAACAGCCTACTTATTATTTTCAATTTTTAAAAAAATATTATATTAACATTGTATTTTTTGTTTTATATGATTAACTCTAGAACCGCGGGACTTTCGGTATACCTAGAACTGCGGAGCGGGTCAATTTGACCCGAGATGGAAAAGGGTTTATAAATATGCCCAAATACTTAATTTGATTAGATAAAGTTTTTGATTAGTTAAGTTATTTTATTACAATAATCAATATTCTTTAATATTTACATTGTATTTTACACAAAGTCAGCACAAATTTCCTACATTTCAGAAAATGCTATTATTCAAGATTACATTTCATTCAGTATGATGAAAATATATTGAATAAATATTGAACATATATTTTAAACATAAATAAAATTGGACTTAGTAAATATTAAAAATAGACTATTCCATTCAAATGAATTTAGATATAAAATCTAAGAACAATTTTTAAAAATATAAAAAATACAAGTTACTGATTTATCTAATCCAATTTATTATATGCATTGCTTGAAAAACATGGTTAAAGATTTCGCATGTTTATCAGAAACGTGTTGGTGCATATATATTTTGAACAATTATATTTAATTTAATTTTCATTATTTTTAGTTGTAATAACAAACCCTTTTATGCTTAGTTTGTGTTTTTTCTGACGCAAATTATTTATTTTTTTATTTTATTTATTATTTTTTGAGAGGTGGGGGGTATGTAGAGGGGAGAAGTGCGCAAGAAGTAACAAATTATTTTTGTACGTCTTCAACTAAGTTTTGAATAAATTGACGTATACTAATAGATTTTGAGGTTACGGATTTGCATAAAATCCAAGCATTGATAACAGAAAAATACAAATTATTATAAATTGCATTCATTGGCTTCCTGTAAGAAATAGTCTTGACATAAGGAGACTTCCTGTCATCGGGGGAATTATACAGTTACATTGAATTTAATTGCATTGTTGTAAAAAATTGCCTTTACTATTTTTTAGAATTATTTAAATTTCAACAATTAGATGTAGCAACAAAACAATTTTACACTTTTCTTCTTGGTAATAGTTAAGATTATAGTTATGCGGATGTATAAATGAGATAGAAGAATCGTCGTATGCAATTTCGATTTTGACATTATGTATTTCTCGTCTTGAGCGATTTACAGTTCCTGTGCTATTTGCAATTTATCTGGTTTTGATGTGCATATAATGAATAAACCTACTAGCAGATTTTGAAAGAAATAAGTGCTCGTCTACGCTTATATGTTAGGCCCTTGTAAATATTTAGTCTTGCAGTTTTTTTTTTTTTTTTTTTTTTTTTTTTTTTTTTGTCATTTTTTTTATTTACAGGTGTGAATGTGCAAGTTATAGAGCTCATCAGTGGTGACGTCACAACTCCAGAAATTGATTAAAAAAAACCACAGCGTTCAGAAAAGATAGAGATGAAATGTGTTATTTTATCGTGAAGCTAAAAATTCAACCCTGAAACTGATTTAAATAAGTTACAACTAGATGGAACCCGTCAAAACTTGACGGCATCGCAGAAATAAAAGGTATTTTCCAGCTATTAAAGGATTTTTTAATGACTAATCTTCAGCAAAAATTTCAATAAATAAAAGAAAAACCTGTATTTTACATCCAGGCAAATGACCTGCAATTGGCAGAGTTACATTCAAACATGCTGCTATAGAATTAGAATCTCTCTCATTCGATAATTTTCCATTTACAAATACAACACCAATAAATTGTACATGACATGAATAAACCATAAATTACCGTCATTTCTCATTTCATACAAAATATACATACTTCACTTACTTCGCAGCAAAATAAGACAAATTATAGTTTGCCATTTAGCAACAACTGTAACAATGATCCTCTCAGTGGTTAATTTGTTTTTACATTACCCACGCCATTCAACAAATAAACATTTGCATTTTCAACTAACTTTTCTATTACATTTTCATAAATCAAAAATACATGTCGATTTCACATATTAAAAAAATTAATGATATTTATTCTGGCTAGGTGAAACCCGTCAAAACTTGACGGCAACAATATGAAAGAACTAAAGAAAAAAAAGTATTTTGCCGCTATAAAAAAAATTAATATTTCTTAAAAATTTCAATATGCTTTTCCATTTACCAACGTAACACCAACATGACATGATCCTGGGCACAGAATCGGTGCAATGCTGCGACACACGTCACAAACTCTTGAAAATGTTTGAAGATTATTTTTCTACTGTTAAAGTTTTTTTTAAAAAATGCTAGAAATCATTTACTATGTACAAAAATTTCTCTAGGTACCATAAAAAATGCAAATTTTGGCAAATAATCACAAAAAATAGTTATTTTCGTTAAAATACCCCCCCCCCCTCCCCCCCCCCCCCAAAAAAAAAAAACATCCGGAAATTTTGCAAATGGATGTGAAAAAAAAACAGCAAATTTCGTCAACAGATTGCAAAAAACAACAAATTTTATGAAAAGATCTCTAAAAAATTTGTCAAAAAAATGCAAAAAAAAAAAAAAAAAAAATTGTCTAGGTATTCCAAACAAAACAAATTTCGTGAAAGTATTGCAAAAAATCAAAATTTTGCCAAAACGTCTAAAAAAAATTGGCAATTTTCATGAAAAAATTTTGAAAAATAAAGCCAAATTTGACAAAAAAAAAAAAAAAAAAAAAAAAAAAAAAAAAAAAAAAAAAATCCCTAAAAAATGGCAAATTTGTAAACATAGTGTGAAAAAAAAATTCAAAATATTGTAAGAAAACAAAAAAATTTGACAAATGATTGTGAGTAAACAACAAATTTCGTCAAAGGATTGAAAAAAAAAAAAAGCAAATTTCATCAAATAATCACAAAAAAAGTAAATTTCACAAAAAAACCCAAAAAATTTTGCAAAAAGATCTTCAATAAAACAGGAAATTACATCGAAAGATTGTGACAAAACGACAATTTCATCGAAAGAACTCGAGAAAAACGATAAACTTCTCCGAAACTGTCTAGGTATCATAAAAGACACAAATTTCGTCCAAAGATCTCAGAAGCACATAAATTTTGTCTAGGTAATCGCAAAAAAAGGTAAATTTTGCAAAAAATAGCAAAAAAAAAAAAAAGAACAACAACAAATTTCTCAAAAACATAACAAAAAACGACAATTTCTCAAAAAAGTCATGAAAAAAGGTTAAATTCGATAAAACGGCAAATTACATCAAAAGATTGTGAGAAAAAAACAACTTTCATTAATTGCAGGTGGAAAAGATGCAACATTTCTTTGTTTATCAGAAAAAAAAAAAAAAAAAATCACAAAATTTCTCGATCCATCACATGAAAAATAGAAAATTTGTCAATCAGTCGAAGAAAAAAATAAAAAAATCGACAGTTGGTCATGTGGGGTAAAAATTATAAAATTCATTAATGAATCATGGATAAAAAGTCATTTAGTTATGTAAAAAAGCGCACAAAAATTTTGTGATTGATCGAGACATTTCAGAATGTCTTTTCTGGGTAATCTTACGATGGGAATACTGCAGTTCAGTGTACCCATTGAACTGTGTGCTGAGTGACATATGTTTATTGACTCCTTCTATAGGCAATTAAAAATATGTATGGAATTTTTTATCGCAATGTAATAAGTATATTTTTAACATAGGATCAGAGTAAATTAGTCTTTTCAACAAATAACCTGGTAAGTGAGAACTAACTTTTTTATTGATAGGCAATGTAACATCGGGTCGATCGAGTTTATTTTGATTTTGCCCTTGTTTTTGAAGGACATAATTTAACCGTTTTTTCTATTGCATAACACTTCTTATTTTGTTTTCAATCTTTTTTTTTTTTTTTTTTTTTTTTTTAGTAATTTCTTATTGTGATCTTCATTTCTGTCATACGAAAAATTCATTTCTATTTCGCCTATAGCATTTACATAATGTTGACAAATTTCTGAAAAAAAAAAAAAACAAAAAAAAAAAAAAAAAGAAAAATGAAAAAAAAAAACCAACAAATTTTCAAAAAAAGGATAAATTCGATAAAACGGCAAATTGCATCGAAAGATGGCAAGAAAATACGACAAATTTCACCTAAAATCCCTGAGAAAACAAATAATTATTTCCTGGTATCATAAAAGACGTGAATTTCGTCAAAAGATCGTGAAAGTACTTTAAATTTGTCTAAGTACTTCAAAAAATGCAAATATTGGTAAACAGATTGTGAGAAAACAACATATTTTGTCAAAAGATGAAAAAAAGAGGCACATTTCATCATAAGAACACAAAAAAGGTAAATTTTGCAAAAAAAAAAAAGGGAAAAAAATGACTAATTTCTGAAAATAACAAAAAAAAACCCAACACATTTCACAAAAAAAAAAATCACGAAAAAAAGAATAATTTGATAAAACGGCAAATTACATTGAAAGATGGCAAGAAAAAACGACAAATTTCACCTAAAATCCCTGAGAAAACAAATAATTATTTCCTGGTATAATAAAAGACGTGAATTTCGTCAAAAGATCGTGAAAATACTTTAAATTTGTCTAGGTACTTCAAAAAATGCAAATATTGGTAAACAGATTGTGAGAAAACAACATATTTTGTCAAAAGATGAAAAAAAGAGGCACATTTCATCAAAAAAACACAAAAAAGGTAAATTTTGCAAAAAAAAAGTGAAAAAAATGAGAAATTTCTGAAAATAACAAAAAAAAAACCCAACAAATTTCACAAAAAAAAATCACGAAAAAAACAATAATTTGATAAAACGGCAAATTACATTGAAAGATGGCAAGAAAAAACGACAAATTTCACCTAAAATCCCTGAGAAAACAAATAATTATTTCCTGGTATAATAAAAAACATGAATTTCGTCAAAAGATCGTGAAAATACTTTAAATTTGTCTAGGTACTTCAAAAAATGCAAATATTGGTAAACAGATTGTGAGAAAACAACACATTTTGTCAAAAGATGAAAAAAAGAGGTACATTTCATTAAAAGATCACAAAAAAGGTAAATTTTGCAAAAAAAAAAAAAAAAAGGTGAAAAAAAAGACAAATTTCTGAAAATATCAAAAAAATGAGAAATTTCACAAAAAAAAAGATAATTTCGATAAAACAGCAAATTGCATCGAAAGATCGTGAGAAAATGACAAATTTCACCGAAAATCCCTGAGAAAACAAATAATTTTATCCAAGTATATAAAAAAAAACATGAATTTTGGCAAATAATTACAAAAAATAACAAATTTTGGCAAAATACCACCCCCCCCCCCCCAAAAAAAAAGAACACCTGGAAATTTTGTAAATAGATGTGAAAAAAAAAAAACAGCAAATTTCGTCAACAGATTGCAAAAAACAACAAATTTCTTCAAAAGATCTCTAAAAAATTTGTCAAAAAACTGCAGAAGAAAAAATTGTCCAGGTATCTCAAATAAAACAAATTTCATGAAAATATTGCAAAAAATCAAAATTTTGCCAAAACGTTTAAAAAAAATTTAGAAAAAAAAAGCAAATTTTGACAAAAAAAAAAATCTCTAAAAAATGGCAAATTAAACATATTGTGAAAAAAAAATTCAAAATATTGTGAGAAAACAACAAATTTTGACAAATATTTGTGAGTAAACAGCAAATTTCGTCAAAGGATTGAAAAAAAAGCAAATTTCGTCAAATAATCACAAAAAAGGTAATTTTGCAGAAAAAACAACAAATTTTGCAAAAAGATCTTCAATAAAACGGGAAATTACATCGAAAGATCATGACAAAACGACAATTTCATCGAAAGAACCTGAGAAAAACGATAAACTTCTTCGAAACTGTCCAGGTATCATAAAAGACACAAATTTCGTCCAAAGATCTCAAAAGCACAGAAATTTTGTCTAGGTAATCGCAAAAAAATGTAAATTTCGCAAAAAATAGCAAAAAAAGACAAATTTCTCAAAAAGATAACAAAAAACGACATTTTCTTTAAAAAAAATCACGAAAGAAGGATAAATTCAATAAAACGGCAAATCACATCAAAAGATTGCAAGAAAAAAATAACAAATTTCAAAAAACAACTTCCATTAATTGCAGGGATAAAAGATGCAACATTTCTTTGTTCATCAGAAAAAAAAAAAAAAAAAAATCACAAAATTTCTCGATCCATCACATGAAAAATAGAAAATTTGTCAATCAGTTTGACAGTTGGTCATGTGGGGTAAAAATTATAAAATTCATTAATCAATGATGGAAAAAAAGTCATTCAGTTATGTAAAAACCCCACAAAAATTATCAATCAGTAGAAGTCCCCACAAAAATCTTGTGATTGATTGAGACATTTCAGAATGTTTTTTGCATGTCCAATTTAAAAAAATATATGTATATATATTTTCTAGCTGCAGATTTAAAAAAGTAAGTTATTTATAAGGCATCTATTTTGATCTCTTATTATTTTGTTTATTTTTTGCAAGACCTACGTTTATTTAGTTAAGTAATACGAATTTAGAATTTGCAATGTTTTGTCTTTTGTTATTTTTTATCAATTTTCAAAATGATAATGCAACAAATGTAAATGCTATAGGCAAAATGGAAATGAAATTTTCATATGACAGAAATGAAGATCACAATAAGGAATCACTTTAGAAAAAAGAAAAAGATTGAAAACAAAATAAGAAGTGTTACGCAATAGAAAAAACGGTTAAATTATGTCCTTCAATAAAAACGGGCAAAATCAAAATAAATAATATTATGAAATATAAAATTAAGCATCGATCAAAAAAATACTCTCCGAGAAAAGTTTTTGCGAACATCGTAAGAGGGATATTTTACT
Source organism: Maratus speculifer (assembly GCA_964019185.1). Classification (NCBI taxonomy): domain Eukaryota; kingdom Metazoa; phylum Arthropoda; class Arachnida; order Araneae; family Salticidae; genus Maratus; species Maratus speculifer. The sequence goes on along the minus strand of OZ025292.1, from coordinate 144,202,454 downwards.
TCAGTGTACCCATGGCAAAATAGAAATGTATTTTTCATATGGCAGAAATGAAGATCACAATAAGGAATTACTTAAAAAAAAAAAAGATTGAAAACAAAATAAGAAGTATTATGCAAAAGAAAAAACGGTTAAATTATGTCCTTCAATAAAAACGGGCAAAATCAAAATAAATAAACTCGATCGACCCGATGTTACATTGCCATTCAAAAGAAAGGTTCTCACTTACCAGGTTATGTTGTTGAAAAGACTAATCTAAGGTGTAATAAATTACTCTGATCCTATGTTAAAAACACACTAATTAAGTTGCGATAAAAAAATCCATACTGATATTTAATTGCACATTTTAAACATACGTCACCTCAGCACACAGTAAATCCACAAACAATGTACGCGGGCATACCACGCTAACATTTAGAGACAGTACCTATCTCTTCTCTCATTGGTTCTGTTGTCGGATGTGCGCAAGCACGAATCTGCGCAAGCGCAGAGAGCTGTTTGAGTGTGCTGAATAAAAATGGGGTTTCTTTTAATATATAGATTCGGCCCAAGCACTTGCGGATCGCTTTTAAAACTTCACCCAGTTCAATGAATTCAGTCTTTGAACGATATCTGATTTCATATTCAAAACCTTTTTGATGGTAGATGGGGCATCTCTAGCACACTCTAAACTCTTTCAGTTTGTATAAACCCAGTTGCCATGCAAATGCAGGGTTCAGTTGTCTGTGACGTCACACTGATGAGCTCTATTGTTTATTTATTTTTCAAATTTTCATGAGTATAAAATTAAAATTTTGTCAACTTTTGTTCAAAATCTTAATTCTGTTTTTTATATCCGATTTTTTCTGATAAATATCACAAACTTTCGTTCAATATTGATAAATTTTCATTTATACCCATCACATATAAAAGTCCAACAATGTTAATAGTATAAGCAGAATCATCGTCACTTTTATTTTCATCTTTAGTGTCAGCCATTTTTCTTCCTTAACACTCTGAAATGTAAAATGGCATGGCTTACTATCTTATGTTTTTGTTCCAACTTCCATTTTTTCTTCTTTACCGGCATTCGGCATTTTTCCAATCTTCCGATCTTTTGTTTACTTGTTCAAATCAATCGCTTATCTTTTCCGATCGTCGCTGATGGGTACGTTCATCCTGGTCTTATCGTTCCGTCCGGTCGCAATTCGCAAGCATCGCGAATCGCAACTCGCAAGTGGCTGTCTTGCATTTCTCCCATCGCAAGTCAGGAACGCGTTTGCTCAACTCGGAGGGGCGTATCCAGTTTCGGATTGCCGCTGCTATTTAAACCGGGAGAGATAGATTGTGCGTGGGATTTTGAAGTGATGTTATGTTTCAAGATAGTTGATGTTACCGTCAATATGATATAGTTTCAGAAATGTGTTTTTAACTCATCCAGTTTTAAAGTTTTAAAGTTAACATCTGGTTGCTTGCCGTGTCTCATTTTTACCAGCAGTCGTAACCCATTTGTGTTTTAATCAAGTCTTCATGTTCATGTGTGGATATTATTAGCTTCAGTTAAAAACTCTACGTTTTCTAAAAACTTTTCATCGAAATAGTTGATGTGCCATACCATGGGAATTTGTTTTCCAATACGTTGATAGAAGCCGTCCATAAGTGAGTCTGTTTTGTTTTTTTTCATTGCTATCCTAGTATTGTTATATGCCATGCCATGCCATTCAATAAGTAATATTATTTCATTACATAGAATGTTTTAATTTAAATACAGATTTGAACTTATTCTCTGTTTACATTTTGCCAGTTATATTTTTCGTCCAAGTTTATACATATTTTAGTTAAACTTGAATATTATAATTTTTTTAACTGAACTTGTTTCTGTTCACGTTATGCCTGTTATAATTTTCACCTGGATTTATACATGTTTTTATTTAAACTTGCACTTATTTTTCGTTAATAAACGTTAGCCTTATTTTACTGAAAAACAGTTTCTTTAATGTCTTACATTACACTGTCACAATGTCACCAATACTTACTCTCTTAGGTCACCGTAGTTACACTGTTATAAGCTGCTAAATTTTATTCTGTTTTAGACGGTTCTTGTTACAGAACCGATCACGGGTTATGGGCCCGGAAGCGAATACGCTTTTAAACCCTTTACGGCGGCCATAACCTAATTGGTGACATTTCAAAATTTTTTTTTGACTGTTGTTTGTAGTATGCGGCCATTGGACCTCCGAGTCACTTTAGAGGGGGGGGCCGCAATATAGAATTTTTTTTTTGAAGGCTATATGTTTTTTTTCTTTCCTATTGACATGAAATACAAAAAGGTTTTTTTTAGGATCACTTATAATAGAAATTTTTGTTGATGTACTATCTGATTACTAAGTACGTTATTTACTAAAAAAAAAAAAAAAAAAAAAAATTTTTTTTTTCCTCCTTTTTTTTCATGTAATATCTTCTGTTTAATGCATGGCCATGGCTAACATACAGGTATGCATAACAAAACTGAATTCTCACAATTATGGAACTTGGGCAGCTGACGTAAAGTATCTACTATTAGATAAGAATGCGTGGAGCATAGTTAATGGCACTGAAAAGGCTCCTGATGAAAGTGACTCTGTAGCGACAAAGGAATATAAATCCAGAGTCAGATCTGCACTATCAGTTGTATATTTAAATGTCGAAAATGAATTCCGGAGAATCATCGAAAATATCGACGACCCTCATGAAGCCTGGACTAAACTTAAATTGCATTTTCAGCCTGATAACCGGGCACGCCATATGCAATTATTTGGCGAAATTCTTTCCTGTAAGATACAACCTGAAGAGCCCGTCGATATGTTTGCAGCTCGCCTCCAAAGGCTTGCTGACCAACTGGCTGCAATAAATGAGCCAATCAAAGAAACTTACCTCACATTTCAATTGCTTAGATGGCTCCCGAAGAAGTTCGACAACATGGTGCAAGGGATTCTGCGATGGCCAGACGAACAGTTTACGTTCAAAAGTGTTCTTACAGAATTAGTCGCAGAGGAGTCCCGTATCAAACTACGAGAGGACGACAGAGTGGATGCCGTGCAGTCTCATTTCTCCAGAGCCCGTTCCTCAAAGAAGTGTTCCTTTAAGCCTAAGTTCAGAGGTCGGTGTCACAAATGTGGACGCATAGGACATTTACAGAGCCAGTGTAGAGTGCCTGATGTCACCCGCCAGGAATCCTGTCTTAGCTCTAGTTCCAGAAGTTCCATGATGCCTAGAGACTCCTCCAATTCCGGTTCCGTGGTGTACAGAGACTCTTCCAGTTCCAGAAATTCTTCTTTGTCCAGAGGTTCCTCCTTTTCCAGAAATTCATCGAAAGACTCTTCCGTATCCAGTCCTGTCCGTGCTCAATCTGATGGTCATAGATCCAGAAAAGATGTGCCTCGCAACCGACGTCAACGTAAGACAACAGGCCAGGTAAATTACCTCATACAATCTAATCTGAGTAACATAAAATGTGGTGGAGACGCCTGGGTCTTTGACACAGGTGCCTCCCACCATTTCTGTAAAGATAAAAGTTTATATGTTAAGTTCAAACCTTTAAAAAATGAGGAATTGGCTGTTGCAGTTGACGGTGCTACTTTCCCTATCGAGGGCACCGGTTTAGTGGATTTAAAAATAAATGGGGAAATGGTTCGCTTCGGCGACGTCATGTATTGTCCTAGTCTAAGACATAATTTAATTTCAGGTCCCAGACTTGATAAAATGGGTGCCAAGTTCAAAGGAGGTGAGGGAAGGGTCAAGGCATATCGGGATTCTGGCACACTTTTTCGTGCTTTTCTTAAAGATGGCATTTACTGCCTCCATCCAGATCCTAACCATAATAATAGAAATAAAGACCCGAAAATTAACCGTAATCAAAATCCTAAAAAGGTACGTTTCCAAGCCTCAACCGTTCAAAAGGATGATTTTAAACTCTGGCATAGACGCCTTGGGCACATCAGTTCCACATTAATTGAACATACTCTAAAATGTAATGGCGTTAGGGGCTTACCACCCATTAAATGTAAAGACTTTGAATGTGAAACATGTAAAATTAATAAACACAGACGAACATCATTCCGCCCAATAAACCAAATAAGATCTAAACGACCTCTAGAACTGCTACACACTGATCTGTGGGGTCCGACACAAATAACAGGGCGAAACGGGGAGAAGTATTTCCTAACTATAACAGACGACTTCTCTCGCAAAGTGTCAGTATACCCCTTATGCAGTAAAACACAGGTATTTAAGGTATTTTCTAACCACGTAAAAAGAGCAGAAAGGTTTTTGGGCACCAAAGTAAAAGAAGTCCGTAGCGACAATGGGCGGGAATTCGATAATGAAGCATTCACTAAATTTTTTGAGGACAATGGCATAAAACACGAATTTACCAATGTGTATTCTCCGGAGCAAAATGGAGTTTCAGAACGTTTAAATCAAACAATAATGGATGGGGCTCGCTCAATACTCAATGAAAGTAAACTCAGTCTCAAATTCTGGCCAGAAGCTGTCTTATACATCGCATACACTCTTAACCGAATATGTCACAAAACTCAGAAAAAAACTCCTTTCGAATATTATTGTGGTAATAAACCGTCCATAAGACATTTACGACCTTTTGGTACGGTGGCATATGTGGGGGTACCTAAACAACTAAGAAATTCCAAATTCGATCCAAAGGCTAAAAAGGGTGTTTTAGTGGGTTACGCAATGTCTACAAAAGGCTACAGGGTATGGATTCCCGAAACCAATAAAATAATAGAGACAATAAATGTTAGGTTTGGTGACGAATCTGTATCTAGAAGTATCCACAAACACAGTGAACAAGGTCCAAGCTATTCAATAGGCACAAACCCATTTACTACTTCGGAGCAGCGCAACGGAAGCGATCTGGGACCCTCTTACATCCTAAGTTCCGAACCACCTGAAATAGACCCTTTGACTGATCTTCAACCTGACAGATTTACTTCAGAAACACCACCCACTCAAAGTATTAGACCAAGTACCTCTAAATCTTCCGACTCTGCCTCCTCACACCCATTTGAGGGTGACAGTGACGAGGATGGCGAGGAGTTTACTAGAACTCTCAGGGAAGCTGTCTGGTTCCGTAAGCCTGTAACTAGGCCTGACAAATCGAGAACCGACGTCTACTATTACGAGTTGGGTGAGACACAACGTCTAAGATCACTGAAGGAAGTAAGAGATTACTGTCAATCTAATGGTATCAAATTTAATCCGTCACTGTTCAGTTTTAAAGGAAGCAATAAGTACGAAGGCATTGTAAAGTCCACTCCTAGTCCTAGCTCAAGTCCTAGTTACACACCTCCACACACCTCTTTCTCTGAAACTCGTTAAACCAACACTTTTAGTAGACAACATGGCCTCCATTGATTTTCTTAAGTCTCCCATTGAAAATTACAGAACGAAACACATTGACGTAAAATTATTTTTTGTTAGAGACCTTTTAAACCAAGAGATTTTTAATGTTAAACACGTAGCCAGTAAATCTAATCTCTCAGACATTTTCACTAAACCTTTAACAAAGTTTGATCTTAAAAAATTTATTGATGTAATTTTTAGTTATAAGTAATTTATATATATACATGATATTTAAATGCTATCAAAAAAAAAAAAAAAAAAAAAAAAAAAAAAAAAAAAAAAAAACTCCTCCTCCTTTGAACTTGTGTCAAGCATTAAGATGCTTGTTTAACTTTTCATGTTAAACCTTGAAGTTTAGCATTTTTTTTTAAACTGAAATTTTGTATATTTCAGTATTTTTTTTTTAAAAAAAGAAAATGTTTGAATATGTGATTATACTCTTGTTATTTCATATTTGTTTCGTATGCATACGTTTCATAATATCATTTCATAGGTGTTGAAAATCGAGTTGTATTTTGTTTTATTGCATATGTAAATGTGAAAATTTTTCTTTTCGTTTTAAGAGTATATATGACAAGTTTTTTTCATATTTAAATTGGCCAAATCATTTGCAAATGTATATCGTTTCAAAAGCTTAAGCATATTTTTTTATTGTGTTGTCTTTCACGTGAGCGCTCACAGTCATTTAACTATGTCATTAACATAATCATAATTCATAATCGTTATCATGATCATGATCGTTGTTGTTCTCATTATTGAAATTTTCTCATTTGCATAACATGTATCTTTCATATATTATCAAAGTATCTTCATATTGTAATTCATGTATATTTATTCTTTATATTATCCTGAATTTGCGTTTATGTGATAATCATTCTCTTTCAGAATAAATATGCAAATGTATAATTGTTTAAAATTCATTCGAATATTGTTACAAGTCAAGACCAAAGGAAAAAATCATCATATTAAATTCTTATGTAAAGGTAACTCGTAGTCACTTGCATGTGACGAGGTACTTGTAATTATCTTTCACGGTTTTTTTTCAGGAAAATGTTATCTTTATAGACTTTTGCTATTGAACTTTTCCGACGTGAAAAAAAAAACTTTTCGTTAGAGTTACAATTGTAACTGAACTCTCATGAAATGAAAAAAAATTGTTAATCGAGTTGTTATATATAATTGTTAAAATTGTTATTGTTATTAAATATTGTTATTAACATTGTTGAAAATTGATGTTTTAGATTAACACTGTTGAAGTTATTGAATTTGTTGCATTTATACTTATTAATGTTAAGTTTCTGTTTTACTGGTAACTATCGAAGTGTGATAGTTTATGTTCTAATGTTTACATTGTTCTATATATATATATAATTTACAATATCTGTCGATTATCCATTTTATTTTTAAGTACGAGTGTTAAGGGGGGGGGGGCGATTGTCAGCCATTTTTCTTCCTTAACACTCTGAAATGTAAAATGGCATGGCTTACTATCTTATGTTTTTGTTCCAACTTCCATTTTTTCTTCTTTACCGGCATTCGGCATTTTTCCAATCTTCCGATCTTTTGTTTACTTGTTCAAATCAATCGCTTATCTTTTCCGATCGTCGCTGATGGGTACGTTCATCCTGGTCTTATCGTTCCGTCCGGTCGCAATTCGCAAGCATCGCGAATCGCAACTCGCAAGTGGCTGTCTTGCATTTCTCCCATCGCAAGTCAGGAACGCGTTTGCTCAACTCGGAGGGGCGTATCCAGTTTCGGATTGCCGCTGCTATTTAAACCGGGAGAGATAGATTGTGCGTGGGATTTTGAAGTGATGTTATGTTTCAAGATAGTTGATGTTACCGTCAATATGATATAGTTTCAGAAATGTGTTTTTAACTCATCCAGTTTTAAAGTTTTAAAGTTAACATCTGGTTGCTTGCCGTGTCTCATTTTTACCAGCAGTCGTAACCCATTTGTGTTTTAATCAAGTCTTCATGTTCATGTGTGGATATTATTAGCTTCAGTTAAAAACTCTACGTTTTCTAAAAACTTTTCATCGAAATAGTTGATGTGCCATACCATGGGAATTTGTTTTCCAATACGTTGATAGAAGCCGTCCATAAGTGAGTCTGTTTTGTTTTTTTTCATTGCTATCCTAGTATTGTTATATGCCATGCCATGCCATTCAATAAGTAATATTATTTCATTACATAGAATGTTTTAATTTAAATACAGATTTGAACTTATTCTCTGTTTACATTTTGCCAGTTATATTTTTCGTCCAAGTTTATACATATTTTAGTTAAACTTGAATATTATAATTTTTTTAACTGAACTTGTTTCTGTTCACGTTATGCCTGTTATAATTTTCACCTGGATTTATACATGTTTTTATTTAAACTTGCACTTATTTTTCGTTAATAAACGTTAGCCTTATTTTACTGAAAAACAGTTTCTTTAATGTCTTACATTACACTGTCACAATGTCACCAATACTTACTCTCTTAGGTCACCGTAGTTACACTGTTATAAGCTGCTAAATTTTATTCTGTTTTAGACGGTTCTTGTTACAGAACCGATCATTTAGAATTTTTTTTTCTTCTTTTATAGGCAGATATTCATCTTCAATAATTTTCAGATAATAGTTTCTAACATTCCAAAGTTTCTTTGGCTGTAATATAAAAACATCGAAATCTTATTTTAACTTTTAATAAATGCTTTATAAAAGTAAATTCAATGCTACTTCTAAATATTTTTTGTAATTTTTTCTGCAATCACCCATTCTTCACATCAAAAATATTAAATATTGATTGAAAATTTTCATAATCCCCCCCTTCCGATTTTGCCTATTAACACGTTCGCTACCGCTTACGTGAATATGTGATTATAGTTAATGCCGCACTGTAGAAGTGGGTTTTTCCCAGAAGCCGGTTTACTTTTTATAACAAAGAATCAGTGACAGATTTTCCCGCACCAGCGCGTGACTGGCTATTGGATGTTACCCCACATCACGCGGTGGCGCGTGAGTGGCCCCTTAACGTTATTAGAAGTGCGAAAGATATTCTTTATCATTACTTCTGAAAAAATGCATCTCTATTTTGTCATTTATGTGTAAAAACTTATTACGGGTCAAATTGACCCGCTTCGCGGTTCTAGGTATACATGGTTATAACTCAAAAATTATTTATGCTATTTGCTATTAAATACAAAAAGTTGTTGCTTACCTTAAAATATTAAAAGTCAGAAAAGGAATCGTTTTTTCGATGAATAGTTTTCGCGTAGCGAGAAATGAAATATCGATTTGGGTCAAATTGACCCGCTCCGCGGTTCTAGTGTTAAAGAAAACTGAGGTTTGATCTTATCTGGCATTTTGGTAGGGGATTTTCATTTAAAAAACAAATGTATTTCATTTAAATGATTAATTTGCAAATTTATTGAAAAAAATCTGTCTTGTACCATTTATGTCACTTTTTTTTTGCTTTAGTATTTTTTTTACATGTTTTAGTCACTTTTATGATACGCTTTAGTCACTTTTTTTGACATACCTTAGTCACTTTTAGTCACTTTTTTGGAATTTTAGTCACTTTTCTCACTTTTTTGGAAGCATTATTACAGTTGCATGCCTGTAAAATGCTACATCTGGCCCGCAGTGATAGACGAGTTTGACATGCCTGGTGTAAAGCATGCAAATTTTGACAATGCATCACAGAAAAAAGTGTGAATTTCGTCAAAGGTCGTTAATAAATGCTAATTTAGTCAAAAGTCTGCTAAAAAAAACCTCAAATTTCATTGAAGAATCGCAAAAAAGATGTGAATTTCGTCAGAGGGTTGCCGAACAAATGCGAATCTAGTCAAAAGGCTGCTAAAAAAATGCAAATTTCATCACAGAATCACAAAAAAGATGTCAATTTCATTAGAAAATGCAGCTCTCTGGAAAACAACATACAAACAAACATATCTGTTTATTGTTATAGGTATAATTTTTAATCGTAAATAATATATACTGAATTAACTTTTGAAAAATTAGATTAACTCGAACCCAACTTGCAGCAATCTACACTCAACCTAAAATCAACGTAAAATTACAGTAGGTTTTAGAGAATTTTTTCTCCCTCCCAAACAGCTAAACTCCCCTCCATTTATAAATGTTGGGAGGGAGACTCCCTTCCTCTGGAAAATTGAATTTCAAGCCCTGAAGTCGTAATTCTATTAAATTATATTCACACATTTTTTTTTAAATAGAGACACCAATATTTATTATAATACCTGTAGGCCATTCAGTCACTATATATATGTATTTCTGTCTCTCCATTTTAATTTTATTTATTTTAAAAGAAATTTGACATGAGTTAGGATTAGCTAGTTAATGCTATAGATAAATTTCATACTCTTTAAATTTTTTGTTAATTTTTTTCTGTTTCCATATCAGTTTTACAATTACATAATCAAATCATCAGTTACATCAGCATGGATTAATTAGCTTAGTAATAATAAATTATTTTTTAAGAAAAAGTTATCACAGAAAACTTGTTCTTGCTAGTTATTACTAACATAGCTTTATAGAATAAAAAGAAAATTAATTATATAATAGCAAATAACAATTTTAGTTTTATAGTACATATGGTGCAGATATATATGCATATTGTATGAATGATTATAGTTACCTACAGAGGTGTGAAAATTATTAGAATAATTGTGATTTTTTCAGTTTTTCTTCATTAATATTGTATATACTTGCCATGTTTCATGAAAGGTAGTTTGATTTGTTGATTTAGTCAATTTTTCACTCCCTTAGAATAGTTTCGGGGATATATTTTTGTTAAATGTTGCGATTTCTTTAAAAGAAAAATATTTGATCCAAAGTAATCAAATTGTTTGCATTGCATAAAGAATTTGTTTGATTAACAAACGAATTTAAAATAAAATGTTTAAATTGCTTGCTTGCTGTGATAGTATTTTATTTCTCTTCCTGAATTTGAATCAACATTTTATTCTCAAACAAATCTTTTAGCTATTTTGCTCAGTTTATACTAATTTTTGTTTTATTTTCAATCGTCAAAGGATTTTTGTGTGATTATGGGTATAGCAATTGATATTTTATCTAGAAAACTAGCTGTGATAAAGTGTCTCATCCAAGAATATAACTATACAGAGCATGAAATCGCTAAAAAATAAAAAAATTCGCAAGCATGTGTGTTGAGAATAAAAAGATCTTTGGTCTTCAAATGTGAATATGAAAATTCTAGAGTAGGAAAATGCGGAGATAAAAGTAAATTTACTGTAAGAAATGAAAGAAAATGAATTCAGATAGCTAAAGCTAACAAAAGAGCAACTATTTATGAACTAAAAATCTCTTTGCAATAGTATGAAGTAAACATACATGATTATTTTATTCGTAGAAAACTTATCTTAGCTGGACTCAATGCTCAGAAAAGAATAAAATCATGTCTACAATGGCAAAGAAGGAACTTGTTAGGAAAAAAGTTGTGCAAGAACAATTTAGAAATGGCTGGAACAAGAAGAGAAATATTAATTTTCCCTTAATTAATTAGTTGAACTTAAGTATTCCTTTCTTTTCTTGAAATATTGTTCTTCGCATACTGACTAAAGATATAGAACTGTTAATAAATTTGATTAAAAATTTTTTTTAAAGAATATTTCTGTACAAATAACATATCTTAAAGATTTTTTTTGTTTTTTATATATGTTTTCTTATGAATTAACGTTTATGATATCAGAAGAAAGCAGCCAATATGTCAGAAGAAGTACCAGTGAAGAATTTACCATATTGCTTGGTACAAATTGTTAAACATCCAACGAAAATAATGGTTCAGAACTTGATGTCTTCTCAAGATACTAGACGTTTATACATTGTAGAAGGCATAATGGACCAGTATTAGCATAAAAACGTGCTTGAACAAAGAGTAATTCTACAATTAGAAGACTGATTTCCAAATAAAGATTTCATATTTATGCATGATGAAGCTCCGTTCCATACACTTTCATCTGTGACTAAATTTTTGGATGAAAGAAAATATAAAATGTTTCCATGGCCTAGAAACAGTCCATATATGAATCTCATAAAAAATCTTTTAGCCATTGTAAAGAAAAAATTAAAGAAATGCAACATCAGTAACAAGAATGATATGATAGAAAAACTCATAGGAATTTCACACCATGACATCAAAATATAAACTAATTGCCAAAAACTCATACAAAGTTGGCTAAAATGTGTCGAATCTTTAATAAAAGACAAGAGAATGCACACTAAATATTAAATGTATCATTATTTTTTAAATGTATTATTTCTGTAATAAAACAAGATTTTACTGAAAATTTCACAATTATTCTAATAATTTTCACACCTCTGTATATGTTATTCTTGAATACATTTACTTACACAATTTGTCTTAAAGATAAGTAAATTATTTTTATTAGTTTGATAAATTAATGCATTGGATTTCGTTGGATTAAATTCATAGCTTTGTAATTTGGAAATTTTAACAATGAGTTCAGTTAACAATAACATATTCCTAATTTTTAATGTTTTGTTGTTGTTATCTTTTCAACAAAGTTTTTTTGTTGAAACAAAACTTTCAATAAAACTTTCAAGAAGTTTTGTGATTCCAAAGATTTCTGCTTGTCTACTCTTCGTTTTTTAAAAAGTATTGATCGGTTTTAGCGGTAATTGGGTGTAATCTTATAACCATAGTTTGCTGGCCTTGATTTTTGGATCATTTGAGACAACAGCCTTGCTGCTACAGGTCTCAGAGTTTTCCCTATTCAAACTTCAAAAGCTTTCAAACAAAATAATTTTATAAGTATTGAAAAATGAATATTCTTCTAGTGATAGAAATAAGTGAATAAATAAAGTAAAATAACATAAACAAATAAAAATAAATAAATATTTAAAAAATAAATCAATAAAATAAAACAGTGAGGGATTTTGGTGGACTGGGCAATCATATTATTAATGTGGCGTGTGATCTTGAGCCCCACAGGCCCATATAAGTTGTTGGCACTACACTCAATGGTATGCTAGTTTAAATAAAATAATTAATATATATTTAACATACAAGTTCTTTCAAAACTTAAGCATATATCAATGAGTAGAAGCATATCTCAACAAAATTTTGAATATACATAGCCAATAAATATGTAAAATAAGTAAAAGAATTCTGATATTTATAAATAATTATGTCAACTTATCTTTTATTTTAGATCCTGTTACGAAAAAGTTTTTAAGTGAAAATATAGATCCTGTATTTGGTTTTCCTCAACTAGTTCGTTTTAGTTGGTCAACTGCTGAAAAAATTCTACAATCAAATGCTGCAGAAGTTCAATGGTAATATGTTTTAAATGTATGACTATATATTAAATGTAAAAACAACTATAGTGAATGTAAATAATGAGGTTGGTGCATGCTGCTACATAAATGTTTTAAAAGTTTTTTCCTTTTTTAAATTTTTTGTTCTTTTAGTCTATCTTATTTTTATTGTAATGTAAAAAGTAATGCTGTGAGATACATATTAACCCGTAAGGACACATGCCATGCCTGATATTCCAGTATGTATATGGATTTTACAACTGTCATCTCTACTTTTTAAAAGATAATCTTCAACTCATTTTATCGCATAATTTTTATGAATTACATTTGAGTAAATAAGATGATGATTATTATTTATTGGTGACAAAGTAAAAACCATTAACACAGTGTGTGTTTTTGGGGTGTCAAATACATTCAATTGACAAGTTTCTCTTATTTAGAAGATATATAATGTGGCATATTGGTCAATTTTTTTTTTTTTTTTTTTTTTTTTTTTCATAAAGCCAGAATATATTTCAAAAAATGCTGTCAAAATATGCATTTGTGCTAAATTTTGCTTAAAACGATTCTCATAAAACCAGCTCTTACAAAAATGAAATTAAAAACTCTTCAAAATCGGCCAAATAAAGTTGTTAAACTGGGCTTATCGCTAATCCTATTTTATTTTTTGTTGTTGAAATGAGCACTGAACTTTGAACTACCTTCGCCTATAGACCAAGCTGACAGGGATTTTATTGTTGCTCTTTTTCTTAGCTTTAATAGTATTTTGTTCAATTTGAAGTTCTTCCTATTGATTGTGAATTTTTTTATTGCAGGGAAGAAGTAGAAGATGAAGAGACTCCATCTACAAAATCTCAAAAATTATTAAATTTTATGAAGCCAGAAAAGAAAGCTGTTAAGCCAAAAGATTATACTTTTTTCACTGTACGCAATTTATATCAAACTGTGCAGCTCTAAGTATTTAGAACTACTTAATATTTTTCTTGGACCTTGTAAATAATTTTTATCTTATAAAATTGATTTTTGAAAAGAATTGTGCTTCAAATTTTCTGAACTTTTATGTTACCTTCTTCATTTTTTCTCCCTTAAAAAATATTGCTGTAGCTTGATTTTAATCTTTAAGAGCGAGCTTGGTTTTTAGTGTATATATATATATATATATATAATACCATTAAAAGTAGACAAAATTCACCAATAAATTTTATCAATAAAACAATAAACCAAAACTAAGGATTTGAATAGAATTGAATTATAAAAAAAAAAAAAAAAAAAGGTGAAACGAGTATATCTGAATAAATAAATAAATAAAATAAAATGAATGCAAAGGAAATTTGTAGTCCACAGAACAGAATCGTCAGGCCCCAAATGCTCTGGAACTACAAATGAAGTGTGCGGTTTCATCCACGTATTAGCCATGAAATAGCAAAATAATACATAATTGGGGCTACCAGCACACAAAAACCATATTATTAAACAAGGAACATAGAAATAAATAGTTGAAAAAATGAAAATATACATATATTGAAACAATAGCGTGCAGCAAATAGTGTCAGTAACAAGAGTACAAATTAACCCTATTTATGCACGTGGAAATGATAAACATTACTTGCATATATAATTGCGATAAAAAATATGAAAACAAGATATTGAGAAAAAAAAAAAGAAACTTATCTGGTTATCACCATTAATGTAGAGGACAGCACAATAGAATTATTAATAAATTATAAAAGCAAGAAGCAATAGTTTACTATACAAGCTAAAACAGTATCACGTAGAAAAACCAGTTTGTTAGAAATTCAAGCATCGGATCGTAGCAGGAACAGCAGGGTTGCTCTTTTTTTAAATAGAATGTCATGCGCGCCAAATGGCGAAAAAAATAATTTGAAAAAGAAGAAAAAAATTTGCTATGATTTATCCATAACGAACAAAAAAGATAAAGCTGAATGGAAATATAATTGAACCGGAGAAAATAATTAGTGATCGATATTTACATAAAATTAAATTAATAAAATAATTAAATTAGAATTAGGTTATAACATTCATATTAACTTATAACTTAAAATACCATTTTGTTACTTTAATCAGTAACATTTATTGTGACTTTACATAGTATAAACTCATTATCTTAATATAGGATGATAAAAATAAAAAAAAAAAATTAAAAAAAAATAAAATAAATAAATAAATTAATTAATTAATAAAAATTTAAAAAATTAAAAAATATATATAAAAAAATAAAATATAAAAAATAAATAATTATTAAAGAAATAAAAATAAATAAATAAATAAATAAAAATAATAGTAATAATACTAATAATAATAATACCAAAAATTATATCAATAACATTAAAATTAATTTGATAATTAAAATATAACTATTTAACTATAAATAAAAATAGACAAATATCCATATATTGGTGTAAATTAAACTATTTAAAATTATTTAAAATTATGTTAAAAATAATGTAAAAATAAATAACCCACTCTCTCTCTGTTTTTTTTTTTTTTTTAAATTAATCTTTGCGTTTTTATCCAGACAACACCACCCTCCGCCGTACTCTAACATCTACTCGCCCAACCGACCTATTTATATATATTTTTATTACTTTTATAACATTTTTAATTTTTTTATGTTTTATAATTTTTTATACATTTTTACGTAAAGAATTAATTATAAGATCATGTAATAGCTAATTATAAGATCATGTAATCAGTAATTATAAATTAAAGAATATATGAATTTTTTAGGATAACCATTATTTATAGCATCATAAACAAGCTTTTTAATATTAGTATTAATTAAATGGGAAGAACATAGACATTTTATTCTATATAAATGGTTAAGTATTATATTAAGATATACAGAATTATGAAGACAAGATTTAAAATTAGTAAAGGTATTGACTTTAAAATTAAATTCTTTCCTTTTGTCATAAATATCAGTGATAAATTTGTTATCTTTTAATATAATTTTAATATCTAAGAAATTGATTGTATTATTAAAAACTAGGTTTTTTGAAAGTTCTAGATTAGAAGGATAATCAACGGGGAATTGAGATATACGGGTGTTATCAGGATCAATTAATATTACATCATCTATATATCTATATAAATGTATTTTATTATTTAAATAGTGACGTTCATAGTAATATAAGTATAAGTCAGATAATACACTAGATGTACTACCACCTTGTGGTATACCAACATTTTGAATATATATATTATTATCATGCATAATAAAATTATTATAGATAATGAAATTGGTTAAAGTATGAAAATAATCAGAATCGATATTATGTGATATATCCAACTCATGTTGATATTTTTTAAAAAGCTCATTAATGATATTATGTAAATCCGATAAATCGATATTATTAAATAAATCTTTAAAATCATAAGTAGAGATATTTTTTATACATTTAAGATGTTTCATAATATGGACCAGTTCATAACTATTTTTTATGCAATGTGTATTATCACATTTTTTTGTAATGTTATATATTTGATTAAGAATTACTAATAGAAGTATGTTAGCAGCATTATTATATGTATTGCAACCAATTGTAACAGTTCTGAATTTAACAGGATGCTTATGAAATTTGGGTATAAGGACTAGATAAGGATATTTAAAGTTTGTAGGGTTAATGTCTAATAATTTATAGAATCCTTTAATTTTACGAATATTGGCAAGTAAGTTATCGTTAATTTTTTGGAATGTGTTATTATTAGATATACTAGATGCAAGCAGTTGATGATAATAAGATTTACAAATAATTGCATAATTATTAGGAGATTTATCAACATAAGTTATTACAAAGTGTTGTTGTAATTTATTGATTTGCTTAATCAGATGCTGTGTATTTACATATTCTAGGTGTGAAATATTATATTTTAAGGACCAGGTTAATTTATCGATAACTAATAGTTTCCATTGATTGAAATATTCAATGGGTTTATTATAATAAATTGCAATTTTATAAATAAATATATCTATATCATAGGTGAATTGTTTTATGATAGATTTAATGTTTAATTTGGAAGGAATTCTGTACTTGGTCCCATAACCCATAATTCTTCTAAGTTGTAAATCATCTACTAGATTAAGATTACCAGTAATAATATGTCCATGATCCTTATTTATATATTGTTGTAGAGAGGGGTCATTGCATTTACAGGGTAATGTACTAGCATCAAAAGAAGTTTTAGAGAAAGAATTATAGTTAAAAATCGTTCGACCGATAGATAAGGGATACTTAAAGGTTTTAGAAATATGAATATTATTAATAGGAAATTGACAGTTTTTATCATTTAATATGGAATTAATATTGATTTTATTAAATATTGGATTAGAAAAAGTAATTACCATTTGAGAATTAGTTTGTAGATTTTTAGGTTTTTTTTAGTAAATTTATATTGTAAAGGTTGACACGAGTCATAAGGAGATCATAAAAAACATCTGAAAAATGTTTAGAGTAAGATTTACTGAGAAAAATATTTAAATATTGTACTATATGTTTCTTTTTTATTCCAAAAATATATTTACATATTAGAAACCAATTGTAATTTTTTAAATAATTACGATGCAGATTATTAATTTGTTGAATTATAATGTTTTTAGGAGTAATACTAGAAGATGAACCTTTTCCTCTTTTGTTACGTGTAGTTTTAGGATTTATAAGATGATTTAAACTATGATAAATGGGAGAATAATCTGTAGTATCATTTATAGATGAATAAACTTTAACAGATCTTTTAAAAACTTCACTGTTAAGACCATAAGGATAAATTGTATTATAATATTTCCTATATGAAGACTCTAAATATAGACGCTCAGATTTATTTTTCTGAATTTGTATTATTTCAATAGTAGTATTTTTAAATTTGTGTTTATGAAAATGCTGTATTTCAGCGGAAGACTGAATATTTTTTGCTAAATTTTTATCAGAATTGGACCGATGTTGATTCATGCGTATATGAAGAGGACCAGAAGTTTCACCAATATATTTCAAATTGCAAATGTTACACTTTATACTATAAATAACATTAAAAGCCTTACAAAAAATAGAAATATGAGGATCTGATACGATTTGTGACTGAGAAGCAGATGGACAAGTTTTACATCGGATATCAGAACATTTCTGAAAATATAATTATATATATATATAAAACTTGGCACATTCTATATGCCAAATCCCTTTAACACAAAATATCAACTTTTAATGATATTGTTGTTTCTAGCAATGTCCACTTGCAATATAAAAGTAACTAATGTAAAATTTATAAAAAAAGAATAATTTAATTAGAAGAAATATAACACAAATAGTTTGTAATAAAATGAAACTTGTAGAATATACTCTATATTTCAACTCCTTTTTATAACCTAATACAGTAAAACTCTGCTAATTCAGACCCTGTTAATCTGGATCTCCAGATATTCTCGATCGATTTGGTTTGGTCAATTCCATAACATTAACTTGTTTCATCGTCGTATTCTGAATTTAAAAAAAAAAAAAAAAAAAATCTAAAATCTTTTCGGAAGAATATTTTAAACTTTCTTATTTAAACTGTTTCATGTTTTCTTTCAAAGAAACAACAATGTATCATTAAGTTTAGCAATTTCAATTTTCTGAATTTTCTATCTAAACCACTTAGAAATGTCATAAAAAATCGCTGTACAATAATTTTTTACTTAAAGCATTGCAAGAAAGCAAGGTAAAATAGTCTCTATAAGACCCTTTGACTGATAAGGATCGGTTTCCGATCTTTGTCAGCCCATAGGTCTGTTTCCTTGTTATTGTGACAAAACGTTTCTACAATATCGCTTGCAGAAAATTATTTATATTTATAAAGATGCAGCTTTGAAGTCAGGCACTTTTCAGTTTAATATAAAGGCGATTTCCTGTAAGTATGTTTGATTTTATTTCCCTTTTATCTAATTCTCCGGATAATCCAGATCGGATCTGGTCCCAATTAATCCGAATTATCGGGGTTTTACTGTATCAACTTTTTATAATATACAGTGAACTCACTCTATTCTGAACACTCTATTCTGAACACTCATGGAACCGTCCAAAAATGTTCATGTTATGAGGTTGCTCATTATAGAGGGAGATTAGAAATGCATTACTACTACTATTATGTACGGTGACAAAGCTGATAATTGATTAAATAATGTTGCTGCTGTGGCCTTTTTATTATATTTCCTATCTTTTAACTTTTAAAAGTAAATAAACATGATTTCTACTATCCTTAACCCTTTAAGCATCCTGCAGAATTTTACATGCAAGGTTAAAGGTTCGTAAAATAACAGCTACAAAAAGTATTGATATGGAGATTTGTATTTTATAATCTCAGACATTTATTTATCATATGCAATTCCAAAAATTTACATTAATATCAATTTTGAATTTTAACTTAAAATTGATATTAATGTTAATTTTGATAATAATAAACTTTTATAATAATAATAATAATAATAATAATAATAATAATAATAATAATAATAATAATAATAAGCCTTTGAACCCAAAAATTATATGACGGAAAAACTCACTTAGGCCGCTTAAAGGGTCAATGAATGTCCTACCATGGGCAAAAATGAAATCTGCTGAAATTAAAAAGTAACAATATTATAAGGAAATAGTTTCTTTAATTTCTATTATCTCAGTAGTTGATCAATCGAAGAAATCAGCCTAAAATTTCAAAATTAATCTTTTAAGTATCATTCTTAAGCTGTAATCAACAATAATTCATATAGAATTATTATTTAAAAAATAAATAAATAAATAAAAATGGATTATTTTAACTTGCTGGAATTTTCTCCAACTAAACAAAAACTAACATTTTCTAATTAAAAAAGTCATAAAATAGCTTCATTTACAGCAAGTGCTGCAACATTTAACTGAAAATTTTATCAAATAAATTGAAGTATTCAAACAAATTGCAACTTCAAGTACATGCTTACAGTTTACAAGTGATTTCATCTGTTTGTTTTTAATCAAGCTTATTGAACTTTTTTATTCATATGAAACAGTTTCTCTGAATTTCCATGATCGGAATTCGAATTCAGATTGCAAACATGTGTTCAATTTACAGAGAGATGGAGTAGAAATGGAAACCAAAATTGTTGCTCATAATAGTAGGGTGTTCGGATTAGAGGGTATTCAGAATACAGAAAGTTCATCTTTTGTTAAGTTTATGGAGTTTTGCCAGGACCGTCGTAATGTGTTCATAATACCGGGGTGTTCACATTATAGAGTGTCCACTGTATTTCTTTAATGCAATGTCTAGTTATAATATAAAAGTAATAAACATCATATTTATTAAAAATCTAATTAATCTCATATCTTGATTGCTGTGATCACGATATTCTAGTTTACATAGTGCGTATATGAGGTTAGACACTTAACTTTTTTTTTTTTTTTTTTTTTTTTTTTACTGTAATTACAATTGAAATAAAATTGGTAATAAAGATGAAACAGGCTCGAACTCATTCTTTCTAAAACAGGAAAATTATTTATTTGTGTCTAGAAAAGATTGAGTAAATTTTTTCTCCCTTAAAATTACTTATTGTTTTTTCAGTCATTTCAGTGCTATTTTGTTAAAATGAAAGGGGAATAAAAATCGGGTTTTTGTATTTTAACAGTTGATTGCTGCTTCAAAAGAAAATTTGATTTCCAGCGATAATCTATTGATATGGTGCCAATCAAAACAAGCACAAGCAATAAATGAACTTCTAGTTAGATTTTCATTTGTGACAGAGGATTTTGTAAATTTGTTTATTTATTTATTTAGTTAATTAGTTATATAACACTTAGAGAATGATTTCTTCATTTTTTACCTTAACCACAAGCTTGAGGTTTGCAAATTATTTAATTATGCAAGTGCCATAATCTGTTGTCATATGAAAATAGCATAATGATAATATTTATTCTTCAATATAAGAAAGTGTTGTAATCGATTCTTCGATTATTCTTCAAGAGAAGAAAGTGTTGTAATCGAAATTTTTTCAGACTTCTGTTTTTTGACGGATTTATATGTTTAGGGGTCAGAGATTCTAAAAAACATATTTTTGCAAAAATGTCTGTCTATCCGTTTGTCACCATTCTATCATCAAAAAGTGTATGAAGATATGCACAGAATCGAACCAAATTTTTTGTGAATGTTTTTGGCTGATCCTCCTTCAAGCAGATCCTCCTTTAATTTTGAAATATTTTACCAGAAGAAGACTCTGCAATAGTGATTTTTGTGCAATTTTCAATATTTTACCACCAAAAAAATGTATGAAGTTATGCAAAGAATTGAACCAAATTTTTTGTGTGAGTGTTTGATTATGGCTAGTTGATCCTCCCTGAATTTGGAAAAAATCCAGTGAGAGGTTTGCACTGCAATAGCGATTTTTGTGCCTTTTTCAAAATTTTTCCACCAAAAAGTGTAACAAATTATTGTTGACTTGAATGACCCTAAAAAAGGCAATTCAATCTAATAGATATGTAGCAGAACATGACAAAACAGTTAAAGCATTGTGGCTGAAAAATAGTTTGCCCAGGTTTACGAAAGAAATCAAACTAAGAATGTTATGATCAGTAAAGAAAGACAAAGACAAAAAATCAATAAAATATTTATTAATAGAAATAAACATAATATATTATAAATAAAAACCAGGTAATTGAAACTGTACATGTGCTACACAGTCCTCACATCTTCCACACAAATTTAAATTACAGCAGTTTATCGAGTGTCGAAGAAATAATTAAATGATAACTCCTCACAAAACCATGTCAACATGTAGAATAGCTCTGGAGCATCTAGAGGGACTTATAAGAAAAACTGACAGAAATTATTTTTAAAGTTTTCGTTAAAAATATATTTATAATTATCAAAATAGCTACAATTTCTTACTTCTTTCATACTTTTTCTTATAGATTCTTAATGTCTCCCCTCCACATAAATATACAACTTTTACAAATTTTTTTTAGTTTTTTCACTTTTTCTGTCTTTTAACAAATTGTTTTTGTTATCCTTTTCATTGGCTTTATATGAATTTTCACGCTGTATTTCTTGAACTTTCTTTTTATTATAAATTCAACATAAAATTGAACAGTTCACTTGCTAATTCTCTTTTTTTTAATAAAAGGTACACTTTCAAATAAACATATTTGAAACAGAAATTTGAATTAAATCGAATAAAATAGATTTCAAATGGCTTTTTAAATTAAAGGATTTAATCAAATAAGTTCTGTTTTGAAAAAAAAAAAAATTAGCATGCATGAAATAGAAAAGACACCTCTCTTTTGGTGCTAGTGCTTTGTATTATGCTGTACATATACAGATCTATAGACTATAAACAGAGCTGCACTGAAGAATTTGACTGTCTCTCTGGTTATGGGTAGTAATTCCTGAAATAGAACTTTCAAATGCGTAATGTGTTCTAA
Organism: Maratus speculifer; assembly: GCA_964019185.1. Taxonomy (NCBI): domain Eukaryota; kingdom Metazoa; phylum Arthropoda; class Arachnida; order Araneae; family Salticidae; genus Maratus; species Maratus speculifer. The sequence continues at coordinate 144,180,335 of OZ025292.1, read as the reverse complement.
ATTGCTCACTTAAGCCATCTTCTTTCCAGGGGTGCAGAATATGTTTTTACTCCCAACATTTCCCCCAATTCGTATAAAAATTTCCCCCAAACTTTTATGATATGTAATTGTTATAGACTTGCATAAATTCTGTATTACCATAGGTATAGATTTTTTTTTTTTTTTTTTTTTTGTAAACTTTCTCAATATATGTGCGAGTATATATATTATTCTGAGATCAACTTTGTAAAAGTCACCATATGGATCTTTCTAATTGCAGTAAGAATTTATCTATTGAGTAATTATGTAATTCATTGTTAAAAGCAAAATCAATTGTATATTTTTGCGCAAAATTTCCTTAGGTGGCCTAAATTTTTCCCCGATCCTAGATCGCCGGATTGGACATATTCTGCATCCCTGCTTCTTTCACTTTATTACACAATAAAATTTTGTTAACATATTATGGATATGTTAGAAAGTGCTTCCTTATCAGAATTTTCCTGATGATGGCTTAGTATTAGTATTAGCTGAGAGTACTTTATTTTTAGTATGTTTTTAATTGTTTAATCATCTTTCAACCCTTTTGCGATGAGTGTTTTCTACAGAATTTTTAATCATTTATCACTGTGTTTTTCAAAACAGAAATTTTTTGCCTAATTTCATCAAGAAAATCTCCTTATTAAATATGTCAAAGTTTATATAAAAAAATAACTGGTGGGAATAAACAAGGATTCCAAGTGCTTTTTTGTGCCTTGTATATGTGACTTTCATTCCTAAGGGGTTGAGTATTGAATCATTCTTGTACTTTTATGTTGTTTTTGTTTTAAATTTCAATAATGCTGTTCTAAATGAACAGCATTATTGAAATGAACAGTTAAATAACTAATGAAATAACTAAAAAATTTAACAGTTAAATAATAAATGAACAGTCTAAAACAAAAGCAATTTATATGGATGTATTTTCAATTTCTATGCTTATTTGAAGTCTAATAAACAAATTTAAACCAGAAATTTTACATAATAAGTAAAATAAAACATTAAAGAGATTTCATTAAGTAAACACAGCACATATTTTAATATATATATATATATATATATATATATATATTGTTTAAAACATGTTAGTATGATTTTAAAAAAAGCATAGAAGTTTGGAAAACTGTACAAATCTCCAAATCATCACGGGGGGGGGGGAATAGAAGTAGCCATTTTACTGAAAATTATATAGTTTTTCAGTTTATGTTTGGAAAAAAGGTGATGTTCTTATTGAAATTGTACCAAATTCTGAAATTTTCACTACAAACACCTAATTTTCACATGTTTGGCTTTGTCTTTGTGTTATGTTTTACATTAAGGTATGAAGCGGGAAGTCTTTCAGTCTTATAGTTGAGTTACAGGTTTAAAGTTTGAAATGGCTAATGTTAAATTCATTTGTAATTATTACAAAATAGAATGTGATGCCCTTAGTTTTACTAACATAATTAAAAAACTGCTTGGTAGAATGAGCTGTAATTTTAAACTCATATATTCAAAACTTCTACAAATCAATTTCTGCTAAAAAGATTGAATGTTACTACAATTGTTATAAAAAAAAAAAAAAAAAAAGATTTTTATTTTTGAAATTAAATTTCCAAGAAAAATATAAATTGAAGCCTATAAGTTTTTTTTTAACTTCAAATACAACTCCAAAAAACGCAGTTCATTTCATCAAGTAGTTTTTGAGTTATACTGATGTGGGTAGTTATTTAACTACCCACATCACAAACTGTTTAACAACTATTAAAAATGAATTTAACATTAAAAGTTTCAAATTTTAACTATGTATAATTTTTAAACTGTTTGTTTGAATGACTTCCCATTTCATATTTTTAAATAAAATTTACCAAAAAATGTGAATATTTTGTCAAAATTATGTGTACAGATTAAAAATTTTAAAATTTGGTATAATTTCAGTATGAAGATGACACCTTAGCATATATTAAAAAGTATATAAATTGAAATAAGGCATAATTCCAATCAAATGTCTATTTTCATTTTTTTTTTTTTTTCTTTGACAATTTGGCGATTAATTATTTTTAACCATTTGGAAAATGGTTGTTTTTCCAGTCTAGAGATATCTGAATTTTTGCGATGTTCTGATTTTATTCTTTTTTGCTGATTGGTCAATGATTAATCCATGGTGTATGTAATATATGACTCTGTTATTATGTAAGTCACATTTAATCTACTATTTTCCTTTTACTTTGAACATAAATGCAACTCTTCTGTTGCCACAACCACAAAACAATATTGAAAACTGAAAATAATAACTCAAAAATAAATTGAAATAAGCTTTCAAACAAACTACATTTAAAAGTTTTTTTTTTCTATATGACGATGTAAAAATTAAAAATGTGTGCTGTTTAGAAATTTAAAAATTTGTAGTACCGAAAATTGTAAAACTGAAATTTCATTTAAAATTTGAAAGTGTTGCTATTTGTAGAAGGACATATGCCTTACACACAGATATTTTTGTCCTTTGTATAACTATATAAGAAATTGAATGGACTCAGAAAGGAAGAAACACTATCACCTTTTCTTTTTTAAATTAATAATTTTTTTAGAAGGAAAACGACTATCAATGATAATCTCTTCAAGATGTTACACCTTTATTTAACTTTAACTGTAAGAAAAACATGTCTTGTTTATAAAAAGTGAGAAATATATATATATATATATAGAGAGAGAGAGAGAGATAGATATAACCATTATATAATACAACAATTCAACATCTACAATGAATATAGAATAACCCAATATCTAACAAACTTAAACATGAATAATTAAATGAAATTAGCAATATTGGAACAATTAGAAATAATATTGAAGATTGTGGTATGTGGCTCGTTATCAAGGGCAGTGCCACATAGACACAACAATTATGATTAATTTCTGAGGTAGAAATCAGGAAAAAATCCTAAACATAATTTCTACATTGCCTGATTAATTGTAACCAGAAAATATAAGTCAAATAAAAAAACAGGACAGATATACCATTAAAAATAGAAATAGAAATGAGAAAAACTTACAATATACAATCGCCAACTTGTAAAAAAAAAAAAAAAAAAAAAGAAAGAAAAATGTGCAATCTCATTTTATTATCAGTTAAGAGATGGAATAGAGTTAAGGATATATTGGAAAGAAAAAAGAGTATAATATTAGGAAAAAATGTACATATAATTATTATTTTAATTAAAAATAACTATTTTTAAGAATATTAAACTATTAAAACCATATTAAGCAAAACATATTTTATGTAAATTAATGGAAATACATGGTAATTTTAATAAAATGATAAATAGTTTCAAATCAAAGTAGAGTAAAGGTATAAAATGTTTTAAAGAAGAGGGATCTTTAACAACTGTTTAATGGTACCATCTCTCAACAGAAATGATGATTAAAGATTGGAATAATAATAATAATATGTATACATATAATTTATTCATAAATCTTAAATTTTAGTATTTAAAAAAATAATTTTTTCAAATGATATTTGGAATTTGTTAAATTATTTCTTTTCCTTCTGTGGACTGTACTTTAAAATGACTGTAGAAAGTTTCCCCTTTCGTTATCAGTTTTGGTTATTTTAATTCAAATTTGATTAATGAAATGTTATACTTGATTTCCCTTCTTTCCAGTGCATATTTTCTTCTACAAAACTGTAATAAAATAAAAAAATAAATAAATAAATAAAAATAAATAAACAAAATTATATTAGCCACAATTTTAAGAAAAGAACTTTATTTACAGAAAGAATATACATAGTATTTAAAAAATAAAATAATTCATCCAATCATAGTCAAATTATAATAATTCTTTAGATTAACTACTCATAAGGGGCTGTATTCATCAGTTGTGCTTGCCCCGTACAAAGGGGGGGGGGGGGATAGAAATTCTGATCAGCAATGCAAGCTGCTTTTCAAATATACTTCACATATGGTTTTTCGAACCGTGATTATATATTCAGACACATATGAAGAAGAATATGAATGTCAAATATTGGGGTATTCTATATCTTAGAATTAAATATTTTTATAATAATTTAGTGATTCTATCAAAAAATTTGTATTTTCATAAATATAGATAACAGACTAAAAAGGCCATAACATACTATTTTTGTATAAAAAACTATGTTACAAAAAAAAAAAAAAGAAAGAAATTTGGTTGGATTAAAAATTATATCGATATCAAAAGACAAATCCGCCCTCCATCGAGATAATCTTACGACTTCATTTCCCCCCCCCCCCCCCCCCCTCCACCTTAAAATGATAACATTATATTTGCACAGCCCCTAAGTAAAGCTTACTGAAAGCTGAAAATTTGGAAGGATATTTAATTTGATTTGCTGATATTGTGAGGAAAATTTAATCTTTGTAATGTCATATTCTCATATCGATTTCTTTGTGTAATTAGGCACTTATTGAAATTGTCCCGAGAATTTTTATTGAAAAAATTCAGGGGTTCAATCTTGATACCATACAAATTTTCACGATGGTTAGAATGTTGTGTGTACAACCAGTTTTAGGTAGTCCCAGGCCCTGGTTGCTGAATAGGAATGAAAAACACATGCTTTCTTTAGGAAATTTTAAAGGAATTCGAACTTGAAAAACAGGAGGCCCAAATTTTTTATTGAATTAATTGTAATGTTAGATTATGTTTATTTTACATATTCAATTTGAATACTTTTTAAATTTGGTTTGTATGTACAATATAACATATTAATGATTTAGACATAGCTAAAATGGGACAAATTATATCAAAATATTAATACTTCATACACGTTAAATTCAAACTTTTTTTATCCAACCTACATTTTTATGCCAATACTATGCAAAATCATTTTTACATATTTTTATGTATTGTATCCAATCATTGTGCACATATATATAGGCGGGAATATTTAAAAAAAAAAAAAACTATTTTAATGAAATACATGTGAACTGAACTGAGCCACACTTCGGAATAATATATACAACACTGGTGAATTTACAGCTATGATGAATTTAGAAAAACATCCTTTGAATGAAAGGGTTCCTTGAAATGACTCTGTGCTTCCCTTATCTTCAAAACTTAATCGGAGCCTGGATACTCCAAATGCTGATTATTCTTAATTCCATCACAATTACTTACTGGTAAGGGGCCGTCCATAATTGATGTCACACGTTTTTTTCCATATTTTTGAATCCCCCCCCCCCTTTTGTCTCATGTCACTTTATATTATGTAAATGTATATTTGCAATTCAGAAACAAGGTACTGCATTTTAAATCACATTTCAAATTTTGTTTTTAAACTTTAACTATGTGTTTTAATGACATTTGTGAGCTGAACAATAAAAATGATTTGTATTTTACATGAAATAAGGTTTACAACAATAACAACAACAAACGATACTTAATATAGAATAGTAATACTAAAATATTAATATGAAAGAGCAAATAAAAACAGCAGTATTATGAAATTTCAAATAGAATGTAATATATTTGGCTTTAAATCCTATCTTTATGAACACAAAATATTTTAACTTTAAAATAATTTCATACTTCATGATTTAATCTGCTTAACCAAAAAGTGTGATGTCACATATCTTCTTACCCTCTCTCATCCCTTTGTCACAATTTCATGAATTCGCCTCCAACCTTTTAAGCGTGACATCATTTATGAACGGCCCCTAAGTCAATGTACCCAAAATCAAAAGATGTATACTGCCTGTAAAACTAATTTTGGATAACATTAATGTATTGTAGTTTCAAGAAATTAGGAGGAACTCTGTACCCTTTGAATTGTTATTAAATATCAATAAATTATTTTTTTATTATTTTATAATGCTTTTTTTTTTTGCATATTAGTTTTATGAAGGAAAATGCTTTGCCCAAAAGAAAAAAAATAATAAATTACCTTAAATAATAATAATTGTATTTAAGAAAATTTAAAAATAGCACTTGTCTTACAATTTTGAACTTTTTGAAGCATTTACTTTTGCATACTTTTCTTATAAGTATGCTCTATAGTTGTATGAATTTGATTTCTAAATAGTTTAATCAAGTTAATTTTAGAAAAGATAAATAAAATATCAGAACACACAAGTCTAAAAATAAAATATACATACCGTAATTTCTGGCGTTTAATTTGCAAATCAAACTATTCTGTTTGGACCCAGAAATTTTATTTAGTTATTGAAATCAAATATTTACCGTGATTTAAAAAGCTACATTTTATTTTTTTAAATTTCTGGGTCAAAAAATAATTATTTGGATTGTGGCAGGGTTTGAAAAAACCTAGTTTTTTCTTAAATAGCCCAACCCACTGGGCCCACTAGTCTAAAACCCGGATTTTTTTGAGATTTTCTGAAAAAATCTGGGTTTTTCGGGTTTTATCGAATTTTTTAAAAACACTTTAAATTTCTAATTTTAATATACATAATAGCTAAATCCTTCATGTATCAATGAAATATGGGTATAATTTTTCATTAAAAAAATCAACAAAATGTATATATTAAAAATCAAATTAATTTAAAAGTTAGATTTGTGTCTGATATGATTAGTTTCTTGCATTGATATATTATGATTATTGATATATAAATGGATTTTTTAAGTTAACTAAGAAGGTTCAGAATGTTTGAAAAAAATGTACTTACTACTAAATACAATTTGAAGTAATTACAAAAATATATAAATAAATGACAATCAAAATTACACTTTGCTTTTACAAAAATTGATTACCAGTAATAATTTTGTGAATGAAATTATCATTAAAATACTATATTAATACTAATTCTAAATCAGAAATAGTAAATACTTTTTATTATAATTAACCGAATAAACCAAATAATCTTACATAGTTACTTCAATATATTAGTATTCCCAGGATATGTGGTATTTTGTTATGAGTTTCAATTGTATAACATAACATAACATAGAACAAATTATACAGGGTGGTCATAAAAAAAACTTTGCCGATATACGTAGCTCTAGCGGCTATTCCGCTCAACCGATCGAAATGAAATTTCAGATATAGTATTGGGTTCTTTTCTGCTACAGATTATAATTTAATCAATTTAAAAATTCCATTCAGTAAAATTGTCTTTTCATATATGTATTACTATATAAACCATCATCTCTACACCTCACTTATCAATTGATTCAAGTATTTCATCTGCTTTATCAATGAACTGAATGAGATCAGGACTAGATTACCTTCTATATGAATCTTGTTGTAATTTAAAATAACCAAAATAAGAGGAGATTTCATAAAGGCAATTACTATGAGATTACTCAAGTTAAGAAATTACAGAAATAAAATAGATTACCAAGAGAAATCAAAATGATTTAAAAAAATAATTATACATTCTTTAAGTTTCTATAAATATTAATGATTAAAGGTAAATAATAAAGAAAATACAACAAAATTCTCAATCTGTCTAGATCTCAGGTAATATATATGGATCTGTAGCAGTGAACCCAATTTTTACCAATGTTGTCTTATGGGATGTCAAATTCATATAGATAACTTAAAAGCTCAAGATCTTTATTAAAATTTCGAAAGAGAGAAGAAGAACACTGGAATCTCCCTTCTATTTATGGGGAGCAAAGAAAGAAATTATTTTTTTTTTTTTTTTTTTTTTTGTAAGCATTAAGATTTCAATAATATAAAAAACAAGCATCCCATAATAAAACAATGTGGTGGTAATAAAATTGTGTGGTAATAAAATATTGTGGTCAAAAAGGGTATAGTGGAAATACATCTATCTTAATTTCTCCATTTTTTCATTCATAGAATAAATTAAATTGTTTTAAATCATGTAAACTCCTTAAAAGTTTTGCTTTAAGAGTTTCTATTACTTAGTTAAATATCTTTACTCAACTTTAAAATAAAGGTATGTCAATTAATCAATGCAAGATAAGTCCCAATCTGATAAATTACTTTAAATTCTGAATAAAGAGATAGGTGTTGAAGTTATTTTACTTTTAAACATTCAGAGGGACTTCTTGAATTTCAAGTTATTACATATTTTAGAATAGTCATATTGACACTTATGAAATTGAAATTCAATTAATCTAATATCAAGGTAGGATAAAAAAAACTAAGAAACTATACTTGAGTATTTCCTTTTTTTTTTTTTTTTTTTTTTACTAATTTACACTTTTAACTTAAAATTGAATGCTTACTTTGCATTAAAATAGAGTTAAATTTTTTTTTCTTATAATTAAAATAAAGGATATACTAAAGCAAAATATCAATCTCAAATTTCTATTAACAAATACATTTTTTTTTTATTTAGTTCAACATAAAAACATCAGAAAACACATTAACATGAATTTGTTGAAAACACTCGAAAATATTAACCCAAAACAAATATACTTTACAGCGTTCGAAATCCTTGGTGGTCCGCTGGTCCGAGACCACCGATAATTCCATCGGACCACTAATTTGAAAAATTTAGTGGTCCGCAGAACCAGTGCCCTTTTTTCAGACCCTGAGAAAACCGCAACCGATCGCACATAAAGACTTTTTTTTATTATAATTCAGCGATGCCGCGGACGCGCTATAGCGTGTAAATTACGCAACAAATCGGCGATGAGACGCAAAAAATTACGCGTCCCAGGGGACGCATAATTTCGTTAAAGGATCGCGAAAAACGACAAATTTCGTTAAAAAATCGCGAAATAATGACTAATTTCTGGCAAATTTTGTCAAACAGTTCTCGAAAAAATGGTTAATTTCATTCCAAAAACCGAAACAAAAGGCAGATTTCTTCAAAAGATCGCGAAAAAACGGCAAATTTCCCCCAAAATAGCGATAAAACGGCGAATTTTCTCAAAAAGATCGTGAAAAACGGCATATTTTTTCAAATATTGCGAAAAAATGGCAGGTTTTTTTCAAAAAAAATTGTGTAAAAATGGCAGATTTCTTTAAAAAATTGCGAAAAAAAGTAGATTTCTTCCAAAAATCGCCAAAAAACCACAAATTTTGTCCGAAAATCGCGATAAAACGGCAAAATTTGTCAAAAAAAAATCACGAAAAACGACAAATTTCCTCAAAGATTACGAAAAAACGACAAATTTTGTTAAAAAAGCGCTAAATAACGACTAATTTCCGGCAAATATCGTCAAAAAAATTGCGAAAAAATGGCTAATTTCATCCTAAAACCCGAAAAAACGGCAGATTTCTTCCAAAGATCGCGAAAAAACGGGAAATTCCGTCCAAAATTCGCGATAAAACGGCAAATTTTGTTAAAAAATATCGCGAAAAGCGGTATATTTCGTCAATAAATCCCGAAAAAACAAAGATTTCGTCAAAATAACGCGAAAAAACGGAAATTTCGACAAAAAAGCACGAAAAAAAAAAAAATAATAATAATAAGTGAATGCCGGGAGAGAATTTTTCTGTTTTAAAAACTAATTTTCCTGCTTCAAAATTGTTGTTGCTGCTCCAAAAACTGATTTTCCTGCTTTCCAATCGGTATTTTATTGCTACAAATCTTTCTGAGTGAATGTGACTCCTGAAAGCACCATTTCATTAAGCAAAGTTCCCATTTACTCAACAAAAATATCCCGTTTTTAACGAAAAATGTTTTTTTCAATAAACCTGTCTTGCCCCATTTTAAAAGAAATGCAAACAATAGTAATGCTTGTTATCTTCTACACTTAAATAAGCATTATTTTATAATTAAATTTGTATCTTGCACATTTATTCTTTAAAAAGTACAGAAAATTTCTCTTAAATTAATATTGGTTTTAATTATTTATTATTATTAAAGCAATTACTACATTTTATTTTTCTTATGCAAATGAACAAGTTCGATTTTTGCATAAAAAAATATGACTTATTATTAGTGGGGACCCGCTTTTGTAGATAAAGGACCCAGAATTTTAGAAGTCCTGGGTCCCGGGGAACCAGGATTTTTCAAGTCCAGACGCATTACCAACACTAGCTACAATTCTACCACTCTGGCTACAATCTGGAGAAAAATATAAAAAAAAATGCATTAAACCTTATAGTCAGTTGAAATAAGTAATGGCAAATAAAATATCTAATTAATAATTCAATAGTTTTTCTTTTCGTACTGTTTATTTAATTTTTAGCAAATTATAATTTTACATTTTATTTTATTATGTTGAAAATTTTGGATAAATGCAAAGTAAGATTGGTTTATTATCCAATGATGGGGGGGGGGGGGTAGGCCACGCTAAGTGTTAAAATTATTTAATAGAATTTTACGTAGCGGACCAGTGATGATATCTGCGGACCAGTAAATTCTCATTCTTACTGGTCCTTGGCACCAGTGACTTTTTTTTAGGAATTCTAACGCTGCTTTATAAGAGTAAAAGTAATTTCAATACAAGTATAATGGGAATTTCTTACCTTCAGCTTACAAGAATATCTGTTTTTCACTTTTCGTAACACTCTTACTATTAGAATTAACTTGAAACCAAGTCTCCCTTGCATTGGGATAAATATCAGCAGTTCATGATGAAAAAGTTATAATGACGTATTGGGACAAACATCAGCAGTTCACGATGCGAAAGTTATAATGATGCATTGGGACAAGCATCAGCGATTCACGGTGAAACATTTATATAGATCAGACTTGGAGTCCTACTCGGAAAGGGTCTTGACGCCAATTTCTTTTTTATTTGGAAAGGTAAGTAGAGCTACTAAAGTTCCTTGAAAATCCCAGAAAATCCATTTAGCAACCCTCAGTAATTCAAGACGTGAGTATTTCAGTATACTGGATTTGAGGATTCACGCACTTGGATTCCGGCACCTTACTCGGAAGTGCAGATTGATTTACCAAAAATTTCTTGGGGAATCATCGAAGTAAGCTGACAGCCATGTGCAACCAAGACCTTCAATATTATGTTACGCCCGAAATAAGTCTCTATCAAACGGGTTCCCAAACATCCATCAGAACTGCAGGGGTAGAAGAAATCGATAGGAAATCGAGCATTATTAGCCGCACCATGTGGGACGCTACAATTCTTACTCGCGGGACTTCGACTTTTTCTTTAATAATAATGGTTTGAGCGGACCATTTCTTCCAACAACCTCTCTTAGCATTTTGTTGAAGACTCACTTGAATCTTGTTGAATTATCCAGGCCTCCCCTCTCCCAGATAAAAAGGGGAGGGGGGGGGCAGAACTATTGCTTACACTCTACCAGATGCTTCCAGCTCGACTGCTATCACAAGGACTGACTTTTTTAAAACCAATTGCGCGCAAGCCTCTAACATACGGGGCTATTTTTTCTGAGAACACGGACGCTTCCCCCTTGTCCCAGCCAAAAGGGTGACTTCTCGTTGGTCAGCGCGTAAGTTTCGATGCCAATGCCCAAATAAGGAAATGTTTCCATTTCTCAATCACGTGACTTACTCGAGCTCCTGCCCTTTTTAAGCAGGTGTTTCTCCAAATTCCCGCTCCCATAAAATCTACAGCTGGGATTCCAAGTATTGCATATAATGAAAGTAACAGTCTTGGGAATATTTATGGGCGAAAATGTATCTTGCTCTCTCTAAAATGACACTATACAATTTTTTATGGGTCATAAAAAAAGGTGTACTTTTAGCAAGTACTTAGGGCTTAACAACTCCGTGTGTGGCCAATTATATAAGGTACGCTATTTATTGTCCGAAAACTTCATAGCATGGGAACCTCACCCATCTTTAATCTTAACAAAAGGGCTTTTAGCAATTATCGCAGTTCTCTGCCAGAGCAGGGATTTTATGCGACTTTAAGGGGAGGGGATGTGTTTTTCTTTCTGACACTCAAACGCTTGTGAAAGCGTGAGAAAGGGAAATGAAAATAAAAAAATATTAAGGGCCTGTGCGTTCAAAAAAAGAAGAAGGGTTTTGAATTTTGAATAATTAAAATTTTTAAAGAAAGGCAGTAGTCAATAAAAACTGTAACAATAGCTCCCCATCGTTAAAAAAAAAAATAAACATTATTCGTTTTGGTCAAAAACAAGAATTTTATTTTTTTAGCTAGAAGACCCCAGAAGGTAAGTTGAAGAAAGTCCTAAACAAAAGTGAATGAAAATTAAATCCAAAATGAATGGAAAGGTGAAATGACAAGTCAATGTAGTACCCCGGTTGACTAGTTGAATTAGGATTACCGACTAGAGCAGATCACACAACGACCCGAAAAGTTGATAACTTCACCCTACTAAATCACCACAACAACTATGCACTCCGGAATGCAATGCTGAAGCTTGGGCATTACACTTGAAAGTTAAATGTATACTAGGGCCTAAGTTGCTATTGCAAAACCTACACTATTTACCTGGCATACCTACCTAGATCTCCATAGCTGGCCATACCGTCATGAATACCAATACTCTGGGGTATCTCTACATGCTACCATCTCTGTAAATATTAAGCCTTTAAAAAAAAAGGTTTCCCACAAGTCGAATGCAAGGAAGAGTTGTCCAGTATATTAAAAAAGGAATTTTTGAAAAATTTTGAATCCTGTGAGCAGGACTGAGCCAAAGGGCCGAAACAACCAATTCCTGAAAAATCATTATAAATATATTATTGTAGCTGGAGGTATCACAGATATGTACACATATAAGTAGGATGATATGTTGTATACACATATAAAATAAGAAGAACAATACCTTGCATTACATACATAGGGTACACATACACAAAAAAGGGGAAATTAGCACTTACACTTGATTATATTCAGTGGGAACAATTACAAAACGTGCGCACATTAAAAAAACAATATACTGTATTTTACCGTTCAAACTGAAGTACACAAATGTATGGACATTTAGAACATAACACTATATTTATATAGGTTACCTTGTGTAACCTAGAGTGATAATTGTATGCCTTTGTTACCATTGATGAGGAAATAGTTCTTATACAGACAGTAACAAAAAAAGTCCATAAAATATCACAAATAATACCTAAAGTGAAATAATATCAATTCCACATGAGAGCTTGCCAATTTCTTTGACAAGGGATACGAGCTTTTTCAAAATACCCAATTTACACATACAAGGGGATGGGTAGATTGTTAGAAAAATCAAACAACATAATAAAACAGACAACACAAACAAAATATATATACACATATAAAATGTACATAAACCAGATAAGTATATCTGTGGGGTGTACATTGCTTGTATCGGAAATCCCCTATTTCCCAAATAGAGAAACAAATTTCCAAAAATACCCAAAAAAAAGTAAAATTAAAAAAAATGCAAATTTTTTTTTTTTTTTTTTTTTTTTTTTTTTTAAGAATGAACTATATTTACAATAGTAACCATACTATATACAAAAAGAGCTGCACATGGATTTTATAGGCATTACATATACTGCTATCATGCCTACTTTCCAAAATTTCCTGACCAGAAATTTTTCTAAGTTCCCTAAAATTAGCGTTAAAATCCGCTAAAAATTAAAAAAAGGAATACAAACAGGGGGCGGAGGACTCACTCGATCCTAATATATCGTAATATTACTAAAACCACCGAGAGAAAATAAGGTACGGGCTAAAATCCACATTAAACAACTGCGGAACAAAATCAAAACAAAGCATTGTTAGGCTCGAATATTACCTAATTTTGTTTATTTCGGGCCTAAAATTTGCTTAAAATAACTACAATTACCTATATATATACAATCTAAAAAAATAAAGCTAAACAGCTCTAAAATCTATAATTAGGACGCGAATTCCTGTTTCTCAAGGAGTAATCAGCTCCCGGTACTGAACGTATTTTCGCCGTTCCTAACCGATATTGCAAAATAACAAACTGCGCATGCCTGTGGACTTTATTAAAATTCTCTCTACTAGAAAAATTGTAGAGGTTTGCCGAGGTTGCATACTTCATCATACTAAATTAGCGATTATTTTTTGGCGTTCAAAAATGTGATACAGATAATAAATGGTAATTAACTACATTAACAAGAAAATTTTTATTATTATTATTAGATTTACAGAGGCGTTTTAATACTTGAGATTTTCTTTTGATATTTTATTTCTTTGTGAATCTAGCGATTTAAATCTCCAATATTAATTTATTTTAAATTTGTTTCTGATTTAATCATATTAAGATACTTAAGTAGTTTATTGAAATATTTTATTCTTCATAATAATTTTTTTTATCATTAATAATTTATCCAATATTAATATTGTTGTGGTATCAATGCAAAAAATATTTATAATAAATATTAATCTATATTCGATAAATAAATTTATCTTTTAATTATTATTTTAATTTATTATATTATTTTAATTATTATCTTTAATTATTATTTTAATATCTTATTTATAATATTAAAATATATGTTAGAGAGATATTTTATGGTACATCCTGTTAAAAAAAAAATTATAATAATTTATGAATTATTGTATAATGATTAAATTTTTTTAACTGTTCAATACATTTTAAAGTATTTTGTAAAAAAATAAGCTTATTTACAGTATTTAAATAATTAAACTTATATATACATATTATCATTAAATGATTTATTTGACTATTTATGTCTATAATATTTTAGCATTTACTTATTATCAACATTAAATATTATCAAATACTTTCATTATAAATAAAACAGATGTAATTGCTAATAAATATTACCTTCTTTATTATCTGAAGATAATATTTTATAAATAAATATAAATTATCATTAATTTTCAATGAAATATTGATATGTAAAATTTCATTTATTGAAATATGTGGATATTATTACATTACTAATGTAATAATAATTTGATGATGATCTAAGTTATTATTGTATTATTATATTTATCAATAATAAATCAGCAAATATAATAATTTGTTCTATCTATATCTATATTATTATCTATATGTACATTATCTATAAATTACTGACACATTTAATTTTATAATGTAACAACAACAATTATTTGATAATTATTTATTACAAAATATAATAATTTATCTTTATCAAATATTCTATTTTATTTTATATTCAAATATGCTATAAATTGTATTAAAATTATGTAACATTAAATATTATACTATCAATAAATAATTTGATAATAAAATATTAAATATAATTAGGTAGTTGGAATACCTAGACACTGCTTATTTATTATTTATAAATAATTATTTAAATTAATTTAATAATAGTATAACTGAAAACTCTATTTTAAATTTAAAAAAAATTCTTAATAATAATCTATATCCTTGCAAAGTAATTTGTATTTTTGATAGATGTAATAAAAGCAAAGAGAGGAAGTTAAATTAAAATCAAAGCATATGAAAAGTTTTTTTAAAAGTTAAAATAGATATTTTATCATTAAAAAGGTAAAAAAAAAATAAAAAAATAAGAAAAAAAATTAGAGCTGAATTATTTACATGCATAAAAAGTGAAAAATAAAGAACGAAAACTCTTCTGTGCTGCCATCTATATCCAGTTATTTAAACGAATTTATTAAAAGAATTTATAATTATCTGAATAGATAGCTTTTAAATTTAATTTCTTATAACTGAATTTTTTAAAAAAAGTTTTATGAAGCCGTACTTAAAAAGGAAGACCATAGTAATAATATTCAACAAAAAATGTATTTAGTATTTAATAAAATTACATAAAAATGTAATATAGGATCTAAAATAATAATGCATTATTAAATCTGTAAAAATCATAAATTATTACATTTAAATTTATATGTATTACTTAAAATAAATTAATGCTTCTTTAAAGATGTATTATTTTTGCAGCAGAACATACAAGATGTAAAATAACATAATCATTCTTATTATTATAAAGGAATAACATATTTGCATTATAAAAGGAATAACATATATTTGCATCTACATTTTTATAAGTAATACGTTTAAATTTCTCATTGATAAGCTCATTTGCAAAATTTAACTGTTTATCTGTTGAGTAATTAATAATATCCTAATTGCGTTAGTAATAAATACTAAAAAATCACATGAACTATTTCTAAAGCAGTGTTTTTGTTAATAAAAATAAAATAGTAATGTAATATCGGATGAAAATGTCTCGTCTGATAAGATAAAAGCGCCAATATGGCAATCCTGTATGTACAGTTTTTCTAGAGAGAGAATTTCAATCTAAGTCCGCACGCATGCTCAGTATGTTATTTTGCAATATCGGTTAGGAACGGCGAAAATGCGTACTGAACGCCACTTATTTTGTTTTGATCTGATGCTAGATCGTTCTCGTGAACTACTCACACGGCCTGAATCACTAGACCTTCCTATTCGCATCATTTCCGCTTCGCGATCAACGCTAGCCGTTACGTCCGTTTTTCCCTGTGCTTCAAGAAGTAACCCATCAACCTTTCCACCGGTACGCTCGGGTGGGGTAGAGTGTGATGGGGAAACGTCGCTGCCCATCTGTTTACTAGTTTCGTTTTCTCACTCGGGTCTAGTTTCGTTATTGCTTTGCTCGTGACGTCTGCTCGTAGCTCGGAGATCTTGCGTTTCAGGTTGGATGGTTGCTGTACTTGGTATGGGTGGGGGAAATCGATTTATGAACCGATTTCTTTTCTTACGCGCAGTAAAATCGAATTGAAGATTCGATTCACTTGTTGTTGTTGACATTTGACTTTGGCTGTGGTTTTGGTCTAAATGAGTGTCTCCATTCTGTTTATTTACGCCTGAAATGCATCTATCTTTGAATAAGGTGAGGCGATCTACATGGACAACCTGGGTTTTAGATGGATTAGCAATTAATGCAATTTTAAAATTGACATCACTGAGTTTTTCAATGATTGTAAAAGGTCCGTTGTTTAGTTTTGACAATTTTCTCGTATTACCAGCAGTGATAGATGGATTAAATAGCCATACTCTATCACCTATTTTTAAATCTTTAACGACCGCTGTTTTTTCTCTGTATTTTTCTTGGATTTCCGACACTTTAACCAAATTATCGTACACCTCGGCATATACTTTTTGGAGGGCGGGGATTAACAATTCACAGAATGATGGGGCGTCATTATAACTAAACTTAGGTGACTGAGAAAATAGGTTATATGGTAAATTTAAATTCCTGCCATATAAAATTGCTGCGGGTGTTAATTTTGTTGAGGAGTGCACAGCTGATCTCATCGCTAACAGGGCAAATTTAAGTTTAGTATCCCAGTCTGATTGGTTCTCATTCACTATGTGACTAAGGGCGTTTTTTAACGTCTTATTCTGTCGCTCGATCTGCCCATTCGATGCCGGATGAAAGGCAGATGTTGTGATATGTTTAATGCCAAACATTTTGTAGACATGTTCAATAGCTTCGGATATCAGATTTTTCCCGTTGTCAGTTGTAATATACACCGGTGCGCCGTAACGCGAAATGAAATCAGCAAGCGTATCTGCGATAACATCAGATGTGGTGGAATTAACTGCATAAGCTTCTGGCCATTTAGTAAAAGAATCGATATATGTGACAATATAGGTGTTACCTGAAAATGTAACCGGTAGTGGACCTATTAGATCTAAATGTACTTTGTTCATAGGAAATTCGGGTGTAGGCATCCGTTGAAGGGGTGCCTGCTGGTTAGGTTTGTACGCCCTCTTTTGTTGGCAACTAATACACGACTCCACTAGGTGCTTGATATCAGCTGACATTCCGGGCCAGTAAAAGTGCTCTCGGATGCGGTCAATCGTCTTCTTAAAACCTTGATGACAAGCCGCTAAAGAATCGTGTGTTAGAGCGAACACTTGCTCAATCATTTCCTTAGGAACTACCAATTTAATTGGATTACTTATTATATTCGAATCTCTAGTGTCCTCACACACAAGAATGTCATCTCTAAAAAAATTTCATATATTTAGGTGCTATGTCTAAATTTTGGTCTAATTTTCTGGCTATTTCACAGCACTTTTTATCGACTTTCTGTAACTCACTAATTTTATCAGTTAAATTTGAATGCGGTACAAAAGTAGTTTCTTTTTCCACTTGTATACAAAAATTACTACTGCTAATCTCAGGTGTTTCATCAATTTTTGCAAATCTAGAAAGAATGTCTGCTACACTATTACACTTGCCTTTTATATATTTAATTGTAAAGTCAAAATCAGATAGAGAACATACCCATTTGGCTATACGTGAAGTGGGATCATGAATTTTTAACATAAAAGTAAGGGGGGCATGGTCTGTAAAAATGTTAAAATGGGTGTTAGCTAGGTAGCACTTAAAATGGCTAGTTGCCCAAACCAGAGCGAGAAGTTCTCTTTCAGTGGCAGAATATCTCGTCTCTGCACCTTTGAGTCGCCTACTAGCAAACGCCACTGGATGAATTTTATTTTCTTCATCCAATTGTGACAGAACTGCACC
This sequence comes from Maratus speculifer, assembly GCA_964019185.1. Classification (NCBI taxonomy): domain Eukaryota; kingdom Metazoa; phylum Arthropoda; class Arachnida; order Araneae; family Salticidae; genus Maratus; species Maratus speculifer. The sequence continues at coordinate 144,162,045 of OZ025292.1, read as the reverse complement.
CAACGCTTCTCCACTCGCATCGGTATAGACATAAAATTCTTTACTAAAATCAGGTAATACGAGGCATGGTTTAGAAATTAGAGCCTTTTTTAAATCCTCAAATTCTTCCTGGGCTTCTTTCGTCCAGGCAAAATGCCCAGTTTCCTTTGTTAAATCAATTAAATTTAATGCCCTTTTTGTGAAGTCAGGTATAAAACGCCTGTAAAATGAGAGGGTTCCAATGAATGACCTGACACCTTTACGTGTAGTAGGTGGTTGCAATTTTTCGATTACTTCAATATTTTTATTAACGGGGGATACTTGCCCGCTATGAATTTCAAAGCCAAGGTATTGGATTTTATTCGAAAGAAAAGTACATTTGCTGGGTTTAAGTTTTAGTTTATGCTGCTTTAATCTATCAAAAACCAGTTTTAATTTATCAAAGTGGGAGTCTACATCAGAAGAAGCAATGACAATGTCATCTATATATACTAAAATTCCGAGATTTCCTAAATCTCCAAAAATGGCATTCATTAGCCTCTGAAAACTGTTCCCTGAATTAGATAACCCAAAACAATTTCTATTCCACTCAAAAAGACCTTTATGCGTGATAATAGCAGTTTTATGCCTGTCTTCAGGTCGTATGACCTGTTGAAAAAAACCACTAGTCAAATCTAGTGTTCAAAAAAATTTAGCTCCACTTAAAGCATCCACAGAATCAGTAATGTCTGGGATAGGATATGCGTCTTTGACAAGATTTTTGTTTAGTTTACGAAAATCAACAGCTAGTCTATAAGAACCGTCTGCTTTTTCTACTAGTATAACCGGTGATGCGAATTCCGACATAGATGGGGAAATAATTTCAGCTTGCAGTAGAATATTAAGTTGATCTTCCATTTCCTGACGTAATTTATATGGAACTCTGTACGCTTTGGACTTTACAGGTTTATTAGAGGTTAAATTGACAACATGGGGTATGGTATTACAGCCTGGTAACTCTAGGACAGATGCTGCAAATACATCTTTATTTTGATCTAAAAATTCTTGCATTTTAGATTTTAGGGGAGGGTATAAATGGCTTAAGTCAATATTAGAACTCCAAGTGAGATCAGCATGATCAAAGTAGCTACTGGAGTAGTCAAATTCACATTACAACTTAAATTATTATCTGTTAGAGGTATATTAGACTTATCTATACATTTCTGGATTTTTGCAACATATGTATTTTTGCTTAGCTTTATAGTATGATTTGAAAAATTTGCAAGAGAAACAAAAAGGCCATGTTCCTGAATACATATGGCTCTAGAAATAAGAAGACCTTGGCTTAAATTCTTCGCCAAAGGTTCTAACATTAGAACATCATTTTCTTTTATGGAATTATTTTTATTGCACTTAACTTCAGCTATTAATTTTGATTGAGGGGGAATAGAAATCCTCTCGCATAAAAGAGCTAAAGTAGTAATTTCACTATTGTTGTCGTTATTATTGTCAACATTGCTTTGCTCAACAGTCTGAGGTGCCCTATTTTCTAAATCACTTTTATTAGCATGGACTGTTTGACTCGTTGATTGCTGGCTAAGGTCTAAAGGTTCATTAATTTCACATTCATTTGTACTCGAGTTACTGCCTGATATATTTTGTAAACAAAAAACATGTGCAGTTTCATTATCTGCCTCATTTGCTTTAAATGTCATGTTTAAATCTGCATTCACTTTCATACTGGGATATGTAGTACCCTGAACTGTCCCATTTTTACTACTAAGATTCCCACATTTTTCTTTTAAATTTTCCTTACCCTTTTTGGTTACAATTTTCATAGGTGTGTCATTATTACTATACTCATCTCCCTGTTTATTAGTAGAATTGGGGACATTTGGCCAACATTTTGACTGTTCATTACAGATATTTACCTGTTGACATTCTAAATCTGCACTATTTACTCTGATACCACTGGTATTATTTACAATATTTCTTTCTAGGGAATTTTTTAGTGGTGAAAATTTTTTCGTATGACTCTCTACTACTTGTTTACACTGTGTTTCTACTGGAATACTTAAAGCCACATTATTTTTACAATTTCTTACAGCCTGATATTTACTTAAAAAGGGCATCCCCAAAATCACACTAAATTCATCGGCTAACTTACCCTGGACAATAAAGAACTCAGACTGACATAATAAATCATTAAATTTAAAGTTCAAAGAAACTTTTTGGCTTAGAAGTACTCTTTCGCCAGTTACTGTTAAAATAGGAGTATTGCACTCGACAACTTTACAAAAATTTAAATTATTAAGTGCTGTACTACTTAAAATATTTATGGCTGACCCTGTATCACACAGTGCATTAAGAAAAATATTATTTACATTTATCATAGCAGTAGGTAAATGGTAAGAATGGGGGGAGAACATACTAAAAATGATTGGGGGGTCTGGAGGCCTATATGGAGACGACTCGACCAAATCGAAACCAGCCGTTACACGTTTAAAGCATTATTGGATGTAGTAGGGTTGCTGTGTTCGTCCTGAAGAGTATCACCGCTCGCATTATCATCTCTATTTCTTCGGTTAGTCCCATACCCTTGATCAAAATTGCCCCTATGTCTCCTATACCCACCTCTATTACCATTTCCTCTATAATTCTCACTCGGATAGTTCCTGCCCCTGGAATTTTGTCCACGTCCTCTGGGATTTTGATGGAAGCCCCTTCCATAATCATTTGTGTACCTGTTTAGGGTACAATTTCTTGCATAGTGGCCTGGCAAACCACATTTGAAACAGTAAAAAACTCCAGTTTGGCCACTTTCACATCCCTGGTTAAAATTATTTTGAACTTTTTTGGATTTTATTTCAACTAGACTATCAGTTTTAGCCGCGAGCAGATCAATTTGGGATTTTAAATTTTGAATCTGCCTGTTTCGGGACTCATTATCATTTTTTTGAGAAAATACGGCAGCACATTGTACATTCTGGGGGTCCGGTATATTCTCACTACTTTCATAAGAGTTGTAGAATGGATTTATGCTTTTATAAGCTTTTTCCTCAAGTAGGGCTATTTGGAGGACTTCCTCGGGAGTTTTTGGATTTCTAGCGATGACACCTTTTCTTATCTCAGGCGACAAATTGTTGAGTAGCACTGAGTGAAGGAGTGCTTTTCTGCTTTTTTCTACAACCTCACCTTGTATACCCTCTATGACGAGCGAGTTTAGTGACAGGTCGCATGCCCTGTCATAAAAGTCCTGTACTGTCATCGCTGGGGTTTGTTTAAGATTCATTAATTTGTTAAGCTGCACATCTGGGGTTATGTGCTGAATATATCTGTTTTTCAAAATAGAAACTAACTCCTCAAAAGACTTAATTTTGTGAATTTTTAGCAGTCTAGCAGCTGCACCAGATAATCTCGACAGCAAAGCAAATTTCTTTTCCTCATCATCCCAGCCAAACATGTTGGCAAAACTGTCTAATTTTTCATAAAAATCCCCAAAAGAAACCGAATTACCCTCGCCACTGAATGGGGAATATAATTGAGATTATCAATAAGGGCAGTTTTTCGCTGAATTTTCGCCATCTCTTTAGAGGGGTCGAGCGCCATTTTTGCGTTTTAAGTGCACAAGATACGATACAAAATTTGAAATTAATAAAGATAAAAGAGGGGAAAAAAAGGGGGGTAGTAAAATATTCACTCACAAACTTTTACTACTTCTAAATACGGCATAAAATACCCAGAAAATAGCAATGTATACCCCTATTATTCAAATTAACAACATACGACAAAATAAAAAAAATAATAGAACAACAATACATATATTTATTTACTTTGATTCAACCTTAATATAAACGATGTTTAGCAAAACTCAGGCTCTACAGCACTGCGCCAACTTATTGTGTATACCGCAATAATTAGGCTCTGCAACACGGTACCAACGTATTGGGTTCTTTTCTGCTACAGATTATAATTTAATCAATTTAAAAATTCCATTCAGTAAAATTGTCTTTTCATATATGTATTACTATATAAACCATCATCTCTACACCTCACTTATCAATTGGTTCAAGTATTTCATCTGCTTTATCAATGAACTGAATAAGATCAGGACTAGATTACCTTCTATATGAATCTTGTTGTAATTTAAAATAACCAAAATAAGAGGAGATTTCATAAAGGCAATTACTATGAGATTACTCAAGTTAAGTTAAGAAATTACAGAAATAAAATAGATTACCAAGAGAAATCAAAATGATTTAAAAAAATAATTATACATTCTTTAAGTTTCTATAAATATTAATGATTAAAGGTAAATAATAAAGAAAATACAAAAAATTCTCAATCTGTCTAGATCTCAGGTAATATATATGGATCTGTAGCAGTGAACCCAATTTTTACCAATGTTGTCTTATGGGATGTCAAATTCATATAGATAACTTAAAAGCTCAAGATCTTTATTAAAATTTCGAAAGAGAGAAGAAGAACACTGGAATCTCCCTTCTATTTATGGGGAGCAAAGAAAGAAAATTTTTTTTGTAAGCATTAAGATTTCAATAATATAAAAAACAAGCATCCCATAATACAACAATGATATTGTGGCCAAAAAGAGTATAGTGGAAATACATCTATCTTAATTTCTCCATTTTTTCATTCATAGAATAAATTAAATTGTTTTAAATCATGTAAACTCCTTAAAAGTTTTGCTTTAAGAGTTTCTATTACTTAGTTAAATATCTTTACTCAACTTTAAAATAAAGGTATGTAAATTAATCAATGCAAAGATAAGTCCCAATCTGATAAATTACTTTAAATTCTGAATAAAGAGATAAGTGTTGAAGTTATTTTACTTTTAAACATTCAGAGGGACTTCTTTAATTTCAAGTTATTACATATTTTAGAATAGTCATATTGACACTTATGAAATTGAAATTCAATTAATCTAATATCAAGGTAGGATAAAAAACTAAGGAACTATATTTAAGTATTTCCTTGTTTTTTTTTTTTTTTTTTTTTTTTTTTTTTTTTTTTTTTTTTTTACTAATTTACACTTTTAACTTAAAACTGAATGCTTATTTTGCATTAAAATAGAGTTAAATTTTTTTTTCTTATAATTAAAATAAAGGATATACTAAAGCAAAATATCAATCTCAAATTTCTATTAACAAATACATTTTTTTTTTATTTAGTTCAACATAAAAACATCAGAAAACACATTAACATGAATTTGTTGAAAACACTCGAAAATATTAACCCACAACAAATATACTTTATAAGAGTAAAAGTAATTTCAATACAAGTATAATGGGAATTTCTTACCTTCAGCTTACAAGAATATCTGTTTTCACTTTTCGTAACACTCTTACTATTAGAATTAACTTGAAACCAAGTCTCCCTTGCATTGGGATAAATATCAGCAGTTCATGATGAAAAAGTTATAATGACGTATTGGGACAAACATCAGCAGTTCACGATGCGAAAGTTATAATGATGCATTGGAACAAGCATCAGCGGTTCACGGTGAAACATTTATATAGATCAGACTTGGAGTCCTACTCGGAAAGGGTCTTGACGCTAATTTCTTTTTTATTTGGAAAGGTAAGTAGAGCTACTAAAGTTCCTTGAAAATCCCAGAAAATCCATTTAGCAACCCTCAGTAATTCAATACGTGAGTATTTCAGTATACTGGATTTGAGGATTCACGCACTTGGATTCCGGCACCTTACTCGGAAGTGCAGATTGATTTACCAAAAATTTCTTGGGGAATCATCGAAGTAAGCTGACAGCTATGTGCAACCAAGACCTTCAATATTATGTTACGCCCGAAATAAGTCTCTATCAAACGGGTTCCCAAACATCCATCAGAACTGCAGGGGTAGAAGAAATCGATAGGAAATCGAGCATTATTAGCCGCACCATGTGGGACGCTACAATTCTTACTCGCGGGACTTCGACTTTTTCTTTAATAATAATGGTTTGAGCAGACCATTTCTTCCAACAACCTCTCTTAGCATTTTGTTGCAGACTCACTTGAATCTTGTTGAATTATCCAGGCCTCACCTCTCCCAGATAAAAAGGGGAGGGGGGGGGGACAGAACTATTGCTTACACTCTACCAGATGCTTCCAGCTCGACTGTTATCACAAGGACTGACTTTTTTAAAACCAATTGCGCGCAAGCCTCTAACATATGGGGCTATTTTTCTGAGAACACGGACGCTTCCCCCTTGTCCCAGCCAAAAGGGTGACTTCTAGTTGGTCAGCGCGTAAGTTTCAATGCCAATGCCCAAATAAGGAAATGTTTCCATCTCTCAATCACGTGACTTACTCGAGCTCCTGCCCTTTTTAAGCAGGTGTTTCTCCAAATTCCCGCTCCCATAAAATCTACAGCTGGGATTCCAAGTATTGCATATAATGAAAGTAACAGTCTTGGGGATATTTTTATGGGCGAAAATGTATCTTGCTCTCTCTAAAATGACATTATACAATTTTTTATGGATCATAAAAAAGGTGTACTTTTAGCAAGTACTTAGGGCTTAAAAACTCCGTGTGTGGCCAATTATATAAGGTACGCTATTTATTGTCCGAAAACTTCATAGCATGGGAACCTCACCCATCTTTAATCTTAACAAAAGGGCTTTTAGCAATTATCGCAGTTCTCTGCCAGAGCAGGGATTTTATGCGAATTTAAGGGGAGGGGGTGTGTTTTTCTTTCTGACACACAAACGCTTGTGAAAGCGTGAGAAAGGGAAATGAAAATAAAAAAAATATTAAGGGCCTGTGCGTTCAAAAAAAGAAGAAGGGTTTTGAATTTTGAATAATTAAAATTTTTAAAGAAAGGCAGTAGTCAATAAAAACTGTAACAATAGCTATTCAGAGGTATATGAGCTCGAGATTCTGTGAGCGACAACAAAATGGCGCTCACGGTTACAGTTATAGTTACAGAAACTCGAAAATTTCCAATGGCAACACCCATTTTTTTCATCGCAAAATGCTCAGCGCACGCGAAAACCCTAAAGAGCGTTGGAACCGTACGTGTATCGCAAGAAACGGACATGTTATGCACGCACAAAAAACCATTCTGGGAATCCTTCCCCCCATAGAAAAAACTCGATTGGGGCGCAAGGAGGAAATTTGCATATGACACAGAGTCAGTACACTAATCTCTGATTACAATACAGATCGGAGAAACTAAAACTTTTATTTTGATTACACATTTTTCACATGATTGCCGTCACCATCACAGGCAATTACGGCACCCATGTGGAAAATGTGTAATCAAAATAAAAGTTTTAGTTTCTCCGATTTGTATTGTAATCAGAGATTAGTGTACTGAGTCTGTGTCATATGCAAATTTCCTCCTTGTGCCCCAATCGAGTTTTTTCTATGGGGGGAAGGATTCCCAGAATGGTTTTTTGTGCATGCATAACATGTCCGTTTCTTGCGATACACGTGCGGTTTCAACGCTCTTTAGGGTTTTCGCATGCGCTGAGCATTTTGCGATGAAAAAAAAATGGGTGTTGCCATTGGAAATTTCCGAGTTTCTGTAACTATAGCCGTAACCGTGAGCACCATTTTGTTGTCGCTCACAGAATCTGGAGCTCATACCTCTGAATAGCTATATCTGAAATTTCATTTCGATCGGTAGAGCGGACTGGCCGCTAGAACTCCGTATATCGGCAAAGTTTTTTTATGACCACCCTGTATATCATTTTTATTCTATTTTATTTTATTTTCTAATAGGGAAAAGTTTGTTTTTGTGTTTGTGATACATAAAAAATTAAATTACATTTTTTTTTCAATTTTCATTGGGAGAATTAAGATATTTTTTTCCCCTTGTGGTAGAGCGAGAAACTTTATGAGTGGTGTATTGTTATTAAGAAATATATCTTAATATCAGTATTAAGATCTTAATAACAATTTTAAGAAATTAACCTTACATAATTTAAAGTTGAAATTTGAAATAAGTTGAAAACTTTTTTTTGCCCCTTCTTTACAGCTATTTTTCTTTCTTTTTTTTTTTTTTTTTTTTTTTTTTTGTCATTTTATCAGCGTTTATAAATTCCTTTTAAATTTGGCTCTTTTGAAATATATTTAAATTGGCACTTATCTTTGCATTGATACCTTAGATTAAATAATGATACAGTTGTAAAATCATGAAAAAATTTGAAAAAACCCACAATCGGTCATTATCATTTATCATTTATCATGGTTTTTTTCGGCTGGGTCCACTTGGGCGAACCCTAGATTGTGGATTATACGATGAAAATGATTATTGCATTTTCATGATATTGATATTTTAAAAAGAACACAAAGTGAAAAAATTATTTTGAAGATCTCAATCATTTAAAGGCCTAGTCAGTAAAAAGGCATTTTTTTAATTATCAGAATTTTAATTAACCTTGCCCGAATAAATTAAGGCTATCAAACTTCATTTTAAGCAAAAATTTGAAAAACTGTAATTTTCACAATTTTTTGTGAAATGGAGGGTATTGAGTACTAATAAGAAATATAAAAAAATACTGATGGGTAAATGGCGTCTACTATACCTTTTTTTGGTGAGGCCTTTACCTTTAGTTAGAACCATAACTTCAGATAGGCATTTATTGAAATTGTCCTGAAAGTTTTTATTGAAAAAATTCAGAGGTTCAATCTTGATTCCATACAGAATTTCACAATGTTTAGAGTTTTCTGTATACAGTATATTTTACGTACTCCTAATGCTGATTATTTTTACTTTCATCGCAATTACTGATAAGCCAATGTATCGAGAAACGAAAAATGTACTTTGCCTGTAAAACTAATTTTGCATAGCATTAATGTATTTTACTCTCAAGAAATTAGGTGGAACTCTGTACCCTTTGAATTTTTATTAAGTATCAATAAATTATTGTTTGATTATTAATTTATATTTTTTTCTGCATTACAATTTTATAAAGAAAAATGATTTAACAAAAAATAAATAAATAAAAAATACTGTGGTTAAGGGGACAGTGGATCTTTATTTGAGCAAAATCGGCGTAAAAAAAGGTCTATTTCTATTTTGGTACAATAGTACCAAAACAGTTTTTTCTTATTAAAGTATCATTTATGTAGGATTTGAGAATTAAATAATAAAGGTAAGTGTATTTATATACTTTATATCTATTTTTCTCAAAACTAATTTTTCAGCTTTTTTTCAATTTTTGAAATGCTTCTTGCGACGTAATTTTTTATCAATATTTATGAAATTGATAAGAAATTATCCTGATTATTCTTTAGAAAGAAATTGTGAAGCTTTTAAAAGTTCGTCTTCATTAAGATAGTCAAATTTGATTTTTTACTTATTAAAAGGCAATCTACTTATAATAAAAAGCGTCTTCAGAGACTGTAGGAACGGTTCCGGCATAAGCCACTCCAAATTGGATATCGACTGCAGCTAGACGCCACGTTAGGCTTAGCTGAAAACAAATGCTAAAATGATTGTTTTAAAATTTCTTACATTTGAAATAATGTTTGTTCAGCATATTTTCATAAAAAACGCAATTATAATACATAAAGATAGCAGCGGAAGTGTGAACTGATAAGTTTTTAGTCATTTAAAAGTATGATTGTATATTATTGGCTCAAAGCGCCGTTTTACGCTGATCTCACAAAACTTTAGTGCTGCCATCTATGAACTAACAAAGGACTCGCAAACCTGTTTTTAAACCGTTGTCCTACATAGCTATTGCAGACTTTTTAAATTTAGTTTTATTAATTTTTTTAAGATGCTAGCATAAGACGCTTATTCTTTTAAATTTTGTTTTCTATTATAAATAAAATAAGCTTCCCCCCCCCCCCCCTTCAAGTTGTAATGGATATATCACATATTATTATAGTTGCATTAGTATAATTGAAAATTATACTTTCCACATCCTCTTAAATCAAAATTTTATCTGCTTTGATGTAATTAATATATTTAGTGCATGATATGGAATAGATGACTTATAGATATGCACCATAAATTTAGCGATTTTTTTCGCGCCAAAAAGCCGTTTTCGAAAACTATCGGCAAATTCAAGCTGCATGGAAAACCCGTTTTCAAATACAGCGATCACTTTCAAAACTCCTGAAAAATTGCATTTTTGTAAATATAAAAAATGAATAATTTACACTATGTTCACGCAGCCTCCTAAAGCCCCCGTTTTTTTATTTTTATTTATTTATTTATTTATTTTTTTTTATTTATTTTTTTTTTCAGGAGAAAAAATATAAAATATTTAAGTGATCGCCATATTCCAAAATGAATTTTTTGCTAATAATAACGTTTTATTTTGCAAATTATTATTATTGTTGTAATAAATACTGCTCTTGATTTTGAAATTAAAATTTGTTCAAAAACTAAAAATGAAATAAAAAAAATAAGTTTTTATTATTTGTATTTGTAGAAATCTATTGCTATCTTTAAAATGTGCTTTTCTACAATACAAACTCTTCAATAATAAAATCTTCATTCTGTTTGTTTGTATGAAGTATTATGAAATATTTTATCTGCTTTGATGTAATTAATATATTTAGTGCATGATATGGAACAGATGACTTATAGATGTGCACCATAAACTTAGCGATTTTTTTTCGCGCCAAAAAGCCGTTTCCGAAAACGATCAGCAAACTGAAACTGCATGAGAAACCCGTTTTCAAATACAGCGATCACTTTCAAAACTCCTGAAATTTTTGTAAATATAAAAGAAAATAATTTACACTATGTCGTGGGGGGCGAAGCTCCCCACCTTAGCCCCCCCTTTTTTATAGGAGAAAAAATTTTAAATATTTAAGTGATCGCTATAAAAATCAAATAAAAAAAAAAGGTTTTATTATTTGTATTTGTAGAAATTTATTGCTATCTTAAAAATGTGCTTTTCTAAAATACAAACTCTTCAATAATAAAATCTTCATTCTGTTTGTTTGTATGAAGTATTATGAAAATGAAATGCAAGTGAAAATTCCGTCATTTTTGACGGGGTTATATACTAGTATTTTGATAAAAATCGATATGAAATTTAGAAAAAAAAAAATCTATAAAATATCAACTATCCAAGAGATTTAAAAAATCTTACACAAATTTGTTTATAATAGAGTTTTAAGTGATACAAATTTTAAAGCAAGAAAACATCTAAAAAATTAAAACACAGGGATCATTTTAAAATTTTGTTTAAAAATTTAAAGTTAAAAATTAAAAATTTTAATAAGATTAAAAATTTGTTGAAGGTGTTCTATATGCTTTTGGTGAAATGTATATGTGCACAAAATTTCATATGGCTATGATGAAAATTATATTAAAAAAATTTTTTTTTGACGTCCACTGTCCCCTTAAATAATAGTTGTATTTAGGAAAATTTTAAAATAGCACTTGTCTTACAATGAAATATCTACTTTTGTATGCTTTTCTTATGCTCTATAATTGTATGAATCTGATTTCCAAATAGTTTAATCAAATTATTTTTTAAAAAAGCTAATTAAATCTCATAACACACAGTATAATAATACAATAAAAATGACTATGTACTTAAATTTTTATTTTTAAATAATAAACTAATTTATATTGTTGACAATTCCATTCTTTTAGTTTTATGAATTGTAATTGCACCATAATAATCATATACTTAAAAAAAGAGTTATTTGAAAAAATATACATGTTTTAAAGTTTTAGCATTTTCATGATGCTGAAACAGGGTGTTTCAGCAAATAAGAACCCGATTTCAAAATTAAATTTTTCAAAAACAAAGATCGATAGAATTATGCGGTAAACGGTTTGTTATTAGGTAAGCTGTAAAAATCTTATATAGAAGTTTCGAAGGGTAAATATTTTGAAAAGATTGTGTTCTGGTTGTAAAGAATATTTGATTTGACATTTTTCTTGTATTAGATTGCTAGCAGAGAACGAGTTTTTCAGATTACAATGCCATATTTTAATGATTTTTGGAGTTAAATTTTTGAAATTTCGGAATTTCAAAAATTTTGTTTGAAAAATCGTTAAAATAGGGCATTGTATGCTGAAAAACTCGTTCTCTGCAAGGACTATAAAACAAGAAAAATTTCAAGTCAAGTATTCTTTGCAATCAGAACACAATCTTTTCAAAATATTCACAGTTCGGAACTTCTGTATAACATTTTTACAGCTTACCTAATAAACAAACCGTTTACCGCATAATTCTATCGATCTTTGTTTTTGAGAAATTTAATTTTGAAATCAGGGTTTTGTTTTGCTGGATACCCTGTATATTAAAAATAACAAAAAGTGAAAAAAATAATTTGAACACTGCAGCTTTCAGTCATTTAAAGACCTAGTCAGTAAAAAGGCATTTTTTGCATGTTTTGAATGATCAGAATTTTAATTAACTTTGCGTGAACAAATTAAGGATGCCAAACTTCATTTTATGCAAAAAATTAAAAAATTGATATTTTCATATTTTTTTGTAAAGTGAAGGATGCAGAGTCCCATTAAGAAATATAAAAAAAATACTGATAGGTAAATGGTGTCAACCATACCTCTTTTTTTTTGTGAGAATTTGCTGCTTCTTTGATAGGATCATTGTTGGTATGAGAATGTCCTGTGTTAAGCACCAAGGCTGCAGGGGTGACATTTAAACCACACTCCTGCGGCGCTAGTACTTAGGACAGGGACACCACTGGCCAGCGTTGCAGTCGTCCCTCCTTCTGGAAGAAAAAAAGAGTTATGTGTAACAAATGCAGTGTTTTTCAAGTCTTTGTTACAAATTCATAAATATTACAGACTATGTTGGAAAGTGTTTAAAGAGAAAATAGTGTGTTATTTATGACGGCCGATTATCTGACGTGCTCTCTTAAAACGAAAAAGCTGAAATAACTCAAGTTGAGCTGAAATCCACTCTTTTCCCATGTTGAAAGGAACCTTCTCAAGAAGAGCTGAAACAACTCAAGTGAATGAGTTGTTTTTAATCAACTCATGATTGAGAGATCTCTATTTTACTCATACTTGAGTGAAATCAAATCAATAAAGGTTAAATCCAGTAGTACTTGAGTGATTTGTAATCAAGTCATACTTGAGTGAAATGAAGTCATTTAAGACTGAATCTCGTAGCACTTGAGCGATTTGTAACCAAATCATACTTGAGTGAAATGAAGTCTTTAGGATTAAATCGAGTAGCACTTGAGTTAGCTTCAGCCAACTCGTATTTGAGTGAAGTGAAATAATTTAAGGCAAATCCAGTAGCACTTAAGCGATTTGTTATCAATTCAAGTTGGAGTGAAATGTTGTCATTTTTGATTTAATCCAGTAGCACTTAGGTGATTTGTAACCAATTCATACATGAATGAAATCAACTCATTTAAGAGTTAATTCAAAACTCCTTGAATTTATAGAATTGAATAAATTCATTCTTAAGAAAAGCAAAATTGCTTAAAATTAGAAAAATCTTCAAGTGATTTCTAAATCATCTAAATAAAATCACATCATTTAAAACGAAATTCAGTAATCCTCGATTAATTTTTATCAATGAAATTCAGTATAACATGGAATTATTGCCACATTTTCAAGTGTTGCAATTAAATTCTCATTTCGGATTTAAACTTCTGTTTATTGACATTACAAGGGTGTGTATATATATATATATATATATATATATATATATATATATATATATATATATATAGAGAGAGAGAGAGAGAGAGAGAGAGAGAGAGATTGGAAAATTGTAACATGGATTCTTCAATATTTCTTCCAAGTCTTTAATTAACAAGACTTAAAACATTCTAATTTATATGACTGAAAGTTCTCTAATGAATCATAAAAACATTTTTTTTCTTTCTAATTCAATGAAACTGTTTCCTATGTCAATTTAGGGGAAAAGGCAATTGAATCGTTATACAAAATTAAATAGAGCTTACATGAATTTTTTATTATTCTGTCAAATCAGAAATTTTTAACATCAGTATTTTCTTTTGTTAAATTTAAAAGTACATATATTCATTAAATTAAAAATACTGGTGATCTCAAAATTGCAAATTTGAAAACACTTATTCATGCAAACTGCCTAAATTTGCATAACTGTACAACAGCACCCGAACAACATTAAACAGAATATCAGCTTCTTATGCTGTGGTGCTAATGGGATTTTTCCTTTCTTTTCTTGGGCAATTTCAAGTTTACATATCTTCCAATGATACTTATAGCTTCAAATATGCTTATATACAATTTTAATTTTTTCATTAGCTTCTGATTTAATTGTAAATAACAATTATTTTTTTATTAAAAATTTACGATTTCAATCAAATAAACCAATCTTAGGCATTTTACTAAAAAAATATTGAAAAAATAAACTTGATATCAGCCCAACGACTCAACTTCAGCATCACAATGTCAGAAGCTGATTGTTCCCCTTAAGAGTTTAGATAATCCTATGCAGAAGTTATTTTCAAATATCTTGTTTGGATTTTAAAATGTTTACCTTTTTTGGGGGGGGGGGAGGGGAGGACATAGAATATTTGAGGATGATCTGTAAGTGGGTTAGTTTTTACTTTAGCAATTTTGATTAGTTTTTTAATATTAATACGAGTTACAGAACCAGTTTAAAAAAGAAAGTATTAAAAAATATAAAACCTAAATTAAAAAAAGTATCCCCCCCACACACATGGCCATGGCCAGCGCAGGGTTTAAATAAATGAAATTGAAAATATTTTAAATGGATAAACATCAACCCATGATACCTTGTTGTAATTATTCCTCGATTTAAATCTCAATCAAAATCTTATATTTCTTAAACTGACTAAATTAAAAAAAAATATTTTAATTGTTTAGTTTGAAATCTGAAATGGCTTTGAAATCTTAGATAAAATAATTGTTACCCATAGCATTTATATAAGCACATTGCAATTGGGAAATGTGGAGGAATGCCATTAAAAAACTTGTATAGCTAAAATTTTGATTATGGACAATTATTTTATTGTCTGAAGAACCTTCCACTAAATATTGTAGTACAAAAGTTAAATGCAGAAATAACTGAGAAATGGATTTATCGACCATGTGCAATTATTCTTTATAACATTTAAAACATTTGTTAAAACTTGAATTTATATTCAAGAATAACTTATTTCTTCTTAATTAATCTTTTAATTTTTGATTTTATTCAATGTTTCTTAAATCAACTAACTTTTAAATAAATATAAAAGCATAAGACTGCAGCATTTTATGTCAAAAGTTAGAGCCAAATGTGCAATTTAGAATGTTGCAAGAAAGAAAAAAAAAACTAATTTTATTTAACAACAAAATTATTTTATTTAGCAAGAACAAAATAAACCTAACATTAATTGATAACAATTCTTTCCAACATCAGATAAACAAGTTTCAATAACATCTTTAACAGGACCTTTATAAATATAACAGTCCATTTGCATTAAAAATTAAATACATAAAAAGCATATCGTAATCTGTCCACTGGTTTGTCCAACTTTTAAAATCTTAGGCAAAATAGACACTTTGTTGAAGATTCTTGAGATTAAATAAGATTGTTGAATTTGACTCCTCACAGTAGAATTTTACTCCTCCATGAAATCACCATCTTCCTGTGTTAAAAGAAAATATTGAAATTAAGTTAAATAGCAATAAATATAATGTTAATGAATGATTATGAACATATTAAAATATTTTGCAGATTTCAGATTAAATGTTTTATAAAATTTCCCATCCATAGTCTAAACAAAAAATGAATCATACACTAAAAATTTTAGCTTTATAAATATTACACTACTGAAAATTCAGCCAATCATGAATAAAATGGAAATAGAATAAATAAATCCTGTGCGATTACACTTATCCGCTAGTTTAAATCATGGTGTAACTTCTGATACAATCTTAAAATAAATCACCAATTTTAAAACAAATTTAAAATTAAAGTTCTTAAAGCAACATTATAAAATATTGTTGAAAATTCACCTTTGTTGCTACTTTCAAAATGTATCAGCTGGCAAATACCCAACCAATACAGGTTTTTGTGGATTTTTAGTTGTTTTTCTATATATTTGCATATTTATATAATACAAGATAGAACCTACAACAATTAGACCAGGGTTGGCACGGTTTAAACCAATTGGTTTTAACTATGGTTTAAACAACTGTTTACTCCTTTTGGAGTAAACAGTCCCTCCCTCCTTTCCTTAAATTCTTTAATCGTTCATTTAAAAAGATTGCAAAAATCAATTTGTAGTGAGAAAAACTCGTACAATTCCCAAAAATCATTTTTGATTAGCTAAATTTCGTTGCAGAACATTGCATAGTATTCTGCTTTGGGGATTGCGATAAACAGCCAACAGAACTTAAGGACAAATGCCCTTTTTTCAATCTCTCACATTACATTACATGCACTTCTACCTTTCAGTTTTCTGAATCAGACTTTATTGAAAAGAGGATAAGACTTACCATCACATATAGATTATAAGATTAAAGATATGATTTATAATTATATGATTATAAGATTTAAGATATAGATTATAAAATATTAAAACAGAATTTCCCTTTCAAATGTTAAAAAAATCACTGCAAACTGCAGAAAAATGCTAAACAAGCGCGCGCATAAACATACACAAAAATTTCGAATGAAATAAACTTTAAAAGATCAACATTTAACATGCATTTTTTAACACAAATTTTTTTTTAAATTTGTTAAATTATTCTGCAAAGCCTAAAATAATCGGCAGCATCCGCTTCAGTGCTACTGTTTCTTCTACCAGCCCTGGCTGGAAAAAAAGGGGGGGGATGGGGATTGTACCTACCGTTCCAGCAATGTGCTGCACTTACAGTATTTTAAAGTTTTAAAAACTTGCTTTTTGCCGCAGTGCTTCTTCCAAAAAATGCTGTACCAGCAAATAACTTCTAACAAACTTATGTTCCAGTTGAAAAATAGATTGCATAGCTTCTCAAGAGTTTGCAACATGCACCAAACCGATTCTCTGCCCAGGGTCTTGATTTATTTATTTTTAATAAAAAAATTTGTAAAAGAAAAAAAATCAAAATTGTCTGGAAACTTTGAAATTTTCCTGTGAACAGCATTCTAATGCTCTTCTATATCATCTGACTCTGGAGGAGAGGCAATTGCCCGGAATACTCAAGATTTTACTCAATCAATGTTTGACAAAGCTAATTACATAGTTTACGTTACGTATTTAAAAATCACAAAATGCCCCCCTTTTTTTGTAAACTTACTTATTTTAAGTGTGAGGTGTCAAAATCCATGTTTGTCCCAGGCACGAAAGAGGCTAGTTTCAGCACTAACTATGCGGATATGAAGTTTCCACACCTCAATAGGAAAACGAAACAGTCAGTTAAGGCCCCTGTCCTTGCTCGAGGAAACGCTCGCGAGCTAATGCTATTCCTATGGGGAAGCATTTTTCTAATAACTCTTTCGCATTTTCACATTTTCGAATATTTTTTTTTCACTGGATAGCTGAGGTGCATGCCGACAGCGCACCTTTTTTACTTTTTTGATTTTGATATTTTTTTTTTTTGATATTTTTTTAAAAAGCACTTTCAGTTTCAAAACCGGTTTTGAAAGGGAAACTAACTTTGTAAAACATATATGCAACCAAAATCGAAAAAGTAAAAAAGGCATGCACCTCAGCTATTTTATGCAAAAAAAAAATATTCAAAAATGTCAAAATTCGAAAGGGTTATTAGAAAAATGCTTCCCCATAGGAATAGCATTAGCTCGCGAGCGTTTCCTCGATCGAGGACAGGGGCCCTAAGATGTCCAATCAGAAATTAGAATTATAATAAAGACCCCTGATTTCTTTAAAGGGGGTGGATTATGAATGTTTGTCGATTTATATTTTATGGATTTGCAGTAAATATTTAGCTCGCATAAAAAGAGGGGGAGGACTTTCAATTAAAAAAAAATAATAATAAGGACTATTGAAATGTAAGGAATTTTTAAGTACTTTTAAGGTCTGTATGAACCCTGGAAAACTTTACATGTATTTAAATTATAATTAAATATAAATAAAGCTTATTGCTTTTTATGCACTTATTGACAGATGTGAAAATTTCGATACAAAGTTAAATATATGACAAAAAATCTATTTCAGCAAAACAATAGCTATTGGAGATTAAGTTATTTTTTGTGAAGTTAACTGAAAGAAACAGAATCGCAGAATGATTTTTGAGACCCACTCTTATGAACTGTTAATATGTGCCCAACTAGACTATTCACAAGCACCTTACATTCCCACTAAAGTTAAATTGACAAATTATTAACATTTCTCAATTTCAAAAGAATTTATTTATCAAAATTACTCATTCATAATATAGGCTAGAACATTAAAATTTAAATAAATGAAGAAAAGATTTTTGCCTAGAAAGTTGGAACTGGGCTGCAGAGGACAAACAAAATGTCAAGAACTTATTTATTTTTTTCAAAATAATAATAAAATACAACTAGTGAAAAGTTGTGACGTTTACATCTACCCCAGTTCCAAGTTTTAAATATATGTGAACAGGAAGTGAATGAAAAAAATAAGATGACTGTCACATACAAACATAATTATTAATTAAAGAAATAAAAGTAAAACCACTTACATTTCTTAGGTTTTCACTAGAACTGACCTTGTTGACGGCAATGTATCACTTATAGGAGCACCTCAGTTAGGGATTCTGAAACACTTCATTTCAAATAGATCTACACAATAAGTAATGAGTAGAACTTGTTATCAGCCAGGCTTACTTGGTCAGTCTGTAAAAAATGCAGTATTATACATACAGGGTGTTTCAAAAAATATATATACGATTTACTAATAATTGGTATATACTTTTCCTTTCCTTTATTATACATATTTTTTCAAATAATTCTTTTTTTTTCTTTTTTTTTTTCAGAAACGGGAAAATTTACATAACAGACAGAGGGAAAAAAAGTTACCAGTCTTGCAAAACAACAATGTTAGTGGTGCGATTGAGTTTTTGGTGGTCTTATACCAGCAGTCCACTAAAAATTTCGAACGCTGTATACAGTCGCAGGGGGAAAAAAGTAAACACTCTGAACTCTACAGTAAGAATCGTAAAAGAAAGTTACTAGTACCAAACAATAGGAAATTAACTATTTTTAAATAATGTACATAAATTTTTTAGTAGGCCAACCTGCAAATCAAAACCAGTCCAAAATTTGTTTTTTAATGGCAACATCCAATTTTCACAAGATATAATCTTGGTTCAAACTATGCCTAAAAACGAAATGTCATTTGTATAATAAGTTTTTGAATCAAACACTGAAACTTTGAGCTTCTAATGTTAATTTATATTTTCATACTGCTATAATTATCTCCTGAAATTATAATTGTGAATATTTTTTGTGGGATTATAGTACTAATACTAATATCAAAACATAAATGTATTATTGAAAAAAATATATGAATTGCACAACCTACAATCTTACTGATTAATTTATATTTATTATGTCCTGCCTTATGTAAATCCAAAACTTCAATTTTTTCTTTCAAATAGTTTTTTAAGTTATTCTTAAAAAGTACAAAATGCTGGTTTAAAGGGCTACCTATGATGAGCATAATTTGAATTTTTTTTCTTTTTTTTTTTTTTTTTTTTTTACTCATGTTATTAAAGCATTTGGGCTGGGATTACAGCGTCTCACTTAAGATAAATTTAGAATGTAAAGAAAGTTTAAAACTAAATTCTGTGCCTCGTGATCACACATCAACTTAAATACTTCCTATATTTATGTGCTGTGCAAATTATCAAAAGAGATCATGATATTGCTAAGGGGCGGTGCATCTTAACATTACCAATTTAGGGGAAGGCAATGATATCACAAGACATTTCTGAAAGGAAAGGATTTGCTTCGGTAGTTATTTTAGATTTACCAAACTTTTCTTTTTTTCAGTAACATTTTATAACATCTAAATAGTCTTACATTTATTACGATTATATTTTTTGTGAAAATACTATTATTGAAGTCATTAAAAGTTTATAAAATCATTTCATTCCAAAATTTGAAATTCTCCCACCGTTTCACATTCACCTGCCATATAATTCATTGTTAAAGAAATCAGGAACATAATATTTGGGAAATGATACTTGTATTTACCAGTATAGAAAGTAAAAAATATATATATTTGTCTGCGTTTTGTTAATAAATCCTCATTTAAACCTACCTGAAAGCAAGTGCAAGAAAACAATATTACTTTTAAAGCAATTTTTATGTAACAATGTAGCTAAATACTTTTAAATATTAAACAAATTATAATAATACAGACCATGCATGCAATAATTTTGCTCAATAGCAATGTAAAGCATTGCCAAACAAAACAGTAACAAAGTACACACATGTTCAAACGTTAAGAATGCAAGAGTCTTAGAAATGTGTTTATATACACACTATATTTTTTTTCCTTATATGCAGCAACAGGTAGATCAAAATACAAGAGGACTTTGTTTTTCGTGTTTATATAGGGTTTTCCATCCCTCAAAAATATTAGCAAAATTGAGAAATAGGAGTACACTAAAAAATAAACACTTCTAACCAGCCTGAACATCTATAAACCAGTGTGTTTTCACTAAGACACTGAATAATTTAAATTCAGTATTTTGATAAATTTCTATAAATACAGATGTAATAATTGCATAACTTAATTCTTCAAAACTTTTATACTACAAGGCTGTTAAATGAACTAAGTATTTACATTATAAGACAATTTTTACTCCGCTTGATACACCATTTTATTTCAAGGTTGTTATGTACGGTACGTATGAGTATTAACATTAATTGTTTATAAAAAAAAGAGAAGAGAAATATATTAAAAGGATAGCATAATGTAAATAAAATACTTTCATAGTACTTACTTCGTAAAATATCGGCTTCTTTAGCAAATAATCTTGAGGAAACCACGAACTTTTAAGATGCATCGAAAATCCAGCGTGCAGTGCATTCGGAAATCCTCCATCTTGGATTTTGCAAGGTCAGGTCGACAGCAGCGCCAGCGGTGGATGAAAATAACGCGGGAATGATCGATTTTCGTCTCGAGTTCACTTGCTTAGTTTCCGATCTCAATGAGTATATTAGAAATAGAAGAAAGCAAGTCAAGAAGAGTGGACCACTTAAAAATCAGCTCATTCACGATCCAGTAAATTAGAACTCTTTCTTGAGCAGCCAAATCCACTCTTTCATTTTAAGAGAGTGGGATATATGTCCTAGGGGGGGATACTTTCCGTGGGGGATCTTTCTAAAGGGACCTAACATGTATTTACACAAGGTTCGAAATAAAAATCCGAACGTCTAGGCCGATGGGCGCGATTGGGTTCGACCCAGCACCTTCCATCTACCAGCTTCGAGAGCAGAACCTCTCAGTCACTAGCGGGGAAAAAAAAAAAAAAATGTATATGCTACAGGAAGAGAGTATACCTAGAGAGGATTGCGTTACGGCTTTATTAAAGAAACAGAAGGTATACCTAGAGAGCATTGCGCCATAATTTTATTAGAGAATCAGGGGGTATACTTAAAGAGCATTGCATTATAGATTTATTAGAAAAACAGAAGGTATTCGGGGTTTCTTTCAAAATAACCAAGAGAAATATATAGCATAAATTATCTTATCAAAAACATGAATGTGAAAGAATGCCAAGTTCGTTAACCCTTTCCGGCACGGGCAAAATCTGTACTAAAATGAAAAATTATCGACTGACACCGGAATTCACAAACGAATTTTTTAAATATTTTGATTTCCTTAATTTAAGCTTTTATTGTAAAAGCAAAATTCTACTAAAATATTACTGGTGCCATTTGCAAGTTTAGAATTAAAATTAGGTATCCCAGACCGGGCACAGTGTGCCGGAAAGGGTTAAAGGTTTCGCTAATCAGAGTTCATACTCTCTACGATAAAATTCAAGCACCTTACCCAAATTTCAAGCACCTTCCCAGAAATTTCATAAATAAAAATTTTAACGTTGCAAAAGTATCAAGAGGAAAAGAAAATTACTTTGCATTTTACACATTTTCATTCGAACACCATACGTGACATAAAGTAACAAAACATTAAATGTAAAATTTATGAGAAAGTCTTCGAGAAATAAAGAAAATATTTTTGCATTCTACTTTGAAAGTTATTTGTGCTAACACTAGACAAAAGAAGACACTTGATATTTTGCCCTGTTATGTCAGTAATGTACAGTTTTAAATTTTACAAAAACTAAACTTTTTTTTTCCATAATTTGCATTAATTTCAAAACATCTATTAAATCATTTTTAAAGGTATATTAACACACACAAAAGGAAAGTTTACATATTGCAGCATGAAGTAAAATCCCTTATTTCTTGTTACAAAAAAATAACATCAATTTCTATCACAGTTTCAGTTCAATTGAATTTTCGAGCAAAATTTATCCTGAGTCCAGTCTATTTTAACAACAGAATTCAACATAATAGTTTTGAATTCAAGATAAGGAAATTTCAAATCTGTTACATGTTTTATTTCACCATCTTTACGAATACTATTATTCAATTAGCCTGATTGAAACAATTTTGTTAAATTATCTGAAAAAAAAAAAAAAAAAAAAAAAAAAAAAAAAAAAAAAAAAGCCGGTGATGTTTCAGTTTGATATTTCATTACGAAAGGCAGAAGATCAAAATGGAACTTATGAAGGAAAATGTAATTTAACAATGCAGTTTATCGTTTAAAAATAAATGTTCTAAGATTTCAATGGCTTTTTTTATAGCTAGTAGCCTGTCAAGCTATCTATGTTCACAAAACTTCATAGTGGTTTTACCAGTTGATGATTTTTCATAATAATCATGAATCCTTGCTGGACAGTCTTTAAACAGTCTATGTGCTGCTTTTATAAATATTTTATCCCATTTCATCCTAACAATAGATAGTGATGAATTTAACCATTCATTTACCATACCAAATGCACAATCCTAAACTGTAAAAAGTATCCAATTTTTTTTTTTTTTTTTTTTTTTTTTTTTTCTTAATAACAAAGACTAATCAGTAAGACCGAATTCACAGAAGAATTTCAGATTTAACATCATATACTTTTTAGCTTTTTCGTTATCACATTATTTATTGAAAATAAAGTCAAATTTAATTTAATATAAAATTAAAATAGTAAAAAATTAAAATTTAAAAAAAGTACAAGATTATATGTAAAATTTTTTATTTCATATGTTTAAAAAAAAAAAGGGAAAAAAGAAAAAAAACAAGGCAATTAATTAGCATATTGAGTACGAAATAATAAAAATAATTGCTTAAAATTGAAGTAAAAACCAATTTCTATGCATTATTAAAAACAATAAGTTTCATTTTGAAAGATTTTAAATCATGCAAATTTCATCGAGAACCAAGCAACATTGAAATACACGGCCGAAGCCAGTAGGGCTGATCTATGATAGATCTACTCTTGATCATAGTTTTGTTTTGAAGGATTTTCATTTAAATATATAAAATTGTACGATCAGAACTCAAGCAAGACAGCTAATATGCAGTCACAACAACGATAATTACTCAGTACATGGGCTTGTCAGAACTAAATTTAAAAATGGGGTATTTACACTTGTACTTTTTTTTTTTTTTTTTGGTGGGAGAGAATTCAATTATTGCTTTATTAATAAATAATTATTTGATTAACCAAAAACAAAATCCTATGAGAAAAATATATTTAACTCTTTTAAAGCCAAAATTAAACTAATTCAAATAATTATCTAATTAAATAACCCTTAAATTATTTAATTAAAAATTTTTGTATTCTAATAAGAGTCAAATTTTTCCTGCTCTCTTTTGCTGGTAGCTATGATTAATGACACATAAACAATGGTATCTCTTCCAATCCTCCTCCTGCATTTTACAATAACAAAATTACATATCTATTATTATGGACAACACCTATTATATGGCTTGTTGATGTAAATTCCCTCATATTCTCCAGTTATCAAGTGATACAGCATAATTTGCATGGGGGGTGGTATGCATTATTTGACACTGCTTCTAACCAATGATTGCATTTTTCTTGTTCCAGCCACAGTTCTTTGAAAATACACTTTCAAGTTATCATTGTATTATATATCTCAAACAATAATTATTACTATAGATCTACAGAATGCAAATGAAAAACTGTTTGATACTAAGACAAGTTATGTGAATCTGTGCATTCTTCAACTGATAGAATTCAGTATACAGAAAAAAAGCAAAGTGCAAATGCTTGCATTTTGTCTGATCTCCTAAAAAGAAAACAATTTCAGAACAAATATTTTCGCCTTATTAATTAACTCTTTTTTTAACACTTGGAATTCTTATTCTATTTTGAACATCTAAGAAAAATTAAGCACCACCTATAAAAAAAATAATGAAAATTAAGCACCAGCATTGAAATTTAAATAAATCCAAGCATTTTCAAGGACCTTTTTTCTCTCCTACAAATTCAAGGACTTTTAAGCACTTTCAAGCACAGTATGAACCAAAAGAAATGAGATCTAACTGCAAACCAAGTTCTTTCGAAGCTCCTTAAATCATAGCTCCTGTCATTCATAATATTCTTCAATTGCTTAAAATGATTTGGTATGTTACTTGTTATTCAATAGAGCGACTTAGCAAGTTTTCTCTTATTCAAATCTCTCTATTTAATTGATCAGAACTTAAAGTTGATCACTTAATTTATCAATACCTTAACATCAATGTACTTATTCGAACACTCGATTGACAATCAGATTCTAGATTAAATTGTACTCTGAGTAAAACATTAAAGTTAGTGGGTGAAAACTTGCTAAGTCGCTCTATTGAATAACAAGTAACATACCAAATCATTTTAAGCAATTGAAGAATATTATGCATGACAGAAGCTATGATTTAAGGAGCTTCGAAAGAATTTGGTGTGCAATTAAATCTCATTCCTTTTATTAGCGAAACCTTTAACGAACTTGGCATTCTTTCACATTCATGTTTTTGATATCATTATTTTTTGTCAGATCACTTCTTTTATTAGCGAAACCTTTAACGAACTTGGCATTTTTTCACATTCATGTTTTTGATAGGATATCATTATTTTTTGTCAAATAAGTAGGTATTTGTTTCCTTTTTGAAATAAATAGGCTTAACATCAAATTAGTTTTATTAAATATTAATTAATCTTACAGCTTTTTCCTGCGTTTATTCACTGTTTTTTTTTCAGTCAAATTTAAAAGTTTTAACATTAGGACTGCTTATGTTCCTTTAAATTCCACTAATAAGGATGTTTCTTTTATGTGATTGGGTACTACTTGATTATCTTGTCGACCAAAAAAGTTTGTCGCCAGCTTGGTGATATATCGCCAAATTGACGACAAAAAATGCCCGCCAAAAGAGATGCTAACTTTGCGCTATTTCTAGTATTTCGCCAAATTTCCAGAGACTCCCATTGTAATCTGGCAATTTGTCCAATACTTTTGTTAGAGCAAGGACTGTCGCCATCATTTTGACATCTTTTTTTAAAAAATCAGTTCGCTAACGTCCCAATATTGCTTAAACATTGCTATTTAGAAAGCTTTACGCGCACTTTTACCCCTTTTAATTTTTTTATTTGTTAACAAATGTTCTTAGTGATCATTTATATCTTATAAGCAATGAACATGCCAAATTTGTTTCTAGGGCCCTTAACATACAAACATCGAATTTTTAGATTTTTTTTTTTTTTTTGCTCTTTTAACCCTTTTGGATTAGTGGCATTGACATAAGATATAGCCTGTATTGGAGCAAGGACTGTCACCATCATTTTGATATCATTACTTTTAAGATCGGTTTGTTGTTTGCTGAGATTGCTTAAAAATCCCAATTTAGAATGCTTTTCGTGCATTTTCACCTTTTTTGAATTCCGTATTTTTTAGCAAATGCCCTAAGAGATAATTTATATCTTATAAATAATTAACATGCCAAATTTTATATTTCTAGGTCCTTCAGTAATACAAAAGTGGTATACACATAAAATAATGGTAATTAAAATAATGGTAAATTAATGGTATACACATAAAATATAGCCTATATTTGAACCGGGGTGAATATCATCATTTTGGTACTATTAATTTTGAAATCAGTCCGTAGTTTCAGAGATTCGCCACCAATACTCGCTAAAAGTGACGCCAACTTGGCACTATTTCTTTTATTTTCTGAAATTCTCATAAACTCCCATTATAATCCAATATTTATCTTCTAACCAACCATTAATGTTTAATTAATTGTGATTTTTGATTTTTTACTATTTATAGACCCAATAACCTACCTCCACACCAAATTTCAACTTCCTAAGTCACGTGAAAATAGTCAAACATTTCTATGAGTGAGTCAGTGAGTCAGTGGTAAAAACAGTGATTTTCAGATGTCAATTTCTCGTGAATGGTAAAAGATTTTTTAAAAAATTTAAAAGATTCGGAAATTAGAAGATGGTCTTACACGACACGAAAAATTGCAAGTGTGTAGGTCAAATAGAACTTAAGTTATTGAGGGGTCAAAAGGGGCCCGAAATGGTTCGGGTAATATAACCCATTGCCGGTGTGTCGCCTTTTACTTTGTGAAGTTGGCTGACACACTGCCTTGTGTCTAGATCATATAACCTCCACTACAGCTTTGAAACCTATTTTTTTTTAAATCTTACTTCTGAATGAAGATAATGATGTTTATATTTATGCCAGAAAAAAAATTGCTTTTAGATCAGGATAGATGTAATGAAATGCAATCTTTTGAATAAATTGTACAGCAATTTTCTTTTTATACTTTTCCAAGGAAAATAGGTTTGATAACAGATGAAATTTACCTGTTTATATTGCATTTTATTTTAATTATATTTTGTAGTAAAATAATTGGGATCGTTTATGAAAATCTGCTCTAAAGGTCACAGCATGGAGGAATGAGATAGGTGGAGGTGAAGTAAGGCTCAAAAAAAAAAAAAAAAAAAAAAAAAAAAAAAATTTGCAATATGAAACCATTTAACCATCAAATTTTAATGTCCCAAACAAAAGTGTGCGGAAGGGATTTTCTATTAATAAGATGAATTGAAAGAAAGAAATTACAGCTAAAGCATATTTTAAGAAAAATAGCAAATTTTTAAAATGGTCTTTGTTCTATTGTTTATTAAAATAAATGTTTGCTTTTAAAATAATTGAAATTGATAAAGTAGCAATAGTTAAATGTCAAATTAAAACTAAAAAAGAAATTGAAAAAATTTGATACGAACTAAAAATTGCATTACTAAAAGTTTCCTTCTTTACAGTAATTTTTAATACTTTATAACGTAGATGAAAAATCTTTCTTTTTAACAACATATTAATAATTGCACGTAATAAAATATTTAAAATATAATGATGACAGCATTCTTTTAAAATCATGTATGAAAACTTGAGTAATAAATATTGATCTACAATCTAGATTTCTGACTGCAAACGATTTTAAGATATTAACAAAATAATGTTATCTTTTAAAGCAAAATGTTAAAAGAATTTTCTATATTGATATTTAAAACACTTATGATAAAATAATGACACACATGATAAAATAATGGCACAAATTGTCATTTTATTACGAAATTTTAATTATCTGTTTAATAACAATTTCGACCGTAAAAAACAAGAGCAAAGAAATACGGGTTTAACCCGGTTTGAATTGATAGGCGTGTCAAAGCACGTGGTTTTGTTGGTACTTAATTGGTCTTAATGTAGGGTTGCATTTTTGGCATCACCCCAAGACATTATACTTCCACTCTATTAATTTCTTTTTACTCTATGGGTCACAGGAATAACGAATGCACGTTGCCATATCCTTCCATTTTATCAAATTATCGATATTATTCGTAAAAAATTGATGAGAGTTTCTTTCCAAAAACGTCTTTAAAATTAGTTGTTTAGAGGCAAGGAGGAGAGGGGAGATAACCTATCAGGGATACTCACTGAATTTATCACCGCGCATACTTATAGAAATTTTTGCAAAATAATAAAAATCACATATAGTGCGATTCTTCATATATTAAGGGGTCGACAAAAAATTTTAAATTATGTATAAAACATTTGACATTCATGTATTTTTATCTTTTTCTTGGTAATTACTGAAGCGATTTAAACACTTTTTTACCAGCAAACTCAGTAGTTAAACTATAATAACTTAATCGTCAAAGAATTAAAAAAAAAAACTGCAATAGCTATGTTAATAAAAAAATTATTATTAACTTTAATAAATTATAATTGACTTTTTTATTTCGAAATTCACAAAAGTGTAGCAATTTTTATTTTTTCTGAGCGATAATTACATAGTTTAGATACTACCAAAAAAAAAAAAATGTACTGATATCAGTTGTTCCTCCCAAAAAATCATTAACAGAGTTTTTCGTGATCTAGGGGTATTTCTTCGCTAATATTAAAAAAACTATTGCATACAAAAATCTGAAAATTGGTAGTATTATAGAAAAATGTTTGATAAACACACTGACATATGCAGTTTTCAAATTCAACTATTATTTTAAGAAATATTTTATGCTAAAGTTTGTCAAAATTGTTCCATTAATAAAGTTTTATAGGAGTAAAATTTAATCATTTTTTTCTATAAATATACAATAGAAACTCCCGCTGTGCAGACTGCATTTATTTATTTATTTATTTTAATTCGATTCATGTTTTGAGGATTTATTTCCATTTAAATTAAAATTTTCAGCATTTTTTACATATTTTAGAAAAGATTATTATTTTAAATTGTTGCCAAATGATCAAAGAATAATATTTCCTTCAAATTAAAAATTTATTAACACACTGCTATTATAAACAGAAAGGAAAAAAAAAAAAACCTTCAAATGAGAATTAAGTGGTTACGAGTTAAAGCGCGCGCGCGCGGGGGGGGGGGGGGGGGGGATTGGAAATATTGTCATAAAAACTATATTTTCATGTAAATAATAATATAATAAAAAAAATTTAAATAATAAATTCATTCAAATACGTTAACCGCTGTAAACAGAAAAAATTGCGTCATTTTTAGCACTTTCCAACAAAGTTGAAAGTGCTTATGCATTCGGTTTATCTGGCCGGATGTCCGGATAGCCGTCTGTCCGCGTTCTAACTCCCGTAAATATACTCGGATTGCTATGAAATTGTTATACTTTATTGAGGTTTACCCTAGCACGAACCCTATTGAAAATGAAGTATCTACCATGATTAGTTTATCTACAGAGAGAATCAAAAGTTTCCCATTACATTACGGCCTATGGGGGAAAATCGTTAATATACTCGGATTACCATGAAATTTTAGGACGTTATTGACGTTTACCCTAGCACGAACCTTATTGAAAATGAAGTTTCTACCATGATTAGTTTATCTACAGGGCGAATCAAAAGTTTTCCATTACATTATGGCCCATGGGGAAAAATCGTTAATATACTCGGATTGCCATGAAATTTTAGGACGTTATTGACGTTTACCCTAGCACAAGTCCTATCGAAAATAAAGTTTCTACCATGATTAGTTTATCTACAGGGCAAATCAAAAGTTTCCCATTACATTACGGGGTCTTCTATTTTCTATGGGGAAAAATCGTTTCAAAGGAATCTTAAGGATGTTATACCCTGTCAAACATTAAAATATGCATTCTATAAAATATAAAGTGAAAATGTAGCTATTATTCATTTACAGGGCCAAACAAAAGAATTCCATTAGATAATGGTTAAAGGAAGAATTGTGTGTGACATATTTTAAATATATTAAGCTTTTTCATGTATAATAAAATTGATGCATGTCACTGAAACTTAATATAAATTATACGCTACTGTCTTGCATAATATGAAGTACATAGCATTTACAGGGCCATACAAAATATTTCAAATAGTATATTCTTTCCGAAGTACCGTATATGTGTCCAATGATGGCTGATGGAGGGATGAAATGCATTTTAATTATGATATGCGCTTTTATATTTCGCTAAATATATGCACATTATATGGTGTGTATAAATGTTATAGTTAATATACAGGGCTACCCAAAAGAGCTCACCAACGTTACTGAATATGAGCGTAAATTATTCAAGCGTGGTTCTTAAATAAGCTATGCATTTTTACGCTGAGCTTCACTCAATTTACTGAGAAATGTTTGCAGAATATAGATAAAAGGATATACAGGGCCACGCAAAGAATTCGGTACATGGACGCTTATGAATGATGATTTATGAGAATGTGATTTCGGTTGTTTTAAAAGTGTTTTAGTTTACAATAAATTTTAGCCTAATGCTGACGTGTAATAAAGGTACAGTGTAAACTACAGAGCTGAACAAAAGTATTCAAGTATGTTTCCATCTAATAGTATGAATTGCTGAAAAAGAAATTTCAAGCTACTGGGTATTTTCTTGCTAAACTAAATTTTCCCATTATATCAACTGACATATGAAATACAGGGCTGTTCAAAAGTATTGGAATACATATTTGGGTACATTTGGCTATACACTATTATTTCCCTAAATAACAAAGTTTTGTTAAAGATTTCATTAAGTGTTGGAAAGTGCTTCATAATCTATGCTTAACGCATGATTTTTCTTACTTGTTTAAAATGGTAAACAATAATATAACAAACAGTTTAAATATATATTTATGTGAGACGTTTAACATTTCTAAATGATCTTTTAAACTGTTATTGCCAATTTTAAAGCAGTGCATATAAAAATATTTCCTTTCTAACAACAAAAGTATTTTCATGTGAATTTCAAAAAGAGAAAGAAATTTTTGAAATAATAAATACATTTATCTGTGTTAAAAACAGCAAGTAAAAGAAATTACGTCATATTTAAAATGACCAAATAATATTGCAAAGCTGTTAAAATTTAAAAATATATATAGACGAGACATTTACTTTATATTTTGATATGATCTTTAACTATTGTTTTGAGTTCTAAGACGACAGAAATATTTTTTTTTTCAAACAACAAAAATATTTTCACGTGAATATTAAAAAAAAGCAAGAAAATTTTAGCGAAAATTGCATCAGATTTAAATCGAGACATTTAAAATGTCTTAATTTTTTTTTCTCATAGCGCGGTTAAAAAAATGCTAGGCGGCAAAGATACTGTGTATTTCATCTGTTTAACTGATCTTTTTTAATCAAATATGTAAAGAATACAAAGATAATAAAAACAAAGATACAAAGTAATAAAAGAAATGAATAAATATCGGTTTACAGACAGATGTTTCGCCACTTTTTTTTCTTTTAATTTTGTTCAATTTTTCGCAATCTTTTAAAAGCCGATCAAATTAACATGTTTTTAGAATTTGCGGTGTCACAATGGGGGGGGGGGGGTGTTGGCGAGCGTAGCTCAAGGGCAGAGTCGACTAGTCTTTTAAATTTAGAAAGATTAATGTTTTTTCTATAAATTATCTTTACACGTAATTCCAGAATCGCAGGAGTTACAATGTTCAGAGCCTGGCCTGTAAGTTTCTGCGCCCAGGGCACTTTCAATTTTTTGTGCCCACTTAGATTGTTTGAATTACAAGTACCAGT
Source organism: Maratus speculifer (assembly GCA_964019185.1). Taxonomy (NCBI): domain Eukaryota; kingdom Metazoa; phylum Arthropoda; class Arachnida; order Araneae; family Salticidae; genus Maratus; species Maratus speculifer. The sequence continues at coordinate 144,130,616 of OZ025292.1, read as the reverse complement.
TTCTTTTACATATTACACGATTAATTCGAAAAGTTTCAGCTCAAAAAATTAAGTTTTCTGGAAAATTGAAAATTATTCCAGGAATAATTCTTTTATCCTCGTATTATTTATTGAAATACATTTTTAACCATAAGTTGAGACATATTTTTGTCATTTCCTCGTATTGATAGCTCAACCATTCTATTTTGTCACATTAATATTTTTTTTAATGGAAATTTTGATGAAATTATGAAAAATTTTGTTCGTCCCAGAAATTTCGTGCCCAAGACACAGGCCCCATGTGCCCATGCAATAGTCTGGGCCTGACAATGTTGTCAATTTAATACATTAAAATAGCTTCCGTATAGCAATTTTCGATTTGTTTAATATACTAACATTAGGTAATTATATAAAGCAAAGATTATTAATCGAAATAATAAATATTTTGAATAAAAAAAGAATTTAGACGTATATTCGTAACACAAATAATTGGCACTAATATTTCATGTGCGTCTATTGTTACCATTACTGAGTGAGACAATATTGCCTCGCCGTCATTCAATCGGCATATTTATATTTCATACGTTATTTCAAAATGTAAAGTATCTTTTTTTCCTCCTTTAGAAAAATAATAAAAAAAAGTTAAATATATCTACCAGTATAAACTTAACTAGAACTGTTCCAGTATTTAATTTATCACTCCTTCCGAATAGAAATTTTTACCCAATTTTAATGTAAATTAATCAATTAAATAATAAAAGTCTGCAATTAAATAAGATAAGGATTATGATATGTCTAGAATGAAATTTCAGATGATCATCGAAAAATTTCTCTTTAGACCTGGTTTCCATCTTAGAAGCTATATTTGCATGATTTTTCTTCCGTAAGGAACATAAATATCTCTTGTTACAGACAGGTAAAGTTTTCATTCGATTTACTGTATTTTTATGATCCGAATTTTAAGTCTCTGTCCTCCTTTTATTGTCTCTGTCACCCGCTTTTTTGTGTCAGTGGACCTGTCAACTAGAGGTCTGCATAGGCCGAAATTTCTAGGCACAAACCCGGGCTGATTCACAGAAAAAAAAAAAATTCGGCCCGGCCCTTTATAAAAATTTAAATTTCAGCTCGAGCCCGGCTCGAAAGGGGACGCATCATACTGCACGGGGGGAGGGTCGATAGGGGAGTACCGGACTGTCAGACGGGGTGCGAAGTAGCTGTCACCTTTGGATTAAACCGGATTAGCGCATTGGCGTGAATTTGTAAGGAGTATCCGGGCATCCATTTTGTAGCCTGGTGGAATTATAGAATTTTAAACAGCTCTTCAAGAAAACAAAATGTGACTGTAGTGTTTCTCTCTTTTAAGCGTTAATAAATGCATTATACACACACACACACACGCACATATATATATATATATATATATATATATATATATATATATATACATACACACACACATATATATAAGGTACCCTGGGGTAATAACGCCAGGCGGGGTAATAACGCCAAGTGCTTATATTTTGCATAATTATGAAATAATCAAGTAAATGACACCCATGTGCTCTGCGCAGAAGGGTTTTGAGTCATATAAATCGCAAAAAACAGCTTCAAGTTAATTTGTTTCATTTTTAGGTCTTATTGTTTTTCAAAGCAACTAAAATTAACACTTGATCTAAAATTTGCGAGATACGTTTTGTAATGTGAAGACTATTTTTTTTATCCGGAAATACTTTGTTAATTACATAAATTTGTAGTACATTTCATGGACTTTCAGAATGCTGTTGAAGATTTTGGATATCTTCTCGAGATAATTTGTAATTTAAAATGTACAGCGCAATAACTATAACGGGGTAATAACGCCAATCCTTGGCATTAATACCCGGGTTGATTCCCTACAGTGGCCGAGCTTCATCCTAAATACCGATTCAAATAAACAAAGTTAAAACTGTGCAATGTTTCTAATAATTCTACTTAAGCGGTCCTTTTTAAGAAAAAGAAGCTCACGGTCTGTATTCTTTTGCCTCATCCTCCCCCCCCGCCCCCCCCCCTTCCACCACACTTTTATTTTTCTTACACTTTCACAAAAAATTGAACATTTTCAATAGCTTAGAATGCAATTTGTCAATTTCTAAGTTTGTAGAGTTTGTATTTTTAGAATTGGGCAATCTACATGCAATTATTCCATCTTATTTCATAGTTTTGTTTGCATGGCGTTATTACCCATATAGGTGGGTAATAACGCCAAATAGCATTGGTCAAGAAATCACGCCATTACTTTTTATGAATACATATCTATTAAATTATTTTTTTTATATAGATAGTCAATGAGTTGCTGTATCAAATCATATATTTGTTTGATAAATACAATCTAAAACTAAGCCGTGAAAATTGGTAGAACCTTAACGTGGCGTTATTACCCCAGGGTACCTTATATATATATATATATGTGGCAAAGAGGGGATGTGGGTATCTGTTAACTAAATGCTCCATATTTTAATATATCATAAATATAAGGTGCCGATAATTTGAAAAGTTTCCAGGAATACAATTTAACAGACATATTGAAAAAATGGGATATATGGGTAGAAGGTAAAAATGATTAAAACCATAAACTAGTCCCTGCGAGTTAATTCACAAGTATTGTTATACAGTCATCTTTTATTGCATTTTCAAAGAATTATTTTCATTTCATTCCTCTGTCGAAGATTACCAAACGATTTTACGCCTTCCAAGCCATTAAGAGGCTACTTCAGTCAAGCGAAAAGACCCATTCGCTAATGCTAATGCTATAAAAAAAATTTATACAGATATCTGGGTTACATTTCGGTGTTTAACTTTTTTTTTTCACTGGATAGATGAGATCGATCTGTACAAAGGACGTTTTTACTTTTTTGTTTTTGTTTACAGATGTTTTTAATGAGTATACTTTAATTTACTTAAATGATATTTTATTTGAATGAGCATACTTCGAAACCAGTTTCAAATATTAAAGCATTCTCAAAAAAACAGCAATCAAAATTGAAGTAAAAAAATGTGTTGTACAGGCCAATTTTTGCTATCCATTGCAAAATTATATAAAAAAATTGAAATGTAACCGAGATACTTTTGCACATTTTTCTCATTTAGCATTAGTAAACGAATCTGTTTGGATTCGGGACTAGAGATGTAAATTTTCCGGAAAAATATAAGTGGCGGAAAAAAAACTGGTTTTTTACCGGTTTTTTTCGGAAAAAAACGGAAAAATTGGAAAATTTAATTTTTCATGACTGTTTCTCCCAAATAAATTATATTTTCTTAGAGAATACTAAATAATAAATACTTTTTCCCATTTATCTGTATTAAATGAAAATTATTTTCACTTTATATTACAAAATAAAAAGAAAGTAGCAAAGCCTGCTTTTAAAAGTTTAGTTTTTTTTTTTCCACAGCCTAAGAATTTTTATTAAACGCTATTGTTTGTTATATCATATCTCTGTTGAAATGATTTTTCAGTTACATGTTTAACTACCAATTGACCTAATGTAAAAATCTGAGCCAGTATGTCTGCAGTTTGGAATGAAATAAATTATGCATTCCATTTACATAAGTATAGTTTTTAAGTAAATGATACTAGTTTAAAGAAATTATTGCAGTTTTGTCATTATTATGAATATCAGTATTCAAAAATTCCATTGTTTGTTTAAAAAAATATATTTTTACACTAATACTTTTTTTCTTAGAATTATAATTTTATTTCCTTTATAAAATATGTTTAGTTTTGGTATAGCTTTCCAATCTAACCTCAAAAAAGTTTTGATTTAGTTTTATAATCTAAATTCAAACAAAACTAAGTTTTACTTTGGCTTACTCAGGTCTGCAACTAAAAAATAGTGTAGGATTTATTGACTGTTAGATTTTTACTCACTGAAACCAGAAAAAAAATGCATATATATATATATATATATATATATATATATATTTAAGTTTAATTAAATGTAATTTTTTTCTTTTTACCCTGAAATCTGGTTTTCTATTCTCGAGTAAGAAATCATATTCAATAATGTTTCCACATGGTAATTTTATATTTCTAAGAGTGGAACTCAAAAGTTATGAAAACAGAACACTACAAATAGAAAATGCTCACTATTTGAGGAATTAACAAAAGCAGTTACATACAGAGATAAACTTCTACTGTGCTTTAGAAAACTACAAAAATTCAAAGTTTAATCAAGAGGGTAAGTATAATTTGGAACATAGTTATTTGTAATAAAATGTTTTTTTTTTTTTTTTTTTTTTTTTTTTTTTTTTTTTTTAATCACAGTTGTAGTTTTCTAATGCAAACTGCCCATATTTTTCAACATTATTGTACATTATGGAGGCAAAATGGAGGTCAATTTTAGATTCAACACCTTGAAAAAACATTCAATTAATCAGCTATAACGAAATCTTGAAAAATGCAGCATAGTAGTGCCACCTATAGAGCAATTTACACCAAAAACTAAACAACATTAATATATATCAGAAACTGTGTAAAGCTGTAGTTAAAAAAAAAAAAAATGCAGAATTTGTAACATAAGAACGATCGCAATAGGTAGTATTCTATACAAAATCTACCTTCTTAATTAACCTTCTTAATAATTTTCGTTTTCACCCATAATCATTTAATTTTAATTTATTTTTTCCAGAAAGAAAACAGGAAAATAAAAACAAGTTTTCTGTTCAACATTTAAAAAATTAAGAAAATTTTAAATATCTAATTACAGTATATACAGGGTGAATCATAAATATCGAAACAATAGGCTATCTCCTTAAATATTGCCCCTACACTCATGCTTCCAGCTGCAAAAAATTATCAAAAAAGGTGAATTTTTTGATAAGTTGTAACTCCATGGGGGATCTATTTGAAAAAATACGAAAATTAATTTTTTATACGTATTCCCACGTATGGCAAAATTCCCAATTAGGAAATTATTCCTTATCCATTCCTAAATTAAAAAAAAATCTCCATATCTAAAAATTTCAGAGATATTAAAATCCAAAATTCTCAAAAATTCGTGAAAATCCGGGGCGATTGCCCCTCCCCCCTCATTCCCCGCGCTGTACGGCATTGTAACACTATAATAAATTTATATCACATTAATTGGCACTATAATTGGCGATTTAATATAATCAGTCACATTTATTCCGGGAGGGACGAATTGTTTAAACGAAGCATCCTTATAACTCCAAAATTAACAATCCTATGAAATAACAATTTGCGGCGTCGGCCTAAGCGTCTCATTTCGCATTCAAATATATCTTTGAATCGAAAATTGAATGATATACAGAGCCAGGAAAATTCTCCGTAATATTGACGTAACCTGTTTTTCGATTGCAAATAACTCGACAACTAATAATCCGATGGACTCGGTTCTTATTGTCAAATTTTTGCCATTTTAAGGCCTTTAACGTCCATCCCTTGAAATTAAAAAAACCAAAAAAATTTTATGTACTTTTTATGAGAACGGGTTTTTAGAGGGTACGAAAAAAATAATTCCGGATAATCGAGGTCACTGAATATTATCCGGATAATCGGGGCTTGTTTGTACTCGCACATAGTAAGTCCATACAAAATTTGAAGTCTCTATCTCAATTTGTTCGTGAGATACAGTAGATTATCCCGTCGACCCAAAAACTATCGCCAAATTATAAGATTGAATGCCGTCTGTCCGTCAGTGACGCTTTATATTTTTCTTTCATCGAACTTGTGTCTAATCTTTTATTTGGTTTATGTATTTATACATTCTTAAGCGATTAGAATTATAAGAGACATTATGAGCGATTTCGATCACGTCATCACCCGTTTTTCTCCTGCTTTCCGACCGGTTTTTCTGCTTTCGTCGAGAAATGTGCTCAAAAACATCCACTTTGTAGGCTTGGTATGAAAAATATATTGTGTTTAAAAAAAATTGAAATTATTTTAAAAAGAAAATAAAGAACACGCACCACATTTGCCACGCTTTTTCTTAAAAAGTAACAATCCTATCAACTAACAATTTGCTGCGTCGGGTTAAGGGTCTCATTTCACATTCAAATATATCTTTGAATCGAAATTTGAATGAAATACAGGGACGTAAAAATTCGACGTAATATCTGCGAGATTCATTTTTCGATTCTAAATATCTCGACAACTAATGATCCGATCGATAACGTTCTTGGTGCAAAAGTTTTGCTATTTTATCACCTTTTACGACCATACCTTGAAATTAAAAAAATCGGAAATTTTTATATACTTTCCATCAGAGCGATTTTTTCGAGAGTACGAAAAAAATAGTTCCGGATAATCGAGGTTATTGATATTAAATAGGCTTCTTTGTCTTGTTGCATGCTAAGTACATACAAAATTTCAAGTCTCTAGATCAATTCGTTGGGGAGATAAAGCGGTACTACTAGGTTATCCCGTCAACCCAAAACTATCGCCACATTATAAGTTTAAATGCCAATAATGGATGATATCTAGCTTGCATTGCAATATTTTTATACGATTCTTTTTGCACTGGATAGCTGAGATCGATGTGTATTTTTACTTTTACGATTTCGGTTGCAGATATTGGGTTTCGATTTTTGAAGAGAATTTAAAATACAGTTATTTAAATTATCGCTGGTAAAGTTATTTTCACACACACACAAAATGTCTAAAATTGCAAGTGGCCAGTCACCTTTGGCCATATAGTGTATTACTGTTGATTCTCTCTCTCTCTCTCTCTCCCCCATTTCTCCTAAAAATAAAGCAGCATTTGAACAAAAGTATAATTTTTTTTTTTTTTTTTTTTTGAAAAAATAATCTTATCTAAAAGGCAGGCATTAAAATACTATTTTAAATTATTTCTCATTTTCCCATTTCACGCGCTTTTCTTTATTTTTATGCAATTTTATGCCTGCTTTGCATCTTGAAATAGCAAGAAATATATTTAAAAATGCAATTTGTCTGAAAATCGTATATCATAAATGCTTTTTGCTGTTAGTTGGAAGTATAGTAAAATATATTAAATGTAACACATATATTAGATTTTCAATAAAAAATGCAATGCATTTACATTCTGTACACCGAGAAATCTGAATTAGATCACTTGTTTTTAATTGATGTAAATTAATTATTTAATAAACTACCTCATATCTTTCTTTCATTTAGCTTTGAATGTAATAGTATAGTCAAAAACAACTCTTGGTACAAAAAAAAAAAAAAAAAAAAAAAAAAAAAAATTGAATTTTTTGAATTGTTTTTTTTATCAGATTTTTTTTTTCCCATTTAATAATTAGAATTATAAATCATGATGTATTTTTAGTTCTTTGTGGAATCACTTCGAAAATACAGGAGAAAGAACGACAAACAACGTTGAAGGCTGGCACAGCAAAATAAACTAGTCGTTGGGGGCCACCGTAATACTTACCCATCATGTATATGTATATGAAAATAAAACATGTGAAAACTATTTATACAATGCATTGCAATTCATAAACAAAATTTAAATATTGTTAATATACATAGTAATGCTTTATTAAAGAATTGCTGATGTACCAATTTCGACAAATTATATAAAACGCCAAACTACTCAAGTAGTACCGAACTGCGTAAAAGAAACATCCTTATAACTCCAAAAATAATAATTCTATTAACTAACAATTAAATGCGTCGGATTAAGCGTCTCATTTCCAATTAAAATATACTTCTGAATTGAAATTTGAATGAAATACAGGGTCATGAAAAATCGAAGAATGTGGAAAACAAGATTACAAATGTCTCGGCAACTAATAATCCGATCGACTTCGTTCTATATGCAAAATGTGTGTTATTTTATTGCCTTTTACGTTCATTCTTTAAAACAAAAAAATTCGAAAACTTTTATGTATACCTTTCATCAGAACGAATTTTTCGAGGGTCCGAAAAAAATAGTTCCGGATAATCGAGGTTGCTGATATTAAATAGGCTTCGTCTCATTCTTACATACTAACTACATACAAAATTTCAAGTCTCTATCTAAATTTGTTCGGGAGATAGAGCGTTTACAGACAGACAGACAGACGGACGACAAAATTTTTTTTTTTAAAAATGTTTTTCGGAATCTCCACTATCTAAAACGTGTAAATCCGTCAAAAAAAATTTTCGATTTTCAAAACGATTGCAAGACTTACCCTATACTACGTATGATGGGTAAGTAACAAGAGAGCTCGCAGCCATCATTTAAACATTTATAACTTTGTTCTGCTCCTTAAACAGGAGAAGGGAGAAAATGAAGCTGTAATGCGAATGATAGATGCCGGGCATCAATTTCCAACTGGGAAACCAAAGTACAGATTACTTGATGCCCATTTGGCGAGTTTAAAAGAGAAAATAATAAATGAAGAAATTTCCTTATTAAATTATATGGACGCGGTCAGCAAACTCATACATTTATAATAAATTTGTTTGAAATTTTAAATTACTGTGGAATTATTTATTTATAAGCTCAAACAAACATATTATATTTGCCATTGCAATGAGAAAAAAAAAAAAACATTCTATTGGTACGATTGTAATAAATTATATCTAATTTACTAAATGTAGAACTAGAATTTTGCTCAAGATTTCAATTATTTAGATATTATCTAATTTAGTTACCGTGATGTTACTTCAGTAATGCTGTACTTGTTTTTGCTCTAAATCATCTTTTTTTACACTGTAATTATCGATACCTAAGAATATTTGCATATGTTTTCTTAAATTCACTTTCTTTCTCAATAGCTGAAGATTAATCTCAAAAGTAAGGAGGCTCTTATGTAAATAAATATGCTATTTTATGACTTGCATCGAAATATATTTTAAAAATGTATTATTTCTTAAAACTTCAATTGCATATAAATAACAAATAGTTTTGTGTTTTAAATTTTATTAACATACTTACCCATTATCTGTTATACATTTTCATTCGTATTTGTTAATTTATTACATTTATAACTATCAAAATTACACAAGTTAGATTTCCAAGATTCAATTCTGAATGTATATAAAATTATTTAGGACTTAGGAAGCTAGAAATTAGAAACTAAGCTTATTTTAAATGAAGTAGCAAACTGCTTCTACTAACTAGGGAACTGCAAGAAGTGTAAGTCACCGATTTTGACGAAAGAGGTATCGTTGGAAAGATCTGATCGTGAGCAGTAAAAAACTTAATAGAACCACCCGTCGAAAATGAGTCGTTTTCAAGATATCCGACAATTTATGTCACGTAGCTCTAGTGCCCACTTAAAGGGGCTCAGGAGTTGAAAATTTTTCAAAAAATCGATTATTTTTTTATGATATAGTTTGATTATTCAATTAATTCTTAATTCAATGCAAAAAACCGCATAAAAATATTAGCATTTTTAACGGAGTTATAAGCATTTATGTACCAATACTTATACATAGCCGCATCCATATAATTTCAACTTTAAGTCGTGTTTTCTCAAAACTTGATTTTTGACGAATAACACCAAGATTTTTTTTTTTTTTTTTTTTTTTTTTTAACTATTTAATAAAATAACTTTTTTTTTTTTTTTTTTTTTTTTTTTTTTGCATGCATATAACATCATAATCTAGATTATAAATTAAGGATATAACTATCACTTAATAAAAACAGTATTAAAAAATCTCTCAAAGTTGAAAATTTAAAAAAACCCTAAAAAATACAACTTTTTTTCCATTAAAAATACTCAAAATATTAAACTATCTAAAATATATTAATTCGAAATCTAGATAATGTTATATGCATGAAAAAAAAAAAAAAAAAAAAAAGCCATTCTATCAAATAGTTTTTTTTTAAATCTTGGCGTTAGTCATCAAAAATCAAGTTTTGAGAAAAAGCGACTTAAAGTTGAAATTATATGGATGCGGCTATGAAAGTGTTGATACATAAATGCTTATAACTCCGTTAAAAATGCAAATATTTTTATGCGGTTTTTTGCATTGAGTTAAGAATTAAATGAATAATATATTAGATCATTAAAAAAATCGATTTTTTGAAAAGTTTTCAACCCCTGAGCCCCCTTAAAGGGGAACCGCAAAAAAATTTAATCTCGATTTTAACGACAGTGGTATCGCTGAAAAGATATAATTGTGAGGATTAAAAAACTCATTGTAATCACCCATTGGAAATGAGACGTTTTCGAGATATCCGACAATTTGTGCCACATAACTAATGCTGGAAACTGTATAAGTAGTCGGATATCTTGTACTGTGACATAAAATTGTTGGATATACGGTCATTCTGATAAGGCACCTCCATAAATTTCGGGGTTCATTGGTTGAGTATAAAGGGTAAGAACAAAGGGGTTCGCTCCTAATTTAGGCAAATGCATTTTCCATGCAGAAATAATCGATTAGCTTGAAATTTTGGATATGAGTTACGGCTGTACATTGATAATTTTGGAGGTTCTTTGGTTAAGTATAAAGGTGAACAGACGATTCATATTCGTCCTTAAATTACATAAATGTGTTTTTATGCAGATTTATCCGATTTTCTTCAAATTTTGGATACGGATTCTTTCTGATAAGGCAAATCCCTGAATAGTGTTGGAAGTTTAACGATTAAGCATTAAGGAAGAAATCAGGGATTGCCCCCTTCAAATTACATAAATGAGTTTTTATGCAGAATTATCGGATTTGCTTCGAATTTCAGATAATTTTTGCTTTTGATAAGGCGTATCTCTGATTAGTTTTGGGGGTTCAATGATAAAGTATAAAGGTGGGAAATGGGGAAGTTAATCCCTTCACATTGTTTATCGAGGGGAATTATTCTTTCAAAAAATTAAGACTATATTAAACAATCAGAGGCCTGCACGGGCTGGAATTTCCAGGACCGGGCCCAGACCAGCTCATTATAAAACTCAAAAGCTCGGTCTGACCCGCACACAAATCAATGAAAACCGGGCCGGAAAGTTCTGGCCCCTTCACAATTTCTACTATTTCTAAAACATTCAGTTTTTTATCGTATAATTAAGATTTTTTTAAAGAATCTTAAATCCTCTTCTCTTCCTTTACATAATTTTTAAAATTTTAACATTCAAATAAAAAATTAATTAGGTTTAGAATAAAAGAAAATTAAAAGCATCGTAACTTTTGAAACTGTATAATAAAAGTAGATTTAAGAAAATATTTCTATATCATTTTATTAAAGATTTCAAATCCAAATTCATTCTCAAATCTAAAGAAGCTAGTTTCCAAATACATTTCTGAATTCATTTCTTTTTCTTTATTTTTTCTTTTTCATTTTCTTTTTTTTTTTTTTTTTTTTTTTTTTTAGAAAATGCATCAGATATTTTTATTTATAAACTATGTAATCAAATGGCGACAACGACATCCATTTTTTGATACAATCAATTTATGAAAATACTGTGAAAGTTAGCGTTTTGAATAGATTTCCGCAAGTGACCGCAAGGAAGAAATATCTGCAACCATTTGACAAGAATCTCTTATATCTCAAAAAGGTTATATTTTATTTACCAAAAATGAAAAACACTATTCGATTTCAAATTCCCGAAAGAAATTTATTTCGACTCGACCCGGTGTCAAAATTAAAAGTTCAGCCCGAGCCTGGCTCAGTCTCTTCATAGTTTCTCAGTTCACGGCCTGTACAAATATCAAGGAAAACAGTGCGGGTGAGGCCCAATGTGGACCGACTCAATTTCGACAAAAAATTCAGGCTTTAATTAAAATACAGTTGAGATTCCTTTAAAGAATATTATTGTGTGTATACATATATATAGACATCATTCAAGATTATATGATGTGGATTGGCTTTTAATTCTTTTTTCTCTGTCCTTGATTTTTACGAAGCAAACCTTCTAAAAGATAAATTATGCCATCAAAAAGCAATGTATTTTATAGTTATAACTTCAAATAGATGTATATATATATATATATATATATACATCTAACCATGTATTCATAACCATTAATATTATTACAATATATGAACATGAACCATTGAATTTAATAAATTATAGTACATTAAACATGGAAGTAAAATATGAATATGAATACAAATGGGATTTGTATTCATAAGTATTTATCAGCATCAAATTAGTATAAGTTAGAAATAATAATAATAATAATAATAAAAGAGCACAATCTTAGAGCAAGTATTTTTGACTAAATTACAATAGTTATGTTTCGGGAAATAAAAAAAATATTTTGACTATATGATTTTTTAAAAATAAGTTACTTCCTTTTAAAATTTATATTTTAAAAAGTAATATTAAAAAAGTCCTGTAAACTATATTTTTCATTAAATAAAGGAAAAAGTTTTGAAATTCGAAAAATATTGTTTAGAGTTCAGTTTTAAACTACCCCACTTAAAATAATAATAATAATAATAATAATAATAATAATTTAAATTTTTATAAAAATTTTATGAGAAATTTTGGGATGTGATTTTGATTGCAAATTATATTTTTAACCACCACAGACGAGGGAAAGAAATAAAATTCTAACTCAATAAATATATTTTTTAAAGATTTCATGGAACTGTTTAAAGTAACAAAAATTTTTCTTTCCTGTAGTAAATTTAGAAGGGAAATATGATTCAGGACGGAGCTATTTGTTTTACTGTCACAAGGACAAGTCCATTACAATGAAGAAAAGAAATATATTAATGATATTTTAATTAAAGCAATATATTAATAATTATTATATAATAATATATTTATTATATTTATTACATATTATAATACTTAATAATTTAATTAAACATATTTGATAAATTTCTCCTCTTAAAAGAGACTTAGAAAAATTTCGCGTATAGTAATTTCCGTAAAAACTTTGCAAAAGTGTTTGATTGTAGCCAAAAAAAAAAAAAAAAAAAAAAAAAAAAAAAAAGTTAAAAATCTTTAAAAAATAATAATAAAATAAAATAAAAAATAAAAAACATTACATACGCATTTTTTTTTTTTTTTTTTGATTGGATTTTTTTTCCAAGAACTTTTTAAACAAACACTATAAATTATTGATTTCAAGGAAATTTTTCAAAAGAAGAAAAAATTAACCTTTTTGGCCTATTGGATTGGATACAGTGATAGTGAAAAATGATTATTACCCACCGGGTAGGTATTTATTTTTGGAATATATAGCTGAGTATTTGCAAAAGACTAAATTAAATAAATATCCAAGAATTGGCTATTTACATATTTTATCGTAAAAAAATTCTTAATATCGAAAAAATTCTTGACAGCTTAAGTTGCAATGCTTCCAGTACTATAATATCTTTCACTTTGATTACAGAAAAATACCCCTTTTTTCTCCTACTGAATGAATGTCACTATCTTTTAGAATCAACATCATGCGTAAACCCTTACGAAAATAATAGTGAAAAATGAACTCATGATGAAAAACTATTATCTCAAAAATCTATGAGATGTTACAGAAATAAAATATAATAAGTTTCTATGGAAAATTGTGGCAATTACTGAAAAAGCTTAGCTGCCTTATAAGTTAAAATTTGTTTTTTTTAAATAGTGTGTTTTAACTTTTTGACTGTCCCTGTAAATAAAGTAATCATGCTAGAAACTTCATTTTCAAAAGGAATCGTTCTAGGTTATACATAAGTAATTTCCTAAAATTTCATGGCAATCCGAGTATATTTACTGGGGTTAGAGTGCGGACAGACGGCCAGACAATAACCGAAAGCATAAACACGTTAAACTTTGCAGGAAAGTTTTAAAAAGCTACTTTTTCTTCTTCCAGGCATCAAAATGGCTGTTGAAATAGGTCCTCTCTAGGCAAACCTACTATTTAAAAGAACGATTAATCTTTCTTCCTCTAATCCTCTTACTGCGTGGTGGGGAAAATTTGATGAATGGTTTTCTTATTGTTTAAGAATAAAGCCCGTGCCCAGCGTTGCAGAATCGCTCGAAATACTAGCTAAAAATACGGCCCAAATCCTACCCTGTCCGGAAAAAGTTAAAATTTTGCCCCAAACCCGGTCCGGCCAGAATGAACTTCTACAGAACATTGATTTTTACTATTACGAAAAAGTTCTGAGTAAAAAAATTATCTATTTTTATTTCACGTTTATAATCTTCAATTATGCAGAAGTGTCGTAGGCTGCGATATTTGTTTTTAACGAACCTCTGTTTCTTGTCTGTAAATGTTTCAGTTATCATTAATCACAAAAATCAAAAATTGATATATGGTAAAAGTAAAATCTTCTAGAACGGAATCGTATTGGAAAGAAAAGAAATATGTTATAGACAAGCTCCCTTCTTAGCAGGTATAAATGTATAATGTATATGCTTTTTTCTCATGTATTATTGTAGTCATTTTACATGGATGAACAGTTTAAAAGATTTTTCTATTTTCAGTTTAAAAGATGATACCGTTGTAGGCAGGTTCTTTTTTATTCTTTAACTCTATTTTAATAAGCCTAGAAATCTATGATTTTTTAAAAAGAATAAATTTTAATGTTTAATTGTAGAATAACAATTTAAAAGTATATGCCTTTTTTGAAAAATTTTTTGAACCAAGCCAAATTTTATTGATTTGTTAACAGACTTGACAACGTCGAGAAAATTATTTTCATACGGGATGATTCAGCCGCGATAGAATATTTTGGTCTGTGAAGACTAGGAAGAATAAAATCAATCTCGGCTTCGTACGGGGAAATAAATAAATTAATTTAAAAAAAAAGACCAGGCCAGGCCTGGAAAGATTAGTGACTAGACCCGGCCCGAATCTTCAGAAAAATGTAAAGCCCGGGCCTGGGGCGGCTCCAATACAGTTAATGAAAATTGGCCCGAACCCAGCCTGCGAGCCGGGCTTCGGATAGAGGCCCGGCTCGTACAGATCTCTACTGCCAATACTATTTGCCGAAAATTTGAGACCCTGCTTAAAGGTTGGATAGTCCTGTTGTATATAACAGAATTGAAAAACATTGGCATTTGCGCACACAGAATAAAAGTACAGTAGAGCGCCGATTATCGGAATTCTAATTAACCGAACTTCCAATTATTAAAATTGCCTATTTTTTTTTTTTTTTTTTTTTTTTTTTTTTTTTTTTAATAGCAGAAGTTTTAATAATTCGAACACTATTTCTTTCAAAAAAAATTTTTTTTAATTGAATATTCAACTATCTGAAGGCTCTGTTTCTCTTATTTTTTTCCTTTCCTTATTTAGCATAAGACAATTGAATCCTCGGTTAGTATATCTATAGAAGCAGAAACAATAAAAAAAAGAATGCTCTGACAATCACGTACTAATGTCCATTGCATAGCGAAGCTTTTTTATTCATAAACATATATGAAATAACTCGAACAGCAGAGGAATGTTGATCCTATTGAACTAACGTATTTAAGAAAAATTCGAGATATGGCAGCATTCAAAATACACTATTTCGCCAAAGGTGACCGGCTACTTGCGATTTTAGACGTTTTGTTAAACATCTCAAAAAATACATGAAGAATTATCCTGAAACTCTAAGTATGTAAACATAATAATACAGGACATGCATTCCCGTAAAGATTTTATCCCGAAACTCCATAAAGAATCTTTCAGAAAATTGAAAAAAAACAAAAAACTTTTGGATAACCCTGTCAAAACAAATGTAGCAAAAGCGCTCAAACTGTAGATTATGATTAAATGGCTTATTTTAATAAACTATGTTCATTTTTATGCGAATAGCATGTATACTCATAGAGAAATTAAGGTTTTTATAAAAACAGTCCCAAATTTGTCAAGTTTTTTGCTTATAATTTGCAGAGTTTTTAATATAAAATAATGTTCTTTTCTGAAAACATGACAAACAGCATTTTACACAATATCCTGTAATTAGAATTAAAAAATAATAAAAAAACATATGAAAAATGAGCAGGTTTACTAAATGTTTCATTGCGCATGTGTAAAAGCTATTAAAATTTCATTTGCATATTGTGTTAGCTAAATGTATAGAGCAATTTTTGTAAAAGTCTCAAAAACATAACTTGAAAATCCTGAAAGTGATTGCTCAGAATAAGCTCAAAATCCGTTACTCCCAAAATGAAGCAAAAACATTAGGGGCTGTATCCATTTATCCATTGTTTAGTGTCAATATAGAATACACAATATGGCATTACTACTATATTTGGATACAACCCCTCATTTTTGTGCTTCATTTTGGGAACAATGGATGGTGAGCTTATTCTACTAACGATCTCTTTCAGAATTTTCAAGCTATGTTTTTGAGACTTGTATAAAAGTTGCTCTATTCATTTAGCTAAAACTATATGCAAATGAAATTTTGATATCTTTGACGCGTGCGCAGTGAAAAATTATTTAGTAAACCTACTCATTTTTAATATGATTTTAATTATTTTTTTATTTTGTTTACAGGGTATTGTGTACAATGTTGTTTGTCATATTTTCAGAACATTATTTTATATTAAGAACTCTGCAAATTATGAGCAAAAAACTTGAACATTTTGGGACTGTTTTTATAAAAATGTTTATTTCTCTATGAGTATACATGCTATCCGCATAAAAATGAACACAGTTTATTGAAACAAGCCACTTAATCATAATCTACAGTTTGAATGGTTTTGCTGCATTAATTTTGACAGGGTTATCCAAAAGATATTCGCCTTTTTTCAATATGTTGACGGTCTCCTATGGATTTTCGAGAAAAAAAATCTTCACGAAAATGTATGATCTGTGTTATTATATTTACACACTTAGAGTTTCAGGATAATTCTTCATGTATTTTTCTAGATATTTAACAAAATGTCTCAAAATCGCAAGTGGCCGGTCACCAAGGCCATATAGTGCATATTTATGCATATATATTGCAATTATTTTAACTGTTCTTGGTCTCCGGATATATCATCAGGTCCTTAAGTTTATCTATTTAAGCATATTACTGACAAAATTCTATCAAATAACATATCTTTTCTGTGAATTAGCATGCGTACATCTCTGAAGAGTCTGTATGTTTTTCATAGATTATAATACTTGCATATTCGTTTATTCTGTTTGTTTATTTATCGATTTATTAATTATTATCCTATATTATTTTTATACGTGTAATTTCCATTTTATTATACATATTTATTATATATATTTTATTATTAGTGTGTGTGTGTGTGTATTCTTTATACGAGAAAGAATCGAAAACTTTTTTTGCTTAAATTATAATCTGCGGAGTTCAGATGATTCTAAAAAGAGAAAAGAAAAAATTTAACAGATAAAAATGTAAACAAAAAATTATAAAGCGTATACAAATAAATAAATAAATAAACAATTTTTAAATACGCCCCCCCCCCCCCCCCAGCGCTGACTAGTGCTGCCAATCCTAAGCCTGGGGAAAGTGTGAATATGTTAATGTAATCAGGAACATCATATAAGTTGTCTGTCTATCTATCCGAACTTTTGCTTATCCGAATCAGGTCAATCCCGACTTGCTCGTATAATTGGCGCTCTGCTGTATTTAAAACATTTTTTACAAGCATTATTAGTCATCGGTAATAAGGTAAGCGAAATGACGTCACTTAATAGTTCTTTTTTAATTCTATTGTTTACAAATCAAGGAAAAGAACCGCGTTTATTAGTTTACTCTGCCTTGATTTCAAAATTTACGCTAAACAGGATGGCTGAGAGTTTCACTTGAGGTTACTGTAAACCGGAAATGATAAGTCATGCACCGAGAAAGAAAAACGCTAAAATCACCTTTCAAGTAATTTTAAACGGTATTCTAAAGTCTTATTATTAACTCATTTGCATAGCAGTCATCTGTGAAAAAAGAAATCTCATTATCGCCATTTTTTTTCTTTTTGCCTTTTGAATGTTGTTGAACAGTTACGATGTCTTTGGCCAATCCTAAAATATATTCTCTGCCAGGAATTTTTATGTGCGTTAATCAGGTGGAATCGAGATGGTGAAAAATAAATCTTAATATCAATTTCTGTTTGGGTGTATTAAAAAAAAAGCTACCGTGTACGAGGTCATTTTTCTTATAGATTTCTATTCATATTTTTTTAGTAATTTAGATTAGGTGTCTTTTTTCTTAGTAACACTTTCCAATGTAGTTTAAAAAAATGTTTACAGTGAGTAAAAAAAGTATTTGCACACTAGGTAAATTTGTTTTAGCATATGTATAAATAAATAAAAAGCAACTAAAAATGCCAACACTTTTACAAAACAAATAAGCATACTTAATATCTGACTTAATAATTATATTTAAAATATGAAAACATAAAAAATAGCATTTGTACTGCCAAAAAAATATTTGCACACTAGCAATAAAAATAGAACTAGAGGAATTATTTATAAGTTAAAAAACAGTGCTCATATTTAGTATGCATGCCTTTGCTTCAATTTACGCCCAATTATCTGGGCATTGATTCTATTAATTTGTGACATGTTTCACTGCTGATTTGTAGCCATTCTTCCCTAAGAGCTTGCTTAAGTTGTGATTTGTTAGAAATTTTCTTTTTCCTTATTTTCACATCCAAAATATGCCATAAATTTTCAATCGGATTGAAGTCTGGTGATTGTGGTGGCGTTTTCAATTGATTTTTTACATTATTAAGCAATTATAACCTCGTAATATATGCAGTGTGTTTCGGATCGTTATCTTGTTGGAAATAATATGAATTACAAATTCCTAATTTCAGAGCACTGTTAGATAAATGATCTCGCAATATATTAATATATTGTTTAGCATTCATATTGCCTACAATAACGATCATTTCGCCAACTCCGTTAAAAGACATGCATCCCCAAATCATATACATGACCACCGCCATGTTTTACAGTTGGTTTCAAGTTTTTAATTTGAAGAGAAGTATTTGGCTTTTGCCATACAGTTTTCTTATCGTCTGAGCCAAAAATACTGAACTTGCTTTCATCGGAAAAAATAATAGTTTTCCAAAACTCTAGGGGTTTGCTGACATAAGCTTTTGCAAATTCAAGTCTTTTCACCCTATTTGTTTTACTAATAAATGTTTTTTTTTCTTTCGAGGGCTCTTCCTCGAATATTTGCATCATGAATAATATTTCTAATTGATTGTGGTGTAACTATTGTTCTTTACGTTGAAGCGACATCAACAGGCAATTCGTCAATTGAGAATAATAAGGTTCTATCAGTGTTTTTGAAAAAAATGACTTATAGATATAGAAATGTTCTATTTGTATCTATGAAGGCATTTCTGGATTAAAATAATGTCATATTATAAGTTCATATGTAAATTATATATAGCATCATTTTGATGCAAAAATGCTTACACAGATACAAATACAACCTATCTATATTGATAAGTCAATTTTTTCAAAAACACAGATATAACTTTTTTATTCTCAGGTGATGAATTCTCGAGCACTTAGAAAAGGGTTTTATGAAGATTCTTTTATGATGGCTTTCCTTTGCCTGGTATTTAGCTTTCTTGAACGCCTAGTTCGTGGCTTATTTATTGTCGAGTCAGTTTTTTTTCCTTCATTATTACATAGCGAACACTACAAAAGTTTAGATTTAATTTTTACCTATTCCTCGGTAACTTAATCCAGAATTGTTGAGAAATATAATCTTCTCACGGGTAGCAACAGACAGTTCACACATTTTCGGCACTATTAGAGCAAAAACTCCCCAGAATCCCTGCTCAAGTTAATAAATTACGTGACTTTAAAGTGCGGGGCTAACGTACTGCGGGACTGATATGCTAAACATTTGCATAATGTTCACATTTATTGCCTTTTTTAACAATCAATGCTTCGTGTGCAGGCCTGTAGCCAGGATTTCCCTTCCGAGGGGGCTGAATCTTGAATTTTTTTTCTGATCTGACAACAGTAATTTGTATAATTAAATCGTAATTAAAAAAGTAAACAAAACATAACTTAAAGATATGTACCTGTGTGATATGTGATGTCCATTTCAAAAATTGTTATTATATATTTTTTAGACTTCTGAGAGAACTGATATTTTATGTGGTAGATACGACTATAAGAACAATATATTCGAATGAGTGATACAATGACGAATTGCTATAACTTTAATTAAAGAAATTTATATTTTTCCTATTGAAAATACGCGTAGTTTTAATATAATGGAAGATTTTAAAAATATATAAAATTTTATTATTAGCTAAATCATTATTATATTTATTTTCATTAACTTTGCAAAAACTTTTTAAACTTTCGGGAGGGGCTTCAGCCCCCTTAGCCCCCTCCCTGGCTACGTGCCTGTTCGTGTGCAAATACTTTTTAGGTATGAGAAAATATTAAATTATTTTTTAAAATGTGTAATATTGCTGTTTAAAGAAAATGGGCAGTTATTTTTATTTTCTACTTATTTAAATAAATCAATAATTAAGAGAATAGTATTTGCTTTCTGTGGTTACTTATGCAAAAAATCGTCTGCTTGCAAATATTTTTTTGCTCACTGTATGTATCTGAGTAAATGCACAGTTTGAAAATATACATGGGAACTTTTTTTTGTCAATTAAATATAACTTTGTAAAACATTAATATTGCTATCTATTTATATTAATATTATGAAGGACAAGCGTATACGTGGGTAACGGCTGAATTCATTTTAATGGTGGCAACAGCAGACGATTAAATTTAACTTTTATTAACTTTTGCTGTATTTTTTTTTCTTTCTAAGGGCCGAAAATATTTAATTTTTATACTGTCGAATAGAGATAAATGTACTTTAAAATGCGATTTGTTTGAGAACTATATCGTAAAATTTTTGAAAATTGCATCGCAATTTACTCAATTTTTATTGTTTTTAAAATAATTTTCAGGTATGATTTTCTTTAAACATCTATTTCTGTCCCTTGCAGACTGACAATTATACAAAAGATAAATCTGTATGCATTTAAATTAATTATAAATGAAATATTTCAGTATTTATTTACAGTTTATATTCCTTAAAGCAATTTATACTTTTATCAATCCAAAAATGAAATAATAAAATATAAATAAAACACAAATTTAAAACATGTAATCGAGTTACTACCATCATTCGTTAAACCACTGAAATTATCAGAATAAAAAACCCAAGGGGACTTGGGAGATTTCTTCGACTGTTTATTCCTGGAACAAGGCCAAAATGAAAGCATGGCTTTTAATTAAATGTCAAAATTTTATTAGAATACATAACTGCTGTTAGACCGGGAAACGGCTACACAAACCATCATCCCATCGTTTGAATCTCATCGAAGCTGAAATTCCAGGATCAGTTAAACTTTATTCGCATATTAACCTCTTTACTCTCTTAAAAAGTCAGCCACAAAATAGCTCAAGTTAAGCTGAAATCCACCCATCTCAATGTTGAAAGGCAGCTTCTCATAACTCGAGTTTTAACCAATTTAAATGAAGCTGAGCTATTTAAATAACCAATTTAGATCAAGAAGATTTAATTATTTGAAAAACACTCTTTTATGATCGAAAAAATTACAGCTCTTTCAAAGCCAAATCAGCTCTTTCGTTTTAAGAGTGCACAGGGCCGTGCTTAGGAATTTGGCGGCCCTGGACGAAATATATTTTGGCGGCCTGGTCACTGGTCGAGATAATTCAATCGTTCTTTCGTAAATAATACTCGGTTTTAAAACAGAGCAAATTAGCTTGTTTTTAGAGTCTCTATAATATCTAATCGGCAGTGGCGCGAGTACTTTTATACGAGGGAATTTCTACGTATTTATATCATCCTTACTTCCATGGGTGTACCCAAGGATGTGTGTGTGTGTGGGGGGGGGGGGGGGGGAGGGGGTGATAGGGCTAAAGCACAGCCCGAAATTTTCGAAAGTTATATGAAAAAAGTGCTGATTTTCTTTTTTTTCTTTCTTTCTTTTTTTTTTTTTTTTTTTTTTAAATTTGTAATTTTTTTAAACATACAGTGGATTAGCCATTCTTATTAGTCTCATTTTAATCCACATTGCCATGAATAAAGAGAAAGGAAGGGGTGATGGAATTACAGCCCTTCTCTTTTTGAAAATTAAATGAAAAAAAATTGTTTACTTTTTTAGATAAATCTAAGATCGACATTTTTTTCTGTTTTTCAGCGAAATAGTCATTCTCGTTAACCCTATATTAGTCCACATTGACATACAGCATACCCAAAGATGGGAAGGGGGTGATGAAATTAAAGCCCCCTTACCTTGAAATAGTCGAAAATAAAATTAAAATTTGTGCAGATTTTTTCCCTTTTGTTTGAGACAAATTTCTATTTTTTTCCCCATATCATTCAACGGATTAGCCGTACCTAGAGCTCTCCACGGGCCGGGGTTCGCCCGTACCCGGCCCGGCGGAATCCTTTCGAATTTTAAAACGAGCGGGCAGATGTAGAATAGTTTTTAAACGGATCCGGCCGGGTCGACAAACAACATAAACGGGCCGGGCCGGCAAAGAAAATGAACGGGCCAGACGGGCCGGGCCGATAGTTTTCGGGCCTACCGGCCCGTTTTGAAGTTTTAAGCAGAGACGATAAAATATGAGCTATTTTCAACGAAAATGGTTTTAACGAGAATAAGTATAAATGTGCGTTATGAGCCATATAATTATGAGCCAGCATCAATATAAAAATGTACAGTGTAGCGATCGGCATCGGAGAGTTACATTGTGCATAACCCGTTTTAACATTTTTTTAGCTGACTCATGCCGGGTCGAGATCAAGTGTGCATTATTTTTCTACATTTAGACTGGCCGGACCGGAACTAGACTTAAATGTTCTCAAGATCTGTAGGGCAGAAAACATGATTTGTAAAATTATTAATAGCGATAAAGAACTTATGTTGGCTTAATCTTTGGATATATACTTCTGGATGGTTTTTAAATTAATTTCTCAATAATGCGAAAGTTTGACACATTTTCTGATTAATTTTAAATTGTAAAAGTATAAAAGTGATAAGCCTAACTATTAAAGAGATTTGGAATCGAAAAACGTTTTTTTTTTTTTTTTTGGATAAATAAATTACTTGTATAACCCTGTTGAGATATAATAGTTTCTCAAATGATTGCAGGTTCAATGATTTTCTCCCTTCCCATGCTAACACTTCCGGAAATTCTGTTCAAAACGCTAATTATGACAATATTTTATTTGCTTGCAGTATTCTTAAATTGCTTGTATCAAATAATGGATAACGCCATTTGATTATATAGTTTCTGAATAAAGATACCTGTTAATCTTATGGCGTTTCTGAGAAAAAAATTAATTTAGAAATGTATCAGAAAGGAGCTTCTTTGAATTTAAGAATGAATTTGGATTTGAAATCTTTAATAAAATGATATAAAAGTATTTTTATAAATCTTCTTTTATTAAACAGCTTCAAAAGTAACGATGTTTTTAGCTTTCTTTTTTCTTCTTTTATTCTAAGCCATATTAATTTTTTAATGAATCTTTATTCAAATGTTGAAAGCCTAAGAATCAAAGTAATCATTAATGTTGTTAATGTGTATTTCCTGTAAAATCATTCCATAGATATTTATGCAGTATTCTTTAAAGAAATCTTAAATATATGATAAAAATCTGAGTTTTTTAGAAATTGTAACGGGCCGAAATGTTGAATTTTACAACGGGCCGGTCCCGGACCTGGAAATTCCGGCCCGTGCAGACCTCGAGCCGTCCCTTATCTTTAGTACCATATTAGTGCTCAATGACACCACATTATACTGAAAGAAATGAAAGGGATTGTTGGGATTACAATCCAATACCCCAAAAGTCGATTTTTTTTTAGGCAAATCTATATTCAAAACCGATTATCAAATACGATAGTCTATTTCAAAACCGAATCTATATTCAAATATTATCCTCTACCGGTCAAAAGACTAGCCGCTCTTTTCTCTTTAGGTCCATGTTAAAGCTCAATGACACTACATTCTACCCAAAGAAATGAAAGGGATTAATGGGCTTACAGCTCAGGAAATTTTTTGACGGAATATGTGTTTTTTCGCGATATTTTATCGAAATTCGCGTTTTTCGGCAGCTTTATCATGAAATTCACCTTTTTTTTAATTCTTTTTTCTGTGGAGCTCTGGGGGAATACCTGTATTTTTTAGAGATTTTTTGTTGAAATTCGCATTTTTGCCCCCGCGGCTCTATGAAAATGTTTGCTTTTTTCCGTAGTATTTATACGAAACTTGTTTTTTCCGGGCCCTTTTCGCAATCCTTTGACGAATTTCACGATTTTTTCCACAGCACTTTGATGAAATTATCTTTTGTCTGCGGCCTTTTGACGAATTCGCATTTTTTTAAATGCTTTGACGAAATTCGCGATTCTTTTGCATGATACTTTGTCGAAATTTGCAATTTTATCCTCGGCTTTTTGACGAAATTTGCGTTTTTTTTCGCAACCCTTTAGGAAAATTTACGTTTTTTCGCGACCCTTCCTCGAAATTCGTGTTTTTCAGCCGATTAGTTGCCGAAATTTGACATTTTCTCCGCAATCCTTTGTCAAAATGCGCGATTTTTTTCGCAGCCCTTTACGAAATTAGCTTTTTTCCAGTGGTTCATCGACGAAATTTTCGTTTTTTACAATTTTTTAACAAAATTAGCTTTTTTTCTTGGCCCTTTGACGGAACGCGTGTCTTTTTGTGATTTTTTGTTGAAATTCGCGTTTTTTTTTTTGGGGGGGGGGGGTGATCTTTTGTCGAAATTTGCAAATTTTCCGCGGCCATTTGAGGAAATTCGCGGTTTTTTGAGACCCTTTGACGAAATTTGCGTTTTCCCACGATCCTTTGTCGAAATTAGCATTTTCCCCTCGACTTTTTGATGAAATTATCTTTTTTGTCACGATCGTTTATCAAATTTTGCGTTTTTCAGCAGTCATTAGAAGAAAATCGCGTTTATTTAAAGAAATGTGCTTTTTCTCTAACTGACGAAATTTGACTTTTTCCCGCGATCCTTTGACGAGATTCTGTTTTTTTACGGCCCTTTGACAAAATTCTGATTTTATCTGCAGTCTTTTAACAAAATCCGACTACTTGCATATTCTATTTAACCAAATCAGATTTTTTTTTCTGCGAATGATTATCGAATTTGATATTTTTCGACAACCATTTGTCGAAAATCGCGATACATTTTTTCAAAATCCAAACTTCAAACTGATGACGAATGTTTTAAATTTTCGGAAAATTACAGACAAATTTAACCTTTCCCCTTCTGGCTGCGGCCTTTTTGTCTGAAAGGTTGCATTGCTCACTTGGTCTTGTCTCGTTGGTCTCCCACACCCCATATTCAAGATTCAGACACAAAATTGGTAATTAAACTGAGAAAATTTTCAAAATTATTGGCAAAATTTTACAGTTATTGAGTCGATTTTTTTTTCATTTATTAAATATGATATTATCGGAATATTCTCCACCAGGAGCACCAACAAAGATTTCTATTCGGTAATTCTAAGTTCTTTAGAGTAGAAAGTATTTCTCTCTAGTTCATATGTAAGGTGTAACATATGCTGATAAGAACTGAATTCGGCAGGTTACGGTTGGTTTTCTTTTATTACCTCAAATTATCTGCGAAAGATATGAATGCCTAATGACAAGGCGTAATATAAACGAAAGTATAAATCCTAAACAAATGTAAAAAACATAAATTTTTTTGCGGCCCCCAAATTTTGGCGGCCCTGGGCAAATGTCCAGCTCGACCCCCCCTAAGCACGGCCCTGAGAGTGCAGACCTGATGTATCATTAAGATACACACCTTTACAATTTTTTTTTCACGTATATAAATAATCTTAAAAAAGGAGAAATTGGTGTGTATGCAGCCTAACAGATAGCAGAACTATATAAACATAATCGAAATTTGTTTTTTATAGTTCTTTTTTAGCGAGCTACGTATTAAGTACAAAAATGAAAACGTAAACACACTGTATGGCCAAAGGTGACCGGCCACTTACGATTTTAGACATTTTCTTAAATATCTAAAAAAAAAAAAAAAAAAAAAAAAAAAAAAAAAAATACATGAGGAATTATCCTGAAACTCTAAGTGTGCAAACATAATAGTACAGATCATACATTCCAGTAAAGATTTTTTCTCGAAACTCCATAGGGTACCGTCAACAAATGGAAAAAGAACGAATATCTTTTGGATAACTCAGTCAAAATTAATGTAGCAAAAGCATTCAAATTGTAGATTATCATAAAATGGCTAATGCATTTATTAAGGAAAATTTTATCAAAAAGATAAATTTTTATTTAATTTTAAAGAAAACAAGCATACATTTATATATATATAAATAATATACGAATATATAATTAACAAAATGAAAACATATAATTTTATCCATTCAACAATTTTTGATTGAAAAAAGCTGTTCAATATTAGTAACAGGGGAGAATAGGGGTGAATGAGACACCTGCAATAATTCTTAAAATAAGCTTTATTTTTAATTTATGACTTTCACCAGATGGAATAATCATTACTTTATACTTGTTGCTATAAATCTTTTCAAGAAAATATAAGTTTATGATTTAAAAGGTTTTTTTTTTTTTTTTTTTTTTTTTTTTTTTTTTTCTAATATCAAAGTATGAATTACTCCGATTTTTTAATGTAAGGGAAGTAGGAGAGGTTTGATACATAGGCAATTTTTCTTAACATATAGCATTAACAGCCAATATAACACATGTAAGGCTTCTTTTATTCTCAAAAATAATGATTACCTGGATTTGCAGCGAAGAATTAACAACTTTGCTTTTCTTTAATTTTGAAGAAATTTGAAATGCCAATGTGATTTTTTTTCAAATACTTCGTTTTCTTTTATAACTGTTATGACTGTGAAGATACTATGCTGTATTTTATATATTTTTATTTTTTTTATAAAGTACATTGTTAGGATAAGTTTCAATATAAAGTAGATTGTCATTTTGCAACTGTATTTATACAAAGCGATTGAATGTCTAATAAGACATGATGGGGAGAAATAATACGCTTATATATTTAAAATTTAATAGTTTTTTTTTAAGTTTCAAATTAATATGAAACTGTTATATTCATTATTGTTTTACAGCAAAAACTACTGAAATTGGTAAGGAGGATTAATTGGTAAAGCTTTTCCGAAGTCATTTATTGAAACAAATATTTTGATTTACAGTCAAAGTTCTATAATCCGCACAAGTTGGGGCCAAAGGTTGAGCGGATTATGGAATATTGTGGATTATAGAGTATTATGGATTATGCGTCATTTGATTATTCCTAGACATCATTCTATTTCTTAAATCAGTATAATATGAAAAGATGAATATGAAATCTAATAATTAATTTGATATACTATCTCAAAAAAATTGTTTTTTAAGTTTTTTTTAATTAAAAAAATGATATATATGGTGCATTTAAATAAAGATAATTACATATATTCCATAATACAGTTTGATTTTTACTGTTAATAAAATAAAAAAGTTATATTTAAAAAAAATAGATGCTTTTTATGATTTTTTTATTTATTTTTCCATAATTTGTTTAAAAAAACATTTTTGGGTCACCAATTTGTAAATTTTCTTAACTGTTTATTTCGCTGTTTAAATTCGTAAAGTAACGCGGATTATAGAAAATTGCGGATTATCGATCATTGACTGTATCTGGATTGAAGAAGACTGCAATTTTTCATTTTGATCTTAATTGTTTCGACAATACCTATTTTAATACCCCAGCATATTTTTGTGATCATCTACAGGAAGCCCGTGGGTTAAATGTGTCAGTTATCTGTTGATACGACACCTAAAAATTTCTAGATGGAAATACAAATCATCATACCAAGTTTACAAGATTCCTGAGAATATAGGCCTTATCCCAAGAAAAAAAATTTAAACTACAAAGGGTGGAAAACGTACAATAAAAACCTTATATTGATAGGTACGCCTGTCAGAAAAAAAATCTTGATAAATAATTAGACAAAAGATATTGAATGAAAAAAAAAAAAAAAAAAGCTATTAAATTATTAATACAAAAAATTAAATTTTCAAGCAGTCAGCAGTGAATAAGAATTTTTATTACATAGTTCTGATAATGAAGATGCTGATTTATATAATCTAATTAGTGCTAATTCCAGGATTATCGTGGCTTTCTGGAGGTTTTTTTTTTCATTATTTATTTTCTAAAAAGTACGTTAATAGAATTTCTTGAACTATTTATAATACATTTTTCTGCAACAAAAATTTGTCAATGTATTTTTCTTTAAATTTTACTAAAATAGTTCATGATTTATCAGGAAAAATTTTATGACACAAATTGAATTGTCTGTATTTCTTTTTTTGAATTTAAATAACAATGTATCAAATCTCCCTTGCAAGTGTATCAATCCTCCCCAGTGTTGGGGAGATTTGATACAAAAGTAGCCATTCAAATTAATTGGGATATATTTTTTGAATGAATATATATTTTTTAATTCCTATATTTTTAATAAATAAATAAAGTGTCATTTTATAAGAAAACACAAAAATTTGTTTGAAGAAAGCTTTCTAAGGGTCATAAATAATAGTTAGAAAAAAAGTGTATCATACTTCCCCTATATTTTCAATTTCATTCTTTGTAGTCCAAGAGCCGACCGCTCAAAACCTAAGTCATAGAGCACAAGAAAAATTCCTTTATTTTATGGAAGAGTAGTCATAGCGGAATCTGATCATCCATATCTGCCGGAAGCTAAGTGGTGCATAAGCCAAAAATTGATACCACTAGTGGTTCACTCGTATGTTTAACATTGTGTTTGTCGTACAATTAAAAGTTGAAAACATGTAAAATTGGGTGCAGGAAAACATAATGCTAAGCCTACGAGTCAACCACTAGTGATATCAATTTTTGGCTTATGCACCTCTTCGCTTCCGGCTGACATGGATGATTAGATTCCCCTATGACTACTCTTCCATAAAATAAAGGAATTTTTCTTGTGCCCGATGACTTAGGGCTCGATCGACTCTTGGACTATTGTTTGCTACTTAATTATTTTTAATATTTTGTAAATTCAAAAATACGTCTTTTATAAATAAACAGTTAAGCTAAATCTAAAAACCTCATGCTTCCTGTAAAAACCTATGTATCTTTATATTATTCCAGGGAGGGATGGGATACTATGTCTCAGGGAGGGGTGAGACATGTCCATTCCTTCCTACATGATATCTCTATCCAAATAATTATGCTTAATAACATACAATTTTTTGTTTTTTTATATTTACAAGGTAGAACCCGTCGAATTTCGACGAAAAAGTATTTTTAAAAAGGAAAAGTTTTATTGATTTCTAATAAATCTACTCAATTAAATAGAATAAAAAATGCATCTTATATTGGTAAGTCTAACTCTTAAAGAAATTATATTTAACCTAAAGTTAACAAAACACTATTTCTATTAAACTCAGTTATAGATATTATTAAAATTAAATTTTAGTCTACATCTAAAAATAATAATAATAATAATAATAATAATAAATAAAATAAAAATAAAGATCATAAAGATCTTTTATTATAATAAAGTTATTAATTAAGGTTTTAATTCCAATATGAAAAAAAGCAGAATTTATTGCACTTTGACTCAATCATAAAATTTTCCCCCAACTCTAAACCTGACGTCATTTTCACAATATCAAAATTTAAATATACACTTATCATATCTGTATTCACTTTTTAAAGAAAATCGATAATTTAATTTGATCCTTTTGATTCAAAACTTGAAGTCTCGATGCTATTAACTGAAACAGATACTAAACTATCCATATATATATTTTTAAGTATAAATGAAACAAACATTCACTGGGTTTTAAAACAGACAATATTCTTAACACAACGTACTTTAATTCTTTTTTTCAGTTTTAATAAAAAAAATGGCAACATAAAGATTCAGTATTCTGCTTTTTTCGGCTTTTTTCCCTTTGCTTTTAATAAACATGGAGTACTTCTGTTGCCACGTTTAGAAAAACGGTATTAAAAACTACAAAAAAATTAATGTTTCAAAAATAAATTAAGACACAGTATTCAAATAAATAGCATTTAAAAGTACATTTCCCCCCTATACGATGGTGTAAAAATTAAAAAAAGTGCGCTGTTTAGAAATACAAAAATTTGCAGAAGAAAAAATTGCAAAACTGGAAATGCATTTCAAAATTTAAAAGTGTTGTCATTTGTAAAATGTCGTATGCGTTACGCACGGATACGTTTGGCCTTTATAATATAAATAAGACTATTTTGTTTTGAAATTGAATAGTGTAACAAATAAAACAAATATTATTTTGCAAATTCAATAATTGAAAAATTAAAGCACTGAAAACTTTTAATTTCTTACTCGTGCACTATTTTGCAATATCAACATTTAGTATTAAATATTTACATTTATTTTTTTAATAATAATTATCTTAGTTTTTTTAAATAAAAAAGTACTCTTTTGAAACATACTATATGAAATATTTAATAATTATTGAACTCATATTGCAAACTTTTTTTTTCGTTTGGCAATACACAAATTATGTTGAAAAATGAAAAAGTAAAAAGAACGTTCATCTTCTGTAAAGAAATTGACTATTATATAATTGACGATCAAGACAGAATTGCAAATTTAAATCCACGAAAATTAATTGGCATTACTAGTCGGGCACAAGACCCCCCCCCCCCTTTTTTTCCTTTGATTTGGATTTTACAAAATATTATAAAATAAACATTGTGATTTACAATAAACCTTTTTAATGTAAATGTCACATTATCTTTGCCATTTTCACCCACTTTTCTAAAAATTAAATATGAATGTTCCTTTTAAAAGCATGTCCCACCCTTCCCTCACATGAGGGAGGGATGGACATTTTTCTTGTTTATCATTTAGTCCATTAATGTAAAATTATAATCAAAGTGAAAATTTTTAAATGTGGTAAAATGTGTCAAGATGTTATTCTGTAAATTTCTGACTGAGAATTTCTGCCCAGGCAGATCTCCAGTGTGTAGATCATGTATGAACTGTACGAAAGAATTCGCATACATTACCGACTATGGACAGCAATTTTTTAAAAATGGATTTTTACTGCAATATGTGTTTTTTTTTTTTTTTTATTATTATTATTATCGTATATTTAAATACTCATTTCATTCTATGAAGAAATGAAATTTTTTAACAATATTCCAATATTTTATAGGAAAGGTTTTATAATCTGCGTCCTGAAGTATATTTTTAACTTGTTTTTTTAATATAATTGCTCGTGTTTTTAATTGACTAAACTAAAAGGATTCCGGAAATTATTTTTTCCAGTATTAAAAGCGATACGATGTAGCTCAATTAAGTTTTAACAGAGCATTTTAAAATTTAGAAATTAGTTTGTCAATCTGCATGATTCGTCGCGACATATTTGAGGCACTGTCATCACATGTTTGTGTTGTGAAACATCCGTTGAAGAACATTGATTATTTAGAATTTCTGCCTGCAATACATTCAAGTATGCATTTTTATCTCATGACGTTGAAACAAGAACCGCGTGCGTGTAACCTTTAAATATTTTTGCCAGATCAATGAAAAATTAATCCGGTTTTTACATAATTCAGTAACGTCGCCTTTTACACTGACGTTGATAAAGCACAACCTAAATAATTTACGTGCTCCGGCATATAACGGTGGTTCTGCCACATCCGGATTGATCACTCACATAAACAAAAAAGAATTTGTCATGTTGCATCTTTCTAATATTAGTGCATATGTTATAAATTTCTGTTTAAAGGGCTATTCAACCAGAATATTTCTAAATTTGACGAGTACTCTCCTAGTATGAGGTGTAAAAAGTAAAATAAAATAAATAAAAAAATAATAACAAATTACAACAACCATTTGGAAATTTATTTTTTCAAAGACTAAAATTTAAGACTTATAAATAAATTCTATATATAAAAAAAATAATTCAAATTTTTTATAGTTATATCTATTTTATCAATTTTATAAAAAACAAACATGTCTGTGCGTAACCCATACGTTCTTCTGCGAGTGGAATTACTTTCAAATTTTAAATAAAATCTCAGTTTTACAATTTTCGTTATTGCAAAATTTTAAACTTCTAAAATCCCAACTTTCTAATTTTCCACATTTTAAATTTTGACACCGTCACATAGGGAAACAAATGTACTTTTAAATAAAGCTGTTTTTTTTTCTTTTGTCATTAAGGCAAAAGAACTAATTTCCAGGGCTCCCAAATGGTCCGCGAACTGAACATCAATAATTTTTAACAGATATTATAATACTAGGTATCTACAGCATTTGCGCTATAATGAGCCTCTGAAGGTGTCTTCTGGGCAATTCTCAAGAAAAATCCAAATAGAAACAAAAGTTTTCTAAGAAATTATTGGTGTTCAGTTGGCGGACCATTTGAGAGCCCTGTATTTCAAAAATGTGGACTTCACAAGGATTCAGATATGTCTCGAATAACTCTATTGTTGACCGAGAACAACAACCATTTTCCAATTGGTTAAAAAATTAGTTAATAAGAATTTCATTCCCTCCCTCTTCTAATGCCAGTTATATTATAAAACACAAATGTGTTCGCCTTTAAGGCTTATTCAAAATTAATACTAAGCCTAAGGTTTTATTCAAAAGTAATACTTAATGCATTGCCGGCTATTCTGATCATGCAAATGTTGCTGCTGTGCAGGAACACGCATTATTTGAGGCTTGTTAGGAGGCCCTAAACATTTCTTCACAAGAAAAAATTATTGAAATAATTCTTGATATAATTGTCTGGAAACGTATCGATACGGCAATCCCGTAAGTAATCACGGACGCTAAAAATAAATCTATAAAAGAAGGGTATTTTTAGCACATTTTGTTGTCTATATTATACAAATATTGTATGACATTTACAATTTTAAAATAATTACTGCACCTGAAAACCAAACTCTTTTATATTATTCTATGGTATTTACAATTTTAAAGTAATATGTACTTGAAAACCAAACTATCCTAAGTCCAAAAATAACAAATTTCATGTTAACAGCTTTTTTAAACTAAAGAAACTGTTTTCTTTCGAGCCAAATTATCGCTATACTTGTATTACAGTGCTCAGCAAAAGTTTAGATACTGCACTAGTGTTCTTTAACCTTAAAAAAAAAAAAAAAAAAAAAAAAAAAAAAAAAAAAAAAAAACGAACTTTTGTGTTTTACAAATGACTATATATATATTTTAAAAATATTTTAAACATTTTAGGATAAAAATAACGTTTATAATATAAGATAATATTTAATTTAACTGAAAAATGTAAAATTTGCATATTGCAAAAGTTTAGACACTTTTTTAATTTTTTGCCAACTGTTCATGAAAAAATGCAAATTTCTAAGTTATGATGTCATATGTCTGAAGTATTTAAGTATACCTCGATATAACATCAATTAGTGAAGATGCCGCGTGTTAAAAACATTCAGTTAGAGGAGGTAATTGAAATAGGAAAGCACAAATGGAAAGGGAAGACTGTTGTAGAAATTTCAGCAGCATTGAACTGTCCAAAGTGGTTTGTCTATGAAGTGTAGTCTAAGGGTGACTCCTTCAAAACAAAATATAAATCTGGAAGAGCTTATGTGACCATAAAATGAAATGACAAAAGGATCCATAAACTGGCATTTACACAAATGATGATTGGTATTCACAATAAAAATAAGTCAGGACTTTCTGTGTCGACGGATATGATTCGTAAATGAATTAAAGAAAGTGGTAAATCAATTTACATGAAAAAGATAAAACAATCAGATTTAAAATCTCGCTACAAATTGGCGAGAATCCAATGGACTTGAAAAGGTACGTCATATGGACCCAAATGGTACGCTATGATATTCAGTAACGAAAAAAAGTAAAATTTGTATGGCCCAAAAAGGTGGGCATACTATTGGGCACGACTTGCGTAAAGAGCCTGGGACTTTCTTGAGTCGGCAACAAGGATGTGACTTTTTAATGATTTGGTCCTCACTTTGCTTTAAGGCTCGAGTATCTCTGGAGTTAATCAATGGTTGCCAAGCAACACAAGACTACACACATACGTTAGAGACTAATATGTAGTCATTTGGGGACTTTTAGCTGGTCCAAATTATGGATTTTAGTAAAATAGTGCGTATGTTCATGTTGCATGCAAAACAAGAACTTCATTTAACTCTGAAAATACTACTGATCTCAACTGGCCGGCGTGTAGCCCTGATCTGGGCCCAATCGAAAATCTTTGTAACATCATATGTCGTAATGCTTACGTAAATTTTTGCTATACTTTTCTGTTAAAGAGCTTCGCTCTGCTGTTGAACATGTTTGGTACAAAATAGACCTCCAAGTGACGCAGCATTTAGTTTCTTCGATGAAAAGTCACATTCTTGCACTAATTGCAGACAATGCAGGTGCAACTCGATTTTAATTTGTAGTTATTTTACTGTAAATATACAAATTGTCTATACTTTTGCCACAATGTTAATTTTGTTTTTTTGTCATTATATATTATGTTAAAGGTGAAATTTAAAATTTATTGTTTGTGAATAAAGGATAAGGCACAAGTAATGTATGACAGATGAATTACAAATATTCGGTTCATACTTCTGAATATAGAAGCGTAATTGATCATTGTCTAAACTTTTGCAGAGCACTGTATATGTTTGTATTATAAGATAAACGTGACATCAATTTGTGAAAATATCAATATATTGCAAGGTAATGTTTCTTTTATTTCTCTTGAAAAGTAAGAGAAATGCGACTTATGATAGTTTGGCTCTCAGGTACAGATTTTTATTTATTCAATGATGGAATACACATTGGGCTCCAGCAAACTAGGTTTGTCAGAGTTCTGAGCATCATTGCGCCCATTCTGACTGTACTTCATTTATTTTAAACTGGCGGTTGACCTTCATACCACAGTTACTAGTTACCATGGAAATCGTAGTTAACTCATTTTTCCCACTCTTTTCGTTCTTGACTATAAAAGCTCTGAAATATCCTCAAATGAGATGTGAAAAATAACCAACTGGGGAATTCAGAACCAGCTATTAGAGAAACACCTTACCCTCATCAGTCCTGAGGCAAATTTTACCTGAAACTACAAAAAAATTACTTTCGTAATAATTTAAAATTATTATGAAACATCTCCAAAGATGCATCACTCTGTACATTGATACTTCTAACATCCACACATTTATTTTAAAAAGTCTACATGTAATTTTAACAATTCTAGAAGCATTTAATTTAATTTAATCCTTTCGGGCACGGGCAAATTTTGTAGAAAAATGAGAAATTATCGACTGAAACCGGAATTCACAAACGAATTTTTTAGATATTCTGAATTCCTTAATTTAAGCTTTTATTGTAAAAGCAAAATTTTACTAAATTATTATTGGTGCCATTCACAAGTTTGGAATTAAAATTAGGTATCCCAGACCGGGCACAGTGTGCCGGAAAGGGTTAAAGAGTGATTTTTAACGTCGCCTCCAGGCGACATCAGGACTGAGGGCGTTAAAGGGGACTCCGTGGTCGAGTGGTTAAGGTACCTACCATGCCAACAACAGATCTGTTTCAACCAAGTGATCACCAGCCCACCAAATTTTATCCAACCAGTCAAAATCAGCAATTTGTAGCCTTTATTATGATCGAACCAATCACAATCGGGCAAATTTGGCGGGCAAACAAAAAACACTTCTGGCCGCTAAGATAGTTGCTTCGGCGTTCCGACAGCTGTAACTGATCTGATTTGTGGTATCGATTTCCGCTGGTTCTGTTGCACACCTTTTGTAGAGCTCTGGACTGTAATTCTCTAGTGTTGTAAATTCCCTTGTACTATCTCGCCCCTGTATATTAACGATGACTTACAGGCGGATTTTCATGTCAAGCACGCAAGTCAGATGAATGTGTTCAATAAATAAACACTTTATAGATTGCCGCCGGTCTTGTCGCGCCAGTGTCGTGGTTAGTAGCGGTAGCTACTGCCACACCGAGGGGTCCAGGTTCGAATCCGGGTAAGACATGGGTAGTATGTTGTCCCGTTGTAGTGAAATAAATATGTAATCTGTATGCGAAATAAAAATAGTTCTGTATTGTCTCTATGTGTAATGGATCATTCGAGGCAAAAGCCAAAGTTGCTATAGGGCTCAAAGCAGTGTCAAATCAAACCGAAGCCGCCAGTTTTGGCGAAAAGCACATACGATGTAGCGTCATATGTTATCGTATATGTTTTAAGCGAATATATTTTCACTTCTAAATATAGCGTAATTTAAATTTTTTATACTTTTAAATAAAAAAAAAACTACCTTTAAAAAAGTTTGAAAATTAAAAGATAATTTATAGATTTATTTTAATGATTAATTTTTTTTTTTTCAAGCATGAATTATTTAAAAATATAA
Source organism: Maratus speculifer (assembly GCA_964019185.1). Classification (NCBI taxonomy): domain Eukaryota; kingdom Metazoa; phylum Arthropoda; class Arachnida; order Araneae; family Salticidae; genus Maratus; species Maratus speculifer. The sequence continues at coordinate 144,094,401 of OZ025292.1, read as the reverse complement.
CAGCACGTAGCTTAAGACTACAGTGGACTTTCAAAATCGCAAAAAATCATCAAATTGTCAAATTTTCATTTTTAGCATAATAACATTCTATGAGCTCCCTGCTATTGAACACAAAAAGAATTTTTCAATTTCGACAATTTTTACTGGAGTTACAAGTATTTTTGTCCAATCAGCTGATTCTGCCACGCCCCTTTGTTTACTTTTTTGCCGATTCGTATCCGTAAAATTTAGTCTAGTTTTTAGTTTTGCCTTACAAAATGCTATTATTTTGCACTGAATACTTATTAATTTTGTGATTTTGCAAAAGAATACTTTAACGTTTGTTTAGAATATATTTAGAGGAATTGCTTTTTGTCCCCAATCTTTTTAGCGTAAAATAAAAGAAAATATTAATATATTTAATAAATTAAAAATGTTTAATATGTTTAACAAAAATTTGTACAATAAGAGGTATTTATACCGTGAATATTTCTAGAAAAATTATAAAAAAAAAATCATTAGAAAATACAAAAAGTTATTTTTGATGAGACTTTTAAAAATTCAGATACTTCACGTCCTTTGCATGGATTGCTGTCGAAGCCATATATTTTATGTGAATTTACCATAAAAACATAAAGCACTTACATATAAGCTAGAAATTATATTATATCCCTTATATATAGGTGAAACTGTATCAATAGGAAAATATTAAGCAATTATAACCAATGTAGTTACTAAAACCTGTTTTTCTCAGAATGAATATTTTCGTCTTTTTCATGATTTTAAAATGTTCCATGCGAAATTCTTTATCCCCAATTTTTCTGATTTTTTGTTTAAAATGCTCTCTTGTATGTGTTAACAAATGTTACTAAAAATAAACTTTTTTAGACGCATTTAAATTTTTTGAATTTCAGTTATATGGAATTTTTAATGATTTTTTAACGAAAATTACAAAAGAATTAAGTTAAAATATTTTTTTTTTAATATTTTACAAGTAATATGCTAAAAATGCTTAGTAACATTTGTTAACACATACATAGAGAGCATTTTAAACAGACAATCAGAAAAATTGTTCATAAAGAATTTCGCATGGAGCATTTTGAATTATTGTCATTTTTCGTTATTAAAAAAAAAAAAAAAAAAAAAAAAAAAAAAAAAAAAAAAAGAAAATTCTGTGTCTCTAAAACTATTGAATATATATTTTTTAAAAATTGTGAAATAAGAGAGATATATATATATACTATGACTATTTCATAAATTTAAAAAAAAATTCATTGAAAATTAAAAAAAATTAGTTTTGAGAGTCCACTGTACTCAAGGCTATTCTCAAATACACTGTTCCACAAGCTCGAAACTTTCTAACACAATGAGGTACATATTTTTAAACATAAAGGCATAAAAATGGCAGAACTCAATATGGATTGAAGTGGTTTTTCCATTTTTTGATAGATAAATTACCTATCGAGTTGTAAGCGTTTTTGATCACGTGACAAGGCATTTTTCTTTCTTCGTTGACAGGTTTTTCTGCTTTCGATTTGAAATTTAGTACAAAATGCGAACTTTTGTAGTTTTTTTTCTAAAAGATCTATTGTACAAACAAAAAAGAGTAACATTTTTTTTGTTTTTTGATTACATAGTTTTTGAATACCAACACGTGTCAGTTCTACGCAATTCTGAACAAAAATAAATTAAAACTTAATATCATAAATTTTCCCCTTTGGATTTGAGAGCAATCTAAACAATCAACATTTGCCAAAAGCATTTCTACGCCAAAAGCAACCCCCCCCCCCCCCCAAAAAAAAAAAAAAAAGTTTTAATACAACTGAAAACTGTTGGATTTTTAGAATGCGTGTTAATGGTATTTAATGAATTTAAACATAAACAATGAAAGAGTTACTAATATATTCTACACACATATATATTGTATTACATATACATATTGCTTGTGGTTATAGTTAATTTATCATTGGAAAAAATACTTTCATATACAATAAATTCATGCTGCGAAAGATTATTTTCATGCATTTACGCGTATTAAAAAATAAAAGCTAGATGTTTGATTGCAACGAAATCGAATCGACGATTTTCAATTGGACTTTGATCTTGAAACAATTTTAATTAGTTTAAAATTTTTTTTTAATTCGTTTAAATTATTTTTTTAAGAATTTCGTTTTAAATCGGAAATTTTGATGGTTAAATTTAAAAATAAATAGGGGGAACAGGGGCACATTGATACACCCCCTGTACGGCACACAGGGTCATTACAGGAAGTTTCACAACAGCTCCAAAAGGTGATGCTAGTGCACTCAACTACATACAGAAAGTTTTAGAATGATTCGGTAGTTTGATGCAATGAAACGGTGATTAATTGTTTTTGTAGGTCAAAAATAAATCTGAGTTGTACAATTGAAATTGTATTATACAACTGTTCCAGTATTTTCAACCGAAAAGAAGACTTTCCCTGGCAAGTAAAGCTACTCTTTATCAGTTCCTCATTCTTTACTGTTAGATAAATTATGAGGTGTTGGATTTGAGACTCATTTTATTCAAATTGGCTGTATGGGGCACATTGATACAGTGCATGTCGGGGCACATTGATACAACCTAAATATTTTTCTAGTTTATTTTTTCATTACCTTTTATTATTTTTTTTACCATACACTCCTTAAATCAACCATTTTTCGCCAAAAATGGCTAATATTACTTTTTATTGAAGTGAAATAGCTCTAATTTCTTTATATTAGAACATTTTATAGTATTTTTGCAAATAAAAGACATAAGAACTTACCCAAAATCTAGTGCTAGTAGAATGAACAAAAGAAAAGGACGGCAGCCTGGGAAATCTCAAATTTATATCGATTCTCCAGAGAAAAAAGTATTTTCGACATGAGAAATGTTAAGTAAGAGAAACAAGCTGCAGAACAGCACAGGATAATTATATTATAAACATAATTTTTAACATAATTATCCTTAACTTTCTGTTTATAAACCGATTTATAAATAGAAAACCTGGTAATTTTTTCAACATTCCTAAGATAGAAGATAATGCTGGCGTTAAAGTGCCAGATATGACAAAGTTACCACAGCCAACAATCAGACAAGGAACAACCAGAACATCAGGTCATTATATATTTCATTTTGATTGCTTTAATATTGCTTAAAATAAATTGTGTGCGACTTGAATTTCTATAAATAAACATAAAATGGTTCGCTAACTATTTTTCTATGAAAAATATGCATTGGTGTTATTTTGTCTCTGTTTTCCCAGACGTATCAGTGTCCCATGAGGTGTATCAATCTGCCCCGGAGATGGTACACATTGATACAAATGCCTGTTTTGATTTTTTTTTTAAATTGCATGCAAAAAAAAAAAAAAAAAAAAAAATAATAATAATAATAATAATAAAACAACGATTGTACATTTTTATAACACAAGTTTTGATGGCACCACATGGAAAAATAACTTGAAATTACTGCTTTCTGGACACCAAAAAAATTCTTAGAAAAAAGCTGTATCAATGTGCCCCAGTTCCCCCTGCATATAAATATCGATACAACAAAATTATACTTAAAACAAACTAAAACTGGCAAAAATAAGTTATTTAAATTACATTTACCAAAACAAGTTTAACATGAAACTTTTTTTTTCTTAAAGCGTATTTGACTTAAAAAAGTACTTTTTGAAATAACATTCCATCGCCAACCGTTGAAAAATCGCCAAATAATGAAATGTTCATTATTTTATTACGGATGCTGTATGGAGATTCTCCCAAAATTATTTTATAAATGTATATAGACTCATAAGAAGAACATTCTTTAATTTTTTTTTAGATTTTTCGGAGTATGTCCGTATGGAGACAGACCTTCCTAGTAAGTGTAAGAAAAGAGTAGTTGGAGGAAAGAAAGATACCATTTATTTATTTATTTTTGAATGTGGGGAAGAGGCTGTGAAGTTTTATTAGATGATTGATTGACCTTATAATAAAATTTACAAATATAACAAAAATAAATAAAAAAAGAAAGAACTTCGAAGACTTTACATTTTGTATGCTTGGTAAAATAAGAAGGGGCAAAGGGAAAAAGTCAATTTTGGATGGGGATGGAGGAAATTATGTATAATCGATTGAAACACAGAAGAAAATTTCACCTTTAATTAAAAAAAAAGAAAAAAAAAGAAATAGGTGGGGGACATTAAACACTTTTAAGGACTTTTTGTAGACTTTTCATAAAAATAAAGATTTTTAAGAATCAAAAATTACTTTTGAGAAATTCAAGGACTGATTGGAATGATTTTATTAATGAATTCATGAATTCACTACTATTTGTACATTAATTATACATGACTCAAGGAATAATTGTTATAATACAATAACAAATACAACAACTTTTTTTTTGGAGAAAATGGAGTTTTACAGATTTTAAACTTTAAGAAAGGGGGGGGGGGTAAAAAAATAAGTCAAAATTTCGGAATAAGATTGAATTTAGATAATTTCTTTAAAAAATAAAATCTCAAAAATTCCCTGAGATTTTCAGCTTTGATTAAGAAAAAAATAGGTGGGTAAAATTAAACATTTTTAAGGACTTTTTGAAGAATTTGCATAAAAATAAGGATTTTTAAGAACCAAAAATTATTTTAGATAAATTCAAGAAATTTTTATTGACTTTCAAGCACTTTACGAACCTTGCTCTCGAAAACTAAATCTGACTTTTCAATATAAAATTATATTTATTATTTAATGGTTTATTAAATATTTAAAAAGATTAATTCTTCTTTATTTTATTCTCATTGTGAGTCTAAAAGGATCCAACCGACATGAATAACGGCTTTGAGATTTCCCATTGCTGTACAATCATTGTCTTAATGAGAAGACAATACATCATCTTAAAGTTACGTAGTCAGCGATGAACTCGCAAAAGAACAATGCTTGAAATCGGTTCCGAGTAATATCGAAAGCAATAAATAGCTACAACATCAACTATTCCACATAAATTTTTGATAGAATCGATGTCTTTCGTTGCTAAAGGATTGGACATTGTATACTTAAAAACATCTTTATTTGCATAAATTTAGTATAAAAGGATTTCTAATAATGGCTGGTAAAGCATTATATGCCGTCCTTACTAATTTTTTTTTTTTTTTTTTTTTTTTGAAAAAATTAAAATAATAATAAGAAAAAAATAAGAAATTAATCAATGAATGAAATGAAATAAACCATGCAAAAATAGGTATAAAGATAAAAATATTTTTTGAAAACTTTTTTTATTAACAAAAAATTAAATTTCAATTTTTTAGCTAAAATTAGATATTTTATGGCGTGTATCCTGTATACACAATCAGGGTATCTAAAAAATTTATTGCAATATTTTACAATTAAATAGGATTAAATTAATTAATTTTATCTGCTTAAGACTCTACAATTTGCTTTACATTAATATTTTTTAAGTATTCACTAAAAACAATAAAAGTAAATTTGCCCTTAAAAGCTTGATCGAATTATTTTTTTTCTCTCCAAAGGATAAATTCTAATTTTGTGTCAAATGCAGGACATGGACAAAATAAAATATTATTCTATTCATTGGACTGTTCTTGATCAGCCAAATACATTACACATAATGAGAATTATTGTGTTTTTAGGTATCTGCCATGTATGGCACAAGGTGCAGTGAAGGGTTATAAAAATACAATTTTTGCTTTATCACTTTTTTAAAAGAAAACAATAGAAAAGAAAAAAAAAAGTCTAAAATTGTATGTTAAGCGTAGAAAATGAGATGCGTTTATACTACATCGAAGTTTTAAAAATATTCAGATCTTGATGTAATAGTATTCAGTACTTCCGATACAATATAGTCGCCAAAATCTTCTGTCTCCTTGTAAATATATTGTGTGCTTTCTGTTATACATAAAGAAACTTGTAGTAAACCTCAGCAATGTATATCAATTTCATAAAGTGTAAAATAGTTTAATATAATTAAAACGAGCTTCTAACAATGTTTTCCCTTGTGCTATTATGTAATACAATACTTTTGCGCCTCGCTGTAAATTAATAACGAATATTCTTTGCACCACAGATTGTACAGAATATATATTTTAGTATATGTTTTATAGAAGCATATCAGTCTTATTATGTTCAAAAAAGTGTAACATTATTAAAATGCACTTGATACTATTTTTTCTCCATTGGGCGTAATGTAACTGAATACGTTTAATCGTTCCTGTAATTAAACTATGCATCCGAATTTCATAAAATTTGAAATGAAACAGCAAAACATGCAAAAGTTATATATTTTAAATTTCAAACGGTTCAGTTGGTTAGTTTTTGCTTTGCTTTGCAAACAGACTGACGGACTGTACGACGACTATAGGTGCTACGTATTTATGATAGAAACCGACACACACACACACAAAAATCATTAAGTTATCCTTTCAAGATATCTAAATTGATTTTTTGACGTATAATCGGAAATTAATATTAAAATATTAATTGATAAAACGTATTCTTTATATATTATTCTTTATTCTATAAATATTAATTTTTTATGTATTATATTTTTTATATTTTTTTATATTTATCCTTTTTTATTTACAATTTATTTCCTAGTTAATAGTCTTTAAAATGCTTCACTTTTACGGTTTCACGGACAATTGGCCTATTTTAGTAATCATTTATTGGCACATCATGACATCGATTGTTGTTTTCACTGGTATAAAATTGAACAAGTTAAGAGATATTTGACGATTCGTAATCAGGTTAACAGAAAAATACCTTAAAACTAATATACGTATTTATAATTTAATCTTAAAAATATCAAAATATTGTATTGTCATTGAAAAACACCCATAAACGTATTTTTTTCTTCTATAATTGTAGTCTATTCGGAAGTAGTTTCAAAATCAAGAAATGGGATTCAATTCAAAATATGGAACAATTCCATATTTACATACAAAATACAGGTTTGTGTTTAATAACATAGTGCATAAAGGAAGCATTTTATCAAACATCGTATATCAGTGGTGAATTCAGGGAGTGGCCTGGAGCGACACGCCCTCTCCCCCCTCTGGAGTATCGAAATCTCACTTCCGGAAGACGTGAAATTTTGTATTTCGTAATTGTATAAAAATGCAAATTAACCCAGAATTACACACTGTCACTTCCGAAATTCTAAAATTGCCTCCCGGCGAAAAAAGAAAAATCTGAATTCAATACTGCCGTTTATACAGGGTGCTTACTCTCAACCATGGTCAATGGCTAATTCTTAAACCGTTAGTCATAGACATACAGTTTCAGTTGTAAAAATGTTTTAAATGAGGTAAAGAAATATTTTAAGAGTGAATGGGGTCAGTAAAAACATTTCTTAAAAAATATATATATAAAAACTTTTATATGGTCCCCCGGTCCTATAAGTTATATTTAGTAAAAATTTCCTGTAATACTGACAAATGAGACAAAAAAAAAAAAAAAAAAAAAAAAAAGTCCCATTATCAGTGGCGCCAAATTTTGAAAAATATTGGGTGGACTCAATTTTTTGTAAACAAATACATAAATATTGGGTGGGCTCAATAATCGGTGGATAGAGATATCAAATTATTGGGTGGGCTCGCGCCCCATGGGTCCATATAAATTAGCGCCACTGCCAATTATTATATGGTTAAAATTCACCGAGTGATAGCTGTTTAAAGTTGGAGCATCTTTTTTGTCGTTAATAAGGGGCCATTCACAAATTTAGTAAAAATATAATTTTGACAGATATATTTTAAAGAAAACATATATTAAAAAAAAAAAGATATACATATTCTCTGAGGAAGAGAATGATTAAGGCTTGAAAGTACTAAGATGTTTTAAAATAAAATTATTTATTAACATCTCTATTTGGTTATTTTAATCGCCTTTTAAGTAAACATAAACATTTTAAAGTCCATATTGTATATTTTGTGTTAAAACAAGGTAAAAGTACGTTCTGTCATCTATTTCTATTTTTATTTATGTGAAATTATTACATTCGACAGTTTCATTTTCAATTTCACAAATATTAGCTGACTGCTTTACAGTTTGAGAATGGATTCCTTTTAAACTCAGTTTTTGTTATCTTGTAAATTAAACAAACAAAAACGATACTCGATATAAAATAAAGGAAATAATATCAAATAAAATAAAATATTAAATAAAAATCAAATTAAAAATAATTTAAAAACAAAATAAAAATAAACGAATTAAAAATGAATAAAAATTCATCGAAATCCGGCCTTGGTTATTATTTATGGGATTTTTATGCGACAAACATTCGGTATTTCTTCTTATGTATGTTTCACCTCCCCTTTTTATGCAAATTTACCAAATACTTAATAGCTACAGGAAATTCCGCAATTACAAATATTAAATTTTCGCCAAAATTTCATTCTGCTTCCTGATTGTCATTTCCTGTCAATATCTTCAAGGATTAAAAAAATGCAAATCACAAAAGCATTTCAAAATATTAGTAAAATGTTCACTCAAGGTAAAACAAACTTCGAAAAGTGAGGAAAACCAAAACAAAAACACAATTCTTACAAATAGCATTGCCCAATCGTGAATTCCAATGCAACTGTATTGTAATGAAGTTGGATTTTTTAAATAGATTTTTCTAACGGGAAATACAATAATTAAAAGAAGTTGCGTAACTTTTTTTGGCGAAACAATGGCGTCATTCAGTAACTAAAATAACTAATTTCGACTCAAATTCAAATGCATTGTCGAAAGCTAATTATTATATGAAATGATTTTTTTAAATACAACTACATTAAAGTATTAAGAGCCCTTATTTTGAAATTCAGACAAAGAAATGATGTTTTGATAGTTGTATTTTTTGATTTGCTTGATTTTTTTATATGTTGAAGTAGATGATATTTGATGAATAATCTGTAATTTTAAAGCCCCGAAAAAATTTCCTCTTTTCGCCTCTTTAAAATGTCAAAGTTGAAGGTTGTGAATGCCATTTTTCGTGAAAGTGAAATGCTGATATATTTAGAGCACTATATCTCTCGCAAGCAACAACATCGCAAAATTCTTTCGGCATAAATTGTTAGTATAACCATACTTACTTATTAAAATATATTTGTTTCCATGGGGCATTGTTAATTTACATTGTTATGTTACCACAAAGTACAGTCAAAATGACGTTTTTGTCCATTTTCCGCACTTTATATCTTATTTAAGCAATAGTACCCCAAACTTTTTCTTATAATATTTCTTTCCTATCAGAAAATGAAAAATCCCTTTTCTCGTTCCTCTTGCTGTGTTTTTTCCCCTATGAGAAAGTGAAATATCCCTTTTTTGTTGTCCCTTCCGAAAGAGAATGAGGATGTTTCATTTTCTCTTAGGGGAAAAATGTGATAATAGACATTGCTTTTGTTCTAAATTTTGTAATTTTTTTAAATAAAAATATCACGAGGCCCCACTTCTTTTTCTTTTCCAAGTTTTTGTACATATATTCACTTACTGCGTGACATATTTTGTTTTATTTTACTGTTGCGCTTATTTGAAATAACATTACTTTAAACGTTGCAGATTTTGAAAATTTTGAGCATTTAACAGGTTATATCTGCTAACAGCAACAATATATCGGTACAGTACAACATAATTTTGCTTGTCCTAGTAGTACACTTTCATATTCTATAAGTAAACGTTTGGCGTACTATTGCTTAAATAAGATATTAAGTGCGGAAAATGGACAAAATCGTCATTTTGACTGTTCTTTGTGACAACATAACAATGTAAAGTAACCATGTCCCATGGAAACAAATAAATTTTAATAATTAGGTATGGTTATACTAACAGTTTATGCCGAAAGAATTTTGGGATGTTGTTGCTTGCGAGAGATATAGTGCTCTAAATATACCAGCATTTCACTTTTCAAGAAAAATGGCATTCACAACCTTGAACTTTGACATTCTCTATAGAAAAGAGGAAATTTTTTCAGCGCTTCAAAATTGCAGATTATTCATCAAATATGATCCACTTCAACATATAAAAAATCAAACAAATCAAAAAATACAACTATTTCACTTTGTCTGATTTTCAAAATAAGGCCTTTTAATCGTCAAACCATTGCACACTATACAGGGTGTCCCCTCTCAACGATGGCCAATGGCTAATTTCTAAACCGTTAGTCATAGACATATAGTTACAGTTGCAAAAATGCTTTAAAAAAGGTAAAGAATTGTTTTTCAAGCGATTTAGCTAAAAATAAAATTTTATTAAAAAATTATGAAAATTAACTTTTTATACGGTCCCCCGGTCCTATAAGTGATATTTAGTAAATTTTTCCCACTACTGTGACAAATAATACAAAAAAAGTCCCATTTCTCTGCGATTAAAACTGACCGAAAAATAGCTGTTTAAAGTTGAAGCATCTTTTTTGCAGCATATTAGGGTTCAGTCACAAATTTACTGGAAATAAAAATAAACTCAAGATATAAAATTTCACTTTAAACATTGAGAGTAAAATAATATTTACAATATTATTTTTAAATTTATGTTGATGATTACATATTAAAGCAAAATTTGTACTAAAATTATAAGTAAAAAAATTAACAGAAAGTTTGTTAATTTAATTTATGAAAAGCAACAGTCACAAATCGTTACAAAATGACATATATTTACTATTCTATTAGATTACTTAACTTAACAGAATTTGAGTAATCCTATAAAATAAATAAATGGTGCGCACTTAAAATTGTATTAATATTATACTGTCATTGGATATAAATAAGTGTGCAAATTGAACCTCGATCGGATATTTGGAAATGAGTTAATATTTGAATAGAAATTTTGAGCAAGGGAAAAATAAGTACGAACGTTTTAAGCAAAATAAAGGCTTATCAAAATACCACACCTTTTAAAATAAAATTGCGATTTCCCAAAATTTGATTTTCATGATAAAGAAAATTTTAAAACTCACGTCTTCAACTATTTTAAGCAATCTAGAAGTTAAATAATAAAAATTAACATTACCGTAAAACTTATACGGTGGTAGCACCTTCAGTTAAATTGCTTTTAAAACATTTCTTTATCCCATTTAAAACCTTTTAGAAATTGGAACTACATGTCTGTGGCAAATAATTTAGGAATTAGCTATTAGACAGCGTTGAAAATAGACGCACTTTATAATACTTTAAGCACTTAGTGAATGTTCCCTTTAAGCTCAGTCCAATTCATCCGTATTTAGCTACAGAAAAGTGGTTTAAGTCATGAAATTTAAAGCTTTATAACTCTGTCAATTTTAATGTTACGTGAATGGGACCCTTTTTCTCTTACTTGTTAGAGTAGTGGGAAAAATTTACTAAATATCACTTATAGGACCGGGGGGCCGTATAAAAAGTTAATTTTCGTAAATTTTTAATAAAATTTTATTTTGAGCTATATCGCCTGAAAAACAATTCTTTACCTTTTTTAAAGCATTTTTGCAGTCGGAACTACACTCCTGGTCAAAATTATAAACTCAGAAAATTTTTAATTTGTTTACATTATAATATAAATAAGCTTAGCTTTATATTAATAAAATAATGATGAATATTTATAATAAGACATCTAAATTTAATATAACTTATAAATAAAATGGAGTAAGTAATTTAAATAAGAAAATACATAACTTTAAAAAAATAACATTATGTGAGTCCTGGACAAAAATATAAACTCAAAGTTACGAATTTCAATATTCTGGCACATTTCATATAAATATCTGCATTTTATGATAAAAAACAAATAAATGGAGTCATTATGGATGAATACATTTCAATACATCAATACACGTTTTAATTTTTCCCCTAAAATAACATTATGTGAGACCTGGACAAAATTATAAACTCAAGGCATGAATTTCTATACTCTGGTATTTAATATCTAAATAATAAATGTGTTCTGTGATAAGAAACTAATTCAGTGAAAGTATTTTTCACATTTGTATTAATGCAAACGACATTTATTCATATTTTCAATTCTCTCCATGATTTTATTAAAGATCTGTAATGGTGTGAGCTGGTTCTTTTCAGAATGGTAAAACTGCTTTGGCTTTTCTTAATGGAAAACAAACATCAGAAGACTGCAAGTTAATGCTGGCAGACAATCTTTTGCCATATGGACCATTGATCCCTGGAGTAAACTGGGTATTTCAGCAAGATAATGTAGAAATACACACAGCAAAACATACAAAAGAGTGGCTGCAGCGCGGGCATGCAAATTTCTTGAATTGGCCAGCCCGTAACCCTGATCTAAACTTCATTGAAAATTATTGGGATGCAAGGGATCTAAGAGTCTATCGCGATGGACGTCAATATCAAAACACAAATGATTTAAAAGTGGCTATATTTTCAGCCCGGAACCAGTACTCTATGGAGTAGTTGGAAAATTGCATATGCCAAGTCATTCAGAAAAATGGCGATTAAACACATTTTTGAATGTATGCGCTAATACTTTGCACCAGGATTTAAAAGTACGTTCACTTCTTAAACTCTATAATTTTATGTTTTCAGTTTACACATGTACTATACTCAGGCTGTACTATATTACTCATCTTTTTTGAAAGAAAATCTTAAAAATGCATTCATGTATTGAAATATATTCATCCCTAATAACTCTATTTATAAGTTTATTATCACAAAATGCATTTATTTATAATAGAAATTCACAGCTTTGAGTTTATAATTTTGTCCAGGTTTGACATAATGTTATTTTATGAGAAAAATTAAAATATGTATTGATGTATTGACATGTATTGATCCATAATGACTGTATTTATTAGTTTCTTATCATAAAGTGCATTTATTTATCTATACATATAATAAAACAGTAGGACCCGGTGTGTCTGTACATTGAAGATAATTGACAAAAATGGAGTCAGGGCGATAAAAGAAAACCAATGAAACACAAAAAATTTTTTTTTGAATTTTTTGTCTGTCTGTCTGTCTGTCTGTCTGTCTGTCTGTTTGTTCGAGGTTATCTTCGTAACTACTGAATGGATTTTTATGCGGTTTTCACTAATGAAGAATGCACACTCCCGGGCAGTGTATAGGCTTTGTTTCATCAAAATCGGACAAGAGACAAAAAAGTAACAAAAAGAAACAAAAGAAACTATTAGGTGCGCTGCTCACGTTTTTTAGTACATAACGTTTTTTAGTGCATATAAAATCCAATAGATGTCACTGTGCGATTTTAAAACGCGCTATCGTTATGTTTTCGCCAGTCTACTTAAGTATGAGAAAGTTTCAAGCTGGCTGTCGTTCCATGTGGTTTAGTCGGTAGAACGTCAGTGCGCCATACTGATGGCCCGGGTTCGATTCCCAGCATGGAATTTTTTTTCACTATGTTGGCATTAACGCCTATAAGCAATTAAAAGAATTTGAAATATTGTATTCAAGGCGAATTTTCTCTCTGGGAAAATTTCCTTGCATTAATATGTCAGTGTAATTTTTTTTTCGATTTAATTTTTTTTTTCGAAACTTTGTTTTTCTTAAAAAATTACAGTAAATAGTTGATATTTCCCAACGTTTTTTGAATGATCGACTTGCTTTTTTTTTTTTTTAATGTATGTCTGAACCTTATCTAACTACTTCTTCAAGATTTCTTTAGATAAACCGACCAGCGTAGCGGGCGAAGGCCGCTAGTATCAAATATGCCAGAATAGAGAAATTTATAACTTTGAGTTTATAATTTTGTCCAAGTCTCGCATAATGCTATTTTTTTAAGTAATGTATTTTCTTATTTAAATTATTCGCTTCATTTTATTTATCAGTTATATTAAATTTAGATGCCTTATTAGAAATATTCATCTTTATTTTATTAATTTAAAGTTAAGTTTATTTATATTATGATCTAAACGAATTACAAATTTTCTGAGTTTATAATTTTGTCCAGGAGTGTATATGTCTATGACTAATGGTTTAGAAATTAGCCATTGGCCACCGTTGAGAGGGGGCACCCTGTATATACACGTACGCAAATGTATTGTGTAATATACAGTAGGAAAGTTTTTAAACACATGGAGAAAAAAAGTCGGAAATTGCACTTTAATCGTAGCAAATGAACTTCGTACTATAACGAAGTTTTTAAAATATTCAGATCTTGGTGTAATAATGTACCGGACTTCAGATATAGTATAGTAGCCGAAATCTGTTGTGTGTCTCCGTAAATACTATCTGCTTTCTATTATACACGAAGTAACTTGTAGTACACCTCAGAAACGTATATCAATTTCATAAAATGTGAAAATATTTAATATTATTAAAACGCACCTCAAGCAATGTTTCCACCTATATCATTATATAATGGAATATTTTTGTATGGGCCTGTAAATGACTAAAAAATATTCTTTGCACCACAGATTGTACAGAATGCATATTTTAGTATATTCTTCATAGATGAAGAATAATCATCAATTTTATTATGTTCGAAAGAGTATAAAATCATTAAAATGTACTTGAAACTATTTTTTTTCCCACTGGCCCTAATGTAATGGAATACTTTTGAGTGTCCCTGTAATTAAACTATGCATCCAATTTTCATAAGATTTAAAATCACTCGACAAAATTATGCAACAATGATATATTTTAAATTTCAATCGATTAGGTTGGGTAGTTTTTGCTCTGTTATATGGACGGACAGACTGTCTGACAGTCTGACGTCTGACAGACGGACAGACGGACGGACTGAACGACGACTATAGGTGCTATGTATTGACTTAATTACGAACGCACCTTAAAAAGAACTAAAATTGCGTTTCGCGCATGTATCAAGGGCACCCGATGGCAAATCTCTAGTTTTATTTACTTTTTCTCAGCTATTATTTTAGGTTACTTGGAAAGAATAAATTTATTAATTTCCCCCTCCTCTTAAAATTCCCAGAGTGAAAAGATAAATTTATTTAAATAAATTTTGAAATCCAGGGAGAGAAATTGTTCGCCCTTGCCCACCCATCTTGGGAGTGGTTATACATATCATTAACATAAATTATAAGACTGAGAAATAGAGAAAACAGAAACATTTAACAGATTTTCATTTAACAACAACCCGCGAAGTACTTAACTATTAAAATTTTTTTGTTGATACCTTAGCACTTATACAAAAGGAAAAGTATTTTTAGATAAAAGAAAAATGGTTAAACGTATGGTAAAGTTTTATTTTCATTGATATTTTTCTTGTGGTATCTGAACATCTTTAAAACGTAATTTTCGACCAAAATATCGATTTTTGATTTTTGCAATAATATTAAAATTGAATCTTTTATCCATCGAAATTTGCTTCAATTTCGTCTGTATCTAAAATAGACCCCCCCCCCCCAAGTTACAGCCATTTAAAATTACATCTATTGCAGAATTTTGAATTTTGTTTCAAAGTCATTTTCAGCTTTTTCTCAAAATGAAGTTTTTCAGATTTTTACTGTACGCAAAACATCCTAAGACGAAAAAATATACATGAAATTTTCTGTATTTCTCTTACAAATGTCTTTTGAGGGAATCGACTACACTCATGATAATATATTAAACAGTTTTATATTTACCACTGGTATAAATGACAAACTTGAGATAAATTTTGTGAATTTTTCATTGCATTAGTACGTTAACTGCCATATCATCTGAGATAGAGATGAGATTATAATGTGAGTAGTCTAAGTCCTAGAGAAAGTTATCCTGTTTATTATGCAATTTACAAAAATTCAATGCAATGTTTTATTTTTGAGTTATTACGTTTTGCGGGAATACCAACTTTTGACAAAATTTTGGCTATTTTTCTCCTAAAAAATTATTTTTATATAATTGTTAAATTGTTTGTATGTTTTTTTTCAAAGTTCTAAAGTAAAAATTAAAAAGCGAATTAAAAAAATCGTTTCCGAAGGTGTGCAGATACCTTAATTTATCTCTCCATTCTTCCCCTCCCCCTCAAAATCCCCAGAGAAAAAATAGAAATTTATTTCAATAAAATTTGAAATCCAGAAGAATAAATGTTCATCTTGGACTTATTTTGGGAGTGCCTATACGAATTATTATCTTAAATTATAAGACTGAGAAATATAAACCACTAAAACATTTAATAGATTTTCATTTAACTACACTACAAACCGCGAAGTACTTATGTATTAACAGTTACTTTTGTTGATATCCGAAGACTTATACAAAAGGAAAATTACTTTTAGATAAAAGAAAAATGGTTAAACGTTTGGTAAAATTTTATTTTTCATTAATATTTTTCTTAAGTTTATGCATGTGTTCCATACATTTTACTTCATTTTTCATTTTAAATTTTTAAATTTTATTAAATTTCCAATAAAATTAAAATTCCTAAAATGGTTGTTAAAAAACCGATTTAAATTATCACACTCTCAAATAAAAAGAAAACCGCAAGAAAATTATATTTTGCAAAGTATTAAAGCATTTATATTTATTTCTGTTAATTGCTGAACAGTTACTTAATTTTAAAGGAAAAAACATTTTTACAGACAAGTAAATATTAATTATGCTATTTTCAGGTATAAAAGAGGAAAAATAAAATAAAAAATACATTCATTATTTTAAGATTATTATTTTATTTATTTAGCAAAACCAACCTTCAATATTAACTCATTTTGCTAATGAAATGTGCTAAGTACCGTATTTACTCGTGTATAACGCAAACTTTTTTTTTTCGAAAAATAAATAAATAAATAAAATAAAATAAAATAAAATAAAATAAAATAGGGCAAAACTCCTAGGTGCGCGTTATACACAGAACATTTTTTTACTGCTGGATGTAACCGCACGATTACGTATGCATCAAGAAATGTATTCAAAGATGGCATAATTACTCAAAAAATATTATTTAAAAAAATTAATAAAAGTATTATTTTATTACTGAATCTTTATTTCATTCCTTGCACTGTTTTATATATTAACATTATACGAGCGCTAATTAGCAATTATCACTTCCTCCACTCACTCCTAACCCCCGTCATTCATTCACTATCCGAAGTATAAAAATGTAATTTCGTCTTGCTTTTTGCCGTGATGTAATGTTTGTTTCGACTTTCTTTACTGAAATTCATTTAGTCATTCATTCATTTGCATATCAAATTTATGGTGCGCGTTATATACGATATTTTAAAAAATCTCAATTTTGTCTTTTAAAGTAGAGGGTGCGCGTTATACAGGCGTGCGCGGTATACATGAGTAAATACGGTATTTACAAAATAATCCATCGAATTTTAAAGTTGAAAAATCGGAAGAACAAAATCCCCAAAAAAGTTTTGATTTCACATTTCTTATTATTTTCCAGTATTTACGTAGCTTCAAAGGAAAAAGTACTTTTACAGGGAAGAAAACATTTAAATAATGTTTTATCCTTTAAAGGCATTATACAAAACCATGCAACCTAGCATAGGCTACTTGTTTTAATTCTTCATGTCCCAAATTATGAAATTATCATCTTCTAAAATATTTTTAGTGAACTTTTGAAACTACATTAGTAGATTAACACAATCAGGAATGTAGTGGAGGGTACACGCGGGTATACTTCTGGATTTTTTCAAGGAACACATTACCCTCTGATTCTCAAAAAAGCTATTAGTATATACACTCTAGGGTATATTCTCTGCTTTGAGCGTATACCCCTGCTTAGAGAGTATACTCTCTGTTTATTTTACGACTACATCCCGGAACACAATTAAAGGGCTCAGGGACGCATTTTAAAATAAGTTTTATTTAGAGAGTCAAAATTTTGAATTTTTTTGTGATCGTTAACCATATTATTTTTAAATGATAAAACTTGTCATATATTTTTTTTATTTAAAAAAATAAAATTTATTTTAAAAAATGGGGTGATTTAAAATCGTCTTAACTCGAAATAATATTTTTAGCATTTAATTTTTTTTTCATTTAAATAAACAAAAATATCTCACCTTTAATTTTGATTCAGCATTTTTAAAAATATTAATTTTTTTTAAAAAATTAAAGATATTTGAAAAAAATTACAAAAAAAAAAGTTTTTTTTTCTCAAATTTGCTAAATTAAAATTAAAGTAAAACAATCGAAAAAGGCATGTTCCAGATTTCAAGAATTTATTTTTAACGGTTCTTGACTTATAACAATTTAAATGCAAGAAATGGGGGGAAAACCCATCATGAAGAAAAACGCATTTTAACAATAAGTCGTTCTCATGATAACTATTGTTTGAAGACTTACATATATAATTTAATATATATTATTTATATGTAACAGATATATTTTAAAAACTAACGAAAATGAAAGAAATAATATTCTATTTTCTAATTAAGATAGAAACATGATTTAAACTTCATTTTAACCATGGAAAAACAGAAAATGCTTTAATGCAGTGATTGTTTAAGAAAATTTGAAATTTTTTTGTGTCTTGGACCCCTTTAATGAATTTTAGAAGGATTTTGCCAATTAAAATTAACTAATAAATTTTGAATTTATAGGAATTTTGTGCAATATTTATAAATCTACTTACATCTTTTCAGTAATTTTTTTAAGTATTTTATAGAAATAGGAAGTATACAAATATAATGTTCTTACAATAAAAGTACAGAAATATTTCCGAAATGAAAATCCTTCCTCCTGCCTTTTAACACCAAGTAAACTGAAAAGATGCAAAGGCAAAAGAAATCCTCTTTTTAAAAATATTTTTATTTTATGCAACCAATAATGCTTTTGGAATGAGATAAAGTAAAATACATAAAATTTTTTCTGAGCTATATAATTATTAATCGATATATTAAATTAGTTTTACAACAAGTTAGTGTAAAAGTACCGGAAGTAAGCCCCCATTAGCAGACAGGAAATTCTAATAATTTCAAGTGATGCTTATATTAGGAACTTTTGCCAAGTAGATAGGTAAAATTAGGAAGGTGAGGGGATATATTATGAATTTATAAAATTCCCAGGATTTATACAGCTTGCAAAGTATATAAGGGGGAGGGGGTCGACTTTCGGTATTTTACGGTATTTTAATGTTACTTTAAAGTACCGTCGGGGCACAAAAGTTTAAAATGTCTGAAGTATAGTAAGTACCAAGCGTACAGAACATAGAGAAAATTTGGTTTTTAATTGAAAACTAATAGATTTTTTAAAAATTTAATATATTTATTAGATTGTTTAACCAATGACACAAAACATTTTTAATATTTCCGTATTTGCCGCCTATGAGTGGACAGCCACGAAACTTTTGACTATTTACGGTAGCATTTGAGTTTTCGACTATTTCTGTTTTTAAATGCGTAATTTGATTGTATACCTTTAAGCTAGTATTTTATTTATTTATTATGTACACGTGTAGTTTTAATTTCATTTATAAATTTAGCTATGGTATATTACACCGAAACAAGCAAATGTTGAATTATTTCCATTCAATAAATCGGTTGCACACACATACACACATAAAAAAAAGATCATATTTGAAAATTGTTTAAAAAATTATTAAAAATTCAGTGAATTGAGATATAGTTTTAATATAAATTGCATTTAAAAGTAAATTTTTTGTTTACTACTAAACCATGTAAAAATAGGGCAATATAGCGTTTACAAGTTTTAAAAAATACTGTAAGTTATTGGTTAGGTCTTTGCAGCCATCATTGTGATGTGAACGTTATTTATAAACATATTTTTTATTTTTTTAAATATAAATAGAATTGTCATCGACAAAAATCGAAATTAGTAATAGTCAAAAATAGTTTTAACCAAAAAAAAAAAAAAAAAAACTATGTTTAAAAGTTGTCAAAACAGAAGATAAAATTCAAGCCTTGTTTTCACATATTTTTATTTCTTTCCCAGCATTTACATTGCTTCAAAGGAAAAAGTACTTTTACAGGGAAATAAAAGTTGCATAAATACTTGATAAATATATATGTATATTGTTTTTCAGAAATTTCAATAAAAAAAAAAAAAAAAAAAAAAAAAAATGAAGTGAAAAATGCCATTGTATTGGTTATGTATAAATAATTTATTTTAATATTTTTTAACACCAGGAGGCTATTTCTTTTAGTTAACCAAAAACTGCCCGTTGCGGTAATGTGGAAAAAAAATCATTTGCTTAAATATTTTCACGTAACACTTCCAATTAAGGATCATCAGAAACACGTTTTTAAGGCCGAAACCGAAACCGAATTTCGGGGATCTTCTTATTTATGGCCGAAAACGAAAATGTACAATTTTTTAAAAGTAATTAAATTGCATGCATTCAGATAATTGATACATATTAAATATAGCATAATTATTAATTAATTATACGTATTTATTAAATATGCGTAATTATGAATTAATTATGTCTATTCATTAAATGTACCTAATTGTTAATTAATTATACTTGTAGCTCGAGTAGCTCTCTGTGCCTCAGTCCCAAAACTTTTTATTTTCATGTAAAATAAAGCGTAATTAAATAGTACAGAAAGCGTAATTAAATAGTACAGAAAGATTTTCTAATTATATTATTTTCATTTAATTTAAAAAAACGTTTTAGTTTTATATAGACGATTTATCTTTTATAATGATTTTCGTAAAGGATCAGCTGCTATACTAGAACTTTCTCAAAAAATATTTGAAATACTTCTGAAGTTTCAAACTGAAAGTTTTCTATTACCGTTATGGCTGCAGCTTTTAATGAATGCACGCGAAAAAGTTTAGTTATATATATGCATTGCTTACTATATACTAATTAGAAATCATGATCGAATCAGTCATGACTGATAATAATGAACAACAAATTTCTTATCAATAAATAGTGCCATTTGAGCCGATACAGCTCAAATTCGAGGAATAATATTGAAAATTTTAGAAGAAAGACACGAGATTTTCGGAATACAGATAGTTTCCGCTCGGCCGAATTTTTCAGCCGTATTTTCAAAACACAGTTTTTGGGCCGAAAACGGAGACGAAACGAATTTTCGGTCGATCTCTACTTCTAATATTAATGATATTAAAGAAGGCGGCGGGCCTGCAGTCAGGCACCGATTACGACTAATTGGGGCACTGGGCTCAAATAAATTAGGGGATAAAACTCTTTCGAATCATTGCAACATTATTCAAATAGAATCGATGGTGACTCACATGTGTATGTGTAATGCACAAACATATTTTCGTACTTTGGATATTAATAGAAGAAATTTCTTAACTCCATCAATTCTAAATAAAATATCATATTTAATAAAAATACACCCTTTTTCCTTAGTACAGAATAAAACTATTTTATATAAATTTAGCAACTTATTATATTACTTTAAGATGAATTTAATAATTTCAACATACGAAAGAGTTAAAATTGAAAAAAAAAAGGAAACATTTTTTAATTTAATGTATGAATTTTGGGGGCCCTTAAAGTCCGGGATCCATGGGCAAAGTCCTGATTTGCTCATGCGGTAATAAGGGCCTGCCTGGAGTATGAAAGCAAAGGATTTTAAGTAATTAAAATCTCTCCCCACCCATCCACGCACACAACATAAAATAAAAGCATCAAAACAAGGACGAATACTCAAGATAATTACAGGATAACGCCACTTTTAATTGTTTGAATGACAGTGACATATAAAAAAAAAGACGAGAGTTTAAAATTTGGCATTAATCTAAGAAACTGGAAAGTGACGAAAATGAGCTATGATTCTTTTGAAACATAATCAGCTAAGAGAATGCCGTATCGCTAAACTTTATACGGATTTGTTTATTAATAGATAAAATTGGATTGTTTATGGCAGGTGTTTTTAATCGATGTGTTGCGTCAATATGTGTTGGGAAAGTTCAAACGAGATTTTACAAATTAAAATATTATCTTTATTCCTGATTAAAAAAACTATAAACAATGCGATTTATTTTGTGGTAGAATTTATCGTAATTAATGTGCGTTTTTTTTTTTTTTTTTTTTTTTTTTTGTTTATTTATTTGAATGCTTGAGTAATTTTAATAAAATATGCGCGAAAAATGAAAAATGTGTGAAAGTATGAAAAATGTTTTTATATTTTCAGATAAATTATTCAATTGTAAAAAAAAAAAAAAAAAAAAAAAAAAAAAAAAAGAAAAAAAATGCTACTGTAAAAGAAAACAGTCTAAATCGAATTCAATAGAAATATTGAACTAGATAAAATGATTAAAGTTTATAAAATGTTATTTTTATTATTACTTACCCATCATACGTAGGTAAGTCTTGCGATCGTTTTGAAAATCGAAAAAAAAAAAAAAATTTTTTTTTGACCTATTTACACGTTTCGGATACTGATTCCGAAAAACATATTTTTAGGGGAAAAAATGCCATCTGTGTGTCTAAAAATGCTCTATCTCCCGAACAAGTTGAGATAAAGACTTAAAATTTCGTATGTACTTAGTATGTAAGAATAAGAGGAAGCCTATTTAATATCAGTCACCTCGATTACCCGAAACTATTTTTTTCGGACACCCGAAAAATTAGTTCTGATGAAAGGTATATAGAAGTTTTCAATTTTTTTTTTCATTTTAAGGAATAGACGTGAATGGCAATAAAATAACATAAATTTTGTATAAAGAACCAAGTCTATTAGATAATTAGTTGCCGAGATAGTTGTAATCCTGTTTTTCAGATTCTTCGATTTTTCATGACCCTGTATTTCATTCAAATTTCAATTCAAAGATATATTTTAATCGGAAATAAGACGCTTAATACGACGCAGTAAATTATTAGTTAATATTATTATTATTTTTGGAGTTATAAGGATGTTTCTTTTACGCAATTCAGTATTAAGTGAGTAATTTGGCATTTTATATAATTGGTCGAAATTGGTCCATCGGCAATTCATAAATGGAGTATTACTACGTATAATAGAAATATTTAAATATACGATTAAATTTTGTTTTGGAATTGTAGTACATTTTATTTTATAAATAGTTTAAACATGTTTTATTTTTCTATTTTATAGTATGCATATCCACGATGGGTAAATATTACGGTGGCCCCCAACGACTTAGTTTTACTTTTGATTTCGGTTTTGTTATCGGTTCGGCTAGTTTTGGTTGGATTTCACTGGGCTACGGTATTCGACTCTGTTTACTACTATGTAATTCAGAATTCTTCAGCGGATGCAAATGACGGCATTTTATATAAAAGAAAAGCATGTATTTCAAGTCTTAAAACTGAAACAACTTTTGTAGAAGTGCATGATTTACACACCAGCGGCTTTTAAATTCTTCACAAGTGGAAATGCTTCGCTTTTTAAAATAATGCAGTTGAAGTCACATACTAATAAAACAAAAGTTTTAGATAAAATAAGTGTCTTTATAGAAGAGCAGTGACTTTTATGTTAAAATAATATTTGTTTAAGAGTTAGACTAACCAATGTAAGATTCATTTTTTTATCGTAACTAATTTTGTACGTTTATTATAAATGATGAAACACTTTCTTCATAAACATTTTCTTTCGTCGAAATTCGAAGGCTTTTACTTCGTCATAATAATAATATATGCATACTAGCGGACCCGACAGACGTTGTCCTGTCACCGACAGACGCTGTCCTGTCACCGACAGACATTGTCCTTCCTGGCACCGACACCAGAAAATCAAATAAATGTTCTTAAATATAGTAATACGCACGATAAACACTACGCTCTTAATTTAATTTCTTTTTACAATTATGTAAGGAAATTATTTTTTACTCTTCAGTATTTTTTGAAGTCGGTTCAATTTTTGATAGAAAAGTTTATTTTTCTCTTTTTTGTTAAAAGTTAACGATTTTCTGAAGTCAGTAAATAAATATTATAATACAGGCTATATTACTCTAAAACATACACGTTGACAGGAGGCGGGGTTCAAACACGCGATCTTTTTTCTTCGAGAAGCAGAGCTTATATCTGGCGCCTTAGACCACTCGGGCAATCCGTTCGTACTCTATTCATCGAACTTATTCAACACTCTTAATTAGCGAAAAATCACTTATTAGTTCTTGCCTAGTTACTAAAAAAGTACTGCATCGATTTCGACGAAATGTGAATCTAAACCATTTTCGAATCTACTGGAACGCACACACAAAATTCCATCAAAATCGGTTCAGTCGTTTAGGAGGAGTTCAATTACATACACACGCACAGAAGATTTTTATATATAAAGATGAGCATTGAAAATTTCAGGCTTTTGCGCAGAAGACATTGCCAAATTAAGAAAATGTGAATTATCTCACGAACTACTGGATTTAAATGAATTTGCTTAATACCATTCGATTCAAAATGAAAAAATGCGCTAAAATATGTTATCTGTTGAAAAATAACTACAAAAGCCGATTTTTATGGAATTTTTTAAAAGTTCGTTCTTTTTTCTACTCATCTTAAGGATGAAGATTTCGAAAATCCATTTTTAGCGGCACTCGATGTTATAAGAAGTATTTTTACCCCAAATTTCAAGATTTTTGGATCGGTAGATTTTTTTGTGCTATGATTAATACGAAATCCTGACTTTCTTTAAGATGTATAGCACTTTTAATAAACAAAAAATCACTAACTATTAATTTTTACCTAATTACTAAAAAAGTACTGAATCAAATTCGACGAAATGTGAATCTAAACCATTCTCGAATCTACTGGAATGTACACACAAAATTTCATCAAAATCGGTCCAGTCGTTTAGGAGGAGTTCAATTACATACACACGCACAGAAGATTTTTATATATAAAGATATATGTATTTGTATGTTTGCCATCGGGGGTAATGCTGAATTCCAGTTTTGTGCTTATTATTTTTTCAGTGGGTTAAGCGCGTAGTTCGATTACAATTCTTAATTTTGTGTTTCATTTATATTTATTTATTTATGATGTTTTAATTTCGTCTTGGAATGTAAGAGGGAAACAAATACTGAACAATATATATTAATTAAAGTGCAATCTCATTTATCCTTCGTAATCATTTGTACGCGCTATAGAAGGATTGTTTTTTAACCACGCTTAAAAATTATTTTAAAACCATAAAAAATGATTAAATTTTCAAATAATAATAGTTTTTTTATACATATATTTCTCGTGCCATAGATCCCTATGATGGAAAAAGTAAGATTAACAGATCGGTTATAAAAGTCTGGCGAAAATTTTAAGATTGTTAATTGAAAATATTACAAATCTGTCTAATCTGGAAATTTTATTGACACACCAGAAAGGAAAATATATCTTTTAAAACAAATTTAAAAAATATATTTATTAATTTTAGTTACTCTGGGGCATGAGAAAAAATTTGTCGAAGAAGCAGTTTCTAAATAAAAAAATTTAACAGTCTGCATTTACAAAAATTTTTAAGAATAAATTATTCTTACCTTCTTTTCAGTTTCCCAAAGTTTTAACGTATCCTTTTAGGACTTTAAAGTTCTTTTATAGTGAGCAACGTCCATCCAATAAAGTTACTAGAGGATATAGAATCATACAAAATTGAAAAAAAGAATTCGCACACTCTAAGCGAATATCGACCAAAAACTTTAAAACAGCTTTTACTTGGCAGCGCTGCTGTAATGATACAGAAATTCCTTCTCAACATTTTAACCATGAAACAGATTGAGATACGAGTAATGGAATAAATTGGAAGAGACCGGCCATTGGCCGACCAATTAAGACGATCTAACCGTAACCGCTGGAACATGACGTCATAGTCGCCGATCTTGTGAACTGAAGGTCCAACCGTTTCCTGGCTGATTGGAAAATAAGTGTAAGTAATAAGGATACACATTTTGAAAGCGTTATCTTCCTATTAAGCAAGTACCCCTGCCCTTTTTTTAGGTACTTTTTTTTTCCTTGCGCATTTACACATCGTCAGTTTTATGATAGAATGACTAGACATGGTAACAGGATTAAAGGGATGAATGTGAAAAAAAGAATATTTTTTTTCCTACCCAGTTATACAGACAGTGGATGTATTAAAGTGATAAGATATGAATGGCGGAAAAATATGGAATGAAAAAAAAAAAAAAATCCGAGATATAAAGCAATTTCAGTCAGTTAAATTTAAATTGATTGCTATCATGAATCACTGGAAACAGTACAATGAGTTTTTTTTTTCATTGTACGCCTTTGATTACTTATAAAAGCTTTTTTTAAGACTCTTTGTTCGGATCGTAATTTGTAAATAATAAATTTAAGATTTTATTTTTTGTGCGTTT
This sequence comes from Maratus speculifer, assembly GCA_964019185.1. Taxonomy (NCBI): domain Eukaryota; kingdom Metazoa; phylum Arthropoda; class Arachnida; order Araneae; family Salticidae; genus Maratus; species Maratus speculifer. Next base: position 144,068,318 of record OZ025292.1, on the reverse strand, counting down.
CATAAACAGGTAATAATTATAAAAGCTACTGAAATTCATACTCAAACAAAATTGACACAGAAAGAAAAGGTTATTTTTACGTATGCAGTAATATTAGGTTAATGTACATAGGTTGTGCTTATATAACGTTATCAACTTTGCGGATATTTTACACCCTCCTCCTTCCCTCCCTTCGATATCATCGTTATCATTTCTTAATTCCGTGCCCTGCAGTATTGATATTATTATTGCTGTCTAAAAATTCTTTTTTATTTTTTACAATTTTTTTCCTTTTCCTTTCTTTTTATACGTTTTCATTGATATACGTTTATTATTCATATATTTTACTGATTTAAATAAATAGTACTTTATGGAAATACTTACTACTTAAAAGTATTTAATAATAGCTTTTTATTACATAAATTTTCAACAGTAAAACTGTCTGCTTGCACTTGTCCCCTCGGGAGAGGGGGTAATTTTTTATCGATAAAACAGGTGACCAACATTTCCCCCCATTAAAATAAATAAATAAAAAATAAACATGAGTATTATTTTGAACCTACTTTCTCTAACAATGCAGCATGCCAGGAGAATAGGAATAAGAAAATGATAAAATTTTAGGCATATTTTACGATGCTAAAAACGAGGAAGTTCTTAAAATTTCATATAAAAATATGATCATTGTATTTTGGGTTATTTTCGAAATGAAAAAATTATACGTGCAAATTTAGCATATCAAAATATACTGTTAATTTGTTTTGCATAACGAAACGAAAAATTCGCCAGATGCAGGAAAGTATGCGCAGTTGCAAAGAAATTGCATAAAAACACGCAAGTTAAATTGGAGAATTCTCTGTCGCTTGAGGGAAACTGGACAAATTGAAATTTCATTGAGTGATTCCATTCAGTGAAATCTACTAATAGCCTCATCTGCTATTGAAGAATTTTCCATGACTTCGAGAAAAAAATTGACGAATCTATCTTTTGCTGCATCTTAGATGCCAAATAATGGATATACGCTTCGTATTTAGTTTATTTTTAGAGAATGAAATCTGGATTACTTCAATTGACAAGGGGATTCTACTTGAGTTTTTCATATTATTCATTTCTGAAAAAACTGGCAAAATGTAAAATTCCTTGAAGAGTTCTTCATGTCTGGAATTGTATTCCAATTCAAGTTGCCCTAATTTTACCATTAGCATTTTTGCTTATAATGCCTCACAATCTTTTCTTTTCGATAATATCCTAATTCTCTGTTAATCTGAAATTTTTTTGTACAATTTTTAGCACTTTCCAATAAAGTTGAAAAGTGCTTATGCATTCGGTTTGTCTGTCCGTATGTCCGCGCTCTAACTCTCGTAAATATACTCGGATTGTCATAAAATTTTTGGAAATAAATGGCGTTTACCCGAGCACGAACCCTATTGAAAATGAAAATTCTGCTATGATTAGTTTATTTACAGGGACAGTCAAAAGTTTTCCATTACATTACGGTCTGTGGGGAAAATCGTTTCAAATGAATTTTAAAGATGTTACACCCTGTCAAACATCTTCAAATTTATATGAATCTATAAAGTGCACTAAAATATGCAGCGACAAGAATAGTTATTATTCATTTACAGGGCCACACAAAAATATACCAAGACATAATAATAAAGGGAAGGGGATTGTTTGCGACGTATTTTAATTATGGTAAACGATTTCATATATAATCAAATTGATATACGTTGCTGAGGATTAATATGAGTTATTTCATGCATAATACTTGTACATAGCATTTATAGGGACACACAAAAGATTTCAAATAGTATATTCTCTCGAAGTCCTGCATATTACAGAAGATGACTGTTAGACGGATGGAATGCATTTTAATTATGATATACGCTTTTAAGTTTCGCTAGATGAATGCATATTATATGGTTTATATAAATGCTAATTGTTACACAATTTAGATATACAGGGTTAAACAAAAGGTCTCGGAAAGGTATTGAATATGAGCGTAATTTATTTAAAGGTTGTTTTTAAATATGCTATGACTTTTTACGATGAACTGCATTTAGTTTACTAAGAAATGTTTGTAGAATATAGATAAAATGATATACAAGACCATGCAAACAATTGGGTACATGGTCGCTTTTGGATGATAATTTCTAGAAATTTGATTCAAGTAGTTTAAAGAGAATTTATTTTAAACTAAACTTTAGCAAAATACTTTCGTGTATTAAAGGTACTATGTATTTTACAGGGCTAAACAAAAGTATTCAAGTATGTTTTCATCCATTAGTATAGATTTCTGAAAAGAAATTTTCAATCAGTTAGGCGAATTTCTTTTGCTAAACTAAATTTTACCATTATACAGTCTATATTTTAACCGACCGGTCCAATACAGGGCTTTTCAAAAGTATTGAAATACATATTTGGATATGAACAATAATACGTTACTTCCCTGGATAACGAAGTTTTGTTAAAGATTTTCAGAAAAGTTGGAAAGTGCTTCATAATCTATGCTTAATGCATGATTTTTCTTACTTGTTGAACTAGATCATTCACATTTCCTTCTATCCGTATGTATTCATTTGAAAATTTTCGTTTATCGACAGGTTATCTTTCGTGAAATTTGATCAGATTTTTCGTTTTGTTAGAAAAATGAAATTTCTCCGTATATCTTTTGCCATTTTAAGATTACAGAGTTTCAAATACGGAATTATTGCAGTAAAAATCTATCATCCAATGAGATCTCTCTCTCTCTCTCATCTCATGTCTTCTCATGAGATAGTGTTGTGGTGTATTCCAATGAGATTGCTGTATTTTTGATCGCCATGCATGCGCTTCATGTGCTTCAAAATACTGTTGCCAAAAACGAAGACTACAAAAACGGAACTTTAAAAAAAAAAAAAAAAAAAAAAAAAAAAAAAAAAAAAAAAAAAAAAAAAGGAATGTTTTGGCAACTTTGCTGCAAGGCCTTTTGCGCAAATTAATGTTTTTTTCTTTTTTACAGTGTAGTTGAATTATGACAAATCAGGAGAAAACGGATGGAAAGACAAAGAGACAGACGGACCGACAGACAAACGGACGGACGGACAGACAAACAAACAGACGAACCGACAGACTGAACGACAACTATAGGTGCTACGTATTTACATAATTACGAACGCACCTAAAAATACGAAAATTGCAGTCCGCACAGTAAAATTCCTAGGTAGTTACGTATAACGCCACCGCAGCAGAAGTTGCGCTAATGCGCTTATAAAAAGCAATCTTGTTATTCGATGCACACGCAGTTATCGTTTGGATTCCTTGTTGCCTTATTGTTTGCTGATTTTTGACGATTATTTTTTTTTGTTTATTATTAAACGAGTATATGGGATTTGCCAACAAGAAACAATTTTAAATCTATGTTAAACTCTATATCGGCCCATTTCGATTGATTACTTAGTTTTTCTATAAAGTGTTTTGAAATTTGAAAGTATTTTGATTTTAAATAAAGTGTTTTATTTAATGATTTGTCGCAAAAATTTTAGGTGTTGATTGGCGGTACTTAAAAACCGCCAAATCTGTAGCTGCGGTGACGTTAATACGTAAGTACCAATTCCTATTAAATGTTATATAATGCAATTTCTTTTGATACATTCTAATAAAAAATATCCTTAGAAGCGTTTTAAAGAGGCATATATTTCTAATAACATAAATAAAGGAATTAAAAAACTTAGAATTTCAAGTTGTCATTTTACTAGCGTGACAAATTGTGATGTGTGCAAAGTAAAAGGCCTTCTTTTATACTGTATAAATATCTTTTTTTTAATTATTAATTTATAATCAATATTTATACCTTATAAAACAAATATATAAGGAAGGTAACAAATTCTATATTTTACAAAAACATTTCCATTATTAAATATGATTACCAATGAAATGAATGTCTTGCTCAGTTTAGTTCTGTATCAGGTATAAATATGGCGCTGCAGAGTAATTCTTCTTATTTTTGACATAGTTTAAGTAATGAAATCACAGCTATTAGCAAGATCTTTTAGATATTTCTTTGAAAATAATGCTATTAATGTCTTTCTAAAATTTGAATGGATTTTTATTATGTAATTTTCTTAGTTTCCATAAATTAATAAATAAAACTGAACATTACATGAAATTTGAGCTACTATATTGAAAACATATTTCATTAAACAAAATTAAAAAAAAAAGTAACAATAATGTAAAAAATGTTTTAGAATGAAATTGTCACTATCCTGGCACACATATGTGAACAATAATTACGAAATATAATCATAATTACGAATTATAATTACGGAAAAAAATAGCTTATTATTTAAGTTCTTCTAAATTTAGCAATTTTACATGGAAAATCCTTTACTCTCTAATGTGAAATAAATTTACCTTTTGAAATTTTGAATTGCTTTAAATGCACACTTTCAAAATCTCAGATGATCAAAATCCGATATTTTGTGATATTCACCTAACATCATTTTTTTTGAAAAAAAAAAAAAAAAAAAAAAAACATTCGGCACAGATGTTTTCTAAGTACTTTTGCTTATTAAAAACAAATTCCAACAGCTTCATTTTCTAAATTCAATTTTACATGACAATTAAAATGATAAAATGCCCTAATGAACACACTTTCATACTCTAGTAATAAAAAAAGACAGAATCAGAAGAAGATTCGAATCGAATGAACACAAGATTATTATTATTATTTTAAAATAAATTATTAATACGGATGTCGATCAGTTATCATACTAAATTAATTTAGGTGTCGAATTTAGGGTAAGGGAAAACTGTTTTAATAAAAGTTCTACAAAATTACTTTTTCCGCTAAATTATATCTTAAATTAGAATGCCCTTGGCACGTTAGAATTCCGGTAAGCTAATTTTCTGATATTTTTGGCACGCACTTTCAAAAACGTTCGTCGTCCTTGAACTAGGATGAAATTACTATTTTATTATATTTTTATTTATTTACTTTTATAAACATTAACAGCAAAAACAAATTCGCAATTTTATATTATTTTAATTATGGATATCCTGCTGGTTCCGTTGCACACACTCTTTGTGTGGAGCTCCCGGCTGTATTTCACTGTTAAAAATCTGCTGCATTTTGTTGCAACGCACTCCACTGCTTGTATATAATATCTCTATTCCAACCAATGAGAAAGCTCCATTTCACGGCCAAATAATCGTTTTCTATACAAGCAAAAGAGTGTGTTGCAACAAAATGCAGCAGATTTTTAACAGTGTATTTTTCAATTTGGAACAATTTTAATCAATTTAAATTGTGTTTTAAATGATAAAATATATTAGTTTCATTTTGTTATAAATACATATAAACGTATATGACAAAATTACACTTAAAGTAAAGTAAAAATGCAAAACTAAAATTACTTAAACTAAACTTATTTAAATAAATTGAACATAGAGAGTTTTTTCTTTAAAAAGTATTCGAAGCGTAAAAGCGTATTTTTCAAAATTCGTTTTTTCGCCAACCGGAGATAAATCGCCAAATAAACGAAATTTTTATTATTTTTTACGGGCGTTATAAGGAGGTTCCGCCGAAAGTTTTCTTATAAACATATATAACTATGTGAGAAGAACATTCTGTAATTTTTTCAGATTTTTCTGACAAGGAAGGTCTCCATACGGGCATACTCAGAAAAATCTGAAAAAATTACAGAATGTTCTTCTCACATAGTTATATATGTTTATAAGAAAAATTTCGGCGGAACCTCCTTATAACGCCCGTAAAAAAATAATAAAAATTTCGTTTATTTGGCGATTTATCTCCGGTTGGCGAAAAAACGAATTTTGAAAAATACGCTTTTACGCTTCGAATATTTTTTAAAGAAAAAACTCTCTATGTTCAATATATTTAAATAAGTTTAGTTTAAGTAATTTTAGTTTTGCATTTTTACTTTACTTTAAGTGTAATTTTGTCATATACGTTTATATGTACTTATAACAAAATGAAACTAATATATTTTATCATTTAAAACACAATTTAAATTGATTAAAATTGTTCCAAATTGAAAAATACACTGTTAAAAATCTGCTGCATTTTGTTGCAACACACTCTCTTGCTTGTATAGAAAACGGTTATTTGGCCGTGAAATGGAGCTTTCTCATTGGTTGGAATAGAGATATTATATACAAGCAGTGGAGTGCGTTGCAACAAAATGCAGCAGATTTTTAACAGTGTATGACAGGTCAATTCACCGTGCTATGGAGCATTCTCATTGGTCAGAAGAGAGATATTCTATAAAAGTAGGGGAGTGACGTTGCAGTAAATGCTGCAGATTTTTAACAGTAAAGTCAATTACAATCAATTTTCAGATTCGTTAAAATCGTCTGCTTTTGGCGAGGAAATGCACTGCTCGCCAAATCCCGCGTCGCTTTCAGCTTTTCACGCCAATTATTCCAAACTATTTTATTTTTTTACATATCTAATAATGTAATTCCGCCGCTAATTTTCACTGATCCTTTATTACCTACATGAGTAGTTTAATTCGAATTTTTTTCAAAAAATTCTGAGTATGCCCCCAATGGAGACCTTCCTTGTGAGTATGCCCGTATGGAGACCTTCCTTGTTAGAGTCAACTTGGAACGTGACCCGAACTCTAAATGAAAGGAATTAATCCATATTTTAATAAATTTATGTAAAACCAGTCTATAATTAGATTGCTGATATCAATTTTATCTTTTTTTTTCTTTTTTTCAGAAAATGTAATTCGAATTAATGCAATCGACAAGAGGATTTTACTTGAATTTTTCATATTATTTAATTCTGATAAAAATCGCAAAATGGCAATTTTTTTGAAGCGTTCTTCATGTGTGGAATTGTATTTCAATCCATAAGTTGCCTTAATTTTACTATCAACATTTTTGCTTAGAATGCCTTATAATTTTTCCTTTTCGATAATATCCCAACTCTCTCTTAATCTGAAAATTTTTTGAGCCACTATTGAACTAGATTGGGGTTCACAGTTTCTTCAATCTGTATAACAAAGACAACCACACGAGCTTAATCAAATTATAGCAAATCAATTAGTCTAAATTCATACATTTTGCACAATTTCGCTATTATTTTGATATAAGGTAGCCTGGGGTAATAACGCCACGTTAAGGTTCTACGGCTAATTTTCACGGCTTAATTTTAGATTGTACTTTTCAAACAAATATAGGATTTGATACAGCAACTCATTGTCTATCTATAGAAAAAAATAATTTAACAGATATACATTCATAAAATGTAATGGCGTGATTTCTTGAACAATGCTATTTGACGTTATTGCCCACCTATGCGGGTAATAACGCCATGCTAGCAAATCTATAAAATGAGGTGGGATAATCCCATGTAGATTGCTCATTTCTAAAAACACAAACTCTACTGCCCTAGAAATTGACAAATTATTGACAAAAAAATTTCTAAGCGATAGAAAATGTTTACTTTTTTTGTGAAAGTGCAAGAAAAAGATCGGGGGGGGGGGGGGGGGGGGAGGGAGGCAAAAGAATATCAGGCCCTGAGCTTCTTTTTGCCTAAAAAGGACCGCTTAGATAAAATTATTAGAAACATTGCACGGTTTTAACTGTGTTTATCTAAATCAGTATTTATGTTCACATCTATGCATTCTATGCGATAGAAAATATTCAATTTTTTGTGAAAGTGAAAAGAAAAAGAGACTGGGAGAGCATCTACCGTATATGGCACCCTCATCTTCTGTTTACTTAAAAAGTTCCGCTTAAATATAATTATGTATATATATATTAAAAAAAAAAAAAAAAAAAAAAAAAAAAACATTGTACGGTTTTAACCTTATTTGTAATCATAACGTAATATTTTTATAATGTGAAATTTTATAATAACTAGAGTTACGTGTAATAAATATTTTTGTTAACACTGTTATAGAAGTTTTTGAAATACTTTTTAACCCGTAAACCCCACACAAATGTGGATTAACTCAAACTTAAAGTTAAAATGTCGGCGTTATATTAAACATTCTTTAAGAAATTTGTATTTTTAACTAAGTAAATAAGATTTCCCTATTATCAATATCTCTGTGAGATCCCTTATTAAATTTTACACTCGATACATGTGGTTGTATTTCGTTATCTCTATATTAGCAGCAAAGTTAAACTTTAACTGCTGTTAGCGCTCCCACTAAACGATGATTCTTTTTTCTTTTTGGTCAAATTTAATATTTTAACTTGTAGTTTCTAATTTATTTATAGGTACAACTGAAATTTTCTACCGTTTGAAGTCCTCGTACTATTGTTAGAAATATTAAAATAGATTAAACTTATTTAAATTTAATCCTGTACAAAAAGTTTAGTGCATAAATAGTACTCTATGAGTTTTAATCATTGATTTCATTTTAACATTTAACTAATATTACCGGTCTCACAGACCATTTCTTTTATAGTTTATATAATTAATTATTAATTTTTATAGTTTAACTTGTAATTTTTAGTTTAACTACAAACACTATCGAAATTTTGTTTCATTTGGAACTTTAGTACTATTACCAGACACTTTTAAATAGATGCATATTAATTATAATTGTCTTGTACAAAACGTTTAGCACAAAATAACATCCTATGAGTCAATCATGCCTTTTATTCATCTTTTGATCTTACAGTCTCACAGACCACTTTACATTAGTTGTACCACACCAATGTGATATCTGATGCTTCTGGAAAATTAAAATTTTTCATTCGCTATTTTTTTTAAGAGACCTGATATAAAATTCCGTTTTATCCGTTAGGTAGCCAGAAATAAGGGTTGGAAATCTGTTAAATCATGAATCATTATTTTGTATCCAGGATTTGCAATTATCCAATAAATGAATTTAGATTTAAAATTTCCCATCACTGTTATATACAGAGGTTGGAGCCTATGTGTGCAGTAAGGAAACTGTTAGCAGTATAAGTCCATGTTCTTTGACATTCTTAATTAACCTCTTTTCACACAAAAAAACAGAAATAATAATATTTAGATACATTAACAACTCTTTACTTCATAGTTTTAAGTGTTCTCTTTAAATTATTTCAACTATTATTTATCACCAGTTTATTCGGTGTTTTTTCGTTGTTCAATGATGCCCCATCACATGGAGTTCAACATTATAAGGATTTACTCAATTCGGCTGAAGAATTTGAATAAAACAAAGTTTATAAACTAAAGCTAACATCTTTGTTTAAGCATTGAACAATAAATTAAAATTTTAGCGATATAAGTTTGTCAAAAAAATTCTTACAACTTTATTTTCTTAAGTTTAGATTCAAGAGGGAAAAAATACATATCTTGTTTAGACTGTTCTGTTCATACAAAATGGTACAGCTTTGTATAATTATTCCCTTGAAGCAGCAGTAATGTATTACCATATACATTTTTTTTAAAATAATTTATTTGAAGGAAAATATTTAGGGTGTTAAAAGGTGTCCTCAGTTCAAACGTGCCCCCCTCTCCCCTACATACTCACCAAGCGGTATATTCTTATCACGATTTGAGTTTTCACCTTATTTTTGTCGTGTAGCACTCGGACTATTATGTAAATTTCTAATTTTGTAAATTATGATGTTGTTCAATATTAACAATTAAAAATTATTTTTTGTACGATTTATCGTGAGTTTTAGTATAGTACATACGTAGCAATATTTTCTTTAAAAAAATATTCGGCACATATGCTTGTCAAATTCTTTTGCTTGCTAAAAAATTCCAAAGGCTTCATTTTTACAATTGAATTTTCCATAATAAGTCAAATAATAAAATGTCATAATAGACGCACTTCCATAGTCTAGTAATCAAAAATGACAAAATAAAAATAAGATTCGAATCAAATGTACACAAGATTATTATTATTATTACTATTTTTAAATAACTTATTAATAAGGATTTTGATCAGTCATCACACTACATTGATTTAGGCGTCAAATTTAGTGCAAGTGAAGACCGTGTTCATAAAAGTTCGGCAAAAAATATTTTTTCCGCTAAATTATATTTTAATTTAGAATGGCCTTGGCGCGTTAGAATTCCGGTAAACAATTTTTCTGATATTTTTGGCAAGCACTTTCAAAAATGTTCGTTGTCCTTGGACTTGGATGAAATAACTACTTAGATCTGATTTATAGTTATTTATTTATTATAAACATTAAGAACAGAAACAAATGTGCCTGAGAAGTTAAGATTAATAAAAATCATCGTTTTTTATTACTTTAATATTAAATATTTCATGCTAGACTGCTACACGATTACGAACTATAAAATTCTAACTTGAAATTTGACTCGAATCCGAAATGAAAGAAAATAATCCATATTTAAATGCACTTATGAAAAACTGGTTTACAATTAGATCTCTGATTTTATCTATTTTTTTTTTTTTCATTTTTTGTTTCTTATAAAATGAACAATAAATATTCATTAATATTAGTAAGTATAGATTTTTTTTTCTATTGAAAAACATTTGGGACCTTCCTTTTAAAAATCGGGTGAACCCGACCTCGACGTGAAACAATCAAAACTCAACCTGAAGCTAGAGGTCTGCACGGGCCGGAATTTCCAGGCCCTGCCCGTAGGAAAGTTGTTTCGGCCCGGCCCGTTGTAAAACTCAAAAGTTCGGCCCGGGCCCGGCCCGGCCCGTTTAAATTTTTATGTTTTCGGCCTGGCCCGTACAAAAATCAGCGAAAACAGGCCCGGCCCGTTTTGGCCCGTTACAATTTCTACGATTTGTAAAAAATTCAGATTTTTATCATATAACTAAGATTCCTTTAAAGAATACTGCATACATATCTATGGAATGATTTTACAGTATATTTTACAGCAAATACACATTAACAACATTAATGATTACTTAGATTCTTAGGCTTTCAACATTCGAATAAAGATTCGTTAAAAAATTAATATGGTTTATAATAAAAGAAAAAAGAAAGAAAGCTAAAAACATGGTTAATTTTGAAGCTGTTTTATAAAAGAAGATTTATAAATATATTTCTATATCATTTTATTATAGATTTCAAATCTAAATTCATTCTTAAATTCAAAGAAGCTCCTTTCTGATACATTTCTAAATTCATTTTTTTTCTTCTCAGAAACGCATAAGATTAACAGTTATTTTTATTCAGAAACTATAATCGAATGACGTTATCCATTTTTTGATACAAGCAATTTAAGAATACGGCAAACAAATAAAATACCGTGATAATTAGCGTTTTGAATAGAATTTCCGGAAGCAATAGCAAGGGAAGGGAGAAAAACCTGCAATCATTTGAAAAACTATTATATCTCAACAAGGTTGTACAAGTATTTTATTTACCAAAAATGAAAAACGCTATTCGATTCCAAATTCCTTCAATAGTTAGGCCTATCACTTTTATACTTTTACAAATTAAAATTAATCAGAAAATGTGTCAAACTTTCGCATTATTGAAAAATTAATTTAAAAATCATCAAGAAGTATATATCCGAAGACTAAGCTAACATAAATTCTTTATCGCTGTTAATAATTTTATAAATATAATGTTTTCTGCCAATAATTAAGTTTAGAACCAGTCCGGCTAGTCTATATGTAGAAAAATAGTGCAAGCGTGATCTCGGACCGGCATGAGTCAGCTAAAAAAATATTAAAACGGGTTACACATAATGTAATTCTCCGATGCCGATACACTGTGCATCATTTTTATATTGATGCAAATTAGTATGGCCACATTTATTCTTATTCTCGTTAAAACCATTTTCGTTGAAAATAGCTCATTTTTATCGTTTCTGCTTAAACCTTCAGAATGGGCCGGCAGGCCCTTTCAATTTTTTTATCGGCCCGGCCCGTCTGGCCCGTTCAATTTTTTTGCCGGCCCGACCCGGCCCGTTTATGTTGTTTTTTGGCCCGGCCCGTTGAAAAAACTATTCTAAATCTGCCGGCCCGGCCTGTGAGAAAATTCGAAACGATTCCGCCGGTGCCGGCCCGGCCCGCGGGCTGGGCCGGGTACGGGCCATGGGCCAGGCCCGGGCCCGTGCAGACCTCTACCTGAAGCCAACACAAACCCGACGTTTTTAACCCCTTGGGGACGAGCGACATGTATACGTGCCGTAAAAAGGCTTCAGAATCCTTGTTTATTACCACCAATAAAATTATACTATAAAATTTGTCTAATTTAATCGGAGCATTTTCTCCATTAATGAGTCACAAATTTCTGTTTTTAAAAACCGATGAGAAAACATTAAAAATTTCATAAAAGACTTCCGTGCGAAGGAGTTAATGTTGACCCGATCCACAACGAAACAAATTAGCGTCTTCGACTAAAATTGGGTTACCCAACACAGTCTGATGCTCTACTCCATGTTTGATACATTCTCTGCATATACATACATCCTTTCTTTATGAATACTCTTTTATGCATCTATTATATATAGTTGCGTCTACCTTAGATAATTATAACCAACTTGTCATATATTTACAAACATACTTTCAAATTATCACCGCAGAAGTCAAGGGGTATAAAAGACAAAAATAAAAAAATAGATAAACTAAGTGCACAGACGATCTGGAAATGTGCCTTTTTATTTTCAGGTAATATAAGTGTATTTCTTATTGTGTGTTGCATTCTACAGATAACCACTTTTGCAGAATAATAATCAATATTGATTAATTATAAATTTAAAGAAAATTGTACTCTACAATTTTTACAGTTATTGACATTAGAGCTCAAAGACCACAATGAAATAAGCGGTAGTTTGCTATTTCAGTTCAATCAATTATTAATGATGTTCAAATTTAACATCTATTATCTTTCAACTCAATTTACGGGACATTAACTGGAATGGAATTGGACATTACATCACGATAATGCTTTATGGCATGTCACTACTTTTGTTCAACGGTATTTTAGTAAATGCAATATTGAATTCATGCCACATCCGCCTGACGGTCCAGATCTTGAACTAACCGATTTCTTGCTGTTTCCGATGTTGAAGGAGAAGCTCCGTGGCAGAAAATTTAATTAAGATTCTGAAGTTATTTTAACACTTCATGGTTCTTTGAAGTAGCTTCCAGAAAAAGATTTTTTAACTTTTTTTGAAAACTGGTTTGAACTATGGGACCGTCGCATGCAGGGGTGTAGTTTTAAAAATAACATAGGATGTACGCTCTAAGCAGAGGGTATACGCTCAAGGCAAAAGGTATACGGCGTATACCCCCTGTACCCTCCACATGCCATCTGAGGGTAAGTATTTTAAAAAAGAATAATGCACTTTTTGCTGTAAATATATTTCTTTATTTTTATGATTTTACTCTCAATTTTTATTTGTTATATATATGCCTATATAATCATTGATCATCGGAATTTTTCTTTGAAATAAAAAAAAATTAGTATTAAATTTATTATTTCTTTAATTAATAAAATAGACCGCATTTATAAGAAATTTAAATCTTATTCTAGCAAAAATAAAAGTGATCACATTATATTCTTATAAAATTGAATTTAAATAAACCAATCACAATAATACCCTCATTAAAAGAATATATATTTTTTGTAACAAATTTCAACACTATAAAATCTTATATAACCTTATAAAAATCTTATCTAATAACTTTTTAAAAGTTTATTAATTTATTTTCAGAAATTCAAGTTAATACATTGAATGTTATGTTTTTTTTTTTTTTTTTTCTAAAGAACTGTTAAGAATTATTGTGTTAGAAATTGTAAAAATTTTAATATAATAAAAGTCTAATTTTTCGTATAATGCGTAATAAATCATACTACTTTTTTGTGAAGTTGAATTTTAGATTTTTAAATATTTTTGTTGAAAATTAGAATTTTTAATTTGTTTTGTTAAATTAGAATTAGAAAGTTTAGGCTTACTTATGGGCAATTCCATGCGAATTTATTTGTCTGTTACGCAGCTAAAAATTGCTATGATTGTTGGCCACCGGTATTTTCGTAAAGTTTGCTTCGTTTGATTCAACTGATGAGATATCTTCAACAAAATAAGTCACATTTTTCCGACATCAAGTACTGGTAGCCAAAAATCGTATTACATAACAAACAAACAAGTTCGCATGGAAATAGCCTTATTATAAAACATAATTTATTTTTCATTGTTAGAATCTTTCATGGTTTTTGTTCTTTTTAGTAAAATAAAATTCATATTATGAGAAATTTTCCTGTTTGAGTGATATTCTTTTAATAAACGAGAATATATATATATATATATATATATATATATATATATATATATATATATATATATATATATATATATATACATATTATAAATATAACTTTTTCTTATAAAACAGGTAATATTGACATGCTTCGAAACACTGTAAAATATATGCTTTAGAAAAAAGAATGAAGGGATTAATTACCATCGAAAGCCAGTTAATTTTTCTGAAGTGTTGTACATCTGACTACACCTGCAACCAGGGGCGTTCCGACCCAGTGTGCAAAGTGTGCGGTGCACACAGGCGCCGAAGCAGTAAAGGAGCCAAAAGATTTCAGTTGAAAAGCAAATGTTAAAAAAAAAATCTTTAATTTATTTATACTAAAATGTATTATATTTTCTTGGCATCTGAATTATCTTTTGTAGATTTACCTTATAGAAATTATTTATAAATATTCATTTCTTTCTTTAAAATTTTATTTTATTCTACTTATGAGTCCTCTAATAAATCATTTAGACAATACCTGCCCAACCTTTATAAGCAGAGGCGTACCTCATATAGTTATAAATAATAAAAGGCGTCACATAGCTGAAAATATGCAACACTATAATCTCACTGCAGTAAGAAAAGCATAATATACAGTTTTATTACCGTAGGGAGCTGAATTTCACTTGTTTTTTTATTATGATTTACAAGAAACAATTGTTACTTTACTTCAGAATTTATCATAAATAAGAAGAAAATTACTATTTGGAAATACTGGTAAAAGTTTCTCCTACAATATCAGTCCATGAATAGAGGTAGACTTATATGTTAGAAACGTCTTATATGATGCGCGTACATCTCACGCTGATAGCTATAAGTCCCTTATGATTCAGAAACTATTTTAAAATAATTTGCAACAATAATTTAATTCAGAATAAATTTAAAATTAGATTTTCAGAGGACAGTCTATCTTCAAAAGTTTTGTAGATGAAGAAGCTATAGAAACCTTAATCACTGAATAACAACTTAATAGCATTAAATAATTAAAACTTATTTAAGGTCATCGATAAGTATTACAAGAAAACTATTTAAATATTTTTTACTTTTAAAAATGCATCCCTTAAAATGGATTTTTAATCTTAAAAATAGCTAGTATAAGAGGATACATTCGAATGGTTGCCAAGAAAACCTAAGGGCGCAATCGCGGCATCCACGGGTGACGCTTTGGAAAATCCTGAATCGAGAAACAATGTAAAACCAGAACTTGGGGGCTATGCACAGGGCCGTAGCTAAGGGGGTGCTATGGGCGGCTCAGCTTCCCCTCAAATATTTTGAGTCTCCCTGGAAAAGATTCCAAAGTCACTAAATTGATTTCTATTCCAGAAATTCAAATGAAATTCTGTTTAAAAATCTAATTAAGTTTTGGGGACCTTTCACAGCTTTTGCAAAAATACTAAATTGTAACTAAAATAAGTGTTTCAACACTTGCTCATCCTATTTACACACATGAAGCTAACAAGTTGTTTAAGATTTCACTCATTTTACACTCGAATTTTTCATCATCCTATTCTTTTCTTAGCGTAAAATGAAACTATTACAACAGTGTAATCAGAAACATAGTAACTACAGTACGAACATGTACTAATTTATCTTTCTGCTTCACAGAGAGAAAGAGAGAAAACATGACCCCCCCCCCTTTCCCATAATTCACTTCTAGCTACGGCACTGGCTATGCATACATAAAGTTATTACTTTAGGGGGAAGGGGGGGAGGAGAATTTAGCATATGATATCGGAAGATATCTCTAGTGAGGGATGGGGTGTCTTGATATATTTATCATTTTTGAATGATCCAACCAAAATTTTCTATTTCTGTTTCCTTTTTTTTATATATATATAAAATGTTTTCCATTTTATTTATAACTTGTTCGTTATATCAAAATAGTCTGCAATATATATATATATATATATTAGTTTGTTAACTTTTTTATGAAAATTAAAATAATTAAATCACTATAAAATTATTTATTTTCAAAATATTGAATATCTCAATGTTGGTATTCCTATTCTTCCGTCTTATGTGTATGCATATATGTAATCTGCGTTTAAGAAAACAGGTGTAAAATATGTTTGAAATAATACTTGTGTTTACCAATACAGAAAAGAGAATGTTATTGAGGAAGGATAATGTATGATATCGTAAGGGGTAGCGGAGGTCCAGAAATTGCCAAAAAGTTGATAACGTTCATTACATTTGTAAAGCCTTTTGTATGTTAGTGTTCTCTGTTCTGTTCAGTGTACAGATTTTTGATTGGAGATACTGGCGTCAGCTATGTAACAAATTTTAACTGGTAAAGATGGAGCATCAGCCGTTTGTGAAGTTGTTGGTATTCTGTGCCGTAGGTTTAACACTGGTTTTCGCCCTTAAAGAGTAAAGCTTACTTTAAGCGGCCAAAGCAATAATTTTGTTCAGCACTTCTACTAATGACCATTTCTGGTGGAAACTATTATGTATTAAACAAAAGTGTTTTTTTTTTTTTCACACCATAGATTTCTGAGCGGAATAAATACCTTCTATCTACCTTTAACTATCTAGTACTCTGAAATTATCATGATAGCGAAAAAGGGGGAGAGTTGCTGAAGATAGACTAAATTTGGCCATACATGTCCAAATTTTCTAGTTTTTTCGAAAGTTGAAGGGGGAGCCGTTCCCTGCACTCCCTGCGTACACTCATGTCTATTCAAATACTGCATAAATTATTGTAATGATTGTAAGATTTGTACATTTCATTTCCGAACATAAAATTGAATTTTTGAAATAAGAGAACTTATTAGCGTTATACATAACCGTAGACGTCACAGATACTAAAATGGGAAAACAAAACAAACAAAACAAAATAAAAAAAAAATTCAATTTAGACATAAATAAATTAGAAACTACAATGATGGCTATTAATATGAATGGAAAAATATAGATTTATGTAAAAGGTGTTTTAAAATCCCGTGCACTTTATGTCCTACTAACCAACTACCTTGGATCACCTAGGCCAATTACAATAACCTTAAATATTCTAAAGTCAAATATTGAAAGTTATTTTTTTCCAAACGAATATAGAGATGGGGTGTGGGGAGGGTAATGTCTTCAGCAGCATGTAGATTTGACTTTATAATTTTGAATAAAAATATTTTCGAACGAACATTATATTGTTAGCAGTGTAAAATCTTGAATTTGTATGATTTTTCCCTTTTAAATGAAAATCCATCCAATCGAAGCTCGAGTTGATTTCTCACTGCCTTCAGTAGAATATACCGGCGGTGCTATTCATGTTCCGGTCTGATTTTTCAAGCTAACCGTTAATTTGTATTTATTTTCTGACATTTAGATATAAAATTTTTAATTTTGACCCCCCCCCCCAAAAAAAAAAAAAAAAAAAAATCTTGATAAAATAAATAATGGAAATGTGCACAACCCCTCGTACATATTTTTTTATTTATAAACGCGAAATGATATTCAAATCACATATTTCTTAACTGGGAAACGATAGCTTGAGATAATTTGCACCGAGAGAAAAAATATGTTTGGCGAATCCATGAAATGACTTCAAAAAATTTTTTGAACAGTAAATATTAATATTTTCACACCAGATATATTATTAGAACCTGAAAAATACCATGAATGTATCAACAGTTTTTATTGTTGTTGTTGTTGTTTGTTTGTTTTTTTATGTTTGAAACTTCAGAGAAATGAAAAACTTGAAAACTGATGGGAATTGCTGCCAAATAAAAAGATTTTTTGCAATAGTAATTAAAAATACCATTGAAAAATACCATTTCTTTTTTTCTTTATTATTATTTATTTATTTATTTGTAATTCTACCGGGATCTCACTATATCCCAATTTGAAAATGCAGAAGAAATCAAACATTGCGCTTTTCGTCAGGGGGAAGGACTGCTTGGGGAAGTACACAAGCATAATTTCGTTGAGGAATAAAAGTTCGCCATTTTGCGATTATCATTAAGGGTTTTTAATTAATATTTTGGGTAATTAAAAAAAAAATTAAGAGTCAGGTGCACGGTGCATCTACCATCATCTATCCTTATCCAAATTTTCAGATCTCTATGTGCAGTAGATTTTTGTAGCCATCGCCAATACTTCTTTCTTTTAATGCAATCTATTGTTATTGCATTAAATTATTTTCTGCGGGATAATGAAATTTTACTGTAACGCAGGATTCTGATAGAGAGTGCTTTCATTTACACAGGTTTTACTGTGTTACAAATTTTATTTACATAGCTGCCATCCTTCTTTATTTTTCAAGTAATTTAAGCATGTTTGGAAACAGGAATTAATTTATTTAATGAAATAAAGTACGAATTGTAAAGAAACAAGACATATTTTATTAAATAAATTTTCTGGTTCAAAAAACTCCAAAAGAATGGCAGCTATACATTTTTAAATATTCATAGCTTTTTTTTTGGGGGGGGGGTAGGGCGCCAAATGCAGTTCTGCACACAGACGCCGAATCTGCTGGCACGCCCCTGCCTGCAACACATAACATTAGATGAAAACAGACATGCGTGGAGATTTATAGTAATTAATATGGCACAAGGAAGTAAAAACTGAAGAAGCCACGTGTTTCGGGTTATTGGTTTTCGAATATTGTTTAAATTCGAGGAAAGCAGGCTGTTGACACGCGTTTTATTAAAAACAAAAACTAAAAATATGTACTCTAATAAATACAGATTACTAAATGGTACACTTATAAAAAGAACATATTTGAAATACACTTAAGAATTAAACAACGTTTCATTTGCTTCTGCGAACGTCTGAGGATAAAATAGATGTTAAATGCAATTTAAAGTTTCAAAATATAACATATACCTCCAAGAGTCCACGAGCATAGTTGAGTTGAGAACCTGCTTTTTAATTAATTATATTGTGCCAGATTTTATGAAATGGAACATAATAATTGATCGTTACAAGCTCGTAGCCCGAGCTTAATGATTGGAAGGGATTCTAAAATTTTGTTGAGATATGTATTTTTGCATGGAATTATAATTTTAGCTTCATCAAAATTAATTTTTCTCCCTTCATTTGAAAAATATAATCTTGCAATACATAGATGAAGTGTGCGAAAAAAAATATCCAATCATGTCTTGCCATGAATTTTATTTTAACAAGAGCCTCGTCTTTTGACAAAAAAAAAAAAAAAAAAAAAAAAAAAAAAAAAAAAAATAATAATAATAATAATAATAATAATAATTCCCTACGCATAAATTTAATTAATTTTGAATTTTGTTAAAGAAAATTCAAAGATAGAGGTGCTTTATGTAGTAAATTACTTTATCATATATGTGATTTAAAAAAAAAAGCATAGTTAAATTAACAAAATTCAGTAAAACCAACAGCTTTAACTGATAAAAAAATAAATTTTAAAATCACCAATTTAACATCGTAGTTTTAAAAAGACTCTGTACTCTTGGAAAATGTACATGTATTTGAGTATTTTATAATACCTTCTTTGATACTTGACTAAATGCTTTTATGAAAGAAAATCATTAATCAAGAAAAAATGAGATTTTTAGATATAATTTATAATATTTAATTTTTTAAACAAATTTAAGAAATTTTTAATTCACACTTCTGCTATAATTTTGAACTTTATTGAAAAATGTGTTTTCATTCTTTACAGATGTGCTTTTTAATGGTAAGGACCAGATTTCCCCCAAAGTTATTTTAGTTAAACGGAGCCTTTTTTTTTCTTAATGGATTGTTAAAGGGAACGAAAACAGGGTGTTTTTGCACTTTTTTTTTAAATTAGTAATTTAACTTCGGGGTTTCTTTGCATGTTAATTATTAAAGTATCTTCGGGGAACTTTTTTGAAAAACATGAAAATTTTATCAAACACATGTGTTTTTAATTAAAACAGAACTATGATTTTATATTCATTTTTTAATGGAATTTAAAACAGTTTTTCAAATTTAGGCAATATTTAGTCAAATTCAATAAGGAATTACGTTTACACCAAACTTTCTACAACGAAATCTGTTCAATATTTCACTTTTTTTTTTTACCAATGTGTTAATAAACCTGTGTTAGGAAGCAAAAGATTTGCAATATCTCTTATACTTACTAACATATGCAAAATTTTGTATACAAAACAGAATTTTTTAAAAATTATTTAGAAAATAGTTGTTGTCCACGGTAGAGAACTGCGAAATCCGAAGTATATCTGAATCTTTTTATTGGTTGAATTCCGCAACTTATTTTATTTTATTCGTTTTCTGATTGGTCCATGCTTAATGTCTAGAAATGGAATACTTCTGTTGCCACAATGGCAAAAAAAAAAAAAAATACTAAAAAACTACAAAAAAATTAATAACGTAAAAATAAATGAGATACAGCTTCCAGCAAAATTGTATTTAAAAGTACATTTTTTTCTTCATACGAAGATGTTTTTAAGATGTGTGATGTTTAAAATTTTAAATATTTTCAGTGCCTAAAATTGTAAAACTAAAATTCTATTTAAAATTTGCATATGATTGGTACAGGAATATTAATTTTTAATCCACGGCGTACGTAATATAGGACTCTGTTATTATGTAAACCGCGTTTTGATCCTCATAAATATGATGTTTATTATTATTATTATTACTAGCTGACCCGCCCGGCGTTGCCCGGGTCCGTATTAGCAATATTAAACGAACTTGAAATTTGTATGATTTTATCAATAACTGGAAGCATGCAGAAATGCATTGTCTGAAATACGTCGCAGCTGACTTTGTGAAAAATCAGTTTTAAAAACAACAACTAATATTAAACTCTAAAAATACTTAAAATGAGCAATGAGAAACACGGGAGGGAACATGTATCCAACGATTGCGTTAGTTTCGTGTTAAAGTGTTGATATTTTCTTAGCAGACGATTTTTTGTGATAAATACATTATCTGTTTTATATTTCTTAATGATATTCCTCTGGACCGAGTTGGCGCATTGCCAAGATTTGCTTCCTCTGGACCGAGTTGGCGCATTGCCAAGATTTGCTTTCCCCTGTGCCTCAATTAATTATCCTCGGAATTCCTTTTATTTATAGAGATTATTTTAATATAGAATTTATTTTATGTCTAAAATTTTACTCTTTGAAAATATAATTTTCCAAATAGTCATTGCAATTTGTTAAATTATAAATTTTTTTAAATTTTTTAAGTTATATTTTTAAATGAAAATAGCTCTTAAATTAATGTATATATAAGGATAAATGATGGTTTGCTCCATAACATACCAATAGATGACCAGAATCGTAGTTATAAGAGTTACAAAATTCTATTTCAATCTCTTAGAACCTTTTTAAGAAATGATGTTTCTCATAGACGTACACAATGAAAAACGCAATTTACCAGAAAACTTAAATTAAGATTTTAATATAGCACAAAAAATTATGTATAAAATTTACAACTTTAAAATCCACCTTATTTGTAGGTATAATTAAATATATTTTTGCATACATTATACATCATTAATTTGTGTATTAAAATGTATTGTTTTCTTTTTTGTAACTTTTTAAACGGTCTCTTCCGGTATCAGAAGGTTCATTTCCGGTTTATATTTTGAGTTATAATTTTGCTTCAAATTACCGCTGAATCAAATGTAAGTCGTTTTTTGGAATCCTAAATGTTTGAACTTTAATTTAATAATAATAATAATAATAATAATAATAATAATAAAATGAAAATTTTCGAAAAAACAGCGATTTGAGGGTAGGCACATACCTCAGCCCTTCACAGCATCGTGTGTCACACCTGGCACATACCTAAAAACACTATAATTCTCATTATGTGTCATGATTTTGACCAATATGATCGCTATAAATTGATCAAAAACAGTGTAAAGAAAAGAACAATGCTTATTTTCTTTATGTTAGATGTTTGCATTTGACAAAAAATTATAATTTGTTTTTCGAAAATAAAAATTTTTTTGATCAAGTTATTAAGGCAAAATTTACTATTATTATTTTTTTTACTGAATACTTAGAAACACTAATATAAAGAAAGTTGCAGAGTGTTAAGTAATTGTTGTTGTTGCTGTATTTTGTGTCGGCCGATTATCTACGCTAGGGATATAGGCCCGGGGGAGGGATGCCCTTCGTGGGGGTCTTTCTAAGGGAACCTAACCCGTATTTATGCAAGGTTCGAAGAAAACCACGAAAACTCCGAACGGTTAGGCCGACGGCCGCGATTGGGTTCGAACCCAGCACCTGCCGTCTACCAGTTGAGAGGTCAGACCCTCTCGGCCACTGGTGGGGCCGAGTGTTAAGTAGACAAAATTAATTAATGTAAGCCCATTTAATTGCAAAATATAGCAATGTAACAAGCGCATTCCAAAGAAACAAAAAAACAAAAACAAAAGTAAATAAAAAAATAAAAATAAATAAAAATAAATAAAAATAAATAAAAAAAATAAACTGCCACTCGTCACGTGACCTGAGCTCTGCTAAATTAAAAATGTAGTTGTAATATTTTTCGTCTTAAAAAAATCTGGCAACACTATTTTTCTATTAAAAACATTCTTTTCTTAGTGATGTTCGAAAATTCGAAAAGTTGGTTGTGAACAGTTAGTTCATGTCTTGTGTTGGTTGCGTGTGCAAGTAGAATTATGTAAAAAAAATCTTTATTTGTAAATATTTTATGTGTGTTTATTGTTCTAAATGTTAGTACTGTCTTTTAAGAAATAAAAAGTATTTAAAGAAGACTGTAGCCCCGAGATATCCATAGTTAGATAAGTGATACTTTTCTTTATGCTTGTAAGTAAGTAAGATGAGTTCTTACAAAGTGGCGCCCAACGTGGGGCTACGAATCAATTTCAAAGTATTTGGCACAAAGTATTTCTGGAACTAAGTTCCAGAAAAGTTCGATATTTTTAATAATGAAACATGATTAATAAGAATGAAAAAGGAAATGGCTCGAGCGGTCGTTGTTCGTTTGTTTGTGAAGTATATTTTTAAATGATTAACATATTAAGTTTGTTTCGTTGATGTGAAATCATTCGTTTGTGAAATATGTTTCTCGGAATAATCTTGTGTCGACAACGCCATTTACATTTGTTTGTGAATTATGGTGAATTCTACATTTTTTCTGTGCTTATAAAAACTTTCAGTTCTTGTGTCTGCAGATGTAGTTCAACAATATTTATTTAATCTTCAAATTACTTTCTAAAAGTGGGCGAAGTTTTGAAATGGATCCATATATATATATATATATATATATATTTTCAACAGAATGCATTCTTTTCACAAGTCTCTATATTTAGTTTCCCATTTGAGTAATTCTATTAGAACTTGTCGTGTAAATCACGTTTCGAGTAATTGCTAAATTGTTGGCCACCGTTATTTTCTAAAGGTTTGCATGGCTTTTTTGAATTAATGAAAAATATCTCTGATAAAATAAGTCACATTTTTAAGTTCTAAAATACTGATATCCAAAATCGTAGTATGTGATTTACACGACATGTGCTCATGGAATTACCCATTTGTAAAAATTTTCATATTATTAGTTTTAATTTATTGATTATTTTACAATTTATTTATGTATTGTGTAATTCCCCTTCCCTCCCCATGCTTATTTTTTTATTCTTTAGTTGATTCTGTGCATGCATGTTTAATTTTTATCTAGATTTTTAAAAAAAATTTCTTACTTCAAATTTTAAAAAAATCAAAAATAAAATAAAATAAAATAAAATAAAAAAAGGCTGAGGAATAGTGAAATAAGCATACATTTATGTTGATATTTTTTTCTCTTTTCTTTTTTTAAAAACAGGTAAATAAAATGTGAGTCAGAAGTTGTTAAAATGTATTTATAATTTTATTTCAATTCTCATATGATATGTGTTTATTATTATTATTATTTTTTTGTTGTTGTTGTTGGTTTTGCAAGATAACAGAATTTATTAGAAATTTTATTTGAGAGTTCTGTTGTTATTTATTTTTAAGCATTTAATTTAGAGTTCCTGATATATTATGAAATAGCCTTGAATATGATTTTCAAAACAAGTTAAATAAGTTTTGCATCTATTTATTTATTGCATCTATTTTTTTTTATGAAATAAGACTTTCTTTTCTTTTAAAGTTATATTGAAAAATCTACATTACGTAGTTTTGTCTTAATAATATGATAATAATATTCATTGACATTTTAATTATTCAGATATGTTTTGACATTATTTAGAACATTGTTTATAAGTGTTGGCAACAATTCAATACTAGTTTTATATACAGTGGCGGTCAAAAGTTTCGGGCCAGTTTGTTTCTTTGATTTATTTACCAGAAGGTTTCAGCAAAGAAGAAGCACAATTACTTCAAAAGTTAAGAATATGTGAATGACCTCTGACCACGTGATCATTTTGATTGGATACTGTGATTGGCGCTTCGTGCAAAGGGGTAGAATTCGAAGTTCGCGTGTTCAAAAATTTCCGGCCTCTCATCATTCCTTAGCATTTTTCAATCGGTAAAGTGTTTTTTGGGCGTGTTTGTGAATAAATCGACGTGAATAGCATAGTTTAAATTCAAAATTGAAAAGTTCAACAAATATTGTCCGTAAATGAGTGATTAATTTATCACTAAAGGGCTAATCTTCTCGAGGTATTGCGGTAAAGTTATCGATCGGCGAATAAACTGTAAACGATATTTAAAAATTACATAAAGATGGCGGTGACCTTCAGGACTTTGTGAGGTCCGGAAGACTTTAAAAAATTACTATTCTCGTTGACAGAATTATCAAGATAAAAACAATTGATGACCCTCATAAAAATTCCGTTGCAATGTACGGCTATTTACAAAATGAAAACATTGTTGAAACAAGTCGACCTACCTTGTCAAGATTCTGACGTGATACAGAACTTTATGGTAGTGTCGGTGTTCAAAAATTTTTCATAGGTAAAAAAATATAAATGTACTGACTGGCGTTTTCCAAAAAACACAAAGTCTGATATAGTGAAAACTGGACAAAAGTACTATTTTTCCATCAATAGAATTTGAAACTTTTTTGGGAGTGATGGCAGACACAACGTCCGATGACATAACAACAAAAGATATGATTCGACATATGTTATTCCTACAATGAAGCATGGCGGAGGACACGTTATGCCGTGGGGAGTATTTTCTTCAAAAAGTGTAGGTCTGTTATTTAAAATCTACGGCAAGATGAATGATGCAATGCATAAGGATATCTTGCAAGATTATTTTCTGCCTTATTAGCGGAAAATTTTGGTCGCAACTATTTGTTTTAACAGGATAACGACATAATGAATGCATGCAAGCCTTGACAAGCAATGGTTTTCGCACAAAAAAATTTCGTTGTTGAAATGGTAAGCTCAAACGCCCAACATGAATCCAATAGAAAATCTTTGGAAAGAAGTTGACAAACGTCTGCCGAACTATAAATATTTCAACTGAGCAGAAAATTCCAAAAAATTGCAAAAAATGTGGGAAAAACGTACCATAGACGAACTTTAACCGTTGAGTGTATGAATGTTACGTTACTGCGCCGTAGAATTTATTTCTAAAGGTAATAAAATACTAATACTATAAAATACTAATTATAAATGTTGTTGATCACTGTAGTTTCTTTAACAATACTTTCTATTCAATACAATAAAATCTGGCAACACTATTTTTCTATTAAAAACAATATTTTCTTAGTGATGTTCGAAAATTCGAAAAGTTGGTTGTGAACAGTGAGTTCATGTCTTGTGTTGGTGGCGTTTGCAAGTAGAATTATGTACAAAAAATCTTTGTTTGTAAATATTTTATGTGTGTTTATTGTTCTAAATGTTAGTGCTGTCTTTCAAGAAATAAAAAGTATTTAAAGAAGACTGTAGCCCCGCGATACCCATAGTTAGATAAGTGACGCTTTTCTTTCTTTTTGTAAATAAGTAAGACGAGTTCTTACAGCAATACAATTTTTAAAAACCTTAATTGTGTATGTAGGGCATACACCATAAAATATCAAATTTCAGCTCAAAATTTAAAATTCATTTTTTTTAAATTATTTTTCTCATTATTAGACTGATAAATAGGTTTTTAAGTAATTTTTTTTCATAAAAATAGAAAAAAATCGTGCAGTGAAGGGTTAACGTTTGCAGAACATTTCAGAAAATTTAAAATAAAAAATTGATGATGTGCCCCAAGTTCCGTGGGTGAGTGTGTGCATCGTGCACTTTCCATCGGAAGGGATCTGGTAGATAACTAAACTCGTTTACGATGTCGTCTAAGTTTGATTCCAAAAGTCTAGATAATATAATTTAGCACTAAAAAGGCGGGAAATTTTACTCAAGTTTTATAAAAATATTTTAGACCAGAATTTTTAACAAGATGATATTTCAAATGTTAATTAATATTTCTTTAGTTTTACATGTGTATTATACTATGTATATTACATATAATATGGGGTGATGAACCGGAAAACCAACGATCCTGTTGTCACAGCATTTGCTAAACCTTGCTTTATTTAATCGTAGTATATTTCCCATTAAAAAAAGCCAAAATTTTTACTCTGAAATACGGCGCTAATTTCCCCGCTGACATATCACTGGCTCGGAACCTCTGACTTCAGATAAAAGATATTTTATTGTTCGGATTGTTAAATTAGTCGCCAATTGGAAACCAGCGGTTTAGATGCATCAGTATTATAACTGCTTTTAAGACTAGAAAGACGGCAAATTTTATTCAAGTTTTATAAAAATGTTTTTAACAAGAATTTTTATTTAAAGATGCTTGTGCTTTATTTATTTTACTTTATATTTCTTTATTTTCAACCTATTTGTTATAGAAATTTCTCGTTGAAATAGAAATATAGTCATTTGATAGCGGTCAAAATGAACGTTCATCGTCTTTCTAGTGTTAGTTAAGATTACTTGAATATTGAGAAAAATTATATTATCTTTTGGAAACAAAGTTATGTCACAAAATTGAGGAATGCATGTTTAAAGTTTAGCATTTTGAACATACTAATACACTGAAAAAATGGATTTAAAGAATGGTAACTTATTTTTTAAAAAATGTTATGCAGTGAAAAGTCTTTGTACATATTTATATTTATCTGATCTTTATGCAATTTCATCTGAGAATAATAATTTTCATAGTTAAAAATGTGTTTTATTAATCGAAAATAAAAAAGAGCCTCAAAGACGTTTTGGTCTGTCCATTGCTCTCATTAAAAAATCAACTGGATAACTTTTTGGGAAGATAACATTAAAGTTTATAATGTCAAATTTAACGTATGCTCAAATTTGAATTCTTGTTAGTTTATAGAGTTTCATGAAAAAGTGCTCAATCTATACCCTTTTCCGTGCTGTCTTGACCCAAATAACTCAAACATAATATGAAAAGTGAGTGTTACCATTTGAAAATTGAAAGATGGTTCAATTTTATACATAGATTACCCCTATTTTAAAAATCGTATTCATAGCTTGAAAACAGACCCACTTTTTAGTCTTCTGGCATCTCTAAACAAAATTTTGGTAAAAGAGCATCGGTTGATATTTTATTTTATTTTTATTATTATTGCTGTGCATTAAAATGCCAAGTGCATGTTAAAAAAAAGCTTTCAGTTTCGAATATTCACCACTTATCATTTTATACATATATAAGCAATAATCGTCTATTTTCTACCAAGTTAATTGGGACTCCGTGTAAGCTGTCGAAAAAAACAGTTTAGACCTCAAGTAGGGAAAAAACCGAAATTTGCTTCGCATTTCATATTTGATTACTAGGAATTTCCTCGAATATTTATATTGAAATTGTGTTAAGAAGTCTTTCCAAGTATTAGGTCAATTTATTATTTTGCTCAAGTGCAATTTTCGTGTTAAAGACAAATGCTTGTTTTCTGTTGACACACACACACACACGGTCATTTTTTGCTTCACAAGGCTAAAATAGATCATGCATATTAGATTTTTTTTCTTTTACATTTTCAGCTCTGTTAGATGTTTTACCATTATTTGTGTATGTGTGCATGTGTGTTTTTGCGTGGGTGCGTACGTTGATTCCATTACATGAATATGCTACAGGTCAATGTCGCAAGAAAGGTAGACATTTTAAAGTAAATCAGCCAGTGAATTTGGTATCTGATCATTTTTTAATCATTCTATGACAATGATTGTTAAACGTATTTTATAGTCCAATTGTTCAATTACATTGCACAATCCTGTTCAACCTTTCACTAAGAAAAGGCGCATTTTAGTTCTTGGAAAACAATGAAGGGAGCCATTATTGACAAGACTCTAAACATGAAACAAAATTATCTCGCAGTATTAGTAGCGATACATGCAATGCAAATGCATACAAAAGTAGAAGACTTAACCCTTTAACGCTCATTTAACCCTTTAACGTTTTGTGGTTTCTCTACGAAACCACAAAATTTAAATACTGATATGCAGCAACGACACCGGAATTTTGATTAAAAAGGATCCATTTTAATATATGTGTGAAAAATAACTTTTTATATATGTGAAAAATGACTTTTTATTTACAAATATATTTGTTTGCAATTATCGGTGTCATTCATTTATTTTAATATCTTAGCAATAGAAATGCTTTGTCCGTTAAAGAGCTAAAGGCCCTATAAATCTAAAGTTCCATGTAAAAAAAGTAAAACAAATAAATAAATAAAATAAAATATATAAATAAAACGTACTAAATTTCGAAATATACCATATTTCTGCAAGGAATTGTCGCAAAAATTTTTGTAATAGAAAACTGCCAGAAACTTTAAATTTTTCGGGTCCGATTTGAAAAGAAAAAAAATACATTTATGTTAATAATGCTAATAGTAGACTTCCAAATAGATTTACTCAAGTTTAACAAATATGTCATCGTCTGAAAAATAAGGAATAAAGTTAGTTTGGATGTTATGCAACTAATATTCATAAGACAATAGGCGAAGAAAAGAGTTTAAGAGACGTTTGGAAAATATTGGGCATTTCGTTACACATCATACGTTCAAAAAAGTAACCTATATTTTTAATTTTAAGAGTGAAATATGTGTTTAAAACAGATGAATCCCCATGAGAATTAAGCAAATTATTATTATTATTATTATTATTATTATTATTATTATTATTATTACTCTGTGCCGAAATATAAACGGAGTCATAATAAGAAATGCATGGGCACATACTACCATAATTACACATGAATAGTAACAAAATTAATTGTTAAGAAATCATAATACTCAATGAAAAACATGTACTATTAATTAAGCGACAGACTTGATAGTCCGTGTAAAGATTAAAAGTATCTATAATCATATATCAATTTTGATGTCAACATCCCATTTTCCATGCATTTTACAAGTCATAACCATGAATAACGTATCATTCGAAAAGCTTTTGAACAAGCTTTCGGCATAGTCCATATTTCGCTACAATATAATGCTAAAATTAAAAAATGCAGATGAACAATTGCTTTTAGTTAAAAGATAATGAATAAAAACCACATTAATAACAAAATTTCATTTCTGAATTTTCACGATTATTTATTAATATTTTACGTATAATATGTGGGATTTTCTGTAATCGTTACCTTTTACTTAAAAAACACAGCAGTTGTTGTGTTGATTTTTGCGTAATATAGGCTTCTTGCAGGCGGTAGTAACATTTTATATTCTAAAAGGGCCCACAGACACAAGCCAGGAGCAATGGAGCTTCCTCACATCACACTACGTGTCATTAAAGACCTTTCCGCACAGAGGAAATGACCACTTAAAACTCAGTTGGCTCAATTAGTCCGGGAAATGTGCCATGTAGGCCAGTAGCGTTCTAACTAGGGCCTTCAAATAGAAGCTTTCCAGAGATCTGTAACCTTGCATTCATTTATCATGCCTAACATATTAAAGGCCAAACAGACGACTTATTAACCTTCCATTCACGCGAGTTGAAAAAAAAATACCCTCTAGACTTAAAACAAGATAAATATCATGTCTTATAGACTATAAACGATATTTGATGTTCCAACTAAATTTTATATTGCAGAAATTTGAAAAATAAAAATAAAAAATGCACTCTACAATGTGAAAAAAAAAAAAAAAAAAAACTGTAATCTTAGAGATGTAAAGTTGTCGAAATCTGTATGCTTACTAACATTTTATCTGTACTTTTGTAAAACTAAAGAAATCTGAAATTTTACAAAAGAATCTACTAAAATTCCATTTACCTTACTAAAATTTTATTTGTAACCTGGGTTGCAGTTACACAAAAAATTCTAGGAATCCCAGTTTCCTAAAACATTTCTAGTAGCCTTACGGATTTTTTAATTTTCACTGTAAATCTGTATCTGTTACATGACTTTTTGCTGTTGCCGTTACATAAAAAAGTTCTAGGAATCCCAGTTTCCTATAAAATTTTTAGTAACTTTACACATTTTTTCTTTTTTTCAGTGTACACTGTAGCGAAAAAAAAATCTGTAAAGTCACTAAATTTTTTCTAGAAAACTGGGATTCTAAGAACATTTCATGTAAGACTAAGAACATTCCATGTAACGGTAACAATTCATGAAGCCGATTCTCTTTCATGGATTTTTGCTGTTTTTTGTTACAACAAAGTTCTAAAAATCTCAGTTTCCTAGAAAAAGTTTAGTAAATTTACAGAATTTTTTTACAGCGTATTTTCAAAATTTTAGAAAGAAAATAAATATCAGTTTCGATTTCATTGAAGGAAAATAGAAGAAAAATTAAAATTAACCTTATGTTTATGAATGTATGCACAATGTACACGCGTTGACTAATCTCGGGTATTTCACAGTGATTCTTGAAACATCAAACTGGTTTATTTTCTCAAGTGGTATTATATTTGAATAAGTATTGTTGTTTTACTGACATACACAAATATATATATGTATATGCTTTACTTTCATAAATAAAATACAGGGTGTTTTTTTTTTTTTTTTTTTTTTTTTTTTTTTTTTTTAACTGACGTTATTTAGAGCTCTCTGTAGCTGATTTTAATAAGGAACTGCTTTAAAATTTAGAAGAGGACTAATGAAACAAAGGTAGAAAATATTCCAAGGAAAAAAAATAGTTCCAGTCACCAGTAAGAGCTATTCCATGGGACATGTTATGCTCGGCCGTCAAAAATGTTGCATAAAGAATGCAAGGTGTGGTGCAAGAGAACAGTAGTCACATTGAATGTGGTCGAATTCCTCGTCGGGAAAATGAATATCATGAATAAAACGTGCTATTTTATCCAAATTATTAATTTTGTCTGTTTCTGATGTTTTGTTTCCATGTACAGCGTCAAATTTCTCGCTATCGGCGGTGATTGGAACTATTATTTATTTATTTATTTATTTATTTGTTGGAATCCTTTTTTTCCATGGTTTTATTAGTCCATTCTTAAAATTTTGTGTCATTCTAGTTATCAGAAACAGCTACAGGTGGCTCTAAATAGTGCCAGTTTAAAAAAAAAAAAAAAAAAAAAAAAAAAAAAAAAAAAAAAAAAAAAAAAAAACACCTTGTATGTAACACGAACTTTAAAACTTTATTGTTTTGCTTAAAAAGAGATTAAAATAATCAAAATGACGTTATTAGTTAAACATATCTGTTTTATTTAAACAATCTCAGTACTTTAACCTCCTCAGTCCTTGAGATAAATATTATGAGGGACCTCAAAAACCCGTTTAACATTACTATACAGCATCTCCAAACATGCATCGGCCTATATATCAGTGCGTATGTTATGCACGCAATAAATAAAAATGTCTAGAAGTAATTTTAACAATTCTAGAAGCATTTAAATTCATTTATAAGATGTTCTTTAATGTCCCCTGCAGGCGACATCAGGACTGAGGAGATTAAAACTTTATTCAAACTCTTCAGAGAATACCTTTATAACTGTTCTAAGAATACCTTTATAACCATACTGTAACAAAAAAATCTGTAAAGTTACTAAGATTTTTTTAGACTTGTATTCCAAGAACTTTTCATGTAACGGTAACAGCAAAAACTCATGTAACCTTCCTCGGTTACATGAGTTTTTGCAATTAACGTTACATGAAAAGTTCTTGGAATACAAATCTACTAGAAAACTCTTAGTAACTTTACAGTTACATCAGTTTTTGCAGTTACCGTTTCATGAAAAGTTCTTGGAATACAAGTCTACTAGAAAAATCTTAGTAACTTTACAGTTACGTGAGTTTTTGCTGTTACCGTTACAAGAGAAATTTTTGGAAAACAAATCTACTAGAAAAATCTTAGTAACTTTATAGTTTTTTTTTTTCTTTTACAGTGCACACTTATTTTTATATTTACTACTATTACTCTTTTTTTTCTTTTACTATATTGAGAAGGCTATGAAGTACGAGGTCTTATTGCGATTTTTGCAAAAATATTATAATTTATGCATAGTATAGCATAAAAAATTCCGAGGTAATTGAAGCGTCGGATTAACCTCTTCAGTCCCTGAGTACCCAAATGGGTACATCCGTTTTGTCCCATTTTATTAATGATACTCAAACATAAATGAAATTTCGATATAAGAATAACATGTTTCGAATTCTAAGATTCGAGCTAATGACAATAAAACAAAAATCTTGCTCTGAAGTCAAACGAGAGAAGAAATAATTCAGTAATAATTAATAATACTGTAATAATCGCCAGTAGCGAAGAGGTTAATACGTCGGATTAATAAATTCTCGGATTATCCGGAAAAATAAGAAAATGCTTTGCGACTATAATTTTTTACAATTAAAGATCATATTACATCATACAATTAAGTTTCATATTGCTGTTCTATTTATAAAAAAGTCATTTAATTCGGCTAGTTAATTCTGGAAGTCTGTAATTCTGTTTAATTTGAGTTTCCTTTTCGGCAACTCGAATTAAACAAGACCCTGACCTTTTGATACTCAGATTTTCAAGATTTTATTATGCCTTTAATTGTACCTGAAATCTGGACGTGCAGAAAATCGGTTGCAATTTTAAACTTTTATGTTAATTACAAAAATCTATTTATTAATTTGAGTCTGATTACCTCAAGAATACATAGTCATCACTATTTCCAAACAGCGAATTTTACCTTATTTACGATAAAAATTCTGCGTTTTAAAAGGTGGATATTTACTATTAAAAAACAGGATGATACTTCAGAAAGATATACGCTTTTTAAAAAAGAGCATATTTTTCTTAATCTTAGAAAGTTTAATGTAATCACGAACAAAAATATACAATTAATAATAACAAATACAAATATTTTTAATGCATAGTAATGTTCTATTACTAAATCACGAGTATTACTTGATTTTCTTATCGAACAATATCTACAAATTATGTAAATCGCCAAACTACTCGTAAGTGATACAAATTAGCATAATTTTATATTTTTAATAACGAAACAGCAAATAAAATAGTAAAAGATTAATAAAAATACAAATAAAACGTCGAATTAAAAATCACTTGCTGACGTAACAAACACGTTTAACGTGTTTTAGGGTCAAGTGAATGTGACATTTACGATAAGCCATTATTGGCATGTAATGTTATAGTTTGGCGATAGGTTTTTGGTCGACACAATAATCAAGTAGAAAAAAAAAAAAAAAAACAGTCTTTTAATTTTAAAAATGATAATTCTATTAACTAACAGTTTAATACATCGGATAAAGTATCTCATTTCCAATAAAAATATGTATTTTAATTTAAATTTGAATGAAATACAGGGTCTTGAAAAATCGAAGAATGTGGAAAATAGGATTACAAATATCGCGGCAACTAATAATCCGATTGATTTTATTCTTTATGTAAAATGTGTGTTTTTTTACTGTCTTTTACAGGCCCTCTTTAAAGTAAAGAAGTTCGAAAATTTTTATGCACTTTTCATCAGAGCAAATAGTTCAAAAAAAAAAAAAAAAAAAAAAAAAAACTCCGGATAATCAAGATTACTGATATTCAGTGGAGTTCTTTCCCTTATTACATACTAAGTAAACACGGAATTTTAAGTCTCTATCTCAATTTGTTAGGGTGATAGAGCATTTAGAGACAAACACACAGACAGACAGCAAACATTATTTTTTTCAAAAATATGTTTTTTGGAATCTCCATCCGTCAAAAACCATTTTTTTTCTAAACGATTGAAAGAATCACTTAATTTTACGTATAATGGGTAGCTAAAATGTTCCCGAGTATTTTTTAAAATGTATTAATCAGTTTTTTTCAAGCCACGATGTAGATTTTTAGGATGCTACCAATTCTCAAGTAAGCCTTTTCATGCTCAACAAACATGTTTTAACGGTAATGA
This sequence comes from Maratus speculifer, assembly GCA_964019185.1. NCBI lineage: Eukaryota > Metazoa > Arthropoda > Arachnida > Araneae > Salticidae > Maratus > Maratus speculifer. The sequence goes on along the minus strand of OZ025292.1, from coordinate 144,033,920 downwards.
TGTTTTACAGGCTAGATTTTTTTAAAGACAAACATAAACTAACACTATTAAGATTAATATTAATGTTATTTTGTTACTCTATCTTCTATAAATTCGATTACGCAATTAAAAATGTTTAATTGATAATTAGCATTATAAAAACGAATATTTCGGTTTGAAAAAATTGATTACATAACTAATATAATTGTCTGAGCGAAGCGAAGTCTTTATACTCAGAGATACATAACGATATTAAAATTCAAAAAAATTCTTTCGTCAAGCAAATCTCAAAAAGTACTTGTCGGATTTTGATTCTGTTTGTACCAATAGGTACCTATGAAGGTAATCTGGTGAATGCACCTACTTTTAAAAATTAATTACAAATAGTTTAAAAGTTATATTAAAAAAACTGATAAAAAAGCACAATTTATGTGCATACGTCACAGAAATTTAGTGAGCGTGATTTTCACCGGCTGGACATTTTCGTAGATAACCGAATCAGTACATGGAGTAAATGTAATCATTTTCGCACTCAGAAATATTGAATGCAATAAAACATTTTAAAATTTAATCATGCAGGAAAATAAAACTGTTAGTTTTTTATATTAAATTAATCATGCAGGAAAATAAAACTGTTATTTTTTTATATTAAAAAATGTCATAAAAACTTTGATTTTGAGATTTTGTGATTCGCGTTTGAAATGAAATAGACGCCCTCTCGCGGACAAAGTCTGAAACGAAATAGAACTGATACCGTGAGCATCTTCCGCTGAAATCAGTGTTTAAAAGGCCGATAAATAAATAAATAGTTCTATAATAAATAAATAAATAAACAGTTCTATAACGCATGCAACGTTGGGTTCTTTGTATTAAAATGATCTAAAATCAAAATTTTATACACAAAGTTTAGATCTATAATATAAAAAAGTACATTTGACTTACTCATGGCAAAATAACATGACAGCAAAACAATGCTTGCATGATTCGCTTGCTCCAGCTTTGCAAGAGCAAGAAAAATTTTTTATTTTCAAATTTTTGTTTTCCTTTACTAGCAAACCTGAAATAATATGGGGATTTCCTTTTGTTTGGCTTGTTTGTAAACACGAGCCTACAATCTCTATTTCTTCTTCTTTGCATTTTTAATGCCGCACATTACTAATCTCTTTGAATCATAGCAAACGCGGTAGCGTTTGGTATAATATGTTTAAGAAATAGAAAGTGCGAACGTCTTTTTGAAATTTCTGGTGAACCAGTTGACGTACGACAGTGATTTTTTTTTAAACAATAGAACTCAACGAGACGAATAAAATGATAGCATTAAAAAAATTATTGAAGTTTACTGTAGTTTTTTATTTAACTTTTAACGAAAAAATTAAGACGAAAAGTTCAACAAGCGATAGCTAGCGATCTTATGGATGGATTAACTTCGTTTTTGGCTTATTTTTATCGTCTTGATAAAACTTAGAACAATTTTTTTTTTTCATCTTTGTATTTTTGACGGTACCTGAGAAAATCGAATTTTTGTCTTAAACCTCCAGTTGAATATTACTTTTTGCTGTTGCGATTGTAGTTTTTTTTATTCATTGCCACTAAATTTAATATAAAAATTGTAATGCATGTATCATAATTCATTGAAATTAAACAAATCACGTGAAAAACATGGTTATTTGTTTTTATTGCGAAGCTTTCAATTTCAGTTCTTTAAATAATAAAATTGTAAACGCACTGTCATTTTTTTTTTTTTTTCGACTCCATGATTATTTTTTCAAATAGCATGCATTTTACATGACAATGGAATGATTTTCTCGAGTACCCTAACATTTTGAATTTTATTAGCAGGAAAAAAAATGGGAAAAACACAAACACATCGGAAAAATCTACCTAGGAGAACCAAAATTTCTATTCAGGAACTAAATGTAAGCTTTTTAAATTAGTAAATCAAAAACTTCACATTCTGTCCATATCTTAAATACCATTCAATTGATTTTAAATAACGATGTGATGTCAAATACGCATCAGGGTACCTAACTGATATGATAGCCGGGCTATTGTTGTTTATTAAAAAATAACTTTTTATTTACCTTTATTTAATATTGTTAAATTTAAAAAAATATTTCATTCTATAGTTATTACTTAAACTTTTCAGTACCACTTGATTATCCCGTCGACCAATTTCACCAAATTGTACAAATCACCCATTTAATCACCAAGTTATGCATATTGGCATAATTTTTATTTTAATTAACGAAAGAAGAAATAAATTAGAAAAACATCAATAAAAGTACAAATAAAAAGTCGAATTCAAAATCACATTATGATATAACACACATGGGTAACCTATTTAATGAAAACTGAATACAACATATATGATAATCCGTTATTGGCATTTAATTTTATAATCTGGCGATATTTTTTTGGTCGACAGGATAATCAATTAGTACCCACTTTTATTCATTATTATTTACTTTTTTAAAATAATAGAAAATAGTTGATATATGTACTACTACTTGGTTATCCCGTCCACCAAAAAACCATCGCCAAAATATAAGATTAAATGCCGATAATGGATGATTGTGAATATCGCATCCAATGACATTAAATACGATGCACGTGTTTAAAACGCCATTAAGGGATTTTTATTTCGACTTTTTATTTGTATGTTTTATTAATATTCTACTAATTATTCGTTTTTATTTGCGTTCGTAATTATGTAAATACGTAGCACCTACAGTTGTCGTTCAGGCCGTCCGTCTACCCGTCTGTCTGTCCGTCTGTCCGCATATAACAACGCAAAAACTACCAAACCGAATCTTTTGAAATTTAAAAAATATATTTATTGCATAATTTTGTCGATTCATTTCAAAGTTTATGAAAATCGGGTGCATAGATCAATTACAGGGACAATCAAAAGTATTCTGTTACATTACGGTCAATGGGGAAAAAGTTTCAAATAAATTTTAATCGTTTGAAATTTCAAATATATAATTTTTAGATAATTTTGTCGAGTCATTTCAAATTTTATGAAAATCGGATACATAGATCAATTACAGGGACAATCAAAAGTATTCCAGTACATGACGGTTAATAGGAAAAAATAGTTTCAAGTGCATTTTAATGCTGTTAAACTTTTTCGAATATAATAGAATTGGCATGAACCTATGAAGTATATATATATATATACTGAAATATACATTCTGTACAATCTGTGATGCAAAGAATATTTATTATTAAATTACAGGGCCACACAAAAGTATTCCACTACATAATGCTATCCGGTAAACATTGTTTGGGGCGTGTTTTAATCATATTAAACTATTTCACATTTAATGAATATGATATGTGTTGCTAAGGTGTAATAAAAGTTACTTCCTGTATATTTACAGGAACACAAAAAAGATTTCGTCCACTATACTGTTTCCGAAGTACTGTCTACTATAAAGGAGATCTGAATATTTTTAAAACTTCGTTATCATACGAACGCACCTCATTTGCTACGCTTCACTTGCAATTTCCAACTTGTTTTGTGTGCATTATTTAAAATGAAAATTATGTCAATATTTATAATTTGGCTATGAGTTTGGTAATTTGCATAGTTTGGCGTGATTTGTCAACGGGCTAAGTAGTACCTTAATATACATATATGTAATTGAAGTTTGAAAATGAAGCTTTTGCCAAATTGGCGTCAGTAAAATATCGCACCAATGTCGTGCATATATGGCATCTGTGCCAAGAAAGCATAAAATGAAAAAACACATAGTGGTGCAAAAAACTTTTGTGATGATGTGAAGTGAATGTAACATTTACGATCAGAAATTATTGGCATTTAAAAGTATTTTTTCTTGAGATATTGTCGAAAATGCATTTTAAAGATATACTTTCCCTCTCCCTTCCATTTCCAAATGTACTGAATTTGAAATTATGGGAAAAAAATCAGAGTTTAGCGGAAGTTTACTCAAAATCGTGAATAAAAATTATAGTAATTAACCTAATTTTTCTACTAAAAATTCTTAATATTCCGTTGTTAACAAACGCTACTTTAAAATTGCAAGTTTAATCGGCTAAATCACCAAGTTCCATAATGATCATCGCCACTGAATATATAAATAATGCCAAATTTGCAAACTTAACGGTTAAAATATAGTGGAACCTTGGTTTACGGCCGCCTCTGTTTATGACCAGTTCGGTTTATGACCAACTTCAGTGATCAAAATTTAACACAATCTGCGTAGGGCAACTCGATTCGCAACCAAAGCTGTTGAATAGTTCAGTTGGCAACCCTCACATAACTCTTGTTATAAGTCAAGTTTGGAGTAAAGTGTTCGTATCAGAGTTCTTTGTGGCCTTTAGTACAGTAAAAAATTTAATTTATTGTTTTAATTTTAATCAGTGTTGCGAAAATTTTAGCCTTCATTATGACTTCTAAGAATGAAAATGTTTTTAGTCTTAGCAGTAGTGAGAAGCTTAAGTGAATTACTCATCAATTATGAAAAGAAGTGGTAACAAAACTTACGAACGATGATAATGTAATCGAAATAGCTAAACAATATGGTGTAGACGAAACGTCGATCACCCCGATTATAAAGAACTAGCCGGATGTGGCAACCCAAAGCTATTTTCTATCTCATGCATGTTAATGCTTCAAAATTCATTATTTCAGTGCCAAAATCAAATGACAATCATATGCTCACCGTGAGGATGCTAAAGGCATGAAATTCTGAACATTAGTTTTTGAAATAGGACTGTTGCGGATATCGGGAAAAATGCAGCATATAAGCGACACTTGTTTGGAGATTTACCCAAAACACACAATCAGCAATAATATTAATCAAAGTATGCCTAAATCTCAAGTTTGAGGAAAATTTCTGCATTAATTCCTGCGATAGAGCTATTGTGGCAATCGGAACAAATTCAGCATAGCAGCGCCATGTGTTAGATTATTGAAACCAAAACGTAAAAAAAAAAAAAAAAAAAAAAAAAAAAAAAAAAAAAAAACAAGTTGAATGTAGATTTTGCCATTGCAGAATTCAATTTCGCCTCCGATTAGAAAAAAAAAATCGATAGATGTCTTTTAGAAGGGCGAACCCGTTTAGATTGCAATGAACTAACTTCATCTTTCTTGTGTTTTTTAATATAATAGCAAACAGAACGGCGTGAAATACCCAATTGAATAGCAATTTCTCTCTGAGACATTGGAATTGCGGAATAATAAAGAGATACAATTTGACGAATTACTTCTTCATTGACTAGATTCATCAAAAACGGATTTTTTCTTTAGTTTAAACGCTTTTTTATAGACTCTGAGTAAAAGGAAATGCAATTTAACAATAAAACGAGTGGAATCCCGTCAAATTCGACGAATGAAATGTTTAAAAGGCCCGATCGATTTGGTTTTTAAAAAAATCAAAAGTAATTACATTATTGAATCAATATATAATAAATATATTTCCAAACTAAATGTCAAATTTGCCAGTTACAATTTTGCATGCAAATATTCGCACATCTTCAGTTAAAATTGTAATCTGAGTGCCGGCGAAATCTAGAAATTTTATTTTATACGCACTCACAGAAAAATAGCTTTATTAAAAAAAAAAAAAACTAATTTCATTTTTACTGTGACATTATTTTCACTAACTGAAGTCAGCTGAAAATAAAATCTCAATCTCAGTGTCCATAATGAAAAGAAATATTGAAATGTAATATCGGGTACTACTAGGTTATCCCGTCGACCAAAAAGTTATCGCCAAACTATAAGATTAAATGCCAATAATGGATGATCGTGAATGTCACATTCAATGACATTAAATGTGTTTCATGTGTTTAAAATGTCATTAAGTGATTTTTATTTCGATTTTTTATTAATATTCTACTAATTATTTGTTTTTTCGTTATTTAAAATAAAAATTATATCAATATGTATAATTTGGCTATTAGTTTGGCGATTTGTATAATTTGGCGAAATTGGTCGACGGGATAACAGAGTAGAACCTAATATCGTTATGAGTAAAAATGCGATGCTTTAAATAGTGACGTCATTTTCTCTTCAAATGTTTTTTTAAAAGTTATTGTTATTAGTAATATGAAAAAGGCAACCGTAATAATATTGTAACTCCCATTTAACTGGTTGCTGAATGAGATCATTTTCCTCATTTTGAAATTTTTCTTATTTCGCTTTTGACATTAATTTTTATCATAAATTATTTTCTGTTATTTTATTTACATTATTAATATTATTTCTCAGCAAATATATATATTTTTTACATCAATTAGTGCATAATTATACGCAATCATAATGAAAAAGAAATTTTTATTATCGACAGAAAAGCTAAACTGAGTTGTCACCGTTTTGATTTTTCAAGAAGTATCGTAAAAAGGCATTTAAAATTTAAAAATAGAAATAAATTAAAAAATAACTAAAATGGGCACAACTACAAATAAATAGCTTTCGTTTAAAATAATAATTATCAGAATCGGTTGAGTAGAAAATTCAGGGCTGATGACACGACATTTTTAGCTTGTCTGAAAGAAATACATCGGAGGCTAAAAGTACTGGGAATATTTAAAAGCAACTGAGGTTTTCTTATATTCAATATATATTTATCAAAAAATTTAAATGACTAGTATTAAAAAATGCTCCGACGAGCACCAAAAAAGGTTAATATGTTTTAAAGTATGAAAAAGTGTTTGACAAGAGCTTCTAATTGAGAATGAGAAAGGACAACGGGTCCCTTCTTGGCTGCAATTCACTGTCAATGCCAAATTTGAAAAAATCATATTTGCGCTTTTTCCATATGAAAGAAATCAGTCACTGTTACAATAAAATTGTGTAGTGTAAAGGCATAATTAGAAAAGACACCGCGTGATTAAACATGAATGTAAAGCAAAATAGGGCCAAAAACCATAGTTCCCGCAGCCAGTGTTGAATTCAGACACTTTTCTCCGGGAGGGTCTTCTGTGGCTTCGGGGGGGGGGGGGACACAATAGAGTTCTACGGGGATTATACTTTTTTTACCATTAAAAACACAAAATTTCAAATTTTATTGGGGGCGGAGCATTTGATACCTTCGGAGGGAATGTTCCCCCAGCCCACCTCCTGCATTCAACACTGCCTGCAGCGTATCACATTCACGCAGTCTCACCATAAACTGTCGCAGTGTAAACAGCACAGAAAACTTATTTGTAGTGCAGTTGCAGTGCAGAGTCAACAATGCAGTTAGCATGTAAAGCACGATTGAAAGTTTTACTAAAAAGTAAAGATAGAAAGTTTTACGCAAATTTCTTTTATATGGAAAAAGCGCAAATATGATTTTTTCAAATTTGGCATTGACAGTGAATTGCAGTTAAGAAGGGACCCCTTGTCCTTTCTCATTCTCAATTAGAAGCTCTTGGCAAACACTTTTTCATACTTTAAAACATATTAACCTTTTTTGGTGCTCGTCAGAGCCTTTTTTAATACTAGTCAATATTTGATTCAGCTTCTCTAAAGCAATTACTAGATTTTTCAGCATCTAGAAATTCCAAAATTGTCGATATTTGTAATTTATCTCCCATAATTAAATAAAAAAGATAAAAAACTGCACTTTAAATAGCTCTTTAAACGGATTTCGCTATGCTACAGCATGGAACAAACAGCAAGCACTACGTAAACAAACGATTATCAGGTCTATACAACGCCACCTTTCGGTCATTACAAACGCGAATAATCTCTTGACAGCACTTTTTGATCGCTAAAAGAATGTTTTACATATTTCGCGTGTGAAAATTAGAAACAATTACGTTTTTAAATAAAAAGTTTCTTTTATGACATCATTTTCCCTTTATATTTATTTTCATTGCATGTTTTCTTTTAACTTATATTTTGTTTGTGTATGGAAGTCAATTCTGGTCACTAATTTTTCGGCACGGATACCACAAGCGCATCAGATTTGGCGCAATTTTTTTCAAAGCCCATTTGGCGAAAACTCCCTTTTCAAATAACGCTTACATACATATTTTTAAATTATTTTCTATTTTCAAAAAGAACTTACATTAAATAAAATAATAATAATAATTAATAACTATAAAAAGAAATATTTTATATAATTAAAAGAAGGAAGTGAAAGTAAATAAACGTTTTATGAGTAAATAAACAAATAATTAATAAATAAAGTCGGGTTAGCATCTCAGGTAAAATAATGCCATTTTGACGCCAATTATGTACCCTGGTGCATATGTGACATTTTTTCCCCATTTTTCATCCGTTTCCTGTTGGCATACAACTTTGAAATATGGAGTATGTATGCATACCTGGGAGCAATACTGGAATTAGACATTGATTTTTTTTTAATTCGATCCAAAAAGGGGCAACGGGGCTATTTTTTAAAGTTTTATACAATTTATACTGCATGAAGGAGCCACTTACCTATTTCTATATACCAGAAGAAGTAAGTGGTACGTAAAAACAATTATAGTATACACAAATAAAATACTTGAGATAATATACTAGAGGTATAAGCACCGGGTTTGGCGAGATTTTTTATGCCAATTAGGCGAAAACATCGTTTTGATTACTAGATGCATATAACATGCTATAACAACACGTTATTTATTTATTTCAAAATGAAAAAAAAAAAAAATAAATGAAACATTTCCTGTTATTAAAAAAGATATAACAATCAATAAATGATAATATTTTTAGAACAAACAATTTATTATAACATTTATATGATAACCAGCATATTAGGCAACTAAACGCCATTTCGGCACCAATTAGGTACCTCAGTGTATATAGGGCATATATGTGCCATATTTATTTGTAAAACTGAGCATGAAAGTTTACCAGGTGTGTTTTCATAGGCGCTTATATCTTTTTGCACCATAGCGCACCTTTCGAAGCCAAAACTGCACAAAAGAAAAAATAATCAATATTTGCAGCATTTTTTTTAATGTAATGCACATTTTGTAATCAGTAGGCTCGATAATCAGACCTCGTTTTTTTTGCTTTAAAAGATGATATTTCTTACGACGTCTTTTTGGGATTCGTCGTTTTCCCATATTTGATAGTATGTGTCTACTCGTTTTGTACCCTTTTTTGTAACTTTCTTCTTTATTAACAGCGACATCTGGATTTCCTATTTAAATAAAAATTCTTCTAAATACAAAGAATTTTGTTAAAATAAATAAATAATAGGAAATGCGAACATCTATTGCTCAAAACACAAAATTTTTCCTATTGAGTTAATAATAATCAGTAAAAACACAATTTTTATGATAATAAAAAGGTGACTTATGTAATAACAGAGTCATATATTATGTACGTTATGGATTAAGTATGAATATTTCAATGAAAAGTGATATTTCAAAAGTATTATGAAGTTAGTTAAAAACCATTTATTTTAAACTAAATGAAAAAAAGATTTATATTTTTAATGAAATAAATGGGATTTGAAAAATTATTGGAAATTTATCACCATAGATGTATCAATATTACAATCAGTACCTTGTATGCAAAATGGAACAATTAGCAATACTTTTTGTACCCGAAAAATGGTCGTTGCTTTTTAGGTGCGTTCGTAATTATATAATACGTAGCACCTATAGTGGTCGTTCAGTCCATCCGTCTGTCCGTCCGTCTGTCCGTCCGTCTGTCTGTCCGTCCGTCTGTCCGCATATAACAACGCAAAAACTACCCAACCGAATCGTTTGAAATTTAAAATACATAATTATTACATAATTTTGTCGAGTCATTTCAAATTTTATGAAACTCGGATGCATAGATCAATTACAGGGGCAATCAAAAGTATTCCATTACATTACGGTCAATGGGGAAAAAAGTTTCAAATGCATTTTAATTGTTTGGAATTTAAAATACGCAATTATTACATAATTCTGTCGAGTTATTTCAAATTTTTTGATAATCGTGTGCATAAATCAATTACAGGGGCAATCAAAAGTATTCAATTACATTATGGTCAATGGGGAAAAAGTTTCAAATATATTCTATACGTTTAAAATTTATAATACATCATTATTACATAATTTTGTCGAGTTATTTCAAATTTTATGAAAATCGGATGCATAGATCAATTACAGGGACAATCAAAAGTATTCCGTTACACTACGGTCAATAGGAAAAAATGTTTCAAATGCATTTTAATCGTGTTACACTCATGCGAACTTAATAAATTTATATGCAACTATAAAGTACATATTATAATATGCATCTTACATAAGTTGTGGTGCAAAGAACATTTGTTATTGATTTACAAGGCCACACAAAAGTATTCCATTACATAATGGTATTAGGAGAACATTGTTTGATGAGCGTTTTAATTGTAATTCACTACTTATAATTTTATGAGATTGGTATATGAAAGTAATATTTTTAAAACTTCGTTATCGTACGAACGCACCTAATTTGCTACGCTTCACGTGAAATTTCCAACTTGTTTTAAGATTAAAAAGTAGATTACGAAATATTCCTATATAGAGATGCCAAACCCTCGCTTATTGCATAGCAGAATTTTCTTATAGGAAAAGTTATTTTTTTAAAACCGCAGAATGTTCCAATTTAATAAAACATTTTCTGTATTAAAATACCGATACCCAAAATGCCGGAGACTTGGCAGCTCTGCCTATAACATTTTAATTAATCACGGTACTTTTTTAAATCGGATTCAAGTTTAGTGAAGACAACGTTTTTTAGCCGAGAGCAGTTTTTTTCCACATGTGTAACTACGATACAATTCCTTGATGTTGACTTATGAATGTTTTGACTTATGCTATTATTGCTTCCTCTCATTTATTTATTTGAATTTTAAATAAGATGACTCAAAATCGTGTTTTTTAAATATACAAAAAAAATGCATTTCGAGAGAGGGCGAAAAGGACAATATTTGGCGATTTATTACCTGCGTTTGGCTAAGTGTTTTACTACCTGTATTTAATACTCTTCACAATACTTCGCTGTTATATGGACTTAGGAGCTTTTATAAAAAGTTTGACGTAATTCGGGCTTAAGAAAGTGAGTTTTTTACTGAATAATACAAATAAATGAAAAATGAATACTAAGAAATACTAATAAAAGAAAAATGAAGCATTATATTGATCTATGTATATTTAAAAATTCATCTGCTAGCACTAATTAGATAATTTATGTCTTATGTGTATGTAATAGGAGATGAATAGCTTTTGATTCTGTATTTCTATGCTATAAAGCATTAACGTTTGTGTGTTTTTCGTTAGCATTGGGAGTACCTAGCCGATTTTAAAAAAAAATGTGGGCAAAAAATGTTGGTAACCATCTTTGCTGCAAAATATACTATATTTTGCGTAAGAACAATAATCACCATCAATGCACGAGCGAAAAAAGTTCTAAAATTGAGAATTCTTTGATGTTGATATGACTAAATATTTAAAATCTTTTTTTTTTTTGGTGGCAACTTTTAAGATATAATATTCTCGTTATGAACGATTTCTAAAACATTCGACAATTTAATTTCACATATTAAACATTTTTTTTCTAGAAAAAGTTTTAAACCCAATTTATTGAGAACATTGCAATTTCTAGGATACTGTTGGGGTCAGAAACTATAACTTTGGCATCACAGTAACTTATAAGATGTAAGTGCTCGTTTAGGACAAATTTTTAAAAAAGGATTCCTTCACTCTTATCGACAACCTCATTGCATCCGTGGAAAACATATATTCAACATTATAAATTATTCGGACGGATTTCACGCCATATAAAATACACTCCATTTCTCTTCAAACATAATAGTTTATGTTATTTACAGTTTCTCAAATCGGTGCGAAGCTTCTGTTTATGCTCATGACATCATTTCAAAGAGATATATTTCCAATATAGGAAAATTTGGTGTTTTATTTTCTGTATTACTTTTAACATTTTGCACATTTCCAATTTTAAATCCATGCATGGTTTGCTTTTCTTTTATAAAAAATAGTATATGCAACAAGATTTTGTAGTTCTACGATTTGATATGGTTATTTTCATCATTATATTTCATCACAATGAATGACCAATTAAAGGTAACATCTCATTTTCTTTACTTATCACAAGTTATTAAATGTGTATTCTCAGCAATATCGCTCAGACTAATCCCTCTGAGGGAAATCCTAGTAATATATGTAACTATTATAATAGTAAAGCATAAAGCTAATAAAATATATTTTTTCTATTAACTAAAAGTAATTTTCGAAAATGCCTCCGAGTTCCTCTTACAATGCTTCTACACTGTAAAAAAAATCTGTAAAGTTACTAAACTTTTTTCTAGGATACTGGGATTCCTAGAACTTTTCCTGTAACGGTAACAGCAAAAATTTAAGTTTCAGAGTCGGTTACATGAAATTTTCATGTTACCGTAACATGAAAAGCTCTTGGAATCCCAGTTTCTCAGAAAAAATTTAGTAACTTCACAGATTTTTTTTTTTTTTTTTTTTTTTTTTTTTTTTTTTTTACAGTGTTTTCAGAAAATTGGCTTCTTGTTTGTTATTAATTCTCCAGTAAACATTTAAAACCATGTAACTGAATTTTTTACATACAATTATAAATCAATTGCAACAAAATAATGTTAATGCTGTTAATTTTGTATGTTTGATTATTTTGCTGAAAAGGAAAATGTTTGCTTGAGAACTAATAGCATCCTAAAAATTGATTTTCCGGGAGAAAAATGATTAATGTTTTGGAAAAACTACTTGAAAGTAACGGGCAGTTAATACAAATTTGACAGTTTACGGAAAATCCTTTATGATTTTGATGCTTTTAGAGAGAAACTAAAAATCAGTTCACTCTATCGCCGCTATCTTTCTGAATTGGATTTTTTTTTATGAGTTTCTCCATAGAGTTGACTATTACACTATCTAAATATATACATATGACCATAATAGTAAACAACATTAACCATTTGAAATTAACCTTTGATTTTAATAACTTATAGCACATTGAATATGGAAGGAAAAAAGAATAATATGAATACAAATGGAATTTGTAGAACCAAAGCAGAATCTTCAGGTCCCAAATACGTTGGAATTACAAATGGAGTGTGTGGTTTCATCTTCGTATTTGCCATGAAAAAGCAAAACAATACGAATTTGGGACTACCAACACACATAAAACCAAAATTAATTAAAGAAAAACCAAGTAATCTATAGTGGATATGGAGAAAATAAAATAGTTATGAGCTATAAAGTAGAATGAATATATATATATAAATTATTTTCACTTGATTTTGCCAGTTTTTCTGAAAATAGTGTTAAATTTGGTTGAAAACTCTGCGTGATATAAGCTAAAAACATTCATGAATTTTCAAACTTAAAAAAAAAATCGCTACATTTCAAAGAATGTGTGTACTATTCTTATAAAAATCAGTAAACACGTTGTCAGGGTTGGGTTTCTGACGTCAGAAACTGGTTTTTGACATGACAAGTGTCAAAAACTGGTTTAAACCGTCAGAAACTGGTTTAAACCGTCAAAAACTGGCTTAAACCGTCAAAAACGTGTAATGCGCTTTAAACATTTTAAGAACAAGAGAGAAACATTGAGTAATTTTTTATTTAAAATTAATTATACTGTAATTTAATAATTACAAAAAAAATTAAATTACTTTAATTGCAATAAAACATTGTTTTTTAGAATGTTCAAACAGTAGAAAATGATTTTGTACAGTAAATAATCTGGATCAATTTTACCCCACAGCATCCTATGGGATGCTGTAGAGGACTGGTTAAGTGCATCCTATAGGATGCACTTATTTACACCCAAATGGTTTATGAGTTTAGAGTGTATGAAGCCAAAGTTACAAAATACTCTCTCAATTGGTGCTAAGCTAGCAGGGCTTGATAGCAGAAGCATTGCTAGTTGAGCAAGTTTGGAGGCAGGCCAGATTTTCAGATTTATGGCAATTTTTTTTCTTTTTTGTCCGGAAATGATAATATACAATACAGTAAAAGTGAATTTTTAATATTACATCTAATATTGTACATTTGTGACAGACTTTTAATGTGAAATTTTACAGATCAGTGTAGTATTTGAGGTTTCTGGCGAGGTTTTTGACAAGAGGTTTTAGCCATGACGGTTTAAACCACGGTTTTAACCGGATAAAACCGTACATTGTCAAAAACTTGCCAACCCTGCACGTTGTATGGTATTTACAAATCTGTATTCTGCTGCGATAGATCATTTCTTGCATTTTAATTTACAGGGTGATCCCAAATGTTATTCTCTTTTTCGATTTTTTTTTTTTTGTTGGACTCCTACACTGTAAAAAAATTCTGTAAAAGTACTAAACATTTTCTAGGAAACTGGGATTCCAAGAACTTTTCATGTAACGATAACAGGAAAAATCCATGTAACCGATTCTAAAACTTGAGTTTTTTTTTGTTACCGTTACAGGAAACGTTCTTGGAATCCCAGTGTCCTAGATAAAGTGTAGTACCTTTACAGATTTTTTTTACAGTGTAATTGTCCCTCTTATCTAATCGACGTTGATAAATATGAGGTCAAATCTGTTTCTTTTAATCATAAAATTCTGGAAGAATCTGACAAGTATATTTCTAAATATTCAACAAAATGTATAAATTGAATCATTAATGGCTACATAGTGTATATATATCATATGCAGGGCTGTTCAAATAATTTTCCGTCCGTAGATGGGAATTGCTGAAATTGATATTTTAAATGTGTTATGCGCTGCCCAATCTTTCAGTTATAGACAATTAAATGGTTAAGCTAAGTTACATGATACTGGAAAGTGTTTTTCATAAGCTACAAGTGCTTATTAAACACTTGCTTAATCACTGTAAAAAAAATTCTGTAGAGGTACTAAGCTTTTTCTAGGAAACTGGGATTCCTAGAACTTTTCCTGTAACGATAACAGCAAAAATCTAGTTTTAGAATCAGTTACATGGATTTTTCCTGTTATCGTTACATGAAAAGTTCTTGGAATCCCAGTTTCCTAGAAAATGTTTAGTACCTTTACAGAATTTTTTTTACAGTGCATAAGTTTTTTCCTTGTTTAAATTTAACAAACATTTTTCATTTGTATTAATTACAAGCTTACTAATCTACGACCAAAAGTTTTGAAATTTTGAAAAATTCTGCTTTTACGAACATCGCTGAAAAACTTTCAGAACATTGCTGAAAAACTTTCTCCAATACTCCCACTGGATTTTCTTTTACTGTTTTTCGGAAGTGCGTTTTCTTTTACATGTCTGACTAAGCCTCTGATACGTTACACGATTCCTTTCAGATTCTAATATCGACTATTACTTTACTGGAGAGGAATAAAATATGTAGTTTATTTACTTATTAATGTTGCTTTTTCCCTTTACGAAAGAGGAACCGGAAACTTTTAATCTCTTAAGACCTGGTGATTATCATCTTTTAAATAAGAGGAGCTAGCTGAACATACACCTATTTCATTACTCTGGTATTCGGTGACCCAAACTTCATTTCATTCGTTATTCAACTGATTCAGTCAGACAAATTCATTTATGTTTTAAATAGTCGCTTGCAGTTTTTCATGAAGGAGAGACTCATGAGCCTTTAAGAACTTTTTGTCTGTCTAAAGATATTAGAAGTTGTGTATATATATATATATATATATATATTAGATTATTTTATGACAGAAAATTATTACGAGATAAGATTTTGCCAATTTTATTTTTCCGCTGTTTGGTTTCCCAAATTTTATTTGACATTCACCTTGATTCAGTTATGTAAATTCTTCAATATTTTAAATAGTCGCTTGCAATTTTTCATCGAGGAGACTCATTACCCTTGAAAACTTTTTGTCTAATTATTAAATGTACATATATATTAAGACAGACATAAACATAATTAATTACAACAACCCAACATGGAGTGAAAAATTAACCGGGATCAGGAATCGAACCTGGGTCGACAGCGTACCGTGCTGTTGCTCTTCCATCTAAGCTACCCCGGTCGATATCCTAGCCCCATAATTTCCCGCTAATATGTTCCCAATAATAAGTTCGATTCCTGGCCTCGGCTAATTTTTCACTCCATGTTGGGTTGTTGTATTTAATAGTGTTTATGTCTGTCTTAATATATATGACATTTGATAATTAATTAAATTCAGACGTTAGTTTCTGTGTTCTTAAACTTTTTGTCGGTTTAAATATCTTAGAATTTGTTTTTGTTCTTTTTATATATATATTTTAAATGATTTTATCAAAGAAAATTATTACGAAATAATTTTCTACCAATTTTAATAGTCCACTGTTGGTGTCCCAAAGTTTATTTAATTTATATTTTACCTGATTAAGTCAAATAAATTCATTTACATTTTAAATAGTTACTAGCAACTTTTCAACAAGGAGACTCACCATTTTTTAGAACATTTTTTGTCTGTTTAAATATCTTAGAATTACTTTTTTTTATATTATTAAATGATTTTCTGGAAGAAAATTATTATGAAATAAGATTTTTACCAATTTTATTATTCCACTGTTTGGTGTCCCAAACTTTATTTCATTCGTCTTTCACCTGATTAAATCAAATAAATTCATTTCTGTTTTAAATAGTCGCTAGTAACTTTTCATGAAGGAGATTCTTTTCCTTTGAGAAATTTCATCTGTTTAAATGGGCATTAGAATTGGCTTTTTTTTATATAATTAAATGATTTTATGAAAGAAAGCTATTACGAGATAAGATTTTACCAAATTTTGTTGTTCCACCATTTGGTGCCCGAATCTTTATTTCATTCGTCTTTCATCTGATTCAAACAAATGAATTCATTTATATTTTAAATAGTAGTTTCCAAATTTTCATGAAAGAGACTCATTACCGTTGTGAACTTTCCGTTTGTTTAAGTATTCTAGAATGCATTTTTTCATATCATTAAATGATTTTCGAAAAGAAAATTACTACGAGATGAGTTTGTGCCAATTTTGTTATTAAGCTATCTGGTGATTCAAACTTTATTTCTTTCGTCATTCACCTGATTCATTAAAATAAATTCATTTATATTTTAAATAGTCGCTTGCAATTTTTAATGAAGAAGACTTATTATTTTTCCGAAGTTTTCGTCTATTTAATTATCTTAGAAACAAGTCGTAAATTTTACGTCAAACGTGGCAAATAAGATATGTTCTTACTGTAATTAGTTTTATATATATTCAGACCTCTGATGCAATAGTTGTGGCACTCTTATATGCAAAAATGCATCAATAATAAATGTATTATGCTTATGTATATTGAATACAGTAATACGGAAATAATAGGACTTCATCTTAAATAAGACGTAATTATCATGGTAACCTAGAATAATTAACTATCATGGGATATCACTGTTTTCCTGCTCCAAATCCTCCATAATTTCTTACCTTTGGGTACAGGAAAGCACAATGGTAAACCTACGAGTCCTACCAAGATATGACTTGGCAGACCCACTGTGTTTTAATATCCAAATCGAGATTTAACTGATCCTAGATTTTCGTCCGTAGACTCGATGAAGTGATTGTTTGTGCTGCCACCTTTCAGTCTATAGCGGATTACAGACAGATTTACTTTAAAATCTTACGTCTCACCAGGGATGTAGTAGAGGGTGAATATGCCGCATACCCTCTGGATTTTTTTTAAAGAACACCGTATACATTCTATTTCTAAAGAAAGCTATAGTATATACACTCTAGGGCAGGGATGCACAACCTTTTTACCAGAAAATCGGTTTACACCAGAATATTTGAAAAGTATAGTTTCTTTTCTTTAATAGCAAAGTTTCTGTCATTACTATAAGGAAAATTATTCTGCATAAAAATAGTGGTATAATTGTGGCCCGCGGGCCAAAGGTTGTGCACCCCTGCTCTAGGGCATACCCTCTGTTTTGAGCGTATACCTTCTGCTTAGAGCGTATACCCTCTGTTTTTTTTTATGACTACACCACTGAAATCTATTTTGCTGGCATCCATATTGAAACAGGGGGTTGGACTTAAACTCTAAATCGAAAGCTGGGTTCCTGGGGCGGTCATCCCAGTCATCCCTGTTCATTTTAAAAGGATAAACGAATAAAACACTACGATTGACAAAAGGAAAAAAAAAAAGATTCACTGAAGGATACACAGAAAAATTGCAACTTTCTCGAGAAAGATCTCAAGAGTACTTATTGTGTTACAATTTACACCTCATTCTCGAGAAATGAAAGGCTGGTTTTAAAACGACAGGAAACGAACACAATGGCCCAGAATTACTCCTAATTCAAACACCATAGAAAAATGAGCGACGTCGTGAGGAGAGAAAGTAACCCCATTACGTGCAAGGGTGAACATTGGAAAACAACGCTAAGGCTGAAAAAGATGACATTAACCCTTATCGTCACCCCGTGTAATTGATAATGACGTAAAATGGAATCAATTCCGAAAGCGAGAGTGGAGTAGTTCTGCAGCTGACAACTATTATTGTTATTATTATTATTATTAGGATTCGAAACCCGACGAATTCAACAAATAAAAATGCTTAACCTTTTCGAATCCGATTTTTTTTTTTTCAATTTTAAGAAAAAAATAGTATTAGATTAAGAATATTAACAGTAGTTCTCCTAATATATTAATTAGTGTTTAACGAACATTTCATTGCTGAAACATAACGAATGTTGTATATGGAAATAGGCTAAGGAAGAGTTTTTGGAGATATTTAGGAAATATTTTATAAGAAGAATTTAAATGATATTATAACTTTCTAATACTTTTTTCGCTTCATTATATATGATTCTCTCAAGAAAGTAATCTTTATTTTAAATTTAAAGAGCAAAATATGTGTTTTAAAAAATCGCAAACGGTGCAAAAAGAATTAACCAAATATTTATTACTATTATTATTAAATGCCTAAAAATTAATGAAGTCATACTGTAAATGCATTGACATATACTAACATTACTACATCTATATGTAAATAGTAGCAAAGGTATTTCTTCAAATAATTTCTTCAAAACAAAATAGTTCTCAGTTAAAAGACATGTACTACTAACAGTACACCAGATCCGATAGGGTTAAAATCTTACATCTCACTGAAGTGAATTTTATTTTGCTGCCACCCATGGTGAAACAGGGAGGTTTGGTTGTTCATCTGAAAAGCATAAATGAATAAAAGACTTGGATTGACAAAAGAAAAAAAAAAAGATTCAGTGAAGGATATACAGAAAAATCGCAACTTTCTCGAGAAAGATCTCAAACGTACTTATTGTGTTACAATTTACACCTCATTCTCGAAAAATGTAATGCAGGTTTTGAAGGACAGAAAATGAACACAATGGTCCTGAATTACTCCTAATTCAAACACCACAGAAACATGAGCGACGTGAGGAGAGAAAATAGCCCCATTTCGTGCAAGGATGAACATTGGAAAACAACGCTAAGGCTGAAGAAGATAAAAGATGACATTAACCCTTATCTTCACCCCGTGTAACTGATAATGACGTCAAATGGAATCAATTTCGAAAGTGAGAGTGGAGTAGTCCGCAATTCTGACAGCTATTATTATTATTATTATTATTATTATTATTATTATTATTATTATTATTATTATTATTATTATTATTATTATTAATTTTATTATTATTATTATTAATTTTATTATTATTATTATTGCTATTATTATTACTATTATTATTATTACAAGCAAGAAAATATAGATTGAGGTCTACATGTGTACGACCACTTAGCGAATAAGTTACAGAAACTGATAAAATTGCTAGATAGTTGTACGTACGAAACCCGTTCGAATTCAACAAATAAAAATGCTTAACCTTTTCGAGTCGGATTTTTTTCAATTTTTAGAAAGAATTACTTTTAGATTATTAACATTAACGCTAGCTCTCCTAACAGATTAATTAGAGGTTTAACGAACATGTCATTGTCTGAAACATAACGAATGTTGTATATGGAAATAGGCTAAGGAAGAGTTTTTGGAGATATTTAGGAAATATATTACAAGATAAATTTAACTGACATAATAATTTTCTAACACTTTTTGCGCTTTATTACACATGATTCTTTCAGGAAAGTAAAGAATGAAATATATGTTTAAAATAAAATAATCGCACACAGTGCAAAGAGAATTGAGATAATATTTATTATTATTATTATTGTTACTAAATGCCGAAACGTTAATGAGGTCATACAGTATATGCATAGACATATACTAACATTACTACAAGCTAATAGTAGCAAAAGTATTTCTTTAAACAACAGTTGAAGTCTCAAAGAAATAAAAGACGCGCTGAATGATACACAGAAAAATCGCAACTTTCTCGAAAAAGATCTCAAAGAACACTTATTGTGTTACAATTTACTCCCCACTTTTGAGAAATTGAAGGCTGGTTTTGAACAACAGGAAACGAACACAATGGTAAAGAATTACGCCTAATTCAAACACCATAGAAAAATGAGCGACGTGAGGAGAGAAAGTAGCCCCATTATGTGCAAGGATGAACATTGGAAAACAACGCTAAGGCTGAAGAACATGACATTAACCCGTATCGTCACTATTATTATTATTATTATTATAACGAGTCGAAACCCGTCGAATTCAACAAATAAAAATACTTAATTTTTTCGAATCCGATTTTTTTTCGAGTCGGATTTTTTCTAATTTTTAGAAAAAATTACTTTTAGATTAATAATGTTAAGAATAGTTCTCCAAACAGATTAATTAGGGTTTAACGAACATTTCATTGTCTGAAACATAACAAATGTTGTATATGGCAAGGGCTAAAGAAGAGTTTTTGGAGATATTTAGGAAATATTATATTACAAGAAGAATTTAACTGATGTAATAACTTTCTAATACTTTTTGCTCTTTATTACACATGATTCTTCCAGGAAAGTAATTTTTTTATTTTAAATTTAAAGAGTGAAATATATGTTTAAAATAAAATAATCGCGCACGGCGCAAAGAGAATTAAGCTAATATTTATTATTATTATTGTTATTACTGAATGCCGAAACATTACGGAAGTCATATAGTATATGCATAGACATACATTACTACATGCAAATACTAGCAAAAGTATTTCTTCAAACAAAATAATACTCCATTAAAAGACATGTACTATTAATAGTAGACCAGACCCGAAAGGGTTAAAAATCTTACATCTCACTGAACTGAATTGTATTTTGCTGGCATCCATGTTGAAACAGAAGGGTTTCGTTGCTCATCTTAAAAGGATAAACGAATGAAAGACTTGGATTGACAAAAGAAAAAAGATTCACCGAAAGATACACAGAAAAATAGCAATTTTCTCGAGATAGATCTCAGAGAGTACTTATTGTGTTACAATTTACACCTCATTTTCGAGAAATGGAAGGCTGGTTTTTGAACGACAGGAAACGAACACAATGGTCCAGAATTACGCCTAATTCAAACACCATAGAAAAATGAACGACGTGAAGAGAGAAAGTAGCCCCATTTCGTGCAAGGGTGATCATTGGAAAACAAGGCTAAGGCTGAAGAAGATAAAAGACGGCATGAACCCATATCGTCATCCCGTGTAATTGATAATGACGTCAAATGGAATCAATTCCGAAAGCGAGAGTGGAGTAGTTCCGCAGCTGACAACTATTATTATTATTATTATTATTATTATTATTATTATTATTATTATTATTATTATTATTATTATTATTATTATTATTATTATTATTATTATTGTAAGCAAGAAAATATAGATTGAGGTCCACATGTGTGGACCCACGTAGCAAATAAGTAACAGAAACTGATAAAATTGCTAGAAATAAAATATTTATATCTAGACTTAATAACTTGCATTTGCATTTAACTGATACTTACTTTGAACTTTAGATAGCAAGTAATTTTTGACATGATAACCCTTTTTCATGTGTTATTTTGATTTTTTTAAATTTTACAAAAGTTGCAACTATTAGTTTAGGGGGCGCAATTGGCAAAACCATTGAGTGAATTTCAAATTTTGAATAAAACATAATAGAGATTGGTGCATTTTCAAAAATAAATAAGTAAAATAAAAAATAAATAAATAAAAAATTTAATAAATTACAACGACCATTTGGAAAATGATTTTTTCAAAGACTAAAATTTAAGATTTATAAATCAATTATATATATATATATATATATATATATATGTCGATATAGCGAGCCCATAGCAACAGGCTCGCTCCAGATGCATTTGGCCGACTCGACATCCGCCCCATAGCAAAGTACAACACGTGTACGACCTTTTTACAGCCACGTGTGAAATAATTGTTATATAGTCAGCACTCTTCCCACGAAAGGGCTTCAGCAACAAGAACAGAAGTGTCAGAATGATGCCGGATCCCGCCTGATGAAGACGTACTCAGCGGAGCTCTGATCGAAAAGACAGAAGATGGCCCTTAAACTTAATCCTTTAATTATTTTTTCCCTTGTAAATATTGTGCATTAATCAAGATCATTAAACTTATGTAATATTACCCCTGGACTCCTTAATCTACATGGGGGCCGGCCTATTTATACCCCAAAACATCAGCGACATGAGACAGACAAACGGCCGATTTTATCCGTGCCATTGGATTACATCGATAGACAAGCAATTCAACGAGCTCTCCTGAGGATTTATCACAGCGGGAAATGCCACTGTTCAAAGAGAACAGCTGTGTGAATTTATGGGAGTGACCCATATTTGACGGTGTGCCAGATCGGATAAGAACTTTCTCGCTAGTGAGTACTCCTTTATTTTTTCTTTCTCTCTCGCTTGTTGCTTCCATCATGTTTCTGACGGAAATACCACAGATATGTGCGATGCTCAATTTAGCTAAAGCAAATAAAATCAAGCTGTTACATCAGTTCATTTTTGAGCGTGATGACTTGCGCTCTAACAGGAAAAATTTGCGCAAATTTGAAGGATTTAACTTTGCAAGTGACAGCGCTGATTTCCGCGCGAAATTGACTAAAGTAACTGCTCAATTCTCGAAACTCGAATTTATCGCAATTGCCAATTTGTTGGCCATCGAAATTGATGGTACTGAAGAAGAAATTGCAACTCAAATCCTCACGGCATTGACCGACTTAAATTCCTTTGCGAATTCTATTAAAATTGCGACTGATTCTGAAATTGACGACCCGGAACCACCCCCCCTCCCCTCTAACTCTGTTAATAGAAATGGCAATATAACTTCCGAGGTTGCTAGAACACATGAACCCACTTTAACTAGACCAGTAATTTCATTTACAGATTTCGAGAATTTAATTCCACCATTCCGAGGATTAAATACGGAGAATGTAATTAATTGGCTTGCTCGTTTTGAAAATTTGGCGCAATCATTTGCGCTTACAGATGTTCAGAAATTCATTTTCGCTGAACGCGGGTTGAAAGATTTAGCTCTTCAATATATTCACAGTGAACCTCATATAACCTCTTATAACGAACTTAAACAAGCATTGCTATCAGAATTTTCCCATTTTGCGTCCCCAGCACATGTTCATCAAGTATTAATGAATCGTAGGAAACGTCCCTCGGAAAATTTAGTACAATATTTTCTTTCAATGCGCGAAATTGCGAACAATGGAAACATCGATGATCTTTCGTTAATGCATTACATAATTCAGGGTATAGAAGACTCCGCACAAAATAAAGCTGTGCTATTTGGATGTACTAATTTGCTACAATTTAAGGAAAAGCTAGTGATTTATGATGAAATTTGCCGATCAGCCAGTGGTCAGGTGAAACGCATGTCGTATCATGCGAAAGGCACTACTCCTACACCACACCTTAAAAATGAACGTAAAATTATCTGTTATAACTGCGGTTTGGGGAACCACGTTTCCGCAGATTGTCATAATAAAAATAAGGGCCCAAAATGCTTTAATTGCTCTTTATGGGGCCATCGGTCTTTTGAATGTGGCGAGCGCACTGGGGAGAAACAGCCGACAACCCGAGGCACCCCTCCCCAACAACATTCGGGGTTAAAGCGCGATAAGAAAGTCCACGTCGTAGACTCACAGCAATCGTATACCAACATGAATAAATTAGTCAAAATTGCGGATGTCATAATAGACGCATTAATTGATACGGGAAGCGCGATTACAGCAATAAGAGAGGATTTTTATAAATTAGTTGGCTCCCCTCTCCTACAATGTGAAACCATACAACTGGGCGGTTTTGGCGGTGGCAGTTTAACGCCATTAGGATCATTTAAAACGGATATTCAAATAGATGGAACTCTGTTCTCTACTAGAGTTTATGTCGTAAACTCATCACAAATGTCCACCCCCTTTATTGTAGGGCGGGACGTGCTTACACAGGGTACACTAACGTGTGGTCAGGACGGGATATCGCTCCATAAAACTCCCCAAGCGGATGTTTTCATTAACTGCATTAATGTGTTCGAAACACAGGACGAGATCGATCTAAATCACATTATCGATCATAACATTCGTACGGAAGTCGCTACTTTAATTAAAACCTACAAACCTTCAAAAACGAAGAGCACAGACTTAAAAATGTCGATAGTATTAAATGATGATATACCCGTGTATCAACGCCCCCGTAGAATGTCCCTAAGCGAAAAAGAATTAATCCGCGACCAAATTCAACAGTGGTTGCGGGACGGCATTATAAAACCGTCGTATAGCGATTACGCAAGCCCCGTTGTCTTAGTAAGAAAAAAGGACAATTCCATGCGCTTATGCATTGATTTTCGAAAATTAAATAAAAAAATAGTGAAGGATCGTTTTCCGTTACCCCTAATTGATGACATATTGGATCAACTCAAACAAGCTGAAATTTTTACGACCCTTGATCTTAAGAATGGGTTCTTCCATGTTGATGTAGACCCAAACAGTACAAAATATACAGCTTTTATCACGCACGACGGGACCTATGAATTTTTAAAGTCCCCTTTTGGCCTTTGTTCAAGCCCCTCAGCATTTACGAGATATCTCGCGTGTGTTTTCCGTGAATTACTCATGGAAGGTGTATTAATATTATACATGGATGATCTTGTAATTCCTACAAAATCGGAAGAAGAGGGACTCCATAACTTAAAACGTGTACTAGATACTGCTTCTGATTACGGATTGGAGATTAATTTTAAGAAATGTCAATTTTTACAGCGCAAAATAGAATTTTTGGGGCATATTATCGAGCATAACACTATAGCGCCATCCCCTGCGAAAATTAAAGCAGTCCAACATTTCCCGGAGCCTAAAAATGTTAAACAGCTGCAATCCTTACTCGGGCTAACGGGTTATTTTCGAAAATTCATACCGGGATACGCTTCTATTGCACGCCCCCTAAGTGATTTGTTACGTAAAACAGCGACTTTCGATTTCGGTCCGGAGCAACGGCAAGCACTGCATATACTACGTAATCGACTCACCAGTAATCCAGTTCTACACATTTTTGTACCCGGCTCGGAGCTCGAAGTGCACACTGATGCCAGTAAATACGGCTTTGGCGCGACGCTTATGCAAAAATCCCCCGACGGTCATTTTCACCCGCTCCAATACATGAGCAAAAAAACATCCCCCCAGGAAGAGAAGTTGAGCAGTTACGAATTAGAAGTACTAGCGGTCATCGAAGCACTAAAAAAATTTCGTGTTTATCTGCATGGCACTAAATTTCGAATCATCACGGATTGTCAGGCCTTTCAGAAAACGATGGAAAAAAAGGAACTCACACCCAAAATTGCACGTTGGGCCTTATTTCTACAAGATTTCGATTTCGAAATAAAACACCGACCAGCTGCAAAAATGCAGCATGTCGATTGCCTTAGCAGATACCCCGTCATGCAGATTACGCATGATGAATTAACTCTAAAAATTATGCAAGCACAAGACAGAGACCCATTTATAGCCGGCATCAAGGCCGCAGCGATAAGCTCTCCGGTAGCTGATTTTGTGCTTCGTAACAACGTACTGTATAAAATTGAACGTGGCAGAGATTTATTAGTTATCCCCGAAGCGATGCAGCTTAATATTCTCCAGGATATACATGCTAAAGGCCACTTCTCAGCTAAAAAAACTGAGGAAATAGCATCTCAAAACTTTTTTATTCCGAAACTATCCGAACTCGCACGAACCATCGTGATAAACTGTGTTCCGTGCATTTTAACATCTCGGAAATTGGGTAAAAAAGAAGGTTTTTTACACCCGATTCCAAAAGGTGACACGCCACTGGATACATATCATTGTGATTTTCTCGGACCACTCCCATCAACAAATAAAAATTATAAACATTTATTTACTGTAGTGGATGCATTTACAAAATTTTTCTGGTTATATCCAGTAAAATCTACGGCGGCGCAAGACGCACTAGATAAACTGAAATTACAGCAAACTACATTCGGTAATCCCCGACGCATTATCACAGACAAAGGCCCCGCATTCACGTCAGCCGACTTCGCGACCTTCTGTAAGGAGGAAAACATCGAACACCATCCGATCACCACGGGAGTACCCCGGGGAAACTCCCAAATCGAAAGAATACACGGCACTCGACATCCGCCCCATAGCAAAGTACAACACGTGTACGACCTTTTTACAGCCACGTGTGAAATAATTGTTATATAGTCAGCACTCTTCCCACGAAAGGGCCTCAGCAACAAGAACAGAAGTGTCAGAATTATGCCGGATCCCGCCTGATGAAGACGTACTCAGCGGAGCTCTGATCGAAAAGACAGAAGATGGCCCTTAAACTTAATCCTTTAATTATTTTTTCCCTTGTAAATATTGTGCATCAATCAAGATCATTAAACTTATGTAATATTACCCCTGGACTCCTTAATCTACATATATATATATATATATATATATATATATATATATATATATATATATATATATATATATATATTAATTTTTTGTAAACAAGACATGTTTATTTTGCAGTTAAATTAAATAAAGGTGAAACATCTCGAAGACATTATCATTTATGCAGTCATTTTCTTTCTAAAGGATTTATTTATTTATTTATTTTAAGTTGTAGTGTTTACATATCTGTGCGTAATGCATACTTTCTTCTGCGAATGGCAACATTTTAAAATTTTAAATAAAATTTCAGTTTTGCAGTTTTCTTTACTGCTAATTTTTAATCCTCTAAACATCGCACATTTTCAATTTTTACCTCGTCACGTAGGGGAAAAATATACTTTTAAATGTAATTTGCTCGAAAGCTGTATCTCAATTTCTTTTTGAGTTACCTATTTATTTATTTTTATTTTATTTTTATATATTTTTATTTTTTGTAGATTTTTATACTTTTTGTTATCATGGTAAATGTATTCCGTTTCTGTTGAAAGTAAACAAAAAATAGTAGATTAAACGTGGCTGACGTAATAACAGAATCATATATTACATACGCCATGGATTAAACATTGAACAATGAGAAAAAGGATAAAATCAAGACACCACAAAGATTCAGATATCTCTAGTCCGAGCGAAACAGCCATTTTCCAAATAGTTAAAAATAATCGCAACAGTTAAGTCATTTGTGGGAATGAAAACAAAAATCATGTTTTTATTAACAAAAACCAGAACCAAAGTGAAATACAGCTGCTCTCGTCAATTCGAACTCGTCGCGATCACAAGAAATGTTCGATTTATTTGAAGTTTGAATTATGGAAAATATGAAATGAAAACATGCTTAATATGGTACTATAACAAAGGAATTAATGTTTTAGTGTATTTAAAATTTATTTCGTCTGTTATCATGAGAATATGACTTAATATTAAAATAAAAAGGAATAAATACAAAAACTAATTAAAAGATTAGAAACAAGCACAATAGAAGAAAAATGTGAAAGTCACTGATGGACAGACAGGCACTAAGAAAGGGGATATCAAATGCATAGGATTATAGGTATACTCGTTTGAAACAATTTTCACAAAAATCAAAGATAGAAAGTTATTCAAATGATCTGAAATCCGTGAGAAAGGGAGGAAGAATGAAAAAGCGGAATTCTCGTTAGTTCGAATTAAACGAAGTCAAGATAAAATGTGTTCAAATTAATGAAAATGCTTAACGTTATTCTGCCATTGAAAATTTCGGGACTTCATGTTTAGCTCGAATTAAGCGAAAATTCGAATTATCCGATTTCGAATTAACGAGAGTCGACTGTAGTTAGAAAAAAATGAACGAGAACTATAATGAGAGAAAATAATGTTATAGTTCATGTTCAAGGTCTTGTTAAAAATTATAGAGATTCTTTTTTAATATTTCGTAGTATCGGAAGCCGTTTAAGAACCCGATGCACAATTAGTTAAGAGAACTGTATTTGTGAGAATTTTAAAGAATTTTGTGCATTATGCAAAATTGGTTGACATTCCGTGTAATAAGTCATATAAAAGAAAAAGAATATATCTGAAGCCGTCTCTCAATGCTGTATAACGTAAATAGGAATACTCAAAAATAGATTAGAAGGAGTAGCTTGTTGTATGTTTTAAGCAATATATGTACACAATCTAACGTACAATTATCCCTTACTTAGTTATTATTGCGTAATACGATTAATGAACTTTAAAACATTAAATGTTCTTAAACTTATACAATTATTTAAATTTTCAATTTTAAAAGTTAATATTTTAATTGAAAATCAAACGAGTCAATCAAACGAGTATGTCCTACATAAATCATACAATATCTTCCCCTGCAACGTATCAAAATTCCACTTCTCTAACAAGGAAGGTCTCCATTGGGGGCATACCCAGAAGTTTTTGAAAAAAATACGAATGAAACTACTCATGTAGGGAATAAAGGATCAGTGAAAATTAGCGGCGGAATTACATTATTAGATATGTAAAAAAATAAAATAGTTTGGAATAATTGGCGTGAAAAGCTGAAAACGACGCGGGATTTGGCGAGCAATGCATTTCCCCGCCAAAAGCAGACGATTTTAACGAATCTGAAAATTTATTTTAATTGACTTCACTGTTAAAAATCTGCAGCATTTACTGCAACGTCACTCCACTACTTTTATAGAATATCTCTCTTCTGACCAATGAGAATGCTCCATAGCACGGTGAGTTGACCGTTTTCTATAAAAGAGGTGGAGTGAAGCTGCAGAAAATGGTACAGATTTTTAGCGGTGTTATAGCTTGTGCAACACTGTTAAATATCTGCTGTATTTTGCTGCAACGCACTCCACCGCTTGTATATAATATCTCTATTCCAACCAATGAGAAAGCTCCATTTCACGGCCAAGTAACCGTTTTCTATACAAGCAAGGGAATGCGTTGCAACAAAATCCAGCAGATTTTTAACAGTGTATTTTTCAATTTGGAACAATTTTAATTAATTTAAATTGTGTTTTAAATGATAAAATATATTAATTTCATTTTGTTATAAGTACATATAAACGTATATGACAAAATTACACTTAAAGTAAAAATGCAAAATTAAAATTACTTAAACTAAACTTATTTAAATAAATTGAACATAGAAAGTTTTTTCTTTAAAAAGTATTCGAAGCGTAAAAGCGTATTTTTCAAAATTTCGTTTTTTCGCGAACCGGAGATAAATCGCCAAATAAACGAAATTTTTGTTATTTTTTTACGGACGTTATAAGGAGGTTCCGCCGAAATTTTTTTTATAAACATATATAATTATATGAGAAGAACATTCTGTAATTTTTTCAGATTTTTCTGAGTATGCCCGTATGGAGACCTTCCTTGTAAGCATCATTAGTAAATACATACGTTTTTATGCACCATATGTGTTCAAATGATAAAAATCTAAGTAAAAATCCTTTCAACGTAGTCCCGACGGTAGTCAAAATTACTGCTTTGAAAAATGCTTCGTTATGTCGTCAACAAACTGTGTGAGGGAGTGACCTTTGCATAAAGGCATTCTAGTATTTCTGAGATCGTGACGTCAATAATTTAACATGTGTAAGCGTAAAAGCGATATCTATCCTCTCTTTTACTTTAACTTTCTAGAGTGAGTGTGTCTCTTTCGGGTTCTGCAGTTAGGGCTCGCGGTTATTAGTAATATGTTAATGTGAAGTATCTCAGTTTGCAGCATATAAAAGTTTGGAGTTTGAGTGTGTGTAGAGTATCTCTGGCGTTAGCCAGCGTGTGAGATATCTCTGGCATTGGCCAGCGAAAGAGTATCTCTGGCATTAGTCAGCGAGTGAGTGTCTCTGGCATTAGCCAGCGAGTGAGTGTCTCTGGCATTAGCCAGCGAGTAGTGTATATCTGGCATTAGCCAGCGTGTGGAGTATCTCTGGCATTAGCCAGCGTGTGGAGTATCTCTGGCATTAGCCAGCGTATGGAGGATCTCTGACATTAGCCAGCGAGAGAGTGTCTCTGGCATTGAAAGTAGCAGCGAGCCTCCAGTGAGTTGTAAAGGAGTTTCGGTATTCGACTTGAGAGTTGGCCGTGGTAAGAAATTTCATAGTAATTACATTTTGATTATCTGAAAGTGAATAAAGAATTACACACAGCCACGGGCTGTCTAATTAAGCTTTATCTAGCAGCTTAGCCGAAAGATAGTGGAGAAGTAATAGAAGGTGCCACGATTGAGCTAGTCCGGAGTCTGTGAGTATGCGTTTAGTTTTTTCATAGTGTTCTCAGTTGTACAAAAATTAAGACTTGCTCCACTTCCCTTGAGCCCTTATCATTTTAATAAACTGTGTTTTCTTATCTTAATTACTGAGTATGTCTGAATTTAACTCCCAGCACGAACACCCAAACGTTACAAATGCCACCCAACGTGTGTTTAACGTTACAAATGGCGCCCAACGAAATGTCGGACATTGTGAGATTGTGCCACGTGTGTATTTTACCGGTGCAGGTGACATTAGTGAATTTTTAGTCAAACTAGATGATTATATCCTGTTTAATAATATACCTGGGAAAAATAGATACGTAGTGCTTAAATGCCCATTGAAGGGCGAAGCACTTTTTTGGTTAGAGAATATAGGAAAATTTCTGATTAATGATGAAGGTAAAAGATTCGAGCAGACTGTGATTGAGTTAAAGAAGGCATTTACTCCCGTTAAAGATAAAAGTATTTTAAGAAAAGAATTCTATTGCAATAAGCAGAATATTTATGAATCGGCGTCAAAATTTTATGTACGTAAGCTTGAACAAAAAAAATAAATTGGATTTAGATATCACATTTGAGGAATAGTTGGACATTGTTTTTCCTCTTTTTAATCCGAATATACAGGACTATATTGAAGTTAGAGAACCGAAGAATTTTTCAGAGATGCACCAGATACTATCGAAGTATGAGACTCGGCATAGCTCGGATCAACGAGATTCGCGTAGCCCTCGTCAGAGACCTGTCACGCATAGTAATTTGAGAAATGAGGGGGAACGTAATTTTTTGAGAGGGGGACAGCGATTTATGCATGATAATTTGAGTAATAGAAATGATGGATTTGGTCGTAATATGTCGAATACTAGTAATGGTAATAGGAATTGTGGTGGTGCTAATAATTTTAGAAGTGGTGATAGGCATAGGTATGGAAATAGACAAAATAGTGGTTATGATCGGAGAGGGGGAGTACGGGACAGGAATGTTTCTTCGCAAGTAAGGAGATTAACTTCGGATGAGAATTTTGAAGGTAGATCAATGCAAAGGAGATGTGTTTGGAGGTCGGGTCAGTTAAACTGGTAGGTGACTGTATTTCGGAAGGTATGCAGTCACAGGTTAAATCGGAAAAGCCTTCTGTGAGTTTGAATAAAATTACTATTAATCCGGTTGAGTTACCTGAGGTGTTAATTGTATTAGATGGTATTGTCGTTAAAAGTGTCTTCGATACAGGGGCAGATAAGTCGTTCATTTCTTTTGATTGTTATCGGAAATATTTTTCGTATAAGAAGTTGAAGAGGTTAAGTCTGGTGGTTCAGTCGGCACAGGGAGTAGCTTGTGATAATAAAGGTTCAGTAGAGTTGGAAGTTGAAATTCGTTCGGTTAAGACGTGTTGGGAGTTTTGTGTGTTGGATGGATTAACAGTGCATTGTATAGTTAGTGTGGATTATATGAAGGATAGAGGAATTAGTTTGGATTTCTTTAAAAAGTCGTTAATCGTGAATAATGATGAGAATGTGAGTAAGAAAGAGCCTGTTTCAGTGTCAGTTGATTTGGAGGAGTCGGGTTTAAGTGAAATCAAGAAGGAGGAATTTAATAAGTTTTTGAATGAGTTTGGAGAGGTTTTTTCTGATAAATCGGGTTTAACGCATGTTGCGTGGCACGAGATTGATACTGGTTTGAAAGCACCTGTTGCTAGCAAACCATATCGTTATGATAAAGTTAAACAAGGTATAATTGATTATCATATTCAAAAAATGCTGGCGGACGATATTATAATGCCGATTGAGTCTCCTTTTGCATCGCCAGTAGTGTTATGTCGTAAAAATAATGGGAAAAGTTTAGATAATCCAGAGGCATATAGGTTTGCAATAGATTATAGAAAGTTAAATGCGATAACGCAATACCCTCAGTATCCTATTCCAGTTATTGATGACATTTTGGCTAATATAACGGGTACGAATTATATGTCAACGTTAGATTTTACGTCAGGTTATTTTCAGATTGCAATGAAGCCGGAGGACATACCGAAGACTGCGTTCATTACTCGGGACGGTTGTTTTGCTTTTAAGAGAATGAGTTTTGGTTTATCGGGAGCGCCAGCAACGTTCCAGAAGGCCATGAATAATATCCTTAAACCTTTGCTTGGTAAAGGTGTCCTGGTCTACCTGGACGATATAATTATAATGGCAGCTACTTTTGAAGAGCATTTGAGATTATTGAGGGAAGTGTTTACGTTGTTAAGAGATGCTGGGTTAACAGTTAAGTTAGAAAAATGTAAATTTTTGAGAAAAGAGATAAAGTATTTAGGAGTTAAAATTACGCGTGATGGTATTAATATAGATAATGAGAAAATTGAGGCAATTACGTCAATGAATCCCCCTAAAAATAGTAAGGAAGTGGCGACATTTTTAGGGATGGTGGCTTGGTTCGCCAAGTTCATTCCACGTTTTTCAGAGCTATGTGAACTGTTGTATAATTAAAAAAGGAAAAGGGTGAAGTTTGTATGGTCATCAGCGGCTCAGAGGTCGTTTGAATTATTAAGAGAGGCAGTAGTTTCCCCTCCTGTTTTGGCTCACCCCGATTATTCGTCTCAGTTTGAAGTGTATTGCGATGCGAGTGCAGTGGGGGTTGGAGCGATGTTAGCACAGAAAGGTCGACCTATAGCGTTTGCGTCGAGAATTTTAAATGCAGCGGAAAGGGAGTGTCTTGGCAGTAATTTGGGCTTTGAATAAATTTCGTTGTTTTTTCACTAATATACCGATTAAAGTCATTACGGATCATTCAGCTTTGACAAAGTTAACTAATGGAAAGGGTTTGTCTTCTCGTATGGTCAGATGGTGTTTGAAGTTGGCAGAATATAATGTTATTATAGAACATAAGGGCTGGCAAGGAAAATGCGGTAGCGGACGCTTTGTCACGAAACCCGCATGGTGGTTTAGAGGTCACGGAGGAAGTTAAGTGTTGTGCATTGTCTTCGTTGGTGTTAAGGTCACGAGAGCAGTTGATAAGGGAGCAGAAACAAGATGAGGAGTTTGGTAGTTTGTATCGTTATTTGGAAAATCCTGATGATGTCCCGAGCGCAGATGTGCCTATGTTTGAGAAATGGTCCCAATCTTTTAAGCTTATCGATGGTCTTCTTTTTTATTCTAAAATTGTAAATTCACGTGGAGAATTAAGATTTTTTATTCCGACTAGTCTTCGTAAGGCCATCTTGAAGGAATTTCATGATAATCCATTAGCAGGTCACTTAGGAATCAGGAAAACTTATGCTCGAATTTGTGAATCCTGCTACTTCCCTAAAATGCGGGAAGCAGTGCGCGCTTATGTCTCCAGCTGTAACACATGCCAACGTTATAATTATAAAAATGTAAGTCCAGCTGGCAAATTAATTCCTATTAAAGTAAATTTTCCTAATGAATGTGTAGGTGTAGATTTAATCAGTCCTTATCCATTGTCGAATCCTAAAAGATATAGATTTGTACTAGTTATAGTTGATTATTTTAGTAAATGGGTAGAGTTAGTCCCCCTCAGGAAGGCTTCTGCACCTGTAGTTGCCGATGCATTTTTCGATAATTATATTTCTAAATATGGTGCACCAATTAGGGTAGTTAGCGATCATGGCCCTTGTTTTATTTCTGATATATTTAAGACTCTGTGTGAGAAGCTGGAGATCGATCATTCTTTTACTGTTCCGTATCGTCCTCAGTCTAATATGGCTGAACGTGTAAATCGTACATTAATTCAAATGATTTCTTCTTATGTTGGTTCTCATCATGCAAATTGGGACCAATTTCTTCAGCATTTTGCGTACGCACTTCGTACAGCAGTTCACGAGACGACGGGGAAAACGCCGGCTGAATTGTTTTTGGGTAGAAAAGTCATTACTCCATTCCAAAGGCTAGTTATGGTGTCAGATGCGGAAAGTCAGTACATGTGCCAGGATATTGAGAGGTTGGTTAAAGAGGCTCAGGTTCAGATGGGAAAAGCGCAAGAAAAGCAAGCTCAGTATTATAATATGCGTAGGAGGGAGTTAGAAGTGAAAGTTGGAGATTTTGTGTTGGTAGAAAAGCTTTGGTTAGGTTCAAGTCGTCAAAAGAGAGTAGCTAAGTTTGGTCCAAAGTTTGTAGTTCCGTTTGAAGTTTTGGAAGTTCGAAATAATAATTTGATTGTTAATGTCAATGGTGAAAGAATGACGGTTAATTTGGATCAGGTTAGAGTTTATAAGTTTAGAGAAAATGGTAGCGAAGGTTCTCATGTGTGGAGCGGTGTTTCGCAATATTCTCGATCCAATGAGTGTCCCGAGTCCAGCATTTCTTTATCTAATTCTTTTCATCAGTATGCAAAAAGAAAATCTAGTGAAACAGCTCCAAAAACTGTTATTGAAAGTAGAAAGCCTATCAATCCGAGAGCAAAGTGTGATAATAAAAATAAAAGAGCAGTGTCAAATACATCAGGTACCATAAAAGACAAAAGATCATAAACTGTCCCGTTCCTCCACTTATTAGACAGCAACCTCACAAATATAAATTATCTAATAGTTCACCATCTTCAGTGATTAATCCTCGAAAGAAATTTCGTATGGACACTCGTCAAACTGTGAAAAGAACTTTAAATTCCGAATTTTTGCCCAATAAGAAACAGCATAAATCCGGAAAGAAACGTGGCCTAGGATCTTCAGTAACTTCGGGTGCGTCTAGAAAGAGGAAACAACATTCAGATTATCGGCATCAGCAGTGTGAATCTCGCCATGGAGTGACCCCAGCGAACCGGCCAGAGCAG
The DNA here is from genome assembly GCA_964019185.1 of Maratus speculifer. NCBI lineage: Eukaryota > Metazoa > Arthropoda > Arachnida > Araneae > Salticidae > Maratus > Maratus speculifer. The sequence goes on along the minus strand of OZ025292.1, from coordinate 143,998,657 downwards.
AGTCGTCGAGCGGAACCTACAAGTATCCCACGGCATCCATTCAGGACCAGGCTGCAGGCACGACAGTCAACTGTGGCGTCACCGTACAGTTCTGATGACGAAAGATCCTTCGTTCAAGGTTTTTGGGACAAGAGGAGAAAGCCATCCTGTAGTATGAAGCCGGCTAGCAGCGAATCATCTCTGGTGATCATGTTCCTTATTAAATTTCTATTAGAGTGCATATATGTGGTAGCAATGTGAAATAATAAAAAGCAGAGAGACTGTTTTGTATTTTTGGCCATTTTTGGAATTTTTTGACGGACTCACGATTAGTGCTTAATTATGTTCAAAATTTGTTTGCAAAATTGTTAGTTTTATGTATGTTTGAGATTTTGGTCTTAACTGCTTTTAAAATTCTGGATCTATTGTTAAATTGTTATGTTAGTTGTTAAAATGTTATTATATTGTTATACTGTTCATGTGTTATAAAATGTATGTTAATGTATGTTTAAATTTTCAGAAAGTACAGATAGTAATTTGGGTTATTTTGTACACGCGCCGCGGTTCGGACGGACACGTGTTTTGCGGTCAAGAAGTCCTTGACACGCGTTCCTATCTCTTATACTAACATTTAATGAATTAACTTTCTTCTTATCGTTCGTGTTTTATGTGTTGCGTTTGTACTTTAGTTGGGAATGGTTTCCGCAAGTTGCGAAGTTTTAAGCTGCATTTGAATTTGAAATTGTATTGTATTAAAATTGAATGTTAATGTGATTTTCTTGCAGGGAAGTATACCTGTGCTATGTATTGATTCTGCTATTTTTCTTTTAGTTAATACAGATGAAGAGTTACTTGATGACGTCATTTTGTAAATTTGATATTTTTGATTGTTGCATAAGCACAGCAATGTGACGCTGTACGTATGTGCCCCAAATATTGTGAAAGTGGAGTTAAGTTCTGAAGAATTTTGGGAGTTAGTTCATTGGCTAATGGGTATGTAGGTATTACGTAGTAGCAGAGTTATTTTAGTATGAAGTAAATTTAATTCTAGATGAGTGCGGAATTTTGGTGAGGAAAATTTTTGCGCATTGGGTTTTTTGGATTTGGTGCAAATTCTAATGTTGGGAAAGTTTTATGGAGAATTTTTTTGTAAAGTTACGGTTGTATTGCAGTATTGAGGAAAATTTCGAAAGTTTAGTGTTTTGAGGAATTTTAGCACTCCCATTGGAGTGGGTTGTTTTGAAAGAAGAAGTAATTAGTTTTGAAAGTTTTACGAGTTTTGGAAGTTTTACGGAGGCTATTTTCAAGATAGAAGGATGATTGGATTGAATATGTGAATAATTGAGGCAAACTGAGGTTTTTTGGGGGTGATGGGTTAAAGTTAATATTTTAAAAGTTATGTTTCGGCGCTAAATTTCACCCATCACTGTGTTTTTTTTTACGGTTTGAAATTTATAACAAGAAAAAGTCCTGGGCATGCATTTGGCCCAGCCCTTTTTCTGTGTGGAATCCGAGGGGGGGGGGGGTTGTGAGGGAGTGACCTTTGCATAAAGGCACTCTAGTATTTCTGAGATTGTGACGTCAATAATTTAACATGTGTAAGCGTAAAAGCGACATCTATCCTCTCTTTTACTTTAACTTTCTAGAGTGTGTGTGTCTCTTTCGGGTTCTGCAGTTAGGGCTCGCGGTTATTAGTAATATGTTAATGTGAAGTATCTCAGTTTGCAGCATATAAAAGCTTGGAGTTTGAGTGTGTGTAGAGTATCTCTGGCGTTAGCCAGCGTGTGAGATATCTCTGGCATTGGCCAGCGAGAGAGTATCTCTGGCATTAGCCAGCGAGTGAGTGTCTCTGGCATTAGCCAGCGTGTAGTGTATCTCTGGCATTAGCCAGCGTGTGGAGTATCTCTGGCATTAGCCAGCGTGTGGAGTATCTCGGGCATTAGCCAGCGTGTGGAGGATCTCTGGCATTAGCCAGCGAGAGAGTGTCTCTGGCATTGAAAGTAGCAGCGAGCTTCCAGTGAGTTGTAAAGGAGTTTCGGTATTCGACTTGAGAGTTGGCCGTGGTAAGAAATTTCATAGTAATTACATTTTGATTATCTGAAAGTGAATAAAGAATTACACACAGCCACGGGCTGTCTAATTAAGCTTTATCTAGCAGCTTAGCCGAAAGATAGTGGAGACGTAATAGAAGGTGCCACGATTGAGCTAGTCCGGAGTCTGTGAGTATGCGTTTAGTTTTTTTCATAGCGTTCTCAGTTGTACAAAAATTAAGACTTGCTCCACTTCCCTTGAGCCCTTATCATTTTAATAAACTGTGTTTTCTTATCTTAATTACTGAGTATGTCTGCATTTAACTCCCAGCACGAACACCCAAACGTTACAAATGCCACCCAACGTGTGTTTAACGTTACAACTGAAACTATTTTTTTTAGTATAACTTATTGTCAAGTAATCTGTTTAAAACAAGAAAAACAAACTCTGTTTAAAATAGACAAAACAAATGACTTAAAATTTATTATGTTTCCAAGCAAAAGTTAAATACCATGTCAGACAAGAAAATGGAAGCAAAATTGATATTCCACAAGCGCCAAAATAGTTTCGTGGACAATTTTCAGTCTATTGAAACTACTATTGCTATATAGTGATAGTCAAGGTAAACATTTACTTGTTCTAAAAGTACGGTTGCAAATGCATTCATTGAGTGTATTTTGGTTGGGATAGAAAACTGTGGTACTTTAACCCATTAGTGCCTCGCGTCCCTTTTTAGGGACACTTCAAAAGGTGCATGTAGCACTGTTTTTGACACCGGTAAAAAAGAACAACAATCTGTATTTTATTTAATTGAAACATTTTCGTAATTAATGAACTACACTTAATTCTATTAAAAATAGTGGTGCCAACCGAATAAAATTTGCGCAAAAGGTTGTGGGCACGAATGGGTTAAAGTACCGTCATAAAAGGATAAGGAACGCTGAACAAAATAGCGAGGAACTGAAACCCATTTGTTGAAGTTCTATCACTTAAAATATATTAATACCTTGATAAAAGCACTAACTGAGAAAAAATGAATTTAAAGGTTGGAACGCTGAATCGTTTAAAGGCAAATATGTTAAATTAAAATACTTTTTTCTTAATTTTGTAATTGTGTGATTTTGTACGGCAATTCGTACGAATATACTAGGGATGTCTAAGTTCATTTGAAAGAAAAAGTTAAAAAATGATATTTTAGTCTCTTTTTTTCTCTTCTTTTTGTTGCAAATTGAAGGAAACCGAATCCTTTTAAAGAAATACGATTTTATGCTTATATGATGGTAAAAATGACTTATGTGACTTAACCCCTTCGTGACGGGAGCCTTTTACGAAATTTTTAATGTTTTGTCAGCGGTTTTTAAAACCAGAAATTTGTGGCTAATTGAATCGCGAAAATGCTCCGATTAAATAAAGCAAATCTTACAGTATAATTTTACTGGTTGGTATAAACAAGGATTCTTAAGACTTTTTGCGGCACGTATACGTGTCTCTCGTCCCCAAGGGGTTAATAGGAAATAAATGGATATTCTATAATAGACATAGATTTTGTGGTAATAGATATCCAGGCAATAGATAGACATCCATACAATATTAGATATCGATAATACAGATACAGATAGTAATATATATAATAGATATAGATAATATATAATAGATATTATATAAAAGATATACATAATAAATAATATATATAGGGGAGAGAGGGGCACCTTTGAACATTTTTTAAGAAAATCAATATATTTCTTACTTGAATTATATTTAATGAGTTTTAAATATTACGTAATAACAACGCATTTGTTCATCATATGAACTATAAATTAAACATTTTCCAAAGAAATTACATAAATTGTGAGGATTTAAAAAGTTGAAAGATTTTTATTCAAACCTGCCTCATCTAGGGGTACCTTTGAACAACCAAAAGGCACCTTTGAATAAATGAATAAAATATGAAAATATTGAGAGTTTTTATAAAAGGTTGCATATGTTACAGAAATATAAATTAATATGAATAGAATTAAATAACTACATTTTGTTGAATTACTAATTTTTTTTTGTTATTTAACCAAACTTAAATCCATCAAAGTTGATGTCAAAACTCAGTTTTGATAAAACACAAAGTGTCCCTCCTGTTGTGTTTGGTTGTGAAAACTTTTTTTCATCAATATCCTTGAAATACACCAATGTGATATCTGATGCTTCTGCAAATAAAAAATTTTCATTCCCTATTTTTCTAAGAGATCTGATATAAAATTCCGTTTTATCCGTTACTGAAACCAGAAATAATGTTTGGAAACCTGTTAAATCATGAATCATTATTTTGTATCCAGGATTTGTAATTATCCAATAAATGAATTTAGATTTGATTCAATTTAGAATTGAAACTTCCCATCACTGATAAATACAGAGGTTGGAACCTATGTGTACAGTAAGGGGAATTGTTAGCAGTATAAGTCCATGTTCTTTAACATTCTTAATTAACCTTTTTTCACATTAAAAAAGTCAGAAATAATAATATTTAGATACATTAACAACTCTTTACTTCATAGTTTTAAGTGTTCTTTTAAAATTATTTCAGTTGTTATTTATCACAAGTTTATTCGGTGTTTTTTTCGCTGTTTAATGGTGCTCCAAATTTTTTGTTCAATAGTGCCCCATCACATGGAATTCAACATTAAAACTGTTTAATCAATTCGGCTAAAGAATTTGAATAAAACAAAGCTTATAATCTAAAGTTAACATCTTTATTTAAGCATTAAACAATAAATTAAAATTTTAGGGATAGAAGTTTGTAAACAAAAATCTTACAACTTTATTTTCATAAGTTTAGATTCAGGAAGGAGAAAATTACATATCTTATTTAGACAGTACTGTTCTTACAAAATGGTACAGATTTGTATAATTATTCCCTTGAAGAAGCAGTAATGTATTACCATATACATTTTTTAAAAATAATTTATTTGATGGAAAATATTTAGAGTGTTCAAAGGTACCCCCAGTTCAAACGTGCCTCAACTCTCCCCTATATATAGCACATACGATGTAATAGATAACAGATGTTATATAAATACACATATGCACATACATAAAAGATAGATATTGATAGATAGATATTCATAGATAACAGCTAGATTTATACATATTCTATCATTCATAAGATATTCTATTAGGGTTATAGACAAATTATTCACATATGGCCAATTATATGTCTAAACGATTCTGTGATCTTTAAGACACTTCTTGAATTTATACCACAGATCTCTTTCGCTCATTAAAGATAATTCCTTTTAAATAAAAAGTTAGAAAACTGATATTTTCGTCATATTTCGCTCTTCGAAACAAACACTCTTAAGGAAAAACTATTTTATGCCTATAGTCTATCCAGAGAGCCTTCCAATTTAATTTAATGCAAGTAAAAAGCTTTGTCAAAGCCGCCGACTATAAATGAATCACGTTTATTCCACGGTTAATTTAATTTAATAAAGCGGCTTTATAATAAATGATGACATTGGGGGACGATCAACTGTAGTCACGACAGGAAAGGAAGGACTCATCAATTGTATTTAAGGTTTCGAACACCACGTTTGTCAATTGCTATCAAAGTTTAGTATAGAAAAGATTTTTATATTTTTTTTTTATACACTGTTTTCTATACATACATAAAATAGTTTGTCCTGACTGACCGATAATTAACGCACAGCTCAAACTACTAAACGTAGAAACATGAAAATTGGAGAAAATATACTCCTAAGCGTGCATTTAGATGTGACTTTTGAAAATTCTCCCTCTAAGGGGGACAAATAGAAGGTTTATAACATCTTCCTATATCTCAGCAGCCGTTTAAGGTAGCAGCATGAAATTCCAGAAAATGGATCTACTAAAAAAAAAAAAAAAAAAAAAAAAAAAAAAAAAAAATTACACATATATTTTAACGATTTTAGAAATTGCCTCCTTAAGGGGGTTAAACGGGGGGTTGAACAATTTAGAACGTTTGGCACATCTCAGCAGTCGTTTTAAACAGAAGCGTGAAACGGCAGAAAATAAACCAATTAAATAAATAATTAAAGACAGTTTTCAGCAATTTTAAAATTTTCACCCCCGAGAGGGTTAAAGTGGGGGACAAAAATCTCAAACTTTTTTTGGAGCCATCATGTGACATATCATCTTAAAACCCTCGGATCGCTCTTTCATACTATGAACTTTTCTTCCCGCACTCCTATTCGCCCCCTCCCCCTGGGGCGCAGTTTTCGAAATTTTTTGAAACTGTAGCATTTTATCATTATAGATCGGGTTTTTTTACGAGGCCCTCTGATAAATATTAGTTATAATATCTGAAAATTTTCAAAGGCAGGGGAAGGTTTTGTACCATTTTCTAAATTTGGCATGCACCCTTCATGTAATATATCATTGGAAAGCTCCCTGATTATTCTAAATTATGCAGCGCCTCTAAGATATTTCGTCATATCTCAGAAGTAGGTTAGGTAGAAGCAGGAAATTCAAGATAACACACCTACTAAAAAATAGTTAAACATAGGTACTTCAGTCACTTTAGAGCTATTTTGCCTATTATGTCGTCAACATCGACTTTAAAAAGAATAATGTAAGATTATATGATTAAGACAACAATTATGGATGTTTGATTAGATATTAAGTTTTTATTTTATTATTATTATTATTATTATTTTAATCTTTACTAGATGTACTTTGTTTGATTCAAGATTACTTTAGAGTAACCGACCAACGTAGCGGGCGAAGACTGCTAGTATTTTATAAAATGAAACTTATAGAGGTAGTGCTTGATATTCTTTTTTAAAAATTAATTCGCGTTTTTTTTTTCCACATTTTAACTATTATTATAGTAAGACTACTGATCACTCATTTTTCGAATACCCTTCCGTAATGTTAAGTCTATGGGCGTTTGATACATTTGTATAATCAAAATATATTCCTTGGAAATTAATATTTTTATTTTTTTTTTCTTAGTTTTCAAAATACCTCTAAAAACTATTCTTAATTTTATATGAAGTGATAAAATCTTACTTCCGCTTTGTCAGTTTTTTAAACATAAAATATTAAATTAAGAAAATATTTTAGAAATATTTTGATAAGCGAAGAAAAAAAGGACATCCTTAAAGAAGCGAACACTGAAAAAAGAAATTAAAAATATTATTTCCCCTTAGGAGATATTTTGAATATAATAATGCATCAAACCCCCATAGACTTAACATTACGGAGGGGAATTTGGAAAATTTGTGTCCAGAAGCCTTAACAATAAAAAACTGTACATATTAGATAGCATTTGGCATTAAAAGACCCATATCTATTTTCAGCTACAGGGGCATTCTGAAGCTTCACTCCACTCCCCCCTCCCTCTTACTTCGTCCCTGTCTCTTGTAATTCACCAGTTTAGCTGCTGTATAATTGGACCATGATGTTTTATTATTCGTTGATGATGTTTTATTATTCGATGATTTTCTTTAATTGATTTTTCTTAGCACAATATAATAACATTAGCATCCACAATTTACTACACTCAACTTATAATTTTTTAATGTTTCTACTTGTTTGATATTTTAAGATGAAAAAAATAAAAATTAAATATACAAGATCTTAAGTTAACCGATTTTGCTGTTTTATTAGGTGCGTTTCTGATTATATATATATATATATATACATAGTACCTATAGTCGATGTGTGGTCCGTCTGTTTGTCTGTCTGCTTAAAATAGCTCAAAAATTAATCAACCGAAGGGTTAATTAATATTTATAATCGTTGCAAAAAAAAAAAAAATAAAAAAATAAAAAAAAAAAATAAATAAATAAAAATAAAATAAAAATAAAAAAATACATTTTCAAGAATTTTATTTATCTTTTTGTTGAGTATTATAATAAACTGTTTGCCTGTTTTTCGCTGTAGAGAATTAGTTTATTTATATTGATAAATACGCTATAAAAAGTTATGTTTCTTTCGAATGTTTTTTTAATAATCGTAATTTAAGAATACCAAAGTTTAAATATATTGCCTCTAGTGTGACAGTGGCGTTTAAAAATGAGTTTTGGGTGTGACTTCAAATAAGAATATTTCATAAATATTGCTATCTCAGCAATTTAACCTCTTCAGACCTGATGTATCCTTAGTGGATACAAGATACACACCTTTACAATTTTTCTTTTCACGTATGTACACGGCTGTGGTGGAGGGCATACGGGGATATACGCCGTACACCTTCTGGATTTTTCAAAGGAACACCGTATACCTTCTATTTCTCAAGAAAGCTACAGTTTACACACTCTAGGATATACCCTCTGCCTTGAACGTATACCCTCTGCTTAGAGCGTATATCTTCTGTTTTTTTTTTTTTTTTTTTTTTTTTACCTCTTACACCCCTGCGTATGTAAATAATGTTTGTTCGTTTGTTTAAAAAGAAATTGGCGTGAATGGACCTGATAGATAGCGAAATTAAACAAAATAGTGATTTTGTTTCATTTACCGATTTTTAAACGAACTACGCAATGTATAAAAATGGCTTGCAGCAGAAATGTACGAAATGCACAAAAATGAAAGCGTAAATAATTTTACTTTGCCTTAAGCTACCATTTGTAGAATACATTCGTAATAAAAATTATTAAATATATGTTTAAGTTCCTCAATGGTTTTGCAATGCAATTTTAAAAAAATCGCAAGAAATTGTCAAAAAACGTACTTATTGAGTCCTTATTTATCATCAAATTTTATGTATAAAAAAAAAAAAAAAAAAAAAAAAAAATCACTTTTTAATTTTTCTTAGTTATCTGTTTATAAATATAAATCCATAACTGAAATTTGGAAAAATACATAAATAAATCCTGGGGTTTGAAAAGGATAAACCCGTTCCATGGTGATTTGAGTACTGTTGCAAAATTTATTCGTAATCGCAGCTTTTTTTTTTTTTTTTTTTTTTTTAAATATTAAATTTAGGTACTTTTGTGCTATGAAATTTCTACAATCAAAGAAATAAGTATGTCGTTGACGGATTTAAGAAAAAAAAATGAAAAATATACATTTTTAAGCAACAAAACAATTGTAACAACAAAAAATAATATAAGTATGAGCTATATATAGTAATAGCTTTCATTCCAAAGTTGAGATTGAACGTGTAATAATAATAACAGTAATAATTAAGGATTGATCGGAACAGGTTTTTAACCCCTTCGAGACGAGAGCCTTTTACAAAATTTTCAATGTTTTGTCGCCGGTTTTTAAAAACAGAAATTAGTGCCTTATTAAATCGAGAAAATGCGCTGATGAAATAAGGCCAATTTCATTGTATAATTTTACTGGTGGGGATAAACAAGGATTCTTAAGCCTTTTTGCGGCACGTATACGTGTCGCTCGTCCCCAAAGGGTTAAAGCCGAAATTGAAATCGAAACTGAATTTCGGTGATCTTCCTATTTTCGACTCAATACGAAAACGAAAATGACAAAAAATAATTGTAAAAAATAATTAACACAAACATAAATATATATATTATCATTTAATTATACGTATTACAAAAAGAAAAGCATAATTATTAATTAATTACATGGTGTTTATTAAACATGCATAATTAATTGTTAATTATAAATGTGCCCCAAATTGACTGTCTGTTCCTTGGAACCAAATCTTTTTTTTATATATATATAATATAATGTAATTAATTCATCAACGACACCCAAAGATTTTTTTTTAATAATACGAATTTCATTTAATTAAAAAAACATTTTAGTTATGTATTCACGAATCGATTTATCTTTTATAATGATTTTTGTAAATGATCCTCTGTTAGACTAAAACTTACTCAAAGAGTATTTCAAACACCTCTGCGGTTTCAAACTAAATATTTCCTGTTACTATTAAGTGTGCAACTTTTAATGAAGCTCCTGAGACCTACATGTATTGCTTGCTTTATAATTTACACCCGCGTCTTGAGTCAGTCATGATTGACAAATATAAACAATGAAGTTAATAGCAATAAGTAGTATTATCTGAACTGATACAGACATTCGATCAGTAATGTTGAAAATTTCAGAAAAAAGAAACGAGATTTTTGGAATACAGACAGTTTTGGTCGGCTGAATTTTGATCAACATTTTCGCCGAAAACGAATTTTCAACAAAACTCTGATTTCAATTTGAAAAAGAAAATGAAACTGAATTTTCGATCGGTCTGTAATAATAACTAACTGAAAACCTTTTTTTTTTTTTATCAGTCAGTGAAAATTAATAACTGTTAGTAAAGCAAGAAGAAAGAAAGGGGAAAAAAATCGTTTTGGTATTACTCCATAACTTTCTGCCCTACTTTACGGACTTATTGTATGCGACAGAAAACTGTTTTTAACTTTCAGCAAGATGATTTAATTATTTTTAATTCGCACAATTCCGCCCATCAAGGCTTTTCCTTTTGAATCACGTGATCCCATTTCTGTTCTTTAGTGACCCATGTCCGCGTTAGCATACTTAATTTGTCATAAAAGCGTCTCAGTCTTGCTAATAGTAGTTAAAAGAATTTATGTAAATTTGTTTTGCAGTTGAGTCCAACTGCAAATGGGTGGTTCGAATATATTTTGCTAGTTTCTTTGAGTTTCTTTTCTTTTCTTTTGTAAAACTGAAGCGCCGGCCGTTTCAAGTATTTAATAATAAATACATCAAAGTTTTTAAAAAACTAGTTTTTTTTTCGAACCCCCCCCCCCCCCCAAAATCCGGTTTATTTCGTTTAAACTAGGGTTTTTTTTTTTTTTTAAAGTTTAAAACGGGTTTTCTGAAACGTCTTTTCTTATTACATGCAGATACATATGTATTGATTAAAAAAAGAATTGTTGGATATATGAGGAGAACAAGTATGAGGAGTATAACTTCATTTGAAAATAATTTTAATTAAATAATTACAGTCAATTTATGTAGAAAATTGAAAAAAAAAACATTCATATTTGAATTAAAACTACAAATTACAGACTTGTGTTCAAAGAATAAATTGTTTACACAATGAAACATTCATACACTGAAAATTTTCATAATCAATCTTTTGATTACGAATTAATAAATAAACTATTAATGTAGTTTGATGATTATAATATTATTTATTACAGTTATTAAGAAAAATTGATTTAAAATACTTCTTTTTTTTTTTTTTTTTTTTTTTTTTTTTTTCTTGAGTGACAATTCAAAGTCAACACTTTTGGTCATTTGGTTCACCAGATGTCAGAAAAACATAATAATAACGTTATTGAAATGCTATAACTAGCAGCCAATTTTTAAATACTCTCTAATTCGACTTAGTACTTTGATTTTAGCCTTTTAGATTTTTTCTAATTTTATGATTTTTTTTTAAATATAAATAATTGGTCTAATAATAGGAAATATAGTACAATAATAATAACAGTAATAATAATAATAATCAAGTTTTCTTCTAAAATTTGACATTTTATGGCGTGTACTCTCTCTACACAAGTAGGGTTTTTAAATGTTGTATTGCTGTATTTTGAAATTAAATGGGCTTAAATTAATTTACTGTATCTGCTTAACACTCTACAAATTTCTTTATATGAATATTTTTAAGTGTTCACTAAAAATAATAAAGGTAAATTTTGCTTTAAAAGCTTGATCATTTTTTTTGTTTTTTGTTTTTTGTTTCTGAAAAACAAATTAAAATTTTTTTTGTCAAACGCAACTATCTGATATGGGCAAAATAAGTGTTATCATATTCTTTGGACTTTTCTTGATCAGTTACAGCGATCGTATCAACCAAATTTAGGGCACAATCACAATTATAATATGTTTAGGTATGTGCCAGTTGTGGCACACCGTGCAGTGAAGGGTTAATTCTTAAAGATAATCACTCTAATGTCCAATCAAGAAAATTTTTCTTTTACGGCTCGCCCAAAACTTTAAAGATCACTGTATTATGTTATTAATTGCTTTAAATAATCTGCACTTTTTTTCAAATGAAAATATTTTATGGTAAATACTGAATATTTTTAACTACTTTATTTTTTATAAATTAGCATGTTTTAAGATTCCTCTTTACATCCATAGATACGTTCATCAAACATACTAATTTTCATCCTACACATACAAACATGATCTAGATCTACTATACATACTCCACTATTATTGCTGAAACAAAGTGTTAAAAATATAATTTATTTATATCCAATAATTTAAACACTTAAATTATTTAAAAAAGAGAGAAAATTTTGTTAGATTTCTTCTAAAAGAATCATTTGGTTTTTTATGAGAAAAAAAAAACACATTTGGTTTAAACCATAGTTTAAATCTTGGTTAAAACCCACTTATTTTAAATCATGGCCACCCTGAAATCTTCTAAATAAATACCACACTCGTAAATTATAAAACATTTCCCTAAACTTCAAGAATATTTCAACGCAACTCCACCTTTTGAAACTGTTAGATTTTGATAAACTGTGCACTAAAATATGAAACAAGTGGGTAAGCGTGATCGCAGATCGCAGAAGGTTTTGTTTAATATATCTTTCATAACAACTTATTCTTTAATTAATGAATCCAAATTGTTAATTTATGTTGATTAAATTGTTAAATAGATGGTAGCAGCAACAAATTTAATTTTAAAAGAATTATAAAAGGAATTTTTATCAACTTAAAAATGTTCAAATCAAATTAGTTAAATAAAATTCAAAATTTCATTGAAATAAAATTTTAAATTTCTGAAAACGAAAAAAAAAAAGTTTAAACGAAATTTATAATGCAAAATCATTAATAAATCCAATAGTTTTCAAAACAGAAAGATAATTCAATTAAAAAAATTAAACATATGAATATTAGATGAACAAAGCTCTAATAATATAAACCCTTAAATTGGTAAAAAATGCGAATTTTTTTCAATTAAATCCATCTTAATATAAAAATTTCAACTTCTCGAACTAGGAATCTTCTGCTTACTATCGAGATGCTTTATCTCCAAGCTAAGATATCTGCACACAAAACGTTCAAATTAAACTTCAATTGGCATCAGGTATTCAGCTGTAAAGAACCCAAAATTTAAAATATCTGACTTATACAGTTTTTTGTACGGACTCTGTGACTGACGGACAGACAGAGGACAGAGATGCATAGGGTTTTATAAGATGAACAAAACGCTAAAAACATCTAGACTTTCATGTTAGCATAGTTGTTTTAGTTTGAGCATACAGTAGCATCGTTAAAACAACAGTAATATGTAGAAAAGCTGCCACAGGTGACATGGAATGACCTTTTAGGGAGTCTAAGACACATAAATCTTCAAAATTTCTAAAAAAAAATATATATATTGCATTAAAAATATCTTTTCATTTCTTTTTCTGCTTAAAATGACGTTTAAATCCTGTTTTTATCTAAATTGGAACAGGAAATAACTACATTCAAGTCTCTATATAACGAAATCGATCGTTCAGTCAAAAAATTCGTTGAATAGAGTTGGACGAAAAATTTTTCATTTAATATGTAAATTTTGGAAGAAAACTATTTTTCATCTGTTTAATTTAGGTTTTGAAATATTTAACGCTAAATATTAATTTTATTTTTTTATTTATTTTACAATTTTGAAATAGAAAATGAACGTTTATTTAAAAGCAGAAAAAAAAAAAAAAAAAAAAAAAAAAAAAAAAAAAAAAAAACCGCATAAGGAAGACTAACATTTATTTTATTTGAAGAAATCTGTAATTTTTTGTTGTTCTGATTTAAAAACTTTTGAATGGGGAACATTTCCGTCCTACAATTCCTTTCATTTGAAATCGTCTACTTCTAACAAAGAGTTCATACGCATCCAATTTTCCAGGAGATTTTAGTTGTTTTAGTAGCAGAAAGAATTGGCTAGAGAAGAAGGATGGATTGTGTGAGGAGGTAAATTTATCCAACCATCTAAACCACATCATATCTCTTCACTCTTAAAGGTTTTTACATTTTCGTGCACTTTTTACTTTCTTCTATCTTCAATAGAAGAAAGTATTGTAATCGAAATTTTTTTTCGACTTCCGGTTTTCGACGGATTTACACGTTTTAGGGGTCAGAGATTCCAAAAAACACGTTTTTACAAAATGCCTCTCTGTTCGTGTGTCTGTGTGTGCGTGTCTGTGTGTCGCCATTCTACCATCAAAAAGTGCATGAAGTTATGCATAGAATTGAACCAATTTTTTTGTGAATGGTTTTGGCTGTGGCAAGCAAGTCCTCCATCAGTTTTGAAATATTCCACCGGAAGGGGGAGCTGCAATCGCGATTTTTGTACCATTTTTAATATTGTACCGACCAAAAGTATTTGAAGTTATGCATTGAATTGAGCCAAATTTTTTGTGTACGTGTATGACTATGGCTAGTTGGTCCTCCCTGAATTTGAAAAAAATCCGCCGGAAGGGGGCGCTGCTATCGCGATTTTTGTATCATTTTCTATATTGTACCGACCAAAAGTATATGAAGTTATACATCGAATTGAACGAAATTTTTTGTGTAAGTGTATGGGCTTTGGCTAGTTGGATCGCCCTGAATCTGAAAAAAATCCGCCGGAAGGGGGCGCTGCAATACCGAATTTTATGCCATTTTCAATATTGCACCACATAAAAGTGTATGAAGTTAGTTCTAGAACTGAACTAAACATTTTGTATATGATTATTTTTTGGTAAGGCAAGTTGGTCCTCCCTGAATTTGAAAAAAAAATCTGGCTATCATTCTATTGTCCATCGGCTCGTGCAGAGACGAAAATTCGTTTTACTCCGATTAATTGATTGAAGCAGAAATTTAAGATGAAAATAAAAGTTGGTAAGGTATTGAATTAAAATTATTAAAGCATTAAAATGAGTAACTATTTTTTTTAATAATTAAATGTATGTATTAGATAGAAGAAAGTTTTGGGATTGGCACATCCAACTAGTTTAGTTCTGTATGCTGAGTTAAGTGCTGCAATTTCATCCATAGAAAAATCATGCACATTTTCTTTTGCCTCTTGTAAAACTTACTTTTGTCGAGATGTGTCTCTTTTATAGCGGGTGAGTAGTATACTCATCTTGGTTGCAATAAAGTAATTAAGTCAAGCGTGACCGTGCAAAAATCCGATAGACACTGTGTCAAGATGAGCTTTTTTTTGCTTGAAGGGGGAGGGGGAGCAAATGCCTTTAATTGGACATAAAGAATAAGTTATAAGAATGCAGTTATGAAATATAAACCAGGGATCAACGAAGAAAAGTGGATCTCTGAAAAAACTCATTATTTGGAGCTATTTATTTCGCTATATGGAGTTAATTTTTAGTGCAATCTTAGAGAAAAATTCGCTGGATGGTTTTTTGTTATATCGACTGTATTTATTTATTTTTTCCTTTTGGTTTTTATAGAAAATCTAGCTTTAAGCAATAATTGTTACAAAAACAACTTCTTGTTTTTTTTTTTTTTTTTTTTTTTTTTTTTTTTTGATTTGTTTTATTACCTATTTACACCTATTTAATTTGTTATAAGATAGGAACCGCTAAAGAAAAAGTGTTTAGGCTTGGACTATGTCTTTTTCCATTATTTTCCATTAATTTTGATTCAGCAAACTTGAAAAATATATTTACTTTTAAAGATATATGTATATATATGTGACATTTTCAGAAGAAACTCAAAATATCTTCACTGGTTCCCCCTTTTTAAGCACAGAGTCGTGGCAAGCGAGGGAAAAAACAATAAATATAGAAGATTCATTAAATTACACATTGGCTGCTGCAACTTAGTTTATTAAACTGTAGTTATATAGAGAGGGAAATGCTCCCTTTGCAAGCCGTCTTGAACCGAATCATCGAAAAGAATATTCCATCATTACTTCCGCAAGCCGTCTTAACGGACTCATCAAAGGGAAAGGAAAGAATATCCATCTTCTTCTCTCGGCTTTCTTTTTAAATCTAAAAACAAACTTCTAGAAAGCTCTCTCATTTCTAACCATGATTTTCACATGTAAACAAAATTCGTGTCCATCGTCGAGATTAACGATATCATTCTCGAATCTTTTAGACGATAATTTTTATTTTAAAAAATTATACTTTAACTAATTTATAATCGAAATCATAATTAATATTCTGCAGACGATATTCAACTACAGACGATTAATTTTAAAACAAAAAGAAAATAAATGAATTTATTGATACACAATAATATCAAACGCGAAGGAAATATAAAAATAAATAAAAAGAATGATATTTTTGAAAGGTATGGTTTTGGAATAAATTTAATAAGACTTTCTTTAAAAAGGGTTGATAAAAACAGGGAAAAAATGAGTTTTATTTGAAATATTAAGAAATAAAGTTTAATTAAGAATATTTTTAATTTAGAGCCATCTTTTTAAATTTACGCATATTGGAATAAATGTTTTTTAAGGTGAATTAAGAATTTATATCGTTTCCATAAAGGTTAATAGATTAGATCAAGAAACAAGATTTTAATTTAATAAGTTGAACTAAGTACGGAATATTGTTAAAAGGAAATTAATATAGTATAAAGGCTAATTTTGGCGAAAAAAAAATTTAAATTTGTAATATATATATTAAGTTACTTCTTTTAAAAATTTTTTATTTTAAAACATTTTAATTTTTATTAAATTAATGTTTTCTTTTTTTTTTTTTTTAAATGCTGAATCAAAATTAAAGTTTTTGTATTTCTGTTTATTTAAATGAAAAAAAAAATCCACAAATAATATTTCGAGTTATAACGATTTGAAATTACCCCATTTTTTTTTAATCGATTTTAAATTTAAAAAAAAATGTGGGAGTTATATCATGTGATTTTTGTTTCCAACTAATATGGTTGACTGTAAAAAAAATTTCAAAATTTCAACTTAATAAATAAAATTAATTATAAAATATGTCCCGGACCCCTTAATAGGTTTTTAAATTCTCCATATTTTGAAGTCTTGAAATATATGATGGTTTAACTTTTGATAACTTAATTAATCCATAATTTCAATTCTTAATGCCACATTGGCACCAGAAATTTGAAAGAAATTTTTTTATTTTAGTACATTTGAAAAGAGAAGTTACTATTTATTATCAAATAAATTTGCTTGTAAATTCTGGTGTAAATCAATCATTTCAGCGTTTTATGCGTAGATATCTTTTACTCCTGAAAAGGTTAAACCCTAGACCTATGTAGCTACTCATTTTTAATCAGCTTAAGCATATCTACATTTTAAACCGTAGTAATCTGCTCGTTTCAGGGCCATTCTATGAAAAATTGACAAAATGTCCTGCACGTGGCGCTTACATAAATGCCTATATCTATTACTATCGATCTACGTTATATGGCCAAAGATGACAGGCCACTTGCGATTTTAGACATTTTGTTAAATATCTAGAAAAATACACAAGGAATTATCCTGAAACTCTAAGCGTGTAAATATAATAGTACAAGTCATACGTTTCCGTGAAGATTTTTTACCGAAACTCTATAGGGAACCGTCAACAAATTGAAAAAGAACGAATAACTTTTGAATAGCCCTGTCTAAACTAATTTAGCAAAAACGCTATAACTGTAGATTATGAGTAAGTGGCTTATTGTAATATACTGTGTTTATTTTTATGTGTATAGCATGTATACTCGTAAAGAAATTAAAGTTTATATAAAAATTAACATGATTAAATTATGAACATAACGACACAATTATGACATATTAAAAGTTTTGGTCGAGTTTCTACCTGACTGCATTTTCGGCAGCATTTTCGCTGAAAAATAATTTTGGCTAACAAACTTTGATTTTGGGCCTAAAACGAAAGTAAATTTTCAAGATGAGACCAACCAGTTTTGATTTTAGAGGGTGGACCCGGGGGGGGGGGACATTTCCTCCCCGGAGAAATAAAATGTCTCCCCCCGGAAAATTTGAGATTTTGTGTTTTCGATGGTCAAAAAGTGCGATTTCCTGCCCCCCCTCCCCCACCAGGAATTGTATATTGTCGTCTATCCCGAGTTACAAAAGTCCCTACCAGAGAAAAATGTCTTAATTCACACCAAGACCAAGTCTGCCTGAGTCCAAAATGGGCAGTGAACATTTAATTTATACACGAATTGAAAAAATGAGAAAAAAAACCTTGCTATTTGAGAAGCAAAAATACAGACTAAGTATTTCTACAATTAAATTCTTAAAGTATTTCTAAAATTTTTTAGAAATAATTTGAAATGGAATTAAATTGATATAGATGGGATAGGAGGAGAAATATCCAATCTGATTCTGAAGCCTTTATAAAGTCAAAATTAGTAACAAAAAGAAACCGTAGGATATTCCTTGTCGAGTCTCGTTTTATGTTAATTTTTTTCCCAAAATTACTGCAAATAGTAAACAATGCATATATAACCAAACTTTTTCACGTGCTCTCTTACTGACAAGCCCGTGTTAAACGTTCACTAAGCTTCAAGTTTCACTGCAGTACAAGCAATATTTAAAATAATATAATTCTACTGATTTATTAGATTTTTAATGCTTTGAGCGATGAATAATGCACTCAAGGATTATATTCACATTCCATATTATTATTATTATTATTTTTTTTTTTACATATTTTTGAAAGAGTCATCTTTTTTAGCATTTAAAAGATAATGCAGAGAAAACAACATTACAATTTAGCTCTTTTGCAAGACTCAGAGGGTTAAAAGCTGCACACATAATAGCAAAAGAAAAGTTTTAGTTTGAAACCGCAAAAGTGTTTCGAATATTTGAGAAACTTCTAGTATAACAGATGATAATTTAGAAAAATCGTTATAAAAGATAAATCGAGGTGGGTGTACTTGAAACTAAAATATTTTTCAATTAAATGATATTCGTATAATTTACAAAAACACTTTCTTTGTCGGTGATGAATTAATTACGTTTAATTTTATATGAAATAACAAGTTTTGGATCTAAGGTACAGAGAGCTAACTCGGACCCCACGTTAATTAATTAGTAATTATGTACATTTAATAAATACGCATAATTAATTGTAATTATGAATATTAAATAAATAACTGATCAATAACTATGTATATTTAATAAATACGCATAATTAATTAATAATTATGCATATTAAATAAATATTTATAATTGATTAATAACTATATATGTTATGTATGTATTAATTACTTTAATACATGCAACTCAATTACTTTAAAAGCCATTTTGGGCATTTTCGTTTTCGTTTTCGGCTATAAATAAAAAAATCTCCGAAATTCGGTTTCAGTTTTGGCCTTAAAAACTTGTTTCGGTCAATCCTTAGTTTTTCAGTATCAATGCAATCAAAAATTATTTTGTTTGCTCCACGACCTCCTTGTAGGAAAGGAAAAAAATACTTACTGAATGTTCGTAAAGTTCTCTATGCTTAATTTTATTAGAATGAATAATCGCTTTATAAACCTTTTGTAAATAGCACCCGAGTAAGGCAATTGCCCTCTCCGTGTTTCATATTTTTTTACTTACCCATCATACGTAATATAGGGTAAAACTTGCAATCATTTTGAAAATCGAAAAAGAAATTTGACGGATTTACTCGTTTTAGATACTGGAGATTCGAAAAAACATATTTTTGAAAAAAAAAAAAAATAAAAAAAAAAATTGCCGCTTGTCTGTGTGTGTGTGTGTGTGTGTGTCTGTAAACGCTCTATTTCCCGAACAAATTTAGATAGAGACTTGAAATTTTGTATATACTTAGTATGTAAGAATGGGACAAAGCCTATTTAATATCAGTAACCTCGATTATCCGAAACTATTTTTTTCGGACTCTCGAAAAATTCGTTTTGATGAAAGGTGTATGAGTATTTTCGCATTTTTTTATTTTAAGCAATGGACGTAAAAGGCAATAAAATAACACAAATTTTGCATAAAGAACGAAGTCAATCGGATTGTTAATTGCCGAGATATTTGTAATCCTGTTTTCCACAGCTTCCGATTTTTCATGACTCTGTATTTCGTTCAAATATCAATTCAAAGATATATTTTGATTGAAAATGAGACACTTAATCTGACGCAGTAAACGGTTAGTCATTATGATTATTATTTTTGGAGTTATAAGGATGCTCCTTTGACGCAATTCGGTACTTACTTGAATAGTTTGGCGTTTTATATAATTTGTCGAAATTCGTTTATCAGCAATTCATTAATAGAGCATTGCTATGTACTTTAAAATATTTAAATATACGTTTAAAATTTTGTTTTGGAATTGAAATGCATTTTAAAAATAGTTTACAGATATTTTATTTTTATATTTTATTTTCATATTTTATACTATGCATATCCATGATGGATAAGTATTACGGTGGCCCCCAACGATTAGTTTTAACTATTATCTCTTTTTTGTTTATTTTATTTATTATTGCCTTGAGCTTTTTTTTTTTTCATACCTAGAGGATTGATTTTAACAATATATCAATACTTGTCTGTAAATAAACTATAACACTAAAATATATTTTTTTAAACTATGTCTGGAAAATGAATGCAACAAAAATAATTCATTTCAAGAATACCCGGAATTACTAATTAAAGTTAAAAAAGAAAACAAAAATGCACCTTTTAAGTAAAATTTGAAATGACGCTTCGGGTTAGGAAACAAAAAAAAAAAAAAAAAAAAAAAAAAAAAAACTTTTTTTTTAGCGGTAGAGAAGGAAAAAGAAAATATGAAGTATTTAGAGACTGTTTGTAAGTTTTTTTTTATATGTATATATTCAGTGGAAGTGGTCTGAAAAATAACTGGGTTATTAAAATTATTTTTGACTCTTTTTTGAGCAATTTTTTTAAAAGGTGCTAAAACAAAACATCAAAATATATCGCAGGAAAACAAATGGATATTTCGAGATTTTTTTTAAGTACCGAAAAGTTGATTTTCCCCCATCTTTTTGCAGTGTAATCGAAGAAATATATAACAATTATTACTAATTATTTTTAAATAAGTCTTCCATAGATATTTTCGATACAAACAGCTTTTATCCCTTGGGAACGAGCGATTCGTATACGTGCCTCATAAGGTGCTCAGAATCCTTGATTATTCTCTCCAGAAAGTTTTTATTGGGAATTTTACCTTACTTAATCCGAAAATTTTTACGATTCAATTAGACAAGAATTTCTGCTTTTAAAAAACAGTGGTAAAATAATAAAAATGTGAAAGTCGCTCTTCCCGTAGGGGTTAAAAAACCCACAAATTTGTTAAAATGAATGATATTGTGACAGTTTTTATGGAAAGAAAGACTAAAAATTTAGCAGAGAGGGAAAAAAAACTCACTTACCTCTCTCTCGTCCGAGGGGCGTTCGCACGACTCATTCCGGCATTTCCCGTCTCATCTCCCATGCGCGTATAACATATCGCCTCGTATCAAATGTCCATTTCGTTGTGGGACCTGTGAACCTTCAGGATTTTCTCAAAACACAATGATCTAGCAAACAACTGTTGCCTGACTCATAACTCTTACTACCGCTACCTTCAACAACACACACCAATTTTTCTGTAGGGAAAAAAGAGTGGTAGGGAGGAGAGAATGGGGATTTATTATTCTCTTCTTAGAGGTCCTCTGAAATTGAAGATTGGGCTGTATGCTGATGAGTGACTTCCTGGGTGGAATGGGCAATGCAGTTAAAATTACAGCTGACGTGGAAGTCATGGCCGCAGATGGGATAAAGTGAATGATTGGATTTTGACGAAAATAGATTGGATTCGGCATGTCGCTTTCGCCACCAAATTAGAGCGAAATCCGTTTCGCTTAATTGTGACAATAAACTTTTTATGGAACTCCAGAAATGTTTCTAAAAAACGGGTAGTTTCGAGGGTAATCATTTTAAAGCGGTCATCATCAGGTTAGGCATTAGTGCAATCACCTAAAAAAGCGGAAACCGGATCTATAGATCTATTTCCTAGCTATGATAGATATGGTCAGCCGCTTGTCTGGCCTGATGAAGACAGCTTTAAACTTATTATTTCGAAATTGGTTATATTTTTAACGCAAGTCTCAGACTATTAAAACTAAAAGCAATTTATTATTATAGTAGTTTATTTCGCTGACTCTAAAATCTGTTTCAATTAATTATAAAAATATTTTTTAAGAAACCCGGATAGTTTCAAGGGTAATGATTTTAGAGCGGTCATCATCAGCTCAAGAATAAACACAGTCAATCATCTAAAAAGCGGAAACGGGATCTACAGATTTATTTCCTATCTATGATACGGTCGACCGTAAGTCTGTCCTGAGGAAGACAGCGTTAAACTTATTAATTTCGAAATTGGTAATATTTTTAACGCATGTTTGAAAAAATTAAAGGTACTTTATTGTTATAGTAGTTTATTTTGCTGACTGTGAAATCCGTTTCAATTAACTATATCAATAATATTTTTTTTAACTTTGGTAGTTTCGAGGGTAATGATTTTAGAGCGCGCATTATCAGGTTAGACATAATTGCAATCCCCTAAAAAGCAGAAACAAGATCTATAGATCTATTTTCTATGTATGATACGGTCAACCGCATGTCTGTCCTGGTGAAGATAGCATTAAAATTATTAATTTTGAAATTGGTGGCATTTTTAAGACATGCCTGAGAAAGTTTAACTAAAGGCAGTGTATTAGTGCAGTAGTTTGTTTCATTGGCTGTTAAATTCTCATATGCATAATGACATATAAATAAGCTAGCCATAAAATGCATTAAATGTTATAATCATTGAATCTTTAAAATTCTTTGATAAAGTAAATGATCGGACTTTTACGAAAATATGTAGTATTCGTCTTGTTGCTTTTGTAATGGTCTTTTTTATGATGAGAAGCTCTAAAGCTACATTAAAGTAAAATCCATTTCGCTTAGCTGCAACAATGTCGTTTATGATTGGAACTACAGAAATATATTTTAACAAGTTGGAAATTGCACGTGAAGCGTAGCAAATTAGGTGCGTTCGAACGATAACGAAGTTTTAAAAATATTACTTTCATATATCAATCTCATAACATTGTAAATAGTGAATTACAATTGAAACGCTCATCAAACAATGTTCTCCCTATACCATTATGTAATGGAATACTTTTGTGTGGCCTTGTAAATCAATAACAAATGTTCTTTGCACCACAAATTATGTAAGATGTATAGTATAATATGTACTTTATAGTTGCATATAAATTTTATTAAGTTCGCATGAGTGTAACACGATTAAAATGCATTTGAAACATTTTTTCCCATTGACCGTAATGTAATGGAATACTTTTGATTTTCCCTGTAATTGATCTATGCATCCGATTTTCATAAAATTTGAAATAACTCGAAAAAATTATGTAATAATTATGTGTTTTAAATTTCAAACGTATAGAATATATTTGAAACTTTTTCCCCATTGACCATAATGTAATTGAATACTTTTGATTGTCCCTGTAATTGATCTATGCACACGATTATCAAAAAATTTGAAATAACACGACAGAATTATGTAAGATGTATAGTATAATATGTACTTTATAGTTGCATATAAATTTTATTAAGTTCGCATGAGTGTAACACGATTAAAATGCATTTGAAACATTTTTTCCCATTGACCGTAATGTAATGGAATACTTTTGATTTTCCCTGTAATTGATCTATGCATCCGATTTTCATAAAATTTGAAATAACTCGAAAAAATTATGTAATAATTATGTGTTTTAAATTTCAAACGTATAGAATATATTTGAAACTTTTTCCCCATTGACCATAATGTAATTGAATACTTTTGATTGTCCCTGTAATTGATCTATGCACACGATTATCAAAAAATTTGAAATAACACGACAGAATTATGTAATAATTGCGTATTTTAAATTTCAAACGATTAAAATGCATTTGAAACTTTTTTCCCCATTGACCGTAATGTAATGGAATACTTTTGATCGTCCCTGTAATTGATCTATCCATCCGATTCTCATAAAATTTGAAATGACTCGACAAAATTATGTAATAATTATGTATTTTAAATTTCAAACGATTCGGTTGGGTAGTTTTTGCGTTGTTATATGCGGACAGACGGACGGACGGACAGACGGACGGACGGACAGACGGACGGACAGACGGACGGACTGAACGATCACTATAGGTGCTACGTATTATATAATTACGAACGCACCTAAAAACGGACACTTTCAAGAGCTTAAAGTTGTCATGATCAATGCAGGCATAAGAGTGATCATACACATTCTGCATTTCAAGCACTACATTTTTTGCAACTCTTTTTTTTTTTTTTTTTTTTTTTCCAAGTACTACATTAACAAACATAATGAGCGTTTTCATCATTATGCTTGTTAAACAATCGGAATTAAGTTATTCTAGTTTCAAATATGCAGTTTCCTCCATAACTTAAAGAAAGAATAATGTGGTTACGTACACTGACAAATAAAAGCCTTCCTGACCTAGGCAGCAGGTCTAGCACTCGATACATCGCCATGGTATAGTGGTTCGATTCCCACGGCGTTTTCCATTTCCGTATTCTTATACCTTCTACCTGCAATTTACCAATTTTTGGTGCGAGAGGGAAAAATACAGATATGGGGATTAATTATTATCTTTTTAAGGGTCCTGAAATTTAAGATTGTGCTGAAGGTTGATGAGTGACTTCCTGTATGGACTGGACTATGCCAGGGCTGTCTAACGCGGCGCCTTTTCGAAGGTTTCTTGATATTAGATTTTTTATAAGTCAAATTCTATTCTAAAGCATGCTTTCTTTAAAATTATTAATATTTGCATCAGATATCTTTTCAAAAACTGTAAAAAATGTATTAAATATTGAGAAACATACTTTGAAAATTTAATCAGGCATATTTTCATGATTTGTAGCTTATGTTTATTTAATGTAATTAAGATGGTTAAATTGATAATAATTGGAAATATCTAAAATCTCTTTTTGAAACTTAAGAAGTAACAAAAAAATAAACCTTTTTCACATTCCTGTCCCTTTGATGACACATGAAACATCAGACAGACCCATTGGTTGTTTTTTACAAGGGTTAAAGGAGCTTAATTTTTCCTTCTTGACTTTTGAAATTTTCGACTATTTTTTTTTTTTTTTCAATTTGCTTAGAAGAATAATAAAACAGCCCTGAATGATTTCCATCCGTGAAAACACTTCCAGACTATATCTATGGAACCAGCCATATGGATTGATCACTATCATGCCTGTTTTTGTATTTGTAATTTTTATATAACTAAATTCACGTCTTCAAAATAAATCAAAGCACATTTTCACACCCCAAAAGATACTTAGCAATATTTGCGATTTCCACGATTTTTCGTTATTATTGGCGCGATTAAAATTACTGGAACCTTATTCTACAAAAGGTTTTGAGATACCTTCATATCGTCATATACCTTCTCAGAAAAAAATGTATAATTTGAAATATATTATATGTAACGCTAGAAATTGGGGTTTTTGTCTACTACTATGAGATTCATTTGCATTATGTTAAGATATGCGTGATTATTTACTGTGCGGTAATTTACTGTGTATACAGGGCGTATCTAAACTATTCGGCAAAACTTTAAGGGGTGATAATACACATCAAGCCAAGCAATATTAAATAGAAAACAAAGGGTCCCAAGTGTTTTCCAAAGGAGATAGCCGCCATTAATGTTTAGGGTCCAAAATTTCAAATAAACATAAAAAACGGAAAAATTGGTCGATTGATTTGGGTTTTCACTAAAACTATTCTTTCTGTTGGTATTTTCTTGAAAATAAATTATAAAGATAAATTTCGTAAAATGTCGATAGAGGGCGCTTTAGACTTTGAATTAGCTAACAACTGTTTTTTGCCGTTATTTTTTGCATCTCATTAAATGGTTTCGCAAGCTTAGACTTAAACTTAGATTTTGAGCTCAAAATCTGAATAATTCGGAGTGGTTAAGTAGCACAAACTGAACTGTGTTCAGAAGTTCAAATTTCAAATGATTATAAAAAACTGAAAAATTGGTCGATTGATTTGCGGTTTTCACAAAAACTATTCTTTATGTCGGTATTTTATTGAAAATAAATTATTAAGCTGAATTTCAAAAAATTGCGATAGAGGGCGCTTTAGACTTTGGAGCAACGAAAAACTATTTCTTTACCGTTATTATTTGCATCTCGTTAATTTTTTTTAGAAGCCTAGACATAAGCTTAAATTTTTCGCAGAAAATCTGAATCGTTGGGATTGGTTAAATAGCGCAAACTGAACTGTGTTCAATGGGGAAGTTAAAATTTCAAGTGATCATAAAAAACGGAAAAAATGGTTGATTCGTGTACGGTTTTCACCAAAACTATTTTTTATGCCAGTATTTCCTTAAAAATAAATTTTAAAGATAATTTTCAAAAAATTCCGTTAGAGGGCGCCTTAAATTTTAGAGTAACCAACAATTATTTTTAACTGGTATTTTTTGTATCTAATAAATGCTTGTAAAAGCTTATACTTAAATTTTGAACTCAAAATCTGAATCGTTGTGAGTAATTATATAGCGGAAAATTGAACTGTGTTCGAGAGGTGGGGAGAGTAACATTTAAACTCTTGAACACAGTTCAGCTTGCGCTTCTTATCCCCGCCCAACTATTCAGAATTTGAGCTCAAAATTTAAGTCTAAACTTTTGCAAGCAGATAGAAAAAACTAGATAGAAAAAATAACGGTTAAAAATAGTTGTTGGTTACTCTAAAGTTAAGGGCACTCTCAAACGAAATTTTTGAAAATTTATCTTTAAAATTTATTTTCAAGGAAATACTGACATAAAGAATAGTTTTAGCGAAAACCAGAAACAAATACACCAATTTTTCGGTTTTTTATAATCATTTGAAATTTGAGTCCCCCCCCCCCACACACACACACATTGAACACAGTTCAGTTTGCGCTACTTAACCACTCCCAACGATTCAGATTTTCTGCGCAAAATTTAAGTTTATGTCTAAGCTTCTAAAAAATTTAACGAGATGCAAATAATAATGGTAAAATATAGTTTTTCGTTAATCCAAAGTCTAAAGCGCCCTCTATCGCCATTTTTTGAAATTTAGCTTTATAATTTATTTTCAATAAAATAACGACATAAAGAATAGTTTTAGTGAAAACCGCAAATCAATCGACCAATTTTCCGTTTTTTATATTCATTTGAAATTTGAACCCTCTGAACACAGTTCAGTTTGTGTTACTTAACCACTCCCAACTATTCAAATTTTGAGCTCAAAATTTAAGTCTAAGTTTGCGAAACATATAATGAGATGCAAAAAATAATGGCAAAAAACAGTTGTTAGTCACTCCAAAGTCTAAAGCGCCCTCTATCGACATTTTCAAAATTTATCTTTATAGTTTATTGTCAAGAAAATACCAACATAAAGAATAGTTTTAGTGAAAACCGCAAATCAATCTATTAATTTTTCCGTTTTTTATGTTTATTTGAAAATTTGGACCCTAAACTTTAATGGCGGCTATCTCCTTTTGAAAACGCTCGGGATCCTTGGTTTTCCATTTAATATTGTTTGTCTTGATGTGTACTATCACCCCTTAAAGTTTTGCCGAATAGTTTAGGTACATCCTGTATTTATTGTGCGGCCGCATGATTTTAGCCATATGATTAATGGCGCGTTCATTGAGTATCAAGAGCTGAGATGCGCCCCTGCTTATTGAATGACTGGAAAGGCCTGGACAGTACATTTACAGTTGACGTAAAAGTCATAGGCCGTAGATGTGATAAAATGGATGATTGAATTTTTATGAAAATAGGTTGGATTCGGCGTGTCGCTTGTCTACGACTGGAAGTCCTAATTCAGAGTAAAATCCGTTCAGTTTAACTGCGAAAATAACTTTCACGAAGTTCCGTCAATCCTCGATTTAACGACACAAATTCGAGACCGACATTATACACGGAGTGACGCCTTAGATGCTGTTATAAGAGAGAGTGGGGATACTTGAGCCACCCCTATTATCTCTACAGTTGGTTAATTTTTCTTTCTAAAACTGGCAATATGGTAACATATTTATAGTTCTGAACATGTAAAAAAAAAAAAAAAAAAAAAAAAAAAAAATCATATACCTTGGTACCATTTTGAAAATATGGCGATTAATAGTTGCTTTTCCCTATCTAAAGTAAATATTTAGGTGCATGTTCTTTTTATTTTTTTGTATAAAAAGTTTTGTTTAAAGTTGCAATCATATGGATAAATTTAATAAGTATAATTTCATTTGTATTTTGAATCTAGACTAGTTCAAATAGCTGCATGCTTTACTTAGTAAAACTCTGATAAACAAAAATGGTGGTAATGGGGATACTTGAGCCAGTGAGAATGGGGATACTTGAGCCATGGCTCAACCATTCCCATTAGAAAATTAGACATGGATGAAACAAACAAAAAATAAAATTGCGTCCTTATAGTCACTAATTGATATTTTTTTCTTTAAAAAATAATGACTTAGAAAAAAAAATGTTTAAAAATGTATATTTTTTAATGAAAATATCCATTTTATTTTTCATTTTGACTAAAAAAATAGCCTATTTAGATAAATGTAAACATAGTTTTCAATTTAATTTTTATTACATTAAAAATTTTTTTAAACTATTTTAAAAATCATTATCTCTAATACTTCAATTAGTCAGGTCCAACATATTAAAATATTTATTTTTTAATATAATATATTAAGATTAATATTTTATAGTGAAATTGTAACATCATCTGTTACTGTAAGTTTTTGTTAATCAAAGAAATGACTATTGTCACCAACAGAAGGCCCTAATGAGTTACCAGGTAGCTAAAAGTAAAAAGATTTTGCAATGATCCTTCGATCACCAGCTATAACGACAAAAAATTATCGTATTACTAGCCTTGGTTTCTCAATTGGTTTTGAAGGACTTTATGTATCATAATTTATCATTCCGTAAAATATTTGTGCAAAAATAAAGCGAAAAAAAAATTACTTTTGTAGGTTTTTTCCGTACTGGCTCAAGTATTCCTTCACCATGGCTCAAGTATCCCCTCCATGGGGATACTTGAGCCATGATGTAAAAAAAAAATATTAGACATAGAAAAATAGTTCAAAATTAATTGAAAGTGGTTTTCAGTTGAAGGAAAATTATCAAATTTTCATTTTCACTATTTTATTTTGTTCTAAGAAATTAGAAAAAATTAAAAAAAAATTTAAATTTAAAAAGTGGCTCAAGTATCCCCATCTTCCCCTACTGAACTGCTATTTCAGTTGCCAGGTAGAGAGATGTTATCAACAGGTGACGTTTTAAATCTACATAACGTATAGTTTGAAAAGCAATAATTTGATTGTTATCGTCAGGTGAACTATAAATGTGGTCACTTACAGTGTTGTCAGGCGGATTTTTTTTTTGTTAATTCAGATTTCTTGATTGACACCATTTTTTTGAAACGTTAAAATTCCCTTTGTTTTCTCCTTAATTAATATGTCATTAAATAAGACATATTTTACCATTACAAAAAATTGGTGGGTCATTTTCAAAAAACTTGTACATTTGGGAAATTTTTCACAAATAAAAAAAAAAATTTAAATGCAACTTATAAAAAAAAATATTAGACGATACTAAAACATTTCTTGTATATAAAATTGAAAACAGCAGTTCACTTTTTGATTTGGAATGTCAAATAAAAAATAAAGTATGAACTTGCAACAGTAAAATGTTCCCTTCTGTTACCAACAGTCAAAAATTTTTATTTAAAAAAATAAAACACCTAGAACAGTAAATATCACATTTCCTTTAATTACATGATTGCTACTTTCAGAAAATCCTAACTGTTGTTTTGTTATGATTGTTTTTATTTTTGTAAAATACAAAGGATTTCTTCTCTGTTACTTTTTTGGAAAAATCATAAGTTTTAATTAAGTATGCATTCACATTTTTTCAGTTTAATTATTAAAAAACATTACATAAATAAAATATTTGTTAAAGTTACACAATTAATTGTTCAAAATGATGATTGATAAAATTTTTAGTGAAATAAACCAGCTTAAATTGACGGTAACAGAGTGGAAAAAAAGTACCCGAAGGGAACGCTGATTGATAGTGGAGCGATATTTGATGTGACATATTTTTTTTTATAAGTTTATATCATGTATTGTATCCGATCTTAATGTTTCAAACATATCCAGCAAGAATTTAAAATTTTTTAGAAAAATTACTATTGGAAAATAGTGGTATTTTGCGGGGCATTCTCTTTTGTAAATTTATATCATGTGCTATGACAAACGCACTGCTTAGTTAAAAAAAAAATCTTATCATATATTAGTCGAGGTAGTGGTGCTTATCATGTGTTATAAAATATCCTAAAATTTGAAACAGACCAAGCAAGAATTAAAGGCTTTTACAAATATTAATATTCGAAAATAGTGGTATTTCACGCTGCATTATTTTTTTCATAAATAAGTAGTATTGATTCATAAATATAAATGATTACAATTAAAGAAGCATTTTGTTTGAGAAAATTAAAGCCTATTGTTTATGGCAACTAGCTCACCACAAAAACTACTATTTTATATTTAAAAAGAAAAATGCATATTTTTAATTCTGTTCTAAGAACATAAAACGAGAATGTGCAGCCTTCAAGAACAATGTTTAAATAAACTTGTTTTTTTAGTAGTTTCTTAATCTGTTCCACTCTGTTACCATAAGCATGGTAACAGAGGGGAAAAAAACTGCAAATAATTTTATCAGCACAGAGTGAATTAAAAACAAGAAAATCTAAGATTATTTATTTAAGAAGCACCATTTGATCTTATGATTAAAATTTTATAAAAGTATAAAAAAATAAATTTCACATAAATAAGCTGGTAACAGAGGGGAAACTGAATAAAACATCCTTATCGTGTAAATGCTTTAGTTCAACACCACGGTGAAAATAACTTAATAATTTAAAAAATGTTGGCCTCATCTAAAAATAGACTGTTCGAAGAACTGCAAAACCTTGTGTTGAACACTTAGTAATAATAATTTATTACAATAAATATGGTAACAGAGTGGAAGTAGCAGAGGGGAAAAGTCTGGGGACAACAATAAATTGTTCCATTTTTATAAAAAAATATATTATATGGTCTATGCTACACATAAGACATACAACAATTGTCACAACTGAAAAAATTAGCACTTTTGACAATTGATTTATAATTTTATAGCAGTTGAAAAATTAAAAAAGGAAGAGGGGACATAGCATTTTAGCTATAGCTGACACATTGAAACCATAACTACACTAATATTATTTTTAATTTCTGATAATATTTAGCCCCCATTTACTCTAAACAGTCAGACAAGTAATGTAAATGCTTAAATTTTATTTTTAAAACTTTATTTTAGTTATTAAAAATTCTTAAAGTTGGGGGACATAGAATGTACAAGTTTTTTGAAAATTACCTGGTACCAATATAGAATCTAAATTTTGAAAAATAGCCCATCTGAAAACATTGGTCACCTAAAAAGCAAAAAACACTCTATAAATTTAGCCAATCTACGAGGAATTCTTACGAAAAAAATAGAAATTTTCCTGGAATTTACAGGAAAAAAGTATTATTTTAAAATACAGAGATAGTATTTTCGTCCCATCTCAACTGCCAATACTATTTCCGTATTTTGACTTTATTTATTTGTTTATTTATTTTTTCGCGCAGCTCCTTTAAAATAATTAATTTCGAAACGAGTTACATTTTAAAACCTTTCAAAGAAAGCTATTTTTTGACTAAAGATAATTAAGTTATTAGATTAATTTATTTAGATGGTTCTTAAATTACAGATATAATCCCACATATATAAGCCATTCATGGTGATTTAAAATATCAGAAATGTAGCACATTAAAATGAAGATAGTTCAAACATTAGTATACAGTCACAATTAGACGCCCCGGATTTTTAAATCATGCCCAAAAATCTCATAAAGTGCATGATTGGATTTTGATGAAAATAGATTGCCTTCGGCATGTTGCTTTTGTGGTGTTCTTCGACAAAAAGAGGTACTTAATTAGAGTGAAATCCGTTTTACTTAACTGCGTCAATAACCTTCATGGAACTACAGAAATAATTCTGAAAATCGGGTAATTTCGAGAGAAATAATTTTAAAACTATCATCATCTGAGACATAGCTGTGAACGTCTAAAAGGCAGATAGCGTATCTACACACCTACTTCTTTTCTATGAGATGATTAGCTGTATGCTTGCCCTGATGAAAAGAGCTTTCAAATTATTTTTGGAACTACTTATATTTTTAAAGCATGACTGGGAAAATTATTTTTAACTAAAGGGAATCTATTATTACAGTAATTTATTTCAGAATTTTTCACATTTAAATACGAAAAAAAAAATCAACTGAAAACGTTAGAATTATCAAATCTTTAAAATGGTTTGATAAACATAATGACATAATGGCTGTTTTTGAAAAAAATAGTCTGTATTCGACATATCGCTCTTATGGCGTTCTTTCCCACGACTAGAAGTCATAAGTTAGAGTGAAGTCAATTTTGCATAATAACCTTGACGAAACTCTGTCTAAAACTATTTCTGAAAAATGTTTATTTTGGGGCACAATAACTTGAATGCTCATGCATAAGTACCATCAACCATAAAAGCACAAATAGCAGATTTAAAGACCTGCTTATTGGCCAGTATTCTGCCTATGGGATGATTAGCCATGTGATTACCTCTGATGAAGAGAGAATTAAAACAAATAAGTTCGAAATTAGTTGCATTCTATGCATTTAAACAAAAGTTAAAATATTTAAAACTTAAAATGCTAAATAACACTAATCTTGAAATTTCTGTATAATTATGGTATGACATCATCCAATTATTGCGTTACGTCTAGTTACGCGCATTTCACGATTTTTGTATTCCTCCCGCCCCTATCGGTAGAGATCTCCGCGCTCTCCCCAACATCTCTTCAAAATAAATCATCAACAATTCGCATTATTTTCTTTGTAGGGGAGAGTGTTGTACCTTGAGACGCTTGTACCTCGGGATATTGACAATTTCTAAAAAACTATTGGCAACAATGGACTTTTGTTTATGTCCAATAGTGACCTATAACCAACTGATCTCATCATTGTAATAGACAACATCAGAAGCAATAAAAAAACAACTTGCAAAAAAAAAAAAAAAAAGAAAATGTCACTAGTCCAAAGTAAATATTTTCCTCCATTCAAATTTCCTTTTTTAAGTATGTACTTTTAGATGAAATCAATTGCAACTTATTTTTTTTTATAAAATAGAAGATTTTTAAATGTTTTGGCTATGATAAAATAATGATAGTGCTTCTAGATTTACTATTATTTTGATTTTTTTAAAACATGTAATGATTGTACCTCGATACAGCAAACTATGTAGTAGTTTGGGACATTGTAACAAATGTGAGATTTGTAATAATTTGCATAAATAAATATATTTTTATTATATTTTTTACAGAAAATTCCACAAAGCATGCGACATACAGTAAAGAAAACAACTCAACTTTATTTTGGATATATTTTTATTAATGACTGAACTTTGCAAATAGGAATCTGGTAACTCCCAATCAACCTTTTTCTTTCCATATGATGCAATGCTCTAAACAGCACATGTTCTGATGCATTTATCTTTTTTGTTTTTGAATCAATTTTAAAGGTACATTTATGTAGTGTACTATGTTGTTAATCATGGATAGCATAGCAGCCATAGTTTCCTTTTTACAATAGAGAAATGCTGGGAAGTTGAAATTATTTTGTTTACAATTCCCGTCTATTCTGCCTTTAAATTTCAGCCATTTTGGCTGTTCGGTCTTTTGGGCGCAGAAAAAATACTGCGAGTCTTATGGTGATGAATAGATGATATCACATCCTGAACAGCCAATCACGATTTATAATGTAGAAGAAATTGTTGGAAATGCATTTTAAAAACTATTTCAACTGAAATATTGAATGATACAGTTGAATTTATATCAAACAATGTGTTATATAAGATGTATGCATAACAAGTTTATCTTTACATTCTCAAAATGTCAAACCCACAGCAATGATATTGCCATCTTTCATAGCTGCAGCTTGTTTGTTAAAGCAATGTGTGTAAGAAGAAAAGAAAAATCTTGCATTTTAAGAGTTTCTTTAGTAAAAGTTTAAAATGCCAAGCAGAAGACTGCTGTAGCAAGAAAACGAAAAGACCACCTGCAGAACAAAATGGTAGTTTTATATCTGTTAATGATAAACTCGTTTTATCTAGTACTAAAGATGGTAACAATATTGATTATGATAATACCGCAGATATGCTAGAAAAAAGAAATTAAAAAAATATATTATTTTCTTGCAATAGGGTATGGGGAAATTTTGTTCTCTTCTACGGTTCTATGTATCAAAAGTTAGTTGATGTCCTTGCAAATGATGAAAACTTGAGTTTTATTTCCTAATTTTTTTAAAAAAAATTTCAAGCTTGTTGTACCTTGGGACAGTTTGACTTCCTTACTTTAAATGAGTAGCAATTTTTTATTTTCAAGCTGCCTGAATTTCTAAAAATATATTATAGAGATAAATGTTTTTGTGTTGAAATGCTGCCTTCAAATTTTAAATTGGGTTATAATCATTGAAGTAAAAAATTAAAATGTGAAAACTGTCCCAAGGTGCAACACTCTCCCCTATATATATTTTTATAAAAATTACCAGGGATGATAAAATATCAAAATTATATCTTTGTAATTTACAAAGATCGGGGTATTTATGACAAATTCTGTTTAGTTCAATTTTATTATTTTACTATTAAAAAAGTAATTATTTTGTATATATAAACGAACTTTTACGCAAAGTTTTAAAAATAAAGTTCAGTGTAATAACTAGCTCAAATATTGCTTTTTAGTAAATGTTTGGGCTGTTATGGTCGGGCCTTACTTGTTACCAGCACCTCTAACACCTAATAGAATAACGCATCTTTTCCCAAGAGGATCGACCAAGCTTACTTGACAATCTGTCATAAAACATCAGATACCATATGTAGTCCAGTCATTTTAGCACCTTTTCTTACAAATAGCAGAAAAAATTAGAACAAAGCTGTATTTTTGCATAGGTACTAGTTAGGGTATGTAGTTTAACATACTAAAAGTCCCCATCGATCCGATGTGAGCTTTCGACGCCAGGGGGCGCTCATGAGCTTGAAAATGGGTTTTTTGTGAATATCTCCCGAACAATGGAATTTAGAAAAAAAGTTCAATTACAAAGATCTAGATAATTTAATTTCTTACAAAAAGTGTCATTAACATTTTTTTGTCACACCAACCCTTCGCTGCCAAAAATTAAAATAAAGTAAACGTTATTGAAAAAATGCGGAAGTAGAGTCATAACGCGGCGAACAGGCAGAACAAATACGGAACATCTTTGGATCCTCCCCCCCCCCAACTCTCCCCCATTATCTGTATGCCGTTTTCTCGCGCTTGTACAGTAGTAATTGCCCAATACCCTATCTCTCTTTGCATTTGTGGAAATGTACCACGTGCAGGTACATTTCCAATATTTAATTTTCATTTGGTGCTCATTTTGCTAATATGAAATCACCTTAATTTACTAAAAGAAGTACATTTTATGAAATCAGCGCCGTACGAAAGGGGGGGGGGCGAAGGGGGCGGTCGCCAGCAGCGCGGATATTTAGGGGGCGCCAAATTTATAATACCAACTAATTTTTGGCCTGTCACATAAAAAAGTTGGGGGCGCCAAAATGAAGCTTTGCCCCAGGCGCAGTTTTCTCTTCGCATGCCCCTGTGTGAGATTTTAGGAAGGGAATAATTCTATTTTCATCGCATGTTATAGAAAT
Source organism: Maratus speculifer (assembly GCA_964019185.1). Taxonomy (NCBI): domain Eukaryota; kingdom Metazoa; phylum Arthropoda; class Arachnida; order Araneae; family Salticidae; genus Maratus; species Maratus speculifer. Next base: position 143,962,928 of record OZ025292.1, on the reverse strand, counting down.
TGTTAAATAGTTATGACAGTTTAAAATGATTCTTCCTTAGTTGCTGATTGTGAGCGAAAAATGGAGATTGACAGAATAGTATGTTTTGTATGCGGTGAAGATTGCGTTTGAAACATTATGTAAAAATAGAAAAGAGGGACTGAAGTTCCTTGTGACAGCAAGCTGGGAAAGAGGTGACCATAAGTAGAAAATATTTCAAAAATGGCAAAAAACAATAGTGAATGTACAGTTCACCCGAAGTGTAGAAAAATTATACAGGAAAGAATTCTATTAAATCATACAATAAATCTATTGCATATAAACCATCAATGTCCGCACAAATTACCCCGTTGAAGGAAAAATTGAGAAATGACAGTCCGTTGTTTGAATTTAAGGAAAAATGTTTGTTATGTTCTGACACATTAGACGAAGCTTTTATATAGAAGGGGAAAAACGCTCTAAAGTATCGCAAAAAAGAAGTTTTTTTAATCTAATCATTAAAATAAGACACGTCCTATGTCTATGCTTATGGAGAAATTTATAGAGAATGGTTTTAAAGCGAAACAAGCAGAAGATGATGCATACACACTAATTGTTAAAACAGCTATTGAAATAGCAAAGTCTGGTGTGCTTATTGCTGTTGTTAGCGATAATGTTGACTTGCTCGTATTGTTGACTACTGTAGCACTTCCAGCGATAGAGATATTTTTATTAAGCCAGGAAGAGGACGAATTGCAACCACCCTGTATTCATCGCACAGTCTTAACAATGATGCTGTTCTGAAAGATCATATATTTTCCTTCACGCTTTTTCAGGTTGTGATTCGACATCAGCAATGTTTGGGAAAGATAAAATGTCCTTAGCAAATTTTTTGAAAAAGTCAAGAAAATCATAACATACAAGCTGCCAGCATTTTAACCCTCCAAGCGTCTTGCAAATGGGTAAAATTGTAATGTTGTTTTCTCTGCATTTTGTTTTAAATGCTAATAAAATATGATCCTTTCAATATTACATAAAAAATCTTATTTAGGAATATAAATGTAATCCTTGAGAGTCTTAATCATTCTTCAATGCTTTGAAAATTCATTAAATTTATAGAATTATAATATCTTAAACATTCCTTATATTGCAGTGAAACCTGGAGCTTAGTGTACGGAATTTTACGGGCCAAACGCTTAGAGGGTTAAAAAGTGATCAAGTATCCCAATTAGAAGTTTCCGAGGCAGGAAAAACTATTTTTCTTGCTTTATACGGTGGTAAAGCAGAAATTTCTCTGAACAAGCACCGTTATTGTATGTTTCAAGAAAGAAGTTTGCTGCTGGTAAAAAAAAGCCCTTCATCATAACCGCCTACAGAAGATGCAGCTAGATTGCACAGTTTACGTGTTTATCATAATAGTACATGACAAACACGAGTATCACATTCGTACAATACTGGTTGGACAATAAACTACATCCTGAGAACTGGTGCTGGCAAAATGCATCTAATTTGTCTCCAATTCCAACTACCTGCCCGCACCAAAAAATATTATTGAATAATTTTTTTGTACTTGCTCCAAAGGATGTGGAAAAGCATGTGGATGCCGATAATTTGGATTGAAATGTTCTGATATTTGCATAAATTGCTGCAGAGTTTCATGTCATAATGCAAGTAAAATTGAATTTCAAGATCAGGAAGATATTGCCATGTATCCTGCCCATTGCAAGGGAGGAGGGAAACGCTCTTGTGAATTCAGTCATGATATCGAAAGGCAAATAAAAAATACTGAAAGCAGCACAAAAACGAAAGAAAGAAATACAGATAATGACGAATCTGAATCGTGTGTAGAAATTAAAGTTGCGCAAAGAACTACTAAAGCAGTTTAACGACTGAAATTGGATTAAGCCAGTCACTATAAGTGGAATATGTCTACGGGTAAACCACAATAAAGAAAACGCGCTAAATGCTTTTCCTCAAGAGTAATGTGAAAATAAGCATAATTGTATATTCTATATTCACTTTCTCCATTCAGAGGTGAGAATTTTAGATCTGTTTATATAACTTTTTTAAAAGTAGCAGCTGATTTTTCGAATTTTTATAATTTTATTTTCAAATATGTTCACTTTTTCATATTTTTGACAGGGAAGCGTTGGTGTGACAAACAAATGTTAATGACATTTTTTATAGGAAATTGATTTTTCTACAACTTTGTAATTGAACTTTTTTTTTCTAAATGCCATTGTTCGGGAGATATCCACAAAAAACCCATTTTCAAGCTCTTTAGCGCCCCCTGGTGGCGAAAGCTCACATCGGATCGATGGGGACTTTTAGTATGTTTAACTACATAACCTAACTAGCACCTATGCAAAAATTCAGCTTTGTTCTAATTTTTCCCCTTATTTTTGCTAAAATGACTGGTCTAATGTGGTTTCACCATGATGAGACACCTCCCCATTACGCCATATGTGTTCATGAAGATTTGAATCAGGTATTTGATCACCGATGGATTAGCCATGATGGGCAGGTTCCCTGACTTTAACGAATTTAATTAAATTTTGTTTTCTACCATTTTAGGGCAAGGGGAGACTAATGGGTTTGGTCACTTATCGAAAAAAGTTCGATTAGTTGGTCACTTTGGAATATTATGCGTCAAACTAATTTTATCTAAAAATCGACTGAATTGATTTTGACTAAATTTTATATACAACCGTTTTCGGGTCCGAGTAGAGGCACATGTTCGAGAAATTTCAATTAAAAGGTCGTTTTTGGGTGACTATGGGTCAAGCTAATTTTACCTGGAAAACAGTTCAAACAATTTTGACCCAAAGTTTATATTCTATCGTTTTTGCACTTCAGAAGATCGTTGGGCTAGGTTGCAAGATCAAGCAAATTCGATTAGTGCGTCACTTTAATCACAATTGATCAAGTTCAATATAATTGTATCTAAAAAGCGGCTCAAAGGATTCTGTATTTTTCCTATATTTTTGTATTTTTCCGTTTCTGGGCGCGAGAAATGCAATGTGTTCGGTCGCATGTTCGAAAAAAATTCGAGGTAGTTGATATTGGTTTCTATTTGTCAGGGTTAATCTAATTGTACTTAAAAATCCGCTGAAACGGTTTTAACAATATTTTGTGTTATATTGGTTACGGAAAAGATCATTGGACTATTCCACATGATCGAGAAATTTCGATTAGCTTAGCTCTGACCTATAGGTCAGAGCCAAGCTATTTATATCTAAAAAAGGGCTAAAAATGTTTTGAACCAAACTTATTTTCTACCGTTTCCGTGCACAAGAAGAGCATTGGGTTAGATTGCATGTTCGAGAAAATTCAATTAGTAGGTCATTTAGGGTCACTATTGGTCAGAATCAAGCGAATAATCGTACCTAAAAAAGATTCAAATGATACTGTTAAAATTTTGTATTATTCCGTTTCTGGGCATATTTGGATAGGTCATTTGTTCCAGAAAATTCGATTAATTGGTAATGATAGGCGATATATCGATATAAAGTATAAATCGTGATAACGATATCAAAAAACTCTGTACAACGGTATACCACGAATATCATAATCCTAATGCAAACTGCGATACTTTTTCATTAAACTGCGATTTTAAACAGCGCTTCTTTAACTTCGCGTCTTCAGGATTCTACCATTCTAAACCGTCGTATTAAATACGATTTCGATTATTGTGATACTAACGAAGTAATTTCGACAAGCTTAAATCATGATGATTCCGTAAGATTCTCTAACCCTCAACCATGATCTTATCATGATACTACGGGTGTGATTTTTATTGGTCTAAACCACGATGGACTTATCAAAATTCTCCTAGTTTCAACCGTAATATTAGCATGATACAGACGAAGTGATTTTTACTACTTTGTTTATGTGTCGCAATATCGATATATCGGAATATCATGATATAAAAATTCCGATTTATCATGATATTTAATTCTAGATATCGCCGAGCCCTATTAGTGGTTCATTTTTGGACCACTGTGGATCAAGCTAATTTTATCTAGAAAACATTTCTACATTTTGACAAAACTTTGTATTCTATCATTTTCGGACTCAAGAGGATCATTGGGCTATATTGCGTGATCAACAAGATTAGTGGGTCATTTAGGGGTGTATACAAGTCAAATTAATTTTATCTTGAAAACAGCTCTAACGATTTTGATTATTATGTTTTTTATTTTGTCGATTTTCAGCACTAGTTTTACAATAGATTAGGTCGCATGTTCTAGAAAATTCGATTACTGGGTCATTTTGGATCATTATGGCTGAGGGTCCAGCTAATTATCTAAAAATTACGGCTCGATCGGTTTTGAGTAACTTTTGTATCCAACCATTTTCGGTCTCGGGAAGACTATTCAGCTGCGTGATATGTTCGAGAAAATTAAATTAGTGGGTCATTATTAGGTTACTACGAGTTAAACAAATTTTATCTTGAAAACGATTCTAACGATTTTCATTAAATTTTGTATTCTGCCGTTTTTGGGCACGAGAAGGTCATTGAATTAGGTCGCATGATCAAGAGAGTTTGATGAATGAATCATCTTGATCACAATGCATAAGGATCAAGCTAATCAAGCTAATTATATCTAAAAAAAGCTCAAAAGATTTTTACAAAATTTTGTGTTATACCGTTTCGGGGCACGAGAAGGGTATTGGATTAGGTTGCATGTTTGAAAAAAATTGTATGGTTAGTAAATTTGTTTACTAGGTCAGGGTCAAGCTATTGGGCATAAAAATCGGCTAAAATGATTTTGACAATATTTGTGTTATACCTACATTGTTTCCGGGCATGAGAAGATCATTGAATTACATGTTCGAGAAAGTTTGATTAATGGATAATTTTTCGGTCGCTACGGATCAAGCTAATTTCATCTAGATATCTAGAAAAAGAATATAAAGATTTTGACTAAATTTTGTATTCTATCATTTTTGGACTCGAGGAGGCCATTTACGTCGCATGTTCAAGAAAATTCGATCAAGCTAACTGTATCTAGAAAAGGATTCAAACGATTTTTAAAAATTTTGTTACATCCTGTTTCAAGGCACTAAACGAGCGTTAGATTAGGTCTTATATTAGAAAGACATCGATTAGTGGATCATTTTGGGCCACTATGAGTCAGGGTTAAGCTAATAATACATAAAAAATGGCTCATCCGATTTTTGCAAAATTTTGTATTATATCGTTTTTGCGCACGAGAAGATCATCGGACTAGATCACATGTTAAAAAAAATTTAATTAATGGGTCGTATTTAGGTCACTATGGGTCAAGCCAATTTTATCTAGAGCACTTCTCAACAATTTTGATTACATTCTGTGTTCTATCATTTTCGGACTTTAGAAGAGCATTCGATGATGTCGCATGTTCGAGAAAATTCGATTAGTGAATCATTTCGCTTCACTATGGGTCAAGTCAAGCTAAAAATGGCCTAAAAAACCTTTCAAATAATTTTGACAATTTTTTTTTTTTTTTCCCCGAAGCAAGACTTACCGAAAACAAGAAACCCTTGGCTTTCAGTTTCGAGAAGATCACTGGGCTGGGTCACATGTTCCATAAAATTTTATTAATGAGTTACTTTGGGTCTCTGCGGGTCAAGCTAATTTTATCTGAAAAATAGCTTAAACGATTTTGATGTAATTTTGTGTCCTACCGTTTTTGATTATCAGAATACCATTTAGCTAAGTCGCATGCTTGAGCAGATTTGATTAGTGGATCATTTTGGGTCACTGCGGATGCGGATCAATCTAATTTTATCTAAAAAAATGGCTTAAACTATTTTGTCTACATTTTATATCCTATTATTTTTTATTACGAGCAGATCATTCAGCTTTGTTATATATTTGACAAAATTCGATTAGTAGATTGTATTGGATGACTCCAGTTCAAGCTACTATATTATTTTAAAACTCTCTTATGAATTTAATTAAATTTTGTAACCTACCATTTTGGATTATGCGGGAACATTGTGCCAAATCATATGTTCGAGAAAATGCGATTAGTGGATCCTTTTGGGGTCTCTATGAGTCAAGCTGATTTCATCTAAAATAAACGCCTTGACCGATTTTGACTAAATTTGGTACCTTACCATTTTAGGGAATGAGAAGCCAATTGCACCCGTAACATGCTCGATAAAATTTGATTAGGAGATATTTTTAGTCTATAAGAGTCAGGTCCAATTTTCCAGTTTTATTGAAAAAGAGACTCAAACTATTTTGACTAAATTTTGCATCCTACGATTTGGATTACGAGACATCAGTAGGTCGTAAGTTTGAGATAATTCGATTAGTGTGTATTTTTTATCACTATGGGTCAAACTACTACCATTTAAAAGCAGCTCTAACTATTTTGACCAATTTTTGTATTCTACTGCCTTGGATTGAGGGAAAAATATCGTAATTATTACATGTTCAAGAAAATTCAATTAGTGAATTATTTGGGACTAACTACGCGTTTCATTGATAATTAAGGTTTAAACAGTTACCAAGATTCTGAATTGGAAGAGTTACAAAAATATTTCATCCGCAGGAAACTGAGCTTCTTGTACTCGTAGTACAAACCGAGGGCAGTATTGGTGTGCCCGTATAGAGTTATCCTTTTGATCAAGAAGGGGCGATGTAAAGGGTCAAGATGAGCAAACTTTTGGTCAAGTTCTCCAATTTCGAATTACATTGTATCCTGACCCCGGAATTCACCCCCACTCTTAAAGAATTGTATATTATAAAAAATATGCATTCGAGGGCTCCGTAAAAAAGAAAAAAATCGGAATTTAAGAAATTATATTTAGTGCTGAAAACGCTACGATTTAAAGAATTTGCGATAACATGAAATGCAGAATACATTTCTTTTGCCTTATAAAAATCATTTTTTTGATAAATAAAAAGTTACTAGTGGATTTTTCTTACTTTTTGAATTTCTGAAATAGAATATTATTCTGTGCACATGCACAAATTTTCAAATTCCTAACTGAAATAGTTTTAAAAATTTCGATATACTTTATAATTTTTGAATGCAGTTTTATTAGAGAATATATTTTTTTTCCGTATGTATATAAAAAAAGATACCAGTGCATTTTTACAATTTTTTGAAAATTGAAATGGAATATTATTTTGTGTATACATGCCAATTTTTGAATCCCTACATAAAATATTTAAAAAATAATTTCATACGTCTTGCAATATCTCACTCTCCTATTTTTTGGAACGCTCTTCAGCTCTGAATGTATAAACTGTCGATACAGATGTTAGTGCGTTTTTTTCTGCATAAGGTCACAAATTTTCGCTCCTTAAATCAGTTTTTAATTAATATTTTCGCTAGTTATCAGAAATTTGAAATTCTGAGTCTCAGGTGTATTTGGACTTTCTTTATGAAATTTTCAGACTTATAGTATGCTAGATTTTGCAAATCTAACATATTCTCATCCTTTGATTTTGTAGATAAGTTTTTTCAGTTTTGAATGGCAGAAAATCAGACTTATTAGACATATTGATTGGTAGAGTATTTTCAATTTCGCTATGCCTGATAGTATGTGTATCATAATGTTTTCAGTGTCATGTCGCTATTTCTGGTATATTTTTCTGAGTGCATACAGATGAGGGGAAAGGAGAACAACTGGGCCATTCACTGAGCTGAAAGAAACTATCAGAAAATTTCTATTAAATTTCAACTCAACGGATAGCGGTTTTCGTAGCCGGAGCAATAAATTCATCCAGAGGTTCTGGTCGAATTTTTTTTCAGCATCCTTACGAATATCTTCTAAAGTAACTACAGGGTGCCCTCAAAAAATGTACACACAGTTAAAATTGTTAAAACATTTTTTTAAAATTAAAGCACACACTTTATTTTGAATTGTGAAACGGGGCTACAGCAATGAATTTATATATTAATAAGCAGCTATATTAAAACTAATGGCTTTTCTGGTCAAAGCACTGTTGATAAGTGAAGTAACGCAATCACAAAACAATCTCTTAATTTGCAGGGTTATTCATGAGCGTGGTTATGTCAAAAGGAAAAAAAAAACTTGTGTTTTATTTTAGCGATTGTAAATCACGCCGGTGGATATTTTGAAACTCTCTGCTACAGACTTTGTACTTCAGCTTCTGGCAATGTTTTAGAAAGAATATCTTTTGTTCAAATCTTAATCTGGTTTCAGCCAACGTTAAACATAAAAGGGAAAAACGACATGATAGTTATTAGAAAATAAATTTATATGCATTTTTGGTTTTAAGCTTTTATTTGACGAATTTAATTAATTTCTACTAGCAATAGAGTGAGTTTTTTTATTATTATTCAAGAGAGAGTAGTTACATTATTTCAAATTCAATATGCTTCATAACAGTCATAAAAAACATGTTAGTATAGATAACATTTCGGTCAATGAGACTGTATGCTATTATCAAATGGATTCCCAAATATGGACCATTCATTTTAGTAATGTCTGGATGTGGACCTCACATTTCGCACAAAACAATGTACCGTAAAATGGAGTGAATAGAAACAGCAGGGTGAATAGGAACGAAAATTCCAGGTCTTAGAAATGAATTCAGTATAAATATCCGTGATGATATTTTTAGTTGTCAATTTTTTTACAAAAAGGTAATATCATTAAGAGTGGAAAAATTCAATTTTGCAGCACCAATACTGGGGTATACAAAACACACTGCAAGTGGATCCTCAAAAACCTCATATTTTCAATGCCTTCAAAACTTTGTATGTAACTTCAGTATTTTTCGTATTCTAAAACTAAGAGTAGGGTATTTTAATTAATGATAAACCAGTAAACGATATGCTGAATCAGATTCCACGTATTTCTAAACTACATAATGAAAAAGTGAAAAATGTGTTGTTTGTAACATCGCAGATTTCAGATTTACGGGGGGAATCGGAATACATTTATTATCATGGTTTATTTTTCTGTACAGTAATAGTTTCATGTCATACCTCGAAATATATGTATAAATATGTATTATAACAATATTTTGCTTGTTCCAATTACTTGAGGAGTTTAAAGATGCTAGGAAATTACTTAGTTAAACAAAAAAGTCAACTCTCAATCCAACAGATATGAAACACACAATAAAAGAAATTAAAAATGACAAAGTTACTAAGAAAAATTGCTGAGAAATAAATTATGACAAACAGAACATTATAAAAACATCTCAAAATGGAAAATAAATATTAAAAGAGAGCAGTGCAAAAGTACTAAGGGCTGAGGATGAGGCTGTACTAGTAAATCGTATTAATACATGCAGGGATTGGGGCCACCCAATAGATTCACTTATCCAACGACTATAGTAAAGAATAACTTTGAACAGGGCTGAATTTGTACTAAATTTAACCTTTCAATTCAAATACATTTTATTAGAATAAATTTTAAATTTTTTTGGGTTCGAAGCTGTTTTCTAATTTTTGGAAAGTCATATCTTTGTTTGTATTGAAAATAAAGGAATGAATTGATAGTAACTACGTGTTCCTATTTCTCCCGTATCATTATTACCTGTTTTTATTAATCCTGTTAAAGTCTGAATCGAAACAAATAAAGATTACAACATTTGTTCCGATTCACCCCTACCTGCGGGGTGAATTGGGACGCCATTAAAAAATTAAATATATATGAATAAACTGTAAAAAGGTTTTCGTTTTTACTTATAAATTAAAGAACAAAGCAAGACCAACGTTTCTAGTCAAAAAATAAAATAATTAAAAAATTAGTAGTTGCTTTTTTTGCACGTTAAAGTTGAAAAGTGTTCCGATTCACCCCATTTTACGGTAATTGATTGGGCCAACGTCGGCTATCATTATACGTCGGTCCACAGTAAGAAATGTCCTCCTTGCTTGATAAGACATTGGATAAGACATTATTTTTGCAAATAAACAGAGCCCGATTAACCTCTGGCGGCGTGGAAAGCAATGTCATTCCGAGGCTTTTGTTCGTCCGAGAAAAGTTTTACAAATTCGACCTACCCAGAAACACACCAATGCTATACAAATTATTCAAATCAAATATTACATTATTATTGGACTTCCTCCATTTTGATTAATTGGACAATAACATTACCTAACAAATAACAGACGAACGAACAAATTGGTTGAACGTACTTAGAAATTGTGATTATTGGTCACATTGATCTATTGTATGAAAATTTAATTTGTTGTGAAAGATATTTTTATAAAACACTTTTTAAAAATATAAATATAGTATACTAGCAGGCTAAGCCCGCTGCGCTGGTCTATTTTCCAAAACAAAACATGAATCAAACAAATTATTGAAAATGATTGTGTTTTTTAAAGCAACTTCACCTTGAATGCTCTTTCACATTTCTGAAAATCATACAAAACTCCATTGTATTTAAAGATAGAAAACAAACGATTATAAATGCACCAAAAATGCATTAAAAGTTAGCAAACAGCTGTTTCGAATCTACTGTCGAGATTCTTCATCAGTGCAAAACTCAGCGAGCTAGAAAAAACAAACTGAGCCAAAAATAAAAACAACAACAATGGAATCAAGGCCTGTTGACGCCAAAATATATTAAAATGATAATAAAATATTATGTTGTTGTATCAGCTTATGCATTCGATAAAATTCGAACTTTTAAGAAAAAAAGCCCGAATCAAGGCCCGTTGGCGCCAAAATATATTAAAATAATAATAAAATATTATGTTGTTGTATCAGCTTATGCATTCGATAAAATTCGGGCTTTTAAGAAAAAAATATTTCAGTTGACCATTTATTGTAGAGTTTGATAGATAAATGAGGCAATTATGAAAAGAGCAATTTAAATATTGTCTATTCACTTCTAAAATAGCGAGCATTATGATCGCAGAGATTGACCATTGAATTTAAACAATTTTCAAGTGATTCATTTTCATTTGATAGATTTTGAACTCTAAACCTCCCAACTTGAGGATATGGGTATCTGTGAAAACCTTAATACATCCTCTGTCAATATTATATTATGTTTCACAACGTACATCTGCTCTTGACAAATCTATTACAGTGTTCCGTTTTTGGAATGCAGCAGAATAAATAAAGTTAAATAAAGTTTTCCTTAGAAAAATAAGGTGAAGGTTTTTTGAATGTGTGAAATTCATTTTTTGATAACAGATGTCATATACGCGTCACCTAGGCGTGATTGAAACAAAATGAACCTTTTATGCCTCTTATAGTAATCCAACTTGGTTTTTAATTTATTAATGACCTATTTATTTACTTTCATTTGCATTTTAAAATGATACAAAATGTTATGCTCTATACATAGAAAAGTAAAATAGAATTTAGAAATATATCTGTCATTTGAAAACGAAGTTTCCATTAAAGTGGCGCCAGAAATGTATCACCCCAACATGATGCATATATGACATTTGTGCCTCTTTCTTACAACATGGGTGTGTGCATTTGCACCTAAATTTAGTTATTTAGCTCTATTTTTGTAATATTAACTGGAGTTTTACAATGCACGGTACTACTTGATTATTCTGTCGAGAAAAAAATTAATTGCAGATTACAGGAATAAATGTCAATAATCGATGATCGTAAGTATGATAGTAATTGATATTACACGTGATACACGTATTTTTTTACGTCATAAGTGCTTTTTAATTCGACTTTTAATTTGCATTTTTTATTTATGTTTATTGTTCTTTCGTTATTTAAAAGGAATTTGTGTAAATTTGAATAGTTTGGCGAATTTGGCCAACGTGTTAATCAAGTAGCACTCAATTTACATATGAAAATATCATATTTCACAAAAAACTCCGGCACAAACCCGGCTTTGCAAGATTTCCTTCCAATACCAATGCGGCAAAATCCTCGTTTTAGAATAGCGAAGAAATGCGCATTTTTAAAAATTATTTTCGTTATTTTAAAACGAAAATATTAATAAATAAAAAAGTTATTATAGCACAAAACAATTTATAGAATTTCTAAAAAGAAATTGAAAGTAAATAAACAATTTATTAATACAGAAACAACTATTGCTGGGTTACCATATCAGGCAAAATAACACCGTTTTGGCGATAGTCAGATACCTCAGTGTGTGTATAATATCTGTGCCAAACATGTTTGGAAAAAACAATAATCGTTATTTATGCAGCATGTTTAAATACTGTAGTATAGTGAGAAAAATGTATACATGACATATACGCACCACATCGGCACTTTTTTTTTTTCTGATGCCGATTAGGAGAAAATTTTGTTTTCAAATACCAGTTACATATATAGTTTACAATTATTTTCTGTTATTTTAAATAGAAAATAACAATAAATTTTTAAAAGTTTAGTTAATAATTATAAAACAAAACTATTTATATCCTTTAAAAAATAAAATAAAATAAAATAAAATAAAATAAAAATTTGTTAATAAATAAACAACAGCCAAGTTACCAAGTGAGGCATAAAATCGCCATTTTATTGCAGTCGCGCAAATGTGGCGCATGTATGACAAATGTGCCTAAATTAAAATAGTTTATGTAATTGGAAAAAAAAGAAAAAAAATTGTAAATAGACAATAACACTTTGGCGTCAGTTAATTACCCAGATGTATATATGGTATTGGCATAAGAGACAAATCGCACCAACGCAGTGCGTATGAGATAACTGTGCCAAAAATTATATTTAAAGTTGCAGTTAAATTATTTTACAATATCTATGTATGTGGAAAGACATTTACCCTAAAATTTAAATATTATTCATTTTTGTGGTATTAACTGCTATGTATTCAAGTAAAATGTAAAAAAATTTTCCTAAAAATGTTCTCACTCATTAAAAGAGAAAGAGAGAAAATAGTTCTTGCAAACATCGCTCCATCTTGTGTTTTTTTTTTTTTTTTTTTTTTTTTTTTTTAGAATTGCATTGATTGGCGACAAAAGTAGATTGAAACACCCAATTGAACAAACAACATACAAATAACAATTGGAGCCTTTTTTAAAAAAAAATTAATTTTGCGAGTTTCTTCTGTAAAACACATAACGGGAAAATTAGATTTAAAAATATTTTTAAAAAAAGAAAGAAAAAAAAATACTTATGTTTTAATTAATGAAATTTTTGAGATGTTGTTTTCTTTTAATCTGGCTCGAAAGAAATAAATAGCCAAATATTGTGTCACTTCAAACTTTCTTTCACATTGAGTTACTTTTTAAATATTATAAATATTCTTTTTTTTTTTCGTTAAAGATAAATATTTTCCTTTCATAATATTATTTTGCATTAAACAGATATTTTTCTTTTATCATTATTTATTTTAAATCAATGAATTAACAGGTTTTTTTTTCGATATATATTATTTTCCATTAGAGAAAGCATTTCATTTCTTTTTTTAAATATAATTATCGCCAAAAAAATAGTTGTTGCAACCCTTCCGTCAAAAATTACCGAAAAATACGAAATTTAGTACGAAAAATCAGAGTTATCCCTGTATATTTGTATCATAAACCTCCGCAAAAATATTTCCTATCGAATGATATAATCTGCAAAAAGATCCATCGGGTAGTTTTTGAAAACACTCGTTTGGAAGTTTCAGAACTTCTGCTTTATAATATATATGATATGATAAAGAAGTTAATAATTTTCAAAAAATTAGAATTTTCGAGTGGGAATAATCCAATATAAAATTTAGGGTACCGTGTTTTTAGGTAGATTTCGTATGAAACGCTAGCTATTGCGGTCGCTCCTTTGTTGGAATTTCTGAAAATTTTTTGCAGATCTACACCGATTATGACCTCTAGACCTCAAAATTACCATCATTAAAAAACTTTAAATATATATCTATCTGTATCATTTTTTGTGGACACGATAACTTCTATAATTCTGCTCCAATCTCTTCCAAACTGATACATAAAATCAAGGGGTATAAAATATCGGTCAAATTCATTAATGGGCAAAATATGACCAAGGGGCTGGAAATAGCGAATAGAAAATAACAATTGCATTGTTTGTGAAAACCGAAAAAAAAAAAAAACACTTATAACTTTTTAGTTGAAACAGATATCGAATCAGTTTAAAGTGTATATTACTTCTAAAAAACGTGCGAAAAATTGTGGGTATGACAATTTTTTGATAAAATTAAAACTGGGCTCTAAGCAAAAAAAAAAAAAGGGTTTTTGAGAGAAAAAAACTCATAACTTCGTCAATTGTCAAATATCAAATCCAATTATTTTTTTTTTATAAAAGTTCGTAAAATTACCTAGAACTTTTGTATTTAGAAGTTTTTGATAGGAGCAATTCTTGTTGAAAAAAAAATTAAAAACGAAAACAAAAAAAGTGTTGGAAGAAGAAAAAAAAAAATCCACAAATCCACATTTAATTCTTAACGTAACAAATCCGATTAAATTTACTACATATTTTCTCAATAATATCTACAACTTTTATACTGAAAAGTTTTTGATAGGATCAATACTTATAACAAAAACAAATTAAACAAAAATAGAAGTTGAAGGAAAAATTGTATTAAGGATGTCCTCAAATCCAAACTGCTGACTCATTTTTAAGTTCATTTTGCTCTATAATACATCTAATTGAGAGGTTCTGTTATTTATGTAACTTATAACTATATAATGTGACGTATTGGCCAATTTTTTGATAAAGGCAGAATGTATTTAAAAAAATGTTGTCAAAGTGATTAGTTTGAACAGAATTTCCTGTTGTGATAGTGATTAAAATTGAGGAAATATCCAATTAACAAACTGCTGATTTTCTGACTAATTTTTAAATCCATTTTTGCTTTCAAACGCATCCAGTTAGTTCTCTTACTTAGGAACTGTATAATGTGCCGTATCGGTCAGTTTTTTTGATAAAGGCAGAATATATTTCAAAAAAGTCTGTCAGAGAGGGCATTTTGAACAGAATTTCTAGAAGCAATCGTGATTGAAGAATTGAGGATGGATTCAAATAACAAATTGCTTATTTTCTGTCTCATTTTTAAATTTAATTTTGCGCTTAAACGCGTATAATTGGTAATTTCTCTTATTTAGGAATTATATAATGTGCCGTATGGGTCGATTTTTTCATAAAGTCAAAATATATGTCAAAAAATTCTGTCAAATTGGGCATTTTTGAGCTTAAGATGATTCTGATAAAGCCAGCTCTTACAGAAAAAGGAAATTAAAGATTCTTCAAAAGCGGCCAAATAAAGTTATTAAATTGTGTTTATCTCTAATCATATTTTATTTTTTGTTGTTGAAATGAGCACTTAATTTCGAAATCTACTTGCGCATGTACGCCAAGCCGACAGGGATTTTTTTTAAATTTTGAACCTCTTCAAAATTTCATAATGGAAGCACGTGCTTCTCGTGCTTATTACCATAATCAGGATAGATACATAAAAAAATATATGTAAAATATAGTCATATACTATTATTTTAACACAATCTAACTGATTGGTAGTTATCATACGAATTGAATATTTCCAGCTGAGCGAAAAATTGCCCAGGCCGGGAATCGAACCCGGATACTTGTTTTACAAGGCCAACGCTTTACCTGTTAAGCTAACCGGGCGATAACCGGCTAGGATTTTTCGCTCAGATAACCTTATTGGCTATAACATCTGGTCTGTCATTTAGACAGCTTGGCAGAATAAGCCGATTGGTAAAGTTATCATACGAATTGAATATTTTCAGCTGAGCGAAAAATTGCCCAGGCCGGGAATCGAACCCGGATACTTGGCTTATCTATACCAATCAATTAGATTGTGTTAAACTAATAGTATATCTACGTATCCATCGTTCTATGGAGTTCCCTTACCTGCGGCTTATTCTGCCGAGCTGTCTAAATGACAGACCAGATGTTATGGCCAATAAGTTATCTGAGCGAAAAATCCTAACCGGTTATCGCCCGGTTAGCTTAACAGGTAAAGCATTGGTCTTGTAAGCCAAGTATCCGGGTTCGATTCCCGGCCTGGGCAATTTTTCGCTCAGCTGGAAATATTCAACTCGTATGATAACTTTACCAATCAGTTAGATTGTGTTAAAATAATAGTATATATACATATAAATCGTTCTATGGAGTTCCATTACCTACGACTTATTCTGCCGAGCTGTCTAAATGACAGACCAGATGTTATGGCCAATAAGGTTATCTGAGCGAAAAATCCTAACCGGTTATCGCCCGGTTAGCTTAACAGGTAAAGCATTAACCTTGTAAGCCAAGTATCCGGGTTCGATTCCCGGCCTGGGCAATTTTTCGCTCAGCTGGAAATATTCAACTCGTATGATAACTTTACCAATCAGTTAGATTGTGTTAAAATAATAGTATATATACATATCCATCGTTCTATGGAGTTCCATTACCTACGACTTATTCTGCCGAGCTGTCTAAATGACAGACCAGATGTTATGGCCAATAAGGTTATCTGAGCGAAAAATCCTAACCGGTTATCGCCCGGTTAGCTTAACAGGTAAAGCATTAACCTTGTAAGCCAAGTATCCGCGTTCGATTCCCGCCCTGGGCAATTTTTCGCTCAGCTGGAGATATTCAATTCGTATAGTCATATATTTTACATATATTACATATGTTGTTGAATTCAGACATTTTTCTCCGGGAGGGATTTCAGTGGCTCCGGGAAAAGGACATTATAGAGTTCCGGGGGGGGGGGGGGATTGTACTTTTTGACCATTGAAACTGCAAAATTTCAAATTTTTCGGGGGAGACATTTCATTGCTCCGGTGGGAAATGTCCCCCCCACCGGGCCACCTCCTGAATTCAACTCTGAATATAGATATAGACAGATAGATGAAATCCAAAAAAGGGCAAACAGAACGTTTAGATGTTCAAAATTCTGCTCAGGTATGCTCAAAATTATAGGGAGGGGGGGAGGGGTCTCTGTTCTTTGTATTTCCAAACAGTTTTCAGAAATTGGCAACGATGAGCTTCCAATCTGTGCTGCTTGATATACACATAAGTACTACAAACGGAATTTTAATTTCGGTACAATTTGTGTGGGAAAAAATGTACCAAATTTGTGATATCGTAATTTTATTGTAAGTCACTTTTGCCATAAAATTTGCGACGATGCGCTGTGTCGAAGGTTAAGGGTCCTTCTCTGCCCTCGAAGAGACTCGCGAGCTAATGCTATTCCTATGGGGAGGCATTTTTCTGATAACTCTTTCGCATTTTAAAATAATTTTTTTTGCATTGGATAGCTGAAGTCCCTCTCAAGATCGCTCCTTGATTACTTTTTCGATTTTGGTCGCAAATATTTTTTTATAAAGTTACTTTCACTTTCTGAACCGGTTCTGAAAATGAAACAATGAAAAAAATGAACAATTCTGAAAATGAACAATTTTGTGAAAATTGTTCCGAACGAGTGTACATATAATCCAATGCATTTGATATCCGCATCCTTAGTGCCCCGTCTGTCCATCAGTGACACCTCCCATTTTTCTTCTATTGTGCTAGGTTTCTAACCATTTAATTAGTTTATGTATTTATACATTCTAATTTAATATTAAGTCATATTCTAATGATAACAGACGAAATATATTTAAAAAACACTGTAACATTAATTCATTTGTAATAATACCAGATTAAGCATGTTTTTATTTCATATTTTCCATAATTCGAACTTCGGATAATTCGAACATTTCTTGTGGTCCCGACGAGTTCGAATTAACGAGAGTCGACTGTATATATTTAAAAATGTCAAAATGTAAACCAGATATTAAAAGATAACCTCCTCATAGGAAGCGCTTCGTCGGACAGGTAAGGGAGTCTTAATCAAGTATTTTGTGTAATGTATTTTTTTAATCTCACCGGGGCGATTGCCCAGCTTTGTACTCCCCCTCCTCTAATGACGTTCCTTACGTTCAACCCTTCCACCGAACTGTCATCGTGTGCAAATACTTTTCTTTTCCTAATCCCTTCGGTTCTGCAGATGCAACACTTCGTGACCACTAAATTATGCAGTATTATCGAAACAAGAAATTTGCAGCTGTAAAGCTCACAAGCCAGAGGACCGTGACACGACATCTAACCTGGTTTTCTGCAGAGAAGGAAACAAAATACCCCCAGCGAAAAACAATACAACCGAACCCACCTCTACTCTAATTCTTTTCCTCAACTCCCAAAATCAACAAAACAAGAAAGAAAAATTGCCATTGGAGAGTTCCAACACGACGCGTTGAAACTGAAGATTGAGATGGGAGTAGGGGAATGAAAATTCATAAAGGCAGAAAAGAAAAAGAGGAAGAAATAAAACAAAAGGCAAGCAGCCACAGCAGCGGAGGCGTGTAATAAGTTTCTCCCCAATTTATATGTCAGCCGGCAAATGGTATATGTCCTTTTTTTTTTCAGTTCATTTCAGTTCAGAAGGAAATGAACGAAACGGTACTTTTCATTCCTATCATTCTGGAAGACCGTTAAGTTCGTGTTCGTGCAACAGATGAACGTGTTGCCATTTTCCGTTTTGGAAATCTAGAGGATCAGGTGTATTTTTAATAGCTGGTGTAAACAGGCCCCCATAGCAGGTCCTCATTAAGATGAAGGATAGGGAGAGGGAAGTTCTTTCCCAAGGTAGATGCATTTCTTTAGATTAAAAAAAAAAAAAAGTTAAAATTTTTCTTAAAAAAAAAAAAAAAAAAAAAAAAAAAAACCTTGTTTACAGATGTAATAAAATCTAAGAAAACCAGAATAAAAGAAAGTATTTCCGTCTAATCAGATGTATTTTTATGACATGCCTTCAATCGGAACTGTGCAACATTTTCGTTTCAGACAGGTTTCCGCTTTAAACAAATTATCGACTTGGAAACTATTATTCGCATACGGTCTCTCCTTCGCCAGAATAAATAACAGTGAATCTGCTACAGAGAGCGGAATGGGTTTCTGAGAATTAAGGGAGCCCAACTCTCTCTCTCTTTTTTCTTTTTAGGTAGATTTCGTATGAAATACTACCTATTGCATTCTCTTCCATGTTGGAATTTCTGAAAAATTTTTGCAGATCTACGCCGATCATGACCTCAAAACTACCATCAGGAAAAATCTTTATCAATCTATCTATCTGTCGGTGTATATCACTTTCTTCTAGACTCGATAACTTCCATAATTATGCTCAGATGTCTGATCTTCAAACTTTTACATAAAATCAAGGGGCATAAAATCTCGGTCGAGTTAGTTAATGGGCAAAATCGGACCAAGGGGGTGGAAATAGGGAGGGTTTTTGTGAAAACCGAAAAAACGCAATAATTTCTTAATTAATATAGGTATCGAATCAGTTTAAAGTTTATATTACTTCTAAAAAATGGGCTAAAAGTTTATGCGGGACAGATTTTTGATAAAGTTAAAAATGGGCTCAAGGAGCGAAAAAAAAAACAGCGTTTTTGGGAGATAAAAATTCATAACTTCGTCAATTCTCAAGATATCAAATCCAACTAAATTTTTTATAAATGTTCTTAAAATTATCTAAAACTTTTGCAGTTACAAGCTTTTGATAGGACCAACTTTTACCGATGAAAAAAATTAAAAACAAACAGAAAAGGGGGGGGGGGATGAAAAAAGAAAAAAATCCATAACTTACTCAATTCTTAAGCAATCAAATCTAATTAAATTTATTTTACATCTTCTCAATAATATCTACAACTTTTATAGTAACAAGTTTTTCATAGGACCAATTCTTATAGCAAAAATAAATTAAGCAAAACTAGGAGTTGGAGAAAAAACCCTCAAATCCAAACTGCTTATATTCTGACTCATTTTTAAATTCATTTTTGATTTTAAACGCATCCAAATGGTAGATCCTCTTATTTAGCAACTATATAATGTGACGTATTGGCCAGTTTTTTGATATAGGCAGGATATATGTGAAAAAGGCTGTCAAAAAGGGTATTTTGAACAGAATTTCCCGAAGTGATAGCGATTGAAAAATTGAGAAAGTATAACAAATTGCGTTTTTTCTGAGTCATTTTTAAATCCACTTTTGTTCTCAAACGCATCCAATTTACATGTCCTCTTATTTAGGAACGATATAATGTGACGGATTGGCTAGTTTTTTGATAAAGCCAGAATATATTTAAAAAAAGGCTGCCAAAATGGGCACTTCGCAAAAAATTTCCCAAAGCGATCATGATTAAAGAATTGAAAATGTATTCAAATAACAAATTGGTTATTTTATGACTCATTTTTAAATAAAATTTTGCTCTCAAAAGTATTCAACTGGCAGTTTTTTGTTATTTAGGAACTATATAATGTACGTATTCGTCGATTTTTTGATGAAGGCTAAATATATTAAAAAAAAAAAAAAAAAAAAAAAAATCTGTCAAAGTGGGCATTTCGCAAAAACATTTGCCAAAGCGACCATGATTAAAGAATTGAGGATGCATTCAAATAACAAACTGGTTATTTTATGACTCATTTTTAAATTCAATTTTGCTCTCAAGCGCATTCAATTGACAGTTATTTGTTATTTAGGAACTGTGTAATGTGCCGTATTGGTCAAGTTTTTGATAGAGGCTAAATATATATTTAAAAAATGCTGTGAAAGTGGGCTCTTCGCGCAAAATTTCCCAAAGCTATCTTGATTAAAGAATTGTGGGTGTATTCAAATAACAAATCGGCTTTTTTGTGACTCATTTTTAAATTCAAATTTTCTCTCAAACGCATTCAACTGACAGTTTTTTATTATTTAGGAACTATATAATGAGCATATTGTTCGACTTTTTTATAAAATAAGAATATAATTCAAAATATGTTGTCAAAATAGGCATTTGAGACGAATTTCGTTTAAGATGATTTTGATAAAACCAGTTCTTACAGAAAAATGAAATTAATTTTTTTTTTCCAAAAGCGTCCAAATAAAGTAGTTAAACTGGGTTTATCTCTATAATCATGTTTTATTTTTTGTTGATGAAATGAAAACTCTTCGAAATCTACCTCCGCCTATAGGCCATGCTGACAGAGATTTTTTATGTAAAATAACGAAGAAACAGACGCGAACACTATTTTTTTACATAAAAATTTCAAGTTAAAATAACTAACAAGATAGATAAGTTTAAAAAGTCAGAAGTTGAATTGTATAAATTATACATGAGTGTTAAATATATTACCCCATCTAAAGAAAAGCAACTAAACCAAAAACATTCTTCCAATATATCCAGGTGTTAAAGTTCAGACACTTTTCTTCGGGAGTGATTTCTGTTGCTCTGGGGAGGGTGGGGGGGGGGCATTATAGAATTCCGGGTGTAAAATTGCACTTGACTATAGAAAACAAAAAATCTCAAATTCTCCGAGAGGACATCCCATTGCTGCAGGTGGGTTATTCCCCCCCCCCCCCCCCCCCCGGGCCATCATTGAATTCAAAGCTGAATATATCGGCAGCAGCAGTGCAACTACAAAGTTGCTAAGATGGGGAAATACTAGGGACTCCGATTTCACAAGGTCCAGGAAGATTTGAGGAGGGAAGTATTTTATTAATGATGGCGATATTTAAAATTTCAAATAAATGCACATTACTTTTTATAAGCGTAATTTTTCCATAAGTTTATTAATGATAGCGATATGATGATTATTATTATTAATGATGGCGATATTTAAAATTTCAAATAAATGCACATTACTTTTTATAAGCGTAATTTTTCCATAAGTTATTAAACCATTTACATTGCTAGTGTACATTTCATCATTTCCTTTTTTATTCAAAAATTCCGAATCCATAGCTGGAATTCTGAGAGAATTTTCATGTAATCATTAAATGTTTATCATTAAAAAAGTTACCATTAAGAATTTCTGGTATGAAATCGGACGTTCTGAATAAACACAACAAAATCCTGAATGGACTAATATAAGCGCATTTTTTTGTCCTAGTGCTGTATTTAGAGATTTGCACCCGCCTGACCGGCAGAATCGGAGTAATTTTTTCAACGGGCCGGCAAAAAAAATTGAATGGACCATGCGGGCCGGGCCGGCAGATAAAAAAATTTAATGGGGCTGCCGGCCCGTTAAAAAGATTTCAGTAAAGACGATAAAATATAAACTACTTTCAATGAATTTTTTTTTTTTTTTTTTTTTTTTTGAAAATGCTATTTAACGAGAATAAGTATAAATGTGCGTCACGAGCCGATATTTGTTTCACAACATCAATACAGAAATGTAACTTGTATAGTGTAACAATCGACATCGGACAGTTACTTTGTGTCTTACCCGGGCTTAATATTTTTTTAGCAGACACATGGAGGACCAAGATCAGACTTGCATTGTTTTTCAATATATATTCGAGCCGGGCTGGAATTAGATTAAATTGTTTTCAAGATGTGTAGGGCAGACAACGTGATTTGTAAAAGTATCAATAGTGATAAAGAATTTAGGTTAACATAATCTTTGGAAATATACTTCTTGGTGGTTCTTAAATTCACTTCTCAACAACGCGAAAGTTTGAAACATTTTCTGACAATTTTTAATTTTAAAGGTATAAAATTGCCAAGCCTGACTATTGAAAGGATTTGCAATTGAATAACGTTTCACATTTTTGATAAATAAGATACTTATATATACTTGTTGAGATATAAAATATTCTTGTCCCGTGGTTGCAGATTTTTCTCTTTTCCCATGCTGTCACTTCTGGAAATTCGATTCAAAACGCTAATTTTGACAATATTATCTTAAATTGCTTATATCAAAAAATAGATAACGCCGTTCAATTACACAGTTTCTGAATAAAAACACCTGCTTATCTTATGCGTTTCCGTAAAGAAATGAATCAGAAAGTAGCTCTTTTAGATTTGAGAAAATCTTTAATTAAATGATATAGAAATATTTTCTTAAATCTACTTTTTATTATGCAGCTTCAAAAGTTACTTTTTTTTTCTTTTATTCGAAACCATATTAACTTTGTAATAACTCTTTTTTTTTTAATGTTGAAATTCTAAGAATCTAAGTAACCATTAATGTTGCTAGTGCGTATTTTCTGTAAAATATACTGTAAAATCGTCCCATAAATGTGTATGCCGTATTTTTTAAAGAAATCTTAGTTATATGATAAAAATCTGAATTTTTTCGAAATAGTAGAAATTGTGTTGGGCCAGATCGGATCGGGCAGGGCCTAGAAATGTAAAAATATAAATGGGCCAGGCTTGGGCCGAAATAACTTTCCTTCGGGACGGGCACGGACCTGGAAATTCCGACTTGTGCAGACCTCTAAATTGTATTTAAACGTCCGCTGTCTCTCTCTGTGGCACTGCTTGTAAATGATTTTCAATCGACCTTTTCAATAAAAAGAAGTGTGTTCGATTTGAAAGATATGTCAGATGATGTTTACACGGGACAAAATTTTTAGATCCGAGCCGGACAATCGGTTGTAAAATCAGGCCGATTTGTTTATTATTTCGTTAGTTCGTGGTTCTGTCTGCACCATGAAAATCAACAATATTAAATTCGACCCGATTCAGTTTTCATAAAAATGCTGATATTTCTGATATTACATTATCTTAAAAATTATTCTAAAATAATATTGCATTTGATTCATATTTACTCAAAAATTTCAAAATACAACTTTTTTCCCTCAAATATTTATTTTTTCACAAGTCATGAAATATAAAATTTACAACATTAATGATCACTTACAAGGGAACCTCTTTTGGTGTTGATCGCACCTAGCATTGAAATTTGGTGCATTTTAAGCTTTATATTAGGAAGTTTGAGACTCGATTAAAAAAAAAAAAAAAAAAAAATCATATTTTTTGGTTTGGCATAACTTTCTGAAAATACAATTTTCGAGGTCACTTATCAGACTATTAACATAGATTTTTTTTTCTTTCTTTCTATTTTTTTTTAAAAAAGAAAAACAATTTAAAATATAAATTTATTAATAATAAATGTAAAATATCCAAAAAAAAAAAAAGTTTACAAATTCTTCCAAAAACCTATAAATTTGATTTTGAAAAATTACGAAATTGTATTCGCATTTTTGACGGGGAAAAAGCTACCAAATTTTCAAAAGCAGAGTTTTCTGGCAACCCTAGCCGAATGTCATAGCAACTAAATGAGGCAAATGAAAAATTTGTATCACCATATTTGGCAACTTAACTCTTTATTTGCATGAAATAAACAAATAAAAATCCAATAATAAAATCTTTAAAGTGTAAAAATATTCATAAAATATGATTTTAACAGGGAATTTTGATCGGTTCTTTAGCTTTTATGTATAGGGCTATAAAATACACTAGGTCACGATACTAGGTGCGAGCAACACCAACAGTTGTCCCCTTGTTAAACCCGTGATTCTCATATTTTTAATAGCCACGCCTTTCAGAAGCATCAGTAAAATCACTTATTCACACATATATTTTGTAACATCTGAATAGCTCAGATGATAAAGGTGGCAAGTGATTTTGCGAAAATGAGCTATGAAGGTTCAAATGTATATTTGCGCTAATTATCAAATGCCTCTTTTATCACTTGGAATTTTTTTGAATGTTACATTTTTATTTATTTATTTATTTTTAAAATACTATTTTAACAAATGGTAGACTTCCGTAGATTATCTTCAAACATATGATTAAGTCTTTTTTTTTATCTTCATTTGTAACACATCATTTTTATCATCTGAGCTCTTCATATGCATTTTATTATTTGAGAAAAGACTTTTTCTCATTTGGAGGAAGCCTAAAAGTTTTAATAGTAACTGTTCATTTAACAATTTTTAATTTATCAGAGAGGTGAAGTTTCTGCCAAAAATGTATTTTCAACATTTTTTTTTTTTTAACATAATGTGTTTTTAGTATAGTTTTTGATGTAAATCGCCCAGTAGGTTGTGCTGCTAAGTTGCATTTGTCACGATTTCCTCAAAAGCTATATATCTCAAGAACTAATGCATAAATTTTCTTCTAACTTCAGATTCAGTTAGTCCCTGATATAAGTTGGTCCTGATTGCTTTTTGGAGTAAATCGTTTGATAGTTGGTGCTGCTATGCAGAATTATGCAATAGTTCAACCTCAAAATCTAACGTACGGATTTTCATCAAATTTTTGATTCAGTTTGATGCTGACATAAGTTGTTGATTAGATTTTGGTGTAACTCACTTAACTAGTGGCGACACCATGCTTCTTTTTTCAGTAAGTATTAACATCTATGGGTTAGAAGAAAATTTTGGAATTGTTTCATCCGACTAGTTATTTGTTGGTATAAAATGAAATATTTTATTATTATTATTTCAAGTGTTTAGTTTTGCAGTTATCAGAGCCCCACTTAAGCGATCTAGGCTTCTGAGGCAAGCCTCACTTTAACGCCTCCGCGACGGGAGCCTTTTTCGAAACTTTCAATGTTTTGTCACCGGTTTTAAAAAACAGAAATTTGTTTTTTATTAAATCGAGAAAATATGCCGATTATATAAGGTAAATTTTTCAGTAAAATTTCACTGTGAAGATAAATGAGGATTCTTAAGCCTTTTTGCGGCACGTATACGTGTCGCTCGTCCCCAAGGAGTTAAGTGACTCCTTTCTCTATATCCATAGATATCTATTAGATAATGTTCATGAATCATGCTGGTTGACTATATTACTAAGTTTCATATGTATTGTAGGACATTAGTTACATACAAGATACTATTCACATCTGTTTTCTAGGTATCAAAAGAAAGACAGTCATAAATTTAAGAAAATACACTGATTAGAAAAAAAAATATGAATTGATTGAACAGAACATTTGTTTTCAAACCTTTTCCTTACTTAACTAAATATGTCAAAAAAGAAGGCTTCGAATTGGTCATAATTGATTAATAGTTTAATTTATTTTTAATACAATGGAATGAAAGTTGTAATAAAATTTTAATCAGTAGTTTTACTATGATATAGTTCATGGTTCATACATTTTTGTGTGTGTAAGGGGATTTGAGGGCGGGGGTTTTTAGAAGCAGAGAGGGGAATATAAGAAACCCACGCCCTCTTTTTAAATCTTTGTGCGTGTAAGAATTTTGATCCCTTTTGGCAGGAGGGCCCTCGCGAAGACTTTATATTGGTGGGGGAGAGAGCCTCTGATTGCCAAGTCAAAATCCAGTATATGCCATATGCCAACACAGTAAGAAGCAAACATAAATAGTTCTCGACAATTAGAAAATGTAATATAGTTTTTATTTGTAAAAAGCTTAATATTATTTCTTATTATATTGGTAACTTTCGTCAAATCTATCTGAAATAGAAAGTGTATTATAGTTTTTAATTAAAGCTTTGAGCTAATTTGCCAATTCAGTTTGTAAATTTGCCAACTGTAATAGCATTTGGAAACGTTTGGGGGGAGGCACCCGCACTTGCCCCCCCCCCCCCCCCCCTGAGCAAGGCCCCTGCCTTTTGGCCAATTTTAAACATTTGACACTCTCTTATCAAAATCCTAATTACTGCTTAAAGTTCTTCTCAAATGGGATGCCTCAGAGCAACTACCAAGTATGCACCTGCATTAGTCAGCCCCTGACATTTATAGGTATTTCATTTAAATGAATCTAACAGATATATTTTTTCGGAATTTTATAAAACAGCCTATGAGGCGAAATTACTATATCAGCAGGCCTTCATTGAATCACTATTCATAGTGCTGACATCTAGCGGCTTATTTCATTGTTGAAAAATTTGAAGGATACCGAAATTATCTTTTGCTGAAATCGAAGCCAATATCAGAATTTAAAGTCGAACAATCGCAGGATGTAGCATGATCTGATTTAGTACAGACTTTTGTAACTCATGTTCTTTTAAGCAAGTTTTATTTTTTCAAATTTTCTAGAAAGAAGACATCAATTTTCCTACGTTTTTATAGTGCTGCCATCTAGAAGTCAATATCATACTCATAAACGTCTAAATTTCAAACAAGTATTTACTTAAGAAGTTAATCATAGCATGGTTCTATAAATTTTTCATATTCTCACAAATACAGTATCACGTGTTATTTATTTATGACTGTCGATTGTAAATTTTAAATAAACTTTTATTTTTAATAATTTATTGTTTAAGTTGGTCTGTTAATGAATTAAAATTTCGGTACTTTTCCACTGTAGGGGTCTTGGCGTGTGTTTAAAATGCTTGTCGAAATTCGAGTTTCAGATAGTGCTTGATAATTGTTTTCATCTAAGATAAAAAGCTATGAAACAAACCTTATCAACTGTTGTGATGGTTTGCATATATATATAATATATTTGTTCCTATATTGCTAACTCATCTTGTCTTGTTTAAGTTTGTTTTATATAGGGCTATTACAGATGCATTGTAGGTGTCAAATAGTAGTACTGTATAATGATTATATATATATATATATATATATATATATATATATATATATACACTTTATTATATGTATAACTAGCTGAGATGCCCGGCGTTGCCCGAGCCCATATTTATATCCAGTTTTCAATTGTGTTATCTGTTTTCTAAATGGTCATTAAATGAATCTCAAATTTGTATGATTTTATATCTCAAAGTCCAGTTTGTCATATATTATATATTTAAATGAAAAAATTTGCGAAAGCATATGCTGTTTAGTGTTTTATTTTCTGTGTAATTTTATTTTTGAAGTCTATGCTTACCGAAAGCGAACGACACTGTGATTGAACACTCAGGTTTTCACTGATTTCGTAGAAATTTTCACAAATTTAATTTTGAAAAAGATAATTCTATCCACCCGAACGTTTCAAAATTTTTGTAAGCGATGTAAATCTAGTTTATTGAAATGCTCTAAAAAGATTATGTTAAATACGGACATTTAGTTACTTTTAGCCTAGAAAAAATATAGTCTCCAAAAGTCTCGAAGTGATTTGTGTTTGCCGGTGTATTTGAAAGGGTTAAATCTATTTTTTTTAATTGATTGCACCATAGATTATAATAAAATTTTAGTTTTAAGAATGTATTTTTGGTTTGGCGGTACCTATAAAATTGCGCCCTGTAGGGGCAAAACCACAGCGAAACAATATGTTTTTTACTGATTTCATCAAATTTTTCGCACACTTTATTTTGTAAAAAAATACTTCTAACCGCCCGAAAGTTTCGAAATTTTTGTAGGAGGTATAAATCAAGTCTATTGCGATGCTTTTAAAAGATTGAGTTGAAATATGTACGTTTAGATACATTTAGAGTAGAAAAAAAATATCCTGTCTGTGAGTCGCAAAGTAACTTTCCTTCCTAAAAAAATCCATATATTTTTTAATCCGAGTAAAGCATCGATTAAAATAAAGTTTCAACTTCAAGAGCATATTTCTGGTTTGTTTATACTTCTAAAATCGTGTCCTGGAGAGGCGTTGATATAAGGGAGAAAAACTTATTTCGGAAAAACGACCCTTTTTGATATTATTTTTTCCAAAAAGTTAACTGCAAAATTTTTTCGAATTGGTTGTAGCATTTTAGACAATCTTTTGAATCTTTTAGTACAATCTTTTGAAATATGTCCTTCAAGTTTAACTGTGCCGTACGGTTTGGTTCATTTGGATTTTAAAAAAAATACCCCCCCCCCCCCAAAAAAAAAAAGCCAATCCAATTCTTAGAAAAAACTTCCTTCCTTGTTTTCGGTGCGTAAATGTGTTAGTGCGCATGTGCAAATATTTTCGTTCCTCCAGAATCAAACAACTGACTTTTGATGTGACTGAATTTGGCTTCGTATTTAATATCTCATAAACTAATAAAAAATTCTAAGCTTCAGGTATATCAGGAGAGACCTCGTATCCTTCTATAGTAAAAAAAAAACTAGCCTTAAAAGGAATGACTCCTCGAATGATGCTGATGTGGAAGATTTCCGGAACTAACGAATCCGGGTTGTCCACTCCTTCCATGAGTCGAATAGACCAATCAGGAAAGGGCTCCGTCTATGCATCGCCGTATGGGTTACCATAAAGAGAGAAAAGGTTACCATCGCCAAGTTTGTCGCCAACTTGGCGATATATCGCCAAATTTGGCGACTAAAAGTAGTTGTCAAAAGTGACGCCAACTTGGCGATAACTGTAATATTTCGCCAAATTTTTAATTTCTTTACAACATCAGTCGTTTGATGCATCATTTGAGAGGTTTGCAACTGCTTATTGATATAATGGATGTCTTGTGTGTTATCCCCCATTCTGCTCCCCAAGGGGGACACATTTTTAATTTCTTTACAACACCAGTCGTGTTACACAAGATTTGAAAGGTCTGCAACTGCTTATTCATATTATGGATGTCTTGTGTGTCACCCCCACACTCTGCTCTCCCCAGGGGGGGGGTCACATTTTTAATTTCTTTACAACGCCAGTTGTGTGACACATCATTTGAAAGGTCTGCAACTGCTTATTCATATTATGGATGTGTTGTGTGTCATCCCCCACTTTGCCCCCCCAGGGGGGCAAATTTTTAATTTATTTACAACACCAATTGTGTGACACATCATTTGAGAGTTCTGCAACTGCTTATTCATATTATGGATATCTTGTGTGTAACCCCCCCCCCTCTGCCCTCACAGGGGGCGCATTTTGTAATTTCTTTACAACACCAATTGTGTGACACATCATTTGAAAGGTAAGCAACTGTTTATTCATTTTATGGATGTCTTATGTGTCACCCCCACTCTGTCCCCCAGGGGGGCACATTTTTAATTTCTTTACAACACCAGTCGTGTGACATATCATTTGAGAGGTCTGCAGCTGCTTATTAATATTATGGATGTCTTTTGTGTCGCCTCCCACTCTGCCCCCCCAGGGGGGCACACGCAGCAAGCAGGGGTAACCAATAATTTGGAATCGCGAAGCGATTACGCGGGGGGTTGGCGAGCATAGCGAGCAGGGGGGCGGGGCCCCCCTAGTTAACTTTAAAAAAAATTTGAGCTTTGTAGCTCATCGTGCTTTGTGCACGATGGCTAGCAAAATCTACGGCACACACACACATACACAGAGAGAGACAGACAGAGTTATTGTGTTCTTTTATTAGTAAATGTATAATAGTTTTTTATGCACTGTTTATTTCTTTTTGAATATAAAAATAGATAAGTGGCTTTTTTTATATATAGTAAATAGATAATTATTTAAAAAAATTGGTTGTGTATAGGAAATAACGATTAGGTTGCTAAATATTTTATCGTCAATTTTCCTTCTCTTACGAAGATTCGTTTTTTTTTTTTTTTTTTTTTTTTTTTTTTTTTTTTTTTTTTTTCACTCGGCAAGATTCCTACACTGAAAAAATACAAAAAATTCTTTCATCATGTTTTTTTTTTTATTTGTGGATAGTTGCTATAAGAAAGCAAAATATATTAATTTTGTTTATAATTTCTTCAAGAAGGTTTGTCAATTAGTTTGAAAATAGAATATGCTAATAAACTTAAAATTAATGTTTGATTTTATAATATTTGCATTATTTCTGTTATTATTAAAACGTTTAAAATTTTTAAAATACTTATTTTCATTGACATACCGTAATTTCGGGTGTATAAGCCGCAGCTCAAACAATTCTTTTTAGACCCAGAAATCTTATTTAGTGATTGAAGAGATATATTTACGGCGATCTGACTAGTTATATTTGTTTTTTAAAAAATTCTGGGTCGAAAAAGAATTGTTTGAGCTGCGGCTTATACACCCGAAATTACGGTATTTTAAAAAAATCGAGATACAACAACGCTAAGAAGTTATTAAAATAAGAAAATAATGAAAGGAATTTTCAAAAAAATTTAATTTTTCAACATTACAGCTGATATTCTTACTATTCTAGGGAAATTTTTGACCTGCATGTTGGCCATAGTTATAATGTGACAAAAGGAAAAAAAATCGAACAGAAATTTTAATTTATAATTTTTTTAATAACCCAACAAATCGTATTACTAATAGATAATGTATATACCTGCAAATGACAGAAAAATTTCGCCTTTTTCGGCGAAATTTTCAGGGACTAGCCGCAACTTGTCTCTCGATATTTTGATAATTCTTTTTGGGGAGATTTTTTCCACAGAATCCAAGTTCTGTGAGGCTAATACCCTGTTCACACTATGGATAGTTAAGATACCTCAGGCCTCGAACTCTCTCAGAGAGTTCCACAAACTGTCTCACTCTCAGAGTTTCAACTTGCTCGGGCTAGATACAGGCACAATCATTCACTCTCATTGGCTATAAAGCTTCGCTTTTACTGATTGGCTTTTTCCGCTGTCTTTATTCCAAACGCATGCGCATACGTTACATTTGTTCAATTCAGAGATACAGTGACATTCGCTGAGATATCTTAGTTAAGTCTTTCAATGTGAACTAGCATGCAATTCCGGGAGGGTACCTCTTCAAACACGGCGATCTTAAGATATATTATGCTTGTAGTGCGAACAGGGTATTAGAACAATCTCTTCTCTGTAAGATTTGCATGCAAGACCGCTGCTTTGTGTTATTAGTATTATTTATGACGATCGGCTATATGCATAGAGATAAAGGCCTAAGAGGGTGTGTGTGTGTGTGGGGGGGGGTGCTCTCCGTGGGTGTCTATCAGGGAACCTAGCCCGTATTTACGGGAGGAAATTCAAGGTTCGAAGAAAACCACGGCCAAACTGCGAACGATTAAGCCGACGGGTGCGACTGGGTTTGAACCTAGCATCCAGTTTTGAAAGCAGAACTTTTCGGCCACGTGGCCGCTACTTTGCGAAAAGGGCGGCCGCGCTCCCATCGTTGATTCCAAAAGAGTTATAAATATAGATCAGGATATATATGATGTTTTGTCTAGCAATTATAAGTAGAGTTGCAAAAGAATAGTTTATTCCCGAGTTTATTTCCAACATTTCCCAGGTTTATCCCCCCCCCCCCCCCAAAAAAAACCTAGTTTATTTCTAAAAAAAAAATCCGTTTATTTCTGGATCTAAACCGTTTTTTTTTTTTTCTAGTCTTTAGAGCTCTAATTGCGAGTGAAGTAATTGTGGAGGTTGTCACAAGATTACGGCTGTTTATTTTAAATGGATTAACAAATCCAGTTTACTGCTGGTGAAAAATTCCATCAGTAAAATTGATCAGAGAATGTCATCTAATTTAAACACGTTATTAATGGGAAATTTCTCTCACAAATATGGTAAAAAAATTATATTTCTTTTAATGTGGATGAGATTGAAGAATGTTCTAAGAATGCAACATCCGACTTTATTTAGTTAATGGGAATTCAACAAACTTAAAGATGAATGATAGTGCATAAACTTTGCAAGACCCATTTACGTATGAGACCTATTTACAATATTTAAATAGCTGACGATTTTCTTCTGCCTTTTTCATAGGCAATGTTCTCTTTTATGGTGTAAGACAGATTTTCTTCCACTTCCACATCACCATCAAGTTGTTTGCTGCCGTCTTAGCAATGTGTGTTCAGTTGCTTCTGACGTTAGACGTTTGTCTTATACGAGAATAACAGGAAGGGGAAAATGGATAATAAACTGGATGTTGCTGATATATGCAATTATATGCATGTATTTATTATATGAATAATATTATAATATCATAGCAAACGCGGTAGCGTTTGGTATAATATGTTTAAGAAATAAAAAGTGCAAACAACTTTCTAAAATTTCTGGCGAACCAGATATGGCAGTGAATTTTTTTTTAAAAGATAGAACTCGACGAGACGAATAAAATGATAGCATTCAAAAAATTACTGCAGCTTAGAATAGTTTTTTATTTAATTTTAAAAGAAAAAATGAAGGCTAAAAATTCAACTAAGTCTAGCTAACGTTTCAGTGGATGGATTAACTTCGTTTTTGGTTTATTTTAATCCTCATGGTTAAACTTAAAACAATTTTTTTTTCATCTTTGTATGTTTGACGGTCGCTGAAAAAATCGAATTTTTGTCTGAAATTTCCAGTTGAACATAGTCTTTTTCTTATATTTTTTACTTCTTGTAATTGTTGCACGTAAGTTTAAATGAACATAAAAATTGATACATATCCTTCTATAGTAAAAAAAACTAGCCTTAAAAGGAATGACTCCTGGAATGATGCTGATGTGGAAGATTTCCGGAACTAACGAATCCGGGTTGTCCACTCCTTTCATGAGTCGAATAGACCAATCAGAAAAGGGCTCCGTCTATGCATCGCCGTATGGGTTACCATAAAGAGGGGAAAGGTTACCATCGCGAACAATCGCCAAGTTTGTCGCCAACTTGGCGATATATCGCCAAATTTGGCGACCAAAATTAGTTGTTGAAAGTGACGCCAACTTGGCGATAACTGTAATATTTTGCCAAATTTTTAATTTCTTTACAACACCAGTCGTTTGATACATCATTTGAGAGGTTTGCAACTGCTTATTCATATAATGGATGTCTTGTGTGTTATCCCCCATTCTGCTCCCCAGGGGGGACATATTTTTAATTTCTTTACAACGCCAGTCGTGTTACACAAGATTTGAAAGGTCTGCAACTGCTTATTCATATTATGGATGTCTTGTGTGTCACCCCCACACTCTGCTCTGCCCAGGGGGGGGGGTCACATTTTTAATTTCTTTACAACACCAGTTGTGTGACACATCATTTGAAAGGTCTGCAACTGCTTATTCATGTTATGGATGTTATCATGTTATCATCCCCCATTCTGCCCCCCCAGGGGCGCACATTTTTATTTTTTTTACAACACCAATTGTGTGACACATCTTTTGAGAGGTCTGCAACTGCTTATTCATACTATGGCTATCTTGTGTGTGACCCCCCCCTCTGCCCTCAGAGGGGGCGCACTTTGTAATTTCTTTACAACACCAATTGTGTGACACATCATTTGAAAAGTCTGCAACTGTTTATTCATTTTTTGGATGTCTTGTGTGTCACCCCCACTCTGCCCCCCGGGGGGTACATTTTTAATTTCTTTACAACACCAGTCGTGTGACATATCATTTGAGAGTTCTGCAGCTGATTATTAATATTATGGATGTCTTTTGTGTCGCCTCCCACTCTGCCCCCCCAGGGGGGCACATTTTTAATTTATTTACAACACCAGTCGTGTGACACATCATTTGAAAGGTCTGCAACTGCTTATTCATACCATGGGGTATTGGCGAGCGCAGCAAGCAGGGGGTAGCCAATAATTTGGAATCGCGAAGCGATTACGCGGGGGGTTGGCGAGCATAGCGAGCAGGGGGGCGGGGCCCCCCTAGTGTAACATAAATAAATAGATTAGATAAATCACGTGAAAAAAAATACTTATTTGTTGTTATTTTCATGTATCATATTCACTGTCTATTTTGACGAGCGAAGTGAAATATTTTTTTTATTTATTAAATTCTCATTTATTTAAGTTAAAAGCCGCCTCTGGCAAAAAGTTTAGTCTCTCTTAAATTTATGTTAGCCATTGTATATATATTGCCATTGTACATATATATTTTTTGAAAGGTAATAACAATAAAAAAAAAGGTTTGTTTAATAACTATAGAACAAAACAATTTATGTATTTTAAAAAAATAAAAAAAATTATTTATTAATAAGTAAAGAACAACATTCGAGTTGCCATACCAAGCAAAAAACCGACACTCTGGATTCAGTTAAATACTCCGATGCGCATTTTACATTGGCGTCAGAAAAAAAATTCACCAACGTGGTGCGTATATGACATCTGTGCCAAAAATGCATACCTATTTTATTTACATGACGTTACATTTACTTCATTATCAAGTCGACCAATTTCACCCATTTATAGAAATCGACAAACTATTCGCCAAAACTAGAGTCTACACCCCGCCCCAAACTTTGGCTCTTATCACAAATGCACCCAAGAAATTCCCCATGCTGCCGATAATTTCCCTTTTTTAAACGGAAGATATGGTTTCTTGACTTCCGTTTTTTGACGATACTACAAATAAACAAACAAACAGGCAGAAAGACAAACAAACAAACCGACAAACAAACATACAAACAAACAGACAGAAAAACAAACAAACAAATAAACAAACACACAAACCGACAAACAAACAGACAAATAAAAAACAAACTGACAAGCTAAAAGACAAACAGACAAACAAACAAACAGACGTAAAAACAAACAAACCGACAAACAAACAAACAAACTGACAAACAAATGAACCGACAAACAAACAAACTGACAAACAAACAAACTGACAAACAAATAAACCGACAAACAAACAAACCGACAAACCAACAAACAAACAGACAGACAAACAAACAGACAGACAAACAAACAGACAGATGAACAAACAGACAGACGAACAAACAAACCGACAAACGAACAAATAGACAAACGAACAAACAAACCGACAAACCAACAAACAGACAGACAGACAGACAAAAAAACAGACAAACCAACAGACAGACGAACAACCAAACCGACAAACCTAACAAACAAACAGACAGACATACAAAGACAAACAAACAAACAGAGAAACGAACAAACAAACAGACATACAAAAACAAACAAACAGACAAACAAACAGACAAACGAACAAACAGACAGAAGAACAGACAGACAGACAAATAAACAAACAAATCAACAAACAGACAAACAGACAAACATCGCTGGATCCCCGAAACTTGCTGTGCAGGAAACACTAAAATGCACAAAACTCGTCAACGCCGTAATCACTAACGCGTGTATAAGCGCTGCGAGCCCATTAAAAAAAAAAAAAAAAAGAAAAAAAAAACATCACTGGATCCACGGAACTCGCTGTGCAGGAATCACTAAAATGCACGAAACTCGTCAACGCCGCAATAACTAACGCGTGTATGAGCGCTGCGCGCCCATTAAAACAAACAAAAAAAAACATCACTGGATCCATGAAACTCGCTGTGCATGAATCACTAAAATGTAAGAAACTCGTCAACGCCGCAATCACTAACGCGTGTATGAGCGCTGCGCGCCCATTGAAACAAAAAAAAATCACTGGATCCACGAAACTCGCCATGCAGGAATCACTAAAATGCACGAAACTCGCCAACGCCGCAATCACTAACGTGTGTATGAGCGCTGCGCGCCCATTGAAACAAACAAACAAACAAAAAAAATCACTGGATCCACGAAACTCGCTGTGCAGGAATCACTAAAATGTACGAAACTCGTCAACGCCGCAATCACAAACGCGTGTACGAGCGCTGCGCGCCCATTAAAACAAATAAAAAAGCATCACTGGGTCCACGAAACTCGCTGTACAGGAATCACTAAAATGTATGAAACTCATCAACACCGGAATCACTAACGCGTGTATGAGCGCTACGCCCCCATTTAAATAAATAAATAAACATTTAAATAAATAAAATTTAAATAAATTTAAATTTATTTAAATAAATAAATTAATAAAATAAATTTAAATTCATTTAAATAAATTAATTAATAAAATAAATTTAAATAAATAAATTAATTAAATTAAATAAATCCATTTAAATAAATAAATTTCTAAAATGAGCAAAATTGTTGTTATCAACGCAGGTATCAAACTATTAATCCCCATTTTCGGCAACATGGGGAATTTCTTGGGTGCATTTGTGATAAGAGCCAAAGTTTGGGGCGGGGTATAGACGCTACTTTCGCCAAATTACTCAAAAGGAAAAATGTTGCTATTAAAAAAATTTAAGTTTAGAAAATTAATGAATTTAGGTTAAAAAAATAAAATTCATTAACGAAAAGGATTACTTTAATGATGACGTTTAGCAATGATGTGGAAATGTACCATATATAAAATTTGATTTATTCAGGTGATTTCGGACAAAAGAATACTAATAAAAGTTTTCATATTTTAACGCAGAATTTATTAAATCAAACCATAAAGAGATATTTGTAAGATATCGCATATGTGAATAACATTGAAGTATTTTAAATGTAATATTAGAATTTATTAAGGAGCATAAAAAATATGGTACTTAAGTACTAACGCCACCGCAGCAGAAGTTGCGCTAATGTGCCAATAAAGAGCAATCTTGTTCGCACGCGGACAAAAAAATGGCGTCAAAAATAGGCTTAAAAAGTACTAAAGTACTAAAAATGACGTCAAAATGAGCAAAAAAAAAAAACACTAACAAGTTGAATGTAGATTCTGCAGAATTGAGTTTCGCCTCCGATTAGAAAAAAAAAAAAAAAAAAAAAAAAATTGATAGAGGTTTTTTAGAAGGGCGACCCCGTTTAGAATGCAATGAACTAACTTCATTTTTCTTGTGTTTATCAATATAATAGCAAACAGAACTGCGTGAAATAGCCAGTTTATTAGCAATTTCTCTCTGAGACTTTGGAATTGCGGAATAATAAAGAGATACAATTTGACGTGCTACTTCTTCATTGACTAGATTCATTAAAAACGGATTTTTTCTTTAGTTTAAACGCTTTTTTATAGACTCTGGAAAAAAGGAAATGCATTTTAACAATAAAACGAGTGGAATACCGTCGAATTCGACGAATGAAATGTTTAAAAGACCCGATTGATTTGGCATTAAAAAAAAAAAGCAAAAGTAATTACATTATTGAATCAATATATAATAAATATATTTCCAAAGTTAATGTCAAGTTTTCCAGTTACAATTTTGCATGCAAATATTTGCACATCTTCAGTTAAAATTGTAATCTGAGTGCCGGCGAAATCCAGAAATTTTATTTTATATGCACTACAGAAAAATAGATTTATTAAAAAAAAAAAAAAAGAAAAAGAAAAGAAAACTAATTTCACTAACTGAAGTCATCTGAAAGTAAAATCTCAATCTCAGTGTCCATAATGAAAAGAAATAATGAAATGTAATATCGCTATGAGTAAAAATGCGATGTTTTAAATAGTGACGTCATTTTCTCTTCAAATGTTTTTTAAAAGTTACTGTTTTTAGTAATATGAAAAAGGCGTCCGTAATAATATTGTAAATCCATTTTATCTGGTTGCTGAATACCATCATTTTCCTCATTTGAAATATTTCTTACTTTGCTTTAGACATTAATTTTTATCATAAATTATTTTCTGTTATTTTATTTACATTATTAATATTATTTCTCAGTAAATATATTTTTTTACCTCAATTAGTGCATAATTATATGCAATCATTTTATTGTGCTTAAATTTTACGAAAACAATTAACTTTTTTCTTTTAAATGCGAGGACATGTTCAGGTTCACTGATGAAATAAAGTTTCTGACTTGTGGAAAGTAATAAAGGAAAATAAATTTTTATTATCGAGAGAAAAGCTAAACTAAGTTGCCACCATTTTGAAGAAATATCGTAAAAAAGCATTTAAAATTAAAAATAAAATATAAAAATGGAAATAAATTAAAAAATAGCTAAAATGGGCACAACTACAAATAAATAGCTTTCATTAAAAAAATAATTATCAAAATCGGTTCAGTAGAAAATTTAGGGCTGATGACACGACATTTTTAGCTTGTCTGAAAGAAATAGCATCGGAGGCTAAAAAGGCACGAACAACAAGATTGCTCTTTATTGGCGCATTAGCATAACTTCTACTGCGGTGGCATTAATACGTAAGTACCAAAAATAAACTGGAACTTGCATTTAAAAATGAACGTACTAATAAAATTAAACTCCTTCATAAATTATTGTTCGACACTGATGGTGATCGCTCAAATCGAAAAAGAATTCGTGACTTCACTGGTTTCGATTTCGAAACGACCAGCACTGAATTCAAAAATAAAGTTACGAAAGTTCAAGCAGATTTTTCTTTAAACGATTTAATCACAATTTGTAATTTACCCTGTATCTCAAATGAAGGTTCTTTAACTGAACTTGCAACCAGATTAGTCACATATCTTTCAGACTTGAATTCACTCCAAGCTAACATTATCCAAAACGAAAGTGATACCGATTCGGAACCTGAAATATCTTCACATAATACTACATTGAATAAGGACACTGCAAGTAATACTGAATCATCAAATTTTGATAAAACAAGCAATTTCCAGTTCAAAGTTTTTTGCCATCTACTATTAATTTTAATGATGTTGAAAGCGTTATACCGCCTTTTGATGGTAGTTCTTTTCAAGATATAAATATTTGGTTAAGTAATTTTGACGATGTCGCTAGCATGCTCAATTTATCAGAATTTCATAAATTTGTTTTTGCTAAACGATCCTTACGAGGAAAAGCCCAGCTGTTAGTACAAACAGAATTTCACATTAACTCGTATGAAAAACTTAAACAACTTTTAATTTCTGAATTTGGCATTACTTATAATTCTGCTGAGTTACATGATATGTTAAATAAACGAAAATTACAAGAAAATGAATCCCTTGAAGAATATTTTCTCGTAATGAAACAATTATGTTCCCGCGGTAACATCGAAGATTCAGCACTGATGCAGTATATTATTAACGGTATACCCGACCCTGTTTTTCGAAAATCAATATTATATGGCTGCCAATCTATAGTAGAATTTAAACAAAAGCTCAAAATTTATGACAAAATTCGGCATGACTATGAGAACACTAAATTTCGTAAATCTAAACCAGAAATGCCGTTGAAAGAGAAATCTTTTCGTCCAAAACCTGATCTTCTCTGCTTTAATTGTGGTTTAGCCAACCATAAAAGTAGCCAATGTAGGCATAAAGACAAAGGCCCTCGCTGCTTCAATTGTTCGAATTTTGGCCATAAGTCGGCTCAATGTGATCAACCAAGGAAATCTAGAAATAAGCCTGAACCATCCAATATTTCCACCATTACGTCGAATACTTTTATGACCAAACAAGTAAGTATTTCGTCAGTAAATGTTCTTTCTTTGATCGATACGGGAAGTGAAAGAAGTCTGTTAAAAGAAAGTATTTATCGCAAACTCCCAACGGTTTCGAACCTCGAACATTCAACAGTCACATTAACTGGATTAGGAAACACTATGATCAAACCCCTAGGTTTTTTCTCTTCGGATATTACTATAGATGATTTTAATTACACCACTAATGTTTATGTAGTACCAGATTATTCCATATCTTTTGATTTTATTATTGGTACAGATGTTATACAGCAGAGTATTCTAACAATTTCTCAAAATAATATTTCGATGCAAAAAATCAAGCAAAATGAAAATATGTCAAATAATTTTCTGATTAATGTTGCTCAAGTATTAGACGATAGTAATCTTGATTTATCTCATATTACCGATAAAACTATACGTTCAAAAATTACGGAACTTATTCAAAATTATTCCCCCCGGAAAGTAAAGACTACCGATGTAAAATTATCAATTCATCTGAAAGACGAAATTCCTGTTACTTGTCCTCCCAGACGCCTAGCTCCTATAGAGAAGGAATTTGTCGAAAAACAAATTTCTGAATGGCTTGAAAAGGGAATTATCCGAAAAAGCACCAGTAATTTTTCATCACCTATTGTCCTCGTAAAAAAGAAAGATGGTTCATATAGATTATGTGTTGACTATAGGAAGCTAAATGCTAAAACACATAAACAACGTTTTCTCCTCCCAGTAATCGATGACATTATTGATCAGTTGCACTCTGCAAAAGTATTTACTACTCTTGATCTTAAAAATGCATTTTTTCATGTCGAAGTAGACGAAAATAGTCGAAAATACACTTCTTTTGTAACACATTCTGGTCAATTTGAATTTCTATACATGAATTATGGCCTTAGCGATGCTCCCTTAGTTTTTCAGAGATATATCTATAATGTTTTTCGCGATCTCATTAATGAAAAAGTACTTATCGCCTACATGGATGATTTCATAATACCATCTGAAGACGAAGCCGAAGGACTCCAGAAATTACAACGCGTTCTTACAACTGCATCCGAATATGGCTTAGAACTGAATCTAAAAAAATGCCACTTTTTACAACGAGAAATTGATTTTCTGGGTTACCACATTAAAAATGGTCAACTACATCCATCTCCCTCCAAAACTAAAGCTGTTCTAAATTTTCCAGAACCTAAAAGTGTAAAAGATGTACATTCATTTGTCGGACTAACCTCATATTTTCGTAAATTTATTCAAGATTATTCTTTAATAGCTAAGCCCTTAACAGATCTCCTTCGAAAGGACACTAAATTTCACTTCGGTGACCAGCTTCGAAATGCATTTAATCAGTTGAAACACACTCTTGCTTCAGGTCCTGTTTTAAGCATTTATAACCCTAGTAATGAAACAGAAGTTCATTGCGATGCTTCTATCGATGGTTACGGAGCAGTCCTCCTTCAAAAGTCTTCTATTGATAATCAATTTCACCCTGTCTACTTTATGAGCAAAAAAACCACAGATGCTGAGCGTAAATATTCGAGTTATGAACTAGAAGTTTTGGCTGTCATCGAGGCTCTTAAAAAATTTCGTGTTTATATTTTAGGTATCCCTTTCAAGATTGTCACAGATTGTAACGCATTCGCTCTAACTATGAATAAAAAAGATCTTTGCACCAAGATAGCTCGATGGGCTTTAATGTTAGCTGATTATAACTATACAATCGAACACAGACAAGGTACACGTATGCGCCACATCGACGCTTTAAGCAGAAATCCCGTATGTATGAGCATTCAAGACAGTTTTGCTTCCAAAATCATACAATCACAGAACACCGACGAACATATACAGGCCATCAAAGAAATTTTGAAAACAAAGCCATATGACAATTATTTCCTCAAAAATAACGTTCTTTATAAAAATCATAAAGGTTACGATCTGGTAGTTGTGCCGGATGAAATGCAGCTAAACGTCATTAAACACGTTCATGACAAAGGACACTTCGGACGCAAACGTTGTGACGAACTCCTTAATGAAGAATTTTTTATCCCTAATATGGCAAGTAAGATTGATAAAGTCATAGCAAACTGTGTAACATGTCTTTTATATAATCGGAAACGTGGAAAACAAGAAGGTGAGTTACATCCCTTACACAAAGAGGAGACTCCCCTCCAAACTTACCACATTGATCATCTAGGCCCTCTCGAATCAACTAACAAAAACTATAAACATATTTTGTCTTTAATAGATT
The DNA here is from genome assembly GCA_964019185.1 of Maratus speculifer. Lineage (NCBI taxonomy): Eukaryota > Metazoa > Arthropoda > Arachnida > Araneae > Salticidae > Maratus > Maratus speculifer. The sequence goes on along the minus strand of OZ025292.1, from coordinate 143,921,174 downwards.
CATTTACGAAATTCGTGTGGCTATATCCCTGTAAAACTACTTCTTCTGCCGAAGTCATATCGAAGCTGCAACAACAAAGTTATACTTTTGGCAACCCTTCCAAAATTATTAGCGATAAAGGTCCTGCATTTACAAGTAAAGAATTTGCTGATTATTGCCAAAATGAAAATATAAAACACGAGACAATAACAACTGGCCTTCCCCGTGCTAATGGTCAAGTAGAGCGACTTAATTCCATCATAATTTCAGTAATCTCTAAAATGTCCAAAGACGAACCGACCAAATGGTTTAAATATGTTCCTAAAGTTCAGCAAGTTATTAATTCAACTTACCAACGAAGCATTAAGAGAACACCATTTGAAATACTATTTGGCACAAAAATGAAACAGAAAGAAGATTTACAAATTATTGAACTCCTAAACAGTGCAGTCGAAGAACAATTCATGAAAGATAGAGAAGAACTCCGAAAAGATGCTAAGAAGAATATCCTGGAAATTCAACAAGAAAATCGCAAGCATTATAATTTAAGACGTAAGAAACCCCGGAAATATAACCTTGGAGACCTCGTAGCAATTAAAAGAACCCAACAAGGACCAGGGCTAAAATTGAAATCTAAATTCCTAGGTCCATATAAAGTAACCAAAGTGAAGTCTAACGACACCTACGACGTAGAGAAAATCTCATCAACTGAAGGACCGATCAGTACTAGTTTGTGTGCCGAATGCATGAAGCCTTGGCATGACGATAACTGAAACTTTATTTTTTTTCCTTATCTTTAATGTGTATGTCTGATCATTTTAAAAGTCAACAATTTTAAAGAACATTTTCATACGATGTTACACCATTTCAGAAAAACGACGACTGATCTTTCTAGTGTACAAACGAATTCTATTCTTTTTTTTCCCCTAAGAACAGTTACTTTTTTTTTTGTTTTTGTTTCTTTTCAGATTCTATAAGATCACATGTCGCTGCGGCAGCTCCAGATGTCAGGACGGCCGCATGTGGGATATATTCTCGCATGTTGGCTACACTCTCTTTCTGTTGCACCTGCATTGGAATGTATTTCCCTCCACCACTCTCCGAACTCTGCTTCGAGATTAAAAGTAGAAACGGGAAACATCGAAGCTGTGTGGTCAGGATTGAGAGGAAGAAAAATGTAAATAGAATGTTTTTCGACAACGATGAACGACGTTGATTAAAAACCAAGAGGATATTTCGAAGAATAAAAATGACGATAGTTTTTACGACGAATTGTTAAGTGATTTTTAAAGTAGTATTTTGAAAAGCGACGAAGGATTTACCTGTTTTATTTTTTTTGTTTATTTTGTGTCCTGTTCGCCTGTCAATAAATGTATGTGTCCGTTAGAAACCGCTTTTTTATTTTGAGTCAAGACTCGACCATCCTATATTAATGTTAGCGGAAATTTGTAAGGAGTTAAATGCTTTTTATTTAGCCAAATAATATCGGCGGATATAACCATTAAGTAACTTTAATAAAATACATGTTATATTTTTCTCAATTAATATCAAGAGCTATTCGCTTATTAGCATAAAATTTATATTAAATAACAAAAGAACAAATAAATTAGTAAAACTTTCATAAAAATATAAATAAATCATCGAATTAAAATCATTTGATCACTTAACAAACAAGTGTAGCGGGTTTAATGTCAAGAAAGTGTAACATTTATGTTCATCAATTATTGCCATATAATCTTACAGTTTGTCTATCGTTCTTTGGTCGACGGGATAATTAAGTAGTACCTTAAATACATTGTTATCGCATGAGAAAAAAATGCTTGTGCATATGAAATAGTAAATAGGTTGCCGGAATATACGTTGCCTAACTTCTTTTCCCGTCAAGAACTTTTCGTTATGTACAACTACTGAAAAAGTACTTTTATTTATTTACTTATAGTATTTTTAATAAAATGAAAGAAAAACGTGCAAGTTAAATGTATCTGATATATGTATTTTTAATTTATGTGTTTTTTAATGAAAGTCATGTATTTTAAATAAAGCTAGTGACAGCTTTATATTTAAAATGAAATTATGGCGAAGGAAACCTATTTGGCGATTGTTTCGGGTAGCTAAAATAAAAGTAGGAAAATAGCCGCCGTGCATATAAAAAATAAAACAATCAGATCGGAGCTGTTGATGACAGTCACAAGACTTATACTGGTATTTATATAGGTACTATAGTAAAAGTTGCAGCATCTCTGGTGTTAAACTAGGACTCTCGAGGTAAGGCATTTAGCTGCTCAGCAGCAGGTAGCGAGTTCAAATCCCGTTGGATGTAAGTTTGTTTTGTTTAGAAATGCTTTTGTGTTAAATTATTATTCTTTCGGGAATATTCTTATGTTAATTGTTATTCAATTTCTAGAATTTTTCTAGTTGTGAATGTTTCATTCGAGAAATTACCTTGAATGTATTTAATTGGTATGGCTTTTAATTTTTTTAATAAAGTTCTGTACTTTTTTCGTTCGAATCCATGGTTTATTTTTCATATCATGCATTTTATATGGCAATGCAAGGACTTTTTTAATTATTCTGATACATCAAAATTTTATGCTGTTGTTATCATTTTATAAATTTTGACAGCATCAATTATTTTTCTTTTTACGATATCACTAAAATCTTCAGTTTTTTATCAAAAAATTAAATGACTAGTATTAAAAAATGCTCTGACGAGCACCAAAAAAGGTTAATATGTTTTTAAGTATGAAAAAGGATTTGACAAGTGCTTCTGGTAATTATTGAACATGAGGAAAGATTAGGGATCCCTTCTTGGCTACAACTCACTTCAATGCTAACTTTTAAAAAATCATATTTGCGCTTTTTCCATATAAAAGAAATTTGCGGTTCTTTAGTAGAACTTCCCACCCGTGCTTTAGATGTTAACCAGGGGTGTAGTCGTAAAAATAACATAGGATATATGCTCTAAGCAGAGGGATACCCTAGAATGCGTATACTATAAGCTTTCTTGAGAAACAGTGTATATGGTGTTCTATTAAAAAGTCCAGAAGGATACGGCGTATAACCTGCACTACATCCCTGATGTTAACTGCACTGTTCACTCTGCACTATACTACAAATCACTTTTCTGTGCAATTATACACTTAGGGCATGCTTGGTGGCAGTGCGTGAATGTGATACCTGCAGGAACTAGGTTTTTGGCACTATGTCGTCTTCCCTTACATTTGTGTCTAATTAAGCTGCATCTTTACTGGTTATGTCTTTACACTATACATTTTTATAGCAACTGCGACTGATTTGTTTTCACAGAAAAAGCGCAAATATGATTTTTTAAAAGTTGGCATTGAAGTGAGTTGTAGCCAAGAAGGGATCCCTTGTCCTTCCTCATGCTCAATAATTAACAGAAGCACTTGTAAAACCCTTTTATATACTTAAAAACATATTAACCTTTTTTGGTGCTCATCAGAGCATTTTTTAATACTAGTTTATTATATGAATGATGTATTATATGAATAATAGCACAGGTCTGCGATGAAAAAAAAAAATACAATGGAACTGATAGCTGAATTTTATGTATTTTTTCGAGATAATTTAAAAAATAATAATGAAAAAGTTGTATCGCGTCACGTTTTCTTGAAAAAAAAATTTAATTAGATTTTTATGAATATTCCATCGGCCATACGCTTTATTCCTCATGAACCTTGTGTGCTAGCGCTTTCAATTGATTTGCCTGTCAACTCTTCAGAGTCTTCAGTTTGATTTGATTTATTTTGTGTCGGCCGAATATTTACTTGAGGGATATAGGCCCAGTGACAGTGCCCTTCGTGGGGGGTCTTTCTGAGGGAACCTAACCCGTATTTAGACAAGGTTCGAAGAAAAGTACGAAAACTTCGAACGGTTAGGCCGACGGCCGCGATCGGGTTCGAATCCAGAACTTGCCGTCTACCAATTGAGAGGTCAGAATTTCTCGGCCACTGGTGGGGGTCAGCTTCTTCAGACTCAGAATATTCAGAAGTTCAAGACTCCGATACCGAATATTAGCCTTCTGGAAGCGATTCACCCCAGTCTTTCTTTTTGCTTGAACTTAATAATCTGACTAGAGATCTGGGCCTCTCGAGAGAGGCAATTGAACTGAGTTGGACTTCAGATTAAAGGAAAAAAATATTGGCCAAAGAAACCTATTTTTATTAGTTAGGAATCGATAAAAGGAATTTGTTAAGTATTTTGAGGAAGAGGAAAAGCTGGTCTATTCTTAACACGCTTTTATTTTATTTTTATTAGCTTCACCTGTATGTATGAAACGGAATCTTTAAACGTTATTTTCACCCACTTTAAGACACCATATTAAATTGAAACCTTGCACACTTATTGAGAACTGATGACAATTCAATAATTTGAAAAGTAGCCTCTTAAAAGGATCAAAATACGAAACTGCGGATAAACGTATCAAAAACAGTTTGAAAAACTAACAGTCACCTGACATCGTAGATACATGACAACAACTGAAACACATGTGAAAACCACAAAACGAAGGATTGAAAATTTTCGTGGGAGCAAAAGTGATGTTAAGATCGAATATTGACGTGGCAAAAGGTTTAGTATATGACAATATGGGTTTCATCAAGAAGGTTATCTGGCTACATTTTCGACGGAATCAAGTATAAGATACAGACATACTGTCAGTCCGTATCAATTTCGGTTCAGATGGCATACATGTAATAAAACCAATATCGTCACAATTTCCAGCAAAATATAACTATGGTACTGCTGAAAGAAGAATGTTGCCATTAAATCTGAGTTGGGCATCGACCGTACATAAAATGCAAGGTTGTACGGTTGATCATGATCACACAGTCATTTATCTGGGTTCTCGGCTGTTTACTTCAAGACAAGTTTATGTAGCACTCAGTCGTGGAAAGTCTCTGGAGGGTATCCAAATCGAAGAAGTTGATTGCTCAAAGTTAACAAGAAGAGAGTTCCATGTAACGGTGATGCATTAGATGAAATGATTATGTTACGAGATAATTCATAAAACAGCCTGATAACCATCCGTTGCCACGGATGATGTACCAAAAATTTGAGTCCTTAAGGGACTATAACATTTCAAATTCATTAAAGTTTATTAATAGTCCGATTAATTTTTTTTAGTCTAACTGAACATTGAAATTCTAAATAAAATTGATTTAGAAAAATCGTCACTAAAAATTTAGAAAATAAATAATAGCTTAAAAACCCAAAAACACACTTTTATAGCAGGTCGAGCTAAAAAGTTTAGAATAATTTTTAATTATTGAGAAGTTATCCAATAGTGATAGAAAGGCCATGTAAAAATTAATACAGAAAGAATGGGGGTACTCAATATAATTTGTTAACGTTATTTATTTAGTAGCTATTGCTAAAACTTGACTTAGCATAAAATATACAACGAAGCACCCCACGCTTTTTGTATTAATTTTTACATGGCCTTTCCATCACTATTGGATAACTTTTAAATAATTAAAAATTATTCTAAACTTTTTAGTTCGACCTGCTGTAAAAGGGTGTTTTTTTTTTTTTTGGGGGGGGGGGGGGAGACTGGTGAACAATTTTAATATTACCTACGGTAAAAATGAATGGAGTCTATTTACAAGTTCATCGAAAAGGAGTCGTAAACCTTGATTACGGAAGCCAGTGTGCATCTGCACAAGTTGGGAAATCGTCGTATTTGAAAGAACGCTAAGAAAACTTGGTTCTTGTTCTCAACAAAATAAAGTAACGCTGGCCTTGGTTAGATTTTTTGTGGTGATTTGAAAGTTATCTCTATGTTTCTTGGTCAACTAAAATACCCATGCTTCATTGGTGAGTGGGCAGCCGTGATAAGATTCAACATTGGCTCCAAAAGGGCAGTCTGGCCACAATGGTTTTCATCCATTTAAGCCTTTAACAAATAATCGATTACTGAAAAATCAATTTGCCTTACTAAGAAACGATTATTTTACATAGATTTAAATTGATAAAAATTACTGTTGCAGATAATATATGTCAAGTTGTTCGAGAAAATAGCTTTACAAATAAGATTTTAGTAAAAAATATTGATACCGATTTTACGAAAAATCCTGATGTAATTGGAAAACTAGTTGGATGTGTCAATCCCAAAACTTTCTTCTATCTCATAAGTACATTTTAATATTTAAAAAAAAACGTGGTGACCCCAAAGTTACCCACTATCGAATTTCCTCGAACATTTGACTTAGCCAAATGAGATTCTGGTATCCGAATAGCCTAAAACGCAAAATTTAATTAATATTTTGAGAAAATGAGCTTAGTAGTGCCTCATGTTAGGTATTTTATACTAAAACCTAATAAGCATCTATTTATGTCAAGACCTAACAGAATCTGAAATTTGATGGAATTTCGTCCATTAGTTCTTGAGGTATAGTTATAACAAAAAATTTGCAAAACGTAGCACAGCAACACCATATCTTGGACAATTTATGCCAAAACGTAAAAAAGCGCCTAATTATGTTATGGTGTGAAAGAATCTGAAGTTTGATGAAATTCTGTGCATTAGTTCTTGAGATATAGTTAGTTTAAAAAAAAACCGTGTAAAATATGTCACAGCAGCACCATCGGTTGAAGGATTTATAACAAAATGTAATCATCGTGTAATTATGTTATATGTCATTTTGTAACAAAATCTGAAGTTTGATGAAATTCTGTGCGTTGGTTGTTGAGATATAGCTATCGGAAAAGTCGTGCAATATGCAGCATAGCTGTACCACCTGTTGCAAGGTTAATACCAAAATGTAATCAGCGTCTAATTATGTTATATATTCTAGTGTAACATAATCTAAAATTTGATGAAGTTCTCTGCATTAGTTCTTGAGATATAGCTATCGCAAAAATCGTGCAAAATGTAGCATAGCAGCGCCACCTATAGGGCAGTTCTCACCAAAACCTTATCAGCGGCTATGTGTCTCAAGGTATCGCAGAATCTGAAGTTTGGTGAAATTCTGTGCATTAGTTCTTGAGATATAGCTATCATAAAAATCATGAAAAACGTGGCATAACAGCGCCACCTGCTGGCCAATTTACACCAAAACTTAATCAGTGTCTATGTATATCAAGTGATCAAAGAATCTGAAGTTTGGTGAAATTCTGTGCATTAGTTCTTCAGATATAACAATCTTGAAAATCATAAAAAACGTAGTATAGCAGCGCCACCTGTAGGCCAATATTCACCAAAAACCAATAGGCACTAATTCATATCAAGTTCTAACTGAATATAAAATTTTATTAAATTTCGAGCATTAGTTCTTGAGATAGAGCGCCCACAAATTTTTTGTCACATACAGACAGACAGACATACAGACAGACAGACAGACAGACAGACAGACAGACTCACAGACAGACATTTTCTAAAAATAGTCAAAACGTGTTCAGGACCTTCTAAAACGTATAAATCCGTCGAAAACCGGAAGTCGAAAATTTTCATGAATCCAATACTTTCTTCTTGTAAAGATAGAAGAAAGTAAAAATGGAGGTCATTTTCACAATTAACATAAAACTCAACTGAAACTTCTCTTGTATTTTTCAAAATTTTCAATTTTGGAGGGCTGTGTAATCATTTGTTTGATTTAGCCCTTTAATAAAGTAGTCGTGAACCCTTTTCAGTCTAAGGGGCTGAGTTCTGTTTCCCGATGTCGATAGCCGTCCATATGTTTTGACATAATTTATATGCTGTTAAAAATTGGATTCAATAATTCACTAAAAAATGATGCTAAAGTTCCCATCATAAGATATTGAAAGTTTTTTATAACAATTGATGTTCGAGATGAACCATTAACTGGTAAAATTGACCAGAGCTGCTAAGTCTCCGACTTTTTAGCGCACCAGTATTTTAATATGGAAAATATTCTTCTATTTAATTGGAACATTCGTACTATTTTAAAAAACAACATTTTCTATAAGATAGTACTGGTGTGCAAAAAAAAGTCGGCGACTTGGCAGCGCTGGGAGCTACCATTAGGTAAAATATTGAACCATAAAAGGCTAAAGTTAACTTTTGTAAACAATGACTAATAATACCGGAATCTAAGTTTACGTGAAATCAAACGCACAGATCGGGAAGAGGAAGCGCAAGAAATCCCCTCATTGAATTAACATATGAAAGTTTATTAAATCACGATTCGCACATTAAAACGCAATCGGTCTGTCAAGTCATATCTTGGTGGAAAGCATCGAAAAACCCGATTTTAATGGTGGACTCATAAGTTTGCAGTTATGTTTTCCTGCTCCTAATCCTCTATGCTTTTCAAACTTTTGGGACAAGGAAAGCACAATGGTAAACTTAAGAGTCAATCACTAAATCGGGTTTTTAGGTGATTTCCACCAAGATATGACTTGACAGACGGATTGCGTTTTAATATGCAAATCGAGATTCCACTAATCTTCGATTTTCACCCGTTAACTCGATGAGGTGATTGTCTGTGCTGCAATTTCCGGGTCTAACACTACGGACATCCAAGCTTAAATGGGATTCCACCTGGTATACTATAGTCAGTACCTCAAGATTGGTAATGCTGGATTGGACGACGTAATTGTTAATCGGTTGACTTTTTATGCATACATGAGGTATTCTCATATAATTTTAAGATTCAGGAATAAAAATCTGGTGGAATTAAACTTAATAAAATAAATTTTAAACTTCCGTGTCTAGAAGAATGCCTTAACGATTCAAAGTAAAGAAAATAGTGGTCAACAGCGAGGATTTTTAATAAAGCTTTATTTAACTGACGAACAAAGTTAAACTCAAGAGTTTAATTTTTTTTTACCGCCATCTTGATATTTATCTCTTTAATATAATTTTAAGATTTAGGAGTTAAAAACCTGGTGGAGTTAAATTTAATAAAATATATACTTTTTTAGTTACAATAATAAAATTGAGAGATTTTCTTGAATGTCATTAATAGAACAATAGTAGTTTTTTGCAACTGAAAATGATTCTTTTTCCGCGTCTATGAATATCCTGATTTCACCATTCTGGAAACTATTTTCCTGAAGTCTATTTTATCAGCTGCTCTAACTTTCTTGTGACCAGACTGGTGATCAAACATTGTATGAGATCTTTTATTTGCCAGGCTTAAAGATGGCGAGTTCTTTATCATACTTTTTTCCACGTGGACGAAATGACGAAGAAAGGAAAAAAAATGAAGAGAATGTTAAGTAAGCCTTAAACGTGCGGCGCATTAAACTGAGATTTATGCTAGTCCGCAAAATACATTCTTTGGTTGGAAATAACATTAATATTATTTTTTTATTGAGAAAAGAAATCGTCTATTCGGTATGGTTCAGAAGTAGTGTTGCCAAGTTCGTAGTCACAAATAGCGGATCATGCAGATGAATAAAACAAAAAATGCCCTGTTAAATTGATGGCATTAAATTTTCAGACTATTCACACTAATTGTATATTATACTCTAAGGGAATAGCCTCCTTCCGTTTCTCCCTTTCATACTTAAACAATAAACCTCCAAATCTAATCAGGGAAGCGCAGCACATTAAACTTGTATACCAAAATTGATGCAAATCGGATAATTCCACATGAAAAACACATTTAGCTAAATTAAGGGAAAGATTAGTTCGCCCATATACCACCTTTATATTTATCGAATACAAAAATATCAGAATAAACTGGTATACTAAATTTACAGCTAATATGGACTCATGAAAACTCATTTATTTAAATTAAAGAGGGATTAGATCCCCTTTGTATTTAACCAATGAGCCTACAAATTAAATGCGAAGCGCCATAGCAGAATGAACCTGTGTACAAAATTGGAAGCAAATCAGATATTTCTATCAAGAGTTGTCGTGTTACGTACATAGATAGGTATAGACTTGTGTGCATGCAAAACTTGTGAGTTAATAAAGTGAGAAAGCGACTTTTAAATCGGGATGCAATCACAATCAGTAAATCCTGTTAATCTCTTCAGGTCTAATATATTCTATAGGATACACATCTTTACAATTTTTTTTCACGTATGTAAATAATGTTTAAAAAAAAAGAAATTGATGTGAATATTAGATTAGCAGAACTAAACCAAACAGCAATTTGTTTCTTATAGAGCTTTTTTTCTTTTTTCTTTTTACCGAACTACGTTTTATATAAAAATGGCTTGCAGTAAAAATGTACGAAATGTACAGAAATGAAAACGTAAATAATTTTACAGTGCGTTGTTCAAATTTTATGCAAATCGGATATATAGTTTAATTACAGGACAGTCAAAATCATTGGCAATGGGAAAAAACATTTTCAAGTGCATTTTAATGATGTTGAATCGTTAATGTAATTGGTATGAATTTCATAACATAATGAAATTGATATGAATTTATAAATAACACGAAAATATGCATTCCGCAGAATATACGGCGCAATGAATATTTATTATTCATTAACAGGATCACATAAAAATTTTCCGTTACATAATGGTATAAAGGAAACATTGTTTAGGTCGTATATTATGTTAAAATATTTTGTACTGAAATTGATATTACTTTGCTGAGGTTTGCTACAAGTAAATTCCTGTATAGAAAGTGCATAATATTTATACGGACACACAATGATTTCCGATACTATATTCTATATTATTATTGAAAAATATTTCGGATACTATACTTCCGAAGTACTGTATATTAGCAATGATTGTTGAAAAAGTGTTTTTATTTGTGATATGAGTTTTTAACTTAAAATATTATGTTGTGTATAAATGTTGTAAGATTACGTACAGGGCTACACAGAAGAATGCGTAAAGGATTGCTGAATATAAACGAAAATAGATTAAAGGTAGTTTTTTAAATGAGTTATAGATTTTTATGCTCAACTACGTTTAATATACTAAGATATTTTTGTATAATATTTAAAAAAATGATATACAGGACCATGTGAATAAATGAACACATGACTGTCTATAGATAATAATCTCTGGAAGTGTGATTTCAGTAATTTTAATCGTGTTTTAATCTAAATTAAATTTTAGCTAAATAGTGTCGTTTATATGAAGATGAAGATAGTAGATAAAATACAGGATTGTATAAAAGTATTCAAGTATGCTTCCAACAATGATATAAATATCTGAGAGAGAAAATTTTAAACTATTATATGCATTTTTAGCACTTTTCAACATAATTAAGAAATGTTTGTGAGTTCCGTTTTTCTGTCTATTTGGCCGTCTGTCTGTCGGTCCGAACTCGAACTTACATTAATATATTAGTAGGATAGTTCTGTAATCGATTTATGTTATTGAGGTTTACTATACGATATTTGATACTGGAAAAGGAACATATAGCGTTCATACTTTATTTACAGAGACTATCATAAGTATTTCATTATATTATGGTCTATGTGAAAATGCGATAAATGTATATAAATTCGTGGCTCTTATATTTTTCATCATGTCTGCCCGTCTGTATATCTGTCTATTTATATAGAACAGCACAAAAACCATCCAGTCGACTACTTTGAAATTTAATATGGATTATAGTTGCAGGATTTTCTAGAGTCATTTCAACTTTATGAAAATCGAATCAAGAAAAAACATCAATTAAAGTTTTCTTCCATTCTATTAAATCTTATCATGAATAATTAATTCAATGATACCCTGTGGTAAGTAATGATTACAGGCTGCAATGGTGATGACGTATTTAATATGGAGTCATATTATTTCAATATGGTTGAATTTTTATATATAATCGCAATAAATTTTGTATTCATGCATTTTTGAATAAGGGTGCAACAGCTTTTCCACAAAGATCTGAATATATATAAAATTTCGTAATTGTATGAACGCACCTCATTTGCTACGTTTCTCATACAATTTTGACTTTTTAAAAATAGTATTCTGTTTCGGAGATTAGTGTAAAAATGTAGAGAAATCATGATAAAAATATAAATACCCAGAATAATAACCCAAGGCTAATTTGCATGAGTAATTTATAATAAAAATACATTGATAGCATTTAATCAATATACATATATATATATATATATATATATATATATATATATATATATATATGTGTGTGGGATATTGAGTGATTAGCTTATGATTTAAGCAAAAGTAACATTCTTGAAAATATAAAAAGGTTTAATAGACATAAAATATGTACGTAACACTCAAAGATAACAGTAGAACAGAATAATATTCAACATAAATAAGCTTCCCTGAGCTTTGGATTAAAAATCCATCCAACTCGCCATCGCTGAAAATCTATAGAACACCACGTTTTTTTCACGCATCATCACATGAGTCTCACTTGGGATATCACGTTCATTAAATCATTGAGTTTATTATCTTTTATTGCTGAATACTTCATTCTTTAATCCCACATATATATATATATATGTATATATATATATATATACCTGGTGTCTAGTAAATAATTGACCCATTTTGAACTTAAATAACAAATAAACGGTTTGAGATACTAATGCGGGGTTTGCGGTATTGTTATTAGAAAATCAATATATTTTTAAACATAGTTCAAATTTCGGAAAAAATATCGCGCTGGCGGTAACAGGCTGTTTGAATACAGACATGACTCTAATTTTCATAAATATGAGATTTTCGGCTGAATCTGAATCTATATGTTATCGAATCTGAATCTATATGTTGAATCGACTCTCGAATCAGCTTTAGAAATAGGGTACGTTGGTTGGAAAGTGATTTAAAATAACATTTGTGATTGACCATCTGTATTATATTTCCCCTCCTCAGTCTTGAGACTGAGATATTATTTTAAATATTATTATAATACATTAACAAAGTACATATTTTAAAATTTATTTATATTCTAATAACAATACAGCAAGCCGCGCATTTTTATCTCAAACAATTTTTTTGTTATTTACATTCAAATTGGGTCAGTCATTTACTGGACACCCGATATATACAATACATACACTAGGGAGCTCCCCCTGCCGTTCAGATTTCGCAACCTCTAAAAATATCATAATGTGCACTGTTTAAAAAATATTACCAGGTTATGGAAGACTGAATGGTATTATCAGTATAATGGCGGCTGTCTTCTGTAATCGGGTTGCCATGCTTGGCTGTTTCAAAGTGGCATTTTTCAGTTACCTTGATTCTTAACAATTTATGGCTGATTTCGAAACTAATAAGTAAGATTTATTTCACATTTGAAAATAAGCTTGTATAAAATATTTTGGTTAAAAAATGTCGCAACTTTTTGCCTTATAACGAAATTAAAAACATTATTCTTCCTTAGGTTTGCAACTAAAAACACTTTCTGCTTGCGAATAGCTTTCAGAACCACGCTACGCTTACATTTTATGCTGTGATCAAGTTTTAGATATTTTCAGGAATAATTATAGCTTATTCACATATTCTTTCTTCTATTTTAATACATCATCATGCAGTTTTTCACGTTCTTTCTACAATGTATGATGTTTATCTTAAGGGGACAGTGGACCTTTATTTGAGCAAAATCATCTATAGCAAAACCGTCAGAAAAAGGTCTATTTCTGGGGTATAATAGTACCTAAATAGTTTTTTCTTATTAAAATATCCTTTATGAAGATTTTAAGGAGTAAATAAATAAAGATAAATGTATTTATATACTTTAAATCTGTTTTTCTCAAAACTAATTTTTCAGCATTTTTAGATTTTTGAATTGCTCCTTGCGTCTTAATTTTTTATCAATATTTATAAAATTGATAAGGAAGTATCCTGATATTATTTAAAAAGAAATTGTGTAAGATTTTTAAAATTCGTCTTCATTAAGATAGTCAAATTTTATTTTTTACTTATTAAAAGGCAAAATTTTGATGAAAATCGATAAGGAATTTAGAAAAAAATTTGTAAAATATTAACTATTCAAGAGATTTAAAAAAATCTTACACTAATTTTTCTATAATATAGTTTTAAGTGTAAAAATGCAAAAGCAAGAAAATATTTCAAAAATTACGACACGAGGAGCATTTTAAAATATTGTTTAAAAATTTAAATTTTTCTAAAAAAATTACAAATTTTAATTAGGTTGGAAATTTTTTGAAGGTATTCTATATGCTTTTGGTGAAATGTATACATGCACAAAATTTCATATTGCTATGATAAAAATGAATAAAATATTTTTTTAACGTCCACCGTCCCCTTAATCAATATGAATATCATAGTTTTTTAATATAAACTTATCGAATATAATTTGAAGCACTGAAAAGTCAATTCGACTAACTCCATCAAGTAAAAATGCTCATTTGAAACCTTTAAAATTATTTATCTATAAAAAATGTTAATATTTTTTTTTACCATTTTTTAGTGATACGCACCTTAATTCTCTTATAATTAAGTATAATTCATAAGCATTGTACAGATATATGGAAAAATTTCAACCCAATCATATCATTACCTAATTTTCTAAAAAAAAAAAAAAAAAAAAAATGCAATTATTCAGATTGGCATCTAAATGCTAAATTTTTACAAAATAAATCGAAAGTATTTTGCACTTACATTTACCTGTATTTATGATGCATCAAGTGATGTAATACATAAACAAATTTGCTACTCTCACTTCTTTTATACTATATCACTTGACATTAAAATTCTCGGGAAATGAAAATCCTTCTAATTTTTTTTAATTATTATTATTAATGTATGACGTAAGTTAGTTTCACGAGTACACATTATATTTAATTTAAAAGTGTTTGTAAATAGTATTTTAGCTTTAAAAATATGGCATAATATTCATCATTAAAAGTTATTCTCGTGTGATAATTTAATTATTTCAGGCGTTTTAATTATGGCGATATTTAATGTTTAGTCGTTTTACATAAAACGCAATTATAATCTTTAAATTAATTTCGCGTGCAATAATTTTATTATTTTAAAGTTTCCGTACTTTTTTCAATATTACATGTAATATTTTGATGCAATTTTTTCCATTATCAGATTTCAACACATAATCATTAAATTCTTATTTTTAAAGTTTCCTTCTGTTTTTAATAGTTTCACTTTTTAATTTCACTATGACAACAATAAAAAAATTCCAGAACCCCTTTCTTCTTCCCCTCCCCACACACATACAAAAATGGGTTCATTTTCATGTCATTGGAAATTATATCAAATTGTAAGATGACAAACGATCTTTGTTTTTTAAAAGGAACTGATTCCTGACGATTGAAATGTGAAAACAGTTTTTTTTGTCTGAATTTTTCTTAAAAACATTATTTAATCACAATATTGTCTTCACTATTGATTGAAAGAAAGATAATTTCAATTTCACATTGGAATTATCGGAAAAAACAGAAAATTTAATAAATTCAATCTTTTTTCCCTTTCGTCCCTTTTTTCCACAAAAGTGGAGTCATTGCGTTACGACCATTATAGAAATAAAAATAAAATTCGAAAATAATAAGGATAATAATAATAATAATAATAATAAAATTTCGAAAACTAATTCAAATTTAAAAATTCTATTAACAATTTTGAGATCTCCATATCAATACGGATTTTTGGTCTTAATTTCACAGTATAAAATTAGTACTCATTTCAAGAAAAATTGCTATAAAACAAAATCTGTCATTTAATCAGTCGTTTCATAAAATCATTTCAGAAAATTGTTTCATAAATTCGTTTCATTATGATTTTGTATATATAGGGAAGATATATGGCAAAACACTCTTTTCTCCATAATTACCCACTATTACTCACTCTCGGTTGTAGTCCTTGGTCTGCTGCTAAGGAAGTGGGCCCCTATGGCTGAAACGGTGGGTGACAAAAAAGTAAAATGAGGTATAACTGTCTTTTTCTCACACATTGTGTTTATGAATGGAGTCTAAAATGTTTTGAGTAGCGTTTCATGTGTCAGGTGAGGGACAGAGATGTGTGTCAGGTGAGGGACAGAGATGTATTCGAAACTTTCTTTGATTGAAACTTTCAAAACTGTCAAGAATGATCCAGGTTTTTCCAGAAAGATTCAAAATTAATTAGAATTTTCTAGAATGATCCAGATTTTCCTTGAAAATTTCAAAAGGTTTGAGAATATTCGAGAATAATCTAAAATGTTTTAATGTAAAATATTCAGCATAATCTAGTGGCGTAGCTATATATTCAGCGTCCTGGAGTAAGTAAAGTTAGTAAGCACTCTTGTCACTCGAAAACGTTCTGCGCAATTCTGCTTTGAATTTTAAAATTTATATACTGTTCTTAATTGATTTAAAACCTTACTTTTATTTGAAATTCAAAGTATTTTAACAATGTATTGCGTACAAATAAGTAAAAATGATTAAAAAATAACGAAATTAATTACAATTCTTTAAGTATGGAATATTTTACAATATTTTATGCGAATTAGGCAGGATTTTGTTTTAAATACGCCAATGAATCAGTATAATCTGCTGCTGATATATATTTGTTTTTCTTTTTAAGGGTTTCGAAAATTTGTAGAATATTAATTATAATTTTAAAAAAAAAAAAAACACAATATTGTCAAAATCAAGATCTTTTTAATTTTAATTTACTTTTTATATATGGATAAAATACGATTTTCTGTTTTAAGTGCCAGAAAATACTAATATTCTGTAAAATTCGTCTTATGGTTCCTGTTTCCGTTAGGCGAGCTGATGCTATTCCTATGGGAAAGTTATTTTCTAATATCTAATTTACATTTTGACATTTTTATTTATTTATTTATTTATTTTTATTCTTATTTTTATTTTTATTTTATTTTTTTATTTTAATTTCTATTTTTTTTTCTTGCATTGGATAGCTGTGGTGCTTCGCTACATCGCCCCTTTTTTACTTTTTCGATTTTGGTTGCAAATATTTTTTAAACATGCTCTTTGACTTTCAAAACAGGTTTTGAAAGTGAAACTAAACTTTACAAAAAAATATCTGCATTCAAAATCGAAAAAAATAAAAAAAGAGCAATGTAGAGATACACCTCAGTTATCCATTGCAATGGAAAAAAAAATTAAAATGTCAAAATGAAAATCAGATATTAGAAACGAACCTCCCCTTAGGAATAGTATTAGCTCGCAAGCGCTTCGTCTGTCAGGGACCTTAACTCTGTAGGTTTTCGCGCACAAAAAGAATTTTTTTTTATTATTTTGCGTGTTAAAGTACCGGGACATTTTTTTCAAAATATAAGTAATAAAACACAAGGATAGAATAAAAATGTAAATCTTGTAACTATTAAAAAATAAATATTTTGACGTAAGAGGATGACTTTTTTTAGAGGATGAAGAATTACTTTAAAACTTTTAAAATGCGTTCGTAATTATATAAGTACGTAGAATCTATAGTCGTATACAGACTATTAGTCTTAATGTGTATAATCGTTGCAGAATTTTGGCAAGTCATCTCAAATTTTATGAAAATCGAATGAAAATTTAAAAAGATTAATAAAAGTTTTCTTTATTTTGTTAAATCTTATCATACGTCATTAACTCAATGCTATCCGATGATAGGTAATGACTCTAGGTTCCCACGAGGATGACGTCGTACTTAAAATAGAGTCCTATAATTTCCTTATCACTAAATTTAATATAAATAAACATAGTAGTAGTTTCGAAACATAGTAGCAGTTTGCATTTAAAACTACATTCTCCTATACTAATGTCATTGATTTTTTAATTTAATTGTATCTAAATAATTTGATTTTAAAACACTAAGATTATTTTCATTTTGTTATCCAAAACTAGATAATTTTATTTTTAGAAAAAGAATAAAGAAAATCTGCAAAGAAAAAGTTCTCTAGAAAGACAAACTGGATTTTAAACTCTCCATTAAAAACTTTATATGATAAATATCTTCAGAAATTTTAATTGTAACAGGAATAAATTTTGTTTTAAAATATTTGTGTTCCATTTGAACAACTTTACAGGATTTTTTTGCACTTTTTTTAATTTCTTTATTTTACATTTTTTGTGGAAAATAAAATCATGCATAAAAATGACATTTATTTCTAGAGTAATATTCTTTTTTCTCATTAATATATTTTTGCGTTAGATAAATAAGGATATAAAAAGGATGGAGAAATGAAGGGAAGTATCGTGTTCTAAATATACTCACTTATCCTTTTACATCACAACTTTCTTTTACATTTTTGTGAAAAGTAAAATTTGCGTAAAAATGGCATTCCTTTATGATACAATATTCTTTATATATACCGGATGTCCCAAAAATGACTGATAGATTTTAAAATTCAATGACTTGCAAACGGTGACAGCCATTTAAAAAATTTTTGCAGGAGGGTTATGTATAATGTCAGGAGTTTTTTTACCGTAATTTTTTATTTTAGTTCGAATTTCAAACAATAGGTGGCGCTGACGGCGATTGAAGGCCAGGTCGACGCTTCACTCAGCACTGATCACCTGGCCTTCAATCGCCGTCAGCGCCACCTATTGTTTGATATTCGAACTAAAATAAAAAATTATGGTAAAAAAACTTCTGACATTATACATAACCCTCCTGCAAAAAATTTTTAAATAGCTGTCACCGTTTGCAAGTCATTGAATTTTAAAATCCTTCAGTCATTTTTGGGACACCCGATACATATATATATATTTCTCTTTAGGTAAGTGATTATGTGAAAAGGAAAGAAAAAAGAGATGTAAGACATATTTCCCCTTTCTCTCTCGTTCTAAATACTTTCACTTTACTTTTTACTTCACAACTTTGTTTTACATTTTCTGTGAAAAATATAATTATGCATAAAAGTCTAGTGTATTTTTCTAGCGTAATATTCTTTCTTTCTTTTTAATATATTTTCTTTTTAACTAAGTGATTATCTGAAAAAAGTAAAGAAATTCGATGTAGCATATATTTCTCCCTTCGTTCTCTTTCTAAATGCACTCACATCTGTTTTTACTTTTTAGCTTTGCTTTACATTTTCTGCTGAAAATAAAATCATGCATAAAAAATGCATTTATTACTAATGTAATATTCTCTTTTTTTCTATTTAATATGTTTTCTCTTTAGGTAATTGTCATGTGAAAAGGAAGGAGAAAATGGATGTAGTATATATTTTACCTTTATTTCCATTTCGAAATACATTCATCTTTTTTTTAATTCACAATTTTGTTTTACATTTTTTGTGAAAAATAAAATTGTGTATAAAAATGGCATTTATTTCTATACTAGCAGTTACCCGTGTCTTCGTTCACATAACATTTAAAGAAGAAATAATTCATCAATCAAGCAAAAAATTTCGATGATGAAAAGCATGTGTAATTAACTTTTTATCGCGAATTTATGGTAAAAAAACTTTTGATAATCCCTATTTGCTAATTTGTTTGCTGGTCAAAATTTTCTTTTCAGCGATTAATACTAATAGTAAGAAACATTCTTGAATTCTTTTGTTCAGCCCTGTAGTTTTCCAAGTGCCTTTAATACACGAAAGTATCTTTCTAAAATTTATTTCAAACAAAAATATTTCTTATTACTACCTAAATTACATTTTCAGAAATTATCATCCGAAGACAACCTTGTATCCAGTTCTTTGCGGGACCCTGTTTATCATTTTATATATATACTACAAACATTTCTTAGTTTACTAAATGCAGTTCAAAATAAAAATGCATATTTTATTTAAAAACCACCTTTAAGTAAATTACGCTCATATTCAGTAACCTTTCCGAGATCTGTTGTGTAACCCTGTATATCTAAATTTAACTATTTATACTATTACTATTTATACTCTCCATTTAATATGCATACATTTAGCGAAACTTAAAAGCACATATCATAATTCAAAATGCATTTCATCCATGCAACAGTCATCATCCATGATATACAGTACTTCGGATAGAATATAGTATAATATTTGAAATCTTTTGTGTGTCCCTGTAAATGCATGTATTATAAATGTAAATTCGTATTATGCATGAAATAACTTACATTAAGCCTCAGCAACATATATCAATTTGATTATACATGAAATCGTTTACCATAATTAAAATATGTCGGAAACTGTTCCTCCTTTTATTCCTATGCAATGGAATTCTTCTGTCTGACCCTGTAAATGAATAGTAAGTGCCCTTTTCACTACATACTTTACAAAATGCATATTTTAGTGCACTTTGTAAATGCATATAAATTTGAATATGTTTCACAGGGTGTAACATCGTTAAATTTAATTAAAACGATTTTTCCCCATAATGCCGTAATATAAGGAAATTTTTTGACTATCCCTGTAAATAAACTAATCATGGTAGAAACTTTATTTTCAATAGGTATTCGTGCTAGGTAAACGTTAAGAACGTCCAAAAATTTCATGGAAATCGGAGTATATTTACGAAAGTTAGAAAGCGACCAGACAGACAGACAAACCGAAAGCATAATAACTTTTCAACTTTGTTCGAAAGTGTTAAAAAATCGAGCCAAAAATATATTAATCAGTGATTTTATTTTCCACCTTTTCCCCACAAAAAATTTCTTCCATTGATTATTATGAGTTTTGAATTAAAATATTCATTTGTATGTAACTTATAACTTATTAATTAGTATGAGTAAAAAATATTTCTGATTCATTTTAAATATGACGTCATTATTTATCTCGCTCCATTAGCTACTGATATTCATACCCCTTGTATTTTTAACGACTGCTATAAAGTACCTGTTTTATTTCAACTATGACGTCACATTTTCATGGGTGAACAATTTTATTAAAAATATAATTCTTTTTCATTCTTTTTACTTTTAATTTATGTCACCATATTTTACACAAAAATTCCCATTAACTAAACAAATATCCTTGTTAAATGTATTATAAAAAAATAAACCTTTTATTTTTATTTCAAACATGACGTCATATTTATTTTCTTTTAAATTATTTTATTATAGTTTTTCGCGTGGAAGTTTTCTATTAAAAATTCATTGCCGCTGAAAAATTATTATTCCAATTTTTTATTTTCTTGGCAACAGGAAAGGAAAATGGTTAAATTTTATCTGAAAAATGCCTATTGATTTTGTATGAAAAATAATTAAATTTTGAATTATTAAGGAAAATATTTGAATAAAATAAATAAAAATTACCCTGTTATTTAATCCGGACTTTTAACTTTACGTCTGCAAAATTTCAAAGCAATCGGTTTAGTAGTTACGGCGTGAAAGCGGAACAAACAAACAAACAAACAAACTCACTTTCCGATTTATAATATTAGTAAGGTTGGTTGATTTTTGACGTCCGATTATCTACGCTAGGGATATAGGACCAGGGGGGAGTGCCCTTCGTGGGGGTCTTTCTAAGGGAACCTAACCCGTATTTACGCAAGGTTCGAAGAAAACCACGAGAACTCCGAACGGTTAGGTCGACAGCCGCGATTGGGTTCGAACCCAGCACCTGCCGTCTACCAGTTGAGAGGTCCGAACCTCTCGGCCACTGGTGGGGCCTTATATTAGTAAGGATAGTGTAATATTTTTTGTTTCTTTTTAATATACTTTCTTTTTAGGTAAATGATGATGTAAAAAGGAAGGAGAAAAGAGATGTAATACACATTTTCCTCTTCTTTCTCGTTCTAAATACAACCATCTTTCCCTTTACTTCACAACTTTGTTTTACATTTTCTGTGAAAAATAAAATTCTGCGTAAAAATGGTATTTACTTCTAGTGTAATATTAAAAAAAAAAAAAAAAAAAAAAAAAAAAAAAAAAAAAAAAAAAAACATATTTTCGTTTTAGGTAAGTGATGATGTGAAAAGGAAGGAGAAAAAAGATGTAATACATGCTTACCCCTTCTTTTTCTTTCTGAATATACCTTTTTTCTTTTTACTTCACAACATTGTTTTACACGTTTTGTGATAAATAAAATTGTGTGTAAAAATGGCATTATTTCTAGTGTAATATTCTTTTTTTTTATTTTATTATATTTTTGCTTTACGTAAATGGGGACATTAAAAGAATGGAAAAAAAGAGATGTAGTATGTATTCTCACCTTGTTTCTCATTCTAAATACACGCACCCCTCTTTTTATTTCATAACTTTGCTTTGCATTTTCTGTTCAAAATAAAGGGTATGAAAAAAAGGGGCATTCAATTCTAGTGTATGTTCTTCTTTTAAATTTTCAATATATTTTCGCTTCAGGTATGTGGTATACATTCATCTCTCTTTTTAATTCATAATTTTACTTTTTATTTTGTGAAAAATAAAATAATGCGTAAAAATGATATACTTATCTAGTTTAATATTCTTTTTTTAATTTTTAATATATTTTCTTTTTAGATAAGTTGTGATTTGAAAAGAAAGAAGAAAAGTGATGTAGTATATATTTTCTTATTCTCTCTTGTTCTAAATAAACTCACCTCTCTTTTTACTTCATAAATATAGTCGTACAATATCTGTGAAAAATAAAATTATTCGTAAAATTGACGTTAATTCTAATGTAATATTTTTCTGTTTTCCTTTTAATATAATTTCTCTTTATGTAATTGTAATGTGAAAAGGAAGAAGAAATGAAATATAGTATACTGTCAAAAATCTTGTCCTAGTTTGAACCAAATTTTGGGGCTCAATAGCTGCCACGGTAAGATGTTGAAATCTTGAACCAATATTTGGAACTCCTGTTGAATAGTTCGAATAGTTAGAAAAAGGTTGAAATAGGATGCTCTAAATGTTCGTACGAAATTTCACCATCGTTTGGGGGGAGATACTGAGCACCAAAATTTGGTTCAAACTAGAACAAAATTTTTAACAGTGTACATATTTCACTCTTCTTTCTCGTTCTAAATATACTCTTTTTTTTTTTTTTTTTTTTTTTTTTTTTTTTACTTTACAACTTTGTTTTACATTTTCTGTAAAAAATAAATGCTGCGGGAAAATGGCATTTACTTCTACTGTAATATTTTTCTTCCTTTTTAGTATATTTTCTCTTTTGGTGAATGATGAAGTGAATAGGAAGGAGAAAAGAGATGTAATACATATTTTCCCTTCTTTCTCGTTCTTACATTTCTTTTTACTTTGTTTTAAAAATGATTTGCATTTTTTGTGAAAAATAAAATTATGCGTAAAATGGCATTTATTTCTAGTGTAATATTCTTTTTTTTTTTTTTTTTTTTTTATTCATTTATTTTATTTTATTTTATTTTTGCTTTAATGTAATTTCTCTGTAAGTAATTGTGATGTGAAAAGGAAGGAGAATGGATATTTTGTTCACATTTTAAACTTCTTTCTCGTTTATAATGCACTCTTCTTCCTTTTTACTTCACAACTTTGTTTTACATTTTTT
The DNA here is from genome assembly GCA_964019185.1 of Maratus speculifer. NCBI lineage: Eukaryota > Metazoa > Arthropoda > Arachnida > Araneae > Salticidae > Maratus > Maratus speculifer. The sequence continues at coordinate 143,897,980 of OZ025292.1, read as the reverse complement.
TTGTGAAAAATATAAAATTATGCAAAAAAAGTGATGTTGTTTTTAGCGTAAGTTTTTTTTATTTCTTTTTAATATCTATTTCTCTTTAAGTAAATGATTATGTGAAAAGGATGGAGAAAATAGATGTAGTATATATTTCTCCCTTCGTTCTTTTTTCTAAATGCACTCACCTCACATTTTTTTTTTTTTTTTTTTTTTTTTTTTTTTACATTTTCTGTTGAAAATAAAGTTATGCGTGAAAATGGCATTCATTGCTACTGTAATATATATATATATATATATATTTTCTTTTTAGGTAATTGTGATGTGAAAAGGAAGGAGAAAATGGATGTAGTATATATTTTACCTTTATTTCCCATTCAAAATACATTCTTTTTTTTTTTTAATTTCATAATTTTGTTTTATAATTTCTGTGAAAAATAAAATTTTGCACAATACGGCATTCATTTCAAATGTAGTCTCCTTCTTTTTCTTTTAAATACATTTTCTCTTTAGGTAAGTGGTGATGTGAAAGGAACGAGGAAAAGAAATGCTTTCTATTAGGAGTCGTCCATAAATGATTTCACGCTTGAAGGGGGGGGGGGTCATGAAATTGTGATAGTTTGTGACAAGGGGGTAGAAGGGGGTAAGAAAAAAATGTGACATCACATATTTTGGTTAAAATAAAAACATTAAAATTCAGTAGATTAAATTATGAAGTAAAAAGTTAAAAGTATTTTCCATTCATAAAGATAAGATTTAATGCCAAATATGTTAAATTCTATTTCTTCTATCCAAAATACTGTTGTTTTCAATTGATCTTTCTTATTAATGATTTATTACTATTCTATATTATTATTATTATTATTTGTAAACCTTATTTTATACAAAACACGAATTATTTTTATTGTTCAGCTCACAAATATCATCAAAACACGTAGTTAAATTTTTAAAATAAAATTTTAAATGTGGTCTAACACTTAGTGCTTTGTTTCTGAACTGCAAGTATATGTTTACGTAATATAATGTGGCATGTGACAAGAGGTAAGGGGGAGGAGGGGAGTTAACAATATGGAAAAAATGGTTGACATCATTTATGGATGGCCCCTTACATATTTCTTCCTTCTTTGCCGTTCTAAATTGCACTCCTATCCCTTTGTATTTCATTGCTTAATTTTACATTTTCCGTGAAAAATAAAATCATGTGTGAAAATGCCATTCTTTTCTAGAGTAATCTTCTTTTCGATACATTTTCTTGCTAAGGGGTTCTGAAACACAAAAATCTTCAAATTCTCTAAAATAAATTTACTGCATTAATTTTTTTAACTTTTGCAATGACGTTTAAAAGATATTTCTAACTTAATTAGAAGAGAAAATAATTTTTTCGTTTTGGTTTGTTTTCGAAATGTAATTTTCAAGCAATTGTTGTCATAGAAATGACTTCCTGTGAAAATGTTTTTGTCTTCATGATGAGTTTTTCGCAATTTCTCATATTTAAATTGTTATGACGCAAGAACGATAAACATTAAATTCAAACTTGGAACATGTCTCTTTTCATTCTTTTATTTTAATTTTGATTAAGCAAATTTGAAAACAATATTTACTTTTAAAAATATGATTTTATAAAAATAAGTTACATCATTTTTTTTTCAATTTTTTACTTTAAAAATTTTTAATTTTTTAACAAATTAATATTTTTTTAAATGCTGATATAATAGTTTAAAAATACTTATTTAATTTAAAATTTATTAAAAAAGTTGGGTAATTTCAAATCGTCACAACTAGGGATGGGACGAATATTCGGCCACTATTCGGTATTCGGCCTATTAGGCCCTTTTGCCAAATATTCGGTTGGCCGAATATTGAAGGTTTGTTGACTGAATACTTCGTCCGAATACATGTAGCCGAATATTGCTAAAATCTTGCTGAATAGTGAAAGACATCTTGCCAAATAAATTTAGAATTTAAAGAATTTCATTTCTTGCAATTTTTTTTTATTTAATCCCAATTGGCTACTTCATTCATGAAGTCATTTTCGTTCTTATTTACAAAATATACAGTTATTCGATTACTAAAAACATACAGCCTTTCTGCATTTCCTATAAAAGTTAGTGATATTTTAGAAAATGTTGCCCAAGTTGGAGATTTAATTGTACGGGGAATTTTTTCATTTGAGAATGATATATTACAATTCAAGATATAAAGACACTTATAGAAAAAAAAAACACTGCCTTTTTCTAAAACACTTGAATATTTATTAATGATTGCAAATTCCATGCACATATAAAAAAGGCTCTTATGAAATTCGTAACTTATTTCTTGGACAGTAAGAAATGAAAAAAATCATTCACTAGGTATATTCTTTTCAAAATTAAATATCACAATTCCAAATTAGTGCTAGCGATAGGATACATATAGCAGCTATACGTTTAAACGATATACGTATATCCGTATAATACGTTTTTCTGCTATACGGATACTTTAAAATATACGTTTAAACGTATCCGGATACGTATAAGGCGTATCAGTTAAACGTATATTTTAGAATACGTATATTTAATGTATACGTATATTCCACGTATCGTATCTAATTTAAATATTGGACTTCATCAGTCTTGTGTCTCTGAATAAAGAATAATTTGGAAATCGGTGGCGTTACGACAGGGATCCGTATAGTATGTCTTATATATACAAGATCAAGCAATAAAAAGCGTATATTTTTTAAAACAGTTTGCAAAAATTTCACAAAATAACAGATTCCTGATTGGCCAATCTCGTTTCACTAACAATGAAATATCTGTTTTCAAAATAGCGAGTTATTACCGTGAATTGCAAAAGTATTTTGCAACATTGTACTTTGAATTTATTTAGATTTTTTTGTTCATCTCAAGGTAATGAGCTCAGATATCCCGTTATTTTACATTATGTGTAGGTAATATATACAAATTGTATCCATTGTAAATAACCAGCAAAATTAAACACTTTTTGAGGAAAGAATGAGAGTATAAATGTTTCAGATTTATTCTGAATTCTTGTTAAATTTAGTTTTTTCTTTTTTATTATTTAAAAATTCTTTATTCACTTATTGTTTTACACTCAAGATTGCACCCGAGTGTAAATGCTATTCTTTTCATGGAGCTAATATTTTCTAACTCTGTTAATGTATAATGAAATTTCATTTTTTTAATCTTGACATTCTCACCAAAACATACATAGAATCACTTCATATCAATCATTAACTGAATCTGTAGTTTGATGAAAATCCGTGCATCAATTCTAGAGACAGAGCTATTGCAGAAATCGTAAATAAAATACAGCAAAGTAGAGCCACCTGTTGAACGATTTACATACAAAACTAGTCAGCAACAATTTCTACCAGGGACTACTTGAATATATAGGGGAGACTGGGATGCATGTGAACAGTTCACATAAACATAGCTTTTTGTCATAACTGGGTTAATTTCTATAAGCAAAACTACTCTATATAGTAAACATAACTTTTTTTTTTACGCATGGTATTTTTTTAAAAATTAACTTTACCGTTCTTCTTACTTTTCTTAACAGTTTATTGAATAATAATAATAAAAAAAATGTTCATATGTGCCCCAACGAAAGAGCAGTTGTAAACACATAAGGAAAACATGTGAGCACTAGGAAAAAAATTTTTTTGACATGTTTTTATTATCTTTTTCATATGTTACCTTAATCATTAGTTGTATTATTTATTAAATTCACCATAAAGAAAAATATATGTATATTTATTTAGTTTCTGAGTTATATGTTTAGGCAAAATATATTATAAAATAAAAATTAGTTGATTTGGGGGGGGGGGGGGGCTTAGATAATTGATAAAATATTGTTGCAATAAAAAAAAAAAATAAAGAAGTAAACTTGAGAAAATAATTAAAGAATTTAAATTTTGCTTATGGCTTTTTGTTTGAGGGAGATTTTAGGGAGGGGGCATTTGGATAATATTTATAGGAAAACTACCAAAAGGCGAAAGATTCTCATTCCTATATTTGCCTTATTGCCTGTAAATTAAGGATAAAAAAATGTTTTACATTTATAAGCTTCCTCCAAATTTAATTTGTTTTGCTTTTAAAAGAAAGGGGGGAGTCAATAATGGAGATTTCACGGTAGTCATACATTTAAAATTTTTATTTTCTTAATATATATATCTATTTTCAAAACACCAAATAAAATAGCTGTTTTAGAAATGGAAGTAAAATAATACTACAAGTTTGCAACAAATGAAATAGAAAAATTTGCAAAGTTGTTAAGCGTAATATTTTTTGCATTAATGATGCATAAAAAATAGTATTGAAAACTGTTAAATAAAATAATGTATAGCATTTATTGCAATTTAGAAAACATGAAATTTATTTAAATTACAATTAAACGTAAAGAGCTTGTTGCTTTTTATATATTTGCTGACAGTTGTGTTTGTAGAAGTTTCTATTACAAAAAATCAACTTTATATGATAGAAATGTCTACTATTTCTATAAAAATATAGATAATGGAGCTGGCATTATTTTCATGAAGTTAACTAAAAGGAATAGAATCACTGAATGATTATTGGGCAATTTAATGACATATTCAGATCTGCCCCAACTAGACTCTTCATAAGTGTCCCACATTCCCACAAGAGTTAAAATGACAAATCATTAGCATTTCTCAATTTTAAAAATAAAATATATCATAAATATTTATTAGTATCCATATTATATGTTAAATAAAGAAAAAAAATAAAATTATTCATTTATCAAGCTGGAGATTTTACTTTTAAGTACAGTAAGCAGTATTTTGGCTCCTGGGGACAAACAAAATGTCGAAGAGTTTCAAAATTTTTTTCCATATGTCTATAGGTGCTCCCTTCTTTGATAATTTTTTGAAATAAAAAAACATATAATAACTAGTGAAAAATGCATTGTTCTCATATGCCCCATTTTCACATGTGCCCTAGTCTACCCCATATATGTTACTTAATTCTGTGTATTAGATCTTGAGATAGAAAACCCACAAAATACATGTCACATACAGACAGACAAAGTCACAGATTCATAAACTGACAGGCAGATATTTTGTAAAAATATGTTTTTCGGACTCTCTTACCCTTAAAACGTGTAAACCCGTCGAAAGTATTCCCGAATCCAGTACTTTCTTCTTCTAAAGATACAAGAAAATATAAAAAACTAAGTAATGGGTCGCAGATTTTCCAAAGATTAGTTTGATTCTACCCACAACTAATGTAAGACATTTTATAATAAATAACTTCGTTTTTTGGAAAAAAAAACAAAAAAAAAAACAATATCTAAACTGAGGAAGTATTCAGATTTTAAGTACCTGCATAACAAGTAGTAGTTAAGTAAACACATCGTAGTTCTTTGAACAAAGAATCGCGATGGGGATACTCTATCGGATATTTCTCAATGTCTCTAATCCGCAAAAAAATATTGAAACATCAAATTTCATACATTGAATGAAAAACGTTTAAACGTTTATACGTTTAACCGCTTGGGTAAAATCCGTATATACGATGTACCGTATATGCTGTTTCGTGTAATACGTATAACTGCCGGTGCCGAATTATACGTATAGCAAATACGTATTTCGTATAATACGTATTATACGTATACTCGTATAAACGTATAATCGGGAGCTCTATTCCAAAAACAACGGTACATCTGAAAACAAAATTTGTGACAAACTAGATACGCATTACATGACACAACTAGCTTTATGAAGATGATTTCATAAGTATTTAAACATAAATTCTAAATACTGAACAAAATAATTTTTTATTCCATAGTTTTCACTTTTAAATAATTACTTGCATAGTTACTGACTTAAATACGTAACATTATTATGTATATATATTTACATCTTCCTTCAGTCATGTTGTTATCAGTCTCTTTTTATCCTTTTAATGCTTGTTGAATAAGTGGAATATTGAAGTTGTATATCGTATGCGCTGATTTAAATGTCAAAGATTTTGTTAACATATGCATTCTACTTTAAGCATAACCATTTGATTTAACGTAATTTGTAATTTAAAGCTTGATAACTGATTTCAGAGCAGTCTCATTCTTATGAATTTGCTTATCATTATGGACACAAACTAAATGATCAAATTTACTTCATTAAAGATTATTTCAGAAAATATCTCCTTGTGAGTTCTAAGAGAGAGAGATAGAATAAGAATATTATTAGTTTTGGATGCAAGAAAGGGTAAACGTATTATTTGATAGTAAAAGTCAAGTACATTCTTCACATTTTAATTGAAATATCTTATCATCCTGACCTACTGAACATCAATTTGCTGTACATTAAGATAAAATAATATAATTCACTTTCATAATTTTTTTTGTGTTAAAATAAGTGTTTAAAATTTAAAAATACATTTAAAAGCACATTTAAAAGTAATAATTATTAATGAGCTCCAATTTTTTAAATTATATATAATCAAAATTTATTTTCTTTATTGGAAAAAAAGTTAGTATTCGGCCGCCGAATATTCGGTATTCGGCCTAACATTTGGCCGAATATTCGGTATTTGGCTATTTGGCCAAATCAGTATTCGTCCCATCCCTAGTCACAATTCAAAATATTAATAAGTGAATGATGATTTGAAAAGCAAGGAGAAAATGGATGTAGTAATGGAATTTCTAATTGTTTGAATTTTTTTCATATTGCTTATAAGGCGTGAAACCAACATAATGAAATATTGTCAAGTGCAGCATTCTAACCTGGGCCATTGGCATTATACGCCAACCCTCTACCAATTGAGATATTCAAACAACGTTATACAGTCTGACATTCATCTTTCTGATATGTTAGCTTAGCTAGGCTGCAACCAGAGTTGTATAATATGTAGACGCATGCGCGCACGCGGTACGCGCAATGTTATGCCGAATTCAGAACTTTGCAGAAAGTTTTAGTAAAGAAACCATTTTTATTTTTGTAACTTTTTAAAAAAAATATCAAAAAATGAAAAATATTCCCCATTTTTATGTACATTTATTTACTGTTAGCGTGCAATTAAAAACAAGGCCGATATTCAAAATTTCCGGAAATTTACGGCATTCGATGCCAAAAATTAAAAAGATTCATCTGCCCGAAAGTTCGGACACCAAAAATTGCGAATTTTGACAAACGAAAATCAATTTCGTCAATCGTTCGCAGAAAAAAAAAATCTCCAATTTCATCTATTGCAAAAAAAAAAAAAAAAAAAAAAAAAAAAAAAACGAATTTTGTCAAAGGATATAGAAAAATACGCAAATTTTTGTCAGAGGATCATGAGAAAATGCCATTTTTGTCATAAGGCCTAAAAAAAAAAGAAACGCGAATTTCAACACAGAATCGCGTAAAAAACGAACATTTCGACAAAGAACCGCACAAAAAAACGTGAATTTCGACAAAGGACAGAACAAAAAAGCAAAATTCGTCCAAATATCACGAAAAAACGCGAAATTCTTTCAAAGAACACGCAAAAGATGCGAATTTCGTCCATTGTCAAGATAATGTAACACTTCATTTTACTAAACATTAAATTAATTTGAAGAAAGTTTTTGATCCAATATTTACATGCGCAGAAAGTTTTTGGTTTTATACAAGTCTGGTTACAACTGTAGAACATAACCGGATTTCTTCATGAGTTACATCTCTCTAATGAGTATGAGAAGGAAGGTAATTCCAGCATCGATGAAATGATTATATACGACAGAGGATCAATAAGTAATGTTTCGTGTCTCTTAAAAATTTTATTAATGAACTTATAAAATCAACAGTTATTATAGATCATAACCAGAACTGTCCTTTACATAAAAATATCGTCATAATCGTCACCATGCATTTGCACGCATTTGCGCCATCAGTTAACACACACACATCAAAATAATTTTGGACAAATACTTTTAGCAGATTTTTTCCCCAGGGTTTCGCAATTATTTCTTGAGACATTCGCATCGAATGTTGCAATGCATCAGCAACATTCTGAAATACAAAGTGTCTGTCTTCTCGAATCAGTCTGTCAGCACATTTTCGATTTGTATCTGTGACTTATATTAATGTCTATAATTATGAATGAAAATATACATTAATCTCATTCGAGTCACACCAAAAGATTCCGAAAAGCGTTTTTTTATATTTAGAAAATTCACAAAATAATTATATTTGAAATTTAAAGAAGTACAGTTGAACCTCTTTTATTCGAAACTCTTGATTAAACGAAATCAATTTTTAAAGCTTTTTTTATTTCACTATCATATTTCTCGTATGCAAAATCTATTTTTAAAGTTTTTTTTCATTTTTCTTGCCTGCAAAATCCATTTATAAATCTACATTTAAATAAAGAATATAAATACTAAATTCGTGAGGGGGGGTTGGGGGGGGTAAAAAAACCCTATTAAATCTGCAAAAAATTATCGTAGAAGAAAGTTACTGGTACGAAATGAAGAAAATAAAGTTTACTTTTAAATGATGTATATAAAATTTGCTTAAGAAGCTATCTACATATTAAAACAAACCCTAACTTTGTTTTTTACAATATAGTAGTAGGGGGAACTGGGGCACATTGATACACCCCCTCTACAGCTCACAGGGTTATTACAGGAAGTTTCACAACAGCTTCAAAAGGTGATAGAGCACTCAACTACATACAGAAAGTCTTGGAATGTTTCAGTAGCTTGATGAAATGGGACGAGTGATTTATTGTTTTTGTAGGTCAAAAGTAAATTTGAATCGTACTATTGAAATGGTATTATGCAACCGTTCCAGTATTTTCAACCAAAAAGAATACTCTCCCTGACAAGTAAAGCTACTCTTTATCAGTTCCTCATTCTTTATTGTTAGATAAATTATTTGAGACTCATTTTATTAAAAATGTCTGTATGGGGCACATTGATACAGTCTATGTAGGGGCGCATTGACACAACGTAAATCCTTTTCTAGTTCATTACCTTTTATTATTTTTTTACCATACACTCCTTAATCCAACCATTTTTCGCCAAAAATTTCTAATATTAGTTTTTATTAAAGTGAAATATCTCTAATTTATTTATATTAGAACATTTTATAGTATTTTTGCAAACAGAAGACGTAAGAACTTACCCAACATCTAGTGCTACTAGAACTAACAAAAGAAAAGGGTGGCAGCCTGGAAAATCTCAAAATTATATCGATTCTCGAGAGAAAAAGGTATTTCCGACAAGAGAAACAAACTGCAGAAGAGCACAGGATAATTACATTATAAATAGAATTTTTAATATAATTATCCCTTATTTTTTGTTTATAAACCGATTTATAAAATGAAAACCTGGTAATTTTTTCTTCGTTCCTAAGAAAAAAAAATAATGCTGGTTTTGAAGTGGCAGATATGACAAAGTTACCACAGCCAACAACAGACAAGGAACAGCCAGAGCATCGGGTCATTATACATTTCATTTTGATTGCTTTAATGTTGCTTACAAATAATTTGTGGGTGATTTGCATTTCTATAAATAAATATAATAAAAAATACTGCCCAGTTAAACTGATGGCATTGAGCTCACAGGCTACAAATACTAATTGTATATTAAAGCCTTATATTTTCAAGGGTTAATTCCGTTCGAAAAAAAATTAAGAAGGGGAAACAGCTCTCCCCTTTCCTCTTTTTTTATGCTTAATCATTGAACCTCCTATACTATCAAAGACATGCTTTATCTTATAAAAAATCTATATCCAAAATTCAGAGCAAATGAGATAATTCTTAAAAAAAAACCATTTAGCATTTATATAATTTAAAAGGAGTTATCCCCCTCTTTTATACTTAACCATTAAACTTCCAAAACTATTCAGATATTTGAACAAAATCTGAAAATTCTGCTTGAAAAACCCATTTATATAAATTAAGGGGGGGGGGCATTAGAACCCCTGTTCCCCCTATTTATACTTATTCAATGAACACCTAATAACAGTCACGGAATCGCCTCATCAGAATGATCCTAATCTAAATTTTGAACGAAAACTTAATTCTGCATGAAAATCCCATTTATATCAACTAAGGAAAAGGGCATGAGCCCCCCGTTCCCCCTCTTATACATATCGAATGAACTCCAAAAACTAATCAGGGAAGCGCCTTGTCAGGATATAAATTCATACAAAATTTCAAGTGGATCGGATATTTTTATCACGAGTTATCGCGTTACGCACGAACGTACATACAGAACGGACAGGCACATAAGCTCTCAGGCTATGATAGCCTGTGAGCTAAAAAGGTTTGCTAACTATTTTTTCTATGAAAAATATGCATTGGTGTTATTTTGTTTCCATTTTTCCCAGACGTATCAAAGTGCCCCATGAGATGTATCAATCTGCCCCGGGAATGGGGCAGATTGATACAAATGACTTTTTTTGATTTTTTTTTTTAAATTACATGCAAAAATAATTCATAAAACAACGATTATACATTTTTATAACACAATACACAAGTTTTGCTGACACCGCATGGAAAAATAACTTGAAATTTCAGGTTTCAAGACACCAAAAAAATTCTTAGAAAAAAGCTGTATCAATGTGCCCCAGTTCACCCAGTTCTGTCAGCATAAATGAGCTCTCCATCCTTTAATTAGCCTAAAAATAAATTTTCATGAAAATCTTTTGATAAGTTTTCGAGAAATTAATTATTTTAAAACAAGCATATTTGAGGGGCTGTATCCAAAACAAAATTAACTATTTACTGGCACTAAATTAACTATTCACTTTATTTACAATTATATATATGTATATATATATATATATATATATATATATATATATATATATACAGGGTGTTTCTAAATTCATGGTCCAAACTTTAAGGGGTGATAGTACACATCAAGACAAACAATATTTAAATAGGAAACCAAGGGTCCCAAAGTCTTCCGAAGGAGATAGGCGCCATTAAATTTTAGGGTCCAAAAATTCAAATCATTATAAAAAATAGAAAAATTGGTCGATTGGTTTGCGGTTTTCACTAAAATTATTCTTTATGTCAGTATTGTCTTGAAAATAAATTATAAAGATAAATTTCAAAAAATGCCGATAGAGGGCGCTTTAGACTTTAGAGTAACGAACAACTATTTTTTACCGTTATTTTTTGCATCTCATTAAAGGTTTCGTAAGCTTAGACTTAAACTTAAATTTTGAGCTCAAAATCTGAATAGTTGGAAGCAGTTAAGTAGCACAAACTTAATTGTGTTCAGAGGCTTTTAATTTCAAATGATTATAAGAAACGGAAAAATTGGTCGATTCATTTGCGGTTTTCACTAAAACTATTCTTTATGTCGGTATTTTATTGAAAATGAATTATAACGATAAATTTCAAAAAATGCCGATAGAGGTCGCTTTAGACTTTGGAGTGACGTACAACTATATTTTACCGTTATTTTTCGCATCTCATAAAATTTTTTTAGAAGCTTAGACATAAACTTAAATTTTGAGATGAAAATCTGAATCGTTGGGAGTGGTTAAGTAGAGCAAACTGAACTGTGTTCAATGGGGGTGGGGAGGTTCAAATTTCAAATTATTTAAAAAACGGAAAAATTGGTCGATTCGTCTGCCGTTTTCGCTAAAACTATTCTTTATGTCAATATTTCCTTGAAAAAAAATTTTAAAGATTAATTTCAAAAAATACCGTTAGAGGGCGCCTTAAACTTTAGAGCAACCAACAACTATTTTTAACCGTTATTTTTTGTATCTAATTAAATGCTTGCAAATGCTTAGATTTAAATTTTGAGCTCAAATTCTAAATCGATGGAGGGGTTAAGAAGCGGAAACTGAACAGTTTTCAGGAGTTAAAATGTTACCCTCCCCACCCCTCGAACATATTTCAAATTTCCGCACTTAATTACTCACAACGATGCAGATTTTGAGCTCAAAATTTAAGTTTGAACTTTTACAAGCATTTAATTAGATACAAAAAATAACGGTTAAAAATAGTTGTTGGTTACTCTAAAATTTAAGGCGCCCTCTAACGGTATTTTTTTAAATAAATCTTCAAAATTTATTTTCAAGGAAATATTGACATAAAGAATAGTTTTAGCGAAAACGGCAAACGAATCGAACAATTTTTCCGTTTTTTATAATCATTTGAAATTTGAACCTCCCCACCCCCATTGAACACAGTTCAGTTTGCGCTACTTAACCACTCCCAACGATTCAGTTTTCATCTCAAAATTTAAGTTTATGTCTAAGCTTCTAAAAAAATTTTATGAGATGCGAAAAATAACGGTAAAATATAGTTGTATGTCACTCCAAAGTCTAAAGCGCCCTCTATCGGCATTTTTTGAAATTTATCTTTATAATTCATTTTCAATAAAATACCGACATAAAGAATAATTTTAGTGAAAACCGCAAATGAATCGACCAATTTTTCCGTTTTTTATAATCATTTGAAATTAAAACCCTCTGAACACAGTTAAGTTTGTGCTACTTTACTGCTTCCAACTATTCAGATTTTGAGCTCAAAATTTAAGTTTAAGTCTAAACTTACGAAACCTTTAATGAGATGCAAAAAATAACGGTAAAAAATAGTTGTTCGTTACTCTAAAGTCTAAAGCGCCCTCTATCGGCACTTTTTGAAATTTATCTTTATAATTTATTTTTAAGACATACTGACATAAAGAATAATTTTAGTGAAAACTGCAAACGAATCGACCAAATTTTCTGTTTTTTATAACCATTTGAATTTTTGAACCCTAAACTTTAATGGCCCCTATCTCCTTCGGAAGACTTTGGGACCCTTGGTTTCCTATTTAAATATTGTTTGCCTTGATGTGTACTATCACCCCTTAAAGTTTGGACCATGAATTTAGAAACACCCTGTATATATATATATATATATATATATATATATATATATATATATATATATATATATTAATAATTAATAATGTTTGATTTTTTTTTTTTTAAAGATTTCTTGACTTGAAAATATTCATAATTAAGGTGGTCTGGGGTAATAACGCCAAGTGCTAATATTTTGCATAATTATGAAATAATCTGGTAAATGACACCCATGTGCTCTGCGCAGAAGGGCTTTGAGTCATATAAATCGCAAAAAACAGCTTCAAGTTAATTTGTTTAATTTTTAGGTCTTATTGTTTTTACAAGCAACTAAAATTAACGCTTGATCTAAAATTTGCGAGATACGTTTTGTGATGTGAAGACTATTTTTTTTATCCGGAAATACTTTGTTAATTACATAAATTTGTAGTACATTTCATGGACTTTCAAAATGTTGTTGAAGATTTTGGATATCTTCTCGAGATAATTTGTAATTTAAAATGTACAGCGCAATAACTATAGCGGGGTAATAACGCCAATTTTTGTCATCAATACCCCGGTTGATTCCCTACAGTGGCCGAGCTACATCCTAAATACTGATTCAAATAAACACAGTTAAAACTGTGCAATGTTTCTAATAATTCTATTTAAGCGGTCCTTCTTAAGCAAAAAGAAGCCCACGGTCTGATATTCTTTTGCCTCATCCTCCCCCCCACACCACACCTATATTTTCCTTACACTTTCCCAAAAAATTGAACATTTTCAATAACTTAGAATGCAATTTGTCAATTTCTAAGTTTGTAGAGTTTGTATTTTTATAATTGGGCTATCTACATGCAATTATTCTATTTTATTTCATAGTTTTGTTTGCATGGCGTTATTACCCATGTAGGTGGGTAATAACGCCAAATGGCATTGATCAAGAAATCACGCCATTACATTTTATCAATACATATCTGTTAAATTAATTTTTTTATATAGATAGTCAATGAGTTGCTGTATCAAATCATATATTTGTTTAAAAAATGCAATCTAAAACTGAGCCGTGAAAATTGGTAGAACCTTAACGTGGCGTTATTACCCCAGGGTACCTTATATAAATTGTTTTTATTTTAATTTGCTTGTTAATTGCATTGTTTTCCTTGTTTTCGTTACTGAATCTTTCTGAGTTGAGTTGAGCGCACAAATTCAGTTCAGCAATGTTTAGTTGTAAAACATGTTGACAATCAATTACAGTTAATATTTTAAAAAGGGGTGAATTTTTTACTGAATTCAATATTCAAAAGAAAGTAATTCTATTCTAATTTGATATTTCTTCTAAACAGATTAATTATTTAAATGAAAATTTCTAATTGACTCATTTTATTATGATTACCTTTCTATGCAACTTAAGTGCTTAAAACTTGACTTTGCAAATTTTAGTTTGAAATTTAGTTGGCTATAATTTATTTTATTTTATTTATTTTCTTTTTTCTTTTTTTTTCTCATTATAAACCTATTTATATCTACCTTTTACATATTTATGGTTGTTAACACCTTTTTATATTTTTGGAGATTGGCAACAGGAAAAGCAGAGAGGGGAGAGGACTGAGGATAAGGAGGAGGTGTGTGTGTGGCTTTTGGGGGTAAAAATGAGATCTTTTTCTTGAGGAAAAAAAAAAACATATATGTATATAGCCATGTTGGGTGAAGAGAAAAGAAGAAAAAAGTGAGAGAGGTAGTGTCAGAATTAGGAGAAACAGCAAGAAGGAGAAATAACCTTAAAAATATGTGGTCTAGTAGCTGACAGAAAGTGAGGCCTAGTTCGAGTCGAATAGACATGTGCTTCCAATAGGCAACAGAGAGAGAGATATAATGAAGGGCCGGCCCAAGTATTTGATCTTTTCATTTCTTTTATTTATTTATTCCTTTAATTTTTTTAAGTCCATGGCACTATTAAATGTATTTAATTAAATTGCATTAGATATTATTAAATTGAATGAATGATATATCATGGTATAGTTATAATGTGCAAATTATTTGATCCTAACAGAAAAAGTGTATTAGTCATAGATCTATATGATAAGAATTTGATCAAATTTTCTTTGTAAATGTTGCTTATAAAGAATAATTAAATTTGATTTGGCCACATTTTGCATTCCAATTATTTTTGGTCTTAATGTCACAACAATATTGCTACATAGATAGAATTTGGATAATGTTACATGAAAAATTAACACATTAGGAGTAAATTTCAGGAGATATTAATAAAATATGAAAATTTAATTTAACATTAGAGGCATTAAATTTTGAATGTTTATAATTCAAAAACTTATCATTCAAATGACTTGAAATTTGGTGTCTGGGTATAGTTTGAACAGAAGATTTGAAATATCTTGTTAAAATTGGATATTGCCATTGAAAAGAACGAAGTTTGGGTTCGTTTTAATATGTAGATGGCCTCATAAGAAAAAATTATATATATCATTTAAAAGTAGACTTTATTTTCAATTATTCAGTCCGAGTAACTTTTTCTACAATAATTTGTTAAAGAGTTAGTAGGGAGTGTTCTTTCCACGACTGTACATAGCTGTGTTAATCATGGAAAAAAACACATTTGAAGTCCCTTATTCGTCACTTTTTTGTCATATGAATGCTAAGTTTATATCAATAGCAAAATATACTTAAGAAATTTTAATAAGTTAATAACCTTCAAAAGAAATTCACATAACATCTGAAATTATACTGTTTGTTAAGAGGAGATCGAAGCTTGTTGGAATAAGTAATATGCATCATACATGGAATACAGTAACAGAAGATTTTTTTTCTTTTTTTTGTCAGTGAGGGATAAAAGGTCAACTCAACTTTTACTGACAAATTAATTCCATTTACCTAAACATTATAAAATCACAGAGCCTTTAAAACGGAATTGTCGGAAGCTGTTTCTTAGAAAGTTGCTTATTGAAGGAGACTGTAATGAAACTTCTGTTGTGGAATTTTGGAAATCTTGGACTATATACGAAAGCTGTACATGATAAATGAAGCTTGGGCATTGTTATGCAACTGCATGAAGGTTCGAACAAACGAAGGTTCTTGGATGAAAAAAAGAATGATGCTATTGATTTGGCAATATCTTGGCAATAGGGGAAGATATAGCATGTTAGGACATGGTCCACTTAGGCACATCTCAGTTTTCAGGCTTTGTTTTTCCTCGTGTGTTTTTGAATCGCTGGTGTTGGCCGATAACAAATAATACAATTATTTTTGTTTTGAATGAAATTGACTAATATTAACGTGTGTTTTAAAGAATAATTTTTTCTTTAAAGAAATAAAATAATACAAGGACCATATTGTGATGAAGAAATGTGGATTTATTGTTATTTTAATGGTAAAAAAATAGAGTGTATTGCTAAGTTTAACAGTGTAAATGTTTTTATTACTTAATGTGCGAGATGAGGCAGGCTGGGACACTCAGTGTTTGGGCACTTTAGGACATTCCATTGCTGAAAAGACCAAATACAGCTTACAGAAGGGGATAAAAAGTACACAACAAGTTAAGATTTTCATCAAGCAGTGAGGAGAAGGCAGATGCACTAGCAAAATTGATAAAAATTACCCCTGGAAAGAAAAAGGATATAAATGATTTGTGTAATGGCAGTAGTGATGAATTTAACTGTTCATGTGGTGATGATTTCCTACAGGTTTCAAACTTGCCCAAGGGTACAGAAACTTTCAAACTCATTGTAGGATAGTGTGCATAGGTAAAGCTTGCAAGAAAACAAGGCATTGTTGCATTTGTAGATCATGTTCAAATTGTTGAAGACAAAGGCAAGTATGAGATATCCATTTTGAGAAGATGAGATCAAAAGTTGTCTTTTTTTAAAAATCCTGATAAGCATGGTATCTTATCTGTGTATTAAGCATATAATCTTTTAAAACTTGACACTCCTAAAAACAAAATGGACCAAAACTGAAAACGCACATAATATAGTAAACTTTATGGGCCAATATGAAAATATTTCTTGTAAAAATACTCAAATATGAGTTTTGAAAATTTATAATTTTTTGGCAGAATTATTTCTTGCTTGTTAACAAAGTTTTAATATGAATTTTCTAATCTGTCATTTCCTCTTATAATATTATTTTTATCCAAAAAAGTAGCTAAACCTTTAACATTACTGGAAGGAGGAACCCTTAATTCCCATTTTAAATCCTTCATTTCTTCCTGCAATTCTGAATTTTGTACTAACTTAATTAGGGAAAATTTTTTAATATTTTATTTCTGGAGTGATGAGGCTGCCTTTGTGTCCGTCTGCAATCTCACATTTATAATCATGAGGAATATATACACTTAACTTCTTCGGCCCTGATATCCTAATATTAGAATGCCTCTTTTCATTGTTCTATATAACTTATTTTTAAAAATTTTAAGTTTAAAATACAATTCCCTACTCCTACTAATAAAATGTTGAAGATTAATAATTTAATCTCCTTTGCGATCATACATGGCATCACATTCCTCAATAAGCTATAAAATTGAAGCTTAAAACCTGTTTACCGGCAAAACATTAGTACACATTTTTAATCTTCTCAATAAAGTTATTACTAATAATTTTGTTATCATATTTTTGCTATCATATTTCATAAATTGAGGCTTTTTCTACCTAATTAGTCATCTAACTTAAAAAATAATGAGAAATCATAGTACAACTAAGAACTAAACATTTGTTCTAATATTAGGACTTGAAGTCTTAAGGCTAATAAAGTTTCTTTTTTTCTTTTTATAAGTACATTCTGTGTAAATAATACCCAAAATTTCTATATAAAACACGAGAAAAATAATCTTTTCATCAAAATTTATTTTGACACATTCAAGGTGGGCCTCACTGAGTTCATTGCAACTATGCCAGCACATATTACAATCTTCCATACTTTTTAGATGGATAAACTGTGGCATGACCTTTAGGTCGCGCGAATTTTCTTTAGTGGCCTCAATTCATTCAAAACATTTCCCTGGAAGAGGTAATTTTAGCCAAAAAGTCTTTCAAAACAATAGGAGAAAACTGAACTCTTTCAAATTAGTCGTTTGGCGTTGCATTTCAAGTGCAAAATATTGGCCATACCATTACGAAAAGATATGTGAGATACCTTGTGCCAACTCTCTGAGACACATGCGGTACTTTTCCAGCATGAGATCCTCGATTTTATTGCTGCCAACATTGTGAGCAGAAATAGACTGTTAAACTGTCCAATAAAAATTGATGCCGAATTAAAAAAGAATGGACTCGGTAGTTGTGACACTTGTGTCAGAAAAGTTGATAAAATCGTTGTTTTACAGTGGTATGACAATAAAGTTGTGACACTAGCAACCACATTTCTGACAGACAATTTAAAGGATATTATTAAAAGATTGAGCAACAAATACTCCACTTTATTGATGTATGTAAGCTAAAATTTGTACAGTTCTACAATAAAAGTAAAGGGAGAGCCAATAAATATGACTTCTTACTGTCATTGTATTGATTTGTTATGAGTGAAAAAAATGGACACTTCGAATGATATCTTCTTATTTTCGTATATAGTATGGCCATTTTAATTCATGTTTAGAGTATAAAAATGATGCAACATGCTTACAAGTTCTTTTGCAAAATTAAATGAATTTATTGGATTTCATATTTGAAAAAACAGAAGCTTTATTTAAAAACCAGTTACCAATGGGTATCATACGAGGATGATCATCATCAAGAAGCTCTGTTTTGCCACAGAAAAAAAATGAATGCGTCTGTTAGACCCTATAAAGATGCTTGAGTTGATGGAATGGACCATATGACTGAAAGGAGAGAAAAGCAACATAGGTGCAAAATGGAAGATTCCACGTATAAAACTACCTCTTTTTGTGAAAAATGTCAACGATTTTTATGTTTTCAGGCTCTCAGAAGTTGTTTTAAAGGGTTTCAGATGAAATAAACCCAATTTATTCATTCATGTCATTTATATCTTACATAATAATACTGAAAAAATAATTGCTAATTTTGCATAATTTTAGCCTGGTATCCTATTATTAGAACACTTTTTAATAAGTTTATTAATTATCAAAATGACATTATACCTCATATTATAGTCATTTATGTCTATTCAAGCTTACTTAAGGTGAAATTTATTTTTTATCTATTTCTAAATTAATCAGGACCGAAGGGGATAAGCTGGAACGCAAAGAATATTGTAATAATTACCACTTATATTCAAAACAAAATTGACTGCCGCTCAGGATGCCTGAAAAGAAAAAGAGAAATATTAGAATTAGTGTCATTAATATTATTTTTATATTTTAATTTAGTCTCTGATAAATAGTCAATTTCTGGCACACTAATAGGTTTTTACATAATCTCTAGCTCATCGGATGCTAGAAATTTTGATCTCTTGAACCACATTAAATTCTCTAAAATAGAATTGACACTAAGACCCAGTGATAAGAGATCAGCAAGAGTGTCCTTGCTCGAGCAGTGATACAAAGTGTTAGAATCTGTCAGTGTATTGATCTCTGTGACACGATTGGCCATAAACTGCTCCCATCGTTTTGCTGAGCCCTTGATCCAGTAAAGAGTTACTTTGAATTTAGTCCAGTAGTACACTGTATATGCTATCTTTCGATCTATGATGGATTTAAATTTATTATTTAATCTTGCACAAAATAAGGCTCCAAGATGTTTCAGTCAAGGTAGGGTTATTTACTTCATAGAGGAAACACGACTCTTTGAGGTCATGAGATTGACTTCCAGTCCTCTCTCTCTCTCTCTCTCTCTCTCTTTTTTATTTTACTCTTAGATAAACAGTAGAGCCATAAGCTATTTTTCCTAGCATCAGAAAATGTATGTATTTCTACAGCTATTACTTGATCCAATAAACAAAAAAATTTTCTCGAAATTTTTAGTTCTTCTAAATTTAGAAAATCTTCGAACCACTTTAACCACTTGTCTTTCATATTAGTTGGCAATTGTTCAGCCAATGATGTCTTCTTTAGCCATAATTCTTGGAACAGGTATTTGATTCTAAAGGTAAATGGCGCGAGCATGCCTAACGGATCGAAGATTTTACCGACTGCTTGCAATAAATAGTAGGTGTTTTGAGTTTTCTTGCGATAACAAGAATTATATTAAGATTTTAACTACAAGAAGTAAAAACATTAAGTAAAAATTTTTTTTAAGAACTCTGCAAATTATAAGCAGAACACTTAGCAAAATCTGGTCTTATTTTATATGTAAACCTTAATTTCTCTAAGAGTATACATGCTATACTCATAAAAATGAACACAGTTTATTAAATAAGTCTCTTAATCATCATCTACAGTTTGAATGCTTTTGCGATAGTAGTTTTGATAGAGTTAGCCAAAAGGTATTCGCTCTTTCTCGTTTGTTGATCGTCCCCTGTGGGATTTCGAGAAAAGATCTTTGTGGAAATATATGACCTATACTATTACATTTACACACCTGCAGTTTCAGGATAATTCCTCATGTATATTTCTAGATAACAAAACGTTTAAAATCGCAAGTGACTGCTTACCTTTGGCCCTATAGTGTATGATAGTTGAATAAAAAAACTATCAGAGTGAACCTGTTAGAAAATAAAAATTACGACCATCGTATATAATAACGTGTTGACCCACCTTTAACTAGCAAAACACCTTGGCATGATTGACAAAAGTTCTTTGTAGATAACTGGAGATAAATTGTATTAGTTATTCAAGCAGCGGCCATGCATATTTGGGATGTTTCAAAATGATTGTGTTTGAGCTCTGGATTGCCATTGAATGACACCCGAAATGTTCTCTGTCGAATTATGGTCCGTCGAGGCAGGCGACCAGGACGTTAACTGGAATTCAGTATTATGATGCAAGAACGAATCGAGCACAATTCGAATCATATGACATGGAACTTTGTCTTGCACGAAGACTCCATTTCCGTTACGGAAGACGGATAACATATTATGGTGCAAATGATCCGCAATGATGTTCAAATAGTCCTTGGCATTCATGGTCTGCTCTACAACAACCAGAATCCCAGGGTTGCCCATGAGAATGTGCTCCAAAGCTTAATATTGCCACAAATGGCCTGTGTATGATCTGTTGCATAAGGGAGAGCAACAGTTCGCATAGAAGACGGCGTACCCAAACACGGCTTTCGACGTGTTGAAGAATGAACTGTGTTTCATCCGACGAGTCAACTCTCTCTCCATGTTCCATAGTCCTGTCATAGTGTTCCCCGCGGCTAGTGTAGGAGTATTTGTCGATGATGCTTGGTCAACAGGGGTACATGAGTTGGACGTTAGCCCCGTAGTCCCTCATTCAACAGTGTCAGCTCATTTGTACGCTCCGAAAGAATTTCACTTGAAACTGTATTGTCTTGGGATGTAAACTGAGTCAGTCTCTGGTGACAATTTTGCTTTACCAAGGGGGGGGGGGGGGAGAGAGTCTGTAACGTCATTTTTATTTTATAATGCATGGACATCTAACGAGATGGCTTCAACTGATTTTTTCACCATCATCCACCCACTTTGTACAAGTAATAACAACGATATATCCCAAACAATCCATGAGATGCACAGTTTCGAAGTTACTTGTTCTGAGTTGTCAGGCGACTGAGTTCTGATCTCTATCAAAGTAGATTAGATCAGCAGACTTTACCCTCATACACAAATGTACGCGCAAAAATGATTCCTGAGACTCCCTATAGCATTTAAATATAATTTCCACCGGATTATGCACTTTCCACGTCATCCAGGGAAGTTCATTGTAAAATGTGAGGGTAATCATAATGTTTTGGCTCTTGAATGTATTTGTTTTTTCAAAATCGTTACAAAAATGCGTGTAAAAGATATTATAAAACAATGAAATAAAAATAGCAAACTTACCTTTTATCTTTCATTATTTTTCCCTTCGATATGTTTCCCTCTTTATTTTTTTTCTCCGCGAAGCTCTGGTGAACTGATGAGTAAGGATCCGTTTAGTTAAGCAGTCGTACGCAGGTAAACTTCTATATCGCTACCTGCGGCACTACTACTTAGCCACTAGGAACCAGAACGCATTTCTAAACGAACACTCCATGCCACAAAAGATTATCCCATTCAGTTTTCAAACAACTACTTATTTTTCTGGAGAGGACAGTTCCAAAATTCATTTGTAGAACAGGAGCGGAAGCTCTGGAATAAAATAGTAATTGTAAAGATTTTGCGGAGTTTTTTTTCATTTATTATAATATTTTTATGATAAGGTAAAATCCAATCAAGATGACAAATAAAAATTAATAAGATATTTTTTTTCTCATAAGTTTACCAAAAAAAAAAAGAAAAAAAAACTAATTATCACATGTATTTAATAAAATCAAATACATATAATGCTTTATTCTTCTCTGAAATATTAGTCCAAGCACCGACGGTACAAAAATCTAAGAGACAGTACAATGCTTGACAGTAAACAAAAACTTTTCAAGCTCAAGAAAAATAAACTTTATTTTATAGACGTGTAGAAAAAGCGGAATCTAATGATCCGTGTCTGCCGGAAGTGAAGTGATGCATAAGCCAAAAATTACACCATCAGTGATTGACTCATAGATTTATCATTGTGTTTTCCTGCTCCTAAGTCCTCAATGTTTTCATACTTTTGATTGTAGGACAAACAAAATGATAAATCTATGAGTGAATCACTAGTGATATCAATTTCTGGCTTATGCACCACTTCATTTCCGGCAGACATGGATCATTAGATTCCCCTATTTGAACTCTTCCATAAAATAAAGGGGTTTTTTTCTTGTGCTTGAGCCTTAGCTTTTTGTGTTATTGTCTTTTGAACTATATGGGCCATTTTCACCATTCGCTTATATTTCATGTTAACGGACTTGACAAGTAACGGATTTAACATTTCAAATAAAACTAAAAAAAAAAAAACTATTAAAATGAACTAGCTTGTATATTTTCTAACTTCGATAATAATTTACATACCTTCTAAAACTATTTAGTAAACCTACTTAGCAGCTTACATTTCATCGCTTACAAATATGGTAACAGACTTGACAAGTAACGGACTTGACATTTCAAGTAAAATTATTAGAAATGAATTAGCTTGTATAATTTCTAACTTAGATAATAATACACATGCCTTCTGAAACTATTTAGTAAATAATTTTTAATTACAAAAGTGCAAAAATCATTATTTTAATATTAAAATTTACGGTAACAGACTTGACAATGAAAAAAAAAAAAAATACCAACCTTGATAAAAGCTTATTCATGCCACTATTATATTGCTTCACAATTGAAGAGTAAAAAATGGCAAGTAGTAGTTGCGTGAATAGTTTATTTATAACGCTGAATATTTGCTGCTAACTTTAGGCAGCATTTGAAACCTATTTTGACTAAAATAATCACAAGGTAACGGACTTGACAAAAAGTGAGTGACAAAAGATTTCTGTTAATTTCTTAAAGGAAATATCTTTTGAAATATTTTTTTTCATTTATATAGAACACTAACAGTTCATATTTAAATAATTAAACCTTTTTATTTTAAAAAAAATTAGCTCTAATTAAAAAAACGCACAGTTAAAAACATAATCTTGGAATGGGACAGGCATTTTTGCTTAGAATCACAATTTCAAAGATTTATAACTCAAAATTTTTATTGATTTTTTTAATTTTTCATGTTAGAAATGTTCAATATAATCTTCTTTAGCTAATGCATAGCTCAAATCAAACTTTAAACATTAATTTATGTTTGAATTTTCTCTTTTTTACTCTTGGACACCATATGTAAGCGAAATTTGAAAAGGGCCCTTATGTTTTTTCAGTTATTTTATGAAACCTCAAGGGTAAAAACAGCTCAAAATATTGATAACAATAAATTTTTAAAACACTCGACTGCAAAAGTATAACAGTCGAAATGTTAATACTAAAGATTGGTCTAAACCGAAATTCGGTTACCTTTTAATTTTTGGCTGAAAACGAAAGTGTCGAAATTTTTTTAAAGTATTAATACATATATAAATGAAATATATATAGTTACTAATTAATTTTGTGAATAACAATACGTGTGATTGAGACTGGAGACTCTGACCAAAACATTTATTTTCATAGTAAAATAAAATATAATTAAATCATCAATGATAAAAATAAATTTTCTAATTATACGCTTTTCATCTAATTAAAAATGTTTTAGATATACATACATACTTATATTAATCTTTTATGATGATTTTTGTAAAAAAAAAAAAAAAAGCATCCATAATACAAGAATTTTTTTCAAAGAGTATTCGATCGAAACACTACTGCGGTTTCAAATTAAAAACCTTACATTACTATTGAGTCTGTAGCTTTTAATGAGTACGTGGAAAGCGTCATGAAAGTTTAGTCGTATATGTATTTCTGGCCACAGTTATGATTGTCTTGAGTGAGTTATGATTGATAATTATATAGTGAAGTTCGTACTTATAAATAAAGATTGTGTCATTTGAGCAGATGCAGCTCAAATCAATGCTAATGTTGAAAACTTCCAAAGGAAAAAATAAGATTTTGGAACACAGATAGTTTCGTTCAAGTTTCAGTTTCAGCCAAATTTTCGGCAGCATTTTCAACAAAAATGAAGTTGCGGTGAAACCCATATTTTGGGCCGAAAACGGAAATGTAACTGAATTTCTGATCGATCCTCATAGAAAACAGTGAAAATTCGAAAAATTTAAAATATCATAACTCGGTAAGTTTTGGTAGTAGAAAAATTGAATTTTTTTAAAATGTTACATGTTGAGCCCAGAGACTGCTTGAAAGCTAAAATTTTGTAACTTGTTAAAAATTAAGAATTTTGATGGTAATGGTTTTCAGATGATGTAGAACAAGATCCGAAACAATTTTCCAGTTCAAACTATACCTTAAAAACGAACTTTTTGGCAATTAGCTATAAGAAAGGTGTATCTTTTCGAATTTTATAATATTATCAATACTTTCCAACATAAATGAAAAGTGTTTACTAATTCGGTTTGTTTGGCCATCTGTCTGCTCGTATTCTAACTCATGTGAATATTCTCGGATTGATCTGTAATTGATAGATTTTATTGATATTTACCATAAAAAGTTTGGTATTGAAAATAAAGTGTATAACATTTATAGTTCGTTTATAGGGCACTCAAAAAAAATTCTTTACATTACGGCCTATATGGGAAAAATCGTTTTCAGTTTATTCTAACCACTTAATTGATCAATACTGTTGAAAAATCTTTTAAATAATCAGGCCTTTATTACAACATGGGTAAATCGGAACTTTGCCCATGGACCCCACACCTTAAGGGGCTCCCAAATCCATATATCAAATTATAAAATATTTACTTTATTTTTTCAAGTCTAATTCTTCTGTATGTTAAAATTATTAAATTCATTTTAAAGTGATAAAACAAATTGTTAAAGTTATATAAAAGAGTTTTGTTTTGTTCTAAGGGAAAAAATTGTGTATTTTTTTTAAAAAAATAAAATATTTAATTTAGATTTGACAGAGCTAAGAATTTTCTTCTATTTATATCCAAGGTGTGAAAATATATTTATGCATTACACATATGATATATGAGCGACGATCAGTTCTATTTGAATAAAGTTGAAATAATTCGATACGGGGACTCCTAATTTATCTTTGTTCAGGACCTTAATTAGCTATAATCGGGGCCTGTAAATAATGCTTCTTTTTTTTTTTTTTTTTACATATCTTTTACAGAATTTTTAATCTTTTACCGTTTTTTCAAAGCATAAATTTTTGTCTAATTGAATCAGAAAAATGCTCGGATTAAAATAATGCAAAATTTACAATAAAAATTTACTGGTGAGAATAATAAATCATGAATGGCAAAAACACGTTGCCAGTATGGCGTTCGGGCGAATCAGAGAAGCGGTTAATGATATTGCACTGCGTCAAATGTATTGGAATTAATGTACACCGAGGTGCACCACGAGATGTTTAATATAAAATGGTGTCTGCGCAGCATTGATAGATCATTTACAGGGTCACACAAAATAATACAGTTACAATACTGTATATGAGCAATAATTCTTGGAAGTGCATTTCAAATTGTGATGTGCATCATCGAATTAAACTAATCTGTCTATCTATATATATATATATTATGCTTACGTATGGGGCACAAAAATCACGATTATTTGTTAATTGTTTAATGGCAACATCCAAATGAAACATATCTTATGAGTTACTGCGCAAAAGTCCTTTAGTAAAATTTAGGCTGTAGTAAATTAAATTTATTTGTTTTCTTCCTTCGCTTCAATTATGGAGCTTCAACATATCACTTTTTTTATTTTATCTGTTTTTTTTTTTTTTTTTTTTTTTTTTTTTTTTTACTTAAAAAAATAAATAAAAGTCATGAATTTTAAAATTTTCATTTCCAAATTAAGGTTATGTATTATAAATTAAATGAGTGAAAGGATTATATTATTATATTTTAAATAATTAATGAAATACGAAAAAATGCCACGGGTACAATACTTGGCGATTTATTATCTGCGCCGGGCTACCATAAAAATACTGAGTTCTTGATTTATCAGCACAGATGTCATATATGCATCACATTTTTCTGACGCCAATTTGGCGAAAACTTCGTTTCCAAATACCAGTTACATACATATTTTTAACTAATTTCTATTATTTTAAAAAGGAAATAACAATTTTAAAAAAGTTTAGTTAACAATTATAGAATAAAACAATTTATATCATTTTAAAAAAGAAAACAAAAGCAAACAAACAGTTTATTAGTAAATAAATAACAATAACCAAGTTACCATGTGAGGCATATATAATTGCCATTTTGTTGTAATCGAGCCAATGTGGTACGTTTTTGACATTTGTGTCTATTTCTCTAGCGGAATATTCTAATTTGGCAAAAAATTGAGCAATTAAAATAAATTATGAATAAAAGCAATATGATTTAATGCTTAGTATACATTCAAAGGGAGACTAAAGTGGTCGCCAAGGGCGGCTAGTATTTTGCGTATTACGCCTTATCATAAGATACTACAGATCCTATACAGGGCAGTGGAAAAGAATTCGAATATTTTCCTGACTATTGATGGTAATTGTTCAAACTGGATTTTCAACTGCGCTATGCGTTTCCCAAATTGTTTACTTTGGGACCATTATCTTTCCCCTTATTAAGACAGCATTCAAAAAAATATTTTTCTAACCTCAACAGTTCGAAATTTTCTGGCACATTCTCCGACTCATTTTTAAAAATAAAAACACGAAACTTGCTAATGTAATTTTTTAAAGAGATGTATGAGCATCTATGTGTTTCCATTTTTCGCTCAGTTAAATTAGAACTTTATTTATAAGCAATTATTTTTCAGTGTGACCATTTTTTGGTGCGTTCGTTATTATGTAAATGCGAAGCACTTTTAGTAATCGTTCAGTTCGTCTGTTCGTCTGTCTGTCTATACACATATAACAAAGCAAAAACTACCAAACCAACCGTTTCAAGTTTAAAACTTATAACTGTTGCATAATTTTGTCGAATCGAATTTTATTAAAATCGGATGCATAATTTAATTAAAGGGATAATTAAAACATTCCGTTACATTACGGTCAATGGGAAAAAAATCGTTTCAAGTGTATTTTTATGGTTGTTACACACTGTGGAATATAATAAAATTGATGCATCTAAATGAAATATATACTAAAATATACATTCTGTACAATCTGTTGTGCAAAGAATATTTTTTATTTATTTACAGGGGCACACAAAAGTATTTCATTACATAATGGTATAGGATAGGGAGCGCTGTAATTATATTAAGCTATTTCATATTTTATGAAATTGATACACATTGCTGAAGTTAATTACAAGTTACTTACTTTATA
The DNA here is from genome assembly GCA_964019185.1 of Maratus speculifer. Taxonomy (NCBI): domain Eukaryota; kingdom Metazoa; phylum Arthropoda; class Arachnida; order Araneae; family Salticidae; genus Maratus; species Maratus speculifer. The sequence goes on along the minus strand of OZ025292.1, from coordinate 143,870,330 downwards.
ACAGAAAGCAGGTATTATTTACAGGGCACACAAATATTTTTGATCATTTTCTACCTTGACGTGCAATTTCTGACTTGTTTTCGTTCTCAGCTCTCTTGCTGCGGAAAATTGGATTCAAAACGCCAACTTTGACAGCATTTTTTTGCAATACATTCGGGTTCTGGAAAAAATCGACAAATACGGCATATACAATTATTGGATAAGAAAATCTGGCAATTGTATGTGTTTCAGTAGAAAAATGAATTTGAAAATGAGTCAGAAAATAAGCATTGGATTTGAGTACATCCTGAAGTTTTGCTGCAGTATTTTAATTGTGTTGGAAAGTGTTTCATAATCTATGCTTGACGCAGCATGATTTTTTCCTTGTTATTTCTTTTGAAGTGAGTTAAGAAAGCCGATGAAATTTGAAGCGAAAGAATACTATACTGAACTTAGATTATCGTTTCTTATTTTTGAAGAATTAAAAAATGTTAACATTTGACCCTTTAACGATCAAAGCATTTTCATTGCTAAGATGTCGAAATAAATGAATCACACCGGTAATTAAGAACAAATATATTTCTAAATAAGAAAACGTGATTTTTCCCATACATAATAAAAGGGATATTTTTAGATAAAAATACCGCTGTCAGTGTTGCATATCGGAATTAAAATTTTGTGGTTTCGTGGCGAAACCAATGAATGTTAAAGGGTTAAAGGATTACCATTGGTATACTAATCAAAATCAGTATGTTTTTAAAAAACTAGTTTTCTTTCTTTCTTTTTTTTTCCTTCAAGGGAGTTGGAGACTTGTTTTTAATCGCATTTTCATATTATTTTCCGGTTTTCAGTCTGTCCATTAAAAAGCCTCCAATAAACCGGAAGCAAAAACAACTTTCGGAAATGACTCGATTTTGAGGTTAAATACAGCGATAGTAATGGGCAACGGTTAACTGAACTTCGAATAAATAAAAAAACAATGTTTTGATTTAGAAATTTTCTGTTGGAATGATCTTTCTCTCTTTACAATAACTATACTATAAAGAAAATATCATGCATTTTCATGATTAATGGCTTGTAAAATTATACAAAAAACTCGGAAATTGAGCGTCAAACAAGACGAATTAGGTACAATCGTACTATAAGTAGTTTTATAGATGTTCAGACATTGGTGCAACAGCTGTCACACTCTTATGCATTGGCGCACCCACGGGGGGAGCTAAGGGGGCTGAAGCCCCTCTCAGACCGTTAGATTAAACTATTTAAAATTTTCTAAAACTATGAAAGTTTACTTTTTATTTTTAATAAATTCTGCAAAATAGATCTGTATTCTGCAATCTTTTCACCTTTTTTTTTTTTCTTATTTATAAATTTTCCTACGAAATTTAAAATATCAGCTTGTTTAATATTCACCACTCAAAACAATATATATTTTTTTATTTATCAAAGAGGCATAAGCCTTCAAAATTAGTCACATCAAAAAATTTCGAAGCCCCTCCCCCACGTTTTGCTGATTGTTCCCCCCTTCTACCACCCAGTCTTCGTTCTGTATCAAGTCAATAGAAAAAATGTATACCCTGAAACGACACATCTTGTCCATTTTTAATAAAATGAAAAAAAAAGGACCGAGCTTGTCTGACATTCCAGGCTAGATCAGGAAAATATAGACCACTAAACTAGTAAATATGCAGATCAGGAGCCTCAACGTCAGCTTCGTTCACATTTTTTTAAAACACACTTTGGGTAATATTCAACTTCCTGAAACTGCAATTTGAAATTTTCAAATTGCGTAATTATTTATAAGAATAAAATAAGAATTAGAAGTTTTCAGCCATCAAAAGCAGTAAATTAAAAATTTAGTTATGTTAGGATATTCTGAAATTTTCATGATCTATTATTTTGTTTTCTTTATTATAACATAGCAGATTTCTTCAGGGGGGCTCCGCCCCCCTGAACCCCCCGAGCCTCACTTATTTAAATTTGTCACTTTCTAATAATTGTGCTAATGGTTATTGTATATCTTGCATTTCTTTATACATTTTGATTTATAAAAATAAGTAACAGTTTGGGCAAATATTTTTCATTATCCTCATACTTCTACATGCCTGCCAACCACAAACACCTAAACCTGATGCATCAGGAACTTTTGTAAGTGTAAACTCAGTAATCTAGAGTTTTACATTTTTGTTTCCGGAAAAAAAAAGTTTTCATTGCATTTTGCTGCAGTTATAGCGGGACAGACAGACATCCAGAAGAAGAGACTGACATATGAAAAACAATAAATTCCGTGTCTCCAAAGTAAGCTATCACTGAAGTTTCGACAATGACGTCATTATTCATGAGTTATTGATATTCATGTTTCTTGTATGTTTAACGACTACTATAAAATACCTGCTTTTGTTCAACTATGACGTCATATTTTACTAAGTGAAATATTTATTAAAAATATAATTCTTTTTTATATCTTTTACTTCAAATTATGTCCCCCATTTTTGTCAGAAAAATTCTTATTAACGAAACGAATATCCGTATTTAATATTTAACAAAAAGTACTATATCTATAGTTATTTTAATTCTGACGTCATATTTTTTTTTTCATAGTTTAATTTTTCGAATGGAAATTGCTCAATTGAAACTTATTGCTGTTGAAAAATTATTATTCTAAATTTTGATTTTTTTTTGGCAACGATAAAAGAAATTGGTTAAATTTTATCTAAAAAATCCCTATTGATTCTGTATGAAAAAGAAGGAAATTTTGAATTATTAAGGAAAATATTTGAATAAAATTAATAAAACATAGCCTATGTTTTTTTTCTGGGCTATGCTATATTTATACGCAAAGATACAAAGACATTAATTAATTCATAAATTTTGATGTTGACTTAATTTTGTACACGCTTTCAAATTTATAACATTATAAGGATAAGGATTAAGATGAATGGTTGCTTAGCAACCATTAAAAGAAAATAAAGAAAATGAAATAAGTACATTTCAAATAAGTAAATCGCTAAAACAAATTAGTTTATATTATTGAAAGACATTTATAAAAAATCTCCAAAATTTATAGTAATAATTTTAAAAATCTGACAAATGCGTTGACAAAATTTCAAAATAATAAGAATAATTTAACTGGTCAATTTTAGTATTCATTTATCATTGAATTCCATTAATCAAATGTGTCATTTTCTCTCAGGGGGAAAAAATGAAAATCATTGGATTTGCCATAGAAAAGCATTATTGCGCGAAATAAAATATTCTATATCTTCGGAACGAATGAATCAAATCTAACAAAAAACTATACAGCTTAATCCCAGTGTCTCACTAACATACCCACTTAATTTCAAGCCAATCGAATGCTTTTTACGTTAGTTATCGCGGGACAGACAGACAGACTGACAGACTGACAGAGTGACAGACAGACAGACAGAATCCAAAAAATTTCGTGTCTCCAAAGTAAGCCTTCACTGACGTTTCGGCAAATATGCTAGCCCCCTTCAAAGCTTAATCCTGGGTGCTCCACTGCTCTTACGCACCAATACAAAATTTGTTACGATTGTACTAAATTCAATAGTATGGAAATAATGACTCCATCTTAACCCTTTTGGGTTCTATTTTCTTTTTTTTTACAGAAATAATTACTTTTACGTTAATAACATTAACACTAGCTATCCTTGGTATGCATAATGTAAGAGTTAAAATAAAAAAATAAAAAAAATATGTGTGGCACTCGGGGACTGCCGCAATAAAGCTATTGCATAGCATTTTTTATCAACTTATGCAAAAATACCGCGTCAATGTCTGCTAAAGTCTATCGAAGGATACCGCGCCGAAGTCTGCCAAACTCAAACGTCGTTATCCGGAGTGTTAGGTTTTTTTGTCGTTACGGAATTCCTAGATTCGGCCGCCGCGCTCAAAGCTCGCGATAATAGCTATGCAATAGCTTAATAAATTACCAAACAAAATTTGGTCGCGCTACAAAAATTAGATCGCGAGTTATAAGCATTTTAAATTTTTCGACCCTCACGGTGGGGAGGGGATCTCCTGTCACCAAAAATTAACACTGTCTCATAAAAAATTACCAAACAAAATTTGGCCGCGCTACGAAAATTAGATCGTGAGTTATAAGCATTTTAAATTTTTCGACCCTCACCGTGGGGGGTCTCCTGTCCCCAAAAATTAACACTGACTCATAATAAATTACCAAACAAAATTTGGCCGCGCTACGAAAATTAGATAGCGAGTTATAAGCATTTTAAATTTTTCGATCCTCACCGTGGGGGGTCTCCTGTCACCAAAAATTAACACTGTCTCATAATAATTACCAAACAAAATTTGGCCGCGCTACGAAAATTAGATCGCGAGCTATAAGCATTTTAAATTTTTCGACCCTCACCGTGGGGTGCCTCCTGTCACCAGAAATTAACAATGTCTCATAATAAATTACCAAAAAAAATTTGGCCGCGCTACGTAAATTATATCGCGAGTTATAAGCATTTTAAATTTTTCGATCCTCATCGTGGGGGGTCTCCTGTCACCAAAAATTAACACTGTCTCATAATAATTACCAAACAAAATTTGGCCGCGCTACGAAAATTAGATCGCGAGTTATAAGCATCTTAAATTTTTCGACCCTCACCGTGGGGGGTCTCCTGTCACCAAAAATTAACACTGACTCATAAGAAATTACCAAATAAAATTTGGCCACGCTACGAAAATTAGATCGCGAGTTATAAGCATTTCAAATTTTTCTACCCTCACCGTGGGGTGTCTCCTGTCACCAAAAATTAACACTGACTCATAAAAAATTACCAAACAAAATTTGGCCGCGCTACGAAAATTAGATCGCGAGTTATAAGCATTTCAAATTTTTCGACCCTCACCGTGGGGGGGTCTAATGTCCCCAAAAATTAACACTGCCTCATAATAAATTACCAAACAAAATTTGGCCGCGCTACGAAAATTAGATCGCGAGTTATAAGCATTTCAAATTTTTCGACCCTCACCGGGGGGGGGGGTCTAATGTCCCCAAAAATTAACACTGACTCATAATAAATTACCAAACAAAATTTGGCCGAGCTACGAAAATTAGATCGCCAGTTATAAGCATTTCAAAATTTTCGACCCTCACCGTGGGGGGGTCTAATGTCCCCCCAAAAAACACTGCCTCATAATAAATAACCAAACAAAATTTGGCCGCGCTACGAAAATTAGATCGCGAGTTATAAGCATTTTAAATTTTTCGACCCTCACCGTAGGGGTCTCCTGTCACCAAAAATTAACAATGTCTCATAATAAATTACCAAACAAAATTTGGCCGCGCTACGTAAATTAGATCGCGAGTTATAAGCATTTTAAATTTTTCGATCCTCATCGTGGGGGGTCTCCTGTCACCAAAAATTAACACTGTCTCATAATAATTACCAAACAAAATTTGGCCGCGCTACGAAAATTAGATCGCGAGTTATAAGCATCTTAAATTTTTCGACCCTCACCGTGGGGGGTCTCCTGTCACCAAAAATTAACACTGACTCATAAGAAATTACCAAACAAAATTTGGCCACGCTACGAAAATTAGATCGCGAGTTATAAGCATTTCAAATTTTTCTACCCTCACCGTGGGGTGTCTCCTGTCACCAAAAATTAACACTGACTCATAAAAATTTACCAAACAAAATTTGGCCGCGCTACGAAAATTAGATCACGAGTTATAAGCATTTCAAATTTTTCTACCCTCACCGTGGGGTGTCTCCTGTCACCAAAAATTAACACTGACTCATAAAAATGTACCAAACAAAATTTGGCCGAGCTACGAAAATTAGATCGCGAGTTATAAGCATTTCAAATTTTTCGACCCTCACCGTGGGGGTCTAATGTCCCCAAAAATTAACACTGTCTCATAATAAATTACCAAACAAAATTTGGCCGCGCTACGAAAATTAGATCGCGAGTTATAAGCATTTTAAATTTTTCGACCCTCATCTTGGAGGGTCTCCTGTCACCAAAAATCAACACTGTCCCATAATAAATTACCAAACAAAATTTGGCCGCGCTACGAAAATTAGATCGCGACTTATAAGCATTTCAAATTTTTCGACCCTCACCGTGGGGGGTCTAATGTCCCCCCCAAAAAACACTGCCTCATAATAAATAATCAAACAAAATTTGGCCGCGCTACGAAAATTAGATCGCGAGTTATAAGCATTTTAAATTTTTCGACCCTCACCGTGGGGATCTCCTGTCACCAAAAATTAACAATGTCTCATAATAAATTACCAAACAAAATTTGGCCGCGCTACGAAAATTAGATCGCGAGTTATAAGCATTTTAAATTTTTCGACCCTCACCTTGGAGGGTCTCCTGTCACCAAAAATCAACACTGTCCCATAATAAATTACCAAACAAAATTTGGCCGCGCTACGAAAATTAGATCGCGAGTTATAAGCATTTCAAATTTTTCGACCCTCACCGTGGGGGGGTCTAATGTCCCCAAAAATTAACACTGCCTCATAATAAATTACCAAACAAAATTTGGCCGCGCTACGAAAATTAGATCGCGAGTTATAAGCATTTTAAATTTTTCGACCCTCACCGTGGGGGGGGGGGTCTCCTGTCACCAAAAATTAATATTGACTCATAAAAATTTACCAAACAAAATTTGGCCGAGCTACGAAAATTAGATCGCGAGTTATAAGCATTTCAAATTTTTCGACCCTCACCGTGGGGGGTCTAATGTCCCCAAAAATTAACACTGTCTCATAATAAATTACCAAACAAAATTTGGCCGCGCTACGAAAATTAGATCGCGAGTTATAAGCATTTTAAATTTTTCGACCCTCACCTTGGAGGGTCTCCTGTCACCAAAAATCAACACTGCCCCATAATAAATTACCAAACAAAAATTGGCCGCGCTACGAAAATTAGATCGCGACTTATAAGCATTTTAAATTTTTCGACCCTCACCGTGGGGGGTCTCGTGTCACCAAAAATTAACACTGTCTTATAATAAATTATCAAACAGTATTTTGCCAAGCTACTAAAATTAGATCGCGAGTTATAAGAATTTTTAATTTTTCGACTTTCACCGTGGGGTGTCTTCTGTCACTAACAATTAACTATGTCTCATAATAAATTACCAAACAAAATTTGGCCGCGCTACGAAAATTAGATCGTGAGTTATGAGCATTTTAAATTTTTCGATGCTCACCGTGGGGTGTCTCCTGTCACCAGAAATTAACAATGTCTCATAATAAATTACCAAACAAAGTTTGGCCGTGCTACGAAAATTAGATCGCGTGTTATAAGCATTTTAAATTTTTCGACCCTTACGGTGGGGGGTCTCCTGTCACCAAAATAAATAAGACCACCAAAATAAACTTTGTCTCATAATAAATTACCAAACAAAATTTGGCCGCTCTATGAAAATCAGATCATAAGAAACATAAGTTTGAGACTTGATATCCTAATATCTGATAAACACCACGTCAATGTCTGCCGAAGTCTACCGAAGGATACCGTCCCGAAGTTTTCCGAACGGAAACGACGTTAGCCGAGTGTTAGGTTTTTTCGTTACCGATGTGTTAGGATTTTTCGCGTTACGGAATTTTTGGATTCGGTCACCGCGCTCAAAGCCCGCGATAAAAGCTATGCAATAGCTTAAAAAAGTTTTTTAATCTTCTTTTTAGCTCACAGGCTATCATAGCCTGAGAGCTTATGTGCCCGTCCGTTCTGTATGTATGTACGTAACGCGATAACTCATGATAAAAATATCGGATCCACTTGAAATTTTGTATATAGGTATATCCTGATAAGGCGCTTCCCTGATTAGTTTTTGGAGTTCATTCGATATGTATAAGGGGGGGAACGGGGGGCTCATGCCCCTCCCCTTAATTGATATAAACCAGATTTTCATGCAGAATTAACAGTTTTCGTTCAAAATTTAGATATAGGATCATTCTGATGAAGCGATTCCGTGACTGTCATTAGGTGTTCATTGAATAAGTATAAACAGGGGGAACGGGGGGCTCATGCCCCCCCCCCCTTAATTCATATAAACGGGATTTTCATGCAGAATTAACAGTTTTCGTTCAAAATTTAGATATAGGATCATTCTGATGAGGCGATTCCGTGACTGTCATTAGGTGTTCATTGAATAAGTATAAACAGGGGGAACGGGGGGCTCATGCCCCCCCCTTAATTGATATAAACGGGATTTTCATGCAGAATTAACAGTTTTCGTTCAAAATTTAGATATAGGATCATTCTGATGAGGCGATTCCGTGACTGCCATTAGGTGTTCATTGAATAAGTATAAACAGGGGGAAGGGGGCTCATCCCCCCCCTTAATTGCTATAAACAGGATTTTCATGCAGAATTAACAGTTTTCGTTAAAAATTTAGATATAGGATCATTCTGATGAGGCGATACCGTGGCTGTTATTAGGTGTTCATAGAATATGTATAAACAGGGGGAACGGGGGGCTCATGCCCCTCCCCTTAATTGATATAAACGGGATTTTCATGCAGAATTAACAGTTTTCGTTCAAAATTTAGATATAGGATCAGTCTAATGAGGCGAGTCCGTGGCTGTTATTAGGTGTTCGTTGAATAAGTATAAACAGGGGGAACGGGGGTTCTAATGCCCCTCCCCTTAACTTGTATAAATGGATTTTTCAATATGAATTGTCAGATTTCGTTCAAATCTCTGATTAGTTTTGGAAGTTTAATGGTTAAGTATAAAAGAGGAGAATAACTCCTCTTAAATTATATAAATGCTAAATGGCTTTTTATTAAGAATTATCCGATTTGCTCTGAATTTTGGATATAAGTTTTTTAATATGATAAAGCATGTACTTGATAGTTTAGGAGGTTTAATGATTAAGTATAAAAAAGGAGAAAGGGGAGAGCTGTTTCCCCTTCTTAATTTTTTTTCAAACGGAATTAACGAAAATACAAGGCTGTAATGTACAATTAGTATGCGTAGCCTGTGAGCTCAATGCCATCAGTTTAACTGGGCAATATTCTTTTTTATTTCTTTATCCTCTTGCATTTCTTGTTTAGTACACATTGAGGAAAGCTTTAGAGAAATTCGAATTCTCAGAGTAATACTGTAGCGAAATATTTTAAATTTTTATTTAAATTTTTTTCTTTATCTGAAGAAACACGAGCAACGTTGAGTAGTACTCCTAGTTTTTACTTTTAAATAAAGTAGAGTTGAATACAAGATTATAAAAAATACAACAGCTATACGCAAAATGATGAAAAACATGCAAAATAGCTGATTTTATTGTGACATTTTTTCGAGAACTGCTTGTAGCAATTTCAATATAGCTTTGGCAGCAATCGAATGATAAATATATCAGCATTAGGCATTAAAATATAATACTAACAATAATAGTAAGGGAAACTTGCAAACAGAATTTATCCAAGCTTTTTCTTAGTTAAAAAAAATATTGTATTTATTTTAATTTTAGTTTTATCAAACGATCAATGTATAATTTAAATTCTCCCAAAAGCAATGTGAAATAGGAAACTTTTTTCAGGGTGAAACAGTAAATTAGATAGCGGAAACTAGGGAGGGTTGACCATAGCTAGTCTCTTGGCTATGGTCACCAAAAACGGCTTGACTCGCCCGTCAGTTTTCATATTTAGAAGAATTTACTAGATTTGCCAATAGGTGGTAATGAAAGCTACTTAACCACTTAACCCTTTGCGGCGCGGGACAAATTCATTGCTTAAGTGTTGAAATAAATGACTGACACTGGAATTTGAAAACAACTTTATTTATAAATAAGGTAACGCGATATTTCGCGCATTCACTAAACCGTAATTTTTTTTAACAAAATTCCGGTGTCAATGTGGCGTTTGGGAATTAAAATTAAGTGGTATATCTATGAAACAAAAGAAAAAAAAAACAAGCCGCAAGGGGTTCACTGATCAATATTTTTGAAAAAATCATTCAAAAAATATTTATAATTTTCATGTCTTTTACAAAATTTATAATCTTTTATCACCGGTTTTTCAAAAAAGAAAAATTTGTCTAATTGAATCAGAAAAAATGCTCGGATTAAAAAATTCAAAATTTACAATAAAATTTTACTGGTAAGAGTAATAAATTATGATTGGAGTATGGATGCATGTACATTGTAAGGGCAAATCATGATTAGCAAAAACAGGTTGCCAGTACGACGTACGGGCAAACCAAGGAAGCGGTTAAATGTTCAAGAAATAGTCTTAGTATCGCGCAGGTAACTGAAACAGGTATGGAAATCATAAAGAATTTTTAACTTAAAAACTACATCTTATTAGAAATTTTTTGTAAGATTCAGATATAATGTATCACAGAAATTTAAATAAGCAAATTTTAAGTAATGCAGACAGATTGATCTTTTATTCCAGGCATGTATAGTAAATTAGGCAAAAACATAATCATGTGCTATTCTTTAAAAAGTGGTATGTGGGGAGGCTTGACCTAATCAATGTAAGGGAGGGTTAATCAAGGTAAAGCTTCTTTAATTAAATGTTTTTGGAAATATTTTTACTATACACTGTACATAATGACAGTGGCGCAGCCAGAATTCGGTTCTAGGGGAGGGGGGTTGAATTTCTGATAAATGTGTTTGCCGGTTATTTAAATCACCGGTTAACAGAATCAGTATATTTATTGTATCAAATCATAATACATTTTTTCCGCAGTTACATTGATCGTGTTTCATTTAAACAGCGTTTGCAATATTAGAGTTAGAAAACATAAAAGCCAGGAAAAGACAATAATGAACCTACGAGCCAACTACTAAAATCAGTATTTCAGGTGTTTTTCACCACATGACATTCATTGCATGACATCGAATTTGGCATTTAGTAATGTAAATTTGCTGAAAAATTCGTTAAAATATCTTTGTTATTGTTAAAGTTCTCTAAAAATATCTGGATTCGAATTGAACAGGGAATCACCATTCTTTTAGCATAAGACATCTCGAAAAAGTGACTTAGTTCAAACAATCAGTTTTCACTTAACTAATGCATGTATTATGCACTTTCAGAGTTTTAAGTACAATTTCTGCCGTTTAATTGAATCATTTTGTTAAATAAAATCTGATTCAACAAAGCGGCGAATTCAGAATTATGTCACAAATTTACATATTAAATTTGGTTTTGATTCATATAAGCGGCAATTATAGCGACCTTTCTTAGCCCTGGGAATGATTTTAACCCCAAAACCTCCCCTTTGAATTTGCTTCAACCCCTTGCTGCGCTACTGCATAATGAAAGGCTAATGCTTGCATTTCCAAAATAATGTTGTAAATTTATTCTGCAAAGTTACAATAGAAGGGAGTGTCAGAAAAGAAAAGGTAAGAAATTGATAAAAGGAAGATGCGGAAAACTGCTATATAAGAAAGAAAAAAGTCCTTCCGGCAATGCCGGGAGGAAGAGGTAGCTTTCATATACTTACATATTTATTTATTTATTTTAAGGTAAGTTACATTGTTCAAAAATACTAAGCTCAAATTAGTAGAAATAATCTTATAAAATTAGTGATTTTATAAGATTGAATACTAGTTTTTGTCAAGACTGAATATTAATAGGAATTTTTAGAAATTAGTCATCTTTTATTCAACCTGGTTTTATTTTAAGCGATTTAGAGAGTCACCAAATTCCACGATATCATAAAGTGTATGCCATTTTAAAGCAACATTGTGGATCGTTCAGATCAGACCGTTTCAAAATGTCAGCCATAAGCAAAATTCAAAGTGCTATAACTCAATCATTTTTTAAAATATAGACAAAATAAAAAGTGTTCCGGAATTTTTGTTTTAAGTTCTAACACGTAAAAGAAAAATATTTTTCAACTTTTAATTTTTTCGCATTTAATTTTAAATTTTAAATTTTTTAAAAAATTTAAAATGGCCACCATTTTGAAACAAAATGGTGGATGATGCTGGCCAACGAACTCGGTCGAGACATTTGTATGTACTATGTACATACCAAGTTTCATTGTAATCGGTTCATAAATACGCGTGTTATCACGTGACAAAAATCAGATCGTTTCAAAATGTCAGACATAAGAAAAATTCAAAGTGCTATAACTCAATCATTTTGTAAGATATAGACAAAATAAAAAGTGTTCTGGAATTGTTGTTTTAAGTTCTAACACGTAAAAAAAATTTTTTTTTTAATTTTGATTTTTTTGCATTAAATTTTAAATTTTAAAATTTTTTAAAAATTTAAAATGGCCACCATTTTGAAACAAAATGGCGGATGATGCTGGCCAACGAACTCGGTCGAGACATTTGTATGTACTATGTACATACCAAGATTCATTGAAAACGGTTCATAAATACGTGTGTTATCACGTGACAAAAATTAGATCGTTTCAAAATGTCAGCCATAAGAAAAGTTCAAAGTGCTATAACTCAATCATTTTTTAAGATATAGACAAAATAAAAAGTGTTCTGGAATCGTTGTTTTAATTTCTAAAATGTAAAAGAAAAATATTTTTCAACCTTTAATTTTTTCGTATTTAATTTTAAATTTTAAATTTTTTAAAAAAATTAAAATGGCCGCCATTTTGAAACAAAATGGCGGATGATGTTGATCACCGAACTCGGTCGAGACATTTGTATGTACTATGTACATACCAAGTTTCATTCAAATCGGTTCATAAATACGTTAGTTATCGCATGACAAAAATCAGATATATATATATATATATATATGGTTATATATATATATATATATATATATGTCAACATTTGAACGGAGGGTGTTTTTGGGGTCTGGGGGTCATGATCGGTGAAGATATACCAAAATTTTCCGGAAGTGCTTTCCTCCGGACGGCTGCAATAGGTAGCTTTTTACTTTTTGTAATGAAAGCTACCTAAAAATTAGTGAAATACAAATGGGAATGTTGATAGGAATTCTCATTTTATTTGAATAGTATCCACAGCAGGTAAATTGAAAGAATGGAAAAGAATACTAGTGGGTAAGTGTGATCGGAGATCGCACAGAGGGTTTCGTTTAATATCTCCTTCAACACACATTTTTTCATTAAATTAACAAATGAAAAACGGTTTTTCGGCGCTATTTTGGGATTTCTTCGCCAATCGAGCCAACCAGAACAGAATATTAACCAGAATCTTCCCCTAAATGTTGGCTTGATCGCATAGATTTGTTGATTTCTCTATCAGAATCTGCAGATTTAGTGAAGGTACACAAGTAAATAAAATTATGAATAAAATTAAAATATTGCAAAGAATAGTATAAATTTAAGGGAGACAAAACTGGTCACCAGAGGCGGCTCATAATCTAAATGAATAATAATTTAATATATATAAAAAATACTTCATTTCGCGTGTCAAAATAGATGATAAATATGATTTAATCTAGTGAAATAAAAACAAAGCACATTTTCATGTGATCTATTTAATCCATAAATTTATGTTACATACATAATAATTTTATTTAAACTTGCGAGCAAGAATTAGAAGAAATGAAATCTCAATTTTGAAATTTACGCTACTGCAAATTTTTAAGCATCTAAATATCGCAAATTTTCAATTTTTACACCGTCGTATAGGGGAAAAAATGTACTTTTAAATGCATTTTGTTTAAAAGCTGTATCTAAATTTATTTTTTAAATATTAACTTTTTTATAGTTTGTAATACCAATTTTGTAATTGTGGCATCAGAAATACTCCATCTCTTTTAAAAGTAAAGGGTAAAAAATGAAATAATTTTATCCGTATTTAAACTTGCGTGGCAACAATTAGAAGAGAAAAAACAACAACAAAATGAACTGATGGTTTTAAAAATAATATTTAAATTAAAATAATAGTCTTTTTCAAAATTTTATGATTTTTTGTGTGACAAGAGGTATTCAGCTGTAAGTGGACAAAATTTGAACTCTCTGGCATATGTGTACGGACTCTGTGACAGACAGACAGTGGGAGGTCAGAGATGAATAAGGTTTCGTCAGATGAACGAAACCCCAAAGAAGGGCACAGTAGTGTAATAAATTGTTATCATTTTTATGTGGATAGCGTGATGCGTAGAGAAATTAAGGTTTTTATAAGAACAGCCCCAAATTTTTCGAAGTTTGTATAAGCTTATAATTTACAGAGTTCTTTATATAAAATGGAAATATGGAAAACACAATTTGGAAATGAAATTGTGATTGCATTAACGCATGCTCAGTAAAAAATTATTTAATAAACCTGCTTCTTTTTCATACAATTACTAATTACAAATTAAAGTTATTTTATTAATATTTTATTATTACTTTTATTAAAATATATTAAAATTAAAAGTCGAACGTTTTTCCATTATCCAGATTCCAGATTTTATTTCCATATTTTCGAATATTTAGTTTTTAATTTCAGTTCTATAAAAAATAAATTTTAGACTTTAAAATATTACATGTATTAAGAGTTAAATGCATTAAAAACTTTTTTTTTTCATTTTAAGGAGATTTTTAAAAGTTTATTGTAATATTATTCATATTTATTTACTTATTTATTTTTGAAAGGATATTCTTAAAGTAATATTAAAATATATTAAAATTAAAATTATTTTATTATTATTTTATTACTACTTTTATTAAAATATATTAAATTTAAAGGTCGAACGTTTTTCCACTATCCTACGCATATTTTAAAAAATAGGCTATAAATGTGGTAAACATTATTTAAAAATGATAATGGAAATAAACTAACTGAAAATAAACTAACTAATTAATCTCAAACTTAAAAGAGATTAATAAAATTTTATAATTTTTATTATTTTTTTAATATTGTAAAAATATGTTAGCTTTATATTATTAAAACAGAAAGAAATGAAGAGCATTATTATACAAAATTGTTCATGAAACAACTTTATAATGTTTTTGTATCCCAGATATAGATGGCGACAGTGGTGTTATTTATGGAATTTATGCTGTTTTAATACGGAACTCCTCCGTTTTCAGAAAATTTTACGGAAAAGTTACTGTTTTTATAATCTCAAAATATCAATAACGGAATTTCTGCTGTTTTTTCGGAAAAACGGAAGTATTCCGTAGAATTTTAGGGAACAATTTCTGTATATTAACGGATGTTTTTTACAGTGTACTATTTTGTAAAACAAGGAAAAAAAAAACATTTTTTTAAAGAATTTTGCAATTTATAAGGAAAAAACTGGGACTGTTTTAATAAAATTTTTTATTTCTCTACAAGTATGCAAGCTGTCCTCATAAAAATGAACACATCTTAAGCCACGTAATCACGATCTACAGTTTGAACGAGTTTCCTACATTAGTTTTGACAGGCTTATCCAAAAGATATTCGTTGTTATTCAGTTTGTTGACAGTCCCCTATGAGGTTTCGGGGAAAATATTCACGGTAATATATGACCTGTAACTATTGTTTACACACTTAGAATTTCTGGATGATTCCTCGTGTAATTTTCTAGATATTAAAAAAAAATGTCTAAAATCGCAACTGGCCGGTCACTTTTGGCCATATAGTACATGTGAGGACCTTGACACACTATTTTCTCATGATTAAACTCAACAATTTTTCAAGCTCCTTACATGTTACACTTATGTGGCAATTTTATTTTTATTGCGGATTGTATAACGAATAAAATGACACATTAAACATTATTTTAAGTTTAATATAAAAGAAAAAAAAATAATAATAAATCAGTTTGTAAAAAAAATGGTCAAGTGTCCCTTACTTTAGACAAACCCTTATGATAATTATGATGATACATTTATAAAATGTTAATAAAGCAATTATATTCGTAGCGTAACAATTAAAACATAAATAGGAATCGAATTTCTGATATCTCAGTAACTTAAGACGCTTTATTTTAGGAAAGGTATCATGTTTCATGCTTTTTTTCTTTTTAAAGGCAAAAATTAACAAAAGAAAAAGGCGAGAAACACTTTCAGTTATGGAATAAGAGATGTTATACATATTTATAGATAATTAAATGAATATTTATACATTAGAAAGAAAAATTACTTGTTAAAATTTTATTTATTCAAAATTTGTTATAGGGTCATTCCATAGTAACGTACGTTATATTTAGAAGAGTTTACTGCAGTAATCTTAATAGTATAACACCAAAAATTATTCAAATGTAAAATTAACATGATTTTTCAATAAAAGCTGTCTAAAGATCAATTTGGATGATAATTAGCTAAAAAATGATAATGAAAATTACACTTTATATGATAATTTACATTCCTTTTTCAGTAATATCCATAGTTACCATAGTTATTTAGTTAGTTCTAATAGTTATTAGTTACCATAGTATTTAGTAATATCCGTAGTTACCATAATAAATGTAACTGCCAAAATTTAAGAAATAACACTATAATTAGGTAATTTTCATCTAAATTGGGCTTTGAGTAACTTTAATTAGCAAACCACGTCAAATTTATATTTTGAATATTTTGAATATTTATTTTGAATAGTTTTTTTAATAAAAATTACTGAAAATAGTTCTAAATGTAAGGTAAGTTACTGTGGAATGACCCTGTATGTATTTAAAAGACAGAAACATTAACCCCTTGAAAACGAACGACACATATACGTGCAGCAAAAAGGCTTAAGAATACTTGTTTATTCCCACCAGTAAAATTTGCCTTGTTTAAACGAAGCATTTTCTCGATTTAATAAGACACAGATTTTTGTTTTTAGAATCCGGTGGCTAGACAGTAAAATTTTATAAGAGGCTCCCGTCGCGAAGGGGTTAAACCTTGAAAATCCTAAATTTATTTTATTAATTTATTCCCGATTAGATTTCAGAAAATTTACTACCACTCATAAAATACCAGTACAGTTTGACTTCTAGAATCCTGCATCCGACAAGTTGAAAATTTTGCCTTCAAAGTCATCTCCCCCCCCCCCCTCCTTCTCTTCTTTTTTTCTTTTCCATTTCTAACTTACGGGACAAGGAAAAATAACGTGTGTTATGAAACTTCGAGATCGAAAACGATAAATTTGCGGACAGCGAGATCGCTGACGCTGTGGTAAATAAAACTGCTGATAACACTGGTAGCAACTTAAAGAAAAGAGGACAAGGAGCTGGCAGAAGAAACAGTGTGTCACTGTATAAATGAATAAATCTGAATAGGAAATGAATATCTGCTTTTAAAAAACAAGATTGTATTTCCGAAACCAACGTTCCTCCCTTCTACCCATAAAATAAAAAAAAAAGAAAAAAAAAGAAAGAAAAAAAACTGAAACAAATACAATTAGTATCGATGTTTCGAGAATTATGCTAGAAGAAATAATTTCTTTGTTTATTAGAATTTGTTTAAAAAACAGTTAAAATAAATCTTTTTTCTTTATTTCAGCTAAATATCACTTGATTTCTAATTAAATTATGAATAAATGAAAATAATTGTAAAACAAAACAATTTATATAAAAAAAATCGTAATTAAACAAGTTATAACGACTATTTAGAAAATTATATTTTCAAAGACTAAAATTTTAGACTTATAAATAAATTCTATATTAAAAAAAAATAAATAAAAAAAATAAAATAATAATAATAATAATAATAATAATAATAATAATACACATCATTTTTAAGATGATCAAAACGTGGTTTATGTAATAACAGAGATTTATATTACGTAATCCATGGATTAAATTAATATTCCTGTACCAATCATATACAAATTTTAAATGAAATTTTAGTTTTGTAAAATTTCGGTACTACAAATTTTTAAACTTCTAAACATCACAGATTTTCAATTTTAACATCATCGTATAGAGAAAAAAATGTATTTTTAAATGTAATTTGTTTGAAAGCTGCATTTAAATTTGTTTTTAAGTTATTGATTTTTTTGTAGTTTTTTTAATACTTTTTTTGTAATCGTGACAACAGAAACATTTCACTTCTGGACATTAAACATGAACCAATCAGAAAACGAATAAGTTGCGGAATTCAACCAATAAAAATATTCAGATACACTTCAGATTTCCCAATTCTCTACCGAGGACAATAACTATTTTTCAAATAGCTAATCGAGGGTGAATTAGAATTAAGATTTAGAATATCGGAAGTACGGCGTAACATCCCTTTAACAAACTCCTTATTTAACGAGGTTTTGTACTTAATGAAATTTCTTCTTAATCTTGACTTTGAACACCATTACATGTAAATTAATTTCTATATAACGAAGTTTATTCCACTTTCTTGAGTGTACAACTGTACAACAGGTTACTACGTAATGTTATTCATTCATGTTCATCAACTATGTTTTAGGAATAAAGATGGTAAATTAATAGCATTCGCAGAAATATTAATATTGTTATTCTTGCATATATAAATTCAGTTACGCACTCAAAATATTTAATTGAAAGCTGATAGCATCTTAAAATTTGATATTTTGATTTAAAAAACTAATAATCACGTAAAAAAAAAAAAAAAGAATAATAATAATAATAATAATTTTTATAAATTACTCAATCTCGAACATAAATGTAGGGTTTCTGAGTTTTCTAATGATAAAGAGCATTTTTCGAAACCGCCGGCAACTCGGAAGTTGTTACTGCATATTTTCGTTCGTAATTTTATTATGTTATCTTAGATTAAGAAACATTTTACTTTCATTGCAGTGTAACATGAGTTGGGTTGTAAACCGGCCGAACCCAAAAATTCCATTTAAAGTCAGTCCCCAACTCGACCGTACATTGAAAAAAAAAATGCATCGAACTGTAACGCAACCCGAACCAACAAAATAATTTTTATCGATCCGCGTTTCTATTTTATCGGAAATGTGGTTGTCACATGATCGAAAACGCTTATAACTCAATGGGGAATTTATTGATCAAAAAATAAAAAAAAATCGGTTCGATTCCAAATAGCTCCCATAGTCAGGCTTTCTAATTTCATATCTTTATGTTAAAAAAAACGAATTTGTAAAACATTTTGCGCTTGTTGAGCAGAGAGTTGAGAACAGACTTAAGATAATATACATGATCAACATATTCGATCAAAAAAACTTATGAGAATGAAAATGGGTCGTCCTTTCTTTAACGGTGCTATGGGATCTTCGTACATGTTTATGTAACTGAAGTTGTTAATAATCTATGTTATCTTGACTAACTTTTCCAATGTCAAAGTATTGTTGATGTGATTGTCTTGGAATATATCTACCTTCTGACATAAATATGTTCCAAGACAACCACAGCAACAGATATGCAGGCAACCAATAAATAAATAAATAAATAAATAAATAGTTAAGGGGTCTCAGGACTCTTAAAGCTTTGCAATTTTTGAAATTTCAATTTTTTTTACATGTTAAACTCATGTTTTTTTCTGAGCATTTTAATGTTACTGTTTGCTTAAAATTCTCATTACAACAGAAGTTATGGCTTTTGGAATTATATCTACTCAATAGTTATAGCTGCGTTTCCGAAACTTCGAAGTGATTTTTCTCTAAATGACGTTTTTAGGCATGACGCGCACGATATCTCAAAAACTTCTGACTATTTTTTCATAAAATTTTCAAAACATACGTTTTATGTTAATCCGTATAAATTGAACCTAAAATTTCCGTTTTATTGTTCAAAAAAATATTTTTTTAGGTGATTATGTTGTTGAAATTTTCAAAATTTTGTATTTGTAGCTAAATACAGCTTGGTATTAAAAATATAAAAATGCTTTTAAAACAAATTTATTTAGGTTCAGGGTAATTCTTGCAATCTGAAGTATAAGTAGGCACCAAAATTTTCATCTTAGTTGCAATATTTATTTTGTAATCGTGCACGTAAGCTGTTATACCAATTTTCTGCTCGTCAAATATGTGACAGTTTGAAGTCTCCTGTAAATGCTAATTCTGCATCTAGCAATTTTTTTAATATATAAATTGAAAGAACATAGTTATTTCTTTCACCACTCTAAATATTGTGTTTTAAAATCATATACATTTCAAGATATTAAATTTTTTAAATAGTATATATTTTTTTCATTTTTTTTTTCAATTTTAAGAGTTCGGAGACCCCTTAAGACAGTATAAATGATCAACTCAACATATTCGATAAAAGACTTATGAGAATGAAAATGCATCATCTTTTCTTTTGAACAGTGCCAAAAGGTCTTCGTATACGTTTATCTAGCCGAAGTTGTTGATCATATACAGTATTTTGACCACCTTTTCCATCGTCAATACATTGTTGCTATGATTGTCTTGTAACATTTCTACATTCTGGCATAAATACCGTATGCACCGCATTAGCCGGCATGCCGGAAAAACTTGTATTTACTGGCAGGCCGTAATATATGAGATTTCCCTTGTGGAAGATGGGCTGCTGATTTATTTTGGTTTTTAGAACAAATTTTTTCATTTCAGGAGGAAAAAAAACATAAATGCTTACTACTCTCTATGCCTATCTCTCTCTAACATTTTCATTTATATTTAAGTGATTATTAGATTTTATTTATCTTATTATTAAGCAGAATTTTCATGTATGACGTTTCTAGCAAGTTAATTAAATTATCGTATAAAATAGCTTTTTTGATATATGGTAAATCCATATTTCTCTTTTTATGTATTTAGATAATTATTATATTTTTTCTTATTATATATACTAGCAGGGGAGACCGAGCTTAGCTCGGTCAAAATTAACTTCGTGTTCAACTCGATATAGTATTTTCACTGTATCATTAACTCTGTATTATTACTGTAAAACATGTTTATAATAGTATTATTTAGGAAAACAATCAATAAGAAAACTATGTTTTTATGCGCATGTTTATAAATTTTACTTTCTTTTAAAATTTACAACGAAAGGACATCGATCTAAATCACTTTTTTAGCTCGACTCTGATTGGTTTAACCATGCATCTCGAATCCTCTTAAGAATGTGTAAAAAAATTCTTTACATTCTGAAAGACAATATTTTTTGCTAGATATAGCCAAATTTGGAGGCATTCTTTCATTTGGCTCCAAATTCGTGTTTTGGTTTTCGTAATTTTTATAGTCGATTTTTTGGCCATATGTCGCCAATATTTTATCAAATATCACCAAGTTATTGGCTTTTGCAATATTCTCGTGACCCTGACCCGTATTACCCAAAATGAGCCACTAATCAAATTTGATCAAGCATGTGACATACCTCAATCGTCTTCAGGTAATCAAAAACAGTAGAATATAAAATTGAATCAAAACCGTTTAAGCCATTTTTTAGGTAAAATTAGCTTGGCAGCATTCAGCAATGAAGCGAAATGACCCACTAATATAATTTTGTTTAACATGCGACTCAGCCCAATAGTCTTCCCGTGACAAAAAACGTTTTGTTTCAAAATTTAGGTAAAATTGATTGAGTCGTTGTTATATGTAATTAGAATGACCCTAGCTCATTCAGACTCAAAATGACTCACTAATCGAATTTTCGTGAGCATGTGTCCAAGCCAAATGGTTTTCTCTTGCTCAAAAACGATATAATACAAAGTATAGTCAAAATGGTGAGTACCATTTTCTATATAAATTAGCATGACCCATCATGACCAAAAAATGACCCTTATAATCGAAATCTCTCGAACGTGTGGCCTAGCTCATTAGTTATAGCATATCGAAAAACATTAGATACAAAATTTAGATAAAATCGACTGAGCCGTTTTTTAGATATAATTAGTTTGACCCTGCCTCCTTATGATCCAAAATGACCCATTGATCGAATTTTCTCAAAAATCTGTCATAACACAATGATTTTCTTGTGCCCGAAAACGATAAAATACAAAATTTAGTCAAAATTGCGTGAAGCGTTGTCTAGATAAAATTAGAATGACCCAAAAGTGGCCCACTAATCAAATTTCTCGAACATGTAACCTACCCCAATGATTTTTTCATGCCAAAAATATGTTGTATACAAAATTTCGTTAAAATCGACCCACCCAGTCTTTAGATATAGCTGGACCTTGACCCATTAAGACCCACAAATGACCCTTATAATCGAAAGCTCTCGAATATGTGACTTAATCCATTAGTTTTCTCGTTTCTAAAAATTGTTACATACAGAATTCCGTTAAAATTGATCCTGCCGTTCTTTAATTATATATAGCTTGACCCAGACCCTTTATGATCCAAAATGACCCATTAATCGAAATTTTTCGAACATGTAACATAGTCCAATGATTTTATCGTGCCAAAAAAATGTTGCATACAAAATTTCATTAAAATCGATCCACCTGTTCTTTAGATATAGCTTGACCATGACCCATTATGACCTATCATGACCCACAAATGACCATCATAGTCGAAATCTCTCAAACATGTGATTTAGCCCATTAGTTTTCTCATGTCAAAAAACTGTTACATACAAAATTTCGTTATAATCCATCACGCCGTTCTTTAAATATAAATAGCTTGACCCAGACTCTTAATGATCCAAAATGACCCATTAATCGAAATTTTTCGAACATGTAACCTAGTCCAATGATTTTATCGTGCCAAAAAAATGTTGCATACAAAATTTCGTTAAAATCGATCCACCTGTTCTTTAGATATAGCTTGACCATGACCCATTATCACCCACAAATGACCCTCATAGTCGAAATCTCTCAAACATGTGATTTAGCCCATTAGTTTTCTCATGTCAAAAAACTGTTACATAGAAAATTTCGTTATAATCCATCACGCCGTTCTTTAGATATAAATAGTTTGACCCAGACCCTTAATGATCCAATATGACCCATTAAAATTTTTTCTCGAACATGTAACCTAGCCCAATGTTTTTCTCGTACCCGAAAACCATAGAATGCAATTTTTAGTCAAAATTGCGTGAGAAAATCTCTAGATAAAAATAGCATGACCCACAATGACCCCAAAAATGACCCACTAACCGAATTTTCTCGAGCATGTTACCTAACCCAATCGTCTTCTTGTAATCCAAAACGATACAATATAAAATTTGGTCAAAATCGTTAGAGCCGTTTTTTAGATAAAAATGGCTTGACCCATAATGACCAAAAATGACCCACTAATCGAAATTTTTCGAACATGTGACCCAGCCCAATAGTTTTGTTGTGCCAAAAAACGATTGGATAGAAAATTTCCTTAAAATCGATCCAGCCGTTCTCTAGATATAAATAGCTTGATCTTGATCCAATAATCGAATTTTCTCGAACATGTGACCTAGCCCAATGGTCTTTTCGTGCCCGAAAACGGTAAAATCCAAATTTTTGCGAAAATCGTTAGAGCCGTTTTTGAGATAAAATTTACACACACAGACACACACACACACACAATTTTTGCTCGCATTATAGTATAAGATAGTAAGAATATTTCTGTCATATAATATTTAATGAGATAATTTATATTTACATTGTAAATTCGGATGAGTGGATAAAGTCTAATGTGAAATGGTATGAAACACACGAAACACGTTTGTATTCTCTTGAATATGCAAAAAAAGGTAGAATAAATAATTAGAAAATTGGGGACAAACTCTATATTGCACTTCTCCTCTCCAACAGAAACCGCTGCTACTGAATACAACTATTGAACCTCATTCCTTTTCATTTTCGAAGGTCCTCACTTTTTCCGCCATGCCGGGAAAGACAAGGGATTAATATTCAAATATCTGGTCTCCTTCGAATTTCGCGGTATGCCGGGTAATGAGGCGGAATACGGTATGTTCCAAGACAATCACAGCAACAATATATTGACAACGGGAAAGATAGACAGCTAGAAAGATAGAAAAGTTGATAGAGAAGCCAAAAAACTAGTGACAAATTTAAGAGTGTCTTAAAAGTGAAAAAAAAAAGTCGTACACTATAATATCGCATGAGTAAATCCCTATTAATTTCCCGTAAGTATTATTGCCAATTTAATTCATTTTCTCTGTAAAAAAAAAAAAAAAAAAAAAAAAAAAAAAAAAAAATACTATTTTTGAATAAGTGCACAATATACTATTTTCGTTATCTTAGTTATAATATGACTTAATTAAATTATATTTCAAACTTTCCTGTAGATGATAATTTGTTCCAATTTTTTGCGTTAAATTCTAAATTCTACGAGCATCATTTTCAGTAGGACATATAAATTTAGTGTCTATCTAAACATATTTCCAGAAATTAGTACGCGCACATAAATTACAAATACTTTTCAACTAAACTAAAAAGTTTTAAAAGAAAGAAATATTAAGAAATACAATATAATATAGTTATAGCAAAATTTCATATTTATTCCAAAGAAAAAAAATTTTAAGTAATTTAATTAATCTATTCTACCTCTTTCCTTAATATATTTGTAATTGGTTATTAATCTATAAATATGCGGACCATAACAACCTTGATTTACTTTAGCCAATTTAAACTTTCCACGTTGCATAATTTATGAGTAAAATGCTGTGACAGACGGACCGACAAGATATACAGTGCGCGAAAAAAGTATAAGGACAACATTTAATTGCATGAAAATATGCTTTATTTTCATTTCACCTAAATGAAATTTTTATACATCTTACTTCTGCTACATAATTTTGTGATAACATTTATACCCGATAAAAAACATAATACAGCTTCAAAATACTGATTTTACAAAATTTAACATTAAAGGAAATACGGAAAAAATTATAAGGACATGTTCCAAAATACTTTGAAAATATTTCAATAATCAAGAAAATTACCTTTTTTTTCAATCACTTGAATAAGCCGAGAGGTCAGAGATCCTGACAGATCTTTTAAAATGTCCACAGATATTTTTTCCCAAGCGTCTTTGATAGCGACGACAAGATCTTGTTTACATTGATACTGTGTGCCATTTTTATAAACTTCTCGGGCTAGAAGTCCCCATAAGTTTTCGATTGGATTAAGATCGGGACTTCTCGCCGGCCAATCAAGTAACTTTACAGAATTAGCTTCAAACCAAAGTTTTGTGCTCTTAGAAACGTGTATCGAAGCATTATCTTGCTGAAAAATATAGTCCCCTGAAGTAATTAGTGGCGCTTCAGGTAACAAATTTTCTCCTAACATATCAACATACCTGTCCGAATTCATTTTATGATTGATAAATACAATTGGAGTGGTTCCATTTGCCGCAAAACCGCCCCATACCATAACTGAGCCACCACCAAATTGACGCCTGGAAAACACTTCCTTGGTCTTTCGCAAATCATACCAAAAATAACGAAAACCATCAGGTCCATCAAGATTGAACTTTTTTTCGTCCGAAAAAACTACATCAGCCCACTTTTGACCAAGAGAAATGTATTTTTTGGCAAAGTCAACTCTTCTTTTCTTATGATGATTTGTAAGAGGGGGACGTGACACTAATTTCCCATAAGAAACTTGAGGATGTTTACTCAAAACATTTTGAACAGTCCTCGTTGAGCATGGTAAACTCAAATATTGTCTAACTTCATTTGCGGTTTCTTTTTTCTCGCAAGCTCTTCTTACAATCATTCTTTTTTGTCGACGAGAGAGAATGTCGGGTCTCCCAGTTCGCTTTTTCATACCATACATCCCAGGATTTTTTAGAAAATTATAAACTACCGTTTTAGATCTCTTGATTCTTTTTGAAATTTCCCATCCACTTAATCCACATTCTCGAAAAGCAACAATTTTTCCTTTTTCAGAGTCAGAAAGTTGAGTTCCTTTGGGCATCGTTACAAATTTACACTGAAAGTCGCCGAGTAGGAAATTTTTTTCGCAAAGGAATCTTTTAACTCGGAAATGTCATTTGTTGCTTTCAAATATGCAAATTTTTAAATAATTACTGGAGAAAAAGCAATGTCCTTATACTTTTTTCCGTTTTCATTTTAGTTCAAAAATCAAAATTTAAATTTTAAAAGATTTAAAATGGAAAATTTTAATTACTTTACGCATGAAATATTTTAGTTTTACATCTATTTTTGCTGCAAAAATTTGCATACGATTCTGATAACAAGGCTTCTAGATTTGGCGATTTTTCGCGTGTCCTTATAATTTTTTCGCGCACTGTAAGAGTGATCGTATAATGATTCCATTTTAACGGCACTCTAAAACTAATACATTGCTTGAAGAATTTCTCTCAGGTTCGATAAAAATTCCCTTAATTATTGCATATAAAGATACATAATTTCAAGCATAAAAGAAATATTTCAATAAAATCTTTTCATCGGCAATTTTTTTTTCATACAAAATTTTAATGAGATCCGTTACTTAATTGAGAAAAAATCTCGGATAAAAGTACATTCTTAAAAAAATTCTTATGCAAATGAGCTATTTCATAATAATTTTAGGGAATAACTTTTTTTTAAATATTCTAAAAACATCTTTAATTATTATGCCTTGTATGAAAAGCCGTAGCTAGAAGTAAACAATACGGGGGGTGGGGGTATAATTTTTTTCTCTCACGCTCTGACGCAGAACGATAAAATAGTGCATATCCACATTGTAGGTACTATGTTTCTTATTAAACTGTTGTAATGACTTCATTAACTTCATTTTATGCTAAGTAAAGTATATAATGATGAAAATTTTGTGTGTATAACTGGTGCAAAATTAAACATCATGTTAGCTTCATATGTGCAAATAGGATGAGCAAGTGTTGAAACATTTATTATAGTTACAGTTTAGTATTTCTGAAAAACTGTGAATGGGTCTCAAAACTAAATTAGGTTTTTGAACAGAATTTCATTTGGATTTTCGGAACAGAAATTAATTTAGTGACCTTGGAATTTTTTCCATGGGAGGCTCAAAATATTTTAGGGGGGGGGGGGGCTGAGCCGTCCATAGTACCCCCTTAGCGATGGCCCTGCTTGTATTTATAGAAAAATGTTAATATTTAGATAAAAACACACGGATAACTTCGGAGTGATTTTTAAAATCTGGAGCCATTAAGCGCGTACCTAGTATGTCTGGATCATAAGCAGACCCCGACTTTATGCATGCATCATAAATAATACAGTCCTGGACAAAATTATAAACTCAGAATTTTTTTTATTTGTTTACATCATAATATAAAAAAGCTTAGCTTTACATTAATAAAATGATGATAAATATTTATAATAAGACATCTAAATTTAATTTAACTCAGAAAGAAAATGGAACAAATAATTTAAATAAGAAAATACATTACTTTAAAAAAATAACATTATGTGAGACCTGGACAAAATTATAAACTCAAAGTTATGAGTTTCTATACTCTGGCTTTTTATATATAAATAAATGCATTTTGTGATAAGAAACTAATAAACGGAGTCATTATGGATAAATACATTTTAATACATCAATACATGCTTTAATTTTTCTCATAAAATAACATTATGTGAGACCTGGACAAAATTATAAACTCAAAGTTATGAATTTCTACACTCTGGTATTTTTGACATAAATAAATGCATTTTGTAAATATAAACTAATAAATGGAGTTATTAGGGGTGAATAAATTTCAATACATCAATGCATTTATATATTTTTTTTTTTTCAAAAAGATGAGCAAGATAAATATAGTACATCTATAAACTGAAAACATAAAATTATAGAGTTTAAAAAGTGAACGTACTCTTGAATCCTGGTGGAAAGTATTGATGCATATGCATTGAAAAATGTTATGAATCGCCATTTTTCTGAAGGACTTAGAATATGAGACTGGCATAGATTGAACAAGTCTTCCCAAATCCTCCATAGACAACTGATTCTAGTCTGAAAGTATGGCCATATTTAAATCATTTGTGTTTTGATATTTGATGTTCATCGCGATAGACTATTCGAACCATTGCCCCTCCCTCCCCCAATAATTTTTAATGTGGTTGGCATCAGGACTGCGGGCTGGCCAATTCAAGACATTTACAGCCAGCGCTTCAGCCACTCTTTTGTACTTTTTGAAGAGTGTATTAAGAAAAGACAGAGCAGTTTTATCATTCTGTGAAAAACCAGCCCACACCATCACGGATCTTACACCAAAGTTTCGACTAAAGATATGCCGTTCTTCATGCTTGATATCGTGCCAGTAGTGTCTTATGCCCTCTAAGCCGTCTAAACTAAACTTCTGTTCATCTGGCCAGATTACTGTACTCCACTCTGTCGTCCATAACATGTGCTGTTGTTTAAAGTGAAGTCCTGTTTTCATGTGATGAGCCTCAAATTTTGGTCTAACTTTCCTTTTCTTCCATTTCATATTCTACGCTCGTTGGAGAATTCGTCTGGCAGTTCGAGAGCTTTATATCATTTAGCTTTAAAGTATTTACAATTCGGCTAGAAAAAGCTCCAGTACTAGATGCTGTTCGTAAGATTGATCTTCAATTTCTTTCTATAACCTGTGGACGCCGACCATTTTTTCTTTCAATACACTGACGGATTCTTTAAAATGTTTTTTACTGTTCCTTAACATTTAATTAGCAAGTCAATTTGACATTGCGTTTTTCCAGAAGCTTTGAATGCCAAAATTTTACCAACTTGTACCTCTGTGAGAACCTTTACTCAAGGCATTAGAAAAGTTGTTGATTTTCACTGTTCTAAGATTAGCATGTAATGACACATGATAAACAAGATGCATTAAAAGAAAACAAAATTATTCCACAAGTAATTCAAAGACAGTGGATAAATGATTTTTAATAAAATCATGGAGAAAATTGAAAATATTAATAAATATCATTTGCATTAAATTCTAATGTGAAAAATAATTTCACTGATTTACGTTCTTATAATAAAACATATTTATTATTTAGATAAAAAATACCAGAGTGTAGAAATTCACAACTTTGAGTTTATAATTTTGTCCAGGTCTCACATAGTGTTATTTGACGAGAAAAATTAAAACATGTATTGATGTATTGAAATGTATTGATCCATAATGACTCCATTTACTAGTTTTTTATCATAAAATGCATTTATTTATATCAAATGTTCCAGAATATAGAAATTCATAACTTTGAGTTTATAATTTTGACCAGGTCTCACATAATGTTATTTTTTCAAAGTAACATACTTTCTTATTTAAATTATTTGCTCCATTTTATTTATGAGTTATATTAAATTTAGATGTCTTATTATAAATATTCATCATTATTTTATTAATGTAAAACTACGCTTATTTATATTATGATGTAAACAAATAAAAAAATTTCTGAGTTTATAATTTTGTCCAGGAGTGTATATCTCAAATTAATGATTCTTGATGATTCAATAACGTATGATGATGAATTGACTTCACTCACTCGTATAATCTCAACGTTAGACATAGAGGAACCAAACCAATCTCATTGTAGAAAAACCCATCTACTGCTTACGCCCATCTAGCACTAGATTTTCTACTATACAAGGTAGAGTAAAACCGCATGGTTATTGTCACCAAGAATACTACTACCACCTAGCTGCTCTAGGCGGCAGTGGTATGGTGCACTGAAGCATGATATCTCAGTTTTGACTCACAAGGAAGGTCTCCATACGGGCATACTCAGAAAAATCTGAAAAAAAAATTACAAAATGCTTTTCTCATATGGATATATTTGTTTAAAAAAATCGGCAGAACCTCAATAGAGAGTCCGTAAAAAAATGATGAAATTTTCTTATTTCGCGATTTATCGCTAGTAGGCAATGAAACAGAATTACAAAAATACTCTTTTATGCCGATTACTCTTTAAACTCTTGGCTTCGAAAGTCGTTTACTTAATTTTTATTAATCTTTTATCACCGGTTTTTACAAACAATTTTTTTTTTCTTGATTTGACAATTTTCCTGTATTAGATTGCTTGTGGAGAACGAGCTTTTCGATTTTGACGATTTTTGGAATTAAGTTTATTAAATTTCTAAATTTTAAAAATTGAATTCAAAAAATCGTTAAAATAGGGCACTAAGCCGAAAATCTCGTTCTCTGCAAGCAATCTAAAACAGGAAAAATGTTAAATCAAGCATTCTTTGCAATCAGAACAAAATCTTTTCAAAAAAAATTACCGATTGAAACTTCTTATAACATTTTTATTGCTTATTTTATAAACAAACCTTTTACCACATAATTCTATCGATATTTGATTTTGAGAAATTTAATTTTGAAATGGGGGTCTTATTCGCTGCACCCAGAAAAAGGAATTGATTAAAACTACAAAACATGTTTTGTTGAGTACATTTTAGTTGTTTTAAGCGATTTTTTTTTTTTTTTTTTTTTTTTTTTTTTTTTTTTTTTTTTAAGTTAAAGTAAACAATCGGTTTTGTTGCTCAGATAAAAAAATATTGTTAACACTCTAATAAAATTTTAACAAAATTTCATCAATTTTATTTATTTATTTATTTATTGCCTAAGTGGGGCAGAATCACCAGACCTCAAAGGTCCGGTACAGACTCTATTAATCCCACCCGGAGTGCTCCCCGACACGCGGAAATTCGTTAACAATTAGCAAAAAAGAAAAAAATAAATAAAATTAAAAGATTTTATGTACAAAATAAGCTTCATCCGCTGGAGTACAGGCTGCTCCTTCGCGACAAGGGGCGGACCAGCAGAGTGGGTAATGTTATTGTAAGAAGTTGCATAGGAACATTAGGTTAGTGCACCATGCAATTTTATTTGTGTTTTACTAAAGTCTTGTATTTTCAGTTTGTAATTCCAACAAAATTTTGTTGTTTTTGAAAAACTTAAATTGGTGTACTGTAGCCATAAATCACACGTAATTTTGTTTAATTGACTTATATAGCTATAAAGGATTAATATAATTTTTGGATAATCAAAATTTTTCAAACTGAGACGAATTAATGACGTTATTATTACTTTATCATGTATTTCGGATGAAAATTGTTAACGGAAAATTAGAAAAAAAATCAACAATATTTTTTTGTGGATTCAAAGAAAATTTGCATTGAGCCATATTTAAACAAAAAAATTTGTTGGATCACACAAATTTTTATTAATTCAACAAAACTTTTTTCTGGGTGTGGACACCCTGTAAATAACAAATTAAAAATTAATGACAAACTGAATGACGATTAATAATGAGAAAATAAGAAAAACGTAACATAATATAATGATAAAAGAGGCATAAAAATGCAGAAGACCTACCAAAGCCGCTCAAAATTCCGCCTCCTTATGCATGTGTGCGTATCATAAGTAACGTTACTCGTTTCATGTTAATAAAAAAAAAAAAAAAGACTTAAAATAGCAAATTTGTTGTAAATTTGTGTTTTTTATCCAACTACGGGTGGAAATGCACAACAACCATCACAAATCTTATTTTAATAGTATGAGAGGAACAAAAATGCTGAAGACTATTACAAAGCCACTCAAAATTCTGCCCCCTTATGTCTGTGTGTATCATAAATCGCATTATCCGCTTCATATTAATCACAAAATATATGATGAACGAAAGATGTTGTAAACTATATTACCTTTAATAGGTTTTCACCAGTGCATTCCAGAATATCCCGTTGTCATATCCATCCGAAATTACAGGCGGGAAAAGACAGAACTGTCAAACAATTTGTGAATGATTAAAACAGAGGCGAAAAGAAAAAAAAATACTAATAATCCAAACTTGTGACTGCTATGAGTGACGGAAAAATGATACTGGGTGAATGGTGTTGTTAATGTTGTAATGTAAAGCAAACGGAAATTTGTCTGCAGTGCGTGGTTGCCGATAAAAGGCCGACTTTTCCACTTCCTGGAACCGATGCTGGGGTCCCTTTCTGTAGCGGCGGTCGGCCGTGCACAAAATTTGGGAAGTTTGTTCTCGCATCGTGTGTGCAGAAAAATGGGCGATGCAGGAGGATTTTGTGTGCACTTATATGTGTTAAATATGGAAATGTTTATGTTCATTGAAGTATGAGGATAATGTTTGTGTTTCATGCTTCAGAACAGCGCATTAAAAGTCTACACTAGTCACCCAAAAAGAGTTCGGTTGATAACATTAATTCTATGGGGGCATCATTTTAAAATATCGCGCTCACAATTTAATATTTTTACATGATTTTTTTTTTTTTTTTTTTTTTTTATAGCATAACTGAGGATGATCTGGAATAGTTTTTACTTTTTCGATTTCGGTTTCTGATTTTTTTTTTTTATTTATTTATTATTATTATTATTATTATTTTAACTTTTGGAACAGGTTGGAAACGGTTCTAAAATTAAAAATATCATTAAAAACTATATAACCAAAAATTGAAAGAGTAAAAACTAGCTCGGTTGTAGATCGATTTTAGCTATACTATGCAAAAAAAAAAAAAAAAAAAAAAAAAAAAAAAGTAAAAATATTAAAATTTGAACGAGATATTTGAAAATAACGCGCCCATAGACTTAACGTTATCATCCGGGTCATTTTGAGTGACTCAGACTCAAGTGGCATATTAAGTACTAGAAATACAACTGGTTTCATGCCGAATCCGTGGACCCGGATCCAAAATGCGCTAGATCTCAAACTTTATGCGGGATCAGTTTCAAAGTGAAAATTTTATTTTATTTTATTGATTGAAAAATAGAAGGAAAGAAAAGCTTTCCACTTTTCGGTACTATTTTTCGGCTTTATTTGACAAATAAGAATATAGCCTAAGTTTTTAAGGCTGTTCTCAGCTGCGCTGCTCAACAAGCACAAAACTTTTTGCCACATTTACAAATTTACCTTTTAACAGAAAGATATAAAATTGGAAAAATGGGTGATCCTGGAGGATTTTGTGTGCACTTATGTGTGTTAAATATGGACATGTTTATGTTCATTGAGGTATGGGGATAGTATTTGTGTGTCATGCTTCAGAACAGCGCAAAGTACTAGCGATAAGACGGGTTTCATGCCGAATCCGTAAGCCCGGGCCCAAAATGCGCTCGATATTTATGCAGGATCGGATTCAAAGTGAAATTTTCATTTTATTTAATAAATTGAAAAATAAAAGTAACTAGTCGTTGGGGCCACCGTAATACCTACGCATCATGGTTATGCATAATGTAAAATATGAAAATAAAACATGTGTAAACTATTTATAACATGCATCGCAATTCCAAAATAAAATTTAAACGTACATTTTAAATATTTTTAATACATAGTAATGCTCTGTTACGGAATTGCAGGAACCACTTGATTATCCCATTGATCCATTGCAACAAATTATATAAATCGTGAAACTAGTCTAAATTACACAAATTATATACTTTTTATTTTAAATAACGAAAAAAAACAAATATATTAGTAAAAGATTAATAAAAATATGAATTCAACATCAAATTAAAAATAGCTTGAGGACGTAACAAACACGTGTTTAATGTCAAGTGAATGCGACATTTACGATAAGCTATTATTGCGATTTCTCATAGTTTGGCGAGAGTTTTTTGGTCGACCGAATAATTAAATAATGAAAAAAAAATATCCTTATAACTCTAAAAATAATAATCATAATAACTAACAATTTACAGCGTCGGATTAAGCGTCTCATATTAATTAAAACATATATTTGAATTGAAATTTGAATGAAATACGGGGTGATGAAAAATGAAATTATAAATATCACTGCAACTAAAAATATCCCATCAATTTTGTTCTCCATGCAAAATTTATGGGTTTTTTTTTTCTTTTATCATCCATTCCTTAAATTAAAAAAAATAAAACAATTTTATGTACCTTACATAAGAGCAAATATTTCGAGAAACCGAGAAAAATAGTTCCGGATAGTCGAGGTTACTGATATTAAATAGGCTTCTTTCCATTATTACATACTAATTGCACACCAAATTTCAAGTCTCTATCTCACTTTGTTCTACAGATAGAAGTTTACAGACACACAGATAGACGGACGGTTATTTTTTTTTCTTCTAAAAATATGTTTCTCGGAATATCCAGTGAATAACGGAGATTATTCACTGGAGTCCGTTATTCACTGAAAAATTTTAGATTTTCAAAACGATTGCAAGATTTACCCTATACTACGTATGAAGGGTAAGTAGAAAAGTTTTCCACTTTTCAGTATTGTTTTTTGGCCTTATTTGACAAATAAGAATATAGTCTACGTTTTTAAGACTGTTCTCAGCTGCTCTGCTCAACAAGCGCAAAACGTTTTGACACATTTATAATTTTTTTTTTTTTTTTTTTTTTTTTTTTTAACAGAAAGACATAAAATTGGAAGGCCTGGCTATGGAAGCAATTTCGAATTTAACTTTGCGTATTTCCGTGGGAATGGGAAGATGTTCGCAGTCCCTTCTTCCATTAACTGTATTCTGATGAACAATGGACGGAACTTTGAGAAAAAAATTATCACGCATATAAAAAACATATAGAATGCAATAATTCGGAAAAGGGACTGCGAACATCTTCGCAGAAATAGAACAAAATAAAAATAAGAACTAAAGCAAACATAAGGAACTGCGCGACTAACGCAAGAGATTTCTAATGTGCTGTCTGCCGTTTTCAGCGTCAATGGTACAGTCATTTCGAGGATATCTATCGAATAATGAATACGAGGTAAGGCATGCTTTACATTTTTATTTCATTTTTCATTTTTTTTTTTTTTTTTTTTTTTTTTTAAGCAACGCCTAAAAATTTACCATTGCTTTGGCAGCAAATTTCAGGACTTCAAAACTTTACTTTCACAACTTAAAAAAAATTCCCTTTATCATACTTTTGTAGATTAATATATAACTGTCTTTTCCTACACTATAAAAAAAGTGATTAATTTGTAATTATTTCAACTGTCACCTGATGCTGAAATTTCTAATATGCATTGCAAGGTTCTCACTCGGTCTCCCCTTTTTTTCAAATAAAAATCTTTTATTATAAACTTACCTCGAAGATTGTTTTTCTTGCAACTGTTCCAAAAAGCTACCAGGAATTTATAGATTAAAAAATATTGGTTTTATAAAACAGACCAGTGTATACAGTGTCTGATGTTGTTAAATGCAATATCATTTTCCCGAAAGAAAACGGAAAAAAAAAAAGATATACATAAAAAAAAAATTCTTTCCTTTTTTTTTTTTTTTTTTTTTTTAATTGGTGTCTTTTTTAGCATTTTATCTGATTTTACATTTGGGCGAGATAAGATTGACGAATGCTATTTTCGAGAAGGACAAATTGAAATAAGTATAATCTCGGGAGATAAATGTAATTCTGGGATATTTTACTGTTTCAAAATTGATGAGATATGATTATTTAATCTTTTTGTTTCTACTCCCTCCTTTAAACTTATTGAATTTTTCATTGTTTTTTATTATATAAGTATCATTTACACTAACCTGAGATAAATTTGACAGTTAGAAAACGTTGAATGTTTAATGAGTTATGTTTTGTATGCAATATTCAAAAAAACTTTTAAAATTTTAAAACTTTATGCCCCAAAAAATGAATTAATGATAATTTTACCTTTAGAATTATTTTTCGTGATATTTTTAAAATACTTTGAATATTTGTGAAATCATTAAATAACGTTTTAGGTAGATTTCGTTCATTGAAATTAATAAACAAAATTAATAAACTAATTAATAAATTTTTATTAATGTCTTTTCAAGCTTTGATTTGATTTTCATAAAAGTTCAGATGACTTCACAAAATTCTTCAACAATTATATATATATTAAACTTCGGTTGTGTAATTTTTGCATTGTTATATGCGGACTGACAGACGGACAAACCAGACGACTTTGGTGCTACGCATTTATATGATTACGAGCGCACTAAAAAATAATCCTTCCGGCAGTGCCGGGAGGAAGAGGTAGCTTTCATATATTTATATATTAATTTATTTATTTTAAATTAAGTTATATTATTCAAAAATACTAAGCTCAAATTAGTAGAACCTGATTATGAGCTTGGTCGAAATCTTAATTCAGGTGCACATGCACACTCATATTGAAATCGATTAATATATATATGCGATTACTCAGCCATTTTTTAAGATACAGACGAAACAAAAAATGCTCTGGAATCTTTGTATCATGGTCAAATGCATAAAAGAAATTTTTTTTTCAATTTCTCACTTTCTTGTACTTAATTTTAAATTTTAAAATTTATAAATTTTTTTAAATGGCCACCATTTTGAAATAAGATGGCGGATGGAATTGAGTATCGAACTCGATTCAGGCCTCAGTATATACTATGTACACACCAAGTTACATCCAAATCGATTCATAAATACAAGTGTTATCACGTGATAAAAAAAAGATCGTTTCAAAATGTCAGCCATAAGAAAAATTCAAAGCGCTATAACTCAATATTTTTTTAAGATATAGACAAAATAAAAAGTGTTCTGGAATCGTTGTTTTATGTTCTAACACGTAAAAGAAAAATATTTTTCAACTTTTAATTTTTTCGTATTGAATTTAAAATTTTAATTTTTTTTAATTTAAAATGGCCGCCATTTTGAAACAAAATGGCGGATGATGCTGGACAACGAACTCGGTCGAGACATTTGTATGTACTATGTACATACCAAGTTTCATTAAAATCGGTTCATAAATACGTTAGTTATCGCATGACAGAAATCAGATATATATATATATGGTTATATATATATACATATATATATATATATATATATATATATATATATATATATATATGTATGTCAACATTTGAACGGAGGGTGGTTTGGGGGTCTGGGGGTTATGATCGGTGAAAATGTACCAAAATTTTCCGGAAGTGCTTTCCTCCGGACGGCTGCAATAGGTAGCTTTTTACTTTTTGTAATGAAAGCTACCTAATAGCATGATGCAGAATATTTCGTAAAACGAATAACAAAAAACATATGAAAATATTGAAAATATCAAATATCTTCATATTTGAAAATAAGTATCGGATATATATCTTGATACATGTTCATTGATATAAATTACTGAATACCGTAAGGTCATGCAATTAACTACCGTGAGAATTAAGAACCGTGCTATGATTTCTTTTCAGTAATGTTTATTATGTGTAATATATACTCTTTTCTGGTAAGGCTGGTGGACATCAAAATGTTTTTCTATTGAATTTTTGTAGGTATTTTATAGAAATTGTATTGTGTTTTCCTTGCGAATTGTTTTTTTTTAAAAATAAAACATCTCTTCTTAAATTACAGTATGAAAAAGAAAAAAAGTAATTAAAATTACATTAATTTATGCTATGAAACATAGTTCCAAAAATACAAAAATTTCTTTCCAACATTTAGAGTTTTATTGCTGTAAAACTAGTTTTACAGGGTCATTCCACGTCACGTGTGGGGCAGCTTTTGTGTGTTTCTACTGTTTTAGCAATGTTATTATAAGTGATCAAGAGAAAACACGATTTCTTTTTTTTCGTTTTTGGCCCAAAATTTGAGTTTCTCCACAAATTCGTTTATGGCTGATATGCTGCTGAAAATTCGGCAGGACCAAAACTTGATCGAAGTTGAAGTATTCCAAAAATCTCATTTTTTCCTTTGCAAAATGTCAACATTCCCCTTTGATTTGATCTGCATCTGCTCAAATGAGACACTCTTTATTTATTGTTATGAACTTCACTATTTTCAATTATCAGTCATAATTGAGCATAATTGCATAGTCACCGTATCGTCAACTGACGCATATTCATAATCGCAGATTATAAAGGAAGCACGGCATGTAAATCTAAACTTTAACCCTTTATCTACCGAATTATGAATTCATGAAAATTTTACATTCTAAAGCCTTTTACGTAAATTTTTTAAACTAAATTAAAATATTTAAATAATCATTTAATAATTTTTTCATGGATTTTAGAAGGATTGAAGGATTTAGAATAAATAATCAAATTCGAATTTACAGGGATTTTGTGCAATATTTATAACCCTACTCAAATCTTTTATTTTAAATTGTTTTATTAGTATTCTGTAGAATTATAAAATGTACAAATATGATGTTCTTACAATATAAATATAAAAATATTTCCGAAATGAACTCCTCCCCCTCCTCCCTCAGCGCCAAGAAAGCTGAAAAGATACAAATAAAAAAGAAATCATCTTTTAAAAATATTTTTGTTTTGTGTAACCAATAATGCTTTTGGAACAAAATAAAGTAATGTATCTGTAACTCATTCTAAACAGTATTACAACTAACCGACGTATTAAAATAATTTTATAATGAGTAATTTTAATGGTACTTATAAGTACCATCGGTATAGATAAAGGATTAAGGATGTTTTTCCAGTGCATATTAAAAGCTTCAGATTTAAGAGTAATGGAAAATTTTTAGTTTGAAACCGTTGAAATGTTTCAAATACTCTTTGGAATGTTCTGATGTACCAGAAAATCATTTACAAAAACTAGTCGTTCGGGGCCACCGTAATACTCCATCATAGATATACATATTATGAAATATGAAAATAAAACATGTGTAAGCTATTTATAAAATGAATCGACATTCTTAAATGTAATTTAAAAGCATATTTAAATATTTTAAACTCCTAGTAATGTTCTATTAATGAATTGCGGATATTACTTGATTATCCCATCGACCCATTTTGGCAAATTATATATATCGCCAAACTACTCGTAAATTATACAAATTGGCATATTTTTTATATTAAATAAAAAAAGAGCAAATAAATTAGTACAAGATTAATAAAAATACAAATAAAGCGTCGAATTAAAAATCGCTGGGTGAAATACAAGCACATGTAACATGCTTGATGTCAAGTGAATGCGACATTTAGAATAAGCCATATTGGCATTTAATCTTATAGTTTGACGATAGTGTTTTGGTTGGAATAATCAAGTAGTAAAAGAAACATGCTTATAACTTCAAAATTTATAAACCTATTAGCTAAAAGTTTACTGCGTCGGATGAAGTATCTTATTTTCAGTTGAAATTTAATTGAAACACAGGGTCACGAAAAGTCGAAGAGTGTGGAAAATACGATTACAAATATTTCGGCAACTAATTATCCGACACACTTCATTTTTCATGGAAAATTAATATTTTTTTCATCGTCTTTTACAGCCGCTCCTTAAAAAATAAAAATCAAAGATTTTTATATACCTTTCATTAGACCGAATACTTAGAAAGTTTAAAAAAAAAAAAAAAAAATTCTGGATAACCAAGGTTACAGATATTCAGTTGGCTTTTTTTCCATTATTACATACTAAAAACACGCCAGATTTCAAATTTCTATTTCAATTTGTTTGGGAGATAGAGTGTTTACAGGCAAACAGACGGATGGCATTTTTTTTTCTTCTAAAAATATGTTTTCCGGAATCTCCAGTATCTAAAACATGTAAATTATACAAAAAAAAAAAAAAAAAAAAAAAAAAAAAATCAAAACGCTTGCACGATTTACATATTATGTATGATGGATAAGTGATGGATAAGTAATAATTATAAAAGATAAATCAAGGAATGTATAATTAAAAAAATCATTCTGTGTCGTAGATGAATTAATTGCATTTTATTTTGCATGAAAATAAAAAGGTTTAGTCAGAAGCACAGAGAACAAACTTTAGCCACTTATATAAATAATTAATAATTATGTATAGTTAATAAACACTTATCTATATTTAATTTTAAAAATAGTACGTACATCTATGCATGCATTAATTAATAAAAAATGTTTTGGACATTTCCGTTTTTGTTTTCGGACGAAAATAGAAAAATTACCGAAATTCGGTTTCACTCTTAAAAACCTGTTTTGGTTGGTCCTTAGTTATTATATCTTGAAATTGAAACAACCATGCTAATATAAAAATCTGGAGTCTTTCGCTATTTTTAATGTTTATGTTTTAAC
This sequence comes from Maratus speculifer, assembly GCA_964019185.1. Taxonomy (NCBI): domain Eukaryota; kingdom Metazoa; phylum Arthropoda; class Arachnida; order Araneae; family Salticidae; genus Maratus; species Maratus speculifer. Next base: position 143,830,759 of record OZ025292.1, on the reverse strand, counting down.
AATTTGAAAGTCAATAAATATAAGTATTTATGTAAGTGTCGCGCGCAGGGCTTTTGTCAAATGTTTCATGGAATGGTTCTGAAACGGGATGATTATATAGATCTAGGATTCAAATTGTGGAGACTTTTATTATATATTATTTTTATTACTTATTTATTATTAAAAACTGGAAGCTTAGTAAGGTCTATCTAGTGATGAAAATGTCGCATTGAGACATTTTAACATAAATATATTTTTTAAAATATGCTTTTATCAGTTAACAGTTTATTACTAAGTAAATTATGATTGTATTGCGTTGAAAAAACAATTTAAAAGACCTGAACAGACAGTTTCAATAACATTTTTTTTTGCTGTTGCCATTTCTTAAATAGAAACATAGCAAAAATTATACATATATTTTTAAATAAATTCACTGGCTCGCGCTTTCTAAGACGAGTAATGCAGCAAAACTTTCATAATTAGGTTGCGTGCTCCCGCCACGTTAATCCATTCAAAGAAAATATAAGGAATTGAAATTGTCAAACTGATTTTATTTTTATACATATTTAAATAATAAAATCCTTTTCTTTTGAAATTTGGAAAGGAAATTTTTGATAACATAAATTATCAATTAATCTATCAAAAGGAAAATTTAGTCACTTACCTCGCGGTAACTTTTTTTTTTTTTTTTTTTTTCTGTAATCTGTCTGCAGACAATACCAGAACTAGCGGCACTGATGCATTTCATCTACCTGCTGCTATCCCCATGGATCGGCAACAGGTGTTCGGTTCGTTCACATGCAGCATCCCGCCAACACAACGGTTTGTGTTCGGGAGATAGTGATGTGTTTTAATACGTTTGCAGGAAACAGCTATCAATTGCCGTGGTTATGTATCAGATTCAGTGTTGAATGGTCGAGATGATAAAGCAACATTGCTTATTTGGCAGTTCTATTACAATACGAAAGTAATGATGATAAAAGATTTTGTTTAGGGCGTGAAATTTATGAAATTTTAGTTAATAGCACAGTTTTGCAACAGGCGCGCAAGTAATTCAAAAATTGTGGGAGATTTAAAACTTTTAAGAGTATCAGTATCAGTATGTGTATTTGTATTTTCTTTTACTCTTCATAAGAGATAAATATCTAAAAACCACAAAAAATCTTGATTGCAATAAATAATATTAATAAATATAAATGTAATTTTTTTAAAACATGCTTTCATTCAAATTCTCTAAAATGTACATTTTTTTATGCAATACCAAATTTGAGGATACTTCATCCAGTTGGCTAAAATTTGGCACTACTGTGATAAAATTTGTAGTAAAATTGCCATTATTACTTTTCATAAAATATTCGTAGTTGAAACGCATACTGATTTCTCCATAGGAAATAAAAGTACAATTGAATACTAATCCATTAATAAATTTTATCACAATGTCTTTTGAAAAGGGAGGGGAGGGGGGCGCTCAGGGTCGTACCTAAGGGAAAGTTAGGGGCGGTTAATCTCCTCCCCTTTAAAACGGTTTGAGCCTCCCCTGCAAAAGATTCGAAGGTCACTAAAGGAATTTCTGTTCCGAAAATTCAAATGAAATTTTGTTCAAGTATCGAATTTAGTTTTGAGACCCTTTTACAGTTTTGTAGAATTATTTAATTGCAACTATAATAAATGTTTTAACACTCGCTCATCATATTCGCACTAACATGGTGTTTAATATTGCACTAGTTATACATTCGGATTTTGAATCATCATATTCTTTTCTTAGCATAAAATGAAGTCATTACAACAGTTTAATAAGAAACATAGTACCTATTGTACGAATATGCACTAATTTATATTTGTGTGTCAGAGAGAGAGAGAGAGAAAAGAGTATGAGCCCCCCCCCCTCTACATTTTCTTGTCCCCCCCTCCCTATTATTCACTTCTAGCTATGGCCCTGGGGGCACTGGATGAATTTTAGGCATGTCAAATTTCAAGATTTTATTTTCATTGATTTATGGAGATAATGTGATTATTTTAAATCCCCAACCCACCCCCATTGGGACCAAATTTTAAAAATTCAATGTCCAATTTCTGTATTGTCCCCAGGTCTACATATATCTATTCCAAATTTCAAAGTTCTATATCAACAGTAAATGTCTGAACATTTTGAGTTCCAAAATTTGACTGCCACATATAAACAATCAGAGCTATAAGTTAAAACTAGTTGGATGTGTCAATCCCAAAACTTTCTTCTATCTCATAAGTACATTTTAATATTTAAAAAAAAACGTGGTGACCCCAAAGTTACCCACTATCGAATTTCCTCGAACATTTGACCTAGCCTAATGAGATTCTGGTATCCGAAAAGCCTAAAACGCAAAATTTAATTAATATTTTGAGAAAATGAGCTTAGTAGTGCCTCATGTTGGTTAATTTATACTAAAACCGAATAAGCATCTATTTATGTCAAGACCTAACAGAATCTGAAATTTGATGGAATTTGGTCCATTAGTTCTTGAGATATAGTTATCACAAAAAAATTGCAAAACGTAGCACAGCAACACCATATCTTGGACAATTTATACCAAAACGTAAAAAAGCGTCTAATTATGTTATGGTGTAAAAGAATCTGAAGTTTGATGAAATTCTGTGCATTAGTTCTTGAGATATAGCTAGTTTAAAAAAACGTGTAAAATATAGCACACCAGCACCATCAGTTGAAGGATTTATAACAAAACGTAATCATCGTGTAATTATATGTCATTTTGTAACAAAATCTGAAGTTTGATGAAATTCTGTGCGTTGGTTGTTGAGATATAGCTATCGGAAAAATCGTGCAAAATGCAGCATAGCTGCACCTCCTATTGCAAGGTTAATACCAAAATGTAATCAGCGTCTAATTATGTTATATGTTCTAGTGTAACAGAATTTAAAATTTGATCAAGTTCTCTGCATTAGTTCTTGAGATATAGCTATCACAAAAATCGTGCAAAATGTAGCATAGCAGCGCCACCTATAGGGCAGTTCACACCAAAACTTTATCAGCGGCTATGTATCTCAAGGTATCGCGGAATCTGAAGTTTGGTGAAATTCTGTGCATTAGTTCTTGAGATATAGCTATCATGAAAATCATGAAAAACGTGGCATAGCAGCGCCACCTGCTGACCAATTCACACCAAAACTTAATCAGCGTCTATGTATATCAAGGGGTCACAGAATCTGAAGTTTGGTGAAATTCTGTGCATTAGTTCTTGAGATATAGCAATCTTGAAAATCATAAAAAACGTAGTATAGCAGCGCCACCTGCAGGCCAATTTTCACCAAAAACCAATAGGCACTAATTTATATTAAGGTCTAACTGAATATAAGATTTTATTAAATTTCGAGCATTAGTTCTTGAGATAGAGCGCCCACAAATTTTTTGTCACATACAGACAGACAGACTCACAGACAGACACACAGACTCACAGACAGACGGACAGACTCACAGGCAGACATTTTCTAAAAATAGTCAAAACATGTTCAGGACCTTCTAAAACGTATAAATCCGTCGAAAACCGGAAGTCGAAAATTTTCATGAATCCAATACTTTCTTCTTGTAAAGATAGAAGAAAGTAAAAAATTAATAATTAAAAAGCACTGTTTTATGAGCATTTAATGTTTATCTTAAAAATGACACCGAATTGCTTGACTGCAATGAATTTTGTTCTAACAAATTTAAATTACATCAATTTGGCAGGAATTCCGAACATTGACAATTCAATGGTTTTTTACGCATCATAGAAAGTTAGAACTAATCAATTTGTGAAACAATTATGGTTTTTGTCTGTTTGTTCTTTAAGCTATGGCCGCAGTATAGGAAAAGGGAACTATTGCAAAACGCAAGCCTCCATGAACATTTATTTATTTTAGAACATTAACTTTTCTCTTTAATTTTGGCAACAGCCACTTTTTTAATGTTTTCAGAATTAGAATGTTATTTACGATGTTAAGAAGAAGCGGGTTTTTTTCCCCCTTCTATAAAAACAGAATATGATTGTTAGAATTTAAACGAAAGTAATTTTTTTGTATATACTGTAAATAGTAAGTGTTTTGTAAGTTTAAGTGTCATATAAATAATTATAAAAAGAATGAAGCTGCCGATTATTTCACAAAGTTTCGATTTCGTTGCTTGACTGGGATTTCGTATTAGTGTTCTGGTCTTTTCTGAAGGCGAATAACCCTGGAATGGTAAGTATTTTACTTACCTTTTTTTAGTTTGTATGATATTTTATTATTGTACGCGAAAGGAACATTTCCAAATTGTTTTCTCAATGTATAATCATAAGTAATATTAAACTATTAATTAATGAAATAGTTTTTTATATATATTGAGGTGGTATAGACACCGCCAGCCTTCACAAAAAATAAACAGTCTTAGAATATCACAGTACATGTCATCGATTTTCTTGTTAAAATTTTGAATCACCTGAAAATATTTGATATCTCACTTACAATTATAAACGTGGAAGAAATAAAATTGCGATTTAAATGTTTTAAAATATTAAATAAAACGAATTAAAATATAACGTATTGCATTACAAAGATAATGTGATAAAGTATTTTGATCAGGACGCGAAATTAAGACATATATTCAATCAAATGCAGATTCAATATACATACCTGTCGCATTGAGCACGAAGTTCGTTTACGTTCTTTTTTACAGACAGAAGTAGATAATTGTTGTTTTTCTCGATGAATCTATAACCAACCAATACGAATAAAAAGCTTTTGCGCAATGCTTACGTCATTATATATATTTTTTATATATGTAACAAAATTTTATTATCTCAGAGCGACAGAAAATTAAACTTCCTAGAAAAATCCAATTTTGTAATACATTTTTTAATTTATCTGTTTAATGCAAAGCAAAACAACCTCATTTAAGCAAATATAAAACAGTTTTTTCGAAGAAATTTGCCGTAGGGAGCATGTTTATTTAATGAAATATACTCATAAATATATTCATTTATTAAAAAGAAATTGGTCCTTATGGAATAACTCAATTGGAAACTAAACCATCATTCAGATAAAAGTTTGGCAACACATAATGACATCATTTCTGCCAGTGAAAAAGAAAATCAGTCAAATTTTATTCAAATATTAAATAGTGAACAATGGAGAAAAAAATGATATTTCAGTTTTACGATTTGAATATGTGAAAGAGCATTTTAAATGTCTGAAATGCATAAAAACTATCGATAAATAGAAGAAAGTTCTTGTTAATACGAGGATCATATAACATAGAAATAAATGTACAGTAAATCCTCTGAATAACGAACGCCACGGACTTACGCAATTTGTCTGCTGTTAGAGGTAGCCACTATTCAGAGGGGGGAAAAATCTACAAATATATAAATGTTGAATACTGAAAAAATGTGCGCTAAATAGAGGTGTTCGCTATTCGGGAGTATCTGTTATGAAGGTTTTGCTTCGAATCGAAACCAACAAAATTTGTCTTTGATATCGTTAAAGTGAAAATTAGCATTATATTACATTAAAAAGAAAAAAAAATTCTACATGATTTCTGAGAAAAGGATAAAGAAGAAGTAAAAGGATAAAACAAGATGAAATAGATAAAACAGGCATCAATAACAATATTTTTTTACTCTTTATAAAATAAAAAAATAAAATAAAAAGTGAGACAAAGAAAAAATATATATATATAAAAAGAAAACTAGTTTTATTCTTGTTTTTATCTATTTCTAAGAAAGACAAAAAAAAAAAAAATAAATAAATAAATAAAAAATAAAAAAAATAAATAAAAAAAAGTAGAAGTATTTAAGAAAAAAGGCCAACGTTCTACCTCGATTGTGAAATTCTATGTTAATCTATGGGAAATTTTAATTAAATGATTCCTTATTACTTAATATCATACATGGGTTAAAAATTGTAGAACAAAAGCTATTTTTTTTTACTCGGAAAAAAAAATTATAGTTAAGAGCTGCAATAGATTTTTTTGCATATAATATAGATATTTTTGATTGCCCACTAACAATACAAAAAAGCATTTTTCTGTGAAAAATATCAGCATTGTGTATTCAAGCAAAATTTTGACTTTTTTTTATATATTTTTTCTATTATCCGAATGTCAGTTGTTAATAACAGGAGAAAATGCCAAAGATTTTGTTACTTATAACAGGATTTTCAATTTATTCATTTCTGTGGTTTAAACGCGTACTTCACTTATATATGTCTGTTAAATTTGTATTTTATTTAAAAACTTCATCAATTAAATTAAATAAAAAATACATTAAATAGAAATTTCACAGACATGCAATCAACCTACGCGCTTATACAACTGAAACTATCATAATCAAAAAGTACTGCTTTAAATAAGGAAATCTTTGGTAATTTCTTCGGTCATTAAGCTATACGGCATTTTTTATTTGAATGCAAAATTAATGCTTTTCGAAGTAAAAATGCCTTTTAGTGTTGTTGGTAAAGCAATCTAAAAATTACACATTAATATTTAAATCAAAATGGTTAATCCTTATATTCTGTAACTCACTTGGACTGGGTTGATCTACATAGTATTTTACTAAAGGCATGTTTTAGTCCACTTTGTAAATGTACATGAATTTCATTATGCCTGAAATGATATAATATTGTTTAGTGGCACTTAAAACAATTTTTTTCCATTGACCTTACTGTAACGGAATCTTAACTGCTGCTGTAAACGAACTATAAACGCAAAACACTTCATTTTCAATAGCGATCGCACTACAGTAAACGTCTATAACATAATAATTACACAAGTTATCCGGGTATATTTACGAGAGTTAGAGCATGGATAAACGGGCAAACAAATCGAAGTCATAAACAGGTGGGAATGTTAAAAATATTTCCTAACATACGTTTTACTGCAAATTTGAATTTGTATCTTTGTATCATTTGATAAAGGTGCAGTTCTTTTTTCCATTATTATTATTAAATTCGATTTCCACAGACTTTTAAATGAAAATTTCCACGTTTTCACATTTGTTTTATCAACGCTTTTTTTCTTTTTTGTTTGTTTGTTTAATTAGAACACATATTAAAGAGTTTTATTTTGAAATTCGGCGTTTATTTAATCATTTGTTTCCTAGTATGATATTTCGAAATTAAATGTATTGCTTCTCATGAGTAAAATATTGTACATTACGAAATATTCTTGTTTATGTTATCTTGCATGGTTTTATTTATTAATTTATTTAGATTAAAATGACTTTAAAAGTTTTTATTATTATTTTAGCTTTGTGATCGATGTATTCATGTTTTGACAAAATATTTTAATATAAGCATTGAAAACGAAATAATAATAATAATAATAATAATAATAATAATAATAATAATAATAATAATAATCTATTTATATTGAAAAATATTCAGAATAAATAATATTTTAAAATTTACTTTAAAATATTTAATTTTTGTAAATAGCTATATTTTAAAAAATTAATAATAACATTAGTGCTTTTGCTCATACTTTTAAAATATCTTTTAAGAATATTATCATTAAAAACTTCTTAAACAATTTGAACTTTTCTTTTTTAATCCACTTATTATATAAAGAATTTTTATGGGGGGGGGGGGGGGGAGATCAATTTTATGTTTTGTACAATACTCAAAGGAACTGAGAATCTTTTAAAACATTTATGTCTTAGTTATGAATTAGTGATAATTTCACCTTTGCAAAACAATTTTTTCCTATTTATTTAAAAATGCGTTAGAAAAATTACGAAATTATTAAATAAGTTTTAAATAAATTTTGTCAATTGAATTTAATAAACTATATTGGTTTATGTAGAGATTTTGTGCTGTATTTACAATTCAACGCAAATAATTTATTTAAAATATTGTTTTTAATGCTCTTTTGGATGAAAAAAATGTTGCAAATTTAATGATCTGAAAATATAAATGCAGATTTTTTTTTTCGGAATTGAAACGTTCTCACTCCATGTGATTCGATATCAAGAAAGCCAGGCACTTTTAACTGGAAAAAGAAACTACAGTCGGCTCTCGTTAATTCGAATTCGCCGAGAACACAAGAAATGTTCAAATTATCCAAAGTTCGAATTATGAAAATTATGGGAGGAAAACATGTTTAAAGGGGTACTATTTCGAAGAAAAAATATGTTATAGCATTTTTTAAATATATTTCGGCTGTTATCATTAGAATATGACTTAATATTTAATTAAAAGATATAAATACATAAACTAATTAAGAGATTAGGAACAAGTACAAAAGAAGATGGGGTGGAGGTGTCATTGATGGACAGACGGCACTGAAAAAGCCGATATCAGATGCAAGGGACTGTATACGTATACTTGTTCAGACGAATTCTGACAAAAATGAAAGAAAGAAAGTTATTTCAAGGATCTGAAGTCCGGGAGAAAGTAAGGAAAAATGAAAAATCAGAATCGCATTAGTTCGAATCAAACGAAGTCAAGAGAAAACAAGTTGAAAATTGCACGTGAAGCGTAGCAAACGAGGTGCATTCGTATGATAATGAAGTTTTTAACATACCACTCTCATATATAAATCTCATAAAATTATAAATAGTTAATTACAATTAAAATGCGCAACAAACAATAATCTCTCTATACTCATTATGTAATGGAATACTTTTGTGTGGCCTTGTAAATCAATAACAAAAGTTCTTTGCACAACCGATTATGCAAAATCTATACTATAATATGTACTTTATGATGCATATCAATATTATTATGTTCGAATGAGTGTAATATTATTAAAATGCATTTGAAACTTTTTTTTCCATTGACTGTAATGTAACGGAGTAATTTTGATTATCCCTGTATTTGATCTATGCATCCTATTTTCAAAAAAATTGAAATGACTTGACAAAATTTTGTAATAAGTATGTAATTTAAATTTCAAACTATTAAAATGTAATTGCAACAATTTTCCCCATTGACCATAATGTAACGGAATACTTTTGATCGTCCCTGTAATTGATCTATTCATCCGATTCTCATAAAATTTGAAATGGCTCGACAAAATTATGTAATAATTATGTATTTTAAATTTCAAAATATTCGGTTGGGTAGTTTTTGCGTTGTTATATGCGGACAGACAGACATACAGACGGACGGACGGACGGACTGAACGACAACTATAGGTGCTACGTATTTACATAATTACGAACGCACCTAAAAATGAGTTCGAATAAATGAAAAATTTTAACGTTATTTCTACTATTGATAATTTCTGGACTTCATGTTTACTTCGAATAAAGCGATGATTCGATTAATCCGATTTCTAATTAACGAGATCTGACTGTATTTATTCAAAAATACAGTCGTGGTGGGGAGGTTGGGGGAAGAAGAATAAACATTCCTATTAACTTTGTAACTAATCATAATAATAATTTAAAAAAAATACTAGTACCAAACAATTAAATAATAAGTCTATTTTTAAATGATGTGTATAAAGTTTCTTTAGGGGGCCATCTACAAATCAAAACCAAACCAAATATCATTCTTTTTCAATAATAACGCTCATTTTCGACAATATAATTTAAATCTTCGGTTAAAACTATGCCTAGAAACAAAATTTCAACTCATTTGGAGTTTTGGATTTTTTGAACTTTGGATCTTTAAATATTTGAACTATAAGCATTCAAAATTTAGAGCTTCTAAAATGTTAAATTACATTTCCATATTTTTATTAATACCTCCTGAAATTATAAGCCTAATGTCTTAATTTTTTTGCGCGGCTATAACACTAAAAGAACCAAACATAAAAGCGTTGAATTTGTAATTTTAAAAATTTTACAATATGAATTAAGAATGATAAAATTAATATTCGAAGAAAATATGAATTGCAACTTACAGCTCTTTTGATAAATTTATGTTTGATATTTATTGCTTGATACGAATTCTCAATTTCAAAATCTTCTAGTAGCTTTCGAATTATGATTAAAAAAAGTGAAAATCGTGGTTAAGCGACTATCTAGTATATGCAGAAAAGCATTGTTTGAAAGAAATAAATATTTACTCATCTTATTAAAACAATTATCCCGAAAATAATCAAAACATACTAAGCGAGTGAAATGATCATATTTGAAAAAAATAATAATGCATTAATAGAAGGAATATTGTCATTCTGCAACATTTCAACAATCGAATACAGAGCTTTAATTTGAATATAGCCCCTAAAACAAAATCTTTTAAAATTATTGTTGATATGTCGAAATTATTGCTGATGTACTCTATGACGTTGGAAATAATTTGCAGTATAAGCCGAAAACTCAAAGATTCGTGCATTAGAATTTTTCTGCTACTACTAAAGCATACAAAAAGGTAACCCCCCCCCCCTTTTTTTTAAGAATGTATTTTAAAAGTTTGAATGCTTATTCTATTTCATAAAAGTTAGGACTAGGATAAAATATATGTATCTTTTAGAATTCACTAACACTTTACTAAAAAATTGGATAAATTTCTTCCAGTCGTTCATTACTAGTGTGCTTTTCTTAATACGCTGAAATATTTTTAATTTTATGGAATTTTAAATTTAATAACATATATTTTTTCTCTGTAAATTATTTTATATAAATGCTAAATCTTACAATGAAAAACTTTTTTGTTTTTCAAAAATTATGTTTTAAGTACTATGTAAGAAATATTTCTTGTATCCTCCTTTACTATAAAATTCAGTCCGATAATTTTCAATTTATAATAGCACTTAATAAAAATGTAAAATGGCAGGTGACATATCTTTTTAATTTCGGTTTTGTAAGCAGTGAACGTTTAACTTTGTCATTAGCCATTCAATTTTGAGGTGCTAATGCACTAGAAAGGGTTATGAACCTAATGTATTCCTATTCATGATTTAAAACGGAAGCATCCCTATTTTTAATAAAGATAAGTTTTTAAATTAATATACATAAAGTTATCTTAAAGAATGTAACTTAAAGTTTTATACTTTGTCCTAAGTAAGCATGGTATTTAAAACATAACATTCTTTGCTGGTATACTCCTTTATAATATTATTAAGGAAATCACCTGCTAAATATTTAGAAAATAAATTAAATATTGCGAAATTAGAAAACTATACGACCACTTTTATAGATGTTGGAAGAAGTAAAATATAAATTATGAATATATACATACATATATGTAGGGTTGTCGCTGCTGCATGTTATTTCGCCAAATCAGGATTAAATTTTTCATCTGGCGAGCAAACGGATGATTAGACCGTCAAATTGTGAAAACTCAATTTTTGTTCTTTGTGTGTGTGTGTGCGTGCGTATGTGTGTGTTTGTACCAGTACAAGAAACACTGTCATTTACATTACTAAACGATTGATGTCACTATCATGTTTTACGTACCGTACCATTTACATTACTTTTAGAGATACAATCCAACATCCAACTAACTAAGAGAACTAATCCAACACCATTTTAGCATCAGTCAAAGCCACAATATGCCAAAATATCATTTCTGTATATGTGTTGATGTGTCCAGTAGACAATAAAATATTATTTTGAAATTGTATTTAAAATACAGACTTGAATGAAAAACCAAAGAATTCTAGAAAAATAAAATTTTTGATACATTTTGTTGCTCATATTTTGAATTTTTTAGAATTCATTTACTGTAATTTCTTAAAATCCTGAATTAACCCTTTCAGGAGCAAAAGAATTCTGTTCGTAAAATGATGAAATAATAGACTGACACCAGAATATTCAAACGAATTTCTTAGAAAATAAAATTCCAGTATTTTGAACTTTCATAAGAAAAGTAACATTTTTTTATAATATTACTGGTGTCATTTGTCAATTTTGTCATTAAAATTAGGTGGCTAGACCCTCTAGCCACCGCCCTTGAAAGGGTTAAAATAATCGTGCTTTGAAGTTTTATTTCATAACATTTTATTGGGTTAAATCAGATTTACAATTTTCTTCTTGATTGTGCGAAACATTTAGAATATAATAATTATTTTTTTTTAAGTTTCTGAAGCGGATAATAAAATTTAGATCCTGATCTATAAGCAGTTATAAACACTTTTTATTTTAGAACATATTGAAAAAAAAAAGTGGGAATACATTAAGGGATTAAAGGCCAAATTTTCAGTGTTTTACAATGAATGTAATTTAATATATATTTTTTTTTCATTTGAAGAATGCTTTTTATTTTTTATTAGCTAAACTGCTAACGTCCGTAAAAAATCAGCGAGAACCCTGTATATATGTATAACCAATGTAAACCAACATAAATGATCATTTACAATTGTGAATATGTAAATTAAAAATAAAGTTTCCTCCTTTATAAAAAAAAAAAAATCCAAATATATTAAGATATTATTATATCAAGCCAGACAAGGAACTGAAAATACATTAACATTAGGGATGCACCGAATAGTGATTTTGGCCGAATGCCGAATACCGAATATTCGGCCTACAGGTGAACCGAATACTGAATATTCGGCTAGACAAATAGTAACTGATAGGCTGAATACCGAATATTCGGCTCGTCGAATAATTTTTTATTTCAAAGTTTAAAGACATTAAAATGTTAAATTTTAAAACAGTTTTACATTATATTTAAAACAGAAATTTTCGTTTTGATAATCAAGAGATTTTTTTCAAGTAAACTTTATGCTGAAGAAAATCTGCTTTGAATTATTTAAGAAGAGGATAGTTATAAAACATTTTTATTAATAAAATTTTTTATTTCATGGATTCTACAGTGAATTAAAACAAATGAATAAAATTTTCTTAGATTCTAAAACAAACATTTTAAAATCAAAGAGAAGCTGTGAAAAAATTGGAAGGAAAATTGCACAGGATCGTATATTATTTGTTTGTCAGGAAGAGACTAAAGTAAAAGTAAATAAATAATACAATCTGTTCAAATTTTATATGGTAGCGTCTCAGCAAGAAAAACTGTTCTACTCCCATTTATTAAGCAAGAAAGTTTTTAAATACATCCTAGATCGGTGTCTAGAGTGGGGGATCCTTTTCAGCGATTTATAAATGTTGTTCCTAAAATCTTAGAAAGAAACAGATTAGTTTCTAATTATTCTGAACATCTTTGTAAGTTGACTGTTAAACGTATAAGTGTTATAAGATTTTTAAAAATATGTTTTAAAATTTATTTTGGTCAATTTTTAAAATTATTCGGTTGGACGAATATTTCGATATTCGGACAAACCGAATATTGGACAGACCGAATGATTTTATATTCGGTATGTCGAATAGTTTGATATTCGGCCAAACCGAATATTCATCAACATGGCCGAATAGGCCGAATACCGAATAGATACCGATATTCGGTGTATCCCTAATTAACATATAAAAATATTGGCGAATTGGAAATATTTCTGGAATCAATGTAGAATCGTCAAGCGCAAGTTACCTTAAGTTCCAGAAACAACATGTACGATTTCATTTTTGCATTAGCCATAACAATCTTAAAAATGCAAAATCTGGGCTATTGTATACAGTAAATTCTTAAAAAAAAAAAAAATAAAAAAATAAAGATAATTAATAAAGCAAATTAAAGAAAGCATCTATCTCCTGAAGAGTTAACGAGTCATTAAATGATTATAGCTGAAGATTTTCTTAGGTGCATTCGTAATTATATGTTACGTAGCATCTATAGTCGTCGTTCAGCCGTCCGTCTGCATAAAACAACGCAAAAACTAACCAGCCGATTCATTTGATGTTTAAAATATATAATTATTACACAATTTTGTAGAGTCATTTCAAATTTTACGAAAATCGAATGTATAGCTCTATTACAAGGACAATCAAGTGCTTTTTTATGATATTACACTTTCTCAAACATAATAAAATTGATATGTATCTATGAAATATATTCTAAAAAATATACATTCTGTACAATCTGTGGTACAAAGAACATTTTTTATTAATTTACAGGGCCACACGAAAGTATTTCATTACATAGTGGTATAGAGGGAAACATTGTTTAGGAAAATTTTTAATTATATTGAGCTATTTCACATTTTATGAAATTGATATATGTTGTTCAGATTTACAATAAGTTACTTCCTTATAATAGAAAGCATATAGTATTAACAGGGACACACAAAAGTTTTCAGATATTATACTGTATACTATTACACCAAGTCTGAATTTTTTAAAAACTTCGTTATGGTACGAAAGCACCTCATTTGCTACGTTTGAACTGCAATTTCCGACTTGTTTGTCATAATTTTTGCTCCAATACAAAATTCTGTATAAAACTATCATGCTTAAAATATCACATAGTAACTAGGCTATATGTTAATTAAATAAAAAAATAAAAAAAAAATCAAAATTTTGACCTATTCGTAGAAATTTGATTCCATTCAATCCCTCACTTCAATCATTTAAAAATACTCACACGCTAATGTTAATCCTAGGGGAACATTCTTATAAAATATCTCGATTGCATTTCAATATTTTTTCTCCCTTTTTCCCATTTGTATAGCTGAAGTTATATCTTGACGAAGAGCTTCTTTTTACTCTTTCAGCTTTGATTGCAGGTATTTTTATTTTTGGAACAAGTTTCGAAAGTAAAAGAGTTCTGATAAAAAAAAAATCTGGAAACAAAATCTTAAATGTAAAAAAGGTCCTTTATCATAAAAGTGAAAAAGGGGCCTTGTAAAAATCGACGATAATCTTACAATGAAAAAAAAGTATATACATAATATAGTAAAATAAAAATATTGAAATACAAACGAGATATTTTTTTAATCACGCCTATAGGATTTACATTAGTTGGGATTGATCGAAAATTCGTATTCGTTTTCGGCCAAAAATCTGAGTTTCACCAAAAATTCGTTTTCGGCGAAAATGCTGCAGAAAATTCGGCCGGACCGAAACTATCTGTATCCCAAAAATCCAGTTTCTCCCTTCGGATATTTTCAACATTTCTCATGGATTTGAACTGTATTTTCTGATATGAAGCTAAAATGACTACTATGAACTTCATTGTCTATATTTATCAGCCATACAAATTATAAAGCAAGCAATGCATATATATGACTAAACTTTTTCACTTGCTCATTAAAAGTTGTAGACTCAACGCCAATAGAGAGTTTTTAGTTAGTAAACCGCGGAAGTATTTTGAAGATTCTTTGACAAAGTTCTATGACAAAGTATGACAAATGATCATTTACAAAAAAATATTATAAGAGATAAATCGAAATGTGTATACCTAAAAATAAATGATATTCGTATAATTAGGAAATCTTTCTGTGTCGTCGCTGAATTAATTACGTTAAATTTTACATGAAAATAAAAAGTTTTAGGTCTTAGACACAAAGAGCCAACGTGGATCACATGTATAATTATTTAATAATTTTGTTTATTTAACCCTTTCCGGCACACTGTGCCCGGTCTGGGATACCTAATTTTTATTCCAAACTTGCAATCGACACCAATAATAATTAAGTAAAATTTTGCTTTTACAATAAAAGTTTGAATTAAGGTTTTCAAAATATCTAAAAAATTCGTTTGTGAATTCTGGTGTCAGTCGATAATATCTCATTTCACTAACAGTTTTTGCCCGTGCCGGAAAGGGTTAAAAAACACGTATCATTAATTAATAATTATTCATATTTAATAAATATGTATACTTAATTAATAGTTATATATATTTATGTTCGTATTAACCCTTTCAGGTCTGGTGTACTATTAATAGTACACACCCTTTAATGAAGTATTATTTTGTTTTAAGAAATATTTTTGCTATTATGTACATGTAGTAATGTTAATATATGTCTATCCATTTATTATATGACTTCATTTATGTTTAGGCATTTAATAATGATAATAATTATTATTAGTTGCTTAATTCTCTCTGCGCCGTTTGCGATTTTTTCATTTTAAATATATATTTCACTCTTTGAACTTAAAATAAAAGTTACTTTCCTAAAAGAATCATGTCTAATAAAGCGCAAAAAGTATTAGAAAGTTGTAATATAAGTTAAATCTTACTGTAATACAATGTTTTCTATACATCTCCAAAAATTCTTCTTTAGCCTACACTGTTAAAAATAAACCTGTGAATTCACGGTGAAACTACTGGCAGCAAAGTAGCCGAACTTTTACCATTCCGTTAGTAGATTTTCCGTTGTGGGAAATACAAGAAAGGAAAACTTCGTTTGAAGAAACGGTAAATTTCTGTTACAAAGTTTGATTTTTAATGATAATAATTTAATATATTTTTTAAAATTAATGAATTCATTAATCGTCAAAAAATTCGAAACTACCGAGTGATTTTAAGCTGCTATGTTATTTAATTTAATTATTAATTGTATAGTTTATTTCACGCCGTGCTGAGGACCGAACTCGAGACCTTTTGCTAGCGGAGCAAGTCCTTACTGACTGAGCCAAAGCTGCTGGAAAATTAAACATCATGATAGCTTCAATGGACAAATAGGATGAGCGAGTGTTGGAAAAACTTATTTTAGTTACAATTTAGAATTTTCGCTAAACTGTGAAAGGGCCTCAAAACTAAATTAGATTTTTGCATAGAATTTCATTTGAATTTTTGTAATAGAAATTCATTTAATAACCTTGGAATTTTTTCAAGGGAAACCTCAAAATATTCTAAAGATGCTGACTCGCCCCTAGCACCGCATTAGCTACGGCCCTGAGGTACACGATAGACGGATGATGACTGGCATAGTAATAAAGTTAAAAATTTTCTTATCTGTGATATCATCAAGAAATTTTACTTATAACGATTCACTTGAGAAGAATAAAATTAAAATAAATTTTCTTACTTTGTTTGTGATAAAACTTACCATTGCCATGATCCATCTGATGTTGCAAGGCCAATCAATCTCTGCAAAGTTCTGGGATCTCAGAAAAATATATAAATGAATTCTTGAATTCTGCAACGTGGCCTGTTGCTGCTCTGGGAAGTGAGTCACAACCCATCAGCAAGTATAGTTCCACTCATAAAAGACACAGGTGTGCAGCTAGATCAGGAGGAGCTGTAACGGTTTCGCTGTTTGTTCAGCCAGCCAGGCTAGGCGATGTTCTGTTTAGCCACCTGCATTACGTCCCTCTTTTTCATTTATAATTGGACAAAATAAGTTCATCTCGAATACTAGATGAATTCGTTTCCGTCCTTTTGATCAAAATTATGCGTTAGAAAACTGTTTTCTTGAATTATAAAAAAATGGCAACAATGGGACAAGCGGCGAAATTTTTAGTTCATTGGCTTCTCTTAGAATCGGGATCGCACGATTTGGGGTCTGCTGAATGAATTCAGCTTTATTTTTCAACTTTGGAATTTTCTGGAATATCGAAAAATGTAGTTATATACGTGTTAGGATATTAAAAGTTTAAATTACTTTTAAGCGAACATACTTTTTGGTGCGTTCGTAATAATTTAAATACCTAGCACTAGTAGTCAGGGCCTGATTATCTCCCACCAGAAAAAATAAACAACAGAAACTTCCTTATTCATGACAGTAATTTTGAATGAAAAGGGCGTTTAAACGAGGCAAAAATTTCTATAACATTTTACTGGTGAAAGAGTACCCCGTTAGTTATCTGGCCCTACTTATAGCTGTCATCTGGCCTGTTCGTCTGTCTCTACGTCTATCCGCATATAATAGCGCAAAAACTACCAAACCGAATGGTTTAAAATGTAACATATATAATCATTGTAGGATTTTATCAAATTATTTCAAGTTTTATGAAAATCGAATCAAAACGGAAAAAAAAGATATTGATAAAAGTTTTCTTCATTTTACTAAATCCTGTCATATGTAATTAATTCAATGATATCTCACGATAGGGGCGAATGACTTTAAGTTGCCACGGTCATTACGTCCTATTTAAGGTGGAATCATATTATTTCCGTATTACTGGTTTTAATATACATATATATAATCGTAATATGGGTTTTGTATTCATGCAATTTTGAATCAGAGTACACCAAGATTTGAATATTTATAAAAGTTGTTGCAGTACGAAAACCCCTCATTTGCCACGTTTGACGTACAATTTCCGGTTTGTCTAAAACTGAATGGGACAAAGTAGAGGCTTGGTATGTATTGATATACAGATTTTCTTTTCGTAAAAAATGATGCAAAATATTTGGGCTTTTGATTTATTTACTTACATCTGGCACTACGCCAAAATCGCTTTATTACATTTCACGCGTTTTAAGTTTTTAGGTAATGTTTTCTGAGAAATTACCTTGAATCATTCCACAAAAAGAACATTTTTTGGGATTGTGGTAATTATTTTTTATAGAAAAGATTTAAATAAATATTTCAGAAGTTCTACATAATATAAAAAATAAAAAATATTTTATGAGGATTAATGATTTGTGAGTTATTTATCATTATTTCTTGTAGTAATCTCAGAGAAAAATACTTCCTTGTATGCTTCGCCACCGTAGCATTTCAAAACTCTTTTCCTTTATAAACGTTTTAATTACATTTTCAACGTATTATTGAATAGATTATTAATTCAGTAAAGTAATTTTTTCTCTGAAAATTTTTTCGTATAAGAATTATTTTTCTTCGTGGAAAAAAAATATATAGAAAAAATTCTGTCAATTCTAAATTTGTTTAAAAAAAAATTTCTGACTTTTGTTGTTGTTGTTGTTGTTGTTGTTGTTGCTGCTTATTTTATTTCAGAAAAGTAATGTTCTGGGCTAAAACTAGCATAAAATTCTAAAGGGAAAAAAAAATTATGACCTTTTTAAAAAGTTCTTATAAAAAAATTGGAAACAGAACCTACACCGGAGTAATTATGTAAAAAAGTTTTGGAGAATCTTAAGGGAAAACAAGACTGGGTCATAAAACAAGTATTGAAAAGATTTAAAGGTAATGTAATAATATAATAAATAACGATAAATCATTCTTTATGACTAATGAAATTGCATATTATGAATATAAAATTGTTAAACATGGCATCAGTGTTGAATTCAGGAGGTGGCCCGGGGCGGGGTTGGGTTTCTGACGTCAGAAACTGGTTTTTGACATGACAAGCGTCAAAAAATAATTTAAACCGTCAAAAACTGGCTTAAACCTTCAAAAACATGTAATGCGCCTTAAAACATTTTAAGAACAAGAGGGAAACATTGAATAAGTTTTAATGATTTAAGTAATTTTTTATTTAACATTAATTACTGTAATTTAATAATTACAAAAAATTAAATTATTTTAATTGCAATAAAACATTTTTGTTTTTTAGAATGTTTACACCGAAGAAAATGATTTTATACAATTAATAATTTAGATCAATTTTACCCTGCAGTATCCTACAGCACATAATCAATTTAGCTTATTTATTTACATCCAAACGATTTCTGAGTTTAGAGTGTATGAAGCCAAAGTTAGAAAATACTCTCTCAATTGATGTTGAGCTAGCAGCGGGCTTGATAGCAGAAGCATTGCGAGTTGAGCAAGTTTGGAAGCAAGCCAAATTTTCGGATTTATGACCTTTTTTATTTTATTTTTTTTATTTTTTTTTATTTTTTTTCCCGGGAAATTATATTTTACAATACAGTAATAGTGAATTGTTAGTATTACATCTAATGTTGTACATGTGTGACAGATATTTAATGTGAAATTTTACAGATCAATGTACTATTTGAGGTTTCTGAAGAAGTTTTTGACATGACGGTTTAAACCATGGTTTAAACCGGATAAAACCGCACACTGTCAAAAACTTACCAACCCTGTGCGGGGAAGACATTCCCACCACCCTCCTTCGGGAAATTTGATATTTTGTATTTTCAACGGTCAAAAATTGTAATTTCCCCCATCTGAACTCTATAATGTCCCCCCGGAGTACCAGAAGTTCCTCCCGGAGAAAAGTGTCTGAATTGAACACTGCATGGTCTCCATTCATAATAACCAAGATAAAACCAATGATATTTTAAATGCTCCAAGACCCAATAAATTTATCATCGCTCATCTAGATTTAGTTACGTACTATTCTAAAATTGTACCAAACTTATTTATAATCGCACATCCTTTAAATAATTTACTCAGAAAGAATATGGAATTTATATGGTCTTCTGTCTATGAACACACACACACACACACACAAAAAAAAAAAAAAAAAATTACACCTGAAAGAGTTTTTACTCACTTTAATCCTAAACTACCTGAAATCTTGTCAACACATTCTTCTCTTATTATATCTCAGCAGTTCTTCCGCCTGAGGTTGAAAAACCTATCGGTTTTGAGTACAGAATCTTAACTATACTCCTTTTCACTAACTGAGTCGCATGCCTTTCATTGACCACAAGTTTAGACCGAGTGTCTGCGGTAACGGTGTGGAAAAGACGGTACCGGTACCATAAATGATTTCCATGTCAATTGGCGAAGGTGAGTGTACAGGTCATGCATCTCTATTTGTGAAAATCAGTCAAACTTTGAAAATAGATGTAATCAAGTATAAAAAGAGGCACTAGCTATTATTTTTAGTGTGAGGAATTTTTTTTTCAGTATTTGTATGATAATATACGTATTTAACTTACCGGCGGTAAACCTCTTGTGTCGATTTTTTCTCTTTTTTAAAAGTATTCCTGTATTATCAGTTACTAGAATGCAAAAATAAGCAATATATTTACAAATGTTTCACTATGATATATGTTATATGATAACCACCGAATATCGAAATGTCGATCCTTTCTCACGTTTCTTATTACCTACACAATTAAATTTAAGTAATTGATGAATCTAAATTTCTTCAAGTTAATCAATTCTCTATTTTACTTTTAACAACTAAAACTATTGCTTGGATGAAAAATCAGATCCTATATTATGTAAATTTTTCTGTTACCCTATTTTTCGTCCTGAAATGGCTAAAAAATTACTTTTTGGTAGTAAACAAGAACAACTAACAACGTAATTGTATTATAAAAGGATGTGGAGCGGTTGTCCCAGAAATACATAGAAAACAAATATTAAAATAATTGCACTTTGGTCTTTTGGTACAGTAAAAATTAAATATTTAGTTCGTACTTTTGTATAATGGCAAGGAACAGACTAAGATATTGAATATCTTGCATGAAATTGCACTATTTTTGTGAATTTGAAAAACTTCCTTCTAAGTTAGATGCATATCAAGCATAATTGGTAATGACTTACGGATCGATGACAACGAGTTCATATTGATTATTTTGGTACAGTTATAGAAAAAAGATGCTTCTCTTAGTGATCGATACACATAGCAACTGGTCATAACTTTTTATTGTTTCTTGTACGGGGCAGAAAATACAATTATTTATCTTTCTTCACTTTTTTTCACATACGCCTATCCTATATTTTATAATAGGGCAGTATCAGATAATGCTCCTCAATTTACATCTACAGAATTTAATACATTAGTGAATAGTCATGGTGTAAAATATATATTCAGTACTCTATACTATCCACTTGCAAATGCACAGGCTGAAGATATGTATAAACTTTCAAACGTGGATAAAACAGCCTTAGCTTCAGAATCAGGTACTTTGCAAATGAAATTAAGTAACTTCCTTCAGTAATTAAAAACAAGTAAGAAAAATAATGCGTTAAGCATAGATTATGAAATACTTTCCAACACTTCCTGATATCTTTAACAAAACTTTGTTATTTAGGAAAATAGGATGCTACTGTCCATAGCTAAATAAGTATTCCAATACTTTTGAACAGCCCTGTATTTGATCTGTCGGTTGATATATATATATACTATATAACAGGAAAATTTAGTTTAGAAAGAAAATGCCTAATTGGTTGAAATGTCTCTTTCAGCACTTTATTCTAAAAGATGGAAAATACTCGAATACTTTTGTTCAGCCCTGTAATTTACCTAGTACTTTTGTTACACGCCAGTATTTTGTTAAAATTTAGTTCAAACAAAAACACTCTTAAAACTACTTAAATCACATTTCCAGAAATTATCAATTATGGTTGACTATGTAGCTAATTCTTTGCGTGACCCTGTATAAAAATTTATCTATATTCTACAAACATTTCTTGGTAAACTCAAAGCAATTCAACGTAAAAATGCATAAATTATTAAAAAATACTTTTAAGTTAATTACCCTCACATTCAGTAAACTTTATGAGATACTGTATAACAACTAGAACATTTATACACACCATATAATTTGCAGACATTTAGTAAAACATAAAAACGCATATCATAATTGAAAATGTATTTCATCCAACCATCAGCTTTCATCGATAATATACAAAATTTTGGATAAGAATATAAGGTTTGAAATATTTTGTGTGGCCTTGTAAATGCTATGTATTTCATATTATGTGTCAAATATTAAGTCTCAGCGACGTATATCAATTTTATGATGCTTGAAATCGTTTAACATAATTAAAATATGTCGCTAACAATTCCCCCTTTTATTATTGTCTAATGGAATTCTTTTGGGTTGCACTGTAAATGAATAGTAACTATTATTAAAAATGCATATTTTACAGAATACATATTTTAGTGCACTTTGCGAATCCATGTAAACATCCTTGTTTGACAGCGTGTAATATCTTTAAAATTCATTTGAAACGATTTTTTACCATAGGCCGCAATGTATCGGAAAACTTTTGATTATCCCTGTAAATAA
The DNA here is from genome assembly GCA_964019185.1 of Maratus speculifer. Classification (NCBI taxonomy): domain Eukaryota; kingdom Metazoa; phylum Arthropoda; class Arachnida; order Araneae; family Salticidae; genus Maratus; species Maratus speculifer. The sequence continues at coordinate 143,808,205 of OZ025292.1, read as the reverse complement.
ACTAATCATAATAGAAACTTCATTTTCAATAAGGATCGTGCTAGGGTAAACATCAATAACATATAAAATTTCATAGCAATCTGAGTATATTTACGGGAGTTAGAGCACGGTCAGACGGACAGACAAACCGAACGCATAAACACTTTTCAACGTTGTTGGAAAGTGTTAATAAATTTGAATATGTTTGACAGGGTGTAACACCTTTAAAATTCATTTGAAACGATATTTTACCATAGGCCGTAATGTATCGGAAAATTTTTGACTATCCCTGTAAATAAACTAATCATAGTAGAAACTTCATTTTCAGTAGGGTTTGTGCTAGGGTAAACATCAATAACATATAAAAATTTCATAGCAATCCGAGTATATTTACGGGAGTTAGAGCACAGACAGACGACCAAAGGGCAGACAAACAGAATATAAACACTTTTTAACTTTATTGGAAAGCGTTAATAAATTTGAATATGTTCGACAAAGAGTAACACCTTTAAAATTCATTTGAAACGAATTTTTCTCATAGACTGTAATGTATCGGAAAACTTTTGACTATCCCTGTAAATAAACTAATCATAGTAGAAACTTCATTTTCAATAGAGTTCGTGCTAGCATAAACATCAGTAACATATAAAAATTTCATAGAAATCCGAGTATATTTACGGGAGTTAGAGCGCGGACAGTTGGCCACACGGCCAGACAAACCGAATGCATAAACACTTTTCAACTTTGTTGGAAAGGGTTTAAATGATGCCTCGTGTTACAACGGGGAAGAGACTTGCCATCTTTATTTCCAAAACACAAATACGAGAACAGTAGATTTGATAATGCCAAGCGTTACAGATTTTGTTTATAATAAACTAGCTGTTACCCGTGACTTCGTTCACATAACATTTAAAGAAGAATTAATTAATCAATCAAGCAAAAGAATTCATAGGTTAAAAGCATGTATAATTAAGTTTTTATCACGATTTATAGTAAAAATCTTCTGATGATCCTTTTTTGCCGATTTTTTTGCTGGTTTAAATTTTTTTTTTCAGCGACTTATAGATAGAAACATTCAGCCTTGTAGTTCACCTAGTACCTTTAATATACAAAAGTATTTTTCTAAGCTTTAGTTCAAACAAAAATATTTTTTATTACTACTTAAATTACATTTTCGGAAATTATCATCCGAAGACAACCGCGTATCCAGCTCTTTGCGTGCCCTTTTATATCATTTTATCTATATACCACAAACATTTCTTAGTTTACTGAATGCAATTCAAAATAAAAATGCATATTTTATTTAAAAATCACTTTTAAGTAAATTACGCTCAAATTCAGTAACCTTTCCAAGATCTTTTGTGTAACCTTGTATACCTAAATTCTATAAATATCAGCATTTATACACACCATTTAATATGCATTCATTTAGTGAAAATTAGAAGCATATATCATAATTCAAAATGCATTTCATCCATGCAACAGTCATCATCCATCATATATACAGTACTTCGGATAGAATATATACTATTTAAAATCTTTTGTGTGTCCCTGTAAATGTTATGCACTTCGTATTATGCATGATATAACTCACATTAAGCCTCAGCAACGTATATCAATTTGATTATACATGAAATCGTTTACCATAATTAAAATGTGTCGCAAACTGTTCCTGCCTTTATTCTTATGCAATGGAATTCTTCTGTGTGACCCGGTAAATGAATAATAAGTGTCCTTTTCACTGCATACTTTACAAAATGCATATTTTAGAGCACTTTTTTGATGCATACAAATTTGAATATGTTTCACAGGGTGTAACATTGTTAAAATTCAATTTAAAGATTTTTTCCCATAATGCCGTAATGTAAAGAAATTTTTTGACTATCCCTATAAATAAACTAATCAAGGTAGAAACTTCATTTTCAATATGTATTCGTGATTCGTGCTAAGGTAAAAGTTAATAAAGTCCAAAAATTTCATGGCTACTCGGATTGCAATGAAATTTACGAAAGTTAGAAAGTGACCAGACGGACAGGCAAACCGAAAGCATAATAAATTTTCAACTTTGTTGGAAAGTGTTAAAAAATAGAGTCAAAAATGCATTAATCAGTAGTTTTATTTTCCATCTTTTCCCCACAAAAAATTTCTTCCATTGATAATTATGAGTTTTGAATAACAGTTTTCATTTGTATGTAACTTATAACTTATTAATTAGTATAAGTAAAAAATATTTTTCATTCATTTTAAATATGACGTCATTATATATCTAACTCGATTAGCTACTGATATTCATGCCTCTTGTATTTTTAACGACTATTATAAAGTATCTGTTTTATTTCAACTATGACGTCACATATTTCCAAGTGAAATATTTCATTGAAAACATTATTCTTTTCATTCTTTTTTTACTTTTAATTATGTCGCCATTTTTGACCGAAAAATTCTTGTTAATGAAACAAATATACATGTTTAATATATAACAAAAAATACTCTCTTTATTTCTATTTCGAATATGACGTCATATTTATTTTCTTTTCTTTTCATTTTTTTGCACGGAAATTGCTCAATTGAAAATTTATTGCCGCTGAGAAATTATCATTCCAGATTTCTATTTTATTGGCAACAGGAAAGGAAAATGGTTAAATTTTATCTAAAAAATGCCTAATTGATTCTGTATGAAAAATAATGAAATTTTGAATTATTAAGGAAAATATTTGAACAAAATGATTAAAACATAGCCTATGTCATTTCCGGGCTATAATTTATCTATAAGCAAAGATTCAAAGACATTAATCCATCCGCTTTGAAGCCAATTTCATTCCAATTTTCGGACACACTTTCACATTTATAATATATGAAGAGCCCAGAAGCCAAGGGGTACAAGTGACAAAATGTCGATTTGGAGTAAATTGAGTTTAAAGGTAATTGATGTTAAATTGGAACATCAATAACAATTGACTAAATTGAAATAGGAAACATCTGCTTGTTGCATTCTAATCTTTGAACTCTCATTTCAATGTTAAAAAAATATAGTACAATTTTCTTTAAATGTATAATTAATCAATATTGTTTGTTTTTCGAAAAAAGTGGTTTATCTCTATAACTCCCCAAATAATCAAAAAATGGCCTGTATTTCTTTACCTGAAATGAAAAATTTCCAGATACCCTGTGCACTTAACTCAATTTTTTCAATTTTGTCACCTATACCCCTTGGCTTCTGGGGTCCTCATATATAAGATATAAGATAAAATACTATAATATGCTAGATTAACATTATCGTACGCATATGCATATTCATAATATGTTGGAAGCCTCAAGATTAAAATAAAAGAATTTAAAATTAACTAGAAAGTTTTTGTAAAGAATTTAAACTCTGGAAGCCAAATAGAAATTTGGCCGTCATAAGGAAAAAAAAAAAAAAAAAAAAAAAATTACATTGTAGAATTTAAATTAATTAAAATATTAAAAGATATGTTGATCAAACAACTATTGCAAGTTCAGAGATTTTTTTGGCTAATGATACAAAATCTGAAGAAAATGACACAGAAAATTTCAGAAGTGAAAACTTAGCTGTGAAAGAAAACTATTTTCAACTAATATAGTTTAGTATCACAGTTCTTCATCTAGCTGACACTCATCTGATACATCCAAACACTCCAGGTCCTACATCAGTTGACTCTTTGACTCAAATATTCCAAGTCCTAAAATTGCTATTCCAAGCCCTAAAACCAGCCGACTCCGATTTAATACCTCTGACTCTAAAATCTACTACACTAGTTTTCAAAAATTAAGTAAAAATCACAAAAAAGTGCGATACTCTTTCAAATTAAGACATATCCGTATGAAATTTGCCGATGAAATTTGTTAAGTAAAAGATACTGAATAAAATAGACTCTATCAGTGTGACGTCACAGGCAACTCAACTTGACATATCAGCCTCAAATACGTTCCAAACAAACACATAGAGTTCAGAGTATTTTAGAGATGGGCTTTACCGTCAAAACCACGTGCAATATGATCGTTCAAAAAAAGAAAAGAACGTGGGACAAGAACTGAATTTACTAAACTAGGAGAAGTTTCAATGTCTAGCCACAATTGTTTGGTCGGATTGTGATCCTTTTAACTGTTTTGCGATTGCAATTGTAGCTGCATGCTATTTCATCTCTATCTTTTTCTTCACTCTGTTGTTTGTTTGGAACGCATTTTCGGCTAATATGTGGAGTTGAGTTGTCTGTGACGTCATCACTGATAGAGTCTATTACAAAAAAAAATTAGCGGTGCTGCAATTGGATCACGTCATCCGTCAGGAGCATAACATTGCATGCTAGAGAGTATGTCTACAGGTGTCGCTGTGATTATGAGATAAGCAATTCATTAGCGTGATCTCGATGTGTCATTTGTTTGCAGAATTGCGTTATATAACTATCGGAAGATTGGAAGTAGGTCAAAGTCTGTCAGAGGGGGCCAAATGATAAAAAAATGGGAATGCTTCTGTTGTTTATTGATTTTGGAAATAATTTCAAAACACTGGTTAGGCTTCCAGAAGGTTCAGCCAAGAACGGGTAAAAACTGCGATACGCACTTACATCCGATTCTTGTGGTTATGTGTACGAAGGAATAGAACAGTGACCCCTTCCTTTTTAGAGCCTCCTTTACTGCAGCCATTGAAATATTAATATCAACGTCTACTGCGCTTAGAAAGCTTCATAAAGGTGGTTTTATGTGAGGTGATCATCCATTTATGTGCCGCTCACCTCACCTCACCTGAGGAAATGTTTAAGATGGGCACGTTAACATGTCCATTGCACGGCTGATCAATGGAGACGTGTTCTCTTCATGGATGTTTCCAAGTTTAGTCTTCAAAGCGGTAGTAGGCGTTGTTAGATTTGGAGACAATGAGGAATAAGCTGTCATCCATCAAAAATTCGTAAAAGACATTCATACGGAGGAGGCAATGTCTGTGTTTGGGATGACATCTTTTTTGGATGGACGTGCAAAATTCCATGTTTTCAGATAGTATTATGAATGCTCACATCTATAGAGATGACATTCTTGATGCTTGTGAGCGCGTTTATACCAGCACAAAAGGTAAAGATTTCCTGTTACAGGACAGCAACGCTAGACCACACAATGCTCACATCGTGAAAGATTATCTTCAGCACCAAACAACAGTTTGTGCAGTTATTTTAATACTGAATTATAGACCGAAAAGCGACATCACAAACAATCACCCCATCGAATTCACGGATGAAAATCTACGATTAGCTAAAACTCGAGTCGCATATTAAAACGCAATCGGCCGGACAGATCATATCTTGGTGGATAACATCAAAAAACCCGATTTTAGTGACTGACTCATAGGTTTACTATTATGCGGCAATAAACTCCATCTAAAGTAGTTACAGTAGCTTCGCTATTTTATGGATTGTGTCGGTTCCTCTTCATTAATAGTTCCATGAAAGAATCTTATTCTTAACCCCTTGGGGACGAGCGACACGTAAACGTGCCGCAAAAAGGCTTAAGAATCCTTGTTTATCCCCACCAGTAAAATTTAAAGTTCAATCCTGCCTCTCTTTTAAAAAAAATAAAAAAACAACAATTTGCGTGGCTATCATAAAGTTTTAATTGCAGGCAAATGTTTTTAATGCTAAATCGCACCCCTTTTTCATTAAAAAACGGTTTGAGAACATTTGTAAGAGAAATATTCAACGAAATGTATATTTTAAAAATAGTGGTGCTAATACAATATAAAACTAGTCGCCTGTAACTTAAATTTTACGAACCCACCCTATGTATATAACTTTAATTTTCTAAGGAAAGCAAATACTACTGATAGGAATTGAATCCGTTAAATATTGTTTTGATTCATTTCTATGTTGAAAAATATTTTTAAATGCAGGTTGATCAAGAAATAAGTTGCCCACTTCAGAAGGCTCTAGAATGCGTTCTATTGGTCCAAATGAAATCAAGTTTGAACAACAGATAATTCAAACGATGCGCTTGATATTTACTAAAAAAATTGCAAAAATTAAAAGTGCAAATTTCGCCACTAGGGGTATTGTAATAAGTCTAAAACATTTAATTAGCTTTATAAATAATAAATAACATTAAAAGAGCTAAATTGCCCAATACAAATGCAAAATGCACCATAAGATTCTTCATACAGTGGAATACGATACATCTAGTGTACGGAAAACAACTAGCACACTCACACAACAATGCGGAGATTGCGAGAAATAAGTTACCCACTCCAGATGGCTCAAGAATGCGTTCTATTGGTCGTAATGAGATAAAATTTGAACTATAGCTAGTTCAAGTAATCCGCTTGACATTTAATAAAAAGTTAAAAAAAATAAAAGTGCAAATTTCACCTCTAGAGGGCGCTGTAATAAACCTAAAACATTTAATTCGTTTTATAAATAATAAATAATATTAAAAAATAAGTAAATTGGTCAATAAAAATGCAAAATCCATCGTAAGATTCTTCATACAGTGGAATACGACATATCCAGCACATGAAAACAACTGGCACACTCACGCAACCATGCGGAGTATGCGAGAATTAAATTGCGCACTTCAGAGGGCTCTAGAATACTTTCTTTTGGTCGTAATGAAATCAAATTTGAACTATAGATAGTTTAAATGATCCGCTTGATATTTAATAAAAAAAATTACAAAAATTAAAAATACAAAATCACATTTAAACACATGTGACACACATATACACATTAGAGCCAAAATTTTGTAATTTTTACTTTCTTCTGTCTTTAGAAGAAAAAAATACTGGATTCGCGAAAATTTTCGTAATCCGGTTTTCGACGGATTTACACGTTGTAAAGGGCAGAGAACCCGAAAAACATGTTTTTATAAAATGTCTGTCTGCGAGTCTTTTAGTTTTTTGGTCAGTCTGTCAGTCTGTCTATATGTGACTAAAATTTTGTGGGTGCTCTACCACAAGAGCTAACGCATGAAATTTCGCTATTTCGAACTAACGCACAGAAAAATTTTAGATATTGTTAGACCTTGAAATAAACTAGATCTGATTAATTTTTGGTGTATATTGCTCAACTAAATCTGAACGTGGCGCTACTATGCTGCATTATTCGCAATTTCCACAATAGCCATTTTCAAGAACTAGTGCATGAATTTTCATAAAGCTTTATATTTATTTAGTATTTGATATAAAATTATGTTCGCGCGCGCGATCAGAGGATTTTGCATGGAGTAGGTCTAACTGAAGAAGGGAACTTGAAAATAATTTAATTATTGCATTATGTTTGTGATTCAAAACAGGGAAAATCAACGAGTATATTTCTCTATTTTTCCAAAACATGGTTTTCAGAATCATGGTTAACAGAAATACATACCTGTGTTCACTCAGATAAAATTAAAAATTTTCCAGAAAAGCATCACGTGACGAATTTCATCTACTTTAGCTTGTTCAGTGTTTAAAATATAACAACCAGCCTTATGTCTGTTGCTCAGAAAAATTTGCTCCACAATTTGACCACGTGATTCTGCGTATGTTTTATTGGTTGTGCTTTGTTTGGTAGGTTGATTGATACAAATTAACAATTCAATTGGTGAATTAAAAAAGAGTCTGAAAACTTTAACGACTTTCTTTTTATTTATTTAAAAATGATTTATCAGTTGCTTTATATTTTTCATTTTGAATAATATGCTGTTAACAAACCAAGTTTGAGGTATAAACGTATTAAAATATTTATTTGTAATCCATAATACTAGATAGATTTCAATGGAATTTGCATTGTCAGTTAGTCAATTTTCCAGAGAACGTTTTAGTACATATATATTTCTTTTTTAATGAATGCATATTTTAATACCGTGTGGATAACAGACCAAAATACATAATAAAACACGAGACACAAATGACATGTAAAATCATGTTAGTATAAGAAAAATACTTACTTATACTTTGAGTAGAAAGTTTATAAACATTCTAATCATAGTTTATTTCTTACAAAACTAGAAGGCAAACCCCATATATTTAATTTCTTTAAAAAATATACATGCAGATATTTTTAGTTAGCTAATTAGCTTAATATATAAATCACTCTGAAACGATGCTTTAAATATTAAAAGACGTTCAAATGTAAAACTTTCATCGTGAAATATCTCACATTTAAATAGGCATTTTATTATTATAATAGAAGCAATATGCTTCTGTATAATTTGTTAATAATTTACGTAATATTTAGATAAAATTATAATATTTTTCACGATAAATATAACTTCTTCTATAAACACAGAAAACATTTTTTAGACGTTCACATCACAGGACATATATAGAAAACATAATATCGAAAACCAAAAAATAATAATAACATATCAGCATCATCTCACGTTCATTGTCTGAAAATAAAAAACCTAATACATGGAGTCATGAAATAATGTCTATTGTCCAAAGTTCTTTTAAACAAAAAGCAATTTAATTATTGCCATGCGATTTCACTTACAAATCCCTCCATTCGCATGTCAATAATGCTCAGCAATGCCCAGACTTGTAATATGTTTTTTCATGACATCATAACTCAAATTCTTAGTCATTATATCTGCCTCCAGTTCAGATGAATTTACATATTTTGTTTCAATTTCTCCTTTAGCTCTTTCATCTTTCACAAAATGATATTTTCTATTGATATGTTTGTTACGATTATTCACCCTTGGGTTTTTGATCCAATCAATTACGGACTGACTATCAGTGCTGATTTCTATTGGACGCTTTGCCATTTCTTCTTGATTTAATTCTTCCAAGAGACCCATTAGCCATTTTCCTTCACAAACTGCATCACACAAACTTAAAAGCTCAGATTCCATTGTAGAAAGCGCAACCAGTTTCTGCTTATTACTTTTCCACCCAATTAAAGATTCTCCTATTTTTACGATATATCCACCAAATGATTTTGAATCTTGTGTAGTACACCAGCTAGCATCAGAACAAAGTGATAATTGACCCTTTTTACCTTTAATTCGAAGTTTGTAGTTTTTTGTGCCTTGGATATAACGCAAAACTCTCTTCACTGCCTGTAAATGAATTTCTCTAGGATCTTTTGCATATTGAGACAAATTACTTAAAGTGAAAGCTAAATCTGGCCTTGTTCCTCTTACTAGATATCCTATACTTCCAAGCATTTCTTGATATAGCGTTTCTTCAATTTTATTTTCACCTTCATATTCATCTAAATTTATTCCGAGTACACCAGGAGTTTTCACACTTTTACAATTTTCCATATCAAATCTTTCTAAAATCTTTTCTGCATATTTAGTTTGACCTAATAAAAATTCTCCATTCTTTTCTTCAATATCAATACCAAGGAATTTTATATTTTTCTTCTGCTCTTTAATTTTCGCTTCTTTATTCAATTGTTGTACGAATTTATTTATCAAATCTTCGGATTCACTAACGACTATCCCATCATCTACATAGATTCCAACTGTAATAAATTCATTATCTTTTTTATTGACAAATACACAAGGGTCTGCTTTGCATGGTTTTAATCCTATCTTATCAAATATTTTAACCAATTTTTCATACCAGCATCTTCCTGCTTCAGGCAATCCATATAAATTTCCTGTCACGAGTAATATCTTCCCTCCTTCAATTTGTAGGCCTTCAGGTGGATTCATATAAACAGCAGTTTCTAGATCTGCATTCAGATAAGCTGTTTCTACGTCGAAAAATCTAGTTTTGTAGCCTTTCATTGCTGCGACTGCCAATAAAGTTCTAAATGATTCAGTTTTCATTACTGGACTGTACGATTCTTGATAATTTGTTCCAAATTTAAGTCTTGATCCGTCTGCTACTAACCTAGCTTTATATTTTACATCTTCACCGCTTTCTTTTATATTAAAAATCCATTTGCTTCTCAGTGCTTTCACATCTTTTGGTTTGTCAACAATTTTCCATGTTTTGTGTTCTTCTAACGAATGTAATTCCTTTTTGATTGCTTCTATCCATTTATCCTTATTTTTAGAATTTAATACATCTTTGTAATTCTTTGGAACTTCCTCGTGCACTAGATTTGCTAAATACTTTGGATTCGGTTTCCTAATTCGTGATGATCTTCTAGGTTCTCCAGAAAACTTATTTGGATTACTTTCTTTTTCTTGTAATTTTTTATTTTCACTAATTATATTATTTATTTCATTTTCCTCTGTCTCAGGAACATTCGAATCATTTGTCAACCTAATTGTTTCTTTTTTCTGGTTTAATTCTTCATCATTTTCATCGGAATTGTTCTCTTCTTGTTCATCTATTATATTCTTATTACTGATAATATTGATGTATTCAAATTCATCAGTCATTTCTTCTTTATTTACTATATCTTCATATCCCATTTTTTCTTCTATAAACACAACATCTCTGCTTTCACGTATTCTCTTTTCCTTTAAGTCATATAATCTGTATGCTCGACGATCTCTTGAATATCCGATAAATACTGCAGGTTTTGCTCTTACATCAAATTTCTTTCTATTGATGTCATCGTTGTGATAAAAAGCTTTACATCCAAATACTTTCAAGTGTTTTACTGTAGGTCTATTACCTGACCATAATTCTAATGGCGTTTTCTTTCTTGTAGCCGTTGGAGTAACATTATGTATGTAAACTGCTGTTGACACTGCTTCGGCCCAAAAAGATAAAGGTAGCTTTGCTTCTATCAGCAATGTTCTTGCTGTATTAATAATTGTACGATTAGCTCTTTCAGCAATCCCGTTGCTTTGAGGACTATGAATTGTTGTTCTTTCATTCTTAATACCCTTTCTTTTATAATAATTCATGAGCTGTTCGTTAGTAAATTCTCCACCGTTATCTGATCTCACTGCTTTTACTTTCTTGCCGGTTTCATTTTCTCTTCTCTCTATTATATTTATAATTCTTTCTTTTGCTTCATCTTTACTTCTTAAAAAATCTACAAAATATCTTCTACTATATTCATCTACTACCATTAACATGTATTTATTTCCTCCTAATGAGTGTACTGTCATTGGTCCACATAAATCAACATGTAGCCGCTCTAAAATACGTGTTGTTCCTTCATTCACTTGATTAAATGGCATTCTCGTTAATTTTCCTTGAATACATATTTCGCATTTTGTTTCTTTACCATCTATCTCTTCTAATCCCCTTACAAGATTTTCTCTTGACATTCTTTGCAAGTATGCATAATTTATATGCCCAAGTCTTCTATGCCATAGTTCTTTCTTAGATTCCTTTGTCTGTAAACAAGATTCGTTTCTATCTTCAATTATTTCTCGTACAGCTAAATTTATTTTAAATGTATTATCCTCAAAAGTTCCTTGAGCAATTAATTCGCCTGTGTTCTTTTCATAAATGGCTGCTCCTTCATTATTAAATATCACATATTTTCCTTTTCTGACTAAACTTGGAACTGACATCAAATTTTCTCTTAAATTAGGTACACAAAGAACATCTGTAAGTTTAATATTTGATTCGCCAAATTTCTGATCACAAGCAGTAACATGAACATCTCCGCGATATTTTGCTTGTATTGATCGCTCGCTCTCAGCAGTTGCAATTTCTACATCTTCAGGTTTTCCCTCTACAACGATATCTTCTCTATGCGTCATATGCGAAGTGCAAGCTGAATCTAACATCCAGGTTATTTCCCTTTTATTTTCAGATTCTTTACACTCATTTTTATGAAATTCATCTGAGTGCAATGCATGTTCATTTGTAAAACATGTATATTCCTTTATTTTCTTGTTTGAAACATTATTATTCTTGTTAAAATTCTTATTGTTATGTGAATATTCTCTCATATCCTGAAATGCTTTAACTTTATTACTAGAAAAATTTTGAAAATTTTTGTTTGGTAAATATTCTCTATTATTTCGCGAGTGTGTCATATTCGATTTATTATAACAATTCCGCGCTACATGATTTGGCTTTCCGCACGCGAAGCAATAAATTCTTTTCTTTTCATTAGCCCTAAATGCTTTAAAATCGCTTTCGTGAAATCTATCATATTTTCTTTCATATCTCAATAAAGTTTCTCGCATCACTTCGTAAGTAATATTTGGGTTTGACGATATCGCAGTTGTTACCTCACTATATTTCTTTGGGAGTCCTTCTATAATAAATCCTATTAATTCGCTTTCATCAATTTCTGTACCCAATTCTAATATTTCGTTTGCGATACCTTGAGCTCTTATTAAATATTCTTCAATTGTTTCCCTTTCATTTTTTTCTATTCTCGCCAGATTAATTTTTAATTGAATTTTTCTTTGATTCTCAATTCCTGCATAACGCTTTTTAAGTAGTTCCCATAATTCTTTAGCTTTCTTAACTCCTCTAACTGCCATTGTTTGTTCTGCTGACAACGTTAATATAATTATACCATATACTTCATCATTTTTCTCTAACCATGTTTTATGCACTTTTAAACTAGCGGGATCCTTTTCGTTTTTTATCGGTTCATCATTTTCGATAACATCAAATAAATGCTTCGACTTAATTAATGCTTCAACCCTCATACTCCATAACGTATAATTTTTACTTGTTAGGGGTTCTATTCTAGGAATTCCAAACATATTTGACTCAGACATAGTTAAAATACTTTATCTTCCTGAATATTTTAAGTGCATATAAAATTCTTACCTCTTAAACTTATCCTATTGGCGGTTATTCCAATCGGAGAAATTATTTTCTTCCATTAGGCCTCATTTCACTCAATTCATGTTTTTTATTTCATTTATTTATGCACTCAAAACACAATCATTTTCTCTAAAACCACCGCTCTTCTACCAAAAATGTTAATAATTTACGTAATATTTAGATAAAATTATAATATTTTTCACGATAAATATAACTTCTTCTATAAACACAGAAAACATTTTTTAGACGTTCACATCACAGGACATATATAGAAAACATAATATCGAAAACCAAAAAATAATAATAACATATCAGCATCATCTCACGTTCATTGTCTGAAAATAAAAAACCTAATACATGGAGTCATGAAATAATGTCTATTGTCCAAAGTTCTTTTAAACAAAAAGCAATTTAATTATTGCCATGCGATTTCACTTACATAATTAACATAAAAATGTATCTTTATCAAAAATAGCTTATTTATTAATATAACCAATAATAATAATAAAAAAATCACAAACACAATTTGAGGGTGTTGAAGGATTCGAACTCATAGCCCGTCGTCTGCAGTTCAGTGCTCTTTATCCATGCTGCTATCTAGTTCACACTTGACCCTTGGCTGCAAGAGCAACTATCTTTATGAATAGCACCGCAATCATTGACTTCTAATATAACTGGAATAAGAAATAGCAAACTTTCTTGAAGCCATCATCAACCTCCCCACCATCACGTGATTGTGGGCAGAATGCGCGCCAAACCGGTTTCTCTCGCCGATCCTACAAGCCACCAAGACCTTTTTCGACACCGTTACGTTCTTTTATAATGAGAATGAAAGCAGAAAATTGCCAAGAAGGGATCATCGCCAAAAATGACACCCTTTTGGCGAGGAAAACTCTCGCCAAATCTCGGCCATTCCGGCTTCAACCATTCCCGAATTGAAGAAAGGGATCCGTTCACAGACTTCTAATACACGTAGATGCCACATTCCATTGTTCTCTGGGCATGGTTTCGAATCCAACATCTTTGGCGAAAAGATGCCGTTTTTTTGGCGGTGGTCGTTTTATTGGCAACTTTCAGATTTCACAAAGAGAAAAGCAGAATTTCGGTCAACTCAAGACAAACATAACATTATGAGTTTCGGCGGGAGAAAATTCGGTTTGGCACGCTAAATCTGCCCTCTGTCACATGACGGAAGGCAAAGATGTCGACGTAAGAAAAGGTTACCGATGTGGTGTCTAGGTATCAGAGGACATTGGATCCGTTATCTAGTGATTCCTGATCTAACACCGTAATCAACCTACATAGAATCGATCAAATCCATGATCTGTTCCTGAACGCACAGAATCGAAACTGAGCACTTATTCCATCCGCGATAAAAACCTACTCAATAATCCTGCCTCGTGAGTGCGCGGTTCATCTCAAACACAACCTGTCACGAAGTAAGAAACAGGAGGGGAATCTTAATGCGCATGACTCTTCAAAAATACAAAGTGAAATTTTGGTAAATAATGAGGGGGCTGCGATACGATGTAGGCTGGTTTTTTAGCAGGCTTTCAATTTGATTGTATGCTTAAGATGAATATGTTCGAATTAAGAGATATTTTACTTTATTCGTTTATGTTTCATAGTGATATCTCATAAAATAAATTAAGATGGGATATAAATGCTGTGTTCGTGGATGTAAAACAGTCTATGATAGTAAAAAAAAAAAAAAAAAAAAAAAAAAAAAGGCGATGGGAAAAAAAATAAGTTTATTCCGCGCTCCACAAGTGAGTGATGTTTTTTAGGCTTTAATATAAAGCTATTTGCTTGTAATTATATTTAAATTGAGATTTTTTTTATTGTGTATGGATCTTAATGTATATGTTTTTTAAATGTTATATGGAATAATAAAGCACAGATTTTGTTTTGTGACTAAATACAAAGTTATTTAATATAAAAAAAGACGTGTACATTTTACAAAAGATTAATTAGCCAAAGATTTTTTATAGCATTCGTAAGCAGTATTTATTACTTCTTTCTCCACTGTCTATGGATTAATTAATACTAGGACTTCCCTGAGAGGGATTAGTCTGAGCGATATTGCTGAGAATGAACATTTAATAACTTGCGATACGTAAAGAAAATGAGGTGTTACCTTTAATTGGTCATTCATTGGGATAAAATATTATGAAAATAAGCATATTGAATCATAGAATTACAAAATCTTATATATAAAGTTGCATATACTATTTTTATAAAAGAAAAGCAAACCATGCATGGATATAAAATTGGAAATATGCAAAATGTTAAAAGTAATACAGAAAATAAAACAACAAATTTTCCTATATTGAAAATATAACTCTTTGAAATGATGTCATGAGCATAAACAGAAGCTTCGCACCGATTTGAGAAACTATAAATAACATAAATTATTATGTTTGAAGAGAACGGAGTGTATTTTATATGGTGTGAAATCCGTCCGAATAGTTTATAATGTTGAATATCTGTTTTCCACGGATACAATGAAGTTGTCGATAAGAGTTAAGGAATTCTTTTTTAAAAATTTGTCCTAAACGAGCACTTACATCTTAAAAGTTACTGTGATGCCAAAGTTATAGTTTCTGACACCAACAGTATCCTAGAAATTGCAATATTCTCAATAAATTGGGTTTAAAACTTTTTCTAGAAAAAAAAATGTTTAATTTGTGAAATTAAATTGTCGAATGTTTTAGAAATCGTTCATAACGAGAATATTATATCTTAAAAGTTGCCACCAAAAAAAAAAAAAAAAAAGATTTTAAATTTTTAGTCATATCAACATCAAAGAATTCTCAATTTTAGAACTTTTTTGCTCGTTCATTGATGATGATTATTGTTCCTACCCAAAATATAGTATACTAGCGAGCTACGCCCGCTAGCTGGGCCACTTTTTCCAAACGAACCTCGGTATTAAGCAGTATATAATAAGCAAAAAAATTCATTAAATAAGCAAGTCTTGGTGTTCGAATCCTCAAGCACAAAAAAAGTAAATTAAAGAGCCATGGTCCCGTTAAAAATATGTGATTTCGCACTGTGGGCCACGTGCACTTGAAAAAAAAAAGATTGTGGATCGGAACTATGGTCGCTTCGCGCCCATAGTCCCGTTAAAAATATTTGGTTTTGCACGGTGGGCACTACGCGCCCTTAAGACATTTTTCCGTATTTTTTAGTTCATCAGAAGCAGATTTTTACGCAGATTCTTAATATGTAATCAGTTTTTTCTACTTTAAAAACTGTCTGCATGATGGTTTAAGAAAAAACGCGCAAAAAAAACGCAATTAGCGCCGGTAGAAAGAGCGGTTTTCGGCTGTTTCTTCTTTTAGCCAAAGGGGAAAAGTTCAGGTTCTTCACCGCAAGGTGGCGCAGTGTTCTGCCTCGGAGCTCCGTTTGAGCGCCGTTTGGGATTCGAGACATTTTTCGTTCCGATTCCCAAGGGGTTTTTGATTCATAACTTTTTTAATTTTGGTCACACGGTCTCGAAAATACCCGAAATGACTTTCCCGGAATATTTCCAATCGAAAGACACCTCTCGCGACTTCCAACTCGCCCGCGTTGCGAACTGTAATCGGCTTCAAGCAGACAGACAGACAGAGGTGCGCGGATTTTATTAGTATAGATTTTGCAGCAAAGATGGCAACCAAAATTTTTTGCCCACATTATTTTTTTAAATCGACTAGGTACTCCCAATGACTACGAAAAACACACAAACGTTAATGCTTTATAGCATATAAATACAGAATCAAAAGCTATTTATCTCTATTATATACACATAAATTATGTAATTAGTGCTAGCAGATGTATTTTTAAATATACATAGATCAATGTAATGCTTCATTTTTATTTTATTTGTTTTTCTTAGTATTCATTTTTCATTTATTTGTATTATTCAGTAAAAAACTCACTTTCTTAAGCCCTAATTACGTCAAACTTTTTATAAAAGTGCCTAAGTCCATATAACAGCGAAGTATTGTGAAGAGTATCAAATACAAGGTAGTAAGACACTTAGCCAAACGCAGGTAATAAATCGCCAAATATTGTTCTTTTCGCCCTCTCTCGAAATGCATTTTTTCCGGACATTTAAAAAATACGATTTTGAGTCATTTTATTTAAAATTCAGATAAATAAATAAGAGGAAGCAATAATAGCATAAGTCAAAACATTTTATTTCAGCATCAAGGAATTGTATCGTAGTTGCACATGTGGAAAAAAGCTGCTTTTGGCCAAAAAACGTTGTCTTCACTAAATTTGAATCCGATTAAAAAAAAAGTACAGTGATTAATTAAAATGTTATAGGCAGAACTGCCAAGTCTCCGGCATTTTGAATACCGGTATTTTAATACAGAAAATGTTTTATTAAATTGGAACATTCTGCGGATTTAAAAAATAACTTTTTCTATAAGAAAATTCTGCTATGCAATAAGCGGAGGCTTGGCATCTCTGTATAGGAATATTTCGTAATCTACTTTTTAACCTTAAAAAAAGCAACGATCATTTTTCGGGTACAAAAAGTATTGCTGATTGTTCCATTTTGCATACAGGGTACTGATTGTAATATTGATACATCTTTGGTGATAAATTTCCAATAAATTTTCAAATCCCATTTATTTCATTAAAAATATAAATCTTTTATTCATTTAGTTTAACTGATTGTAAGTAAAAAATACTTACGGTGACATTTTTA
Organism: Maratus speculifer; assembly: GCA_964019185.1. Taxonomy (NCBI): domain Eukaryota; kingdom Metazoa; phylum Arthropoda; class Arachnida; order Araneae; family Salticidae; genus Maratus; species Maratus speculifer. The sequence goes on along the minus strand of OZ025292.1, from coordinate 143,790,887 downwards.
CATACCTTCCTTCTGGATAAATAATATAGTTAACATTTTCGTAGTTGATCCCATTACATGTTTTACAAATTGTTGAGCATTTTAGTCTTAATTTATCAAAATAACATGCTTTGCTGTACCTTTCATTACAGCTACATGATACAGCATGGAGCAAGGATTCAGGTGCAGGGTCTTGGTACATTTGAATTGGCTGAAAGAGATCGTCCGACCTGTGAGCCCACCCCCATTCTTCAGGAGGAATGTTGTTTCCTAGCCTAGCTTGTAACTGGTGATAACATCGGAGAAAATGATGCTGTGCAGCCTCTTCTGTTCGTGGTAGTCTTGCAAGATGAACTTTGCTTTTTGTGGCAGATATAGCAAATAGCTGTAAACTTAAGATTTTCAATTTCTGTGTAGTATCTATGCATCCACTGTATAGTGCAGCATGGAATTTTTATCTAACCTTGATGATTTCTTGACGGATAGAACCTAATTTATTGAACACGCAGGTTATTTCTCCAAGTTGATCATGTTTTTTTTCAAAGTGTTACAAAACTTTGACTTTCTTTGCCCAAAAAGAGCGGATATTGTATCGCATCCGTTGATTGCATGAGTGAAAAGAACATTGTTGTAATTGTATTTGAACGACATGTTTGAAAACCATTTGGTTTCGGTGTTACCTCTTCCTGGCTTTTGGAAAAATAGATTTTTGTGCTGATAGCTTAAGCTCGTCATGATCACGAGAAGGTCAATATCTTCTCCGACAATTACAACGCTTTCAAAAGATACGGCTCTTGAAATGGTTGCGATAACTATCACGACATCAGCTTCTTCTTTTGCCTGCTCAACTTGAATTCTGTTATTTTGTAATTCTTATTTTGAAATTTTTAATTTGTTTTAAAAAATAAAATGAAGAAGCTCTTGTTTATGTCATTGGCTTCGTCAACGTATGGTGCAAGTCGACGCTTTCTTTTCTCTCCACTTGTTACAGATTGATCTAGTTTTACACAACAAAAACTATGATTCCATGCATCTGCAAGTTAGGTTCGCATCTGCTAATCAGGTTCGTGCTGAATACGTTCAATTACTTTCTGGGACCATTCATCCCTACGTTTTTCTGCAACTTTCAAAATTATAATTTTCGCTTCTAACTTCATTACTTTGTGAATCAAATTTCTCTTTGCTTAGGGCTTCTTTATTGTTTTTCGTTGAAGTCACCGGGATTACCTTTTTCACATAAGAAGCAATTATCTTGAAACTTGAAAGAAGTGTTCGATCTGAGGGACAAAATATAGTCTGTGTAGAATCTTCACTCCGACGAACATATGCTGCTATCATTCTCTCATTCGCATATGTTTTTCGGCAATCATCCTGTATGTGCTAACTTCCTTTCTACTTTCCAAAAAAACTGATGTATATTACTTTTGATGAATAGTACTTTGATGCTGAACGCTATGTTCAAAGAGCTTGACAAGTCCTTTCTGGCTCACAACACGAGTATCACTATTTGAAGTCGTTTGATGAATGAAACACAAATTTCGGTCGAGCTCACTCATTTTTCATTACTGCACGAAAAGAGATACAATAAACTGAATAGCAGCATATTAGAAGAGTATGTCTTTATAAAAGAACACTTGCATCTAAATCATTACGGCTCGGGAAAGTCACGTGGCCGTATCTTCCATCTACATTCCCTTTTTTATCCCTGGACCTCCCTCCCTTTGTAATTGTTTTTTTTTTTTTTTTTTTTTTTTTTTTTTTTTTTTTGTAGGGATTTCTAGAATTTGTGCTTCTTCTGCCTTCCTTTCTTAAAACTTTCATTTCTCATCCATCAATAGGTGTATTTAATATAGGAGGTTAGTGATGAAAAAAAGTTTTTTGGGATGGGAGGCGAAAAATAGGTCACTTTTTATAAAGTTTAAAAAAAGGGACATTTTCAAAAAACCATAGCGCGCTTAGTAATAGGTTTAGAAAAATATTTTTATAACAGAATTTATAGAGAATTTAATGTTCTTTCTTTTTCTAATTGAGTATTTTACGCAAAAAAAAATTATAATTTTTGAGTTATTGGCAAAAAACTGAAAAAAGTCCGAAACTTTTTTGGTTTTTTGGCTCCACAAAATTTAGCCTCGAGATATTTTGTTGGAAAACCACTAATTCTTGTTACTAGCATCCCCATAAACATTTAAAAAACATAAAATCTTCTAACAGAATTTTTGCATCTATCGGCCCTTTTTCTGACAATTTGACTGGCCTAAGTTTAAATGATCCGCTTGATATTTAATAAAAAAAAGTTACAAAAATTAAAAAAACAAAATCACATTTAAACACATGTGACACACATTTACACATTAGAGCCAAAATTTTGTAATTTTTACTTTCTTCTGTCTTTAGAAGAAGAAAGTACTGGATTCGCGAAAATTTTCGTAATCCTGTTTTCGACGGATTTACACGTTGTAAAGGGCAGAGAACCCGAAAAACGTGTTTTTATAAAATGTCTGTCTGCGAGTCTTTTAGTTTTTTGGTCAGTCTGTCTATATGTGACTAAAATTTTGTGGGTGCTCTACCACAAGAGCTAACGCAGAAAATTTCGCTATTTCGAACTAACGCACAGAAAAACTTTAGATATTGTTAGACCTTCAAATAAACTAGATCTGATTAATTTTTGGTGTATATCGCTCAACTAAATCTGAAGGTGGCGCTGCTATGCTGCATTATTCGCAATTTCCACAATAGCCATTTTCAAGAACTAGTGCATGAATTTTCATAAAGCTTTATATTTATTTAGTATTTGATATAAAATTATATTATGTTCGCGCGCGCCTTCAAAGGATTTTGCATGGAGTAGGTCTAACTGAAGAAGGGAATTTTAAAATAATTTAATTATTGCATTATGTTTGTAATTCAAAACAGGTAAAATCAACGAGTATATTTCTCTATTTTTCCAAAACATGGTTTTCAGAATCATGGTTAACAGAAATACATACCTGTGTTCACTCAGATAAAATTTAAAATTTTCCAGAAAAGCATCACGTGACGAATTTCAACTACTTTAGCTTGTTCAGTGTTTAAAATATTATAACAACCAGCCTTATGTCTGTTGCTCAGAAAAATTTGCTCCACAATTTGATCACGTGATTATGCGTATGTTTTATTGGTTGTGCTTTGTTTGGTAGGTTGATTGATACAATTTAACAATTCAATTGGTGAATTAAAAAAGAGTCTGAAAACTTTAACGACTTTCTTTTTATCTATTTAAAAATGATTTATCAGTTGCTTTATATTTTTCATTTTGAATAATATGCTGTTAACAAACCAAGTTTGAGGTATAAACGTATTAAAATATTTATTTGTAATCTATAATACTAGATAGATTTCAAAGGAATTTATATTGTCAGTTAGTCAATTTTTCAAAGAACGTTTTAGTTACATATATATTTCTTTTTTAATGATTGCATATTTTAATACCGTGTGGATAACAGACCAAAATACATAATAAAACACGAGACACAAATGACATGTAAAATCATGTTAGTATAAGAAAAATACTTATACTTTGAGTAGAAAGTTTATAAACATTCTAATCATACTTTATTTCTTACAAAACTAGAAGGCAAACCCCATATATTTAATTTCTTTAAAAATATATATATGCAGATATTTTTAGTTAGCTAATTAGCTTAATATATAAATCACTCTGAAACAATGCTTTAAATATTAAAAGACGTTCAAATGTAAAACTTTCATCTTGAAATATCTCACATTTAAATAAGCATTTTATTATTATAATAGAAGCAATATGCTTCTGTATAATTAATATAAAAATTTATCTTTATCAAAAATAGCTTATTTATTAATATAAAACAACCAATAATAATAATAAAAAAAATTATAAACACAATTTGAGGGTGTTGAAGGATTCGAACTCATAGCCCGTCGTCTGCAGTTCAGTGCTCTTTATCCATGCTGCTATCTAGTTCACACTTGACCCTTGGCTGCAAGAGCAGCTATCTTTATGATTAGCACCGTAATCATTGACTTCTAATATAACTGGACTAAGAAATAGCAAACTTTCTTGAAGCCATCATCAACCTCCTCACCATCACGTGATTGTGGGGAGAATGCGCGCCATCCGTTTTCTCTCGCCGATCCTATCAGCCACCAAGACCTTTTTCGACAGCGTTACGTTCTTTTATAATGAGAATGAAAGCAAAAAATTGCCAAGAAGGGATCATCGCCACAAAAGACACCCTTTTGGCGAGGAAAACTCTCGCCAAATCTCGGCCATTCCGGCTTCAAGCATTCCTGAATTGAAGAAAGGTATCCGTTCACAGACTTCTAATACACGTAGATGCCACATTCCATTGTTCTCTCGGCATGGTTTCGAATCCAACATCTTTGGCGAAAATATGCCGTTTTTTGGCGGTGATCGTTCTATTGGCAACTTTCAGATTTCACAAAGAGAAAAGCAGAATTGCGGTCAACTCAAGACAAACATAACAATATGAGTTTCGGCGGGAAAAAATTCGGTTTGGCGCGCTAAATCTGCCCTCTGTCACGTGACGGAAGGCAAAGATGTCGACGTAAGAAAAGATTACCGATGTGGTGTCTAGGTATCAGAGGTCATTGGATCCGTTATCTAGTGATTCCTGATCTAAGACCGTAATCAACCTACCTAGAATCGATCAAATCCATGGTCTGTTCCTGAACGCACAGAATCGAAACTGAGCACTTATTCCATCCGCGATAAAAACCTACTCCATAATCCTGCCTCGTGAGTGCGCGGTTCATCTCAAACACAACCTGTCACGGAGTAAGAAACAGGAGGGGAAACCTAATGCGCATGACTCTTCGAAAATACAAAGTGAAATTTTGGTAAATAATGAGGGAGCTGCGATACGATGTAGGCTGGTTTTTTAGCAGGCTTTCAATATGATTGTATGCTTAAGATGAATATGTTCGAATTAAGAGATATTTTACTTTATTCGTTTATGTTTCATATTGTTATTTCATAAAATAAACTAGGACTTCCCTCAGAGCGATTAGTCTGAGCGATATTGCTGCGAATACATATTTAATAACTTGCGATAAGTAAAGAAAATGAGATGTTATCTTTAATTGGTCATTCATTGTGATAAAATATGATGAAAATAAGCATACTGAATCATAGAATTACAAAATCTTATATATAAAGTTGCATATACTATTTTTATAAAAGGGAAAGCAAACCATGCATGGATATAAAATTGGAAATATGCAAAATGTTAAAAGTAATACAAAAAAAAAAAAAAAAAAAAAAAAAAAAAAAAAAAAAAAAAACCAAATTTTCCTATATTGGAAATATAACTCTTTGAAATGATGTACAGATAACCTAAACAGAAGCTTCGCACATAAACAGAACATAACTTCGTAACATAAACAGAAGCTTCGCACCGATTTGAGAAACTATAAATAACATAAACTATTATGTTTGAAGAGAATGGAGCGAATTTTATATGGTGTGAAATCCGTCCGAATAGTTTATAATGTTGAATATCTGTTTTCCACGGATGCAATGAGGTTGTCGATAAGAGTTAAGGAATCCTATTTTTTTAAAGTGTCCTAAACGGGCACTTACATCTTATAAGTTATTGCGATGCCAAAGTTATAGTTTCTGACCCCAACAGTATCCTAGAAATTGCAATATTCTCAATAAATTGGGTTTAAAACTTTTTCTAGAAAAAAAATGTTTAATTTGTGAAATTAAATTGTCGAATGTTTTAGAAATCGTTCATAACGAGAATATTATATCTTAAAAGTTGCCACAAAAAAAAAGATTTTAAATTTTTAGTCATATCAACATCAAACAATTCTCAATTTTAGAACTTTCTTTGCTCGTGTATTGATGGTGATTATTGTTCCTACGCAGAATATAGAATATTTTGCAGCAAAGATGGTTGTCAAAATTTTTTGCCCACATTATTTTTTAAATCGGCTTGGTACTCCCAATGATAACGAAAAACACACAAACGTTATTGCTTTATAGCATAGAAATACAGAATCAAAAGCTATTTATCTCCTAATATATACACATAAATTATCTAATTAGTGCTAGCAGATGCATTTTTAAATATATATACTTAGATCAATATAATGCTTTATTTTTCTTTTCTTAACTAGGGGGGCGCCGCCCCCCTGCTCGCTATGCTCGCCAACCCCCCGCGTAATCGCTTCGCGATTCCAAATTATTGGCTACCCCTGCTTGCTACGCTCGCCAATACCCCATGGTATGAATAAGCAGTTGCAGACCTTTCAACTGATGTGTCACACGACTGGTGTTGTAAAGAAATTAAAAATGTGCCCCCCTGGGGGGCAGAGTGGGAGGCTACACAAAAGACATCCATAATATGAATAAGCAGCTGCAGACCTCTCAAATGATATATCACACGACTGGTGTTGTAAAAAATTGAAAATGTGCCCCCCTGGGGGGGGGCAGAGTGGGAGTGACACAAGACATCCATAAAATGAATAAACAGTTGCAAACCTTTCAAATGATGTGTCACACAACTGGTGTTGTAAAGAAATTAAAAATGTGACCCGCCCCTGGGGAGAGCAGAGTGTGGGGGTGACATACAAGACATTCATAATATGAATAAGCAGTTGCAGACCTTTCAAATCTTGTGTAACACGACTGGTGTTGTAAAGAAATTAAAAATGTGTCCCCCCCGGGGAGCAGAGTGGGGGATAACACACAAGACATCCATTATATGAATAAGCAGTTGCAAACCTCTCAAATGATGTATAAAACGACTGGTGTTGTAAAGAAATTAAAAATGTGGCGAAATATTACAGTTATCGCCAAGTTGGCGTCACTTTTGACAACTAATTTTGGTCGCCAAATTTGGCGATATATCACCAAGTTGGCGACAAACTTGGCGATGGTAACCTTTCCTCTCTTTATGGTAACCCATACGGCGATGCATAGACGAAGCCCTTTCCTGATTGGTCTATTCGGCTCATGGAAGGAGTGGACAACCCGGATTCGTTAGTTCCGGAAATCTTCCACATCAGCATCATTCCAGGAGTCATTCCTTTTAAGGCTAGTTTTTTTTTACTATAGAAGGATATTTCTTAGTATCTAGACACACGGCAGTGTGTCAGCCAAGTTCACAAAGTAAAAGGCGACACACCGGCCGTGGGTTATATTACCCGAACCATTTCGAGCCACTTTTGACCCCTCAATAACTTAAATTCTATTTGACCTACACACTTGCAATTTTTTGTGTCGTGTAAGACCATCTTCTAATTTCCGAATCCTAAAATTTTTTTTAAAAATCTTTTACCGTTCACGAGAAATTGATGTCTGAAAACCACTGTTTTTACCACTGACTCACTGACTCACTCACTCACTCATAGAAATGTTTGACTACTTCCAGGTAGTGATGGGCGATTCTGGAAATTTTGAGAATCGATTAAAATCGATATCGTATAAAACAACATCGATCATAATAAGAATCGATTTCTCAGTTCTAGAATCGATACTAGAATCGATATTTCGATATTCAGGTTCACACAGAGAAGATCCAAATTACTAATTCCAAAACTTAGACAATCAGCAGGACAGTAATTACCGCCTCCCACCCCCCCATCACCATTTAGGGAGGCATAGAATTAAGCTATTGCAGATTTTAGAGTCGGATAGCAAGAATTTTAAATTTAAAAATGATTGTCACTTATGGTTGTCACTTACACAAAAACTTTGACAAATTTGAGAGACATAACTCAACTAATAACAACACTGAGTAACTTGGCATTAAACCGAGGATAAAGAGTGCCAAGAGCGTGTAACTAGGATAGGGAACAAGGAGTATAGACAAAAAAGACTTTTTTTTTCTTCTAATGCCAACCAAATGTTACACGAGATAGTTTGGAAGAACAAAAAATATGCCCCATTCCCAAGGGGGCAGGTAAACCCCACTCTTGACGGAAGGGCGACCATAGCCCAAATGTATCTTTTGTCGAAGTTTCAAAATGAGGATTTACAATAAAACAGAACGAGAATTGGACATTTAAACAATTGCATGCATACTTTGAACGGCCCATTTAGTAAAGATTGGCGAGGAAGGAGGGGAGGGGACGAGGGATTAGAACGGACGAACTTGAAAAAAAAAAACATAATTAACTAATAACCCATCCTAAACAGAAATATAGTGTTTAATGTTGTGTTGAATTCATGGGGTGGCCTGCGGGGAACATGATCTCTTTGAAACTATAAAAAGTGCCAAGAGTATGTAACTAGGTGCAGAGAGGGGTAGTAACAGAAAAAAACGAGGAGATAAAAGCTTTATAACGAGATGTTACATGAGATGGTGTGGAAGAAACAAAAAATATGCCCCCCACCCAGGGGGGCAAGGTAAATCCCAAAAGGACAGAAGGGCGACCCCGGCCCAAATGTATCTTTTGTTGAGGTTTCAAAATATGGATTTATAACAAAATAGAACGAGGATTAGACTTTTTTAAAATCGCAGTCATAATTTGAACGAACCTGTAAGTTAAGATTGGTGAGGAAAAGGGGGGGGCGGTAGGACGGGCGAACATGAAAAAAAAAATTGTGGCACTCTGAGAGTGGCGATAGAAGTGAAACCTTGAACAAATACCTGTGTATTTTTTGAATCATTAGGATATATAATTTTGAATCGTCAGGAAATACTTTTAAATGAATAAAAAAAGTTTCTATAATATTAAAGAATATATTAATCTCTATATAAAAAAAACCGCACGATACCATATGTCCAGCTATTGTAGTTAACTCACTATAACTACTTTCTTACATTTTAAAATGCGATAAATACACCAACCAAAATCAGACCATACTATCGATACCTTAATTCTTATCCAAATAAATCATTTTGTATTAATGCCTGTTACAATATCTGTAGATTACTCTTTGAACTATTCAAATCGGACATTCCATTCAAAAGATATTACGAATTTAAAGATGACAATCTAAAGAAATAATAGCGCTGCTGAGTACTCGGTGGCCAATAAGCTTAGGGATTACGTGTGCAATCAAACGATTGCAGATTCGAACCCCAGTTTCGCTAATATGTATCAATGTTTTTTTTTTTTTTTTTAGAAGTTTGAAAAATTAAAATTTTAACACATTATGGGTCCGTAACGTGACCTGAAATGATGGGAGAAAATTTCTTATGCTAGATTTGTAATGTATGAAGCATAAGCTTTCAATAGACATATTGTATCAAGAAATGAGAAAAAACCCCTCTGCCCCCCCAAAAAAGGTCCTATAGGGGAAACCGAGAAACTGGAATAGCAAAAAGAACGGCGAGAAATGGTTAGCTATACTAGAATTTTCCTCATCACTGTAACTCCTATAGAAGCAAAGTTATAGCCTTTTAAAGATTGAAATAAAGTGAACAAATAAGCAAAATTAGATGAGTGATCGACAGGGGGGGGGAGGGGTCCACAGCTCTGGGGGTGCCATGTAGCTTAAACTTTTAAGTTAAAAATGTTAGAGAATTAAATGAGCGAAATTTTAAGGTGTATATTGGGGGAGGGTGCAAGCCTCCCCCCCCCTCAAAAATTTTTTTGTTTCTTTTGAAGAAACAACAAAATATGCCCCCCGGCGTGGCGCAGATAAACCCCAAACGGGCGGAAGAGCGACCCTTTATTTATCTTTGTCAAGGATTTAAAATGTGGATCTAAAATAAAATAGATCGAGAATTGGACATTTTAAAAACTGTATGCATATTTCGAACGGCCCTGTAAGTTATAACTGACGCGGAAGGGGGGATTAGAAGAGACGAGCGGGAAAAATAAAACATAATAAACTAATACTTCAAATAACTGGACTTCTAAACAAAAATATAGCGATTTAACCTAGTGTCGAATTAATGGGGTGGCCCGCAAGGGATTACCCCCCCCCCCAGAACTTATGAGATTTTATGCTTTTTAATGCACAAATTACGATTCCCCCTCTCTTACAGAGCTGTAAAACATGATGCCTTCCTCCGGAGTCGCAGAAAAATACCTGCAGAGTTTCCCCCAGAGGGTTTCAGGGGGGCGCTCCACCCCTCCTGCCCTTTAGTTTGAAAAATAGCGCCCCTCTCGTCCCTCATCCAAAAACTAGCGCCCCTCTTGTCATTCATTCAAAAAAAAAATAGCGCCCTTCTTGCTCCACTTTTGAAATACGCAGCCCTCCAGCGATGATCCGAATGCGCTAGGGCGCGTAAAATTACGCAAAAAATCAGCAACGGAACGCAAAAAATATCCTCATACGCGTCCCGTGAGACGGGTAATTTCATCAAAAAATCACTAAAAAACGGCATGTTTCGTTAAAAATCGCGAAATAACGACTAATTTCCGGCGAGATTCGCAAAAAAAATGGCTAATTTCGTCACAAAATTTCACAAAACGGTAGATTTCCTCAAAAGATTGTGGAAAAATGACAAATTTCTTCCAAAAATCGCGATTAAAGGAAAGTTTTGTCAAATGAGTCGCAAAAAACGGCAACTTGAAGTAAAATTTGACGTTTTTTCGCGATTTTTTTAGAAAAATATTCCGTTATTTGCGATCTTTTAAAAAAATCTGCTGTTTTTGCGATCTTTTAACAAAATTGGCTGTTTTTTTACGATCTTTTAACAAAATTTACCTTTTTCTTCTTTTTTTCAAATTTTTGATGAAATTTCTGTTTTTTCACGACTTTTTGAACCACTAGATTCTAGATTCAACTCTATAAAAGTGCCCTTAAAAATGAAAAAGTGCCCTGAAAAATGTAAAAAGTGCCCTTTTCAGAACAGTAGCGCCCTGCTCTTTTTTAAACCTGGGGGAAACTCTGATACCTGCATTCAACACTGATTTAGCCTAGAAAAAGAAAAAAAAATCGAAATCGAATCTAAAGATCGAAATCGAATCTAAAGATCGAAATCGAATCTAGAGATCGACATCGAATCTGAAGATCGACATCGAATCTAAAGATCGAAATCGAATCTAAAGATCGACATCGAATCTAAAGATCGAAATCGAATCTAAAGATCGACATCGAATCTAAAGATCGAAATCGAATCTAAAGATCGATCTTACGGGCAGAATCGATTTTACATTTTTACTTTCTTTTGTAACTTTACAAGAAGAGAGTATTAGAAACGTGAAAAATTTTGACTTCCCGTTTTCGATGGATTTATATATTTTAGAAGGTCTTTAACACGATTTCATGGTTTTTAAGAAATATCTGTGTGTGTGTGTGTGTATGTCTGTCACTCTGTGAGTCTGTATACGACAAAAATTTCTGACCGTTCTATCTCAAGAACAAATGCACGGAATTCCACAAAACTTTAGATTTAGTTTGACCTTGATATAAACTGAATCTAATTAATTTTTGGTGTATATAGCCAAACAGGTGGCGCTGCTATGCTGCATTTTTTGCGATTTGCGCAACAGCTATATCTGAATAACGAATGAACGGATTTTTATCACATTTTAGATTCAGTTAGTCCTTTACATGAATTGATGTTTTTTGCATTTTGATGTATATAGCTTCCCAGATGGCGCTGCTATACTTAATTTTTCACAATTTCCACTCAGCGCCATGTGAAAGGGGGGGGGCGAAAGGAAGCGGTCGTTCTGAGCACGGAAATTTAGGGGGCGCCAAATTTTTACTACTAACATCACTTCTAGCCTATCACAAGAAAAAGTTAATGGGGGGGGGGGTAAATTGGAACTTTGAACGGGGCGCAGTTCTCTTTTCGCACACCCCTGTTTCCATTTTAGCTTTATCTCAAGAACTAATGCACGGACTTTCATAAAAATTTAGATTCAATTAGTCCTTGATATTATTTGATGCTAATTACATTTTGGTGGAAATCGCTTAAGAGATGGCGCTGCTATACTGCATTATTCATGATTAACGCAATAGCGCTATCTCAAGAACGAATTTTCATCAAAATTGAGATTCAGTAAATCTCTGACATAGATTAGTGTTATTTAGTTCTTGGTGTAAATTGCCCTACAGGTGGCGCTGATATGCTGCATTTTTTATGATTTCGCAATAGCTGTATCTCGCGCTTTCATGGATTTTCATCAAAATTCCGATTCAGCTGGTACTTAATAAAAATTGATCCTGATCAATTTTTGGTGTACATCACTCAACAAAAAACGCTATTTTGCAGGGGGGGGGGAGGGGGTTCTGAGGTTTCTTTAATTCTTCTATCTTGAAACTAATACACTGAAATTTTGGAATTGGCACATCCGTCTATTTCATCTTCGACTTTTGGAGGAAAATGAAAATTATATTACCTTCAGAGAAATCGATTAAAAATTTTTAAGTATCGATTAAATCGAGTTGGCCGTAGTATCGATTAAATCGATTTAAAAAATCGAAATCGCCCATCACTACTTCCAGGTGACTTAGGAAGTTGAAATTTGGTGTGGAGGTAGGTTATTGGATCTATAACCAGGAAAAAATCAGAAATCACCATTAATTAAACATTAATGGTTGATTAGAGGATAAATTATTGGATCACAATGGAAGTTTATGAGAATTTCACAAAATACCAGAAATAGTGCCAAGTTGGCGTCACTTTTGGCGAGAATCAGGGCTAATCTCTGAAACTACCGAACCGATTTCAAAAGTAATGGTACCAAAATGATGGTATTCGTCCCGGTTCAAACATAGACTATATCTTATGTCTGTGCCACTAACCAAAAGAGGGTTCAAAAGCGAAAAACATTCTAAAAACGTGATTTTTGTTTTACTGAAGGGCCTAGAAGCACAAAATTTGGCATGTTAATTATTTATAAAATATAAATGATCACTAATGGCATTTGCTAAAAAATATCAAATTTAAATGGGTGAAAATCCGCGAAGAGCGTTCTAAAAAAGTTCGAAATACCAATTTTAAAACAATCTCAGCAAACAACAAACCGATCTTAAAAGTAATGATATCAAAATGATGATGACAGTCTTTGCTCCAACATAGGATATATCTTATGTCGATTACACTAACCCAAAGGAGGTAAAAGAGCAAAAAACATTCTAAAAATGCGATGTCTGTATATTAAGGGACTGGACTAGAAACATAAAGTTTGGCATTTTAGAGTTTATGGGAATTTCGCGAAATATCAGAAATAGTGCCAAGTTGGCGACACTTTTGGCGAGTATCGGGGCTAATCTCTGAAACCACCGAACCGATTTCAAACTTAATGATACCAAAATGATGGTATTCGCCCCGGTTCAAACATAGGCTATGTTTTATGCGTATACCATTAACCAAAATAGGGTGGATAGAAGCAAAACACATTCTAAAAATGCAACTTTTGTGTTACTGAAGGACCTAGAATTATAAGATTTGGCATGTTAATTATTTATTAGATATAAATAATCTCTAAGGGCATTTGATAAAAAATACGGAATTCAAAAGGAGTGAAAATGTGCGAAAAGCGTTCTAAAAATGTTCTAAATTGGGATTTTTAAGCAATTTCAGCAAACAACAAACCGATCTTAAAAGTAATGATATCAAAATAATGGTGATAGTCCTTGCTCCAATATAGGCTATATCTTATGTCGATTCCACTAATCCAAAGGGTGTAAAAGAGCAAAAAGCGTTCTAAAAATGCGATGTCTGTATGTTAAGGGCCTAAAAACATAAAATTTGGCATGTTCATTAATTATAAGATATAAATGATCACTAAGAACATTTGTTAACAAATACAAAATTTAAAAAGGGTAAAAATGCGCGAAAAGCGTTCTAAAAACTTTCTAAATAGCAATATTTAAGCAATCTTGGGTAGTTAGCGAACCGATTTAAAGAAAACAAAGATGCCAAAATGATGGCGACAATCCTTGCTCTAACAAAATTATTGGATAAATTACCATATTACAATGGGAGTCTATGGGAATTAGGCGAAATACCAGAAATAGCGCCAAGTTAGCATCTCTTTTGGCGCGTAATTTTTGTCGTCAATTTGATGATATATCGCCAAGTTGGCAACAAACTTTTTTTGCTCGACGAGATAATCAAGTAGTACCCAATCACGTAAAAGAAACATCCTTATTAGTGGAATTTAAAGAAACAAAAGCAGTCCTAATGTTAAAATTTTTAAATTTGACTTAAAAAAAACAGTGAATAAAAGCAGGAAAACGCTGTAAGATTAATGAATAGTAAATAAAGTTAATTTAATATTAAGTTTATTTATTTCAAAAAGGAAACAAATACCTACTTATTTGACAAAAAATAATGATATCGTATCAAAAACATGAATGTGAAAAAATGCCAAGTTCGTTAAAGGTTTCATTAATAAAAAAAGTGATTGACAAAAAATAATGATATCCTATCAAAAACATGAATGTGAAAAAATGCCAAGTTCGTAAAAGGTGTCGCTAATAAAAGAAGTGAGATCTAACTGCAAACCAAGTTCTTTCGGAGCTCCTTAAATCATAACTCCTGTCATGCATAATATTATTCAATTGCTTAAAATGATTTGTTATGTTACTTGTTATTTAATAGAGCGACTTGGCAAGTTTTCAGCTACTAACTTTAATCTTTGAGTCGGAGTATAATTTAATCTAGAATCTGATTGGCAAAGATCTAGTCAATCGAGTGTTCGAATAAGTATATTGAAGTTAAGGTACTGATAAGTTAAGGAAGGGATCAACTTTAATTTCTGATCAATTAAATAGAAAAAATTAAATAAGAGAAAACTTGCTAAGTCTCTCTATTGAATAACAAGTAACATAACAAATCATTTTAAGCAATTGAATAATATTATGCATAACAGGAGTTATGATTTAAGGAGCTCCGAAAGAACTTGGTTTGCAGTTAGATCTCACTTCTTTTATTAGCGAAACCTTTTACGAACTTGGCATTTTTTCACATTCATGTTTTTGATAGGATTCATTTTTCATTTATTTGTATTATTCAGTAAAAAACTCACTTTCTTAAGCCCGAATTATGTCAAACTTTTTATAAAAGCGCCAAAGTCCATATAACAGCGAAGTATTTTGAAGAGTATTAAATACAAGGTAGTAAGACACTTAGCCAAGCGCAGGTAATAAATCGCCAAATATTGTTCGTTTCGCCCTTTCTCGAAATGCATTTTTTCCGTACATTTAAAAAACACGATTTTGAGTCATCTTATTTAAAATTCAAATAAATAAATCAGAGGAAGCAATAATAGCAAAAATTCAAAACATTTTATTTCAGCATCAAGGAAATGTATAGTAGTTACACATGTGGAAAAAAGCTGCTTTTGGCCAAAAAATGTAATCTTCACTAAATTTGAATCCGATTAAAAAAAAGCACCGTGGTTAATTAAAATGTTATAGGCAGAACTGCCAAGTCTCCGGCATTTTGGATACCGGTATTTTAATACAGAAAATGTTTTATTAAATTGGAACATTCTGCGGATTTAAAAAATAACTTTTCCTATAAGAAAATTCTGCTATGCAATAAGCGGGGGATTGGCATCTCTGTATAGGAATATTTCGTAATCTACTTTTTAACCTTAAAAAAAACAACCCGAAAAACATTTTTCGGGTACAAAAAGTATTGCTAATTGTTCCATTTTGCACACAAGGTAGCAATTTTAATATTGATACATCTATGGTGATAAATTTCCAATAATTTTTCAAATCCCATTTATTTCATTAAAAATATAAATCTTTTATTCATTTAGTTTAAAGTAAATGGTTTTTAACTAATTTCATAATAATTTTAACATATCACTTTTCATTGACCATTTTTTTAAGCATTTAGAAAATGGTTGTTGTTTTCAGTCAAATATAGACTATGGTCTGTCGCATTTTATTTTATTATTATTACTAGCAGTTACCCGTGACTTCGTTCACATAACATTTAAAGAAGAAATAATTGATCAATCAAGCAAAAAATTTCGATGATGAAAAGCATGTGTAAATAACTTTTTATCGCGAATTTATGGTAAAAAAAACTTCTGATAATCCCTAGTTGCTAATTTGTTTGCCGGTCAAAATTTTCCTTTCAGCGATTAATACTAATAGATAGAAACATTCTTGAATTCTTTAGTTCAGCCCTGTAGTTTTCCAAGTGCCTTTAATACACGAAAGTATCTTTCTAAAATTTATTTCAAACAAAAATATTTCTTATTACTATTTAAATTACATTTTCAGAAATTATCATCCGAAGACACTATGCACTTCGTATTATGCATGAAATAATTTACATTAAGCCTCAGCAACATATATCAATTTGATTATACATGAAATCGTTTACCATAATTAAAATATGTCGGAAACTGTTCCTCCCTTTATTCCTATGCAATGGAATTCTTCTGTCTGGCCCTGTAAATGAATAGTAAGTGCCTTTTTCACTACATACTTTACAAAATGCATATTTTAGTGCACTTTGTAAATGCATATAAATTTGAATATGTTCTACAGGCTGTAACATCGTAAATTTAATTAAAACGATTTTTCCCCATAATGCAGTAATATAAGGAATTTTTTTTACTATCCCTGTAAATAAACTAATCATGGTAAGAACTTCATTTTCAATAGGTATTCGTGCTAGGTAAATGTTAATAATGTCCAAAAATTTCATGGAAATCGGAGTATATTTACGAAAGTTGGAAAGCGACCAGACAGACAGACAAACTGAAAGCATAATAACTTTTCAACTTTGTTCGAAAGTGTTAAAAAATCGAGCCAAAAATATATTAATCAGTGATTTTATTTTCCACCTTTTCCCCACAAAAAATTTCTTCCATTGATAATTATGAGTTTTGAATAAAAATATTCATTTGTATGTAACTTATAACTTATTAATCAGTATAAGTAAAAAATATTTCTGATTCATTTTAAATATGACGTCATTATTTATCTCGCTCCATTAGCTACTGCTATTCATACCCCTTGTATTTTTAACGACTGCTATAAAGTACCTGTTTTATTTCAACTATGACGTCACATTCTCATGAGTGAACCATTTTATTAAAAATATAATTCTTTTTCATTCTTTTTACTTTTAATTTATGTCACCATATTTTACACAAAAATTCCCATTAACTAAACAAAATCCTTGTTAAATGTATTATAAAAAATACACCTTTTATTTTTATTTCAAACATGACGTCATATTTATTTTCTTTTAAATTATTTTATTATAGTTTTTCGCGTGGAAGTTTTCTATTAAAAATTCATTTCCGCTGAAAAATTATTATTACATTTTTTTATTTTCTTGGCAACAGGAAAGGAAAATGGTTAAATTTTATCTGGAAAATGCCTATTGACTTTGTATGAAAAATAATTAAATTTTGAATTATTAAGGAAAATATTTGAATAAAATAAATAAAAATTACCCTATTATTTAATCCGGACTTCTAACTTTACGTCTGCAAAATTTCAAAGCATTTCGGTTCAGTAGTTACGGCGTGAAAGCGGAACAAACAAACAAACTCACTTTCCGATTTATAATACTAGTAAGGATTATTTATAAATGGTAGAGAAATATTAATACTTAATCCATAATGTACATAATATATGACTCTGTTATTACTGTTGTAAAATGAAATGAAGTGAAACTAATTGAACGCGTAAATTAAGAAAATGAAAATATCGTCTGATTTTATTTGTTATTATTCGAAGAACTTTGACAAGTGTATGAGAACGATGGAGTTCTCTGGATGTAATGATGGATGTGGCTTTTGGAATTAAAAGACATTTTTTATAATATATGGACTTTTAGATTAATTTGAACTTAGAATAAGTTTATCTTAACAGATGAGTATGAATTCAATTCAAGAGCTCCAAAAGCATCGCGTAGATGCAACCCGCAAAATGAAGACATGCATGGTTAGTAAGTAATTTTTAAACTAACCCTATTTTCGAATTCTAACATACTGGTACCCTCGGTTCGGGACAGGAGTTTTTGAATTTTAATTAATTTTAAATGAAAAAATGAATCTGAGTAGTTTGAAAACTCAGAGAAAAGGACTGAGAGCTGCTTTTACTCTCACGTTTAAGAAAATTGAAACTGAATTAACTAAAGAAACATGTGAAATTAAAGAACTTTCTATTTTGAAAACTCAACTGTTTGATAAATTTCAACGGATGGACACTTGTCAAAGTAAAATTTCGGAAATATTGTTACAAGATAAGGACGAAAAATTGTTTACCGAAGATTTTGAAGGTGCAGAAGAATATCGAGAAAAATATATAGAAATATGTGCACGTATTGATGAAAAGATAGTTTTCTTCATCTCCTGGCGAAGAAGTAAAACGCAAATTTAAATTACCGGAGATCGAGCTGAAAAAATTTAACGGCGAACCAAAGGAATTTTTATCATTTTGGAGCCAGTTTAAGAAAATACATGAAGACGATTCTATTGCCGCGGAGGATAAGATGCAGTATCTATTCCAATGTATGGAACCGAAATCAAAAGCGGAGCGTTTAATATCAAGCTATCCAGCTACCGCGGAAAATTATCCGAAGGCTATCGATCAATTAAAACAGAGGTTTGGACGAGATGATCTTCTTGTGCAAATTTACGTCAGGGAATTATTAACCCTCGTAATGAAAAATGCCACTGCGCCTAAAATGAAAGTTGACTTAGCCTCTTTATACGATGAATTAGAAAGCAAACTTCGTGCCTTAGAAAGTTTGGGAAGAACTCAAGAGAAGTATGGAGACTTTCTCATGCCCTTGGTTGAGAGCTGCTTGCCTGAAGAAGTTCTTTTGACCTGGGAAAGAAGCCGAAATCATGATACATATTCCAGTGAGAATTCCAGAACTTAAAAAAAACTGATGGACTTTCTACGCCAAGAAGTTCAAGGAGATGAAATGGTATTTTTAGCAAGAAAAGGTTTTGAATCTGTTGTTAGAAAAAAGAACATTTCATCTGAAATTATTAGCAAACCTGATCCAGCCACCGCCTCTGCATTGGTGAGTATAGAAAATAAAGGTAAAAAAAACAATTGCATATTCTGTGATAGGTTTCACCCCTCTAATAAATGTTTTGGGGCTAAAAAAATGTCTTTAACTGATAAACAAAAGATTTTGTTAAAAAAGGGGATTTGCTTCACTTGTTTGCAAAAAGCTGGTCATCTGAGTAAGAATTGTAATATTAAAAATAAATTAAAATGTAATTATTGCCATAAACCTCATTTTGAAATAATGTGTCCAGAACAAAATATAAATAATATTCAAGATGATACTTTAAAATCTGAAAATTCTCTTTCTAATTGTAGTAGAAATAAAGTTGTGTATATGCAAACGCTTGGCGTGCGCATTCGATCGCAAGGTCGCCAAAAAGTCGTACGCGCAGTGCTAGATTCAGCGAGCCAAAGTAGTTACGTAAGCGAGAGAATAACGAAATCACTAAAAATGTATCCTATAAGAAAAGAAATAATTATTCACGCGCTGTTCGGGGGGGGGGGGGGGATGAAACGAAACCTAAAAAACATGATGTGTTTTCTGTAGAAATCAGTGAATTAGATGGAAATAATGCGTTTTGTTTTGAAGCATTTTCCGAAAAAAAGATTTGCGGATTTGTACCTAAAATTAAAGATTACAGAATTTTAAATGAATTAAAAAGAAATAAAATAAATTTATCTGATGATTTTTGTAAGGAATCTGAAATTGATCTTTTGGTGGGGGCTGATATGATAGGAAAATTATTGACAGGAAATTTAATTCAATTAAATTGCGATTTGACTGCCATAGAAACCAAGCTCGGTTGGACAGTAATGGGGAAACAAACGTGTGGCAAGAAACATAACGTTTTGACAACATTGTCTATGCACGTTAGAAATATTCCTTTGAATGAATTATGGGAACTTGAAACCATAGGAATTTCTGACCCCATTCAGAGTTTTGAAAAACGGGAAAACTTTGATTTAAACGATTTTAAAGAAAAAATGAAAATTCTTCCCGATGGCAGATATGAAGTAGAGCTTCCATGGAAGTGTAATTTTAAGAACTTGCCCGACAATAAAGTTTTAGCTTGGAAGAGATATGAAAAAATGATTAATAAATTGAAATGTGGGGGATTTTTCGATGAATATCAGGAAGTATTTAAGAATTGGGAAAAAATGAATATTATTGAACGTGTTCCAGAAAATGAATTAAGTAATAAATGTCATTATTTACCGCATAGGCCCGTTATCAGGTTAGATAAGGAAACCACAAAAATACGCCCTGTGTTTGATGCATCTGCTTCTGAGAAAGGGAAACCCTCGTTAAATGAATGTTTGTATAAAGGCATCAATCTTATAGAATTAATACCTGATATTCTTGATCGTTTTAGAATGTATCCTATCGGTATAACTGCAGATATAGAAAAGGCTTATTTAATGTTATCTGTTATGCCTAAAGATAGAGATTTTCTTAGATTCTATTTCCCATGTAATGAAGGACAATTGATTTATAGACATTGTAGAGTTGTATTTGGTGTCTCTTCTAGCTCTTATTTATTAAGTGCATCTATAATGCATCTTTTAGAAAATAGTCCTCCTGAATATAAGGAAACTGCTGAAAAATTAAAATGTTCATTTTATGTAGATAATTGTGTATCAGGTGTTTCTAACATTAATGAAGCTGAAATGTTTATTGAAAATGCAAAGTTATTAATGTCTAAAGGGTGTTTCAATTTGCGTTGTTTTGAAAGCAATGTAGCTTGCAAAAATGTTGATAAACATACTGGGAATACTTCAGTTTTGGGGATTATTTGGAATTTAGATAATGATTCTTTGAAATGTTGTTTAGATTTAGAAACATTAACGTGTGAAAGGAAAATTACTAAGAGATTAATTTTGAGCATTGTGCAAAAGATTTTTGATCCTATTGGCTTACTCTCTCCTGCTACATTGCTTCCAAAATTATTGCTACAAGACTCATGGAAACAGAAAATCCCATGGGATCGAGAATTACCTTGTAACATTGTGAGTGCTTTTCTGAAATGGTTGAAGAATATTGATGTTTTAAAAGAAGTAGCTATACCTCGATACTTAGAAATTAATGCTTCATCTGAACTTCATGTTTTTGTTGATGCGAGTAAAGGGGCATATGAAGCGTGCGTCTTCGCTAGATCAATAATTGATTCCGAAGTCAAGGTTACGCTTGTTAGAGCGAAGTCTAGGGTTGCTCCCCTCAAAACTTTGAGCATGCCGCGTTTAGAGTTAATGGCTTGTTGTATAGGTACTCGACTTGCGAGTTCTATCATCAAGGCAATAAATATGCCAGGTCTAAAAATCACATTCTGGTCAGATTCTACTACCGCAATTTGGTGGATAAAGGAACATGGAAATTGGTCGGTTTTCGTGAGCAACAGAGTCAAAGAAATTCGGAAGATGTCCAATATAGAGTCATGGAAGCACGTTCCAGGAAATTTGAATATAGCTGATATACTTTCACGTGGATGTTCTCCACAGAAAATGCTTTGTTTGCGATGGTGGGAAGGTCCTAAGTGGTTAAAAGAAAATCCTGAATGTTGGCCAACTGGCGCGATTGACTGTCAGCCAAAAGATGTTAGAAAAAAGGTTGAAATTACGAATATTGATCTAGCTAAAGACGCACCCCTTTGGCTCTTAGATAATATATCTAATTATGATAAGATGATAAGAATATTTGCTTGGATTCTGAGATTTGTAAATAATTGCCGAAATGTTTCTAATAAGTGTAAATATTCTAATCTTACTCAAGATGAAATTGAAAATTCTGAAAAATATCTAATCCGTTTAGTTCAGAGCTGTTATTTGTATAATAAAAGGTCATTAAATGATATTGTAACATTCACAGATGATAATGGAATTTTAAGAGTAAAAACTAAAATAACTGAAAGAAATGACCGAGAATCATTTTTGTATCCAATATTGTTGCCAGGTAAATGTGAATTTACTAAATTATTGATTAGATCAGTACACCAAAAGAATTGTCATGCAGGGATAAGAACAATGCAATCTTTAATAAGAAAAAGATTTTGGATAATTAGAGCTAGAAGAACTATTAAAAATGTACTGTACGACTGTATTGTATGTAAACGTTTTAAGGTAAGGTCTTTGTCAAGCGAACCAACACCTTTGCCACCAGATCGCGTAACAGATTGTGCTGTCTTTGAAATTATTGGAGTAGACTTAGCCGGCACCCTAACGGGCTGCTAGGGCAAAAATAGATTTAAGCCTAGAAGCCACAATCACTTAAAGCAGAGTTTTAAAGGATTGGTGTACACATATACGCAGAAATAAGTCAGGTAATTATTTAAACTGAATTTTTATTAAAAACATTTAAAAACATGATTAGTATAACAGCAAAAATCCGGCCATAACTTTGGCCAAAAGAACGCATTGCTCATTTAGTGAGCTTTTTATCAAGTCTAGACTGACATTAGAATATAGCATGTTAAAATGAGCTTTTGAATTAAATCTAAATCATGCTTTAAATATTGCATGTCTAAAACGAGCCATCCAAACATGAAGTTGCTCAAATATATACCATCTGATAATCGCATGGAAATAGCAAGGCAGTTCTCTGTAACAGTGAAGCATACAGTTATACAAAGCAACCAATCAGAAACAAGCAAAACGTCATCGGTACGATGACGCAATACTTAAACTGGAATGCAGGCATTCATCTCCAGATGCGTGGAATTCGTAAAAGTATGACGCCATATCGCCAAAGAAAAAGAACACTCATAAGCAGAGTAATGAAACGATATCTTAGTTACATAACGATTCGAAATACCGACATCATAGTAACTTCAGATTTGTTCAAAATTAACTCCCAGTAATTTAACAGTCTCCCCCAAAACTTTAATATCAAATTTTTGTTTTAATACATCTATAACTTTAAAAATTTTCTCTTTATCTTTTCCCAACAAAATCATGTCATCGACATAGAAAAGCAGGACAATTTCGGAGTTAAGAGAATAAACACAGTTGGTCCACTCAAACTTTTTAAAATTTAAACTTTCTAAGACGGAATGTAGTTCATAAAACCATTCACGCCCGCTCTGATGGAGACCATACAGAGCTTTCTTTAACAAACAAACGTGATCAGGTTTATCCGATTCTACGAAACCAACTGGTTGTCTCATGTAAATAACTTCCGTTAAAGGAGCATATAAATATGCACAGCGAACGTCCATTTGAATATGATGCCATTTTAATCCACAAACTAAAATCGAGAAAAACAAACGTATTATAGTGAAATTAACCACGGGACTGAAAACCTGATCATATTGAATGCCTTTTTCCTGTCGGAAGCCTTGTGCAACGAGACGCGCTTTATATCTAATTATTTCGTTCTCTTTATTGCATTTAATAGTATAAACCCATCTGCTTCCCAGGATCCTAGCATTCTGAGGTTTTTCTACTAAAGTCCAAACTTCTCGATCTTTAATAATTTGAATTTCCTCTTCCATCGCACGCTTCCACGATTCAACTTGAGGAGAACATATTGCATCATTAAAAGTTTTTGGAACGTTCACTTGATCCCGCTTTAATTGTCATTCATTTAAATGATTTGCCTCCAACTCTTGATTTATAACGCCCGTGAACTTATTTTTACCGCTGAAATCAAACACTTTTGGATCGTAAGGTATATTTTTGGACTCGCAATAAGTTTTTGCATCATTTGGGGATCTTAAACGCATATTTGTTCCTACTATATTATAATAAATATCAGTACGCGATCCATCCGAACGAGGAACAGCTTTCCGAAACCATTCAATTTTTGGTTTAGTTAATGCAGGAGATTCAGACACTTTTTCAGTCGGTTTTGGTTTCTCCGCCTCCCCCTCAATTAATTTAACTTGTTTATCGGGCTCACACGATTTTTCAGTATCTAAAACCTCCGAATCGTCTAAATCCAATGCATCTAAATGAAATAGACTTCGATCAGAAATCTGTTCGTTTTTAACTTGTTCCTCTATTCTAACATTGATGGTCTCTATAACTTTATCGTTTTGAGGAATCCATACGCGGTAACCTTTAGTGCGAAGAGCGTACCCTACGAGTACCCCCTTTTCAGCACGCATATCTAGTTTACCGCGATTATGTTTAGGAATCCCGACATATACAGTGGAACCAAAAGCTCTTAAATGTTTAACAGACGGTACTTTCCCCGAAAACAACTCGAACGGTGTTTTAGTAAAATTCTTATGGCAGGTGCGATTCCACGTATAGACAAAATATAGCAGAGCCTCCCCCCAGAATCTCTTATGTAGTTTAGAGTCATTAAGTAACGTTCTTACGGCATTTAAAGCTGTAGAATTGAATTTCTCAACGAGACCGTTCATTTCCGGTGAAAATGGGTTGGTCCGCTCAGGTTTAATACCCCTATCTTCCAAATATTCCTCGAATTCATTTGAACAAAACTCTCCGCCATTATCAGTGCGGATGTTAATGACCTTATTTCCAGTAAAAGTCTCGGCACGTTTTTGAAATTTTACAAAACAATTAAAAACCTCCGATTTTTCTTTCATCAAGTAAACGTAAACTTTTCTAGAAAAATCGTCGATTATTGTTAGGAAATATTTATTACCCCCTTTAGTTTTTGTATTTAGCGGGCCTGCTACGTCAAGGTGTAAAAGCTCCAACGGTTTTACAGACCTAATTTTTCCAATAGGTTTAAAAGAAACTCGTCTGGCTTTACCGATTTTGCAAGGCTCACAATTTAACTCTTCATTTTTGAGCGGAGGCATTCCCCTAACTTTATCAACGGTTTTTAATACGTAATCCTTATTTATATGAGCAAATCTTTTGTGCCATGTTTCTATACTGTTTTCTGTATTAACCTGATTAACTTCTAAATTTTGAGAATTTCCACCATTACGCTTAATGTATTCAGGAAAAACATAGTAAAGGCCATTTTTTCGAATAGCTGAAAACAATTTTCTACCATTTAAATTTACATCTATTCGCCCATTTTTACCGATAAACGTGGCGCCTTTCTCTTCAAAGAGATGGCCCGTCA
This sequence comes from Maratus speculifer, assembly GCA_964019185.1. NCBI lineage: Eukaryota > Metazoa > Arthropoda > Arachnida > Araneae > Salticidae > Maratus > Maratus speculifer. The sequence goes on along the minus strand of OZ025292.1, from coordinate 143,765,970 downwards.
TCAAATTATGTCGTAATTTAGGGGAATATAAGACGTTATGTAATGCAACAACCTGATTTCTGCCTTTAATTTTACAATTAAACTTTATAGTTCCCCTGCCTAAAACTTCACAAGCTACCCCATTAATTGCAGCTTTCATTTCCATCCCGGAAATTGGCTCAAAATCCCAGAATAAATCTTTACGTGAACAAAAATGGGAACTGGCTGCAGTATCGAATAACCAGGCAGTATTATCAGTATTCGAGTTAAAATAAGCTTCAGCTATAAAACCAACCTCACCATGTTTTTCATCAGCCCTATTTTTAAATTTTCTGCAATTTTTAGCAAGATGGCCACTTAAGTTACATTTAAAGCATTTTCTAGTTTCATTACGTTTAAAATTGGGATCTGCTGTACTTACCTGCTTATTAGATTTTGACTTCTGCTTAGTAGATCTCTTCACATTGTTACATTTATTTTCACTGTTATGTAAAGCAACTTCATTAAATACATTAGAATTTTTGTTAATTGAACAATTAAACAATTTTAGTCGTGCCTCCTCAGACAACAGTTCACTCAGAACATTTTCGAAGTTAAAGTCCTCGTCCGAAAAACGGTAGATCAGCTGGACAATACCTCTGTACTCATCAGGAAGGTGACGAATCAGCTGAAACGGCTTTAACCACTCGGAAATTGGACGACCGACATCTTGTAATTGCATCATAATGTCTCTCAATCTAGCACCATAAAGATTCAGATCCTCACCAGGCTGCAACTTGCACTCGAAAAATGCGTCCGTCAACTCCACAACACGAGTACGACCACTAGGACGAAAATGCTTCTCCAACGCTTGCCAAGCTACATAAGGATCCTCGACACCAGATAATAGAGGCCGTAAATCTTTACTGACATTCAAGTAGAGAATGGAATATGCCCTTATCCTCTTTGCCAGATCGGCAGGAGTAGGCGCCTTGACTGGATCGTCGACCTCCGGCAATTTTGTAGACACACATTCCCAGAGCGACTTTTCCATCAAAAGAACACGAACATCTTCTCGCCATGTACTATAGTTAGACGATGTCAGCTTATCAATAGGGAGAAAGTCCATGCTAGATGAAGACGACATCATGGCTTAAAAACTGAGGAAAACACGCACAAATTTAAAAAAGGTCTAACCACTCTGCATATTGTGTGCTTCAATCCAGGCTGGGCCCATAACCCGTAACGGGCTGCTAGGGCAAAAATAGATTTAAGCCTAGAAGCCACAATCACTTAAAGCAGAGTTTTAAAGGATTGGTGTACACATATACGCAGAAATAAGTCAGGTAATTATTTAAACTGAATTTTTATTAAAAACATTTAAAAACATGATTAGTATAACAGCAAAAATCCGGCCATAACTTTGGCCAAAAGAACGCATTGCTCATTTAGTGAGCTTTTTATCAAGTCTAGACTGACATTAGAATATAGCATGTTAAAATGAGCTTTTGAATTAAATCTAAATCATGCTTTAAATATTGCATGTCTAAAACGAGCCATCCAAACATGAAGTTGCTCAAATATATACCATCTGATAATCGCATGGAAATAGCAAGGCAGTTCTCTGTAACAGTGAAGCATACAGTTATACAAAGCAACCAATCAGAAACAAGCAAAACGTCATCGGTACGATGACGCAATACTTAAACTGGAATGCAGGCATTCATCTCCAGATGCGTGGAATTCGTAAAAGTATGACGCCATATCGCCAAAGAAAAAGAACACTCATAAGCAGAGTAATGAAACGATATCTTAGTTACATAACGATTCGAAATACCGACATCATAGTTGTGGTGGTTACTCCATAACCCCCCCATATATTTAATTTAATTCATTTTTATTAGTCATTTTATTTCCTATTACCTCTTTTTTATTAATGTTCTCAATTTAAATTTAATTTCGGTTTCGCTTATTTTTATTTCGTCGCCTGTAATGTTTTCTTTCTTGCTTAGCTTTCGAATGTTCCAAGCCGGTAAAATTCTGTTTGAAATCATTCCTTCCGGTTTTAAATTTGTTCGAGAACATTCCCGCTAATTCTTTTGGGTGGAACTTCCGTTTATTCGGACACACCCCTAACCTATCAAATTAAATTTCACAGGTGACGTATTTCAAGCCGTTAAGTACATGGCCACCGGCTTTGGCCTCCCCTCTTAAGATGGTTATCAATTTTATTCTTATTAGTTACATATCTTTTCATACTGTATATTGTAATTTGGCTTATTTTTTCCTCACCCCCTCTTTTGCTCTCTGCCAAATTGGCGTATTTTGCATTTACAATAACCCCTTTCTCTTTTTCCCCTGGGCTCGCGGCCACCTGCGTCAGTTGCGCCGATAGACACCTGCTGTGATGGATGCAGTCGTATGATTGAAAGTTTTTAGTGTAATTTCGGGGCCGAGGTGCTCCCCCGTTAACGAAGGATGGAACGGTTTTTTTTTGTTATGTTGAGATTATTACGATGCTGATTTTTAAGTGCGGCAAAGAAAAAGTGCTGCCCTCAAAATGCATCTAGGAAAGTGATGTTGATTTCTGTTAAGCAACGAGGAGCAAACCTTTTGTTTCAAAGGATCCTGAAAGTATTTTTGTTGTGTACTCTGTTTGGATATGCGTATTAAATGAGATGACGTCGTGAAGCCTTTTACGTGTTGCTCTATTGATGCCACTTTTAACTCAAGAAGGTTGTCGACATGTTTATTCTAAATAGTTTTATTCTTCATCTTTTCGTCCAAAATTTTCGTCAAATTTTTATGTGATCAATTCTTCAATTGTGCTTTTATATGTTCTCAATCCTCTGAAAAAACAAGCAGAGGTGAAGAACGTGTGCTTTAAGAGGTGAACAGTTTTCTTTCATCAGGTGAAGATATTTGATTTTCATAAAGTTTTTACTTCATTATTTTGCCCAATTTTATATATATAATTTTCGAATACCCAAGGGGCGTTATGAAGAAAATATTGGTTTGCATCTATGCAATATGAAGTATAATACATTTTGTTTTTTTTTTTGAAAGTTCATATTATGAAAGTTGCTCTTTTTCAAGAAGAAATAATATTATATTCTCCTTTTATGTCATGAGAAGATTTATAATTTACATCCTGTTGAGATATCTAAAATATATTATTGACAAAGAATTTTTATTGCTTGGAGATAGCAATTGTTGTGATTAGCATATATTATGATATGGTTTTTTATGAAAAGAGAGATTAATATGTACGAGTCAAAATAATATAAATATGTGAAGAAATATTTATTCATAAAAAAAGTAAAACAAGTTCTTCATGAAATAAAAATAGTTTTTCTTCAAATTTTGTGTGCATAATAATTTCTTGTGCCTATTGTCTGGATTTATTTGTCATCAACATCCAAGGACTTGACAGGTAACCTTTTTTACCTTTTCAATTTTATATTTTTTTAACTTTATGTATGACATTTTATGTCATCATGGATAAAGATATTTCTATTGTTCTAAAGAAGTAAGGATGGTCACTTGGGTCTTTTGCAGGCCCCCATTCTCCGCGATGTGCTGTCATTATCACGATCACTTTGGCCTAATTGTGGGTAGAGGCAAATAAAAAGTGCTTTCTCCAGTTTCAAATAAACATAACATTATTATTTCCTTTGATGCCCTGACCAAAGCGTCAGCTCAAACATAACATTTTATTTCTTTTGGAGCCGTGACCAACGCTTGAACATTCTTCATTATTTTTTTTTCAAGTTATTTTTCTTCATATAGTGATTAATGTTTTATATAATTATATTTTGTTGGGTATGGTGCAGTAATCAAATACAATATTTATATTGATCTTGTATTGAAATATTATCTTTTTCTGGAGCAGTGCATTATATATACAACATAATTTATCAATATATTTCTTCTTGCATTATTATAATTTATAACTAATATATGCATTATTTAACGGAGGTACTGGTAAAAATTATTGTTCATGCTAAGATAAATTATTCTTCTTGTCATACATATAATAATTTATGTTTTGAGCCATATTATATATAAATATTTACATAAAATATTTGGGTCTTATATTCTTCATATGATACTAATATGTTAGTATACGTTTTCTTCTTTTTTTTTACATATAAAAATGATGTATGAAGTAAATGAAAGTCATCAATATTTTAAGTAACGGGTCAATTTATATATATTGTTCATCATAGGACCTGCCAAATAACCAAATTTATCATGTCATACATTGAGTTCTTATATTAATTATTTCATCATGCCTCCAAAAGCCAAACTAAATATTGCAATCCAACCTTTCGACGGTAACCCTCAGACTGTAGAATTTTTCTTCGATCAATTATCTGACTTACAGGAACTAAATAACTTTACAGACAAGGAACTTTTTGTTCTCTTTAAATCAAAACTTGAGGGCACCGCCTTACTCTTCTTTCTGGAAACTCAGTCACAGCTCAAGAACTCTAATTTTAGTGAAATTCGAAAGGCATTTATAGACTATTTCTTACCCACGAAAAAATCTGTTTCTCTAAAATCTTTACAGAACTTGACCTTAGATTCAAGTGAATCAGTTAAAAATTTTGCTTTTCGGTTGGATAAACAACTTCGACTTGCTTATCCAAAATTGGATCTTTCTGCTCTTAATTCATTAAAGTTTACTCATTTTCTTGAGGCTTTACCTAAGCAAATCAAACGTAAAATCTTAGAAGAAAATATTACGTCCTTCGAATTAGCTCTTGAACGAGCAACTTTTCTTCAAAATATTTATGACTCTCCCCCTAAAAAATCTTATGAAAATTTTAATCAAGCCTATTGTATCGATTCTGAAAATGTCCACGATAATTCTAGTAATACTCTTCATAAAACTCCTATAAAGCATACGAAGGATAAAATTTATCACAATTCTCAAACCAACTACTCTCCTTTACAAACTCAAAAGGACAGTTCTCATACTTCTCGTAATTTTCAAAGAAGACCTAGGACATTTTCGCCTTCTCCACCGAGACAAGAGGCTACAAATAAACGTAACAATAATTTTCGTCATCAAAACTTTCACCGGAAACGTCCTTATCAACCAACCTTTGACAAATATTCTCACAAAAAAAATTCTACATCCTTTTATCACAGACGAGATGTTGTGCAGTGTGCGTTCTGTGGGAAATTTAATCATCGTATGGACTCATGCTACAAATTCAAAAACATTATTGGTAATTCTAATCAAAACTCTTCAACTCAGGTTTCGTCTCACCCGTACAGAAAGAAAAGCCACACCTCTTCTTCTTCTGAAAATAACAACGTTTATCATTTAAACAAATAAGGGAGACTGGTTCTACTGACCGCCTTCTCTCCCGTAATTCTCATTCAGGGTCAGTACACTTTGACAACAACAACAAACATCAACAATTGGACAAACGCTCGTCAGTCACTTTAGTGTCATCCACAGCTGTCCAAACTTCTCCTATGACATCTAAATTTAACAAATCTTCTTGTTCATATAATTCTTTGCCTTCCAAACAAAATTTTCAAATCAACGATGACATACAAGAAAATCATGTCATATGCAGTTCTTTTAACAACTCTTATGTTCTTCCATGCATCCTAATAAATGTTCAACATAATGAAATCTCCACATTAATAGATACTGGATCAAGTTTATCTCTCTTGGATGAAGAATGCTTTAATAGCATTAAATCCAGGCTTCATTACAAATTTTTATCCAGAAATGTATCAGTTTCCACCATAAATTCTAAGGTCTTCTTCAAAGGATGCATAGAGATAGCTTTTAAGATTGATAAATATTTTTTTCATCATGTATTTTACCTTACAAAAATTCAAAATGTTCACTTTCAAGCCATACTTGGCTTTGAGTTTATTAACAAGCATTCTATTACTATTTCTCCAAGTTTTAAGTCTATCCTAATTAAGGACAAACACATTCCTTTTCAAAGTTATAATGAATCTCCTACTTGCTATTTTATGAATTCTGAATATAATTATGTTAATTCAAATGTACCATATTCTCTTGATGCACACAGAATGCCTTATTATGAAAGGTCTATATCAAATAATCTAACGAGTGATACTTACATTGATAATACTTGTGCAAATTATGATAATTCAAGTTTACAGTTGTTCAATAATTATACAACCTATCCTTATAATTATAATGTTCAAAATAATGGTTTGTTTACAAATAATATGGTTCATTCTGCTATGAATTTTCATAATCCTTATATTGATGGTCATTCTACTTATTTTTCTAATTATTTTCCAACTGATTATGCTAATGTGGTGAATTATGTGTCTACTAATGATAATAATATTCCTAGCAAGAATTTCTCAGCTGAGAATACTAATGATGGTAACTATTTTGGTGAAAAGCAAACTCATTTAAGTATTGGTGACAAAGTTTTGGTGAGTTCCAACATGGTACAATTACTCAATAGAGAATTAATACCTCCTAATTCTTTTGTGTATTTACATGTGAAGTATCTGAATCCTCCATCTGAATATTTTCTTTTTAAACCCAATTTAAAAAACAAGGGTCTGGTATTACATGAATCATTGCACTCAAAATCTTCCATTGAAAATGATTTATTTTTGGTTGTCTGTCAGAATATTTCAAAGCTCGATATTCATTTAAATAAAAATTCAATTATTGGTGAATGTATCAATGTAGATGAAAAAGATATTGAAGAATACTCTTTTGATTTAGAATTTGAAAACGAATATTGTACTTTAATTTTGCCATCTGAAGAGATTAAGAGAAAACGTATTCAAGAATTATCTCCAAATGACTTTGATCTTAAACATTTACCTCCTCATGAAAGGGAAGCTTTAACAAAATTATTATGTAGTAAAGCGCTTGCCTTTTCGAAATCTCTTGACACTTTAGGTCATACTGACCTGGTCAATCCTCAGTTTACCATGTTAAATTCTCATCCAGTAAAAACATTACCTTTTCCTGTACCTCAAGCACTCGAGCAAGAAGCTCTTGACCAAATTAATCAAATGTTGAACGCTGGTATTATTGAGAGGTCAAATTCATCTTGGGCGTGTCCCATGCTTCTTGTTAAAAAGAAGAGAACTGATATGTCTAAGCCTCAAAAGTATCGTTTGGCTCTTGATTTAAGATTGTTAAATTCGATTATAATCCCATCATCATATCCTCTTCCTAGAATTCAAAATCTATTGGTGCAGTTGTCAAAATTTAAATATTATACCACTCTTGACTTACCCTCTGCATATTGGCAGATTGCTGTACCTAAAGATATGCAAGATAAACTTAGTTTTACTACTCCATGGGGAATTTTTACCTATTTACGTCTAGTATTTGGCCTGAAGACGGCCGCCAGCACTTTCCAACAATTAATCGACTCTGTGATTCAATTATCTCAGATTGATTCCTGTTATGCATATCAAGACGATATTGTAGTGGGTGCTAATTCATTTGAAGAAATGTCCATGAAACTCACAAAGTTATTAGACACCTTTATTGCTAATAACATTACTTTGTCTCCTGAAAAGTGTACCTTTATGCAAACTAGTATTAACTTTTTGGGCTTCCAACTTACAGATCATAAAATTCTTCCTATTACAAGTAACATTTTAAAAATTACTTCCTTTCCAACGCCTAAAACCAAGAGGCAAACAAAGAGTTTTATCGGCTTGTGTTCATTTTATAGATCAATTATACCTAATTTTTCTAATTTGATTGCTCCTCTCATCGAAGTCACCAAACCTAAAAATAAGTTTTCTTGGAAATCTGAACAAGAAAATGCATTTAAAGAATTACAGGACATTTTCTTTCATAAACCTATGCTCAATCTTCCTATCTGGAATGAAACATTTTATGTTAATACAGATGCCTCAAAAACAGCAATATCAGCTGTTCTTATGCAGAAATTTGATGGTGAACTAAAACCTATCTCCTATTATTCTAAAACTCTATCTCAATCAGAAAGACACTACCCTGCCATCAAATTGGAACTTTATGCCATTTACAAAGGCATAACTGCTTTTAAATACTATATTTTTGGTCGACCCTTTATTCTACTATCTGATGCCAAACCACTTAATAATTATAAAAAAGCTACATCACCTGCTGATATTACTACTCGTTGGATGTTAGAACTGTCAGAATACTCGTACACATTCCAACATGTTCCAGGCAAAGAAAATGTCTTGGCAGATTTTCTGAGTAGAACTCCTCACATTCCTACTGAAGATCTCAATAATAATCCAGATCTTATTTCTTCACAAGAACCTCTACCCATTGTTGATAATCAAAACGATTTACATAATGACATTCCTCACTTTCCATGTGGTTTAGTCGACAAAATCCACCATACATGTCATCTTCAGAGTGATTCTTCACCTTCTAATAATGATAATAACCAAGATCCTTTATTAGAAATTCTTGATCACACCATCTTCTCTGAACAACAAAAGGACCCAAAAATCAAACAAATTTATGAAGATCTTAAAAATAACAAAAAATCTAAAAGTTTAAATGGCTACTATATTAATCCAAGTAATGAGTTACTTTGTTATAATGGTCATTTCTCTTCAGAAGATATCGAGCTACACAAAGCTGTTTTACCTCTATCACTTCGAGCAAAGGCCTTAAGAATTGCTCATATTACTCATACTGGAATTCATAAGACCATTGTTAATTTAAAGAAAAGATTTACCTGGAAAACCCTTGTTTCAGATACCATTAATTATGTCAACTCTTGTGAAATTTGTTTAATAAATAAGAATCATAAAAAAAACACTGCTCCATACCTACCTGCACCACTCCCAACAGCTCCCAATCAAAAGGTCTCTATGGATTTACTCGGCCCATTGAGAAATCGTCAATATGTGTTAACAATGATAGACCATTTTTCTCGTCATTTAGAATTATATGCCTTGAATAATATCAGTGCTGAGTCAGTTACAAAGGCTTTATTGCATTATATTTCCACTCATGGAAAACCTGAATTAACTCTTACTGATCATGGTTCTCAATTTACTAGTGATATGTTTGCATATTTTAACAAAAAGCTTGGCATTAAATTGGAGCATAGTTCTGTAGCCCATCCCCAAGCTAACGGTTTAAGTGAACGTGTCAATTCTCAAATAAAATCGTCTGTGAACACAATGGCTTCACAAGGATGTGATGTACCCACTGCTCTAAAAATTCATCAATCCATATATAACGCTACACCCCATCCAGCTACAAAGTTCTCCCCAAATCTTCTTCATTTTGGCAGAGAAATAAATGATATTTATTCCAATTATAAATCTCAAGTTTCATGGAAAATTCTCAACACTGCATATGAAATTCATAAATTGATGGATGTTATTGAAAAAATATACTATCAAGCTTACAAGAATAACGAATCATCCAGACAAAAGGTGTACCAAAAATCCAGAGAAAAATTAAAGTTTTCCAACATCAATGTTAATGACATTGTTTACGTAAAATTTCCCAATGTGTTTAACAAAAGGATACAAGGCCCATACGTGGTGAAGAAAATAATTTCTCCTGTGCTCATTCAAATTCAAGATCCCAATAATAGTCATGCTTCACCAATGTTGATTCACACTAATCGAATCTTGAAGCTTCAAAAGAGAAATGAAGCACTGCAACATCCTTCAGTCTCTTCAAAAGGTGCATCACATGATCAACCAGCTGTTGATAATGCATCCTCCACTCCTGTCAGACAACACTCTTCTATTCAAGTTTCAAATCATGATGCAGCTTGTAATACTTCTCCTCAAATTCTTTCTTCTTCTAAATGCCAGCAAACATCTTCATGTTCCAGTAAATCGGTACTGTCACAAGCTCCTCCTGATGGCACTCATACTGGTGCTAAAAGCAAATCCACTCAATATAGAAGTTATGATCTTCGTCCTCGCAATCATAAACTACATAAAAAATAGACTAACTCTCTTTTTCCTTTTACAGGATGACTTTTGCTTTGTAATATATTCAGTCGAAGCTAGCCGCACTGATTGTCCAGCAAGAAGAATCGCTATGTAATTTTTTTTTTCTTCTTTTCTCCAGGCTGCAGGCAGCTGTTATTATTTTTTTTTATTTTTATGTAAGTCTTCTTCTCCCTGGTACAACTCAACGGTCATCCTCGGGATGTATGTATGAATTTTAATAGTTTTATTAGTTACTGTATTTATCTATAAGTCATAATTTTTACAATATTTACACATAATCTCATGTATGCCATACTTTTAAATTTTATAAAGTCTTTAATTACAATAGTTGATGCAAAAATTGAGAAAGAATTTGTCTTTTTATATTCTTGTTATAATACTATATCATTATTTAAAGTTATACTAGCTGACCCGCCCGGCTTTGCCCGGGTCCGTATTAGCAATATTAAACGAACTTGAAATTTGTATGATTTTATCAATAACTGGAAGCATGCAGAAATGCATTGTCTGAAATACGTCATTTTCATCGTTATAAAGTATTAAAAGGTTCTGAAAAAAAAAGAAAACTTTTAGTAATACAATTTTTAGTTTAAATCAAATGTTTTCAATATTTTATTTAATTTTATTCAAAATGAAAAAAGATTTTCTTAGCAGACGATTTTTTGTGATAAATACATTATCTGTTTTATATTTCTTCTGCTTTATTCCTTTTATTTATAGAGTTCAAAATGAAAAAAGATTTTCTTAGCAGACGATTTTCCTGTGCCTCAATTAATTATCCTCGGAATTCCTTTTATTTATAGAGATTTTTGACAAATGTGCATTCTAATAAGAAAGGTGAAATTGTAATTGATATAAGGTAAACATAAAGATGAGTACTCATCAAATTATTTTCTCTATTGTGTCTGCTCTTTACAATGCATGCATGTTTTAACATTTAACCTCTTTTAAAAAAAAAAAAAAGAGAGAAAGTGCATGATAAACTTATTCATACTAATATTTTCTTCTCTTCTTGTTGAAATATAGAAGGTGAATGACTCACAATAGGTAATATTTTTGTATACTTTTGGGTATTTATACTTTGGATCCAAAGATGTTGATTCAGTCATAATATATATATTTATCCAAAGATGTTTAATGAGTCAATATATATATTTATATAAAGCAAATTCTTGATTTATGACAAATGCAAAAGTGATCACTTACTTAATTTTTTAAAAAATGTTTGAAAATTACAAGTAAATATGTTCTAGATATCTTCTATATAGAAATTTTGACACAATTGATTTTTCTTTGTAAGTTGACATTATCAAGTCATATATAAGTTGACATATTCATATAAATTTCTTCCTTTTTCAAAATATTAAACATCTTATGTTTTATGTTTATTTTAAATGAAGTATAGTATTAAAGGTATTTATGCAATTATTGTCAATTTATATTGAAAATGTTTAAGAATATTCCTTTATGAGAGTGTAAAAATTCTCTCTTTGAAAATTATTATATTCATTTTGAAGATATTTTTGTTGAAAAATAATATCTAAAGTTATTCATTTAAGATTTATTGAAAGCTTAAAAGGCTATGTGGTGATATAAGAAAATTTTTTTTTATGAGAGCATAACTAATCTCTCTACACCATTTATATATATATTTTTGTTCAACTTTCAACTTACAAATTCATTCAATTTATTATGTGTTATTTGAAACCATATATGTTATATATAGTTATAACATGATTCATATACAGTTATAGTATATTTCATTTTTCTTCACAACTGAGAATATAAATATACATATTATTGTGTAATCAAATATTGTGACATATGCTAAAGCATTCTACTATTGTGGTACATTGTGCACAGCCTAACAAGAGACTCTTCAAAGTTATGGACTGTTTTTCTGCACATAGACTTTAATTTTTTTTTATATGATAGATACCTCTGAAAGAAACTTTATATACCTTTCATGTTAACATTTACTACAGTTGGTATATTTTCATAAGGATTACTATCATAACAGTAATTATTTTTTTTTATTATTTAATTATCATGTACAACAATTATGTATATTCTTATAACTATTTCTGATATATTTATTTTGTGTATTTACTTAGTATATTTGTACATGTGTTAGAAAATATTGTCTTGATGAAAAATTGTTCATTTTGTCATCTCACCAATATTTTCTTTTGGGGGACCCTGGGTAATATGTGGTGGTTACTCCATAACCCCCCCCATATATTTAATTTAATTCATTTTTATTAGTCATTTTATTTCCTATTACCTCTTTTTTATTAATGTTCTCAATTTAAATTTAATTTCGGTTTCGCTTATTTTTATTTCGTCGCCTGTAATGTTTTCTTTCTTGCTTAGCTTTCGAATGTTCCAAGCCGGTAAAATTCTGTTTGAAATCATTCCTTCCGGTTTTAAATTTGTTCGAGAACATTCCCGCTAGTTCTTTTGGGTGGAACTTCCGTTTATTCGGACACACCCCTAACCTATCAAATTAAATTTCACAGGTGACGTATTTCAAGCCGTTAAGTACATGGCCACCGGCTTTGGCCTCCCCTCTTAAGATGGTTATCAATTTTATTCTTATTAGTTACATATCTTTTCATACTGTATATTGTAATTTGGCTTATTTTTTCCTCACCCCCTCTTTTGCTCTCTGCCAAATTGGCGTATTTTGCATTTACAATAACCCCTTTCTCTTTTTCCCCTGGGCTCGCGGCCACCTGCGTCAGTTGCGCCGATAGACACCTGCTGTGATGGATGCAGTCGTATGATTGAAAGTTTTTAGTGTAATTTCGGGGCCGAGGTGCTCCCCCGTTAACGAAGGATGGAACGGTTTTTTTTTGTTATGTTGAGATTATTACGATGCTGATTTTTAAGTGCGGCAAAGAAAAAGTGCTGCCCTCAAAATGCATCTAGGAAAGTGATGTTGATTTCTGTTAAGCAACGAGGAGCAAACCTTTTGTTTCAAAGGATCCTGAAAGTATTTTTGTTGTGTACTCTGTTTGGATATGCGTATTAAATGAGATGACGTCGTGAAGCCTTTTACGTGTTGCTCTATTGATGCCACTTTTAACTCAAGAAGGTTGTCGACATGTTTATTCTAAATAGTTTTATTCTTCATCTTTTCGTCCAAAATTTTCGTCAAATTTTTATGTGATCAATTCTTCAATTGTGCTTTTATATGTTCTCAATCCTCTGAAAAAACAAGCAGAGGTGAAGAACGTGTGCTTTAAGAGGTGAACAGTTTTCTTTCATCAGGTGAAGATATTTGATTTTCATAAAGTTTTTACTTCATTATTTTGCCCAATTTTATATATATAATTTTCGAATACCCAAGGGGCGTTATGAAGAAAATATTGGTTTGCATCTATGCAATATGAAGTATAATACATTTTGTTTTTTTTGAAAGTTCATATTATGAAAGTTGCTCTTTTTCAAGAAGAAATAATATTATATTCTCCTTTTATGTCATGAGAAGATTTATAATTTACATCCTGTTGAGATATCTAAAATATATTATTGACAAAGAATTTTTATTGCTTGGAGATAGCAATTGTTGTGATTAGCATATATTATGATATGGTTTTTTATGAAAAGAGAGATTAATATGTACGAGTCAAAATAATATAAATATGTGAAGAAATATTTATTCATAAAAAAAGTAAAACAAGTTCTTCATGAAATAAAAATAGTTTTTCTTCAAATTTTGTGTGCATAATAATTTCTTGTGCCTATTGTCTGGATTTATTTGTCATCAACATCCAAGGACTTGACAGGTAACCTTTTTTACCTTTTCAATTTTATATTTTTTTAACTTTATGTATGACATTTTATGTCATCATGGATAAAGATATTTCTATTGTTCTAAAGAAGTAAGGATGGTCACTTGGGTCTTTTGCAGGCCCCCATTCTCCGCGATGTGCTGTCATTATCACGATCACTTTGGCCTAATTGTGGGTAGAGGCAAATAAAAAGTGCTTTCTCCACTTTCAAATAAACATAACATTATTATTTCCTTTGATGCCCTGACCAAAGCGTCAGCTCAAACATAACAATAGTAACTTCAGATCTGAAAGAATGTTGCGATATGACATCACTTAGCCGGGCCTTTATTTCTAAAAAATGGCGAGACAGTTTGGATAGCATTGTTTACTTGTGCCGTTTATCGCGCAGTTCACCTTGAACTAGTCAATTCGCTATCTTCTGATGCTTTCCTGCTAGCACTTAGACGTTTTATAGCTAGACGCGGTAGGCCCAGCACTATTTATTGTGATAACGGAACAAACTTTAGGGGGGCTTCCAATGAACTTTCAAAATTAAATTGGGATAAAATTTTAAAAGAAACCATGACGCATAAAATTGTTTGGAAATTCATACCTCCCACTGCAGCTTGGTGGGGAGGCTGGTGGGAAAGGTTGGTTCGCATTGTAAAAGAATTGTTAGTACGTACTTTAGGTAGATCTGTATTGACTTATGAAGAATTGAATACACTTATATGTGATTGTGAATCTGTGATTAACTGCAAACCTCTAACCTATATCTCAGAAGATCCACTGGAGCTAGTACCTCTCACACCCGCTATGTTTCTTACTGAAAATCGAAGTTTCAGCAATTCAGATATTATCGAATTAGATTCTCAAAGCTTAACGAGGAAATTGAATTACAGAGCTAAACTTCTTACAGATTTTAGGCAACGTTTTAGAAAGGAATACCTCAGCGAATTAGTTCAAAACCATACTGAGAAACATACACGTGAACCGCGAGTGGAAGAAGTAGTCTTAGTTGGGGATGATAACAAAAAACGTTTATTTTGGCCTTTAGCAAAGGTGATTCATTTAATTCCAGGACGGGATGGTAAAGTTCATGCTGTTAAGTTGAAAACTCAGCACGGCACGGTCTTACGTCCGGTGCAGCGCATCTTTCCTTTAGAAATATATTCGAATGAAATGATTGAAATTGCATCCAAACCGTCGGGTGAAGAGAAAACTAGTTCCAGTGAGCATGATGATCATGAAAATGTGTCTTCTCCTGATAGTGTCATACTTAAGAAATATACCTCTTCTGGAAGATGTGTAAAAGCTCCAAAGAGGTTGGATCTTTTTAATGATAATTGTTATGTATTTGAAACTCTCCCCAAGTTTCAAAGGGGGGAGGATGTTGTAAAATGAAATGAAGTGAAACTAATTGAACGCGTAAATTAAGAAAATGAAAATATCGTCTGATTTTATTTGTTATTATTCGAAGAACTTTGACAAGTGTATGAGAACGATGGAGTTCTCTGGATGTAATGATGGATGTGGCTTTTGGAATTAAAAGACATTTTTTATAATATATGGACTTTTAGATTAATTTGAACTTAGAATAAGTTTATCTTAACAGATGAGTATGAATTCAATTCAAGAGCTCCAAAAGCATCGCGTAGATGCAACCCGCAAAATGAAGACATGCATGGTTAGTAAGTAATTTTTAAACTAACCCTATTTTCGAATTCTAACAATTACATAAGTCACCTTTTTATCATCATAAAAATTATGTTTGTACTGATTTTTATTAACTCAATAGGAAAAATTTTGTGCTTTGAGCAATAGATGTCCGCATTTCATTTATTTATTTATTTTAACAAAATTCTTTGCATTTAGAAGAATTTTTATTTAAATAGGAAATCCAAATGTTGCTGTTAATAAAAAAGAAAGTTACAAAAAAAAAAAAAGTTACAAAACGAGTAGACGCATACTATCAAATATGGAAAAACGACGAATCCAAAACAGACGTCATATGAAACATCATCTTTGAAAGCAAAAAAACGAGGTCTGATTATCGAGCCTACTGATTACAAAATGTGCATTACATTAAAAAAAAATTACTGCAAATATTGATTTTTTTTTCTTTTGTGCAGTTTTGGATTCGAAAGGTGCGCTAAGTTGCAAAAAGATATAAGCGGCTATGAAAACACACTTGGTAAACGTTCATGCTCAGTTTTACAAATAAATATGGCACATATATGCCCTAAGCACACCAAGATACCTAATTGGTGCCAAAATGGCGTCCAATTGCCTAACATGGTTATCATATAAATGTTATAATAAACTGTTTGTTCTAAAAATATTATCATTTATTGATTGTTATTTCTTTTTTTTAATAACAGAAAATGTTTAGTTTATTCCTTTTTTTTCATTTTGAAATAAATAAATAACGTGTTATTATAGCATGCTTTATGTATCTGGTAATCAAAACGATGTTTTCGCCTAATTGGCATAAAAAATCTCGCCAAATCCGGTGCTTATATCTCTAGTATATTATCTCAAGCATTTTATTTAAGTATACTATAATTGTTTTTACATACCACTTATTTCTTCTTGTATATAAAAATAGGTAAGTGGCTCCTTTATGCAGTATAAATTGTATAAATCTTTAAAAAATGCCACCCCCCGTTGCCCCTTTTTGGATCGAATAATAATAATAAAAAAAATCAATGTCTAATTCCAGTATCGCTCCCAGGTATGCATACATATTCCAAATTTCAAAGTTGTATGCCAGCAGGAAATGGATGAAAAATGGGAAAAGATGTCACATATGCACCAGAGTACATAATTGGCGTCAAAATGGCATTATTTTACCTGAGATGGTAACCCGGCTTTATTTATTTATTATTTGTTTATTTACTCATAAAATGTTTATTTTCTTTCATTTCTTTTTTTTTATTATATAAAATATTTCTTTTTATAGTTATTAATTATTATTATTATTTTATTTACTGTAAGTTCTTTTTGAAAATAGAAAATAATTTAAAAATGTGTATGTAAGAGTTATTTGAAAACGGAGTTTTCGCCAAATGGGCTTTGAAAAAAATTGCGCCAAATCTGATGCACGTGTGGCATCCGTGCCGAAAAATTAGTGACCAGAATTGACTTCCACACACAAGCAAAATATAAGTTAGAAGAAAACGTGCAATAAAAATAAATATAAAGGGAAAATGATGTCATAAAAGAAACTTTTTATTTAAAAACGCAATTGTTTATAATTTTCACACGCGAAATATATGAAACATTCTTTTAGCGATCAAAAAATACTATTAAGAGATTATCACAAAATCTCAAAATCAAAGTTTTTTGACATTTTTTTAATATAAAAAAATAACAGTTTTATTTTCCTGCATGATTAAATTTTAAAATGTTTTATTGCATTCAATGTTTCTGAGTGCGTAAATGATTACTATTTACTCCATGTACTGATTCGGTTATCTACGAAAATATCCAGCTGGTGAAAATCACGCTCACCAAATTGCTGTGACGTATGCAAATAAATTGAGCTTTTTTATCAGTTTTTTTACTATAACTTTTAAACTATTTGGAATTAATTTTTAAAAGTAGGTGCATTCACCAGATTACCTTCATAGGTACCTTCTGGTACAAACAGATTCGAAATCCGACAAGTACTTTTTGAGATTTGCTTGACGAAAGAATTTTTTTGACTTTTAATATCCTTACGTACTCTGAGTATAAGACTTCGCTACGCTCAGACAATTAAGATGGGATATAAATGCTGTGTTCGTGGATGTAAAATAGTCTATAATAGTAAAAAAAAAAAAAAAAAAGAGCCAATGGGAAAAAGAAAATAAGTTTATTCCGTGCTCCACAAGTGAGTGATGTTTTTTAGGCTTTAATATAAAGCTATTTGCTTATAATTATATTTAAATTGAGAATTTTTTATTGTGTATCTTAATGTATATGTTTTTTAAATGTTATATGGAATAATAAAGCACATACTTTGTTTTGTGACTAAATACAAAGTTATTTACTATAAAAAAAAGACGTGTACATTTTACAAAAGATTAATTAGCCAAAGATTTTTTATAACATTTGTAAGCAGTATTTATTACTTCTTTATCCACTGTCTATGGATTAATTAATATTATACAAATTTATTGGTCCATAAAATCAGTGTTGAATTCAGACACTTTTCTCCGGGAGGGACATCAGTGGCTCCGGGGGGGGAGAGACATTATAGAGTTCCGGGGGGGGGGGGATTGTACTTTTGGACCAGCAAAAACACAAAATTTTTGGATTTCATCTTGCCAACTGAAGTTTCCGATTCCTTTTTCTAGAAATTTTACACAAGCTTTAATACGTATCTTGAGATACAGATGTTGCGTAAACCGTAAATAAAATGCAGCATAACAGTGCCACATGTGGAGCGATTTACACCAAAAACTGATCAGCGTCAGTTTAAATAAGGAACTACCTAAATATAAATTTTTATTAAAATCCGTGCGTAGTTCTTGATATACAGGTGTTGCATAAACCATAAAAAATGCAGCATAACAGCGCCATCTGTTGAGCGATGTACACCAAAAACTGATCAGCATCAATTTATATTAGGGGCTACCTTAATCTAAATTTTTATTGGAATCCGTGCACTTGAGATACAGCAGTTGCATAAATCGTAAAAATGAAGCATAGCAGCGAAACCTGTTGAGCGATTTACACCAAAACTGATCAGCATCAGTTTATATCAGGGACTACCTATTAGACTATACTATCTACATTTATATTACAATCCGTGCATTAGTTCTTAAAATATAGCTGTTGCGTTAAATCGTAAAAAATGAAGCATAGCAGCGCCACCTGTTGAGCGATTACGCCAAAAACTAATCAGCAACAATTTATATCAGGGCTACCTAAATATCAAATTTTATAAAATTCCGTGTATTTTTTCTTGAGATGGAGCACCCACAAAATATATTTCACAGACAGATATTTTATAAGAACATGTTTTTTTGGAATCTCTGACTCCTAAAACGTGTAAAATCAGTCGAAAACCGGAATTCGAAAATTTATACAAATTCAATACTTTCTTCTTGTAAAGATAGCAGGAAATAAAAAAAGAAATTGGTGTTGGTAGAATAAATTTGGTGCTCCCTACTTTAGTCTCCTCGGACGGGGCACCCCCCCCCCCCTCCATTTCACACGGGCCTGAATTGTCCGGATGGAGAAGATGGGGATTTTAAAGCAAAAGTTCCTGAATGAGCTAAGAATAATTTTGATTAATAGATTTATTTTTACTGCTTAATCACAAATAAAAGATAAAAACGAAAAAAAAAACAGTTAAAAAAAACTATGTTTCAATTATTTTAAATTCATACCAATTTTAAATGTATAATCTGGAGATCCTATAATTTACAAGTTTTTTCGACTCCAAATAATTAAAATAAAAATTTGCTTGTACATGTACTAATTGCATAAATATCCAAAGTTATGAATTATTAAATTGTTCAAAGGTTATAAAAACTATTCGCAAAATTAAAATTTAATCCAAAATATTTGATTAAGACTTAATTTCTAAAAGTCATAAGTCTATTCCTTTGCGATATTCAACTTACTTACAAAAGTCGTTTTAATCCGCGATATTCAATGTTTTTAAATGGCCTGCCCTTTGGTTTTTATCAGAATGATCTCGTATTTTAAATGGCTTAAAAAAGAAAATGAAGCGCCGAATACCTTTAAAAAAATATGTATGTTGTGAAGAAAACTTCAATTAACAAGATTTTCATTTCTACAACCTTCTAAAAATTCAGATTTTTCGTAATTTTTTTTTTTTTTTTAATGACCATTTTTACCATTGAAAAGCATTGAAGAAGCATCGATCGACAGCCCAGATGCAGCGGTGTCGCCCTCTATCGTCCAAAAATTCGCATGCCAAAATTTTAACACTACTTTCCCCTCCTGCTTCTTACTCCGTGCAACTCTCGGTGCAACTCGGGTTACCTCGCTGCCACCCAGCCGTGATTGTCTGTTTTTCTGATATATAGACTTAATTAAGCAAAGTTCTTTATTCATTATTTTAATCAATAATAACACCATTTGTTCATTTAATATATTTACAATCTTGAAAGTTGTAAAAATTAAGGAAAAAGATTAAACTCAATGGTTACAAATAATTTTACACTAATTTTCTTTTTCGAAACTGGCATTGCCGGACAAACCATGCTCGATGTTTGTTGAAGTTTTTGTTTTTCCGCCACGATTAAATATCCTTATCCAATTTCAACATGGATCAGGAGCTGTCAGTATTAAATGAATTAATCAGCATTGGTATTAGTGAGCAAAAAGCTAAAGAGACAGCTAAAAATGAAAAATTATGCAAAGATCTTCTCCAGATAATTGCTCTGGTAACTATTTTAATCATTACTTTATTATGCTTATGAAATATGATGCAACTTGACTTGACTCTTTAACCTATTTACACAAGAACTTTAACTTAAAAATATCCACATTTTTTGGTAATTCCTTTTTCTTAATCTGAAAATTGTTTGCATTTTACATTTAAAAAACAATTTAATTGCTGTAAACTGTCATAAACTTAAATTGATGTTTTAAAAATTTCCTTCAAAGTATAACTAGGGGATTTTGTAATTAGATGAGAATATAACTAGCATATTGATACATTCTTTTAATTATTATTACTTGTTTGTTTCTCCCGCGAAGAATTATGCTAAATAAATATGATTTAACTGTGATTTCTTGACTCCTAATGATAAAATATTTTTTTATCTATCGAGCTTAAATATGATTGACAATTTTAATAATTTTTAAAGAAATTGATTATTTTTATAAAATCATCTCCAATTGATTTTCGTAAAAGTAATCAATCAATCTTAAAATCATTATGTCATATCACTTTATTAATATTATTTTTTGTTTTTGTTTTCACTTCTTGAGTGCCAAGGATGAGACAGTATGTATTTTTATCATTGAAGAATATTTTAAAACATGAAATGAGGTATCTTGTTTTAACCGTTCAAAAGAAACAACATAATTTTTCTGTTTTTATAGTTCAATGATAACATTGTAAAATTATTACTTTAGATTATAATATTTAAAAAGAAACGGGTTTGATGGAGATTAACTTTTTTTTACATCTAGAAATAAATGTTTTATTCAATTTTCAACTAATGGTAATTTTTAAAAAAAATCAGAATGGTAACTGCATAAACTTACATTGTGTCTGAGATGCATATTATTATTTTTGATATGAGTCAACATTTTCCTTGTGATTTTCCATCAACTGAAAATTTGCATGTTATACTTCATTTTTGGCATATGAATGGTTAAATATTTAATTGAACACCCTATTCATAAAGCAATAAGCTTTCAAAAATAATGTCTTTAAAGTAAAAAAACTGTGTTGACAGTGAAAAAAAAAATTCTTATTTTAAAGCAATTGGAAAAATTTCCAGTGTTTATTTGTATCTTGTCAAAAATAGCTTATTTATTTTGACATGGAATCATGTTACATTTGATTATTCGAAGATTTGTCGACAAAGAATTTTTTGGCACAAACCACATATTAAAGATTTTTTTAATGACAGATTGAAAAAATTTATGGTATGTTCCATATTCTTGTCTGAAAAATGCATTTTGATTTGTTATTTCTTATTTTTAATTTTATTTTCTTATTATGCAAATTATTTTCTCTATGTCACTATATTTTCAAATATTTTTTCACTTTTATCATCTTAGGCCAAGAAATATTCAAATAAAGATGTATCTAAGACTACTGGAAATTTATTATATCATATAGCTTCAAAAACCAAACCTCAAATCCGTTCGAAAATCGAAATTTTAGTCCAGTATGTAGCAGATGGAAAAATTGACACAGAAATTAAGCTTAATGGTAAAGTATGTTTAATCTTACAGACATTATTAGTTAAATGTTTTGCATTTATAAACAAAATATCCAGGATTTTTTTCCAGGTTTAAAAAAGAGCTAGATATTGTCACTCGAAAAAGAGCACTTTGAAATTTTTAAAAGAGCATTTTATACTTAAAGACACTAATATGATATTTTAAAGTCTTTAAGATC
The DNA here is from genome assembly GCA_964019185.1 of Maratus speculifer. NCBI lineage: Eukaryota > Metazoa > Arthropoda > Arachnida > Araneae > Salticidae > Maratus > Maratus speculifer. The sequence continues at coordinate 143,744,169 of OZ025292.1, read as the reverse complement.
CTGTGTCAAGTGTAATTTTTACTGTGCAAATGAATATTTTAATAAGGTCACTTGGGGTAATTCCTGGTCAGTGAGTTTTTTGGTTGTTTTAACATTTATTATTAAAATAACAATTTATCAAATTCTAATAAAAATCTGGCACATACTTTGAAATGTATGCCTTAATTGTTCATTTAATTAAAATGTAATATTAAAATTTTTTTTATTTAAATTTCAGTAAAACAACATTGATCTTTATTTTTACTCATTTTACAAAGATTTTTATCATTCTTAAGGTTTTAATTATTATATTTTGTCTTTATTTTATTACAATTATGACATATCACAGTTTTTAAACATGATTATAATTTTTCCTTTACTACATTAAACACTTTTATATCAGCAAGCCAATGTAGTCCATATTTGTGGGTAATTCTTGGTCAATGATTAATAATGTAACTTTACAGTTATTATACTTGGTATGTTACATATTCTAGCTGTGCACCCTAAAAACTATTGTCTTATAACTTTTTTTTAAACTGTAAAGTTAAAATAGCATCCTTAACTGTAACTGTAAAAGAGGAAAACAGTAAATGCTTTGAGGATAAAACATACTGAATGACTGAACAGTTAAGTAGAAATATCACAGAATGTTGTTAAAAAATATGCATAATGCAATAGAAAAACATAATTATTATGCTATGTGTTATATGATAAACATCTGTATTGAAATTTGTGTAAAATTTCTTAGAAAAAAAAAAAGAGCCAGAAACTTCAGGCAAAACAGGGAAATTCCGTTACTGGCAATAACCATAGTACTACCGTAAAATTCCATTAATCTGCCCTTTCCGATCAAACAGCCTCTCCTTACTTAAAAAAAATTGAAATTTTCAAAAAATTCCAAAAAAGCCCCCCCCCCCCCCCAAAAAAAAAAAATTGCTGAAAGAAAATGGAAATTTCATCAAAAAATCGTTGAAAAAAAAGGAAATTTTATCCAATAATCGCTGAAAAAGCACTAATTTTGCCAAAAAATCTTGAAAAATAACTGCAAATTTCTTCAAAGGATCACAAAAAAATCATGAATTTCGCTGAATGATCGTTAAAAAACCCACATTTCATCGAAAGATTGCAGTAAAAACGTGAATTATGTCAGATCTTAAAATATGCAATTAAAAGATCATTTAAAAACTGTGAATTATGTCAAAAAATTCCTAAAAATGCAAATTATATCAAAAGATTGTGAATTTCTCAAAGGGTCGCCAAAAAAATGCACATTTTGTCAAAAACTTGTTAGAAAAAATGCAAATATGTTGTATTTATAAATAAACAGTTAAAAAATCCCCCCAAAAAAGTAAATTCTGTCAAAAAATCGCAGAAAAAACTTGAAATTTGTAAAAAAAAAAAAAAAAAATCCCTGCCATGTAGCGGATCCTCATACTCGCTTTCATTTTGCTTTCGGTTTTACCGGCTATTGGCGCACTTTGCCGGGAAAGTAATAATTCACCACCAACACTGGAGAGGGACAGAACTAGAAGATACTGATTGTTTATTTACAGAAAATATATACAATACATAAAAGGCAAACTCCCATTGGTTGGAATCAAACATGTTACGAGAGTTTTCATTCGTCTCTCCTAGAACTCATATTATAGAAGCTTTAGTCTCCCCCAAGGTGTGTGCCATACACCACATGACGTCACGCTCCGAACTCTGGGATCGGCTGCGCGCGAAATCAAACAGAGGATGGATGATTCATGGAAAAAGCAACTGGCTCAGCTGTTTACTGAGCCATGGTAAAGACCTCACACACCCAAAAAGTGTGAATTCCATTAAAAAACTCGAAAAAAACCGAACATTTTATCAAAGAATCGTGAAAGGAAATGCACATCTCTACAAAGAATTGCGTAAGAAAGCACAAATTTTGTCAAGTATCGTGAAAAACTCTGCAAATTTGTCAAATATCACGAAAAATGCAAAATTTGTGAAAAGATCGTGAAAAAATCCTAAGTAAGCACCCCCTCTGATTATTTTTCGTCTTGTTTGGGGGGGGGGGGAGGTGGATTAACAGTATTTTACGGTAGTTTTATAAGTGGCCACTTTTTTATTTAAAAATACTAAGCAGCAAACTTTTGTTAACATTTTTATTAGTATTAATCTAAAAATGAATAGCACAATTAAATATGCTATTATAAACATATTGCAACCAGAAAAAATGGTGGAATGTAAAAAAAGTTTTACTTTTCCCTTGTAGGAAAGTGGCTAAAAGATGGCCAGTGACAGCCAATATTTTAATAGCACTTTCTCTAATTCACTGGCCCTGTGGCCATGCTAATTTTACCCTTTATTAGTTGTCCTAAGCGAGATAGAATCAAAAACATACATTGAATGATATATTTTATAGATCAATAAATTTGCAAGTTATTATTTGACTCATTCACAGTAGATAAAAAAATCATTAATACCACTTATAAATGTTACAAAGATTCTTTGGCTAAATAATGTTTTGTAAAATGTAAAAAAGTCTTTTGTATGTCAAATAAATTTATATTTATACCCAAATGGCTGTAACCTATATGCTATTTTTTAGCAATTATTAAATGAACAAAACTTTTACAAGATTGATTCTACTTATTTCAGTACTCAGGCTTTAAAAAAAAAATTAACTTTATTATTTTACTTGCATCAAAAATGTTACTAATTGATAATTATCTCATTTCCAGTATAATTCTTGGACGCATAAACATTATAATTATTTCAATTATAAGCGCATGTATATTTAAGTAAGTGTTTTGTTATGTAAGCATTAGAGAGTGCTTATTCCACACAAAAATTGGGAACTACTACATTTAATAGTTTTTATAATAATTGGATGTTATTGATTTTTGATCAGGAATTACCCTGTGTGGCCCTACAAAAAAGAGAATGATACCCCCCCCCTCCTTTTTTTTCTAACAAAGAAAAGAAATGCAAGAAATGTTTTATTTTTGGTAGAAGGGAGGGGGGGATATATTATTTTTTTTTAACCAAAAGACTAGCAACGTGCAGTCTTTTTTGGAACTGTCTGTAATAACTATTTTCATGTATGTTTCTCAAGCAACTTATAAATGATATTTCTTTTAAATGTAAGCTTTTTAGATTATTATTCATTGGATTGTAAAAATTAAAAAATGTAAATCTACCAGACTCAGTTGACAAAATAAGTAAATATTATTACTTAAAATCTGATTTTTAACTTTCTGATTGTAGACTTTCTTTATTAATCAATTATGTGCATGTTTGCACTGCTTAATGTGTGTCATTTACTTATCAAACTATTTCTGTGTTTACAATCTTTCATAAGAACTTTTCTCTTTTAGCTGCATTGACTTATTTAATGAATCATACTGATGAAAATATTAATGCTCTTGAATTTGAAAAAAGTTCTGGTGTGGGAGTGACAGTTACTCCTGAAGAAATTGAGCGAGTCGTGGAGAAGATAGTTTCGGCTAACAAAAATGAACTTATTGAAAAGAGATATTCCTTTAACATTGGAACATTAATGGGTAGATAACTTTTTTGTTAACATTCTCGTTTTTTTTAAGTTTAAATATGTGTATTCTATAAAAATTATTTTACTTATATTTTTTTTCAGCTGAAGCTCGCAAAGAGCTTCCTTTTGCAGATGGGAAATTTATCAAAAACGAAGTTGAACTTCAGATTTTGGACTTATTAGGCCCAAAAACAGCTGACGATCTGATTAAGCCTGCAAAAGGAAAAGTATGCCCACTTTAGATAGTATATATTTATAAAGAATAGGTGTTTTTATGTGTGTTGTAAAGAAAATTGTTCTTTATTTGAAGAAATACTAAACAAAAATGTCATGGTACTCCAATATAAATTTGAACAGGGTTTCTATGGATCAAAATCTGGTAAAAAAGGAAAAGTCAGGGAATTTGAGAATTTAAGCAAAAAAGTCAGATATTTTTTATGTACTCCTTTCCATCAAAATCTCAATTATCACTGTAAATGTAAAAATAAAAAAATAAAATAAAATAAAAAAGAATTAATTATTTATTATACAGTAGAGCGCCGATTATCCAAACTCCAATTAACCGAACTTCCAATTATCTGAACCGTGTTTTTCGACTTTTAAAATTTTTTAACCGAACTTCCAATTATTCGAGCAGCGTATTTCTCTTTTTAAAATTTTTTTCCGAACTTCCAATTATGCGAATGGCATATTTTTCATAAAAAAAAAAAACCCTCCAAAACCTAAATCTTTTTTTTTCTGTCCCTTCCAATTACATTTCTCTTTTTTCAACCTGTTATCTATCTTTTTCTTTTCTTTCTTGGCATACAAAATTTAATCCGGAAACTGCAAGGTATTTTTGGGGAATTTTGTTAGTGGGAAGAGAGAACACAAAAGGTTTGAAGAAAGGGGTTGAGAAACCAAGGTCAAAGCACAAAATTCCTGTTTGTATTTTTCTCCCCTCACCCTCGCTGTGGACACGTGTTGCAATCAATGTCTATGGTTGCAATGCAATCCCAAGGGGGTGGGAGGGTATTTCTTTGAAGTTTCTTATCGCAATGGACAGGTCACAGACCCGGTGTGAAGCTAGGACTAGAGAAAAGTAAGGGCTACGACATTTCTTTGACACCAGGTCGGGAGTGGAGAAAAACTGGTTTGTGTGACGTAGCTATGTTGACAAAGGTTTCTTGTTAGCAGTTGTTGATTGCACCAGCGATCTAGCTCATTTATTTTTCTGCAACAAAGGAGAAAAGATGTCTGGAAAGCGAAAAAGAGTTGTTCTTTCGCTAGGAGACAAAGTAAAGATATTGAAGAAGCTGAAAAATGGTGAAGCAGGTACAAAATTAGCAGTGGAGTTTGGTGTAGGAAAGTCTACAATATCAGGTATAAAAAAGAATGAAGAATCAATTATGAAGTATGTAACGGGACTTGAAAGTGAGTTATACTTTTTGTATAGAGTGAGTTAGACTTTTTGTATAGATAGGGATATCCTTTAAATTGTCTGTCCAATTATCCGAACTTTTGCTTATCCGAACTAGGGTCGGTCCCGAACTGTTCGGATAATCGGCGCTCTACTGTATCTAAAATTTCTATATAAAGTTTGTGCTAACTATATAACAGTGTAGCATAATATAAAAAGTAATTAAAAATTAGAAATTCTTATAGTGCATACTTTTTTAGCATTTATCTAGATTAGCAGTTCCTAACCTGGGGTATGTGAAAATAACATCAGTAGTAGCAAACATCATAAAATGGTTGTAGACCAGGAGGTGGAAGCACAGACAATCAATCACCTTGAGTTCACCGCTGAAATTCCAGAATTAACTTGATTAGGGTATTGAAATGCAATCAGTCTGCCAAGTTGTATCTTGATGGAAATCACCTGAAGGCCAATTTTTGCTATTGACTTTTAGGTTTGTCATTGTGTTTTCCTGTACCCAACAATGCGAAAATATGTAAAACTGGGAAGAGGAAAACAATTCTGAAATTATAGCTGTGAACTCGATGAATTGATTGTCTATGCTGCCATTTCCCAGTCTTTTATTACAGTCACAAAAAAAGTTAAAAATGACAATGTAATTTGTATTGATTTCTTATATGGTTGTTATAAGAAGACTACAAATGAAAGAAAAAAAGTGTGCATCTAATTAAGTGGAGAGATTGGTAGGGGGGGGGGGGGTTATAAGAAATGAAGGTACTCTGAAATAAAAAGCCTAAGAAATGGGTGTGTGAAAGAAAAAAAGTTGGAAACCACTGATCTAGATTAAAATTTTCCATTGTGGAATGTTTTAGAACAATATGTAAGCTGAATATTTATTGGGAAAAGTCAGATCAGGGATTTTTTTCTAACAGAATTATGTTGGAACCCTGTTGAAATATTTATATATATATATATATATATATATATATATATATATATATATATATATATGATTGTTTCTTTATATATATATATTAAAGTAAATCTGAATTTTATTGATATTTTGTGTTGAACAAAATATTGTATTTTCTGTCATGTTTTGCTGATAAGTTAATGAAAGTATTGTAGACTCTAGCAAGAGTCCTAACTACCATGCAAGCACTCATTACCAAGGTTTTCCCACATCGACGGTATTTTATTTTCCCAGTGTGCTTTGCGTTAGCCAGCTGTTGTTGAGATAGTAAAATGAAATGTAGGTTGTTTATTTCGGTGGAATTTCTTTCCTTATTTGCAAGTTGGAGAGATTTTGTTTAGTTATTAAAAGAACTTTTTTGGTAGAATGATTGTGAGAAAGAAATAAAATATCAAAATAATAGATAATAAAAAAGTAATAAAATATCAAAATTTCATGTTAAAAGAAGGATGTTTAAAAAAATATATATAAATATATATAAGGTATTTGTACCCTATATGGACAGGGCTCTCCATATGGACACCCCTAATATTTTTAAAGGTAATAATTTTGATCGAAAGATGGCTAAACATTTTCGCAAAGAAAAGTAGTTGAAAAGAAAGTCTGGAAAGTGTAAAAAAGTGCACTGTTCGTCATTTAGGAGGAAACTTGTTACTCAAAGCTCATTAATTAATTAATTATCAATTAACGCTTACTTTCCAAAATGAAAAATAGCAAAATGTATTCCACTTTGACTCAATCATAGAATTTTTTTTTCACCATGAAATCAAAACCTGAATTTCAAAATTTGCATATGCACCTCTCATATTCATGTTCACGCTTTTTAAAAAATGATATTTTAATTTGATCATCTCAAAATCATTTTTATTCAAAACTTAATCTCGATTGCTATCAGCTGTGAATAGATACTAATCTATTTATATCTTTTAAATGTAAATGAAATTATCTGAAATGATCTTCATGCAATAAATATAATAAACCAGCGGTACCCAAACTTTCTTGGTACGTGACCCACCCTTCAATGAAAAAAATTTTTGCAACCCACCCAAGATAAAGTTGTATATCATCATAGCAATTTTTATATGATCTCTATAAACTCGGCTATCCTATCACGAAAATTAATTTATTCGATTATTTACGAAAAATGCAAATTTATGTATGGTAGATACTTTATCAATAAAAACAAGAATTGGTAATCTTAATGTGTGTAAGTAAATAGTAATTAAAAGAATGCCCAAACTACAAAGATAGTTAAAAATACATTTAATTATTATGAAGACATATTTTTATAATCAATGAGATTTCTGGTAGTGATGTTTACCGATGTGGGGACATATATTAACACGCAAATTATCTCAGCACTGTCTTTCAAAAACAGCAAAGTAGAAGAAGCATGTTCTCATAAGCATGAAGTGTTGAATTTCATCAAGAACCTCAGAGATGTTTCAAAAATTTCTGGATATTCTGTTCGTATATTAATCTAGAAGGAAATAAAGGATTTTCTTTTGAAATATTATTTCCTGTTGAAATTGTCATATCTTTTTAAACAGATGAAATAAAAAATATATTTTGATTACAAATCTCGATTGTTCTGCGACACACCAAAATAACTGCCACAGCCCACCAGTGGGTCGCAACCCATAGATTGGGAACCACTGTAATAAACAATATTCCTATGACATCAAAGTGTGAAAAGAAAGTGTTGTATCAAGTTTAAAGTAAGTTTTTAATAAGCTAAATATTCTTTAATTCATTAAAAAAAAAAAAAAAAAAAAGAAAGCAAAATTTACTAGATTTTATAACTATGTCAAGAATAAAAATTCTTGTAGCATGTACTTTAAATTCAATATTTTTTTTTCACTTTTTATGAAAAAATGGCAACAAAAGGATACAGTAATTTGCTTTAATTTTCCCTTTTTCTTTTAATAGAAATAAAATATGTCTGTTGCTACAATTACAAAAACTACAAAAAAAAAAAAATAATAATAATAATAATTCAGAAAGAAATAAAAATACAACTTTCAAGCAAATTTATTAATTTTTTTCTGTTTAGAAGCTTAAAAATTTGTAGTAGCAAAAATTGCAAAACCGAAATATCATTTTAAATTTCAAAGTGTTGCCATTCGCAAAATGACATACGTGTTACACACAGATGTGTTTGGCCTTTATAATATAGGTAGATTATACTCTAAAATTTTTATATAAGTCAATATTGATTGTAACCTTCATTTCTTTGTATAGTTAAAATAAAAAAAATAATGCAAATTTCGTACATCATAAAAGGAATATTGATACTTTTCCAGTTTAGGAACTTTGGCAAGAGGTGAAAAGTTGGCAACATAGTTTCTAGCAACCTATTCACTGCTTTATATACAAAGTAATTTCTTCAGAATTTATACAATTTATTTGAATTAAGAAGCCAATTATCTATTTTTATACGCAAACAGAAGTAATTTGTATATAAAAACAATAAGTATAATATATATATATATATATATACATGTAAATACACATAAAAACAACCATAAAAGTTCACCAGGTTTGTTTTCATATGTTGTTTATGTCATATGGCCACAGAGTTGGGCAGTATCAAAAAATACATATGGCTAGATAGGTAAGATATATATAGGAATGTATACTAATAAATTTAGCACATCCATAATGTGAACATATTATTTTAATTATATGATTTTATTTTGATTTATAATTAATTTTATAAAAGTTGCAATGCTGTTAAAACAAGTTGAATGTAGATTCTGTCATTGCAGAATTCAATTTCGCCTCCGATTAGAAAAAAAAAAAAAAAAATAGATAGGGTCTTTTAGAAGGGCGACCCCGTTTAGAATGCAATGAACTAACTTCATTTTTCTTCTGTTTATCAATATAATAGCAAACAGAACGGCGTGAAATACCGAATTGATTAGCAATTTCTCTTTGAGTCATTGGAATTGCGGAATAGTAAAGAGATACAATTTGACGTGCTACTTCTTCATTGACTAGATTCATCAAAAACACATTTTTTCTTTGGTTTAAACGCTTTCTTTTAGACTCTGAGAAAAAGGAAATGCATTTTAACAATAAAACGAGTGGAATCCCGTCGAATTCGACGAATGAAATGTTTAAAAGACCAGATCTATTTGGTTTAAAAAAAGCAAAAGTAATTACATTATTAAATCAATATATAATAAATATATTTCCTAACTTAATGTCAAGTTTGCCAGTTACAATTTTGCATGCAAATATTCGCACATCTTCAGTTAAAATTGTAATCTGAGTGCCGGCGAAATCCAGAAATTTTATTTTATATGCACTTACAGAAAAATAGTTTATTTAAAAAAAAAAAAAAAAAAAAAAAAAAAAAACTAATTTCATTTTTACTGTGACATTATTCTCATTAATTGAAGTCATCTGAAAGTAAAATCTCAATCTCAGTGTCCATAATAAAAAGAAATATTGAAATGTAAAATCGTTATGAGTAAAAATGCGATGTTTTAAATAGTGATGTCATTTTCTCTTCAAATGTTTTTTAAAAGTTACTATTATTAGTAATATGAAAAAGGCATTCATAGTAATATTGTAATTCCCATTTATCTGGTTGCTGAATGACATCATTTTCCTCATTTGAAATTTTTCTTTAGACATTTATTTTTATCATAAATTATTTTCTGTTATTTTATTTATATTATTATTATTATTTCTCAGTAAATATATATATTTTTTTTACCTCAATTAGTGCACAATTATTCACAATCATTTTATTGTGGTTAAATTTTATGAAAACAATTGAGTTTTTTCTTTTAAATGCAAGGACATGTTCACTGATGAAATAAAGCTTCTGACTTGTGGAAAGTGATAATGGAAAATAAATTTTTATTATCGAGAGAAAATCTAAACTGAGTTGCCACCATATTTAAGAAATATCGTAAAAAGCATTTAAAATTAAAAATAAAATATAAAAAAGGAAATAAATTAAATAATAGCTAAAATGGGCAAAACTACAAATAAATAGCTTTCATTTAAAAAAATAATTATCAAAATCGGTTGAGTAGAAAATTCAGGGCTGACGACACAACATTTTTTAGCTTGTCTGAAAGAAATAGCATCAGAGGATAAAAAAAATTTGTGTATGTTTGTTTAAAGATGTAATAGGATTCTAATTTTAATATCTATCATCTAGTGGAATTATAATTGATTCTTTATTAACTCCTTGACATCCCTGTGGCAGAATGTGCGCGACACTGCGACGGACGTCGCAGACTTTTAAGGACCTCTGCAGACTCAGCGATGGCACGGACGCTCTATCGTGTTTAAATTACGCAAAAAAGAGCTCTTATGTGTCCTGCGGGCAGCGTAATTTCGGCAAAATATCGCAAAATAAGGCCAAATTTAGTCCAAAGATCGCGAGAAGAAACGCAATCATCAAAGCATCGCGAAAAAAACAAAAAATTTCTTTTATAAAACACGAAAAAATGACTAATTTCTTCAAAAATCGTGAAAAAACGCAAAAATCCCGAAAAAAGTCCAAATTTCTTCAAAGGGTCGCGGGAAGAAACGACAATTTTATCATAACATCGCTAAAAACGGCAAATTTCATTAAAAAACACTTAAAAACGACAAATTTCGTCAAAAAATCCTGAAACAAAAAGTGAAAAAATGAAAACATTCTGAAAAAATGGCAAATTTTGTCAAAAAATCACGCAAAAAACAGCAGATTTCGTCAAAAGATTGTGAAGAAAATGGCAAATTTTGTGAGAAGATAGCGAAGAAACGACAGATTTCATCAAAGTATCCCGAAAAAAACGACAGTTATCGTCAGAAAATCGCGAAATAATGGCAGATTTCGTCAAAACATCGCCAGAAAACGGCCAATTTCGTCAAAACATCGCGAGAAAACTGCGAATTTCATCAAAAGATCTAGAGAAAGCGGCAATTTCGTCAAAAGATCGCGAAAAAACCTCAAATTTCGTCAAAGACACCAAAAAATAAATATATATATATTGGCAAAAGTGGATTTGTCTGTTTTTGTATAAATGATGGAAATAGTTTACACATATACACACACATATGCTGCCATAATTAATTAGCACTACAATAGCACAAAGAATATATTTATATAACACATTGCGTCTTGCAGACTATTTTTGAAAATATTGTAAGCGTTGCAGACATTTGAAGATAGTTCTGCCACTGGGCTTGACATTCAGGCTGTATGATGTGTAAGTCTGGATTTTATCATAGATAACTACCAGACATATAGCACATATGTCCATATGGAATATGAAAATACAAATTTGAACTAAACACTGATATATGCGTCCATATTGGAAAAAAAGTGGTGTAGATGTCAAGGTGTTGAATTAACTTCAGTACACCATTGGAAATTTACTTTAAAAAATATGACAATCGTCATATTCTGAATCTGACTTCTGCCTTAAGTGTCATAATTTTTTGGATGAATGGAGGGACAAATTAATATAATTGTATAATTCTGAACTAATGTTATAATGTTTTACTTTTTATGGCTTAGTGTATTTGCATCAATTGATATCTTTGAATAACATTACCTCTGTGTTAATTTTATTGTTGTTGACTTTCATTTAAAAAAAAGGTTTTTGAAGTATGTGTGTGTAAGGAGAGTAGTAATAAATGTCATCTTGTATTAGTTTATTCTTAATTGGTATCAATATTTTTTATTCAAAACATTTACCAAAAAAGAATTCTCTCTTAGGTGAAAGAGAAAAAAGCAAATGAATCTCAGGCTGTAAATGACAAGCCAAATGAAGTTAAAGGTATTTTCGCTTTTATTTATTACTTATTTTTAAATGTTCATTATCTGTATGTGTGTCTGCCTGTTTGTTAATGACAGTGAACGCAATCTATTGGACATAACTATCTGCAGATTTGTATAATAATAGATGAAAACAGGGGTCCTGTGCACCTCAAATAGAAATTTTTAATTTTTTTTTTTTTTTTAATTGTTATCTTTCTCTGAGATATTGAGTGGTTGAAAATCCTGATCAAATGCTAATGAAAATGTTCCTCATGTTGCAGGCGTCATGATTGCTTCCACAGATGTTTAAAGGATTTTTATTTATTTATTTTCAAGCTCACAGACAGAAGGGGAATGTTCTGTTTTTCACAGATTAGAAACATTGATCACCCAGTCTCCCCCCCCCCCCCAAAAAAAAAAAATTAAGGATGCATGCAAATAGCTGGTACTGACGGTACTTATCCTTTTTAAAAAGATACTACTTTTTATTACTTAAAACATCTTAACTTAAAACATTTTCATTAAAACATCTTAATGTCTTTTCATAACTTCCATTATTTTAAAAACCCAATCACCGGGAGATGGACAAAATTATAAAAAAAAAAAAAACCCAGAAAATATCCATGGATAGCCAACACCACTACTTTTTTCTGGACAGTATTTCTCTCTTTAAAAAAGGTATGAATATGTATTGCTATTTCAAAAGATACTTTTTCTGGAGGTGGTTTTCATATTTTCTGTTTTTCTGCAGTTTTAAATTGACATCCTTCTAGTCTGGTTAGAAATCCAAAAAAATAATCACACATAGACATAGAGGGTACTTTTCTGCTCTCAATGGTACCTTTTTAAAAAGAAAGGAAAAATGAATACTTACTAATACAATAAACAGTTTTCTAAAAATTGTTTTCATATTTTTGTAGAAAAGACAGAAATACTGATACAAGATAAAACAAACAAACTGCACAGATAAATAGTATTTTTTTTTTTTTTTTTTTTTTTTTTCTGTCATTAGTACTTTTTATCTAAAAAAAAAGGTATGAATATGTACTGTTTCAAAAAAAATATACTTTCTGAAGAGAGGGTACGATTACTTATACTATCATAAAGCTGCAGATGATTACCTTTTTTTATCTCTCTCTCTCTCTCTCTCTCTCTCTCTCTCTCTCTTTCAACAATAGTAAAAGAAAATTTTATGTATGCTTTTAGATTACATCCTTAATTTTGTTGTTGTGGCTTGTGGGTCAAGCTTTTTTTTTTCTCGTCAAGCTTGAGTCAGTCGGAATCAACTGAATCATTTTTTTATTCTTAGACTACATATCAAACTTTCATTTAACTTTAGCGGCTAATAGCCCAGTAAATATATATGATTTATTCTGTAGTCTTTTCATTGAGGTATGTTTTATAATTCATAGTGGTTCCTAATCTGCATTATGTGGAGTCCTAGGGGCTCTATGTGCACTTCCTAGGCTATGCTGTCATTAAAAAAAATAAAGTAAAATAAAATAAAATCAAGCAAATATGAATAAAAAAATATAATCAAAGTAAAAAAACTAAAAATTATATATTGTTTAGAAATTTCTCAATCCTGCTTTAACTTGTTTCATAATATCTCGTGTTTCTTCATTCAAAATGCAGTAATTCTTTTATCTGGTTCCTAGGTATTGTCATGCAATTATTACCAGTTAAACCTATATTAAAAAATGAAAAATGTAAAAGCAAATGTCGTAACATATTAACATTCAATATGTTTATATGATATGATATATTATGTTATAGACCTTGGATTCACACTCTTAAAGAATGAAAGTTTAAATTAGAAAAATTACATGTATTGATAATATAAAAAATAAATTGAATATTTTGCTATAGAAATTTTTAAACACAATTCTATTGCATTGACACTCAGCAGTTGTAAATATATCTCTATTTTACATTCCCTTTCTGTCTATCCCATTGTGTCCATTTTATAACATACTTTTAAACATAAAAATAACTTTTAAACAATAATTTGTAAGGCTTAGATTACAATATATGCCTTAGAAGCTCTATTGTGGATAAATACATTTTCGAAGACTGGTTAAATATTCTGGAGCCAACTCAATGTGAAATACTGGTGATAAAAACATGGAAAATAGCAGCCAAATGCAGGATTTTCCAAAAGCGATATATCAAAGAAACATGGAGGGGGGGGGGGGGAATACAAATTTTGTCAAAAAATCCCCAAAAAACCCTTAATTTCATGAAAAGATTAAAAAAAAGAAAATGCAAATATCGTCAATACATCATGGAAAAACACCAATTTTCATTCATGATCACATAGAAAATGTAGATTTCATGTAAGGATCTCGAAAAAAAAAACACCAATATCATCCAAGAATTGCAAAAAAGACTAATATCGTCAAAAAATTCCCAAAAAAGCTAATATTGTGAAAAAAATGCGAATTTTGTAAAACAACCAAGAAAAGAAAATACATGAATTTTGTCAAAAAAAAGTATGATTTGAAAAAAAAAATGAATTTAGGTCAAAGAATTGCAAAAAGATATGTGCAAAAAACAGCAAATTTGGACAAAAAAAATGTAGAAAATAATAAAGGGCAAAATTAGCACTAGCCACCGGCCACAGGGCCAGTAAATGAGAAAAAGTGGCTAGTGAAAAACTGACTACCAGCAGCCACCTGCTGGCCACTTTTTCATATGGAGAGAATCAAATTTTCTTGCATTTCATAAAGAATTCTACTTTTTTTTGTTAGAATTCTACTTTTTTTTTGTTAGAATTCTACTTTTTTTTTTGTTCCAATATAGTTGTATTGACATATTTATTTGGGCTATTCAATTTTAGATTAATACTTATAAAATTTTTACTGTTTAGTATTTTTAAATGAAAAAGTGGCCACTTAAAAAACTAGTCTTACCGGCCACTGGCCGCTAATGAATTTTCCCAATTTTGCCCTATAGAAAATAAATGCGAATTTCTTCAAAAATTCCGAAAATGAATGCATAAAACACGAATTTTGTCAAAGCATTGCAAAAAACATAAATTTTGTCAAAAAATCATGAAAATTAGTTCATAAAACACAAATTTCATTAAAATATAACAAAAAAGTTAAAATAGACTACAAATTCTGTCAAAAAATTGTGAGAATAATGCAATAATTAATGCAATAATAATGCAAAAATTAAATTTTCATAAGCCAGGTGAAAACTTTAAAACAGATGGTTATGTCATCACACCTAATACTATGGATCTTCTTAAGAAACATTTGGAAATAACTAAAGGACAGGTATAATGAATTCTTTTTTTCATTTGTTATTTATATTTTAGATATGCATTAAACTTTTACAGCTAATTTTCTTTAGTTTTTTTTTTTTCAATTAATTAAAAAGGAATTTAATTTTCTTTGGTAAAGCATGCCATGATCTGAACAACATGTTTTTTAATTCTTATTGGAAATAATTATTTGAGTTTGGCTTATGAGTTTTTTCAAAGAATAATGAAAAAATGCAAATTTCGTCAAAAATCGAGCAAACAAACTCAAATTTTGTTGAAAAGTTACATACAAATGGTGTTTTTTTTTTCTTTCAAAAGATTGCAAATTTTGTCAAAGGATTGTGGAAAAAACATTAGTATAAGGAGAGACCACCCTTCTTTTATCTTTTTGAAAACTTGCTGTGAATTTCAGTTTTTTTCTTTAAATATTTTGAATTACACCTGCTACTCAGTAGATAAACATACCTTTTTCTTTCTTTCTTTCTTTTTAGATCTTAATTCTAGAAATATAATTTTCAAAAAAGGGGTGGGGTTTACTTATTTTGTTAGCTACACAAGTACATAAGCATATTGCATATAATTTTACTCTTAAGTTAATTTAAAATAGATTGGAAATTAATATCTCAAATTTATTCCAAACAGTACAAATTAAAATATTTTTTTTAGCTCATATATTACTTATTTATTCTAAACTCTCATATTGTGCATTGAATATTGAGTAATATAAATGTACTTATTGGCTACTAAAGAAATTATTCTCACTAGCCAGTGAATGGCTACTATTAAAAAAAAAAAAAAAAAAAAAAAAAAAAAAAAAAAAAAAAAAAATCAATTCACCGGCCAGTAGCTACTGAGCAAAATTCCTTATTTTCATCTTTAATTAAATACACTATTCATTGGCTTTATGATTTTCACATTCAATTGTAAATATTGATTATTTTGCTCATCAAAATTAAAATTACTATTAAAATATTATAATTTCTGATTTATCTGCAACCAGTATTTTATAAATTTGAATTGCTCTTATTTCATGCACAATGTCAAAAAATACTGATGCTATTAACACTTTATTATGTTAACTTAGAAAAAATATATATATTTATTTACTTTTTTTCCATATTTAGATGTATCAATTACAAATGTTATGAAAAAATTAAATTTTCATAAGCCAGGTGAAAACTTTAAAACAGATGGTTATGTCATCACACCTAATACTATGGATCTTCTTAAGAAACATTTGGAAATAACTAAAGGACAGGTATAATGAATTCTTTTTTTCATTTGTTATTTGTATTTTAGATATGCATTAAACTTTTACAGCTAATTTTCTTTAGTTTTTTTTTTCAATTAATTAAAAAGGAATTTAATTTTCTTTGGTAAAGCATGCCATGATCTGAACAACATGTTTTTTAATTCTTATTGGAAATAATTATTCTGTAATAACAAATAATCAAAGAAAATGTAATATTTTTAAGGAAGGGCCTTTAAGTACATCTATAGCCTTAAAACCTGCCGGCGGGTCATTCCATGTCAAATCAACACAAAAAAGTGCAATTTTTTCCCTCACCATCTCCGATTTTTACAAAATTTCGGGAGCTAGTTAGAGTGGTGGAGAAAGTAAAAAATCTGCAATTTCAGATTTTTGAGACTATTAGTTTTTTAATTATAGACATTTAAAGATGGCCGACTAAGACAAATTTACTGCTGGATGCAACCTTAAAATCCCTATAACTTCTGTTCTAATTAACATACAGACATGGACATGGTATCATTTTAAAGCATTTGAATTTATCTTTTATATGATACCAAACACAATGTTTTTTTAAAAAAAAGTCTCAAGGTCAAGGCACTTGACCTTTGACCTTGAATTACTATAAAACGAATTCTTCAATTTTCACAATTTTTTTTCTCTGAATGCTAACATGCCTTAACTACATGTATAGCAAATTTTGAAATGGGACCACAATGGGATCATATAAAAAATAAATGAAATATGAAATGTTTGCATTTAAATTATATATTCATATGACAATGAGTTTGTGAACATATCAAATTTTATCAATATATGCAAATAGAAATTGAAATAAAAAGTAAATATGCAATACAATTAATTTGAATAAAAAGCAGTAGAAATTGAAATACAATAAACAGAATTTAACATATGGATACGTGTATATGATAATAATTATATGTATCAGAATTGTTAACATATGAGCATCATATTATAGAATGTTTTTTTGCAACATTGATTATGTTGATCCTTTTGACAATTTTCGTGCATTCAGTTTCACATTTGTTGCTGTAGTTTCTTTTTCACTGATATTATAAACCCTTCCTGTTGCTGTGGTTGGATTAACAACTGTTAATATATCATGTATGGGCACTAAAAGTGCATCTGGCTTAGTGGGAAAGCTGTATGATGGATGAAGAAAGCTTAATTTAACCTGCACATTTTCTTCATCCGAATCAATCACATAAGCTATCCACCACGTATTGTCATATATAGCAGTCACAAATCCCTTGATATCACCAATGGAAAGTTCGTCTTCTAATTTGGTTACTAATTCCACCTTTGAAAAAGGTGAAGCAGAATACACTTTAGTGCAAATTTTACTTTTTGTTAATGGGATAAATGAGTGAAGCTTTTGAGTACCAACAATTGTACGAGATTTTTGGAGTCGTTCTTTAATTTTCTGTTCTTCATTCAAGTATTCATTTATCGTGCTGTATTTGAATGATACAGAAGGGATGTTAAGGACAGCCCATTCGTACAACTGTTTAGGAGTTGCAATTTGTTTGTTGTATGGTTTTTGTAGGCTGGCAAGAGCAGCTGATCTTTTCAAATTCCCCCCAATCCCATCACAAGCCCCTTTCCCATGTGCTGTTGCAGTGAAATGCCATTCAGCAGATATGCCGAAATCTTCTTTGTGATAACAGAGATTTACAAAATTCTTTTGGTTTTTGTAATGTGCTGAAGCCCCATCTGAAAAGTAAAAGATCTGTTTAATTAATGTTGGGTGCATCTTACTTCTAAGGAAATTTATTAAGTATCTCTGAAATAAGTGAAATGCAATGGTATCATGGTTTAAACACTCTGAAATAATTACAAAACTAATATGCTGAAGAATAGCTTCATTATCGTTAAAATACACAACAAATGGATGGATAGTTACCTGGGAATTATTCCAATGGTATCCTTGGATTTCATCTTGAAGTACGAAAGAATAGTTTTCTGAAAAGTCACATATATAACCAAAAACTATCCTGGTTACAACATTAATTTTAGTTCTGCTTGAAATATTGATTGTTGTTTGGCAATAAATGAATGGCAAAGGAGGTGTTTTAAATTTTCACAAAACGAATCAAGAAAATCCTCATACGATTTTGTAATTGTCTCAAGTGTACACCTGTCAACAGATACCCATTGCTTATATGTTACTGTATCCACCATATTCTCATTCATCAAGTTTCTTAACCGCTCTTTCAGGATTAATATATAGTAGAGATGGGAAATATAGTTATTTTTGGTTAACAGGTTACATCGTTCCACACATTCACAGGTAACAGGTTTCAACAACCTGTTATTTTTGTAACATAATAACTAATCAATGAGAATATGCTGTCAACAGACATTTATATTAGAGGGAATTTAATTAAGATATCTTGAATAATTTTGATATATAAGTGTAGACTCTGTTTTAGTTCAGATAAACATACACCTTTAAAATAAATTTGATGTTAAAAATTTAATTTTTGCAAGACAAAAACTTAGTTAGCTGTGATGCTTTGCATTTCACGCATTATTATCGTTTTCTTGCACTAAAAATGCATTTTTCCTCGTTGAAATTTCATAAGTATCATAACTCACTAAGTTTTACCCGTAGAAGTTTTATGCTGTTTTACCTCTTAAAACGCATAGAAACTTTTTCTAAATAAAAGTTATAAACTTATTTAACACTGTATAAAATATGTGATTTCTTAACAATTTAAAAAATAATTATTTTAATGTAAATTGGTATTTATATGATGCAGAAGAAAGTTTAAAACATTTTTGCAATTGGTACAATGCCTCTAAAACTGGCGGTTTAGAAATTAACTTTTTATAAACGATCAGAAATATCTTCGATAAAAAATAACACCGGTTTAACAATACAATTTGTAAAAAAAAAAATTAATAATAATAATAATGATTTTTGTTTGTTGGTACCTTGACTTGAAGTTCGAATTTTGACATCCCCGAATCAATATCTGTCAACACATATTCAAAGCTTATCCCACAAGAACACGAAACATTACTTATACATTTTTAATGAAATGTCATTCATCCAATAAATTTCGTATGTGCATTAACCCCCCCCCCCTTCCCCAAAAAAAGTTGTGACAGGCCAAAAAATGACATTGGTAGTATAAAATTGGCGCCCTATAAATTTCCGCATCCGGGCCGACCGCCCCCTTGCCCCTCCCCCTTATCGCATGGTGCTGCCCTCACCAGGCTATTTTTCTTTTTTTTTTTTCAGTAAAATAAAATTACGAAAATAATGTTTTCAAGTTCTTATTTTCTAATGATGCAATAATGACAAAATAATAATAATAAAAAAACCCAGTAATAAACACTTTATTAAAAAAAAAAAATCATAGCGCCAGAATATCCCCCCCCCCCTTCCTCAAATCATAGGAGTACAAAGTAATATCCCTTTTAAATATTCAAAGTCAAAGATTGCCACCGTTTTACTCATCTAACTACACCAACCAAAGATTTTCTCCCGTGCGATAAAACAACTTTCTATCAACAATTAAATCCGTATATCTTTTAATTCCATTTTTCAAACGCATATTCCTTCCCATTAAAATTATGAACAAAGATGGCCGACATTAACTCCTTGCTTTTTAATAATCTGCAAGTGTCACTCACTAAATACATACGCTTGAATAAAAACACATCCCCCCCCCATTTCATTTTCAGTATTCTATCTACTTGTTTGATAAATGCAGTTTTTATTATTCCACTCATTTTTTTCAATAAATATAGTTTTCGATACTCTAAAAACATATTTATTGCTTTAATCTTTGTAATTGTGAGCGTTATAAAAATATTCAAACGATAAAATAATTTTTGGGAAAAAACCAAAGCCAGGTGTTTTTAAATATCCATAGAATAATGAACAACCAATAGCTTTTGAGAGATTTTACCACGTGAACTTTTGAGATAGCAAACAGACAATTATTCATGTGATTGGCTCAGTTGATTAGACCAAAAGGATTTTTAATGTCTTAGAGTCGTAGAAGGATAGTGTTGCATCAAAAGGACAGTCTGGTAGTTTTTCTTTGTGCGTAGGCATTTTTTTCTCTCTATGTGTTTCAAAAGCGTTTTAATGCTGTTAGGGATTTTATTTTTTGCAGTAATAGAAATTCTTTGTCTTAGAATTCAAATAGATTTATAAGCTAGGAAATAGATTTTATATACCTAAACTTTTATTAATGTATAATATTCATTCCTAAAATATTTTTTAGCCTTGCTATTTGTTTCTTCTTTTAAAATGCTTATCACACGAGGCGTTCTAAAATTAACAGGGACTTTTTGGTAATCTGTTACTGAATAATAAGTTTTTGGTCGATATTATGAATATTTATCCTGTTATGTTAAATAATGCCCATCTCTAATATATAGTCAGCTTTCTCACATTCTTTACAGTCTCCTAGGTAACAAGCCGGCTGTGGAGGATTACAAATTACTAGAACAATACAATCTTTATGGGTTTTTAAAAGAACATCATCTGTTGCTGTTAATACAGCAATTTTTCCACCTATCAATCATTAACTTAAAATTTTGGTGGATGGTGCATACACATACAGAATGTGTTCCACTTGCACCAGTGAGAACACAATGCTTTGGTCGAAGTTCTGCAAACTTCGAAAATCCAATCTTATTGTCTGTATGTTTTTGCTTAAATAAAGCATAAGCTTCTTTAAGATTGCATAAAATAAGTCTTTTCTGTTTCTGAATACGATTTCCACTTAAATCTTTTACTGACACATAATCTTTCTGACCTGGCATCATTCTACTTATCAGGTCATATTCATAAAATTCTCTCACAATATTAATCACATTCTCAGGAAAGGACATTCCAGGTTTAAAATTAGGCGATGATAAAATTCCTTTTTCTTTTACTAACTGTTTGGCTTTCCTAACCATAAAATTTGGAGCTTCAAACTCTTTTGCAATTTTTCTAATGCTCCAACTTTTTGCTAGAATTGCTAGTATTTGTATCTTTTCACTACGACTTGTAGATGAACAAAATTTTTCTTTTAGTTGGCATATCATTTCGCTTTCTGCAGACTGTACAATTTCATCATCAACAGAATCGTCCATTTCAAACAATTTCTGAACAGCAGTCTCTACCTTGTGAGATTTTTCTTTTGGATATTTCTGCAGTTTAAGTTTTTTCTTGCTTATTGGGGACTCTCCCAGGATATTCAAACTACTATTTAGAGAATCTAGTGCTTCATTATAGTCAAATTCGTTTAATTGTTCTTCAAAATCCTGTTGACTACTTGTTCCAGGAAGTACTTCAAAAGTGCACTCATGTGCTAAATTATTTTTTAATGAATAAACTTCTTTCCTACATTGGTCACATATCATTTGTCCCATTTTGATAATTTCAGGATAATTTTCAAGCATCCATTTAGTAACAGGACGAAGAGTTTTCTTTTTAGCTGAATGATTTGCTTTTCCAAGAGGATTACAACATCTATTTAACCACTGTCTATTCATTTTATCAAATTCAATATATATATGTATATATATATTATTACTTTGATTGAAAAAAAAACTTTCCCATCTTTTAACAAAGAGAAATTTATAATGTAGCAATTCACTTTTATAAACAACAAGTACACATCAACTACTGAATTCAAACATAAATTGCTATCTTCCAAGCTACTGAATAAAAATTAAACTCAAACAAAAACCATTAGCCAATCAGCTCTAATCAAAATCTAAACTCAAACCAAAACTATCTGAATCAGCCAATCAGCTCTAAATCAAAACCTAAACTGTTTTTTTTTTTTTTTTTTTTTTTTTTTTTTTTTTTTGTAATTGATTCTAGGGTAGTTAGACATAAAGTATGAGTGGAGTTAAGCTAAAATTTAAATCCATATTATTATATGTATATAACATAACAAGAGATTTCAGAACTGGATTATACTTAATATATTTTGTCATGTAAGCTTATAAAAAAATTAAATATATAACACAATTTTTATTCAAAATTCATAGTTAATACCCGTATGTTAACTGTATAATATTTAACTAAGCAAACCTGCCTGCCATTATTAAAAACATGAAATAAATAATTGTAAGGTGCACTAACTGGAAAATATTAAACATGTTTCATTTTTGTCTATAATTTTCTTTTGCATGATTTCATCAATAAAAGCAGGTCTAAATAAAAACTGACATAAGTATAAAAAAATACAAAATTTTAACAAAAATCCATTTCTATTTTATAATACAGGATGAGTTTGTGAACACATTATATATGAATACATAAATGAGAACATGTATTTTGTATTATTATTATTATTTTTTTTTAATATGATCCCATTGTCATCCCATTTTGAAAGTTTCTATACATCTAGTTAAGGCATGTAATCATTCAAGGAAAAAAAATGTGAAAATTGAAAAATTCGTTTTTTAGTAATTCAAGGTCGAAGGTCAAATGCCTTGACCTTGAAATATTTTTTTTCAAAAACATATTGTTTGGTATCATATAAAAGATAATTTCAAATACTTTAAAATGATACCTTGTCCATGTCTGTAAATTAATTAGAACAGAAGTTATGATGATTTTAATGTTGTCATCCAACAGCAAATTTGTCTTAGTCAGCCATCTTTAAATGCCTATAATTAAAAAAATCCCTGTCTGCTGGGCCTACAGGCAGAGGTAGATTTCAAAGAGTGCTCATTTCAACAAAAAAAAAAAAAAAAAAAAAAATATATATATATATATATATCTATATATTAAAACGAAAGGCAGAAAAAGTAATCATGGTTTAATTGCGTCTCTACGCATCGATACTTGCGCCGGTCTCTGAGAGTCTCCTCCTATTGGTTAATCGGAGGAGAGTAGTTACTGTCTGTAAGAGCATTTGCAAAGCGCGTTTGTAAATATGGGATAAGAACGCTGACACTGTTTAATGCAATGCTATAATAATTAATTTTTTAACTATACTCATCTTATAATGATTGGAATACATTGTTTTTTTCACTTTACGTAAGTTAATTAATTTATTTCCATCTGTATTCTTTTTTTGCAATGTTATTGCCGGCAATCTTAGGCTTAATTGTAGAGATGTTTCATATGAAATTGAAACATTCAATAAGTTAATGATTAAAGTGTTTATTTACGTTCTTGGCCGATAAATCATTTTCTATATTGTAATTTTCAAATTTATTTATTAGTATGTGTAAAAAAAAAAGGCTGGAAATCACATTGTTTTTTGTTTCGTGTTTTGATGGTGCGATTTTCGACGGATAGTTTGACTTCATGGATGTAAACAGATTCGCAAATCACTATTTATTTTTTGCTTCAGTTTCTTATTATACTCATGTCAAAAAACGGTGATTTTTTTCCCACTTATAATTTCATTTTTGAGCAAATTCATAACGTTTAGGAAGTATTTACATTACATCTCATAGTCTCGCCGAATAATAGAAAATTGCATATGAAATGAAAATAATCCCAGTTATAAACAGCTTTGTAAATCATTAATATTTCATTAACGTTTCACTTTTTTTTGAGTACACTTTTTTTAAAAAGTGTTCCCATGACAAAATTTGCTGAGTTTTTTTGGGGAGAAGGAGGAGGGAATATTTTGATGAAATTTGCTTTTTTTTTTTTTTTTTTTTTAATCGCTTGATCTTGATCTCTCAACAATGTTTTTTCAGAAATATGAAGATCATTATAATCAACAAAGAAAAATAAAATTATCAGAAGAGATCCCTCTTTTTGCATAGCTTTCAATCATGATAAAGCAGTCTTTATATACCATATTCATTGCTTGCTGATTTTTTTTTATGATTATTTGGCAAAATTTGCATTTTTTGTGGTACCTAGATGATTTGAAAATTACAATATAGAAAATGCTTTATCGGCCAAGAACGTAAATAAACACTTGGAAATAAAATAACTTATGTAAAGTGAAAAAACCAATGTATTTCAATCATTATAAGATAAGTAAAGAAAAAAAAATATAATTATCATAGCATTGCATTAAACAGTGATAGCAAAAATGCAGTCTCTCTGTGTTGTTTTCTCACAATCTGTTTACCAATATTTGCGTTTTTTGAAGTACCTAGACAAATTTAAAGTATTTTTTCAAGATCTTTTGACGAAATTTACATCTTTTCTGGTACCAGGAAAAAATTATTTGTTTTCTTAGGGATTTTCGGTGAAATTTGTCATTTTTTTCTCGCTATCTTTCGATGTAATTTGCCGTTTTATCAAATTTATGCTTTTTTCATGATTTTTTTTTTAATTTGTCGTTTTTTTCGTTATTTTCAGAAATTTGTCATATTTTCGCTTTTTTTTCTTTGCAAAAATTACCTGTTTTGCGATCTTTTGATGAAATGTGCCTCTTTTTTTCATCTTTTGACAAAATGTGTAGTTTTCTCACAATCTGTTTACCAATATTTGCGTTTTTTGAAGTACCTAGACAAATTTAAAGTATTTTCAAGATCTTTTGACGAAATTCACATCTTTTATGGTACCAGGACAAATTTATTTGTTTTCTCAGGGATTTTCGATGAAATTTGTCGTTTTTTTCTCGCTATCTTTCGATGTAATTTGCCGTTTTATCGAATTTATGCTTTTTTTGTTAAATTTGTCGTTTTTTTTTTGTTATTTTCAGAAATTTATCATATTTTCGCTTTTTTTTCTTTGAAAAAAATTACCTGTTTTGCAATTTTTTCTTGAAATGTGCCTCTTTTTCATCTTTTGACAAAATGTGTTGTTTTCTCACAATCTGTTTACCAATATTTGCGTTTTTTGAAGTACCTAGACAAATTTAAAGTATTTTCAAGATCTTTCGACGAAATTCACATCTTTTATGGTACCAGGATAAAATTATTTGTTTTCTCGGGGATTTTCGGTGAAATTTGTCATTTTTTCTCACTATCTTTCGATGTAATTTGCTGTTTTATCGAATTTATCCTTTTTTCGTGATTTTTGTTTGTGAAATTGTTCTTTGTCATTTTTTTTTAGAAATTTGTCGTTTTTTTCCCACTATTTTTAGCTAAATTTACCATTTTTTGCGATTACCTGGATAAATTTTATGTGCTTTTTGAGATCTTTGGGCGAAATTCACATCTTTTATGATAACTGGATGAAATTCGTCATCTTGAGGTCTTTCGGCAAAGTTTATCGTTTTTCTCGATCTCTTTCGATGACAGTTGTCGTGTTGTCATGATTTTTCGGTGTAATTTGCCGTTTATTGAAGATCTTTTTGCAAAATTTATCTTTTTTGTGATTATTTGATAAAATTTGCTTTTTTTTTCAATCCTTTGACGAAAATTGTTGTTTACTCACAATCATTTGTCGAAATTTGTTGTTTTCTCACAATATTTTGAATTTTTTTTCATAATATGTTTACAAATTTGCTATTTTTTAGGGATTTTTTTTGTCAAAATTTGCCTTTTTTTTTTTAATTTTTCATGAAAATTGCCATTTTTTTAGACGTTTTGGCAAAATTTTTATTTTTGTGCAATACTTTTGCGAAATTTGTTTTATTTGGGATATCTAGACAATTTTTTTTTTTTTTTTTTTTTTGCAGTTTTTTGACAAATTTTTTAGAGATCTTTTGAAGAAATTTGTTGTTTTTTGCAATCTGTTGACGAAATTTGCTGTTTTATTTTCCCACATCTATTTATAAAATTTCTGGGCAATGTTTTTTTTTTTTTGGGGGGGGGGGGAGTATTTTGATGAAATTTTCTAGTATATATGATTAGAGATAAACCCAGTTTAATAACTTCATTTGGCCGTTTATGAAAAATTTTTAATTTCATTTTTCTGCAAAAACTGGTTTTATCAGAATCATCTTAAGAAAAATTCAGCTCAAATGCCCATTATGACAACATATTTTGAAATAGATTCTAAATTTTTTGAAAAATCGACCAAAACAGTACATAATACAGTTCCTAAATAACAAAAAACTGTCAGTTGAAAGCATTTGAGAAAAAAATGGAATTTAAAAATGAGTCATAAAATAACCGATTTGTTGTTTGAATACATCTTTAATACTTTAATCATGATTGCTTCGGAAAATTTTGTGCGAAATACTCACTTTAACAGCATTTAAAAAAATATATTCTATCTTTATCAAAAAACTGGCCAATGCGTCACAGTATACACTTCCTAAATAAGAGGATCTGTAAATTGGATGCGTTTTGAGAGCAAAAATGGATTTTAAAACGAGTCATAAAAAACGCAATTTGCTATGTGAAAAATTCCTTAAATTTTCAAATCGCGAAGACTTCGGGAAATTCTGTTCAAAATACCCTTTTTGGTAGCCTTTTTCAAAATATATTCTGTCTTTATCAAAAAACCGATCAATGCATCACATTATATAGTTCCTAAATAACAGGATCTGTAAATTGGATGCATTTGAGAGCAAAAATGGATTTAAAAACGAGTCGAAAAAAATGCAATTTTTTATTTGAACACTTCCTTAAATTTTCAGTCACGATGATTTCTGAAAATTCTGTTCAAAATACCCTTTTTGGTAGCCTTTTTTGAAATATATTCTGTCTTTATCAGAAAATTGACCAGTGCGTCACTTTATACAGTTTCTAAATAAGAGGATCTACCATTTGGATGCGTTTAAAATCAAAAATGAATTTAAAAATGAGTCAGAATATAAGCCGTTTGGATTTGAGGTTTTTTTCTCCAACTCCTATTTTTGTTTAATTTCTTTTTGCTATACGAATTGGTCCTATGAAAAACTTGTCAATATAAAAGTTGTAGATATTTTTGAGAAGATGTAAAATAAATTTAATCAGATTTGATATCTTAAAAATTGACGGAGTTATGGATTTTTCTCTTTTTTCAGCGCCCCTTTTTCTTTTAGATTTAAATTTTTTTTCATCAGTCAAAGTTGGTCCTGTCAAAAACTTATAAATACAAAAGTTTTCGATAATTTTAAGAACATTTATAAAAAATTTAGTTGTACTTTATATCTTGAAAATTGACGAAGTTATGAATTTTTTTCTCTCAAAATCCCTGTTTTTTTCGCCCCTTGAGCCCACTTCTAAATTTATCAAAAATCTGTCATGTATATACTTTTGGCCCATTTTTAAGAAGTAATATAAACTTTAAACCGATTCGATATCTACTTTAATTAAGAAGTTATGGTGTTTTTTCGGTTTTCACAAAAACGCCCCCTATTCCGACCCCCTTGGTCCGATTTTGCCCATTAACGAACTCAGCCAAGATTTTATCCCCATTGATTTTATGTACCAGTTTGGTGGAGATTGGTGAAGAATTATAGAAGTTATCGTGTCCATAAAAAAGTGAGATATATATATATACATATATATATCTATATAAACTGGTGCAATTGCAATAGGTAGTATTTCTTACAAAATCTACCTAAAACTAATAGTCTCAGAAATCTCAAATTGCAGGTTTTTTACTTTCTCTAGCAGTCTAACTATTTCCCCAAATTTTGTAAAATTTGGAGATGGTAAATGGCTGTGTTGATTTGACATGGAATGATCCCAGCTTGACCTAAAGACGCAGGTAAATTTCGAAGTTTAGCCTAATTTTGTTTAAAAAACCTAAATGGAGATTAAACTCAGTTTAACAACTTCATTTAGCTGCTTTTAAGGAGATTTTATTTTTCTGTAAGAGTTGCTATTTTCAGAATGATGTAAGTACGATATTTATATATACAGTAGACTCCCTCAAATCCGCACAGCTTGGGACCAGAGGTTGTGCAGATTTTAGAATTTTGCGGATTTCTGGTCGTTGCTTTGTTTACATTTTTTAAACAGTAATTTGAGTGCAATTAATAGTGCACTCGGAACTATAATGAATGCTTACAATATAATAAAATATTAAAATAAGTAATAAACTAAAGTAATAAAAATTTAGATAATTTTTAAAATGATTGAAGTACTAATAGCAAAGGTCAAGTTAGTAATCAATAGTGTATGATTAAATATTCATTCTAAAGATAATGTATTTTTCCAAAATTATTCAGCAAAACTTGCCTCATAAAAGTGCATTACTAATTCACATCAAAATCTTAAAATAGGGTCATTCCATGTCAAATCAACGAGGCTCACAACCTGACCATCTCCAATTTTTGTGAAATTCATAGGATTGAATCTACTCATGTAATAACGCAATAAAATATTTTTTTCGGATTTTTTTTCAGCTTTTTTTTTCGGGGGAAAGGTCCATGAAAAAACAAAAAACACTTTAAAAATGGGGCGTTGATAGTTACAAAAATGCAATTTTCTCAATTCCTATGAGAGATATAGAGTTTATCTTGGTGTTGTTTTGAAGGTCTTTGTATGGGCTTTCATATGACGTATCACTCGACAAGATTTATAAAAATTAATATTTGAAGGTCACCGAAAGTTATCTTTGACCTTGAAAATTTTAAAAAGTCCATTTTTGAAAAATCTGGAAAAAAAATATTTTTTTCTTACTAATGTAACATACCAATTGTAAAAATTTCATGTTGGGATGGCTATGGGATCACATAAAAAAAAATATCTTTGGATCATTCCATATCACTTCATCCAGACCATGAAATCCATGGTCTCAGATAAAAAATTTTGTACTTCTTTCTTTTATCACCTTTATTAACAATCTAAAATAGTACTTCAATATCTCAAGTAATTTTTGTGAAAAAAAATATATAAATAAACAGAAAAGTTGCATAAATAGCACTTCAAAAAATCTGTATTTAAGAAGCATTGTTTCAGGAAAAAAAAAATAGTTTTACTACTTTTCAACATATCAAGTTGAAATTTGCATTAAAATGTACACAAAAGGATGGAGAAATAAGAAAAAAAAATGTTTGATGATCATATTTTAATTTAAGACCCCCGAAATTGTCTAAAATTTGTTTTTACAAAAAAAAAAAAAAAAAAAAAAAATTGTAAGAAAAATGATTTTTAAATCTCATTTTTTGAAAAAGGCATAGCAGCTAATTAATAATCTTTTTTTTTATTATACATAAATCCATAAACTAAAAGACTGAAAAAAAGGACTTCTTGAGTACAAACATATTATATTTATCACAAACCAAAAGAATAAATAAAAATAAATGCTTGCATTTGGCTGAAAAAAAAGCAACTGTATACAAATGGCTTTGGAAATCCCCCCGCCAAAAAAAATAAAAAAATAAAAAAAAAGTAATTGTTTGTTTAGAAGCAATCATTTGAAAACAATACATTACTACTTCTATTTATCTTACTTTGATTTAAAAAAACTGATAACATATAATTTTAAATAATTTAGATTTAATACGATTTAGTGTTTGTGTAGCATAGTGTGTAGTTAATGTATAGCAAATTTGTATATATAAATTCAAACAAAATATTAAATCTGCTTTAAACAACTTTGTAAAACAGACTTTTTGAGTACTAATATATTTATTTTAATCAAAGCCTGGCTTGAAAGAAAGTTAAGAGGGTGGAAGTGGAGGGAGGAGGGCAGGCATAACCATGACTAGAGGCTCCTAATGTATCTTGTCTTAGTTAAATCATCTGCTGATTGATTTGGTATCAACAAATAATTTATACACATAACAAAAAAATTATATATATATATATATATATATATATATATATTTTTTTTTTTTTTGGGGGGGGGGGGAGTCCTAAAATTTGGGGCTTAGACTTTACATGCCTAAAAAGATATTAGACTGTTTTTGGTCCACAAATCAATATTTTTAACAGTCAGTATTTAGGAAAAAGTTATTGTTATCAATATTCATTTTATTTACATCCAACAGGTAGAGTTTACAGCCTTTCAAAAGAAGAGGTGGACAATGCAAATCAAAAACTGTTAAGAATCAGAAATTAAGTATTTTTCTAGGCCAAAGCCCTGATCTTCGTTAATCCTTCACTGTATGGTGTGCCACATCTGGCACAAACACTATAGTTCTCATTATATGCCATGAATTTGGCCAATAGGATCACTGTAACTGATCAAGAACAGTCCAAAGAACGGAATAACCCTTATTTTTCCATGTCAAATGGCTGCATTTGACAAAATAACAATAATATTTTTTGTTATTGAGGAAAAAAAAATCAACCTATTAAGCATTTTACTTTTATTACTATTTTACTTTTATTATTTTTACTGAATACTTAATAATATAAATATTACGAAAGTTGCAGGATGTTAAGCTGATAAAATTTAAGCCCATTTAATTGCAAAATATTGTAATAGAATATTTAAAAACCCTAACTGTGTTTACAGGGTACACTCCATAAAATATCAAATTTTACCTAAAAATTTTTAAATTAATTTTTCTTACTATTTTTCCCATTTATTAAATCAATATATAGATTTCAAATCTTAAAAAATCTCACATTTAAAATTTTACATTTCAATTTCTTAATTTTTTTCTTATAAAAGTAGAAAAAAAAATCATGCAGTGAGGGTTAAATGTATTAAACAATAATATGAATTAAAACAATAACTTGTTTATTTCCTTTTGTACAATGCTACATTATGTATATATGCTCCAATTCATAATATATATTTTAAACTGTAGAAATTAAAAACACATAATGAGGATAAATATTTATTTTTTGATGTACATCAAGATATTTATTTCAATATTACTTTAAATGAAAGGTATTAAAATAACATTTGCCTATAACTTTTTTAAAAACACTCCTGTTGCTGAAAGATAGAGAAACAGTGATTTTTGTAGTTTGTCTGGATAACTTCAATCAAATAGCAAGGATTAGAATGACCACAACGCAAGACTACAAATGACAGTTACCTATAGTGTAAGTTACTTCTGATTTAATTTTTATGTGATCCCATTGCCATCCCAATATGAAATTTTTACAGAATGTCTGTCACATTAGGAAGTAAAAAATATATTTTTTCAGTTTAATAAATCCTGTCAAGTGATATGTCATATGAAAGCCCACACAAAGACCTTCAAAACAACACCAAGATAAACACCATATCTATCATAGGAGTTGAGAAAATTGTATTTTTGTAACTACCAGAATGTCATTTTTTACGTGTTTTCCACTTTTTCATGAAGCCCTCCCCTCCCAAAAAAGGCTGCAAAAAATCTACAAAAAATATTTTATTGCATCTTTTCATGAGTAGAACCAAACCTGCAAATTTCATTAAAATTGCTTGAGGTCAATCTCAAAAGTATATTTTTCTTCGTTGATTTGACATGGAATGACCCAAAAGGATTTTTTTTTCAAGTTTAGCCTGCCTTAATAACCAAAAAATCTTGATTAATGCATAAATATATTTGGTAAGAAGATTCTGATTACCAGTGATATCAGCAATTTCTTGAATTTTTTCCAAAAAACATTTATTCTTCCTTCATGAAAAAAACATGAATAGAATATTATTAAGAAAATTACAAATTAAAAAATATATGGAATTGATACAAAACTATAAAAATCAAATTTTGTTCCAATATCTGAACTGAAAATTCCAATTTTTACATCCATAAAATATGTGCGGATTTTAGAGAGTTGCGGATTTCTGGTTTGCGGATTTGAGGGAGTCTACTGTATATATATATATATATATATATATATATATATATATATATATATATATATATATATATATATATATATATATATATATATATTTATATTTATATATTTATTTATTTATTTTTTTTCCCAACCACTATGTATTCTTAATTTGTATTTGCTGTAAGTTTTGGTCCTATCAAAAACTTAACAATAAAATAGTTGTAGATAATATTAAGCAGATTGATATCTTGAGAATTAACGAATATATGAATTTTTTTCACTCCTTTATCCCATTTTTAATTTTACCAAATATCTGTCATATATAGATTTTTGGACCTTTTCCTAGAAATAATAATACTAATTTGATATACAACATAATTAAAAAACTATGTTTTTTTTCCTCAGTTTTCACAAAACACCTCCCTATTCCACTCCCTTGGGTCAATTTCGCCTATTTGCAATTTCTGCCGAAATATTAGCCATATCAATGTTTTTGATGAGTTTTAAGAAAATATGTGTGAAATAATTGGAACTTTTATCATGTAAACAAAATGTAGTGCATATACATATGCATATGTGTGTGTAAAGGAATGGTTTTAGGTTTCTGAGGTTATATTTTGAAAAGTTATGAAGACATTTTTTTAGTCTCACCATGGTAACAAGTGCAGTAAGTAGTATATCTTATGAAATCTACCTAAAAGAAGTGTGTACACTTTTCTTTGAAAATTACTTTTATAACTTAATCTATATCTTGCATTTTTAATTGATTAAATCTAATATGAACATTTTGTCTTTTAAATTTGATATTAAATTTGTAGTTTCTTTGAGAGCAAAATTTTAATTTTTATAGTATCATAAGTGTTATAAATATGTTTTGCTTTGGATATTTTAATTATTTGGAAAATAAATTTTATGTTGGAGTTTAAATATTCATCTCCCTATCTATCTCACTTTTATTTATTTATTTCCCTTTTTAGTTATATAAAGACTAATGAATAGTGATTTGACCAAATACCAGATATTCACATTCAGCTGCCGAATACTTACTTTTTATAAGTATACATTGATTGTAATTGTTTCTCAGATATAAATTAGAAATAAAATAAAAGTTAATCATATATTATTTTTATGTTTAAAAAATTTAACAGAATAATACTTTTTATGTTATTTTTATTTATTTATTTTGTAATATTTCAACTATTTTGCCGTTAATAAGACAGGACATTTACTAAATTTGACTTACTAATAACATATTGTAGATGCTTACTTCATATACCTTTTAGGTGAAATAAAAACTCGCTATTAAATGTACTTTTGAATTTTTTTTCCAACCTATTATACAAAAAAATTATATTCAAATCCTCTTACACTAGAGGTTTGCACGGGCCCGGGCTTGGCCTGTGGCCCGTACCCGGCCCGGCAGAATCATTTCAAATTTGGTGCCGGGCCGGGCCGATATAAAAATTTTTGGGCCTATCGGCTCATTTTCAAGATTTTAACATAAACGATAAAATATAAACCTATTTTCAATGAAAATGGTTTTAACGAGAATAAATATAAATGTGCGTCACGAGCCATACTAGTTTGACAGCATCAATATAAAAATGTAACTTGTGCAGTGTAGAGATCGGCATCGGACAGTTACATTGTGTGTAACCCGTTTTAATATTTTTTAAACTCACTCGTGTAGGGCCAAGATCAAAATTGGAGATCAAGGCATTATTTTTCTACATATAGACTTGCCGGACCGAAAGAAGACTTAATTGTTCTCAAGATCTGTAGGGCAGACAACATAATTTGTAAAATTATGAATAGCGATAAAGAACTTATGTTAGCTTAATCTTTGGATATATGCTTCTTGATGGTTTTTAAATTAATTTTTCAATAATGCGAAAGTTTGACACATTTTTACATTAATTTTTAATTGTAAAAATATAAAAGTGATAAGCCTGACTATTGAAGGGATTTGGAATCGAATAGTGTTTTTCATTTTTGGAAAATAAAATACTTGTATAACCTTGTTGAGATACAATAGTTTCTCAAATGATTGCAGGTTTTTCTTCCTTCCCATGCTATCGCTTCCGGAAATTCTATTCAAATCGCTAACTATGACAATATTTTATTTGCTTGCAGTGTTCTTAAATTGCTTGTATCAAAAAATGGATAACGCCATTCGATTATATAGTTTCTAAATAAAGACACCTGCTAATCTTATGCATTTCTGAGAAAAAAATGAATTTAGAAATGTATCAGAAAGGAGTTTCTTTGAATTAACGTATGAATTTGGATTTAAAATCTTTAATAAAATGATATAGAAATATTTTTATAAATCTTCTTTTATTAAACAGCTTCAAAAGTTACGATGTTTTTAAATTTTTTTTCTTTTTTTTTTCTAAGCCATATTAATTTTGTATTGAATCTTTATTTGAATGTTGAAAGCCTAAGAATCTTAGTAATCATTAATGTTACTAATGTGTATTTCCTGTAAAATATACTGTAAAATCATTCCATAGATATGTATGCAGTACTCTTTAAAAAAATCTTAATTATATGATAAAAATCTGAATTTTTTAGAAATCGTAGAAATTGTAATGGGCCAAAATGGGCCGGGCCTGTTTCCCCTAATTTCTCTACTGGCCGGGCCAGGCCTAAAATATAAAAGTTTGGCTGGGCCGGGCTCGGGCCATACTTTTGAGTTTTACAACAGGCCGGGCCTGGAAATTCCGGCCCGTGCAGACCTCTATCTTACACTCAAACATATCAAATTGATTTTTTCTAAGTCAGGATGATCTAAAAAATATATTAATTTCTACGGAATTGGGCGTAGCCTCAGCATTTTGCGTCATGCGGAATGATGAGGTGATCCATGAATGGGCTTGTAGAATTGGGAATGATAACACTGCATTCCAAGCAGAACTTTTTGCGATTCTGCGGGCTCTTGATTGGATCTCTTTCCAACCAACTTCCTTCACCAGGCTGTACAGTGATAGTCTTTCAAGCCTACAGGCAATCTTCGCGCATAGAACTAAGAACCCTTTAGTTCTCGACATAAAAATTAAGTTGCTCTCTCTCGTTCGCAAAGTCACCCTGGGCCACGTGTCGGCCCACATTGGCATTGAGGGCAATGAGCGGGCTGACAGGTTAGCGAAAGAAGCAACGGCAAAAACATCCATAGATTTTACTCTCCCTCTTCCTCCCTCACACATTCGCAATAAGTTGGATCTAAAAATCTTACCAGAGTGGCAAAATTATTGGGATGTCTCTACCAAAGGTAGACACACTTACAATCTCATACCTGTAGTGTCTAGAGAAATGTATTTTCTCTCACCAGCCACAACAGCATTCCTCTCTGGTCATGGGCTCTTCAAAGCCTATTTGAAACGTTTCCATCAAGCTGCCAATCACTTTTGCGAGTGCGGCGAGATAGGCACCCCTGAGCATAGTTACTATCACTGCACGCTCACCCAAGCCTGGCATATTAAACGTCCCTCCATCCTTCCCAAAAACTGGCTATCTAATATTTTATCTAGACCCCTTCTTATAGGCAAATTAAATAGGATTTTTATTTTCCAAATGGAACTAACGAATCTCACCTCATAGGCGTGCATGGTGCACCAACCTACTGTTCCTATGCAACTTCGGTCAATAGCATCACCTACTCTGCTAGTCCGCCCCTTGTCGCGAGGGAGCAGCCTGTGCTCCGGCGGATGAAGCTTGTTTTGTACATATAATATATATATTTTTTTCTTTTTTTCTTTTTTCTTATTCATTTTTTTTTTTTTACTAATTGTAAATGAATTCCCGCGTGTCGGGGAGCACTCCGGGTGAGGTTAATAGAGTCTACACCGGACCTTTGAGGTCTGGTGATTCTGCCCCACTTAGGCAATAAATAAATAAATATTAATTTCTAGTATTCAATCATAATTATTTCTTTACTTTTAAATATGAAATGCAACATCAAAGTTATATATTTTAAAAGTTACAATGCTTGTTTACAAATATTTTACCTTTGCAATAGGATATTTTTAAAATTAAAATATATATTACATTTAAATATTTTACCGTTATATTTCTGTGTGTTAGCTAAGAATTTTTTGGCTCCAAAGTGAGAGGATCAGCTTATGTACAAGTCTAAGAATATTTCTAAAATTGATATTTTGAAATAAAAATATAGTAAATACAAAAACATAAAAAGTGCAACAAATTTCTAAAAAATACTCAAATACTTCACTCTTTTGTAATGCAAAAAAATCACAATTCACTATCGAAGTTAATATAAAAATTTTCAAGCAACTCCCTAAAATCTTCTTTCATTGTCACAATGGGATGAAAATTATTAGTAAATAATCTATCATCACTATTTTCTTCAAAAAATGAAATATTTCGTCTACCTGTAGTTTTCATTACTTTTTGAGTATTTGAAGTTTCCACTTTCTTCTTTTTCCATTCTCACATTTGTTTCCCATTGAGTGGGAAATAATGAGCAGCAACAAAGTCATTCGACTGCTTAGAAAAATTAATAACTTTTACTTTTAAAGCCGCGTTATAATCTAGGCTGTTTTGTCCGGACAGCTTTCC
Source organism: Maratus speculifer (assembly GCA_964019185.1). Lineage (NCBI taxonomy): Eukaryota > Metazoa > Arthropoda > Arachnida > Araneae > Salticidae > Maratus > Maratus speculifer. Next base: position 143,707,914 of record OZ025292.1, on the reverse strand, counting down.
CTAAGGCTACACTAGTCACTCAAAAAGACCTGGATGACAAAGTTAAGTCTATGGCGGTGTTATTTTCAAATATCTTACTCAAATTTTAATATTAAAATGAATTTTGCATAGGATAACTGGGGACTATCTACAACTAGGCTACTTTTTTGATTTTGGTTTCAGATTTAAAAAAAAAAAATTGCATAAACTTTCGGAACTGGTTGGAACAGGTTCTGAAATTGAAACTATCATAGTATAAAAAATATATACCCAAAATTGAAAAAGTAAAAACTAGCCCAATTGTAAATTGTCCTCAGCTATCCAAATATATATATATATATATATATATATATATATATATATATATATATATATATATATATATATATATATATATATATATATATATATAAATTTCATTGAGATATTTGAAAATAATGCCCCCATAGACTAGAATAATGCCCCTTTATCATCCAGGTCTGTTTGAGTGATTTGAGTGGCATCTTAAACCAAAGTAACAAGTAACAGTATGCAGTCAATGAAGTAGAGTAAAGTTTTCCAATTTACAAATGTAAGAAGTTTGCTTTTATGAATGGCCAAGTTATAACAGGATGAAGAGAACTGAATTAAACAGAGTTGGATGAAAATCAGAGGCAGAATTTTCAAAGGGTACATTCTTTCAATTAGCTATGATTTTGTTTGATGAATTTTTCGTAATCGTCTTTAGCATCAGCTGATATCTGTGTTTCCGATTTTGAATGATTTTTCACTAAAAAGTTGTTTACAAGGCTTATGTACAGATTGGCTTATACATGGAAAATATGGTACTTAGTAACTGAACAAAATATGAATGCCATAAAAAGTAAAAATATATCACAATCAGGGCTTGAATTTCAGGGTGGGATGGCGGGATTCGCGCCCAAAACTTTGAAATCCCGCCCAAAAAAATAACGTGGACGGGAGGCTCCTGTCCAAAAAAATTTTGCATTGTGAAACTATGATCAACTTCTATGACCGTTTTGTGAATTTTGTGCAACTGATCGACACATTTTGTGAGTTTTTTTACTGTGAAAGATCATTGAAAGTCACGATTTTTTCTGCGACCGATTGACAAATTTTGCAATTTTTTTTCCTGCAATCGATTGATGAATTTCGTTCTATTTTCCGTGGCAAAAAAAAAAAGGCGATTCTATTCTGAATTTTCAAAAATAAATAAATAATAAAAATAATTAACACATTCAATTACAAAAATTATGAAACTGATGCCGCGGATGCGCTATAGTGGGTACATTACACAAAAAATTGGAGATGGCACACAAAAAACAGCTATTACGCATCCCACAGGATGTGTGATTTCGTAAAAGTTTGCGAAAAAACGGCAAATATTGTTAAAAGATTGCGAAAAAAGGACTAGTTTCCCACAAATTTCGTCAAAAGATTTGCGAAAGAATGGCTATTTTTGTCACAGAATCCTGTAAAATGGCAATGTTTGTAAAAAAAGGTCCCGAAAAAACATGAAATTTCGTTCAAAAATAGCAAAAAACTGCAAATTTCAACAAAAGATTCACTATAAATGACCAATTTCCCCAAACGATTGCTAAAAATGGCAATTTTCATCAAAAAATCATGTTTAAACGGCAGATTTCATCAGAAGATCGCTAAAAAACAGCAAATTTCGTCAGAAAATTCATGAAAAAACAGCAAATTTCGTCAAAAAATCCCGAAAAAAACGGCAGATTTCCTGAAAAGATCGTTAAAAAAGACAGATTTCATTAAAAGATAGTGAAAAAATGCAAATTTCGTCAAAGGGAACCCCTCCCCCCGGGTCACCCCCAAAAATAGTATTGCCAGAAGTGGATTTTTCTGTTCAACATGCTAATTTTCCTGCTTCAATTTATTTATTTTTTTATTTATTTCTTTGCTGCTCTAAAATCCATTTCTGACAGCTCCAAATCTTTCTGAGTGAATGCAATTCCTGAAACTAGCCATTCATTAAACAAAAAGTACCCCTTTATTCAACAAAAGTATTCGTTTTTTAAGAGTCTTTATTGATAAATTTGACTTACCCCTTTTTAAAAGAAATGGGAACAATAGTGATACTTCTTATCTTCTACACTCAAATAAGCATTATTTTATAATTAAATGTGAATCTTGCACATTTAATATAGAGAAAAATAATATTGGTTTTAATTATAAATTTATAAATTAAAAATATAAATTAATTAGAAGTTTTATTAATTATTAAAACATTAATTAGCATTAATTATTATAAAACAATAATTAGATCTGTAACAAAAATGATTAGCACCAGGAAAGTATTTACCAGAAAGTAAAAACTAGACAGTATAAAAGTTTTTTACACATTTTGTATAATTCTGAATTGTTGATAAAAATTGCTTCAGTGATATTTTGTCATGTCTGTATTCTGGCAATTCTTTAAATAGTACATAAAATTAAAGCAGGTTTTAAACATTTTCCCCCCTCCCAAACAGCTAAACTCCCCTCTATTTATAAATGTTGGTAGGGAGACTCCCCTTCTTCGAAAATTTGAATTTCAAGCCCTGACAATCATTTTGTACATAAGAACAGTAGAAAAGAAAAGATAAATATGTCATGGCTATTTATGCATTTGTTTATATTTATATATGTATATTTTTTATTTAGGTTCGAACTCGTTTCCCACCTGAGCCTAATGGCATATTGCATATTGGCCATGCAAAAGCTGTCAATATTAATTTTGGATATGCTCAAGCTCACAATGGCATCTGTATCCTGAGATATGATGATACAAATCCAGAGAAAGAGGAGGAAAAATTCTTTAATGAGATTCGAGAAATGGTGGAATGGTTAGGTATAAAATTGAATTTTTTTTTATTTTTATGTTTTAAAATCTAATTTCTAAAAATAAGTTCTGTGCAAAGATCAAATTAGAATTTTATGGCAAAAGTATTGTTTTGCTTCGGTTGTTATTTATTAATTTAGCTATAATTTGTATATGTTGCAGGCCAAACCCGATTTTTGGCCAAACTAGATTGGCCTAGGCCAAACCAATCTATCCTAACGCCCTTTGGATAAACTAGTTTTTCCTAGGCCAAACCGGTTTATCCTAATGCCCATCGGATAAACTAGTTTTTCCTAGGCCAAACCCCCGTGGCAGAAACACGGCGACATAGTCGCGGACACAGATAATCTCTTGCGGACAGTTTTTGTCTGTACTAATGAAATCAATTTAAAAAATTTGTCCGCAACGTTCGCATACTTTTGTCCGCAACTTTCAAACACTTTTGTCCGCAATTGTCGGACACTTTTTGTCTGCACTAACGAAAATTTTTTAAAAATTGTCCAAAACTTGCGGACAACTTTTTCCCGGCAATATGCACGCCGCCTTACGCATTTGTTCTCCTGATCCGGACGCCAAATTCCCGCCCTAAATTCATTCATCTGCGCATTCCGAGAGCATATGAGCTCTGCGTTCTGCGGTGCGGCCGCTAAGATCAACTGTCATTCCATAGAACATGTGCTTAGAATGGCGGACAGTTTTTGTCTGTACTAATGAAATCAATTTAAAAAAAATGTCTGCAACTTTCGGACACTTTTGTTCGCAACTGTCGGACAATTTTTGTCCGCAATTGTCGGACACTTTTTGCTGCACTAACGAAAATTTAAAAAAAATTGTCCAAAACTTAAAAACGCTCAAAAAAAAAAAAAAAAAAGAACACTTGAAATTTGTTAAAGGATCCTATGAAAAGAAAGTATCTCGTCTTAAGACCGAGGGGAAAGTATTTCATCAATGGATCATGAAAAAAAAAAAGCAAATTTCGTTAGAGGACCACAGAAAAAAATGAGAATTTCCTCAAAGGACCGTGGAAAAATGCATATTTGGTCAAAAGATCGAGGGGGAAAAAACGTGAATTTCTACATAGAATTTTTCAATTTTGTTTGCAGGATTTTTTTTAGTTATTTATTTGGATACTTTTATTTTTGGAACCAGTTTTGAAAGTGAAAGTGTCTCTGTCAAGGGAATCGAATAAGTAAAATGCGGCCTTTATAAAAATCGATCTCCGCTAGCTAATGCAAATATAAATAAAATGAACAAAATTGAAGTATAATATTGAAGTGCCAGTGTTTTCCATTATGTATTGCATGCGGATGTTCTCATATAAATAACTGATACCGATTGTATTTTCAATTGGAAAATCACCCGAGAATGACAAGTGCTTTATCTAAATTCTTCAGGATTTCATTCTTTAAAGTTATTCTTTCATTATAACGCAAACGAACATTAAAAGAAAATTTGAATGAAAATTTAATGAAAAATACAGTATTATTGTGAAAAAAAAGTTTGTTTTAAATAGTTTTCTATTTTCCTTCACGAAATATTTTGTTTTAAACTGTTTCTTTTTTTGCATAGCAAAACATTTATCAATAGAACGAAGCTTATCTGATTTTCACGGCGTCTCCAAGCACACATGTGTATTTTGCTCAAGCTCAATGTAATTCCAGGAAATCCTTTTTTCTCTTTTCTTCTGCGATTTATTGACAATAAGATACGGGCGTATTACAATGGTTCAGGAGATAACTATCTCAACCTTACTTAAGAGAAAGGTACTTGTCCTACAGTGTGATTGAAGTTGAACTGAAAAAATCATTATACATTAAACACGCCACCTGCGAGCGAACATAAAACACGCCGACTTCTAACCGTAAAAAGTAATTGTGCGTGCTTGCAGCCAGGTCCGAGTTCTCGCAGCTAAATAAACAACCATGTCATGATAATGAGACTTTTTTATCTAGTGAATCTAAGAGTGGAAGGATATATATAATTTTCATAAAATTTATTATATTTTAATAAAAATTTGGTATAGAGCCTAATTTATTATTATTGAAAATTTGAATAAAATCGGTCAATTCATAACGAAAATAAAATATTTTTTTCGTTTTTTAAAGTAAATAGAACAAAAATCAATTTTCAGTTCATTTTTTCTATTTGCTGCTCGTTTTTTTTTTTTTTTTTTTTTTTTTTTTTCCAACAACGCAAATTTTTTTGACTTATTGGGATCTCCTTTTACTTTTAAAAGAATACAATTCGCACAAGTACACAAATGATTTGGAATTAAAAAGGGTGTTATTTTTTCCAATAAACAATATCTTAAATTTAAATATTCGGGAGTCACAACAAAAATTTTTAAAATTGCAAAAAAAATCGAGAATTTTTTTTTTTTAAGTGTCAGAATTCAAAAATCGCAGAACGAAATGTTAGGTTAAAAAATTTAAATTGGATTCCTTTTACAAACATTAAAAATTACCATGAAACACATCTAAAATCGCTGATAAATGTCAGAAACTTTTGAAAAAAGGACAAAATTTGCTATATTGGGATAAGATAATAATGTAATTATAGTAATTTTTATAATTAATATTAATGCATTTCATAAATATAAAAAATCACTGCAAATTGTGAAATAATTTTTTTTATTGTTATTTGGTAGTGGGGGGAGGGAATTAAAACATAATCAATAAAAAAGCAAAAATTAAATTTAAAAAAAATCGAAAATTGCAGAGAACATAATTACTGTTCTAGATTTATTCTTTAAACAGGATTCGTGTTTCGAATTTCGAAAATCTCCGTGAAATGGAAGAAAAACTATAAAAATCGTATTAAAAAAATCACAAAAAATGGTTGCACAAATTCAAATTAAATTTTATTGTAAAAAATATACAAAATATACTATATTGTAAAAACAGTTTCAAATTGGATTCATTTCACAAATGTAAAAAAAAAAAAAAAAAAAAAAATGCAAAAAAACATGGAATATAACGCAATTTTTAACATTTTGATGTATTTTCGTAAGTGCGACGCATGCTCACAAAAATACAGTTTTAGAAATATTTAAGCATATGTGTACAATCCCCCCCTACCCAATACTTTGATCTAATTATAGTTTTAAATCTGTGATATATTGCTATAAATTGTAGCAATTTAACTTGATACTCAATTATCAAATGTCTAAACAAAATTTTGGGACAATTTATTTATTATATTACAGTAAATATGCTAGACAATTTTTCAAATGCTGATTTATTAATTTTTGTTTTTTGACCTTTTTTTATATGCATCTATGAAGTAGTTAAGAATATTATACATAAAATATGTAGAATACCTGATTCGTGATATATTCATTTTACAGTGTCTTTCCTTTTTCCTAAACATATGCCGGCCACAGGGCCAGTAAATGAAAAAAAGTGGTTAGTGAAAAATTGTCAATCAGCGGTCACTTCCCGGCCACTTTTACTTATGGAGAGAAAAAAAAAAATTCTAGCATTTCTTCAAGGATTCTACTTTTTTTTGTGTTCCAATATATTTATATTAACATATTTATTTGGGCTATTCAGTTTTCAGATTAATAATTATAAAATATTTACTGTTTAGTATTTTTAAACAAAAAAGTGGCCACTTAAAAAACTAGTCCAACTGGCCAGTGGCCACTAATGAAATTTTCCAATTTTGCCCTATAATGTAAGTGTGTATACAGTTAGAAGAAAATATTGCGTTGCGGTTGCAGACAGAATTTGATATTAATGAGGCTTGTCGCAGACACAGTTAAAAAATTCTGCCACAGGGGGCCAAACTAGTCTATCCTAAGGCCCATAGGACAAACTAGATTTTCCTAGGCCAAACTAGTTTGGCCTAGGACTATGTAACTATGTAACTATGGACTATGTATCCTATGTAACTCTTATAGGATAAACTAGTTTAGACTGTTGATTATTGGTCTGAACTAGTTTATCCTAATTCAATTTGGTGTGATTTTATTGAATTTAATGACCGCCTCAACGCCAACATTCTTGTTTGTCCTTGGCTGGCCTAGTTTATCCTAGGCCAATGTAGTTTTACGTGTTTTTAGCTCTCAGGCGTCAAAGCCAGGGAAATAATGGGCTCACAGGTTCAGTATGTATGTATGTATGCATGTATGTACACATGTATGTACGTATGTGCGTAATGCGATAACTCTTGATAGAAATAATGTAATTTGATGTGTTTTTATCTCATCAGGCTGCCAAAGCCTGAGAACTAATGTGCCCGTAGGTTCTGTATCAATTAGAGATGTGTCATTTGTTGAGGAACGATTCCAAAGGAACGGTTCTGGCGGTGGAACTGAACGAACGGTTCCTGTCTGTAAAAAGGATTCGTTCCTTTTCGGAACGATTCCAAAATGGAACAGTTCCTCGGAATCGTTCCGAAAAGGAACGGTTTCTCGGACTCATTCCGAAAAGGAACGGTTCCTTGGACTAGTTCCGAAATGAAACCATTCCGAAAAGGAACGATTGATCGGACTCGTTCCAAAAAGGAACGATTCCTCGGACTAGTTCCGAAATGAAATCATTCTGAAAAGGAACGATTGATTGGACTCGTTCCGAAAAGAAACGATTCCTCAGACTTGTTCTGGAATGAAATGACTCCATAAAGGACCAATTCCTCGGACTCGTTCTGAAATGAAACGACTGCGAAAAGGACCGAATCCTTGGACTCGTTCCGAAATGAAACGACTCCGAAAAGTACCGAATCCTCGGACTCGTTCCGAAATTAAACGACTCCGAAAAGGAGCGAATAGGAATCGAATAGAGAACTTAAATATGCTTTATCGATTGAGTACCAGGATGCGAAGGTAATGGAACACCATATAGTTTTAGATACATGCACTAATACTTTTTCTAATTGGTAAATATATCATACGAAATGGTATATATATATATAATGAATTTTCAAGAAAAACAAGATTAAAAGAAAGAAAAAAAAGCTGATTTGAAACGGTTTTGAATAATATAAGAAATACATTATCATGTCATAAAAATTGCACTTTAATGGGATAATAACTGATTTTCGATTATTTTAATAGCTACGCACTTTTATGTACACTTCGGTTTCATGCTATTTTTCCTTAAGTACAATTTGAATTTGAGAATCTTCTTTGTCAAAAAAAAAATAAGACCAGCTAATATATCGCTCATGTATCATTTTATAAGTTTGGCGTCTTGTTTTTCTCTCCTGAAGAAGATGATTAAAAAACAATCTTGAAACTCTCGAAGATTGTTTTAATCAACTTACATTGAGGTTTATTACATAGAGGAAAATCTGTTTGAACAATAGTCCAGGCAATAGAGACCGTATCGGGTCTCTACCTAGCAAAATTCATGATAATTCTGGAAAAAGGCTTTTTTTTATGTTTTTTAATTCGCTAAATCTGAATTTTCAACTTCCCACCAAAATTTTCCTAAGCAACTCCCCTAAAATTTGGTAAAATACTCACCACCTCCCCCTCCCCCCCCTCCCCAAAAAAAAGTTATTTAAGAAAAAAATCAATTATTTTATCGTTTTAGTAAAAAAGTATGCAAAAATTTTGAAAGTATACAAAATTTGCAACAAATACGATGCATGACTAAGACGTAAGATGAACGGGAAGAGGGAAGCCTGCCTCTCAACATGCGCCGCAGTGCTACATGCACTACGTTATGCAATTCCACTTAAATTCCTCAAATCTGAGACAAATATTAAGAAGGACCACACAAACTAGTTTAAAATTACTGTAAAACATATTCAAAGATGTATCAGTATGTATGGATGCCTCTAATGTGCACGCATTTAGTAAAAACCTCTAGAAGTAAGTAATTTTAAAAATTTTAAATTAAATTAAAAGATTTATTAAATTAAATTGCATTAAATGAACTAAAATGAATGAAACTAAGATGAATTTTGTGTCACTTATAGGCGACATCAGGACTGAGGAGGTTAACCAATCGCATACGTCTTCGCTTTCCCGTTACTCCTCCGAATTTTTCCTGTAAGACTTACTTTATGTTTTAGGATCGCTGAATCCAAATTTTTAACTTCTCACTAAAATCCTCCCTCAAGAAAAGAAAAAAAAGAGAAAAAAGAAAAAAAGAAAAGAAAAAGAAAAGGTAAAATGATACCCAAAATATGTTTAATTTCAGGTATTATAATAAAAAATATTAATTTTAATATATATATATATATATATATATATATATATATATTTATTTATTTATTTAATTAAAAGTTTCTGGGAAAAAGGAAATTCAGAAAGCAGGCAAAATTTGCTATAAAAAAGATACGTGACATCAGGACATAGCATGAACTTGGAGGAAGGAGTCTGCCTCTCAACATGCGCCGTGGCACTGTATCGTCTGCAGCCCTGTGTAAAAGGGGAGGGGTGCAACGGGGGCGGTCACCTCGATGGCAGAAACTTATGGGGCGCCAAAATTATACTACCAACGTTATGTTTTGGTCTGTCGCAAGAAAAAGTTGAGGGGTCCCCCCCTCAACTTACTAGGGGAGTGCTAGATTGAGACTTTGCCGCGGGTACAGTTTTCTCTTCGCACGACCCTGGTCGCCTGAGTCATGGCAATAGAAACCATATAGGGGCTATACCTAGCAAAATTCATGGTAGCTCTAGAAAAGACTTATTTTATGTTTTGTGGATCGCTGAATGAAAATTTCTCCCGGCAACTCCTCCCCCTCAAACACATGCACACAAGTTTTGGTAAAAGCGGAATTGCATAACTTAGTGCACGTAGCGCTGTGAGGCAGCCCCCCCCCCCCACACACACACACTCCATTCATCCTAAGTCATAATGTTATGCATCGTACTTTTTTGAAAACTCTGTCTACTTTCTGAATTTCTAGATAATTTTTCCTCAAAAAATATAAAAAACCTATATTGGCGATTATTTTACTTTTTTCTGGGGAAAAGGGGGGAGAAATAAAAAATTCGGATTCAATGACCCAAAAACATAAAATAAGAATTATTGAAAGTTCGGAGGAGAGAAAAAGCAAACGATGCTCCCCCTCCCCGTTCATCCTACGTCATAATGTTATGCATCGTATTTCTTGGAAATTTTGTCTGCATCTAAATTTATAGATACTTTTTCGCTAAAACAGTAAAAAATTTAATTAAAAAAAAATCTTTTGGGGTGCATTTTATTAAAAATTGGGGAAGGGGAGTTGCCGGGAGAAATTTTTGCTGAGAAGTTACAAATTCGGATTCCCTGACCCAAAAAAACACAAGCGAAGGGGTCGCAAAGGGGTTAATGGTGTATTCCAATCCAAACTGCTTATTGTCTGATTTATTCTTAAATTCATTTTTGCTCTCAAACGTTTCAAACTGGCAATTCTCTTTCTTAGAAAGTACACAATGTGCCGTGCTTGTCTTTTTTTTTTTTTTTTTTTTTTTTTTTTTTTTTTTACAATTGCAAAAATATTGCAAAAAACTATTGTCAAAGTTGACGTTCTGAACTGAATTTCCTGAAGAGAGAGATCTGCAAACGGAAAAAATGGTCATACTGAGAAAGTAATCCTTACTAATATTATAAATCGGAAAGTGAGTTTGTTTGTTTGTTTGTTCCGCTTTCATGCCGTAACTACTGAACCGATTGCTTTGAAATTTTGCAGATGTAAAGTTAGAAGCCCGGATTAAATAATAGGGTACTTTTTATCCCGGAAAAAATTGGTATTCCCGAGGGAAAACAAAAATGTAGTTTGCTTGATGGATGGATTGGAGATGGCGCTGTGTGTCGTTTGAAACAAGATAAAATGTTGCAAACGAATATAAACATGTAAATTTAGAAGCTAAATGATACGATAATGAATCCCCAAAAATGAGGAATTCACGAGGGATGATGTACAATTTGTTTTATCGTCTAAAATGTTTTTTTACATCTACTTATATATTGCAAACGAATATGAACATGTAAATTTAGAAGCTAAATGATACGATAATGAATCCTCGAAAATGAGGAATTCCCGAGGGATGACGTACTATTTGTTTTATCGTCTAAAATGTTTTTTTACATCTGCTTATCCTGAAATAACTATAAGTCAACGAATTACTAATTGGTATAAGTATTAGTTACGTTATTTAGTTCTTGAGATATGCAATAGATGGTGCTGAGTGTTTTTAAAATGTGGTAACGATGTGCAGTAGCTGTATAATAGTTAGATTAGGTTAGTTTAGTGCTTTTTTTCTAGGTAGATATCTAAAGTAGTTATTGTTTTCTCGATAGGTAATTACGTCGCTTTGTTCGTCGTTTAGATTGTTATAGTTTAGTTTGGGATTTTAGTTTTGTTTAGGTTTATAGTTTACTCATATTTTCACAATGCCTCGCAAACGTAAATCTAATTTGTCGAGCACCTCATCTAAAGCTCGGGCAATGATAATTGCCCGATCTCAAGAATCGTCTCTCCATGCTGAATTAAGAAGGCGAGAACAAGCAGAGCATCAGGCTGCTTCGAGTGCTGCTGAGCTACCATCTCAGCGCCAGCAAAGACTTGAGGAGCAAGCCGCTCGCCAAGCTTCTTTGAGGGCTTCTGAGAATGATATTCGTACTCAAGTCCGTTTATCGCAACAAGCTCAGCGTCACATGGTCAGCTCTATGTAGCGTGTTCCCGGGTTTCCAGTGCCCAAAATCTGCATGTTTTTGCTCCACAAGGGAAAACATATAATATAGTGTACCATTCAGTTTTGGTTTAACAATTAATCGTATCCAGCGTTACATCGCGTTTCTTAGATTTTTCCGTGGAAATGAGAATTTTTCTTATAGTTGTGCTTTATACCGCAATATAATCAAATTCCACGCAGGCGGAAAGCTAGTTGTTTATAAATCAAATTCTAATGAATTGAGCGAAAACAAAGAAATCATGCGGCCTCTTATACATCTCTTTAAAAATCAACTCAGCAAGTTTCACATATCTACTTTTAACCCTTTCCGGCACGGGCAAAATCTGTTTGTGAAATAAGAAAATATTGACTGACACCGGAATTCACAAATGATTTTTTAGATATTTTGAATTCCTTAATTTAAGCCTTTGTTGCAAAAGCAAAATTTTACTAAAATGTTATTGGTGCCGTTTGCAAGTTTGGAATTAAAATTAGGTATCCCAGACCGGGCACAGTGTGCCGGAAAGGGTTGAAAATGTGTCTGAAACTATATCGGAAATTTTCGAGCTGTTGAAGGTAGAAAAATATTTTTTTCGAATACATCCTTAATTCCTAAATAGATGGACTTCTAGGAATTTTCTCGAAATGGGCAGACTCCGAAATTCCCAATTCCTGAGGAATCGTACTGAAATGGACCAACTTGGAAAACGGCTGGTTACGAGGACCGATATATAAGTTAAAGATTACGTTAGGATGAATTTTGAAGCGGAAACAAATCATAGACCCTGATATCAAATATTAGATCAATAAAGAAATTTCCTACGCAAAAATAATAAAATAAATCGTAGGTCATTTGACGACAGATTTTGGAGTGGAAAGCAATGATTACATTGAAAATCTAATAGACAGCCGCAACAGCCTGATGACCAAAACCAAAGCTACACTAAAATTTCATGGATAAACTGTAGCGATAAATGAAAGGTCAACCAAATGCAAATTTCCAAGAGCAATTATGCTTAATACAATAAATCATAAAGTCAGGGAATACTTATATTATGAAGAATAGAAATAACTATGCTAATTAATAGCGCACACAGATGAATAAAAGGAATTCTTAAAAACAAAATGATCTGTCCAAAATATTTAAAAATTAAAGCAAACAATAAGAAATGATATGAAAAAAAATGAATATGTAAGAAAATAAACTAGTTATAAATAATAAATATTAGGGATTGCATGCCGCTCCGAGATCTGTTATGCCTGTTTCCGGATTCGTTCCCTTTTTCGTAAAATAGTTTCGGACGTGTTTTTTTTTCCCTTGGAACCTTTTTTAAAAAAAAAATCTATCCTATTTTATCGGATTCCTTTCTTTTTATCTCGAATTCGCTCCTTTTTTTATCGGATTAGTTCCATTTTTATCGGATTCATTCCTTTGATTACAGATTTGTTCCTTTTTTCTTGAAATCGTCCTTTTTTCTCGAATTCGTTCCTTTTTCTCAAAATCGTTCCTTTGTCGGAATCGTTCCTTTTTTTACGGATTCGTTCCTTTTTTTTCTTGAAATCGTCCTTTTTTCTCGAATTCGTTCCTTTTTTTCTTGAAATCGCCCTTTTTTCTCGAATTCGTTTCTTTTTCTCAAAATCGTCCCTTTGTCGGAATCGGTCCTTTTTTTACGGATTCGTTCCTTTTTTTCTTGAAATCGTCCTTTTTTTCTCGAATTCGTTCCTTTTTCTCAAAATCGTTCCTTTGTTAGAATTGTTCCTTTTTTTCGGAATGGTTCCAATAGGAACGAGTCCAAAGAACTCGTTCCTTTTGGTGAACGAATCCGGCTGGAACGGTTCCTTAAAAGGAATGATATTGCCCATCTCTAGTATCTATGTATTCACGTAAGTATGTAACGCAATAATCCTTGACAGAAATACTCGATTTGCATCAAACTTGTAATATAGGTTTATTCTTATGAGGAGATTTTCTGATTAATTTTGGGAGGTTATTGGAGAAGAATAAGGGGGAAGAGAACGAGAGGCTGCTTCGCCCCTTCCCTTAATTCAAGTAAATGGGTTTCCATGCATTATTAGCATATTTTATTCAAATTTTAGGTATAGGAACATTCTCTTGAGGCGCCTCCATGATTAGTTGTGGGTGTTCATTGTTTAAGTATAAGGGGAAAGTGGAATAAAGGTAATGCCCCATAATTTATGTAAATGCTTTTTTCAATCAGAATTTACTGATTTGCTTCAAATTTTAGAAATAAATTCATTCTGGTAAAGCACTTCCCTAATTAATTATTGGGGTTAATTGTATAAGAACTACGGGAAGAACGGAATGGGGAAGGATCCCGCCTAATTTTGGCAAATGGTTTTTTCATGCAGAATTATTCGATTTTCTGCAAATCTTGGATTTGTTCATTCTGATGAAGCGCTTCACTCATTAATTTTGGTACTTCTTCTGTTAAATATAAGGGGAAACTTGCAATTTATTTCCTTCCTTAAATTAGATAAATTGGTTACAATACAGAATTATCCAATTTGCTAAAAATTTTGCATATGAATTCATTTGATCAGGCGCTTCTTTAATTAATTTGTTTTTTTTCATTTTGGTTAAGTATAATGGGGTAGTGGACATTTTATCGCTTTCCTTAACTCAGATAAATAGGTTTTTATGTAGATTTATCCGATTTGCCGTAAATTTTGAATATATTTTTTTTCTGTATAAAGAGTTGTTGAATTGTTTTGAGGATTTAATGATTAAGTAAATAAATAGGATGGATGATTACCCTCCTTAAACCAGATGAATGTTTTTTTTAGCAGAATTATCTAATTTGCTTCAAATTTTGGATAATTCTTGAATTTTATAAAGCATATCTGTGATTAGTTTTGGGAGTTCAATGGTAAGTATAATTGGGGGAAATGGGAATAAGTAATCAAACTTACTTTTTATTTTTTGAGGGTGTTATTCTTTAAAAAAATAAGGCTGTAATACACAATTAGTGTAAACAATCTGTGAATGCAAAGGCATCAGTTTAATTGCGCAATATTCTTTTTAATATTGATCCCGACTACTGCTGCATAGCTAACTTTGTACAAAGTGGTTTTGTCATCACCCTTATATAATGTATTATATTCGAAGGGTTGTAGAATACTGTCAGAGGTTTGCACGGACCGGAATTTCGAGGCCCGGTCCCTGCCCTTCCCGAAGGAAAGTTTTCGCCGTGATCCGGTGTAAAAATTAAAAGTTCAGTCCGAGCACTGCCTGTACAAAAATCAGTGAAAAGAGATTCAGTCCGGTTCCAATCTGGCCCCACTCAATTTCTGCAAAAAATTCAGATATTACTTAACATACAATTAGGATTACTTTAGAAAATACTGTATACATATTTATTGAATAAATTTACAATGTATTTTAAAATTACGATGTGTTCACAGAATGGTAAATACACAATATATTATTGATTATTTAGATTCTTAAACCTTTCAATATTCAAATAGGGATTCATTAAATGATTAACGTAGTTTAAAACAAAAGAAAAAAAAGGAGAGTTATAAACATCATAACTATTGAATCTGTTCAGTAAAAAGTAGATTTGTGAATATGTTTCTCTGTCATTCCTTAAGGCTTTTCTCAAATCCAAAAGATCTACATCCTAACACATTTAAGAACTCATTCATTTTCGGAAATGCATAAGATTGACAGGCATTCTCACTCAAAAAATATGTAATCAAATGGCATTAACCATCTTTTCATAAATGCGATGTACCTTTGAGAAAATACTATTAAAGCTACGTTTTGAATTGAATTTCCGCTTACGACTTTACGGAAAAGAAAAACTTGACGCCGTGAGAAGAATAGCTTATATGTCGACAGGTAATTAATTTTTCAAAAATGGAAAACATTGTTCTATTCCAAATTATGTTTAGCTCCGATATGGCTCGAACATGCAAAAATAATAATAATGATAATAATAATAATGATAATAATAATAATAATAATAATAATAATAATAATAATAAATGCAAGTCTAATCTCAGTTGACATGAGTCTGCGGAAAAAAAATAAGCAAACACCATATCTAATGCACCATGTCTCTACGGTGGACATATTAAATTTCTGTATTGATGTTATAAGCAATGACTCTTTACACATATTTATACTTATTCTTGTGAAAAACATGTTTTTAACCGGCCAAACCCGATTTTGAGCTAAATTGGATTAGCCTAGGCCCAAACTATTTTATCCTACCGCCAATTGGATAAGCTAGCTTTTCCTACGCCAAACTTGTTTATGTAAATGTCCATAGGATAAACTAGTTTTTCCTAGGTAAGAGGGTAATCCTTCATTTTTCCCTTCATACTTAACCATCAAAATCCTCAAAACTATTCAGGGAATCGCCTTATCAGAAAGAGCCTATATCCAAAATTTAAAGCAAACTCGTCAATTCTGCGTCGAAAACAATTTATCTAAATTATGTTGTGTTACCTACATTTCCCTTTCTTTTAGATTTAAACAATAAACATCCACAACTAATCACGAAGGCGCCTTATCACAATGATCCTATATCTAAAATTTTAATGAAAACTGATAATTCTGCATGATAAATCCATTTGTCTAAATTAACCAGGCATGAAAGAGTTCCTCCTAAAGGAGGAATTCCACCTTTTTTAAAGCAATTTTGGTCATTCTCTGGATTGATGCAAAAATGCAAAGAAAATTTTGGAAAGATAATTGGGGGGGGGGGGGGGCAGGAAAATTTAGCAATTAGACATTTTGTCTATTCAAACTCTTGGAGTTTGTTCTTGAATTGTTGTGCAAAAGAGGCATAAAGTGAAAGGTGAGCTTATATCATTTAATCATAAAGTCATGCATATGAAGTTGTGCTAAATTTCTAGAATGTAATTTTTTTTTATACTTTAAAAATTCAAAGTGAAAGGAAGTTTCTTTTTTTGGAATAGAATGTTTTGTGCAATAAATACAACACTTTAGGGTAATTTCTGTGATACCTTTTAGTAGACGTATTTCTGAAGCATAGATCAATTTATCAGGGAGATTTTTTTAGGGGGGGGGGGATTTAACAGCTAAACTATTCAGAGTAATATTTGTTTTGAAAAATTAATGATTGTACTTCACGAAAGTTGATCACATATATTTGGTGTTACTCTTTTAGCATTATTCATACTTTCTAAGTAAAAAAAAAAAAAAAAAAAATGTGCAGTTATATTTAATTTTATTCTATAACGGTGGGCTGTTAGCCTCCCGTTTGCCCCCCCTCTATTCTTATCCAATGAATTCCCAAAATTAATTAGAAAAGCACCTTATCAGAATGAACCTACATCCAAAATTTGAAGCAAATCGGATATCTCTATCAAGACTTATCGCGTTATGCACATACGTACGCACATAGGTACATACATGCGTACATACATACATAACCTGTGAGCCCATTATTTCTCTGGCTTTGACGCCCATGAGCTAAAAACTTGTAAAACTACATTGGCCTAGGATAATCTAGATCAGCCTAGGACAAACAAGAATGTTGGCGTTGAGACGGTCATTGAATTCAATAAAATCACGCCAAATTGAATTGGCCTAGGATAAACTAGATCGGCCTAGGATAAACTAGTTTAGACCAATAATCAGCAGTCTAAACTAGTTTATCCTATAAGAGTTAGGCCAAACTAGTTTGGCCTAGGAAAATCTAATTTGTCCTATGGGCCTTAGGATAGACTAGTTTGGCCTAGGAAAAACTAGTTTATCTGATGGGCATTAGGATAAACTGGTTTGGTCTAGGAAAAACTAGTTTATCCAAAGGTCATTAGGATAGACCGGGTTGGCCTAGGAAAAACTAGTTTATCCGATGGGCATTAGGATAGACCGGTTTGGCCTAGGCCAATCTAGTTTGGCCTAAAATCGGGTTTGGCCTGTAATTTATATATATACAGTGTTCAGGAAAAATTTAGACAATGATCAATTACGCTTCTGTATTCAGAAGTATGTACCAAATGTTTGTAATTCATCTGTCATGCATTACTTGTGACTTATCCTTTGTTCACAAACAATAAATTTTGAATTTTACCTTTTACATAAAATATAATGACAAAAAAATGAAATTAACACTGTGGCAAAAGTATAGACAATTTGTATATTTACAGAAAAATAACTACAAATTAAAATCGAGTTGCACCCACATTGGTTGCAGTTAGTGCAAGAATGTGACTTTTCATCAAAGAAACTAAATGCTGCATCACTTGGGGGTCTATTTTGTACCAACATGTTCAACAGCAGCTCGAAGTTCATTAAAAGAGAAGTTTAACTAAAATTTGCATAAACATTACAACATATGATATTACAAAGGTTTTTGATATGGTCCGGATCAGAATTACATGCTGGCCAGTTGAGATCAGTAGTACTTTCAGAGTTAAACGAAGTTCTTCTTTTGTATGCAACATGAATTGACGCATTATCTTGCTAAAGTCCATACTTTAGATCAGCTAAAAGTCCCCAAATGACTAAAAATTAATCTCAAAACGTATCTACATAGTCTTGTGTTGTTTGACAACCAATAAATAACTCCACAGATACTCGAGCATTAAAGCAAAGCAAGGACCAAATCATTAAAAAGTCACCTTCTTGTTGTTGACTTAAGAAAGTCCTAACTTACTTTTAATGTGATTAGTAATCATTTTTTGTGTAAATGTCAGTTTCTGGATCCTTTTGTCATCTCATTTTCTCGTCACACAAGGTCTCCAGATTATGTTTTCTTTTGAAGGAGTCATCCTTAGGCTATACTTCATAGACAGACCACTTTGGACGATACAATGCTGCTGAAATTTCTGCAACAGTCTTCCCTTTCCATTTCAGCTTTCCTACTTCAATTACCTCATCTAACTGAATACTTTTAGCTTGCGGCATCTTCACTAACTGATGCTATATCGAGGTATAATTAAATACTTCACACCAGGGTTGGTATAAAAACCGGTTTTTTTGAAAAAAACCAAAATACCGGGTTTTTTTGGTTTAAACCAGGTTTTTTTGGTTTAAACCGGGTTTTTTTCAAATCATTATTTAAATAGCATTTGCAAGAAAAATAACCTGAGTTTTAGAAAGTCATGAGGATTTTTTGTAATTAATAGTTAATTAATGTTAAACGTTCACATTAGTATTTATTTTTTTGATAATTAAATAACTAAAGCATAAAAATTTATAATTAAATTATCTTATAAGTTTAGATTTCTATAGGGAAATATTCATTGTGTGAAAAAAAAAAAAAAAAAAAAAACTATTAATTTATTAGTATACTTATATAAACCTTTTAGATAATAATTTAAGAAATAATTATATGCAGGTTGATAATGAAGAACATAGTAAAGCGCAAACAAACATATTTTACTAAATTAACAGAAATAAGCTGAAATAGAAAACATTTTCTTGTGTATAATTTAGAAATTATTTACAGTATTAACATCAACAAATGATTATTAATCTCTTACTACATATATTTACTTAAAAAATATCAATATGCATTTTATTAATGCTAAAAAATACATGTGTATTGACTTACTTTATACATCAATGAATGTAATGCTTACACAAATTGAGACATAGGCTTAGAAAAATTATTATTATTATTTAAATACAAACTTTATTTTTTCTGTTTCTTTGTTCTTTAAAAGGTGAAGATTTAGCATTAAATTTTATTATCTATGCAAGCATCGAGTTACATGGATATTTTTGTTTTGTAAAATTTAATGTATCCTTTTTTTCTTGTTCACATAGTTCACTTTGACTGTATTGTGGTTCAAGCATGTATACCTAAAAGGGCATGGGTGATTGGGCTATTTTATACCTGGACTAAAAAACTATGAGACTTCTTTATTTACATTTTTTTCCTCTTAATATTTTTTGAAGACCTGTCCAATTATAAACTGCATTAGTAATGGAACTTATTACTTTAGATATTATCCAGGGCAACTGCAATAGAATTTAACAGTTTAAACATACCTTCAACATTTCTTTTAAAATAAAAATTAAACAGATACGAGCTTTTGAATATTTTTATCAATAACATTCCTATTTTCTACACAAATTTTAAGTAAAGTGGGACAATTTTTAAGGTAAACATCTAAAGCATCTGAAAATGAATCACACCTAGTATTATAAGGAAGAGCTAATTTGACAGCATTTACATTGCATGCAATTTTTACATTTGGCTCTTAAACATGTTTTTGATGTATTTCTTATTCCCTCAAATGAAAATCAGATTATATTTTCCTTTCTTCTAGTTTTAGACATTCTTTTATTTCAATATATATAAGTAGCTTTCTTAAAATAAAATACAATACAAAGTAACTAGAAACAGAAAAAAATGTAAAAATTGCAAATCCAATCTAAGAAAAACCAAAGCTTACTAAAACCAATAGCTATGGAACAGAGAAAATTCATAGCCAATCATTCATTAGCATACAGAACAAGAGTAACCAATGGAAAGAATGACTTATGATTATGTCATTATTGATGCTTTGATACATGATGCAATCCTTAGTAAATCATAATCAAGCTATCTAAGCAGTAAAATTGCATTTTTGGCTGGCATATGCCATTTTTGCATTTTTAAAAAAATAAAAGGTTTAAAAAAGAATTAAAACTAACTACCTTTTTTTATCCTCCACAGTTCACTGTAGAAAAATATTTTGCCATGTCAATTTATAGCTAGTAAGAAAAATTAGATTGATTAAAGATGTTTGTCACTTTAAAAATTTGTCTTTAGCTTTGCTTGTAGCTACTCCATAACTTTGATTTTGCACATTTTAATAATGTGTAAAATAAATGAAAACATTGGGGAAATAGGAAAAAAATTAAATTAAAAAAAAACCAGCATGGTTTTTTTAAAAAAACCACTTGGTTTAAACCATGGTTTAAACCGCGGTTTAAACCAGCGTGGTTTAAACCAAACAACCCTGCTTCACACATATGACATCATGACTTGAAAATTTGCATTTTTCCATGAACAGTTGGTTAAAAATCAAAAAAGTGTCTAAACTTTTGCAATATGCAAATTTTACTTTTTTCAGTTAAATTAAATATTATTTTATATTATAACCATTATTTTTATTCTACATTGTTTAAAATATATTTGAAAATAAGTATAGCCATTTACAAAACTCATGTGTTCATATTTTTTATTTAAAGGTTAAAAAACACCAGTCTCTAGACTTTTGCTGAGCACTGTATATATATATATGCACAGAGTTATTCTAGTATGTTATGAGCAATAATATGTATGCAATTTTAACTATTGAACAGTAACTTGCCTAATTTTTCTGTTTCTATATCCAATCTATAAATTCATAAATATACTAATGTATGTAATTAGAGTGTCTGTTTTTATTTTCAGAAAATGCCTATTTTTAAATTCTTTCAACAATTTAAATAGCATTTATTTATTTATTGTTTTGTTTTATTTTTTATTTATTTATTTGTTTATTTATTTTTTGCCTGAAATAGGCTCAAAATGAATTGTATAATAAACACTAAAATTATCAAAGGCAGGTGGAGAATGTTTCTAGTTACAATCTACAATTTGTTGCATTCCTATATCTAAGTTTTTGGGAAATTTTAAGGAGTTGAACGGTGTAATTAAGTTTTATAAATGATAGTTCTGGCAGAGTTTCCCCCAGATTTAAAAAAGGGCAGGGTGCTACTGTTCTGAAAAGGGCACTTTTTACATTTTTCAAGGCACTTTTTTGATTTTTAAGGGCACTTTTATAGGATTGATTCTAGAATTTAGCGGTTCAATAAATCGTGGAAATACAGAAATTTCGTTAAAAAATCCAGAATAAAATCCAAAAAATAAAAAAAGGGTAAATTTTGTTAAAAGATTGCATAAAAATAGCCGATTTTGTTAAAAGATCGCAAAAAAACAGCAGGTTTTGTTGTAAGATCACGAAAAAAATGGCAAATTTTGCTAAAAAAAAGACAAAATTTCATGAAAAGATCGCAAAAAAAAAGCGCCAAATTTGTGACGGATTGAGAACAGAACATTATGTGTGTGTGTGTGTGTGTGTGTGGGGAGGGGGGGTTGCCCTGGGTGCGGAAATTTAGGAGGTGCCAAATTTATACTACAAACTTAATTTTTGAGCTGTCATAAGAAAAAGTTTGGAGAGGATGGCATCAAATTCTAATTATGCTCCTGGTACAATTTTCTCTTTGCACGAAAATGATTGTGAATCAGGAAAATTCGCTTTTGGAGCAATAAAAACACAATTTTGAAACAGGAAAATTAGTTTATAGAACAGAAAATTTCACTACTGGCATTAACTTTTTTTTTGTGTGTGTGTGCTACTTTAACAAAGTTGCATTTTTTGTGATCTTTTGACGAAATCGGCAATTTGTTGCGAATTTTTTGACAGAATTTTCCGTTTTATTGCGATTTTTGGACAAAATTTGCCGGGGTTTTTTGCAAATCTTTTGACGAAATCTGTCATTTTATCACAAATTTTAACGAAAGTTGCTGTTTTTCGAGATCTTTTGGCAAAATGATCCGTTTTTCTCGAATCATTTGAAAAAATTTCTGTTTATCGTGATTTTACGACGAAATTTGTTGGTTTTTTTTTTCATGATTTTTTGAGGAAATCTGCCGTTTTTTCGGGATTTTGTGACGAAATTAGCCATTTTTTCACGAATCTTGCCAGAATTAGTTGTTATTCCGTGATTTTTTAACAAAATTTGCTGTTTTTTTGCGATTTGTTGAGGAAATTGCACATTCCGTGAGACGCGTAATAGCTATTTTTGCGTAATTTACGTGCTATAGCGTGTTCGCATCATCGCTGAAAGGCTGTGTTTTTTCAAATTTGGGGCAAGAAGAGTGCTATTTTTTAGAATGAGCAACCAGAAGGGTGCTAGTTTTTGGATGAGAGGCAAGAGGGGCGCTATTTTTAAACTAAAGGGCAGGAGGGGCAGAGTGCCCCCCTGAAACCCTCTGGGGGAAACTCTGGTTTTGGTTATAATTTTTCAGTTTGTTGCATTTCAGTATTTAAAATAGTTTTTAAAGAAAACTGGGAGAATCGAACAATTTTGAAAACTCAAAAACATTTCTTTATGCAAACTCATTTTAAAGAATCTTGTGACAATTGAAACATATTAATCATATTTTAGAAATTATAATAATTACATTTTTAGATTATGACTACATTTTAATTGAAAAACTGGGTTGATAATTATTTTATCTCAAAAACTCAAACGATCTAATAGCAATAACAAAAGCATTCAAAAGATCTGAAATCCACACATCTTTATTTTATCATATAATTTTTGTTAATTTATCTGGAATAGAAAAAAAAGCAATTGATAAAAATAAATTAATAGTAACCATGTGATATATAAATTGAGTATTCCAGTATAGAAAATAAAAGTTTTTGCATTAAAATCTTATGATCAATAAACCTTTAAATATAATACAAAAGCATAGATAGATTTCAGAAATATTTCTCTAAATAAACTCAGAAAATTTCTTCAATAGATTATTGAAATATTAATCAAAATATGCCTTTGAAAATATAACTCATGAACAAAAAGAGATTTATATATATGTATGCAATTACTCTTAACCATCTTCAGAAGAAGAAGAAAACAGCAAACTGTTATCTCTTACCTTCCCTGGTTAAAACAATTCAATTTTTGAAAATTTTCAAAAATTTTGTGGTGACATCACCAGCCCAGGTGAAAACTTACCGTAAGAAATTCACACACAATTTAAAAAAAACTCTGAAAGAGCAACTTAGTAATTAAAACATGTTCATTTATTTGTGAGAGAGTAAAATAGACTATGGCCCGCACAGGGGCAAACTTTTAGAGCTGCAGTAAGTTACATCTTTGTGATTCTATGGTTAACAGTCGAGTGACTATAAACAGTCATATCATTCATCGCCAATAAAGGGGTGGGGGGGAAGAAGTTCCCATACAAAGATTTTGGCGACAGATATTTGTAGATGAAGCATTCACAATGAGAATAGGCTTTTGCGGTTAGCAACCTATACATTTAGGGTTATTAAAATTCTTAAGACTTAGGAACAGCGATAATCCACTCGTTACATATATTGCTTTTTTTTTTTTTTTTTTTTTTTTTTTTTTTTTTTGACAAAGAGATACGTTAGCCAGAAGTGCATTGAACAGATTAAAAAGTCAGCAAAAAAAAAACTATTTCTAACATTAGACATTAACTGTAAGGGTGAGAACTGGTGTGTAAAGGAGATGCTAATTAAATCTAACGGCTGAAAGATTACTGACCAAATCCACAGTATTTTCTTTATCTTATTAATAAATGCGGTTTCTGACTAATCGACAGATGTTTTTGATATCTACAGGGAGCCGCAAAAGTTAATAAGTTTAACTTCTATTAGTGTGAATAGAAAAAAATAAAAATTAAACTATTAAATGTAGAATTAAATTAATGGTTTATTAGTGAAAAGGGAAGTTAACAAAATGTAGAAATCTATTAAAATGAATTAATTACTGATTTCTGATAAAGGAAACATATGTAGCAGGAACTTTGTTACACTTGTCTTTTGACAAAGGATGATTTCTCTATATACTGTCTACAATCTGTAAATGTTTTTTGTTATTACAGTCAAATATGAGATATGGAGTCTCAGGGGTGCAGAAAATGTTTCTACTCCTAACATTTCTCCCAATTCACATGAGACTTTCCCCAATATTTTGCAGTATGTTATAGGTAAATACTGTATTACTGTAGGTAAAGAACATTTATTTTTACAATATCTCTCAACTTATGCCCGAATATACATGGCAGATGCCATTCTGAGTGAAAAAAAATCTGAAATTCTCAGCAGTTTTCCTGAAAGATTAAAGCAGAGTGGGAGAAGGGAAGCCACTCTGAGCACTTTTTTTTTTTTTTTTTTTTTTTTTTTTTTTTCGCAGACCTTTGATGGAATTTGCGTTTTTTGGTGAACTTTTAACGAACTTTGCATCTTGTAACGGTATTTTGATGAAAATTGTAGTTATTTCGTGATTGTTTGACGAAATTCACTTTTATTTTGCATTCATTTGACAAAATTTGCCGTTCTTTTGTGATTTTGAATGAAATTTGGTGATTTTGGCAATCTTTTAAGGAAATTTGATTGTTTTGTAACCTTTTGACGAAATTTGCGATTTTTCTGAATTCTTTTGGCAAAATTTGCAGATATTTCACCAAAGTTTGGTTTATATAGAATTTTTTATATTGTTTATATAGTATCTGTTTATTTAGTTATTTGTTTTGATGAAAATCATGGTTATTTTGCGATTCTTTGACGAAATTTGCAGTTATTTTGTGACCTTCCGACTAAATCTTATTTTGCAGCAATTCTTGGACAAATTTCACGGTACGTTTGTGTCTAAATTTTAAGATTGATCACAGACTTTTTTTTTTTCTCTCGGAACCAAATTTTTAAAATTTTTGAAAAATTCAGAGCAGAATATTAAGAACTTTATGTACGATGCATATTATTCTGAGATCGATTTTGTGAAGGTCGCCGTACGAATCTTTTTATTTGCAGTGAAATTTTTTTAACTTAGGGAAACCTGGAATTCGTTGTTAAAATCAAAAATCAATTGTATATATTTATACAAAATTTCCCCAGGTGGTTAAAATTTCCCCCGATCCTAGATCGCCAGATCGGACATATTCTGCCTCCCTGTGGAGTCTTAAAATAATCCAGTTACCAATAAAAGGCACTTAGAAACAAGAAATATTTTATCAAATTATTCTTATGAATTTATTTAGAGCAATATTTTTAGAATCCTCTTTTTTTTTTTTTTTTTTTTTTTCTTGTTATAATTAAATACTCAGTAGCCATAAGAATTTAATACCAATTTTTTTTTTTATGTCTATATTGGAACATTGAATTATACTTGTATTTTTTAAAGAAAAATACAAGAGGTGTAATCCAAATCATCTTTATAAAGGTTTTTGATTTATGATAAAAAAAATTGAAATAATGAGTTATTTGTATATTCATCAAAAAAGTGCACAATTCTTCTGTAATCTGCTGGTGAAAACTCTTGCATAAAAGTATTATAATTTGCTCACAATATGAGTAACAAAATCACAAATATCTTCTGTTTTCATGCATATAAATTTACAGTGCCTAATATTTTTTGTAAATGGAATAAACAGTCTATGGTAAATTTAAAGAGTAGTTTCTCTGTTTTTCAATTGAGTTTTAGTTTCAGGTCCCTTTATACATGATCAAGACTTAAAAGTAAAGTATTGCTAATAAATTCTCTATTCCCCCCCAAAAAAGTATAATTCCCCCCCCCCTCCCCCCCCCAAAAAAAAAGATAAATTAAAGAAGCATCATTTTGCTGCTGTCCTACAATATTAACATTTATGTTAAAAAATGTGCTTTGTTTTAATTTAAATAATGTTTTTTTCTGAATTACATATTTCTAAGTATGTTTTTCAAATCATCAAAAAATTGTAAAATTCATTCTGAGAGTATTGTAAAAGTGAGGACTGACATAAAAATACTATTAAAATGTAATAAGTTTTTTTTTTTATTATTATTATGTGAAAAACTTAAACCAGGTGAAAGCTATGACATTATGCAACTAACAACTCTTATTGGGAGAAAAATGCCCAAAGAATTGTTATGTGTTCATGTTGGCTATTATGATACTCTTTAAAGGTGTGTTATGCTTATAAAAGAGATAAAAATAATATTTTTGATAAATATATTTCTTAATATACATTCACTTGAAATCATTAATTTTTATCATTAGGTTACAAACCTGCTATGATAACACATTCTTCAGATTACTTTGATCAACTATATGAATATGCTTGTATTTTGATCAAAAGAGACTTTGCCTATGTGTGTCATCAGAAACAAGAAGAAATAAAAGGATTTAATCCACCCCCATCACCCTGGCGTAACCGTCCTATTGAAGAAAGTTTGCAGCTTTTCCAGGTAATTATTTTCCTTCATTGGCGCATATATTATTTAAGCTAGGGATGCACAACCTGTGGCCCGCAATGGGTTAACGTGTGATCCGCGAATTCTGCCAATTTACAACTGTAAAAAAATACAATTTTTGTGCATATATGACAAAAAAAAAATTGTAAATTTAGTCAATTTTCTGCGAAAAAATATAAAATTTCGCCAATTAAGAATCACAAATTTCATTAATCGGCATCGAAAAATCACGAATTTCATTGATTAAGTGCAGAAAAAAGCGAATTTTGTCGATGAGGCTTGCAAAAATCGAACGTTTCACTCATCAGATGTTGAAAAATCGAGAATTTTGTCCTTGAAGTTAGGAAAAAATAGCAAATTTCCCTGATCTGGCACAGAAAAATCGTGAGTTTTGTCGATCAAGCATAGAAAAATCGTGAATTTTGTTGGTCTTACACGAAAAATCGCACATTTCATTGATCAGGCAAAAAAAAAAAAAAAATCGTCAGTTTTGTAGTTAATGCTCGAAAAAATTGCAAATTAAATTTATCGGTTGCAAAAAAAAATTTGCATGTTTTCTCGGTTTATTGCAAGAAAAAAAAAACGCGAATATCGTTGATCGACCACGGGCAAAAAAATTGCAAATTTCATTGATAAGGAGCGGGAAAATCGCGAATTTATCGATGATGCGAAGAAAAAATGAAAATTTCGTTAATCGGCTGTGAAACAATCGTGAATTTCATCAATTTATCCAGAGAAAACAAAATCGTGAGTTTCATATTACCGTGTAAAAAAAATATGCAGATTTCGTCAGTTAGGTACAAAAATCCCGAATTTCATTGATCTGGTGCGGAAAATGCTTATTTCGTGAATTAAGGGTGAAAAAGTGCACATTTCATCGATCGGACACTAAAAAATCACGAGTGTTGTAGATCAGATTCCAAAAAAATTGTAAATTTCGTTGATCGGAGACGGGAATGCTGCGAATTTTGTTGATCACACGCTTAAAAATTGCTAATTACGTTGATTAGGTTCTAATAAAATCTCAAATTTCCTCGATCGGGAGAGGAAAAATCGCTAATTACATCGATCAGGCAACTAATGAAATCGGGAATTTCCTGGGTCGGTGTGAAAAATCGCGAAATTTGTCGATCAAGCGAGAAAAATCGCTAATTTCGTCGAATGGCTTTGTAAAAATCGTCAATTTCGTCATTCAGGTTCGAAAAAAAAAAAGAGGAATTTTGCCGATCTGGAACGAAAAACTTGTGAATTTCGTTGATCGTCTGCATAAAAATTGCGAATTTCGTCGGTCAGGTGCAGGCGCGGGACATTCACGAGTTTCGTTGATTAGACTCGGAAAAAATGGGAATTTTATCGCGCATGCGAGAAAAAATCGTGAATTTCGTCAATCAGCTTTGAAAAATTGCGAATATCATTGATCAGCTTTGTAAAGAACGAATTTTGTTGATCAGGGGAGGAAAAATCGTAAATTTTCTCGATCAGCTTCATAAAGTTTTCGAATTTTGTTGATCAGGAGAGGAAAGGTCTTGAATTTTTTCGATCGGTCTCGTAAAAATTGCGAATTTGTCGATCAGGCTCGTAAAAATTGCGAATTTCGCCAATCATGCGAAGAAAAGTTGCCTATTTCGTCGATCTTGCGAAAGAAAATTGTGAATTTTGTTGATCATGCGAAGAAAAATCGTGAATTTCATCGATCGGTTTCGTAAACATCGTGAATTCCGTCGATTGGCTTCATAAAAATTGCGAATTTTTTAGTCCAGTTTCTGAAAAATAGCTAATTTCGTCTATCAGGCGCAGAAAAATAGCTAATTTCGTCGATTGGTTTCAGAAACAGCGTGAATTTTGTCGACGAGGTTCGGAAAATCGCGAATTTCATCGATTATGTGCTGGAAAAATGGCAAATTTCACCATTCAGGTTCGGAAAAATCGCGACTTTCATTGATTAGTTTCGGAAAGATCGCGAATTTCACCGATCAGGTTCGGAAAAATCGCGAATTTCGCTGATCAGGTTCAGAAAAATCGCGAATTTCGCTGATCATGTGAAGAAAAATCGAGAATTTTGTAGATTTGCTTAGTAATAATCATGAATTTTGTTGATCAAGCTCATAAAAATCACGAATTTTGTTGTTCAGACGCAGAAAAATCGCGAATCTTGTCGATCATGTGTGGAAAAAAATCGCGAATTTCGTTGTTCATGTATGGAAAAATCACTAATTTCGTCAATCAGCTTTGTAAAATAGCGAATTTTATTGATCAGGTGTAGAAAAATCCTGCATTTTCTCGATCAATTTCATAAGAATTGAAAATTTTGTTGGTTAGGCGAGGAAATGATGCCAATTTTCTCGATCAGCTTCATAGAAATTGCAAATTTTGTCTATTGGTTTTGTAAAATGTGCAAATTTAGTCAACCAGGCGTGGAAGAATTACAAATTTCATTGATCGGGCACAGAGAATCGGGAATTTTGTTGATCAGGCACGAAAATTCTTGTTGATCAGCGCCTCTCTCTTTCGTTCATAAAGTACCCATTTTTTTCGGTACCAGCAATTTATGCTTTTTTAAAGCACTTTTAATAAAACAAAACTTACTCTCCTGAAAAAAAGTCAAGGAATATTTTTACATCTTGAAAATAATCCTTGCTACATCTGTTATGTATAAACTAAAATCTGCTGATATATCCTTACCATGTGAATTGGATATATTGACTGGGTAAGCAAACTTAAAAGGGTAACACCCCCACCTCCCGCCACCCCCCCCCCCCCCCCCCCTGAAATCATATTTTTTTATCCGATTAGAGCAGGCCACGGATCACCTCCTTTAAATCGAATTATCTGCTTGTTATTGATGTGTGGCCCTCGACCACCCAGACATATTTGTAAGTGGCCCTTCACTTGAAAAGGTTGTGCACCCCTAATTTAAGCCATGTTATATATACAGGGTGTTTCTAAATTCATGGTCCAAACTTTAAGGGGTGATAGTACACATCAAGACAAACAATATTTAAATAGGAAACCAAGGGTCCCTAAGTCTTCCGAAGGAGATAGGCGCCATTAAAGTTTAGGGTTCAAAAATTCAAATGATTATGAAAAACAGAAAAATTGGTAGATTCGTTTGCGGTTTTCACTAAAATTATTCTTTATGTCAGTATTGTCTTAAAAATAAATTATAAAGATAAATTTCAAAAAATGATGATAGAGGGCGCTTTAGACTTTAGAGTAACGAACAACTATTTTTTAGTTTCGTAAGCTTAGACTTAAACTTAAATTTTGAGCTCAAAATCTGAATAGTTGGAAGCAGTTAAGTAGCACAAACTTAACTGTGTTCAGAGGGTTTTAAATTCAAATGATTATAAAAAACGGAAAAATTGGTCGATTGATTTGCGGTTTTCACTAAAACTATTCTTTATGTCAGTATTTTATTGAAAATGAATTATAAAGATAAATTTCAAAAAATGCCGATAGAGGGCGCTTTAGACTTTGGAGTAACGTACAACTATATTTTACCATTATTTTTTGCATCTCATAAAATTTTTATAGAAGCTTAGACATAAACTTAAATTTCGAGATGAAAATCTGAATCGTTGGGGGTGGTTAAGTAGCGCAAACTGAACTGTGTTCAATGGGGGTGGGGAGGTTCAAATTTCAAATGATTTTAAAAAACGGAAAAATTGTTCGATTCGTTTTCCGTTTTCGCTAAAACTATTCTTTATGTCAATATTTCCTAGAAAATAAATTTTAAAGATTAATTTTTAAAAATACCGTTAGAGGGCGCCTTAAACTTTGGAGTAACCAACAACTATTTTTAACTGGTTTTTTTTGTATCTAATTAAATGCTTGTAAAAGTTCAAACTTAAATTTTGAGCTCAAAATCTGCTTCGTTTTGAGTAATTAAGTGCGGAAATTTGAAATGTGTTCGAGGGGTGGGGAGGGTAACATTTTAACTCCTGAACACTGTTCAGTTTTTGCTTCTTAACCCCTCCATCGATTTAGAATTTGAGCTCAAAATTTAAATCTAAGCATTTGCAAGCATTTAATTAGATACAAAAAATAACGCTTAAAAATAGTTGTTGGTTACTCTAAAGTTTAAGGCGCCATCTATCGGTATTTTTTGAAATTAATCTTTAAAATTTATTTTCAAGGAAATATTGACATAAAGAATAGTTTTAGCGAAAACGGCAGACGAATCGACCAATTTTTCTGTTTTTTAAAATAATTTGAAATTTGAACCTCCCCACCCCCATTGAACACAGTTCAGTTTGCTCTACTTAACCACTCCCAACGATTCAGATTTTCATCTCAAAATTTAAGTTTATGTCTAAGCTTCTAAGAAAATTTTATGAGATGCGAAAAATAACAGTAAAATATAGTTGTACGTTACTCCAAAGTTTAAAGCGCCCTCTATTGGCATTTTTTGAAATTTATCTTTATAATTAATTTTCAATAAAATACCAACATAAAGAATAGTTTTAGTGAAAACCGCAAATCAATCGACCAATTTTTCCGTTTTTTATAATCATTTGAATTTAAAACCCTCTGAACACAGTTAAGTTTGTGCTACTTAACTGCTTCCAACTATTCAGATTTTGAGCTCAAAATTTAAGTTTAAGTCTAAGCTTACGAAACCTTTAATGAGATGCAAAAAATAACGGTAAAAAATAGTTGTTACTCTAAAGTGTAAAGCACCCTCTATCATCATTTTTTGAAATTTATCTTTATAATTTATTTTTAAGACAATAGTGACATAAAGAATAATTTTAGTGAAAACCGCAAACGAATCGACCAATTTTTCTGTTTTTCATAATCATTTGAATTTTTGGACCCTAAACTTTAATGGTGCCTATCTCCTTCGGAAGACTTTTGGGACCCTTGGTTTCCTATTTAAATATTGTTTGTCTTGATGTGTACTATCACCCCTTAAAGTTTGGACCATGAATTTAGAAACACCCTGTATATATATCTTCTGTCCTGTAACATATTATGTTTATCCTCTTCAGTTCCAAAGCAAAAATAATAATGCAAATATTGATTCATTGGTTTTATTTTCCAAGCAAAATGACAGAAAAAATATCTTTTCTGAAACTCATTCTTTAGGTGCTTAATAATTTAGGTTCATAAATATGGATCTAAAACTACAATCTTCCTTAGAACATCAATTTAATAACCATTAACCTAAATTAACACAATCACAAATTTAAGACTTTAAATGAGTAAAAAAATCTACAAATCCCCAAGAAAAAAAAAATTATAACATAATATAGTTTATCCCTCTCTTTATCTACTTTATTTTTATTATTATTATTTTTTAATTCCATTTAGTTTTTTCTTTCTTTTGCCAGTTTGTATTGTTTATTTATTTTAAATAAATAAATAATCACCATTGTAGGATATGAAAAATGGAAAAATTGCAGAGGGTGAAGCGACATTAAGAATGAAAGTGACATTAGAAGAAGGGAAGCAGGATCCAGTTGCGTACAGAATAAAATTTTTGCCACATCACAGAACAGGAAACAAATGGTCAGTAACCAAATACAATATGTAGGATGTAGCTTTTAATAGTCTTATGTGCCTGATTTTAATTTTTCTTGTTTTATGATTGTAGGTGTATATATCCTACCTATGATTTTACTCATTGTCTTTGTGATTCCATTGAGCATATAACTCATTCTCTTTGCACTAAAGAATTTCAATCCAGGTATTTCAGTTTATATTCAATTTTTATTTATTAATTTTTTTTTTCTGTACAAACTATTAAAAAATAGAGTACTCTTCTTCTAATCTGCTCAGTTCAGGACTTCCTAAATATAGAATTTTGCAGATTATATATCTTCTTTATTGTTTACATTTGAATATTTGGAATTAAACTACAAATATAGTGATCACACTGTAGACAGAAATAAAAGAAAATGTTTTTGTTATGTTAAACTACATTGAGTATTGAAATAGATTTAAATGATATAATAATAGACAATTAATATACAATACATTACTACCGCAGTTATATTTATTTTTAAATCTATTAAATAATTAGTGAGAGCGGTTTGGTTAAGTTTTTAATTAATTCCCTGCAGTTTAATCTTGAAGCCTTTTAAGAGTATGAATTTTCGGATTTTTTAATCAGTAACAAAAGTTTGTTTTATATATCTATAACATATATTTATCCTCAAGAGCTAACCTCTTTTCAAAAGCAATTTTATCTTCTTCGCCATCAGATTCTATTTAATTTGATGCAGAAAATATTATTTTTGCATCTCAGGATTTGATAATTTATTAGGCACATTGATTATGTCCACACACACACGTGTTTTAATTCTTATGATTTCAGCATGAAAATAAAGCAATTTGATGGGATGACATACTTCTTAAGTTTATTTATGAGCATGCAAGCCAACAAATATATTCAAAAGATAGCAATCTGATAATTTGTTTTTAATTCACTTGAAATTATTTAAAAATTTCTTAGTAAATTCATTAGATCAGTGGACATTTATTACAATCAAAGTCTACATTATCTTGCTTTTAAAAAAAGGGCTTAGTTATATCTTTACTTTTGAAATAAAGTGTGGCTTTTAGACATTTGTGGATTACAAAATTGTGGTTTAGAGGGAATAGACTGTAGTTATTTCCAAGATAAAATTTTAATTTCTACCATTTGTCTTTTTAAAATATACATCAAATGTTGTACACTAGTTTTTCTAAGATTTTACAAAATTTCTCTTTGGTGGCATTGACAAAATTTCTGAATGATTTCCAAAAAATTATATGTTACAATTTTTTAGCATATTGTTACTATTTATATCAATTACATGAGCAAAACAGTATGATCAAAATGTTTTAATAATTAGAGTTTATAAAGTAGCTACTTTAGTGAAAAACGCATAGAATTTTCCTGCAAAGGCAAACAGGCAGAAACAATCATGATCTTTCCACAATTACAGAAGTTTGTTTTATTGTTGATTCATTTACTTAAATAAATGAACAAAACAGTTCAACACATTTAATTGAAATGTTTATTATTAGAAATATGGCAGAATGTAGTTTGTTTATATCAATTAAATTTTTTGACATTTTTAAGGAAATCTTTCCTTTTTTTTCTGTAATTTCTAATCATATTTTATCCATTTATTGTTCATTGACAGACAGAAATTAAATTATTTTCTAACATTTAAATGAAAGTACAAATAAAACTATTAAAAGTATCAAAATACTCAACTTCACCATATAAAACTTGTTTTTGTTATCTGAACTTCAGATAAAAATTTTGAATATTTCTATTGTCTAATATGCTGTACTCATTACCAATATAAAATTATTAGTTATAAAAATATTTTATAAATTCATTATTTTTTGCATCTACTGGTCATTTCATCATTTGTTTATTTTAATTCTGATTATATTTTTTAGACGTTCTTCATATTATTGGTTATGCAATGCTCTAGATGTATACTGTCCCGTTCAGTGGGAATATGGACGTTTAAATATGAATTACACTGTGATATCTAAGCGTAAAATAGCCAAACTTATATCTGATGGAATTGTTAGGTAAGATTTTCTATTTTCTTTTAAGTATCTTTTTTTATTAGCTAACTTTTTCTTCTTCATTAAGTATATTTTTATTTTTGAACTCCACATCTAGGGATTGGGATGATCCTAGACTTTTCACTCTAACTGCTCTAAGACGTAAAGGTTATCCTTCAGAGGCAATTAACAACTTTTGTGCAGAAGTAAGTTTTTGATTGAATGCAATTTTAATCTTAAAGTTTAATCAGTATTAGCATTTTCTAATGTGGTCTTACATTCCATAAAAAATTATATTCTTTAGTTATTTATGTATGAATAAATAGTTAGTTAACTAAATAATAATAATATACTTATGTATAAGTAGTTAGTTTTAACAACATTGCTACTTTAAAAATACTTCTTTAACGGGAATATTTAAAAAAAAAATGTTCTTTGTATAAAATTTATGTATAAAAGCTTCAAACACAAATTATTTACAATTAAAACAAAATATGCTATGTATTGTGCATATCATTTAGATTCATTTTGCCTTCATTCATGCTAATATAATTGTTGGTATGGTTTGCATTTCTAAAAGAATTGTTATACTATTTAAAATTTAAATAAGCATAGGTCACAAGGAATTGCAATCTTGCCCTCAAATTTTATGCAAACGAACATTTATTGTGTTATTTGAATTACTTAATCTATTTTCTCTTATTCGTCTTTACTCTTTAACAATTTAATCTTAGAAAAATAATAAAATAAAATAAAATCATTGCTGAGATATTGTACCATCAAATGACGTATCAAAATGCTTCTTTTGATCGTATAGCATATTGCAAACAAATTTCAGACTTTACAAGGCTACATTTGAAAAATTAAATTTGTTCTGCACTTTTTAAATAAAATGTTGTATATTGTCAGAAAAATAGTTGTAAAAAAATAGAAGATATATATTACTGGCAAAAATTATAGTTTAAACTCTAAACATTCATGACTAAAGTAGTGAATGATAATAGTAGTATACCTTCTTAATTGAATGCAGAAGGTATACAGCATGTACTGTTGTATACTCTATGTACTTTCCACTACACCTATGGTTATTATATTTTATATCTAACCTTGTCTATTATATATTATAAAAATTTAAGGCTCATCCTCTAAAAAGTTGATATGCCTCTGTATTAATTCTCACCCCAATCATGCCCATTACAAACCGTTCCTATTTTGTTGGCATACTTTGATTCTTTCAAATTTGTTATAATGGACCTCCTCAATTATTTTTTTAGTCTGATCGGCCCATTATAAGTTGTCTTAATTTTACTTACACATCATGCTTCAAAAATTGCCTTCATTTTTCGAGCTTTATGTCCTTGCAGACCTTTGTACTTTAGGTTCTGTCTGCTAACTCCAAAAATATGATGGGAAGCATTTATATACTAGATGTAAAATATCTAATGCAGTTATGAATTAAAACAGTTTTCATCTACTTTTACATGGATGGTACCCTATACTTATTCTGTACCTATCCTTGTATCTACTTTGTACATGGCAGTAAATCGGTCATCTTTAACTTGAGTTGTTACGCCCAGTATGTTACATCCTAATATGTTATATCTTCAGTGTTATGTGGAAAGAGCCTGTAGATGGCACCTGTAGTGAATCTGTTTTAATTCTGTATGTACCTGTATATATGCGCTCTGGACAGCGATGATGGAAGACGTGTAAATAAAATGCGCTAGCGAAATGATTAGAGTTTGTGGTCATTATGGTGTTAATGTGTGGAATTAATTAATTATCTC
This sequence comes from Maratus speculifer, assembly GCA_964019185.1. NCBI lineage: Eukaryota > Metazoa > Arthropoda > Arachnida > Araneae > Salticidae > Maratus > Maratus speculifer. The sequence continues at coordinate 143,672,219 of OZ025292.1, read as the reverse complement.
CCCCTTTCTTATGATGTGTTGTGCGAGTAATAACAGAGTAGCCTGGTCCATAAATAGCAATAATATATTTCATTTTATAGATTTGTAATTACATATGATTAGTTTAATTTCACTTTAAAATGTCTAACCAAAAAAAAAAAAAAAAAAAAAGTAGAGTCTGAGTCAGCTTGTTTTTAGCGACTCTGATTTTTTTAGTCAAATATGGTTCTGACTTTGACTTTGTAGCCTTGAACACAGTTCTTTAGAAATGCCATTGATTTCTATCACTCCAAGGTATTTAAAGATCCTTGCCTTTTTTTTTTTTTTTTCTTTTTTTTTTTAATCAAAGTTCCATTAAAAGGAGTAGAGCACACACTGATTTTTAGCAAAATGTTAAAATGGAGGTATCTCCATATTTTTCTTCAAAGTTTAAAGCTCGATCTTTTTTATTTATTGTTAGATATTCACTTTAAAATTAAATTAAAAAAGAAGCTGGTGTTAATGAATGTTCCTATCATTTATTAAGTAATTTTTTGCAACAGTTAAAAGGATTTTTCAGCAATTCCTTCAGATTCCTTTGACATTGACTGCATTTGATATACTACAATTATTCTAGCAAATGAGTCATACATAGTTGCCAACCTCTGGCTCTTTTTAAAATTAAGAAAACATTCTTTGAACCAGAAAAATTGTTTAATTAAATGTATCTGGCATTAAATGAGATAGTTGTTTGAAATTTACTTAAATTCATTAATTAAATAAATTTCTGGTTTGAAATATAATTATTTTATTTTTTAAAAAAGCTGGAGGCTAGTAGACATAGTCATATAGGAAGTAGAAATTTTGAATTATGTGAGTGAGATCTGGAAGATATGTAAAGAACAGACTTTTTACTTTCCTGTTTATATCTGAATTTAATAACCTTAGAAAAATATACAAAAAATATTTAAAACAATGCATAAAATTGACTTTAAAAAATTATTTGATTAAAATTATTTTATACCCATAAACTAACAATAACAGCCACATCCAAAATCGATAATGAATATTCACATAATGAAATATCTGATGATATATACAGAGATATGTTTATGTAGAATGATTACTAATTCCAAATAATGTGAAGAATAAATTAAAATTACAATTAGCTGCATTTCATGAATTTCTTATTCTTTTCTTTCTTTCAGATTTTCTTGTATGTTATGTACAAGTTAAAAAAAAAATCTTTATTTTTTTCTCATCTTAAAATTAATGATGACCTTAAATTTGATTAAATGGGGTACTTTTTGAAATTGATCAATTACAGGGTGTCTTTTAGATTAGAACACCACCTGCCTTACCTCCTCCCCCACCCTTCCTATTAATCCATGTATTATATTATATCTTATACAATATATTAGAATATAATAGAAATATATTATATTCTATACTTTATACAGTAGAGTCTCGCTATTCTGAACTAATTCAGACCGAACACTGCTCGGTTTATCAGGAATTTGGAATAGGTGGATTTCATTAATAATGATCAATGCACTGACTTGTTAAGGTATAAATTAAGTGCGAGGACATCTGATAGCATTAGCTCTATACAGCGTTGATCTGATCATGATGAACATGTTCTGTTATTTTTAATAATTTAAAGTAACTGTTAATATATAACTCTTCAAATAAAAACTACAACAGTGATATCATATAGCAGTAAATGTGCTTTTCTCCACACATAAATCTGAGTCAACAATGGCAAATTACAAATTACTTAGTCAATTCAGTGCTTTTCGTCAGAAAAATATCATTGACTTTACTTCTTAAATGTGTGTAAATTAGTTTTTTTTTTTTTTTGTGTGTGTGTGTGTGTGTGTGTTTTTGTCCGTGATTAAAAATTATTCTATAAAATTGTATAACTAGAGCTGAAATGTACTTAAGTAACCAGCTTTTACTCTAGTTTGATTTCAAGCATTTTCATAGAACTTAGGCTCTTGTACGTCTCTATTTAATTTTTTTTATACATAAAAATAAATGTACATTTTTTCATGAATGTCTTTTTAATTTTTCCTGTTTTATTATTTTTTGTAACTTAAAATTTTTATTCTTTCTGAACTTTGTTCCGAATTGGCAGATTTTCGAAATAACGGGACTCTACTGTATTACAAAGCTGGTTATTTCTATATTTAAGTATAAATTACATTAAATAAAGTATAATAGTGTTGTGTGGAGGGAGAAGGGGGATGAGGGGAGTGTTTCTTATTGAATATTAGTAAAATTCATGATTTGATAATCATACTGTTGCTATAGAATTATAATATATAGTCAAATCTCATTAACACAAACATGCTTAACACGAATTATTTTTTGCACGATCTGTTTCGAATTACTCTGTTCTGTTGTATGTAATGTATTTAAATCCAGATAACATGAACAAAAAAGTTTCCCCTTGAATGTTCACGTTAACAAGGTTCTTCTGTAATCGTGTCCAAAAATTCAGGATCATCTATACTTTTATAAGACAATTTCTTCTATTTTAGGATAGATATTTTAAAAAGTTGGTAATAATGTAAATAAAGATTCAGAGAAAGTTGATTTATATTAAATAAATAAATTTTTACAGTGTACATTATAAAAATTTAGGTGATTTTGACATATTCCTATTTTGAAATCTATATGAGCTATGATAATACATACTTCATTTATTTATTTGGTATCACTTTTTATGTGTTCTATTTTTTGTATTATTTAATAATAGAAAATCTGATTTAAATAAGATAAAAATAACTAATCAATAATAATAATCCAAATTAAAATATTCTGTGCACCCTGCATGACGTGACACATGTCTATTCCATTTATTGCAAAGAGATTATACTGTCAGATAAAGATCTAATTTCACTATGAATCTCTTGCTTCGAAGTTTTATATTTATAGTCTGTACTTTTTTTTACTATTAAGAAGATTGATGTATTGTATGTCAATAGCATTAAATTATTTTCTGAATATTTGTAGAAACAGAAAGTAATAATTATTGGTAGTTGTTATGCTATTAGTTGTACAATTAATTCTAGAAACATTCATTGCATGTTTCTATTTCATTGTAATTGTAAAAGGAGGACAAATGGACTATTAACTGCAATCACTAAACTTACTTGGATTATTTTTTCTTTTTTCATTCCAAACCTTGATAAAAATGTGAATAAAAAGTAAATGTAACTTTGTGTGTCTCTCAGAAAATTCAATGTGTTTGATTTTAGACTTACTATTTTGTCATAATGTATTAAAACAGGGTTTGAAAAATCCTGTTTGCCAGAGACCCGTAACCACTGAGGCAGACTTCCACCTTTTCCAAATACAATTTTCCAGCATGCTAAGTACTCTGTTTAAGTAAGTCACTGATAACTATTCAGAAATACTGGTGGAATTTTTACCCTGCAGTAATCAAGCTTGCAAAATTTCTGAGCTTCTAAATTAAATTCAAATCTTACATTAAAATACAGTCGGCTCTCGTTAATTCGAACTCGTTGGGACCACAAGAAATGTTTGAATTATGGAAAATGTGCATTGAAAACATGCTTAATATGGTACTATTACAAAGGAATTAATGTTAAAGTGTTTTTTAAATTTATTTTCTCTGTTATCATTAGGATATGACTTAATATTAAATTAGAATGTATAAATACATAAACTAATTAAAAGATTAGAAACAAGCACAATGGAAGAAAAATTTTAAACGTCACTGATGGAGACGGGGCAATAAGAAAGTGTATATCAAATGTATTGGATTATATATATACTCATTCGGAACAATTTTCACAAAAATCAAAGAAAGAAAGTTATTCAAAGGATCTGAAATCTGTGAGAAAGAAAAGAAAAATAAAAAAATCGGAATTCTCATTAGTTGGAATTAAACGAAGGCAAGAGAAAATGAGTTCGAATTAATGAAAATTTTTATGGTATTCTGCCATTGAAAATTTCGGGACTTCATGTTTAGTTTGAATTAAGCGAAGATTCGAATTATCAGATTTCGAATTAACGAGAGTCAACTGTATATTGAAAATCATGAGTGTTTTTTTTTTTTTTTTTTCTCTCTCTCTTATTACAGCTTGGAGTTACTGGTGCACAATCAGTTGTGGATCCGCAGATGTTAGAAGCTCATGTACGAGATGTTTTAAATGTAACTGCTCCAAGGTAATTTTAATTTCTTTAAAACAACATTTTATACTTTTTTGTTTGTTTAATTATATGACATTATTAATTTTAAAATATGTGTTATCTAAATATTTTTTGCATAAATATATATATATATATTTTGTATACAGGGCAATGGCAGTTCTAGAGCCTCTGAAGGTTACCATAACTTTAGCATGTGATACTCCTATAGAATTAGATGTTCCTAATTTCCCTGCAGACCCTTCTAAGGGAACTCACAAAGTGATATTTACTAATGTTGTTTATATTGAGCAAGCAGATTTTAAAGAGGTACATATACTGTAAATATTTTATTATTTTATATCAATATCATTAAATTTCTATAAGCAACTTTAATTTCAGAATATATATATATGTAAAAAAATAAAATGAAATTACAATTTCTATAAATCTATGTAAATCTTGGAAATTTTACTGTAGAAAATTTCCCTTCGTTGCATTGAAAAATATTGCAAATATTTAATTGTTTAAAAGGCGTAATGCCAAAAGAGTAAAAAAAAAAGTGTCCAAGACAGGAACCAAACCCAGGTCATTAGTTCCAAGTGGTTCAGTTGGTAGAATGTTAGTGCAGATTTGTGTCTTGGACACTTTTTCACTCTGTTGTCATTACCCTTTTTAACAAATTAAAAATTTGAAATATTATTACAATTTCTATCTATCTCCTTTGTATAATAGAACAAAAAATGATAAGCTTCATTATATATGGAAATACAAAGACTAATATTTTTTACCTGTATTTCAGAAGCTTAAAACTATTTTGCCCCTGATAACTTTCTTTCTCAGCCTAACATTTATTACTACCAGACTTTATTTTAGAACAATTTTTAAGATTAACATTGCTGGTCTAAATATTTTTTGCAGGCATTTGTGGTTGAGGCCAGATACATCACTGAACCTGGAAATTGTGCAGATCTTGACCACATATCAATTAAAATAATGTTTCTACATAATTTACAACTCTGTCCTCTGCTGGAAAATATAACAAACCCTAAGATATTAGCTAGAATGCATGCAAAAAATGAAAGATTTGGCAGATTCAAGAGGCCTGCTGAAACTATGGCAATGTAACTCAATAAATCAACATAAATGCCTCACA